>CM056386.1:8099128-9561416 GCA_029718625.1 Synaphobranchus kaupii | reverse complement strand
CCAGGTATCTGCTTTACTGTGAATTACAACGGCCAAGAGCGTTTACAGTTTATGGGTGATGTCAGACAGGCAGTCACAGGTTGCCATGCCCACTGAATAACGTTACGAATAACGTTAGCCACTAATGTAACAGTTCTACTGAAAAAATACCACCACCATTAGCGGGAGTCTCCAGAAAAAACGGGAAAAATAGCTACGGTCATTAATTTAGAAAACCACAGCCCTTCATTTATCTACTTTTGGTATTGTAAAAACATATTAGCTAGTCTCGTCTGTAACACTTACCTACGTATTGTAACTACCACAATGCCAACTGAAATGGAAATGTTTGCAATGAGTGGTACCGGGGCACAGTTTCATGGCGAAGCAGTCCCGGATTGGCAGTGTGTTCAGCTCCGGATCCAGCCATGTATTCGGGCTCAAAACAGAAAGCCTGCCACTTACGGCAAAATCTAGTAATATATTAAAAACAATGCAATTTTCGAAATGCCAAAAAGCTGATGTGTGGCTTAGCTGCTGCATGGCAAACAGATTTAAAAACACGCATTTGCACCTTTCTTTAATGCCAAGAAGCGATTCTATAACGTCTCTGCATTTGAATGGATCTCTATGGGAATTGGGGGGTGGGACTAGATTTAGCTGTAAATTATGCTGGAACAGTATGGAATACATGGTTGGTAAAATGGCTGTAAGTCATCAAAGGTCTGAGGTATCAAACAAGCCTCAAACCATCACTCTGCTGCCACATATGCAGTAGATATGAGAGAGTAATCCGATTCAGCTTATGTCAAAAAATGATGGATGGGCATATTTGCATAATTTTATGAATATTAATGAGGTTATGAAAAAATATACTTATGCATAAAAAAATAATTAATTTTTATTTTTTTATTTTTTAATGTATTTTTTTATGATGTATTATTATTATTCGGGGTGTTTGTGGGGGGGTTGTTTCAAGGGGGGATTTATTGGCATTGTGATGATGTCATTTTATTGGGGGGTGGTTGTTGTAAACGTTGTTTTTTATGGTGGGTCTTAGGTTGCTTGGGGGAAAACGTGTTGGTATTTTTTTATTTTTTTTATTAGAACAACATCGTGAAAAAGTAATGGTGTATATATATATATATATATATATATATATAAAAATATATAAATGTATAGGTTAGTGGCAATACTTTAAAGTTTTTTTAAAAACAGTTTGTGTTAGCAGAAACCTTTTAAAAGAATAAAAGAATTCAAGCAGGCTGTTAAAATGTGACAAATAGCGGTCGGCTATAGCAAGTTAGTTGTCTGAAAGAAAGAAAGAAAGAAAGAAAGAAAAGAAAGAAAGAAAGAGAAAGAAAGAAAGAAAGAAAGAAAGAAGAGAAAGAAAGAAAGAAAGAAAGAAAGAAAGAAAGAAAGAAAGAAAGAGAAGAAAGAAAGCATTTAAAAAAAATGTTTGTTAGAGTCGAAGGAAAAAACTCTGACAAGTTTTTCAGATGTGCGCGAATGACTCCATAGAAAGAGACCGTAGCCAAAGTCTTAGAATATTTTTTTGAAGTCTTAAAGTCTTAAAACTGTGTAAAATAGCCAAGCGGTAGGCTATATCTAAAAAAGCAAGTTAGTGTTCTAAAAGAAAGCCTAGGAGGACTCGAAAGAAAGACTAGAAAGAATAAAAAATAAAAGAATAGGCTATGTAACGTTTTACAGAATTAAAATGCAAAACCTAAAAAGAACTGAGTTATTCTTGGGTTCTGCGGAACTTGGAACAGCCTATAGCTAGACGTGGATAGCCTATAGCTAGACTATAGATTGCAGAGATCTTTCCAGACTGCCCTCGACATTACAAATGGAGCCATTAGCTTTTTCGTACGGAGTATGTAAAAAGGGGTATACGCCCCCGTAGTATCCGCTTCCTATCCCCTATGAAATTGACAGACGTTTACACGGGCCAATGAGCTGGATAGGTCAGGAAAA
This sequence comes from Synaphobranchus kaupii, assembly GCA_029718625.1. Taxonomy (NCBI): domain Eukaryota; kingdom Metazoa; phylum Chordata; class Actinopteri; order Anguilliformes; family Synaphobranchidae; genus Synaphobranchus; species Synaphobranchus kaupii. The sequence continues at coordinate 9,559,460 of CM056386.1, read as the reverse complement.
GCTTATGACAAGCCGGATTCTGAAGGCTAACAACAGCTGTTGGAAGGAGGGGGTTGCGAGGGGGCTTGCGTGCGTCGATTTCATGTCATGTCCCTCAACCTTTGAGTGACATGGAACAGCTGTATGCCTGGCGGGATCTCCACAAACTTTTTAATCAAAGAAAGAATAGTGTTATACATATAGCATAGACCAGAAATATTTCAAAAGGCCGCAAAATGCCCCGAACCCCATTGAAAAGGTGGCTATCTACCCTAACCGTCTATATGTCCCTATAATGTTGTTCACTGGGTCAGAATCATGAAACAAAACTTTTAGGTATTTGTACAAGGTTTTGTAATAGGGCAATACTTAGAGCCAATATGACTGTTTAGTATCGATGGGCTTGTGAAAAGATGGGTTATTCAATTTAAACAGGATTGGGCGATTATATGTAGCCTTTATTGTTTAAACGTAAATCCTTTAAATTTCGGGGGCTACAATCACAGGGAGGGGGGTGTGTGACGTCTGAATGACATGGAACAGCTGTACCGCTGACTACAGGTTTCACGAATTGTATAAAGGTCCGACTTTTTGAACAGGTCTATAGCCGAAACAGACGTTGACACTATCGCCTGTCATCAACCTACAAAAAGAAGCATGTCTACCTCAGAAAACTCAACACCAAAATCTCCAGAGGTTGTGGCTAACAAGACTGTTTTGCGGAGACCAAAAAAACCTTTTGCAGCGATGTCAAGACTTCAAAAACATTCGCTTTACGAAGAATGGCCAGCGACAGCTTCATCATATCACCATTGCGGGTATAATATTGACACATCTGGCAAGGAACCAAAAATTACACTTTTCAACCTGTGTGAGGGGGAGTTGTACAGTGAAAATACAGAGTCTGTAGTATTTGTGCACAAGGACTGGCTTAAATTCAAACAATGCTACAAAAATGTTGTGGACTGTAGGATATCTAATATTCCCCCCCTTCTCTCTATCTCGGTCGCCCTCTGTCTCTCTCTCACTCTCACCCCCCCAACATCAAAGATAAGCCAGTCTTTGTCAATAAATGACCCCTCTCCCCCCCCTCCCCCACACCTTAACCCAATCAGGGCTTGGATCCCCTCCCTGTCAAGGTATTTTATAGTTGCACCGCAGAAAAAGATTTTAGTCTGTTTGGAGTTTGTTGGTGAAGAAGTCATTCTTTTTGGTTCTCATGCGTTTCCTTTTGTTCCTGTTCAGCTGGAGGGTAAATAATTTGGCAATTTTTGGCTTATCTCTCTCTTTACTGGTATTTCCTAATTAACGTCTGGTTTAATGCCTTCACTTTTGTGAATTAGAAGTAGTCAGCCTACATTCCTTCGTGAATGTATTATTCCCAGTCATTATTCTAATTGAATGTTTTCATTTAATAAAATTACTTAATCTCAAGACCTGATTTAGACTGTTTTGGCTTGTTGGTTGATCCACCAGGTTACTGTTCGACTTACCTATCAAAGAATTTGGCGATTTAATTGATGATTTTCATTTTTAATAATAATTATTAAATTAAATAACGTAAAACTTATTTTGAATGTAGGTTAAGTGAGGGGTTCTAGCACGCAATATTGCTTGTGTTCAGTATTCAGAGTGCTGAACGTTTTAACAAGGGCATTGACTGTTGGAACCGCTGGATTCAGAAAATACACATTTTACCTAATCCTCACTTACCCGACAGAACGATGTACATTGTAGTTGTAATTTTCAGAGCTGTTCGGAGGACTGCAGCGTGATCTGTGTGTCAGCGCTCAAAATGGCTAAAAAACTGTTCATTACCGAGACCTATGAATCAAGAGACATTGGGGATACTCTAATTGTCTTTCAGTTTGAAGACCTGCACTTGTTGAACAAGGCTATTGAGCAAGCCGATAATGTGTTTGAGGATCATCGGATTTGGAGATCAATGGCCTGTGTGAAAATGAACTTGTGTGCGATGTTTAATGCCGTGGCTGAAAATGAGGAAGACGAAAAGGAAAATGTACCGCCACCAACACCCTTTGTCTCTGATGACGAAAACTCTACGTTTTAAGTTTTGTGTAAATAACTTGTCAAAACATGTAATCAAAAATTGTTTTAAAAGTTTTTAGATTGTGTGTGTGCGTGTTTAATATAAATGTATACAGAATGTCTTTTTGATTGATTTTGTGAACTTTAAAATAAAAAAGCCTTTCTTTTACATGCTATTTTACGTATTGTTTCATTATTATTATTAAACGTTCAAATATGTTAAATTCAAATCAACCCCAAAAAGGAAGGCCCCACCCAGCTCATAACTCTAAAGTTTTAACTACTTCGCGACTAGAACGGCCCTATTAAAAATGGTTCAAATTCGAACCATAGCGTCATTTGTCTCTCTGCTATTGGTTAACCGTGGATTCGCGGTTGTTTTCATTTGAAAATGTTTTGGATAGTCAGCCAATGATTGCACAGATATTCTTGGCTGTGTGACGTGGTTCATTTACGCTGCACTTTACGCTGCACTGTTGACGCGCAATACGTCTTTACAAGCCTTTCCAAAATGGCTTCGGCCAGTGGTAAACGCCGGTTTACTGCAGACGAAGTTGCTGAAATATGCACTATGCGCAACGATGATTATGACAGTGACTTTGATTCTGAACATGGAGGAATGGAAAGTGGAGAAGAAAGTGAAAGTGAAACGTATTGCGCGTCAACAGTGCAGTGTAAAGTGCAGCGTAAATGAACCACGTCACACACACGTGACTATCCAAAACATTTTCAAATGAAAACAACTGCGAATCCACGGTTAACCAATAGCAGAGAGACAAATGACGCTATGGTTCGAATTCGAACCATTTTTAATAGGGCCGTCGCGAAGGAGTTAAGGCGTGGCTATAAGTTTCAGAGGGGCTTAAAAGCCACTCTGCAAAATGCCTGATTTCTTACAGACTGTACAGACCTCTTGACAAGCATGTCTCAGGGCTTGTATAAAATGTATAGCCCCCTACAGGGCTCCATGTGCTCAGAATCTTGGGAGTCTGAGTATTCAGCGAACAATGACAAACCTGTTACAGAGCCTTGGATCGATGTCGACAAGGCCGAAACCGTCTTTTTAACAGAACCAAAATCTATGGTCTACGAAGATGAAGGTTGCGATGTGCCATGCTGTGTACAACAGTCCAGACAAAAAAACCGCCCGGGGTGTATAGACGAAATCGACGGGTGTCTTACAAGTCCGATGATTAAGCTGTTGAAAGCCATCGTCGCCTGTCTTCTGAATGGCGCTATCGAAAAACAGCTGAGAAGCGAATGCCTCGGATGTGAAGTTGACCATCCCAGTCAACTGAGACACAGCTGCCTCTTTGAAACGGATGCATACTATTTCAAATATCATTTTGACAAATTCCTTGCAAAAGTGAAGAAGCCGTGGCTGCGCCCTCTGCTGGTCAAGGCATTGAAAGTGTTCGGAGGGGAACCGGATCCTGTGAGAATCTTGTTTTTTTTTGACACCCTTGCTTCAGAACTCCGTGAGGAGCCACACATTAGGGAAAAACTGCTGGAAATCTTACGTGCAGACCTTGACCCGGCCAGTGAGAAGGCTATTGCTGCTGTCAGCATAGATTTCTGGGAGATTGACGGTGCACAGGAACACCTGTGGTGTGATCACTCTGAAGGCGAGCGGACCCAGATAAACGACAATGTTTAAAAACGTTTCAAGAACCTGTTAAATGTTAATATATGCAATTTCTGTCATGTAACATGCAACTTGTTTTTAAAAATACATAAATAAATACTTTGGTTTTTTATATAATGTGTCATTATTGTGATAGCTGTAAGGATGGATGGTGAGAAACGCATGAAAGATGTTTATTATGCTCCAGAAAATCCTGGTTCTTACGGTGGTAAAGAGCGTTTGCGAAGGGGTTTGCGTGAAACAACAGGTAGTAACATATCAAACAAGAAAGTTACGGACTGGTTGTCAGGGGAAGATGCATACACTTTACACAAACCCATCATGTCATGGTTTTCAACCCTGTTTCCCCATGCGGTCGTTTTCCTCTGTGGCCACGCGGGGGCGCTGTCCTTTTGATGGATGCTTGCTCCGCCCTGCTGAGTTGGCGTAGCATTTGTTAAGCATTTTCACCTGTGTGTAGTGGCCCTGAGAGTTATATAAGCCTACCGTTTCCTTCATTCGGGGCTTCGACATTGATTGTTAATTGTTTGTACTGTGGTGTTATTGTTGGCTGTGTATTCTCGTACCGTTTTGGCTATTCGCCTATTTTTAACGTCTCTTAGTTGAGACAGGGCTTATTTCTTACTGGCTTGGTAGTTAATATTCTCGTAGAAGTTTGGGACCGTAAATCTCTGCTCTATTTCGCCATAGTGTGCTTTTTCTCCGTGTATGGAGATTTGGGCGTTTCTGTTGGGAACTTTAGTCCAGTTCGCCTCTAGGTGCATGTCGTCTCATGTGAGATTGGGCGTTTGCGCTTCTGCTGGGCTGCTTAGCTTGTGGAAGTGTAGAGTAGTTCTTTGTTCCCCTTCGCCTTTTATTTGGTTTTCTTACTGAGAGACCTGGCGTTTTGCTTCTACTCAATTCCGTGTTACTGTGAGCCAGTAAGTAGCCTTGGTACGTTTATTCCCTGTTGTCTCCTTCTCGTGGACTACGTTCCCCTTTGTTGTGACTCAGGGTTTATTTATATTGAGGCTGTCGTGCTATTTTGTGTTGGTCTTTTGTTGCAGCCGTCCTGTACGTCCTTTTTACCTGCGGAAAGATTTTGTTTGGAACTGTTGTTCTGTTTCGTTCTCCGGGTGTGTCTCTTTATATGGAGCTTGGGCGTTGTTGTGGACGTGTTTGTGTGTGACTGCGCGTGTCCTTAATATAGCATCGGAACGTTAGCTCTCTGTTCCATTTCGCCTCGTTTCATTTATTTGTTTATTTAGAGGCTAGGGTGGTTGTTCCATTTTAGCTTGCGTTAGTCTGTGCATAGTAAAGTTATGGGACGACGGTGCTCCGTCGGCTCACCTGTAAAATGTTTCTCTCTCCTGGGAGATCGGGTGTTTACCCTCTTGGTTTTATGCATTGGACTGCGAGCCTTTTTATATCGCCATGGAACGTTAAATCTCTGTTCCATTTCGCCTCGTTTTCATTCATTCCTTTACTGAGAGGTTAGGGCGGTTGTTCCAATTTAAGCTTACGTTAGTCTGTGGATAATAAAGTTATGGGACGACGGTGCTTCGTCGGCTCACCTGTAAAATGTTTCTCTCTCCTGGGAGATCGGGTGTTTACCCTCTTGGTTTAATACATTTGACTGCGAGCCTATTTATCTCGCCATGGGAACGTTAAATCTCTGTTCCTGTTCGCCTCCTCTCTTACCATCGTATTATTTTGCGCTGTTTGTTTATTGTTTTATGTTTGCCTTTACGCTACTCGCCCGTTCTTATTTGTCTCGTTGCCGAGACAGGGCGCGTATTATGTCTGGCTGTTCAGATTCCTGTCCTTGCGCTCTACTTAGCGTTTGACAGTTAGCCGGTTAGTAGCGTCTGTGGTGTGTTCGTTGTTCCTTGTCTTGTCTCCTCCCTTATCTGCGGGTATCCCGCCTTAGTGGCCTAAGGGCTTTAAGAATCCCCTTGCTGCGTTTGGCTCCTCCTTCCTCACACGTCACGCCCCACTACACATCAGTGTCAATTTCAAAAGAAACAGGGTTTTTGTGAGAAACATTGATTCACAATGGCAGGTTGATTTAGTAGACATGTCAAGTTTATCTGAGCATAATGATAATATGAAGTTTATGCTAACTTGTATAGATACGTATATTGTCAAAATACGCCTGGTTATGTGTTCTCGAAGTGGTAAGAGCCTTTCAAGAAATTCTCGCAAATGGGCGAATCCCTAAAAAAATACAAACCGATAAGGGTAAAGAATTTTTCAATAAATTGTTTCAAAGTCTGATGAAACGCAACAAAATAATCCACTTTGCCACAGACAACGACGATGTGAAAGCATCTGTGGTCGAACGTTTCAATAGAACGTTAAAATCCAGAATGTGGAGATACTTCACAGCACACAATACTAGACGCTATATAGATACTGTACAGGATTTGGTCCTGGGGTACAATAACAGTTACCACAGCACGATTAAAATGAAACCCGTTGAAGTAAACGAAAATAATGCTTTTAAAGTTTTTAGAAATATGTACGATCTCTTTCCAAAAAGATCTAAAAAGCTAATGTTTAAGTTTGAGGAGGGGGACACAGTCAGAGTTTCCAAATTACGCGGAAAGTTTGCAAAAGGTTATGAGCAAACATATACAGATGAATATTTTACAGTCGTTGAAAGGGTCCACAGAATCCCTCCTGTATATAGATTGAAGGATTATGATGGTGCAAGCATTGATGGCACATTTTATGAGGAGGAATTTACAAAAGGTTATAGTTGGAAAAGACAAAACCTTTAAGGTCGAAAAAATAATATCCAAAAAGAAACATAAGAACCAGAAACTCGTTTTAGTGAAGTGGGTCGGATGGCCTGAAAAATACAACAGCTGGATACCTAAAGATAGTGTCATTGACATCTAAAAGAGTAGAAAACATGAGGCCAGCATGGAGGAAGCAGGTTTTTATGTAACTCTCCCCAGTAACACCTGTCTAGATATTTACCCTGGAAATAAAATTTCAAGTTACACAACAAAGTTCGCTAGACCCCTCTGCAATGGGAAGTTGCTTTAGCAGAAATTCAATACCCATGTACATGGAGCATGCTATCATCTCATGAAAACGCTTTTATCGTAAGTGATGATAAGAAAAAGGAACTCAGCTATGTTGTTGTCATAAGCTGGAGCTATTACAAGAACATGAAAAGGCTAGTGGAGGAGATGAATAAAGCTTTAAAAACAAGAAAATTGGATATTGAGGTGGCCCATTCCGCAATGAAAAACCGAATTTTTATTAGTAGTGCAAACGAAAATATTTTGCTAACGGCTAGCGGTAAACTCGCGAGGATGTTGGGCTTGGACCCGGATGTACCCTTAATGGCCGCAAAGCCTGTGGCCCCACATCCTGCCGATATTCGTGCGGGGTTTTACACAATGTATGTTTACACAGACATTATTGACTACCTGAGAGTCGGAAATAGATTTGTGCCCTTGCTACGATGTGTACATATAACAGGGTCAAGCAACGATGTCATCACAATCTCGTATGAAAAGCCACACTACGTTCACGTGTGCAAGAAGCACATTGATAACATAACAATTGAGCTGAAATCGGATCAGAATGAGAACATACGCTTCACTTACGGTAAATCCATCATAAAATTGTATTTCAGGCCAGTGAAGCATCGATATCACGAATTTAAAAAAATGGCAAGTTCAAACCTATACGTTGACCCCCATAGGTACACTGACTATTATACAGCACAAGCCGGTAATGGTCTGCCGGGGTATAAGGGCGCGAGTGTTATGTATGGTAGGACTTTTTAGAGGTTGAAAGAAAGGCTTCAACATAGCCAGACCACATTAACGTCAGCAGCTAAAAACATAGCCAAGGATGTTGTCAATAAAGTTGTTCAAACGAGTCGTTTGAACAACAGTGAACAAGAAGGTTCGGGCCTTTTGGTCATGACACGGCGCGCACAGAAAAGGCCTCCAGGGGGGCGGGTCTCAAGTAGAGCTAAGTCTAAAAAGAGACGACCGGCATACATTAGGGTCACAGTCGCAAAGAAGAGGAAGAGGAAGGCTAAAAAGCAGACCAAGAAGGCTAAGAGAAAAAGTAGATACATTTTTTAAAAAGGGCCTTCATACACAACATGTCAGAGGAATGTATGAAGTCGGAACTGGACCTTTTTGCAGTTCCGTACACACAAACAAGCATTGATAAGAGCATCTACGTAGAAGTGCCACCCCTATCAGCCATTTCAGATACTGGTCCTCTAGAGTTCTATATAGCCGGTAATGGCGAAGATTACCTTGACATAAACAATACTCTTTTATACCTACGATGTCAGATACCCCGTTCAGATAGCACCAATATTCCTGCCGATGCCAAGGTTGGGCTTATTAATTATCCCATAGCGACCATTTTTTCACAGGTGGATATTTCACTGGGAGACAGGCTGAAGAGCCAGTCTAGCAACACGTACCCCTACAGAGCAATTATGGAATGTCTACTTAATTATTCTGAAGACACAATGTCTAATCAATTTACGTCCGGATTATTCTATAAGGACACCGGTGGACATATGGACGAAACAGACCCTGCAGGTGACAACAAGGGCTTGAAAGATAGAGCTCTATATACAGCGGCGAGTAACACTTTTGAATTGCTCGGACCCATACACGCAGACATGTTTTTTCAGGAGAGACTACTTATAAATGGAGTCGATATTAAAATTAAGATGGTCTGGTGTAAGGATGAGTTCTGCCTAATGAGCGAGGAGGCCCTGCAGCAATACCGTCTTAAAATTGTCTCGGCCACACTATTTATTAAAAAAAACGGGGTCTCTCCACCCGTTAAGCTCGGACATGCCCAGGCTCTACTGATATCAAATGTTAAATATCCGATTGACCGTGTTAGCCTTAAAACTTTCAGTTTAGCAGCTGGTCTTAGAGTTTGCAATCAAGAAAATTTGTTTTTGGGTCAATTACCGAAATCTGTCATTATAGGTTTGGTAGATAACGACGCCTTTACAGGTGTTTACAACAAGAACCCTTTCAATTTCCAACATTACAACGCCGAATGTGTATCGCTCAGTATGAATGGCCTTCCAATCCCGAGCAAGCCATACCTCCCAAATTACGGTAACGGTTCTGCGGTTCGTGAATTTTACAGCCTAACGCTGGCCACAGGAAGGCATCTGAAAGATACACCATTGTGTATAAATCGTCAAGAATACATGAATGGTTACACCCTTTATGCTTTCAACCTGACACCTGATGAAGGTTGCAGCCAGCATCTATCACTGATCAAGACGGGTAATATCCGTCTGGAGATGAGATTCAGAAACCCACTACCCAGAACTGTTAATTTAATTGTTTACGCATGCTTCGACAATATCATTGAAGTGAACCAGAGGAGGAACGTACTGTATGATTATTATTAATCATGAATTTTGAGTAACAATTTTGAGTAACAATCCTTAACACAGTAAATAACTTTTATGGGGTTGTGGCCTGCGATGAGCTACCGGATAATAAACTAAATAATTTACCAGCATTGTACATTGTGAATACACACCCTCGAAATAAGCCTGGAGAACACTGGTTAGCATTGTATGTGCGTGCGGATAAAACTGGTGATTTTTTTACTTCTATGGCAATCCCCCTGACTACATTTATTTCCCAGATAGCATCATTACTTTTTTACAAAAGAACTGTAAAAGGATTGTTTACAACAAGGTACAAGTGCAAGACCTACACAGCACAAAGTGCGGACAGCATTGCATATTTTATCTGCACAACAGGGCCAAAGGGGTTCCCTTTAGTGAAATTATATCCCTATACTCTGATAATTTGAAAAATAATGATGCGATGGTTTCAAGATATGTTGATAAAATATACTTGGACAAGTGTGTTAAAAACATGTTAAACTGTGTACAGACTGCATGCTGTGGTGAAATGTTTAAGGCCTGTCACTGTTGAAAAAAAAACACAGGCATGTTTTGTTTGAATGTTACTTTATGTATTTTATTGTAAAATAAAAACATTTTAAACTTTACATTTTGACATTTTGATCATTTAAAGCAAACACACTCAACAGCTTCAGAAATCTATCCACGCTGAATGGTCTAAAACAGGGGATGAAAAAACAGCCTTAGGGCCTGGTTCTGGCATCATAGGTGTAAAGGCTGCGGTATTTGATATTTTTTTGTGTAGATTTATCTTGCCGCGCACATTTTGATTAGGTATGACAGAAATAGGCATATTAAGCATAGCCATAGCCTCTATAAATTCCCCCCAACCCCGGGGTCTTCTATCGTCAGAAATCTTGAGGGGCTGTTATGTTCTTTATTAGATCCAACATATGCGAACCACTTACAACTGTGCCATTAAACACAAACTCCCCTTTATGGTTCCACGTTGCGACATTTCCTGATTTAGAAATTTTATCCAATATGTAGGTGGCATTTTTCCGACTTCTAGGTGGCACGCTTTGTACAAAATCTTCAACTCGGGCGGTGTCCGTCCTGACATTATCGCGGCCCTCAACAGGCAATGACAGGGGTAAATGTTGCATTTCGGCTTCACCTTGTTTGCCCAGCGCTATGAAACGCTGTAGAGCAATCGTGTACAGTTTTGCTTTCTCATGAGGACCAACATCAGTCCTTGATAAGATGTTACGTATGGTTTGATCCAAATAATTTTCAACAGTTTGTCGGATTGGCTCTGGGGTAAAAGTAAGATTCTTTAATTTGTCCAGCTGGCTTTGAGGCACGAGAAACATTTTTTGGGCATGCTCCATGTTTTTTTTGTTTTTTTTAAAATGCCGCTGCGACCCGCTATCAAACTGCTGAGAAACGGTATTGCGACACTCAGTAGAGGCAGAAGAAATCCGCCCCTTTGAGAAATAAATTCTCTTCTTTCGAATAGATGACCTTTTGTTAATCAACAGTTTAATTCCGACCTTTTGTTTTCTTATTTTTTTCAGTTGTGTATCTGTTAGGGGTATATTTCCTCGTAAAACATTGAGAGCTAGTTAACAAATTGTGTTTATAAGTTCACCAGAAGCAGACTGTCTTTGCCGGGCATTACCTTCAAATAGGGCTTTTAGAAGTGTCCAGTTCCGTTTAATAAGTGCAGACATATTACTTTTTCTTTAGCACATAAACTACCGGCCACTCTGGAGCGTACAAACCAGTTCTGATGCGGTATTCCTCAGGCATCTGTGCTTTTAAGTCCACCAATCGGTAGCCATAAGGTTTTCTGGTCGCATCATCGAAACATTCAAGGAAAAACTTTGAATGTCTGGGGTACATTTGCCGTGCCAAAACATTAACTTGCATTTTATCTCTTGGATCTTTGAACAGAACAACCGAACCGTGTTTTATAACCATACATCTTGGGCCCTCCCTGTCACGAACCAAACACGGGCTGAACCCAAATGCAACGACCAAGAGACAGGTGAACAGAGAAGGGTAATTTATTAAAGAGCTTGGGGTAGTCCCAAGCTGTACACAGGTTAACACAATGGTAAAGAGAGGTGAGGAAGTCCTCCGGCACAGCAAACTGCTCCAAGCCGGAGCTGAACTTAGATCACCCCAAGAAGTTCCAAGCCGGAACTTGGGCTGGTACTGGACCGGGCGGTCCAACTGGAACTGGATCACGGGAACGAGGAGGTGTTCAAAACCAGAACTGGACTTGACACGGAAGACGAGTTCCAAACCGGAACTGGACTGGTTCTGGACCGGGAGGTCCAACAGGAACTGGATCACAGAAACAAAGAGTTGTTCCAAACCGGAACTGGACTTGATACGGGAGACGAGTTCCAAACCGGAACTGGACTGGTTCTGGACCGGGAGGTCCAACAGGAACTGGATCACGGGAACGAAGGGTTGTTCCAAACCGGAACTGGACTTGATACGGGAGACGAGTTCCAAACCGGAACTGGACTGGTTCTGGACCGGGAGGTCCAACAGGAACTGGATCATGGGAACGAAGGGTTGTTCCAAACCGGAACTGGACTGGTTCTGGACCGGGAGGTCCAACAGGAACTGGATCACGGGAACGAAGGGTTGTCCAAACCGGAACTGGACTGGTTCTGGACCGGGAGGTCCAACAGGAACGAGGAGTTGTTCCAAACCGGAACTGGACTTGACACGGGAGACTGGAGTGGTTCGAACTCGGACTGGAACTCAGGAACACGGTAATGTCCCAGACCAAAGCTGGACTGGAACTGGACTGAAGGCTGAGGTAGGGATAAGGCAGGACACGACAGGGCAGAGCAGTGTAGCGGAGCTCAGGTTGGCCCGGTTGGGGCAGCTGCTCGTTCCTGTTCCTGTTGGTGTCTTCCAGCTGGGCCACAGTGGAGGCTGGAACCGTAACCGCAGCAATGGTGGTAGCCACGGCCGGACAGGAATCACTGTAGGGTGGAGAGGCAGAACACCCAACTGCGGGCGCAACGTTAGCTGGAAGCAGAGGTACCGCAACACACAAAGGGAGTCGTTAACAGCTACAGACTGGCAGGTACAGGAGAAGCTGGTAATTAAAGCAGACATGGTTCAGGCAGAGACAACCGCAAGCAGACAGGGCTGGATAAATACCAACAGTAGGTTCTGGAGCAGTGGAGCAGTGGAGCACACAGGTTAAACCCACTGCAGTCTTTAGCGCACAGGACAGGGAAACAAAGGACCAGGATACAAACGGTGAACGTTAACGAACTGGCGCCGAATAGCAGCCAGCCGGAGGGTTAAGTAGGGGAGTGAAATTGAAAACAATAAGGAAAGCGTGAGGAATGTAACCGAGGGTGATTGACTAATTGACAGGTGCGGAATGCATGCAGCAAAGGGGAAAGGAGATAGGTTGAAACCGAAGTGGGGGAACAGAGTGAAACAAACAGAAGGAGCACGCCCAGCCTGTAGCAACGGGGAAAACACGGACGAAGGGAATCCAACATGACACGGGGGGAAAGGGTAAAACATGGAAAACGGACAGGATGGGAACGGAACGTTACACTCCCGATACAAATTCAACAATGTGGTCACCGGGGTCTAGCTCACTAGTCAATTCTCCCAAAAAATCACCTAGAGAAGGCATCCAGTCACCCGGGCGGCTCACAAAGATTACAGAATCTGTGTCGTGGTACAGAACCCTGTCAGGCATTTTATCCATGACATCATAAAGCTCGAGCCGGGCATAAGCTGTGGTGAAGGCCGCGATGAACACATTGCTGTATCTGGGGAAACACTTAGTAAGTTTCCACTGTACCAGAGCTACGGGTTCTGTAAGAAATGAAAAGTGTGAGATGTCATACTCGTCTGAAAACATGAATTGCAGAAACTGTTCAGGATCATGGATCAAGGTTGTGTTTGTCTGGTTGCTTCTCTGACCAAATTTGCCCCAAAGACTATTTAAAAACAGTTTGGAAATTTGTCTCTTGGCTTTGTTTACTGAAATATTGTTTGGGTCTAAACGAACACCCTCCTTCTCCCAATAACTCTGCACATAGGCAGCCTTGTCAGAATCATCAGAAACCCAAGAGGGGTATCCTGACGCTTCTTGTTTGCCCTTTAAATGAGTCTTAATACAGTCACTGAAAAGAGGATCAGACCTATCTTGGAAATGCCAAATTTCAAAGATTGTGTCGATGATGTAACCTTTTTCAAGAGCTTTAAGCATTTCAACGGTACACCATACACCTGTGAAAGAACGCAACTCATCAGAATGTTCACACTCACCTTGATGCTCAGATTCTGCGCAGGACCGGCAAAGTGGAAACATTAATTTACCAGAGACTCTGTACGGTAACACAGGTATTGTAAGTTTTCTTGGGGTATATACCCTGGCTTTGACCAGACCAAAATAGTTTTCGATCGGTTCAAAGTCACGGAAGATGATGATAGGGTGATTTGTTGGGTAAACTTTAGTTTTGTTCACGAACGGGTATAGACTGCTGAAATCAAAATAGTGTATTTGCTCACCTTCTTGAGCCTTGTAGTAAAGTTGCAACGTATTAGTTTGACCGCCAAACAGAGCATCCCGAGGTTCCAGACGTTCCGGGTAGTCATGATGTCGCAGGAACTCCTGAACCTCGGGACTCTCACGTTTAAGTCTTACCCATTCGTGCTCCCACATAACTACAACATTCAGGTTGTATACGCGACGCAGAGTGTCAATTTTCTCTTGAAATTTGTGATATATTGAACCAAAATCTGTTTTTGTGAGAGGGTTAATTGTGCTTAAATTAAAGCATTGAGGGCAAGCATGAAAAAAACGCAAATTCAAAAGCTGTCCGAACGCCGCCCGCCTCTGAATACCCATCTAGATAATAGTTCCCCATCTTAACCTCCCCCCAGTTCAAGGCATGCTGAATGAAAATCTTTTCCAGATGACTCACATATTCTAACCATTGAATGGCGGCTGTGGAAAATGATTTCTGCTGCTGCGCGTAATTATCAGGCGATGTGACTGCGATGGTGTTTTTGGACAAAACGTTTGTGCAGTATTGTTTCATGCACACCGAGGCTATTGTAATCCACTGGAACGGGTCTAAACCTGTGCTCCCAAGCACCTCTGTCCTAAACCGCAAACAAGCTTCCCGCAAAATAACAACGTCATTCTGACAGTACTCTGACATTTCTTTTTTAGATAATAGTTCCCCATCTTAACCTCCCCCCGGTTCATGGCATGCTGAATGAAACTCTTTTCCAGATGACTCACATATTCTAACCATTGAATGGCGGCTGTGGAAAATGATTTCTGCTGCTGCGTGTAATTATCAGGCGATGTGACTGCGATGGTGTTTTTGGACAAAAAGTTTGTGCAGTATTGTTTCATGCACACCGAGGCTATTGTAATGCACTGGAACGGGTCTAAACCTGTGCTCCCAAGCACCTCTGTCCTAAACCGCAAACAAGCTTCCCGCAAAATAACGTCATTCTGACAGTACTCTGACATTTCTTTTCGAAAGTCAAACACACCCCCAGACACATTATTATACCAGGACATAAAGTCCTCCCTCTCCTTGACCATCATTGTATCAAAACCATAGTACAAGGGAGGCGGGTACGGTCCGATGTAATTCTGGTTCTCAATTTTATTCCAGAAATGGGGAAAATGCCCGTTTTTTGCATTGTCAAAACCTAGAGCGCCAGGCATGGTACTCAGCTTCATAGTCAGAGTGAATCAATATACCTCTGTTCAAAAGCCTCATCTGTAATGCACATGAGCTTGCTGTCTTGCGCTATGATGTTTGGCGTCACACCATGCTTAATCAAATACTGCATTAGCAGGTAACCATCGTAACCTTTCGAATTATGTGCAATGAATGTATACCCCTTGTACTTTGGGGTTCGATACCTTTTTAAAAAATCCTGTACGCAACCATCACCCTCTGCAGTCCAACGCTCGCCATTAAAATCCATACAACATATGAAATTCGCAATGTGTTTGCCATGGTCCTGCCGACACTCAAAATCATAAAAAACATAACATACGTTGGGGTGTCCAGTTTTCACAGGTTGTATGTAACACACGTGCTCAACTTCAGAGGTCAATACAGCCTTACAGGCTTTGCAGAGCTTTAGACTACATTTGTGTGTTTTAGATGTGTTGCTACTTACGACATATGTTCGCGCACATTTGTCACAGAACTTGCTAGTATCACACGAACTGAGCATTTTACCGCTAGACTGCAGTTTCAAAACTTTATGCTCGTTATAGCAAAACCTAGACCGACAGATTCGCTTACAATCCTTACACCTTATCTTTGTTAATGAACGATGTGTAAAACATTCTGCGCAAAAACAGACGTTACAATAATGTAAGCATGAGTGATTATGTTTAGAGGTGTATGGCTTGTAACAAAATGTACAAACATATTGACTGCCAAAGAAACCTGTCAATGATTTGATACTGTAATAGTGTCCGCCCTCGAGGTACAAAAAAAAAGTTTTAGAGTGTGATGTGTTGCTCGTTTGAAACTTTTTTAAGACGCCGTTATTTGAACTGTGTGTCCATACAACTATCTTGATGTTTAAGAACCTCTCAAACATTTGAATGTCCGAAAAACAAACCTTATCCTGAACACCCAAACCTACGGAACGTTGTAAATGTTCAGCCTTTCTTTCAGCGTCACACGTTGTGAATGTCGGATTTAAAAGATGCGTCAAACATGTTGCGAAACAGAGATTATTATCGATGTTGTAGCTAACTATTAAATGTCTTAGCTTTTTGCGAATCATTTCACTCTTAATAATTTTCGCCGGTCTCCACCGCCATTAGGGTTCTGAATAATGTGGGCCACAAGCATCAGCATCAGTTTCATCAGCCAGGATATCAAAATTGCTTTGAACCAACTCTTCAATCATACTCAAAAAAACCTCCAAATCTATTTCATCACCGTTTAGCTGTACAGTTACACCCTGAGACAGAGAATCACCCCTTAATTCTAACTGTACAGCATCGCTGGGGTTCGACAGCTCCCAAACTTTAGCCAGTAGATTTTCTAAAGTGTTTAAGATGTGCACATAAAACTCTGCGTAGTTATCAACATTGTACAAAGATGTACAAAGATGTAAAGTTAAAACGGAGTTGAATTTCTGTACTGTTGAATGCTGGCCTACGTATCACCTGAAGGTCTGCGTTATTAATCACACCACCACCATTTTGGTTGACTTCTGGAAGTCCACGCAGGTTATTATCGACAGTGCTTTGGGACATCTCTAGCTCTGTAAGACCATGTGTGTTATTTTCTGCGGTGTTTGGGTTCATATCTGTTTCGACGCGACAAGCGAGTTCACGGTTTACGCTCTTAATAAACCCGCAAAAACATCATGCTCTACAGCTTCATTACTTGGTTCATGCGTGTTAATAGAGGCTTGATTAACATCATTAACAAGAGCTAAGAGATGCAGGTTAACATTTACATGCGGTAAATCTAATTGGTTAGGGTCCTGGTTTTCAGCATTTTCTGTGGCAGGTCTTTTACTCTGGCCCCCTGAACACGAACACGTACAAGTTCTTTTAGGAGCCATTTTTTATTTTAATAGACTGTCAAAAATGTTTACAAGCTTATTAAAAATACTTAAGCGGAGCCTTTCATCGTTTTGACAAACCGAGACCGTCGCAGGAGGTGTCCTGTTCTCCTCTGTTTGGTCGGCTGCTACTGTTGTTGTTGTCTTTGGGACTGACGATATCCGTGGTCCTGGGGTCACGCGTTTGTTAGGCCGGCTTTCGTTAGATGTAATTAAAATATCCTGGTCGATCACCGCACCCAATAATTCGTCATCCGTTATTTCACCGTCTGTAAGGAATAAAATCAAAATTAAAAATTCTAAATTAAAAATTCAAATTCAAATTCAAATTCAAAAATTCAAATAAAAAAATCAAAAATCAAAAAACCTAAAAATTTCAAAAGTCAAAAATCAAAAATCAAAAATTCAAATAAAAAAATCAAAAATTCAAATAAAAAATCAAATTACAAAATTAAAAAATCAAATTAAAAATCAAATTACAAAATTTTAAAAAAGACTTAAATAAGCAAACATTTATTTTAAAACACACACACGCACACACACACACAAACATTTTGTTTAGGAGAAAACTTAAATCTCACCACTTTTTCTCTTCTGTCCTTTAGGCCTGCAAGGTGTTGTCTCTGTAACCATCTCTAGAGGGTTTTCAGGGCCTTTTAAACAATAAAAAAATAAAATCAGTAAAAATAAAACACATAAACAGATATTGAGCAAAGTACTTAAAAGTTTCATACTCTGAATATAAATCGAGCATAGCGTCAGTTCAGGCAGGTCACGAGAGTGAAACCTGGCCATAGATAATTAGCTGACAGCTCAGCTGAGTAGTGACGATTACCCATCAGTCCATTCACATAACAAGGCGGTCTATTTAACCGCCTCGTCCTACCATGGTGGATCCCCTGTCAGCACACCCGCTGCACACAAACCCCCCCCCCTCCACCCCAGCTCCATCCTCTTCAGTTCCCCATTGCGCACATACACCTAGCCTATATCGCTCCTGCATGAATCACTAACATATTTCGAGTGCCTACTGATTTCTTTTCCTCTCTCCTTCCCGCTTCGGCAACCGCCGGAGCGGTAGCTATAGATCAACAAACATCGTTCTCCAGAAGCAGACGGTCAGCTCCAGGTCCATGCATGTACCCAGCTATGATGCACCTGCCGGGCTTCAATCAGTCTTCCTCACCGGCTCCTTATACATTGACATTTTCATATGTTCGGTCTGCAAATTTCTATTCCGTAATCAGCATTTTAGTAACCGGTGCCAGTCAGCGGCGGATGGACTTCCCCCTCAGAGTCAGGTTTGTGAAGGAATTTTCTGTTTTACAATGTGTGTGTATTAAGATAGAGATAAGCATTTAATATAGTAAATCAATTATATTGAGTTAAGTAATTAAACAATGTATTCTCTGTGAACACTGAGTAGGCTTTAAGCAGGCCTGCTGTGTTTCGCTCCCACTGTGCCTCTCCTTCACAATCTGCAGAGACAGGCAGTCTGTGAGATGGATGTTTTTGTTACTTGGTTTGAAGGTTAGAGGTTATCGAAAGAATAAACACCAAGAAATGGATACCCTTGTCTCTGTATGTTTAGAAACCACCCCTTGTGGCAAATCAGTAAAGCAATAATAGATTGTGTATAAATGTCCTCTGTATTCTGTTTTCAAGTTAGAGAGATTCTGGTAAGACTCTCTCTCATTCTGAGTTTATCTTCAAATAAACTGAAATTCTTTTTCTTATTCTATTACATGGTTTTGTTGTGGTTCTGTTTGGACAGACTTGCTCACTGTGGGTTGAAAGGGAAAAATCCACGACAATATGGCGTAGTCGGCAGGATTGCTAACTTGGTTTTCTCCTACGCAGATTTCTCTCAAGTCGGAACGGCTTAGACAGTGCGCACTGCCGGGAGTTCAAACCCCGAGACCGCAACCCACCTTCTCACAGAGAGGTAACTGTAATCAGTCACCTAGAGGAAGGACGGCGGCGACCGGACCGAGGAGAGTAAGACGTCTGTCTGAGGTGATCAATACGCAATCCATAGAAAGAGAAATCACAGGTGAGCCGCCACAGCAAAACGTAACTTGAGGCTGTATTGCGCTCAAATTTAAAAGTTTGATTAGTGACCGACGGGTCCGTCACTCTCTGGAGTGATTCAAACTGTGGAGGCTGTATGCTGCTCCTACCCATGGGCTAATATTTCTCTTTTTCTTTCTCTTGTAATGAGCTCTGAAACATTTTTGTAATGTGGTATCATGTATTGTCAGTAGAGGCAAATGATATACACGGACCAGTACAGGAGAGGCATTTTTGCAGAGGAGTTAATTATGGTTATATATATATATATGATACATTACATTACATTCATTTAGCAGACGCTTTTATCCAAAGCGACGTACAGTGCATACAGAGACATCATCAAGATCACCTACAGAACAGACAAGACAAAGCACATCCTTCCCATAATGTAGCAGCTATCCCTAGTGATGAACGTTGACTGTAGTTCACAGTAAGCTGTGGGTAAATCAGCAATACTACACTTCTATTCTAAATACTATTATAAACTATAATAAACAGACAGGAAAACACATGGAACTAGTAAACACAGGGAACTAGAGGTGATTGGTTAAAAGAGAAGGAAATGGCATTAATAGAAGTTAGGCTAAACGTTCACCCTGAAAGTGAGGACAATTATCCAGAGGATAGTGCAGAATCTGAAACTGATTCTGACTAAAATAGGCCTAATTAAAAGAAAAAATTAAAACCTTAAAATTAAAAGGCATATGGTTGTGGGACATATGGTTGTGGGACAAGAGAAATCCCAACAAAGTAATTCAGTGCTATCTCCTGTTGTGCATTCCGGCGGCTCTTTGTATCCCGATGTAGCACAGCTTGCAAGCATACACAAAATTAACCTGGACTTGGACTGTCCTGCGTGTCCTCCAGCTTATGTCCCACAGCAAGCGGCAGGAGTTCACAGACATCCCTCAGCCACTGCTCCCCAGGCAGTGCATTCCAGTGCTGCTGCACAACCATCTGCGAGTGGGCCGGCAGCCAGAGAGAGACCTGCAGCTTCTGTAGGCCCAGATTCCACAGTACAGGTAACTTCCCACAAGGGCGAACTGCACGAGGTAGAGATGCCTACCCCGCCGCACACCAGGGGAGGTACCGCGTACGGCCCGAAGACGTCGGCACCTGTGCCGGGACGGGACTCATCCTGGGGGCCAGACACGTACCCTATACTAGAATGCCCCAATCCCAGGGCAGGACAAGACGACCAGGGTCCGACGGTCCTGGTATATCGGCCCTGGAAGGTGTCGGAGTTACAGGCTGTCTGCGAAGATTTGCCGGATCCAACCCAGGTGGGTGGT
Organism: Synaphobranchus kaupii; assembly: GCA_029718625.1. Lineage (NCBI taxonomy): Eukaryota > Metazoa > Chordata > Actinopteri > Anguilliformes > Synaphobranchidae > Synaphobranchus > Synaphobranchus kaupii. Next base: position 9,539,431 of record CM056386.1, on the reverse strand, counting down.
GCCAAGTTCATGGAAGCTTTGAGAAATCTGGTAAGAACTTGTCACCCAACTGCAGGTGAATTACAAACTGTACTGATTAAGAAACTGAAGTTACGGTGGGGTAACGTAAGGGGAACTTGGTCTACGAACCATCCATACAATGATGATGCTACTTCTGAGTATGAAGCAGATAGATACTTTAGAAACCAGTATGAACTGGGAAGCAGTCAGACAGGTTAAACAAAAGCCTGGTGAAACTGTTAATGATTTTCTTGAGAGACTTTCAGAGAAGTACGACGCGCACAGTGGACTGGATTATAACCTGACAACAACGAGACTCTTACTCCGTACGAGACTCAGCTAACCCACTGTTTCCTGGATGGATTAGATAAACACCTTGCAACCGCTATTAAGACCTCCTGTGTTGGCTGGCAGACTCGGAGACTTAAGGACGTTCTCCGTTATGCTGTTCACTGCGAAGAACAGGACCGCGACAAGCGGCCTGCTGCCATTGCTAAATGTAAGTGCTCCGCTCACACAAACCAGACTGATGCTATCTCTCAAGGGAATAAATATGCTGACTTGGCAGCCAAAGCAACTGCATTGGCCCCCCCTCACACAACTGTCAGTCTGCTCACACAGGCTGCTGTTCCCAAAGACACTCCATTGGCCTCTGTACAGGACTGCCAATCTGGGGCCACACCCCAGGAAAAGGCCAAATGGAAGCGAGACGGCACCTACACTGATGGGGTCTGGCTAGGCCCTACTGGTAACACCTGTTTACCTCGTTTTTTATTTCCCTATTATGCTAAATTGACTCATGGACTGGATCATGTGTCAAAAGGAGGGATGATATCTTTGATGTCCAGACACTGGAACACAAGCGGATTTTCTAATTATGCAAAAAACTTTTGTGAAAAGTGTGTTATCTGTGTTGTAAATAATGCTGGGAGGGGCCAGAAGGTTCCAAATGCGGCCCACCCGGCTCCACAGGAGCCTTTTGAGTACCTGATGATGGACTTCATTGGACTTAACCCATGCAGGGGTAAGAATTATTGTTTGGTGTTTGTTGACATGTTTTCAAAGTGGGTTGAAGTTTTTCCTACAGGGAAAGCTGATGCTGCAGCAGTGGCGAAAGCCCTACTAACAGAGCTTTCCCTACTAACAGAGTCTTCAGACAGAGGCACACACTTTTTAAACAAGGTGGTGGACAAAGTGATCGAGCAATTGGGGATCAGGTTGAAGTTCCATTGTGCTTACCACCCTCAGAGTGGAGGGGCGGTAGAGAGGGCAAATGGAACCGGTTAACTAAAATGATGGCAGAGACAGACTTCAGAAGGAAGAAGTGGCACCAGGCCAGGTGGAGGGGTCCTTTCCAGGTACTACTCACCACGCCCACAGCCGTGCGAGTGGAAGGCCATGCTTCTTGGGTCCACGCCAGCCACTGCAAAAGAGCTCCACCAGCGCCAAAGGAGGGATAAGGGTGAGAGACCCACCTCGACCGACACGCAGGGATGACTAAGTTCTCACGGAGTTTAAAAACTCAGAGAACCACCACTTCAAGGAGCACGTTAGGCCTAAGGTAGGCCTAAGGTAGGCCTATTGCTACTAGGCCTCATTGCACTCATCATTGTTCTGCCCATTATCCTGATTCATGAGACATTCTACACCATTAACACCAGTGAACTAAACGGTACTGTTGTAATGACTAAAAGGCCTAAAAGGTATGTCACCACCGGGAATGAAGCTTGGCTGACACCAGGAACTGTGAAGCATCATTATGCTACTAACTCTTGGTGGTGTTATGCTGAGTGGACTGCAAAGCAGCACTTTAACCAGTCTTGTTATGTTTGCTCTCACATGCCTCATTCCACAGCAGGCCCTCTTCTTCAGGTGCAGAATCTGAAGAACGACCTCTCAACATGTTTGGTGGGACTGAGTTCTCACCCAGTCCCTGCAGGAACTACCCTGACATGGCTGATGAGATATGCAGGAAGAACTGGTCACACGCAATCTCATTACCTTGGAATAGGGAACAAACTGCAAACTGTTCCGGGATAACACCATCCTCTCGCCTTGGAAGTCGACTGTTATCTGATTGGTAATTGCTTTGTGGGCACTCTACTCTCCCCCCTGACTGGAGTAGAGTTTGCACCCTCATTGCCACATATGTGATTCCTCACCCAAGCTGCTATAGGTCAATACTTACGGCAATATGTTCCTGATCCTGAACAAGATAATGTATTCCTTCTCCGACAACTTCCTGAGTTTACTGACGGCCCTATATAAAGTATAGGCCTGAATTATGTACCCACCCTGTCACATGGTTGGTGAGAAGACAGACAGTGTTGTAATGTGAAGTTTTAAAAGGTCGACATTCCAGGAGTTGTGAAAAGTCTCCATTACATGATGGGTTTTTATTTTTTATCTTTCTTTTCTTTCAGACTTTCTCTTGATAGTAGTAATTTTAAATGTTAAAATAATAATAATTTTTTAATAATAATTTTTATAATCAATTATATTCTATCCTGTTACTATATCCACTATGATTTCATTTCTTATATTTTTATTTTTCCTATGTTGATTCTTGTTATTAATCAAAGATGGATGATGTGCGATATTTGCTGATATCCGGAAGCGACGCTTGATTGCCCTAAGGGGGGTCGGAGGAATTATTTTTTCCGGAACTGATTGGGTTTTCTGGCTCTGTGCTAGTTTTGTCCCATATAAGTCCTGAATCTGCCAGTTTTTCAATTCCCCCTGGATTATTGGAGTATTGTACATATCCACAAGAGATTATTGTATTTGGTCTGTATAATCATGTAATCATTTATGATGTTATTAAAATGAATAACTTACTAACTGATTGAGTACATTAGGTAGATTGTAACAGAAAATTGTTTGTTATCATGGAATGATAAAAGGAGGGAAATGTGAAGGAATTTTCTGTTTTACAATGTGTGTGTATTAACATAGAGACAAGCATTTAATATAGTAGATCAATTATATTGAGTTAAGTAATTAAACAATGTATTCTCTGTGAACACTGAGTAGGCTTTCAGCAGGCCTGCTGTGTTTCGCTCCCACTGTGCCTCTCCTTCAATCTGCAGAGACAGGAAGTCTGTGAGATGGATGTTTTCGTTACTTGGTTTGAAGGTTAGAGGTTATCGAAAGACTAAACACCAAGAAATGGATACCCTTGTCTCTGTATGTTTCGTTTTCAAGTTAGAGAGATTCTGGTAAGACTCTCTCATTCTGAGTTTATCTTCAAATAAACTGAAATTCTTTTTCTTATTCTATTACATGGTTTTGTTGTGGTTCTGTTTGGACAGACTTGCTCACTGTGGGTTGAAAGGGAAAAATCCACGACAGGTTATGCCCAAGGTTTCTTCCTGCTAACAGCAGGGAGTTTTTCCTTGCCACTGTCGCCCTAGGCATGCTCTACAGGGATTCAGGCCCGGTTCCTTGTAAATTGTTGTGATAATGACACTTAAAAGTGCCATATATATACACTGCCTGGCCAAAAAAAAAGTCGCAGTTACACCAGTCATGCATAGTGCCCACTGTACAAGCCACTGGATGCAGTGTTATGATCTGGGGTTGCTTCAGTTGGTCAGGTCTAGGCTCAGCAACATTATGCAGCAATAAAATTAAGTCAGCTGAGTACCTGAATGTACTGAATGACCAGGTTAGCCCATCAATGGGCATATTCCAGGACGACAATGCCAAGATTCATCGGGCTCAAATTGTGAAAGAGTGGTTCAGGGAGCATGAGGAATCATTTTCACACATGAATTGGCCACCAGAGTCCTGACCTTAACCCCATTGAAAGTCTTTGGGATGTGCTGGAGAAGACTTCACAGAGTGGTTCGACTCTCCCGTCGTCAATACAAGATCTCGGCCAAAAATGAATGCAAGTCTGGACAGAAATAAATGTTGTGACGTTGCATAAGGTTGTCGAAACAATGCTACGACGAATGCGCGCCATAATCAAAGCTAAAGGCGGTCCAACAAAATATTACAGTGTGCGACTTTTTTTTTGGCCGGGCAGTCTATATACAGTATATATATATATAACTGACTGAATGGAATCTGTCAAACCATTCTCAGTGCTGCGGTTCTGTTCTAGCGTAACCCTATTGGGGGTTGTGCAGCTGCCCTCGCCGCCATACCCATGCTTGCTCGCGTGGATGGGCGGGAGGGCTTGGTGAACAGAACCATACTGCCAAGCCTAAAATGTATTGTTTCATAATGTCAATAAAGTTATTTGAACAACAGTGGCCTGACTGAACTGGAGTGAAGATCGTCTTCTGAAGCTAATACCTGGGATATACAAGTTGCGTAGGTCTCGTTTACATAGTATCTAAAAACAATTAAACATTCACCAAAAATCAGAAAAATAAAACACACGCGCACACACGCACGCGCTCACACACACACGCACACATTTTTACCGCTTTTTCTCTTCTGTCCTTTAGGCCTGCAAGGTGTCTCTGTAACTGTCTCTAGACGGTTTTCAGGGCCTTTTAAACAATAACAAAAAATAAAATCAGTAAAAATAAAACACATAAACAGATATTGAGCAAAGTACTTAAAAGTTTCATACTCTGAATATAACTGTAGTGAAGATCATCTTCTGAAGCTAATACCTGTGCATATACAAGTTTCCTAGGCCTCGTGTACACTGTATCTAAAAAAAAATCTACATTCACCAAAAATCTGAAAAATAAAACACATAGCAATTTTCAATAGTCATAATCAGATGTTGAGCAAAGTATTTGAAAGTTTCATACAATTGGAATATAACTGTAGCAAATAGCGTTTGTTGAAGCTAAAACCCTGGCCACGTGTAGCCTACCCAGGGGCACTTGTCCAACCCTCCCACCCCTCCAGTTGGTGCTCCTGCTGCTCTATTACACTTTCCCTAACTGTTTTCTCTCTCTCTTTTTCTACATTCTGCCGGCGGGGCTTATGCCCCGCATCTCGAGAGTTGCTGTCTGGCTTCCTGTCCGTTGCCGCTTGCCCCTCCCTCCTTACCACCGCTGCCAGCTGCTCCCGCCGCCATCGGCGCCCGGTTCCCCACCATCACTGCCGCCACATCTGGACTGTCATCTAGCTGCTGCAAATTATATTATCATGGACATTGGCTGTTTTGACCATGTTGGTCTTTAAGCCCTAGACCCTGAGCCGACCAGAGGAGGATGGGTTCCCCCATTGAGTCTGGTTCCTTCCAAGGTTTCTTCCTAGTTACACCAGGGAGTTTTTCCTTGCCACTGTTGCCCTTGGCTTGCTCTTGTGTGGGGTTTAGGCTGGGTTTTGCTGTGAAGTGCATTGTGACAACTTGTTGTGAAATGCGCTATATAAATAAATATTGATTGATTGATTGATACCCCAGTATCTAAAACAATTAAACATTCACCAATTATATATATATATACATATAAAGCATCTTTAAAGTACATTTAAAAAATTGTAAAAACATCTTACTCTGTCTAACGGTAATGGCCTCTGGTAGAGCTTCTATAAATTCCTGGAAACCCCCTACCGCGTGTTCCCCGTCGCTGTTCAATATTTCATCCAAGTCTGTAATACATTTACGTTAACAACCGTTAAATTAAGAAGTAGAACATTCAACATGTTTAATTAACAACTTGTAAGTTCCACACTTTTACAATAATTAAAATAGTAGCACATATCTTGTGTTGAAAAATCTACAGACATCGCTTGCAAATGGCGGCCGTCTTCTCCTTCTACGCGTGAGTGAATGAATCAGACCAGCTAGCGTACTGTAATGAAATGTTGTAAAAAAAAAAAAAAACTTTTTTATAGTTTAAAAGGGGGAGGGGGGTGAGGGGGGACTCCACACCTACCATCACCCCCCGCCCCCATGATTGTAGTCCGAAATTTAAATTGTAGTTGTGCTTTTTAAAGGATTTACGTTTAAACAATACAGGTTATATATACCGACTCAAGCCTGTTTAAATTGAATAACCCATCTTTTTACAAACCCATCGATACTAAACAGGAGCTAGCCCCATCTAGCAAATAGGCTATATTTTAACTTTGTTTTTAAAAACTCGTAAATAGCTAGTCTATTAGGCCGACGCCCTCTGCTAAAATTGTATACGGACCTTGTGCAAATAGTCTACCGGGCGTTTTATTTGTTTCACTAGTCTAAGGTTTATTCGGAGCATTTTGCGGTCTGTTGAAATATTTCTAGTCTATGCATTTCATTCAAACTATCTTTGAATCAACCGCCAGTATTACAGCTGGCCCTGTCACTCAAACGGTGTTTCCTGCTGTGATTCTATGCATGCGCGCAGTTCTCCCGAAAAATTATTACTTTTTGAAAGAGTTACGTTTAAACAATAAAAGCTACATATAATCCCCCAATCCTGTTTAAATTGAATAACCCATCTTTTTACAAGCCCATCGATACTAAACAGTCATATTGGCTCTAAGTATTGCCCTATTACAAAACCTTGTGCAAATACCCAAAAGTTTTGTTTCATGATTCTGACCCAGTGAACAACATTATAGGGACATATAGACGGTTAGGGTAGATAGCCGCCTTTTCAATGGGGTTCGGGGCAGTTTGCGGCCTTTTGTCTATATTTGTCAATATTTCTAGTCTATGCTATATGTATAACACTATTCTTTCTTTGATTCAAAAGTTTGTGGAGATCCCGCCAGGCATACAGCTGTTCCATGTCACTCAAAGGTTGTCTCTAGCATCGCGCTAGCGCGCGCACGCAAGCCCCCTCGCAACCCCCTCCTTCCAACAGCTGTTGTTAGCCTTCAGAATCCGGCTTGTCATAAGCTTTTCCTGACCTATCCAGCTCATTGGCCTGTGTAAACGTTCGTCAATTTCATAGGGTAGAGGTCCCCCCTCCCCAGCTGTTGTACGAAAAAGCTAATGGCTCCATTTGTAATGTGGACGACAGTCTGGAAAGATCTCTGCAACCTATAGTCTAGCTATAGGCTATCCACGTCTAGCAATAGGCTGTTCCAAGTTCCGCAGAACCCAAGAATAACTCAGTTCTTTTTAGGTTTTGCATTTTAATTCTGTAAAACGTTATATAGCCTCTTCTTTTATTTTTTATTCTTTCTAGTCTTTCTTTCGAGTCCTCCTAGGCTTTCTTTTAGAACACTAACTTGCTTTTTTAGATATAGCCTACCGCTTGGCTATTTTACACAGTTTTAAGACTTTAAGACTTCAAAAAATATTCTAAGACCTTGGCTACGGTCTCTCTCTACGGAGTCATTCGCGCACATCTCAAAAACTTGTCAGAGTTTTTCCTTCGACTCTAACAAACATTTTTTTTAAATGGCATGCTTTCTTTCTTTCTTTCTTTCTTTCAGACAACTAACTTGCTATAGCCGACGCTATTTGTCACGTTTTAACAGCCTGCTTGAATTCTTTTATTCTTTTAAAACGTTTCTGCTCACACAAACTGTTGCCACTAACCTATACATTTATATTTATATATATATATATATATATATATATATATATATACACACACACACCATTACTTTTTCACAATGTTGTTCTAATAAAAAAATAGCAACACGTTTTCCCCCAAGACCCACCATATTTTCTTCTTAAATATGTTTCCAGAGCGTGCTTTTGTTTTCTTTGTTTTTTTTTGTTCTTGTTTTATGTATTGAGGATATCTGTCTTATTTTTTTCATTCTTGTTTGTGATGTGAGGGGAACTATGCACAAGCCCGTTGGGCTTCCTTTCCCCTCCTAGCACTGACACTTTATGTGCTGAAATAAATAAATAAATAAACAATACGTAATGTTCTGCAAGCTTTTAGTCATTGTCCCTTGTCCAAGAAATTATATTTGACAAAAATGATTTCCAAGCTTCCACAGTTGCTGGTCGAGCCTTATTGAGTCGTGCAGTAGTATGTTCAAGGTTTACAACATTCATAATGCTGTGGATCCAGAATAATTTCATACATATATGGGTCATTCTACAAAAGTCATGCAAATTGCTGTCCCTCTCTGATAAAAGTAAAAAATTGACCAATAAAATGTTTCAATGCTATATAATTCATTAGATCATGTTATGTTTTAATATAATCCAAGATATAAATTGCAGTAATAATAGTTAAATTTATCCAAAATCAACACTTATACTCTTGGGAGTATAAATTCCTATTGGGAGATGGCTGTCCCCACTATCAACCCTTAAACTGGTGCATTAAAAAATAATACCAAAAATATTTTTGCCAATTATTTGACTTGTCTCATTCAATAAAGCATGTGAATTTTTATCAAATATAAGTTTAAATAATGCAATCTATTTTGTAATAAATTTTATAACGAAATGAGCGAAAATTGTCACAACCGAAACAGTCACTACCGAAACAAATGGTATTGTTTTGACAGGCCTGTTTCGGTTGGTGACACTTGTCCGTAAATTCTTATTAAAGACAATAAATAGTGAGACAATCAATTCACATGTACAAACCTCAATTCCAAAAAAGTTGGGACAGTGTATAAAAATAAAAACAGAAAGCAATGATTTGCAAGTCCTTTTTGTATTCAATTCAAAAGGCGCTATATAAATGCCATGCATTATTATTATTATTATTTTCAATTGAAAACAGTACAAAGACAAGATATTTCATGTTTTAACTAATCAGCTTTATTCTACATTTCATTTTCTATTCAGCTCATTCTACATTTGATGCCTGCAACACCTCCCAAAAAATTTGGGACAGGGGCATGTTTACCTTTGTGTTACATCACCTGTCCTTTTAACAACACTCAGTAATCTTTTGGGAACTACAACACTAATTGTTGTAGTTTTGAAAGCAGAATTGTTTCCCATTCTTGCTTAATATGAGACTTCAGCTGCTCACCAGTCCGGGGTCTCCATGGTCATATTTTGGGCTTCATAATGCGCCACACGAGACAGGTCTGGACTGCAGGCAGGCCAGTCTAGCACCCGCACTCTCTGATGATGAAGCCATGCTGTTGTAACACGTGCAGTGTTGCCAATGTGGCTTGGCATTGTCTTGCTGAAATAAGCAGGGATGTCCCTGAAAAAGCGATTGTCTAGATCGCAGCAAATGTTGCTCCAAAATGCATATGTACCCTTCAGCGTTAATGGTGCTTTCACAGATGTGCAAGTTACCCATGCCATGGGCACTAACACCCCCATTCCATGACAGATGCTGGCTTTTGAACCTTGTGTTGGTAACAATCGAGATGGTCCTTTTCCTCTTTGGCCAGGAGAACACGACGTCCATTATTTCCAAAAACAATTTGAAAGGTGGACTCGTCAGACCACAGCACACGTTTCCACTTTGCATCAGTCCATCTCAGATGAGCCCAGATAAGTCGGCGGCATTTCTGGATGTTGTTCATATATGGCTTACGCTTTGGGTAGTAGAGTCTTAACTTGCATTTGTAAATGCAGCGACAAATTGTGCCGTTTTTAATGTAGTGCTGTCTGAAGGATCGAAGGTCACGGGCATTCAATATTGGTTTACGGCCTTGCCCGTTTTCTCCAGATTCTCGGAATCTTTTACTAATATTATGGACTGTAGATGGTGAAATCCCTAAATTCCTTGCAATCGTGTGTTGAGAAACGTTGTTCTAAAACTGTTGGACTATTCGCTCATGCAGTTTTTCACAAAGTGGCGAACCCATCCTTGCTCGTAAATGCCAGAGCCTTCGTGAATGCTCCTTTTATACCCAGTCATGATAGCATGACCTGTCACCTATTCACCTATTTACCTGTGGAATGTTCCAAACAGGTGTTTTTTGAACATTCCACAACCTTCCCAGTCTTTTTTATACCCCTGTCCCAACTTTTTTGGAAAGTGTTGCAGGCATCAAATTCGGAATTAGCGTATATTTACAAAAAATCAATGAAGTTGCTAAGGTAAAACATTAAATATCTTTTAAATATCGTTTTCATTTAAATATATAGACAAGAGAATTTACAAATCACTGCTTTCTGCTTTTATTTGCATTTTACGTACTGTCCCAACTTTGGAATTCAGGTTTCAGTAAGAGATGTCACAACCGCTACAATGTGGTCACAACCGAAACACCTGCTGTTTTGTTAAAATTTTGAATAATATGAATAATCAATCAAATATCCAAGATATTGTGCTGGTGAGGGTATATATAATCTCATAAATAAGAATCTATCAAATTCATGTGATCAAATCTGTCCATTTTATAGAGAACATTTGTGCGGAGTTTTCACTAAATTTAATTAATCCAATGTTTTATTTGATTTAAAAATTCAGGGTAATTGAGTCAAATTCAACAGCAGTCAAGATTTCTTTTAAAAAATGTCATTTTCAAAGGGGTGAATTAAACTTATCAATTGGGTATGTAATTTTATTTCAAAAGCAGGTTTTACACCATGTTTCGGTTGTGACATATTTAGGAGGTCAGTAAATTCATCCTTATTCTTAAAAAATGACATGTGATTGCACTGTACATCTAGTATATTTATGTATCTCAGATAAAGTGTAACACATATATTAGAAAATATTTTTGCAAAAAGAATACAAATTTACACTTTTCTCCAACCCTCAATTTGCACGACTTCTGTAGAATGGCCCATATCAGGTGTAAACCAGTGTTTTATAATTGTTTTCTTTGCAGCTGTACAACCAGCAAATATCATTTTGTTTTGAATTTGCTTTAAATTAAGATCAGCATTATCATTAAGGAGGCACACACCTGGATTAGGAACATTTCAAGTAAATGAGATAACACAGAGTTCACATGGGTCCAAAAAGTAGAAATAACTGGAGAGTCCCAAAACATATGGAGAAACGTTCCAGGAGAGGTAGTGTTGCATATATGACAGTCATAAGTAGGTTGTAGTTTCATCTGGAACCTCTTATTGTCACGGTTTGTGACCTTTTTCCCTTGCGGTCGTGTTCCTCAGTCGCCACAAGTGGGCGCTGCTTCGTTGGTGGAGTTTTGGCTCCGTTCCTTCTTCTTGCGAAGAAGTCCCATGTTGCACATGGTTGCCGGTGAGCTATATAAGCCTTCCGTTTCCTTCATTCAGGGCTTCGAGATTAATTGTTGATTGTTGATTGTTTGTTTATTGTTTTGTACTGTGGTGTTTTATTGGCTGTGAGTTATTCGTACCATTTGGGCTACTCGCCTATTTTTACATCTCATTGCTGAGGCAAGGCTTATTTCTTGCTGGCTCTTTAGTTACTTATCTCGTAGAAGTATGGGACTGCGGATCTCTGCTCTATTTCGTCTTTTTGTACTTTTCTCCATATATGGAGTTTTGGGCGATTCTGTTCGGAACTGTAGTTCTGTTCGCCCTTCGGTACATGTCTTCCCATAGGGAGATCGGGCGTTTTGCTTCCACTTAGTTACTTAGCTCGTAGAAGTATAGAGTAGCAGTTATTTGTTCCATTTTCGCCTTGGATTGGTTTTCTTACTGAGAGACCTGGCGTGTTGCTTCTACTCATTTCCGTGTTACAGTGAGCCAGTTAGTAGCTTCGGTACGTTTGTTCCCAGTTTTGTCTCCTTCTCGTGGACTATGTTCCCCTTTGTTGTGAGTCAGGGTTTTATATTATATTGAGAGGCAGTGCTTGCTATTTTCGATTAAGTTTGCGTTGGTCTGTTGTTGCAACTGTCCTGTTCACCTTTTTTACCTGCGGGACGATTTTGTTCGGGACTATTGTTCTGTTCGTTCTCCGGGTATGTTTGGGAGCTTGGGCGATGTTGTGGACATGTTTGTGTGTGACTGCGTGTTTCCGAAAATAGCCTCGGAACGTTAGCTCTCTGTTCCTTCACCTCGTTACATATTCTTTTACTGAGAGGCTAGGGTGTTTGTTTACAATTAAGCTTGCGTTAGTCAATTTGGATAGTAAAGTTATGGGACGACGGTGCTCCGTCGGCTCGCCTGTAAAATGTTTCTCCCCCCTGGGAGATCGGGCGTTTACCCCTTTGTTTTCTGCATTTGACTGCGAGCCTATTAAACTAGCCATGGAACGTTAAATCTCTGTTTCTGTTCGCCTCGTTATATTCCTCAGCATGGAGAGGCAGAGCGTTTATTTTCTGCTAACTCGTTTTGGTCTTTTAGCCGGTAACTGTCCGGTGCAGCCTGTCCTGTTTGTTCCTTTTGGTACCTGTCTCCGTACATGGAGTTTGACGATTTTGTTCGGAACTGTAGTGTTACGATCCTGATACGGGACGAACCCAAGTGCAACGACCAGGAGGCAGATTCAAGAAAATGGTAATTTTATTAAGCGTTGGGGTAGTCCCAAAGCTGTACAGGAAAGGAAAACAGGTTAATTAATTAAACATAAGTAGAGTCCCTTACGGACTGCTCCAAGCCGGAGCTGGGCTTGCAAGTCAAGGTAGGTTCCAAGCCGGAACCAAACGGGTGCAGGACTGGGAGTCCAAGCCGGACTGGGTGCGGAAGTGCCCTACTGTTCCTAAGCCGGAACTGGTTAGGGAAGGTGGAGTAGTGGCACCGGGTCTGGACTGGAACTGGACCGGGAGGTCCACTCAGGAAAACGGAAGGCGGCACGGAACTAGTTCCAAGCCGGAACTGGACTTGATCGGAGGTGTATTACACACCGGAACTGGACTGGAACTGGACTGGAACTGGACTGGAACTGGACCGGGAGGTCCACTCAGGAAAACGGAAGCCGGCACAGAACTTGTTCCAAGCCGGAACTGGACTTTACCAGAGGTGTACAACACACCGGAACTGGACTGGTACTGGACAGGAACTGGACTGGAACTGGACTGGAACTGGACCGGAGGGGTCCACTCAGGAAAACGGAAGCCGGCACGGAACTTGTTCCAAGCCGGAACTGGACTTTACCAGAGGTGTACAACACACCGGAACTGGACTGGAACTGGACTGGAACTGGACCAGGAGGTCCACTCAGGGAAACGGAAGCCGGCACGGAATTATTCCAAGCCGGAACTGGACTTTAACGGAGGTGTACGAAACACCGGTACTGGACAAGACCTGGGCTGGAGCTGGACTGGAACCGGACTGGGTAGGTAGCTTGATTTATGGGGTAGAAAGCAGAGGTTAATGGCAGGGTACTGTGACAGGACTGTAGCTGAAGAAAGCTCCGCAGAGTTGGAAGGTGCGGCGTGGCTCGGGCAAATCTTGCTGAAGCCGGCTAACATTCAGGGATCCTGGAACCGTAACCGAAGTACAGGAGGTAGGTGACATAGGGAGGACAAGACACAGCTACAGGGAGGCTGGAACCGCGGCGTCTGGAGGTTGAAGGGAGACAGGTAAGTAGCATGCAACAGAGAATGTTTCGGAGGGATAGCTACCAAACTGCAGACCAGGTAAACAGATAAAAGACAGCAAGCTGACGAATACTGGACCAGAAGCGAGACATGACATAAACACGGTTGGTTAGTTAAGTTTGAGAGCAACAAACAGGGTCAGGACGGAAACACAGGTAATGAACCGACAAAGAAGGGGAGACAGCAGGTGGGTTAAATAGGGGAGTGAAATTGGAACCAATAAAGCACAGGTGAAGAAGGTAACCGGGAGTGATTGTCAATTACATAGGTGAGGAATGTGTGCAACGAGCGGGGAAGGCGATAGGCAGAAACTAAAGTGGGAGATCAAGAGAGCGAGACAGAGGAGAAACGCCCAGCCTGAAGCAGAGGGGAAAACACGGACAAGGGAATCCAACAAGACACGGAGGGACATGACAAAACCGGGAAAACGGACTGGATGGGAACGGAACGTCACATGTCGTTCTGTTTCGTCTTTCGGTACATGTCTTCCTATAGGGAAGATTGGGCAATGTTGTGGATATGTTTTGCGTTTGACAAACGAGTCTTTGAAAGTAGCCTTGGAACATTAAATCTCTGTTCCTGTTCGCCTCGTTACATTCCTATTTATGGTGAGGCAAGGCGTTTATTTTCTACTAATCTCGCGTTAGTCTTTTTAGCCGGTAAATGTCCGGTACAGCTGTCCTGTTTGCTCTATTCGGTACCTGTCTCCGTACATGGAGCTTTTGACGATTTTGTTCGGAACTGTAGTTCCGTTTCGTCCTTCGGTACATGTCTTCCTATAGGGAAGATTGGGCGATGTTGTGGACATGTTTGTGTGTGACTGCGAGTCTGAGAGTAGCTTTGGAACGTTAGATCTGTTTCTTTCGCCTCCTCATATACAATCGTATCATTTTGCAGTGTTTGTTGACTGTGTTTTTATTTGTGCCTTTACGCTACTCGCCCGTTCTTATGTGTCTCGTTACCAAGACAGGGCGCGTATTATTTCTGGCTATTCAGAGACCTGTCCTTGCGCTTCTACTTATTGGCATGTGACAGTGAGCCGGTTGGTAGCGTCTGTAGGCGTGTTCGTTGTATTGTCTCCTCCCTTAACTGCGGGGTTTCCCGCCTTAGTGGCCTTAGGGCTTAAATAATCCCCTTGCTGCGTTTGGCTCCTCCCACCTCACACGTCACGCCCCATTACATTTATAGGGTGTTGTGTATGCTTTGTGAATGGTTTTTAAATGAAATAGTTGGTGTGCTAGATTCTTAGAAGTCATATTCAGATTGGACCACACCCTAGTCCAGTTTAGATTAATATTCAAAGTTTCCAACTCCCTACTCCAAATGGATTCAACCGGTAGAGGCTTAGAACTGTAGTCAATTAACTTGCTATATATCATAGACATAGATGTTTGGACATTTGGTGGTGCAATCCAGTCTAACATGGGATGTGAAGGGAGAGGAGAGTTCCAGGGAACTCCATGTGCTTTTAAGGCTGATCTTAGCTGAAAGTATACGAAATAAGCAGATGCCGGAAGGGAGAACCTTGCTCTTAAGTCTTGAATGGAACGAAGACCTGCACCATCGTAAATGTCACCACACATATTTATTCCAAGAGATGACCAGGACGGTTGAATAAATGGTTGGCTACCACACAATAAATTTAAGTTATGCCATAATGGTGTGGTGTGACAGAATTTGAATGGGCCATCCATCCAACGTTCAACCTTCTTCCACACCTGTAGAGAATTTGCAATGATGTTATTGTTAATTGTTCTGTTTGTTATACTAGAAAACAGAATGTCTTGCAACCTGTGCAGTGCCACCTTAGCAGATTCAATCATTTTCCATGCAGTTGTAGACTCTGGGTGAACCCATGTGCTGAGAGCTCAAATTTGAGATGACCAATAATAGAATTCAAAATTTGGCACAGCCAAACCACCTAATATTTTGGGCCGCTGCAGTGTAGTCAAACGAATCCTGAGGCGTCTGCCATCCCAAATTAATTTGGATACCATAGAGTGAATGTCTTTAAAATAATTAGGAGGGAGACAGAGTGGTAACATAAAGAAAAGAAAATTAAGACGAGGCAATACGTTCATTTTAACTGTATTAATTCTGCCTTGAAGAGATGTCATTAGATTGTTCTGTCTTTGAAAGTTGGTCTTTATCTTGTTCAGAATAATGCTGAAGTTGTCTCTGCTTATTTTATTTATATTTTTATGAATTATAATATCCAAATAAGTAAATGAGTTTTTAATCTGGATAAATGAGGGGATAGGAGCATTTATACTTATTAAGGGGCATCAGAGCTGATTTTGTCCAATTTATTTTGTAGCCCGATAGGTCACTAAAGTGATCAAATTCCTTGATTATTGGGTAAATTGAAGTGTCATAGTTATCTAAGAATAATATAATATCATCAGCATACAATGATATGATATGATTCTGATCGCCAATTTTAATGGGGGAGACTGTAGATTGTCTAATGGCTTGTGCTAGAGGTTCGAGGGATAGACAAACTAATAGTGGTGAAAGTGGACATCCCTGTCTCGTTCCACGTTGCAAAGGAAATGGGGGAGAGATGATGTCACCTGTTAGGACACTTGCAAAAGGTGAGTCGTATAGAGTCTTGATCATTGTAATAAAATTATGCCCAAATCCAAAACATTGTAACACTGCCCACATAAATTTCCACTCTAGCCGATCAAAGGCTTTCTCTGCGTCGAGTGAGAATACTGCACATGGGTTTGGGTGAGTGTCTGCAGCGTCTATTATATGCAGCAGTCTTCGCATGTTATCAGATGCAAGGCGTCCCTTAATAAAGCCTGTTTGATCTTCATTGATTAGAGTATGAATAACACTTTCGAGACATAAAGCAAAAGCTTTGGCATATACCTTAAGGTCGCTTGTGATTAAGGATATTGGCCTAAAACTGGAGCATTCGAGGGGATCCTTTCCTTTTTTCAAGAGCAGCGTGATCAGTGCTGTTTTTTGATCTCTATGAAAGGTCCCAGTCTTAATTGCAAAATTAAAAGAATTTAGCATAAGTGTACCCACCAAGTCCCAGAGCTCTAAATAAAGCTCGGGTGGGAGGCCATCTAAGCCCAGGTGATTTGCCTTTGTTTAGACATTTTATAGCTCTGTGCAGCTCATCCAGCTCTAGTGGGACTTCCAAACAATCTCGGTCTGTCTGCGAGATACAGGGTAGTTGTAATTTATCAAAAATTTTTTTGCAAATAGAATCATTGAAATCAATCTCAGATTTGTACATGTTTTCAAAAAATGTTGTAAATGTGTCATTGATGGTCCGAGGATTCGTTGTAATCTGATCATCAGCTTTTTTATTGATCTAATATGTGCCTTGGTCTCACATTCTTTAAGCATAAGTGCCAGCAGATGACTAGGTCGCTCCAATTCGAAGTAGTACTTCTGTCTAGTTCTATGAAGGATAAATTCTGCCTTTGATAAGGCTAATGTGTTGTGTTCTTCCTTCAAAGACGACAGCAGTGTAGACTGATGATCTGAGAAGTTATGCTTTTGTAAGTTTTGTAGTGATTCTATTTTGTTTTCTAGATTTGTGATCTGGTAATCAGATTTGTGATCTGGTGATCTGGTGATCTTTTGTTTTAGCTAGAGTTGAAGAGAATGAGATACAAAAACCACAAATAAAACATTTTGTTGTCTCCCACAGCACTTGTGGATTAGGGCATTCAACTACATTAATATCTAGGAAATCTTGTATTTGGCATTTGAGTGAGCTGAAAAATTCAGAGTTAGTTAGTAGGGATGTGTTCAGCCACCATCTGAGGGCCTTTGCCTTTGTGTTGGGAAGTTCAATGTTGCATAATAATGCTGAGTGATCAGATAACAGAATTGGCAATATAGTGATGGATACATTTTCTGAAATTAAGGCTGGGCTAACAAAAATATAATCTATCCTGGAATATGTCTTATGTCTATTGGAGTAAAATGCGTAATCTCTACTGGTGGTATTCTGTACACGCCAAAGGTCAATAAGATTAAGGTGTTTGATAAGTGTTCTCAACAGGTTGGATGAAAGATTAGCTGCTGCATCTGGATCGGATTTATCAAGCGTGGGATTAAGGACAGCATTGAAATCACCTCCCACCACTAGGGAGCAGTCAGTTGGTTCTAATAATGTATTGCCAATATAGGTAAAAAAGTATTTATCTGGCTCATTCGGGCAGTATATGGACAAAAACGCCAGTTTATGATTGAGTATATTGCCGTTGATGAAGGCAAACCTTCCATTCTCGTCATTCCCTGTGTGAATTATGTTTAAGTGAAATTTCCTGTTGATTAAAATGCATACCCCCTTGGTTTTGTTTAGGGCACAGGCTGAAGTGACCAATCTAAAATGTTTATTTTGAAATCGGGCCACATCACATTGTTTTAGGTGCTTTTCTTGAATTAGGGCAATGTCAGCTTTCTTACGATGTAGGTACTCTAAAACACGCGTTAGTTTAATAGCGGAGTTTAGGCCGTTTACATTTAGTGATAGAATATTCAGTAGTTGCATCGATGTTTTGTACAGCTAAGATCAATCTTAACTTGAAAGTAGTTATTGAGTGTTAGTGTGCAATAGTGGATAATGTTGAAATTTCCTTGCCAATCACTGCAAAGTCTTACCAATGCAGATAATGTTCTAGTATGGAATAAAATAATGTCTGCTAAAAGGGGGATGGGGGAGGAGAAACTATATACAAAAACAGGTACAGACCGCACAGAGATAGTTCTGTAGGTCTGTAAAAACACAAACATTGGCTGATACGTGATCAGTCCACCCCAGTGCATGGCTATAGCATCAGGCGTGCCCACACAGTCAACTAAAGATTTGAATACATTCTTCACCATCCCGAGTTAGCAAACTGTGCTAACTGGTTTATCTTAATCTAATAACTAGCACAAGTTATAATTTACCTTAAGGTTGCAGTGACCTCAATGTAGTCCCGAAAGGTCAAACTTGTATAAACCAGAGCAAAGTTAATGTCCAAAAGCGGAGCTAGCATGCATCCATGTCCACTGTATTGCCTTCTTCCACGACGCTGAAGTTTATGGAGGATTATTCAGCCCAAAATGAAAATGAAAATGAAAACGAAAATGAAAATGGAAAATGAAAATGGAGGGTTATTCAGCCCAAAATTTAAATGAAAATGAAAAACTTTTCATTTTCGTTTTCGTTTTCATTTTCAAACTGACTATGTAAATGAGGGGGTATGGTCCTCCTATCAATCAAAGCAAGCAGGGTGGGCCTCATACAGGTTTAGTGCAGTAGCACTTAATGAACACTAGGGGGAGCATAGCATAGGGATGAGTAACAGTCCATACACCCAATTCACGCGAGACGCCATCTTGGAATTATACGAAACGAAAACGAGGCTGAGGTGGGAAAATACAGGAAGTGTTTGAGCGTAGCAGTATTTCAGGCCATTGTAGCCTACTGTATATTGACTAGTTGCCCAGTTTTTTGTTGTTACTGAGACACTTGCCGTGTACTTTAAACAGCCAAACAAGAGCGACACTGTAAACGTAATGCAGACAAATATACTTTTTTTAATCGTATCAATTTTCCTTTTCAAAATGGGTTTGGTAATGGGGGAGTACAACAGTACTTAGTTTTTAATGCTAGCTCGTGGTGATTCATTAACTTGTAGCCAGAATAACGGCATACCCAGCTGGTAAACAGCGCGAACATAATGAAAATACAGACACGATTGTTTACAATGTAATGGTAACTTTATTTTGGGGTTGATAGTTCACTGTAAGTTATCCAATGCTGCAATGAATATGTTCATATTGTTGCCTTCCACTGACCCTTCTTCTGGCATATGAACGCTAGCATAAAGGAGAATTCATATTAACTGGTTATACCCTATTTTTATACAGTCTATGGGTTTTTATGAGGCCGTGGAAAGGCAATGGGTGACGTCACAGTGGCTTTGTCCATATTTTTATACAGTCTATGGTTTGAACACAGGGAGGGGTAAATTTCATTTAGATTTTTTTTTAGAGTAGAATCAATACGCCGAGATAGGTGGCGATATTGTGAAACGATCCGCGTGTGTCTTGACGAAACACCTCTCTCTCCTCGCACTCTAACCAATGCTGTTGTTGGTTTGTTTGAAGGCGCGGCGATGTTGATGAAGGCGCCCGAGAGCTGCTGCACCGCTGCTAAGGCGCCTGCTTAACCTCCTGTTGTCATTTCCGCCTTAGTTCACGCAGCACCGACTTTTCTGCCATCTCGGCAGTTTCCGATGCAGTCCGACGCAGATATGACGTAGCCATAACACGCCCTTTGGTCTCACTGAGGCGTTACGCGTTTTAGACCAATGGGCGTGTTCGGCTAGAGTCGGAGGTGTTTCGTCATGACACACGCGGATCGTTTCACAATATCGCCACCTATATCGGCGTATTGATTCTACTCTAAAAAAAAAATCGTAATGAAATGTACCCCTCCCTAAGTGTTCAAACACAGGGATAAGGGTTATTTATTAAATCCTACAATGTAATAGCAGTATTTTCCTCTTTCCCTTCTCTGTTCTCTTTTCTATTTTCACAATGAATATTTATTCAGTTTTTTCTTATTATTGCTTTATTTTTAATATAATACAATCCTTTATTGTTTTTCAATTAATGTGATTTTGTTTTGTAAAGTGAGCTTCTAGCATACGCCCTGTAGGGTTTCCAACCTCTCTGGCATATTTCTGTAAATGACTTTGACTTGCATTTGTTGACTAACATAAGGTCGCTACTCTGGTTATTATTGAAGTACAAATGCAAAAAGTACAATATTGGTAATGCTACATAAACAAATGAAGTTGCCAATTCTCATTCTTGACTGCTTCTGTAATCCATCTGCCTTGAGATAAATTAGGAAAAGATTTACCTCTAACAGTAAGCCTATATAAAATCTGTTGACTGAACCAAAAAGTGTATGAAGAAATAACAAAAAAAGGCCTGTCCAAATATAGGTAACAATGTTTTATTCAATACTTTATTCAACTATATTTGTAATTATACCATATTCTACAGAAAAGTAAAGATTCAACTTTGTTATACGGAGTGGTTTGTTTTTGCAACAGCTTGTTTAAGTGTAAAATCCTAATTGGACTGTTGTCCAAAAAAGTGTCCTCTCCAGAACATTTGGTGTGACCATATAGAACATTAAGGTAGCACCACCAAATGATAACTCATTAATTTATTTCAGAGTATTTGGATGTCTTTTGATGGGGAAAAAACTGTTACCTAATCAATATTTCTCTTCACCATCCTTGTTATCAGTAAGACAAGATCTTAACGCACTTGTTCCTAGTTCGAAAATGCACTGATGTACGTCGCTCTGGATAAGAGCGTCTGCCAAATGACTATAATGTAACGTAATGAAGGTATGACCAGCTGTCCGTCATTGTGTTGAGAAGTGGAGTTTTCCCTATATCCAGATGGGACAGTGTATCGCCAGACCTCTGCATGTCACATGCCAGCAGAGAGAACCACATACAAACAACACAATGCCATAATAACATGAAGGGTATTAACAATTAAACAATATTAAGCAACACAACCTGGGTACAATGCTGTACATCCATCTTACAAATAGTTGTAAGATTAATGATTGAGATTAAAGATCTAACACTGTTATTATGGCTATGGGTTGATTAGATGTGGGTGGTCTGGTCTCCAGAACAAAACAGATAAATTATACCAGCAATTAAGCAAAGAGAACATTTTCAGAATATTTATTTCACACAATATGGTGACATTCACAAAAGGTAAATAAACTATAGAACTATTCCCCTCCACCACCATTCAAGCCACAATGACACAGGGTTATTTCTGTCATTTTGTATGTTTATTGTCAAATCAGAAATATATGAACAATGATTGGTGACAGGTAAAAGGAAGATGGCATGTTGATATTGGAATACATCTTATGCAAATACAATTCTATTTATCCATACATTACCATAACTGGCAAGGAAAATGTCATCTTTCTTGACATTGTTCCCTCAAAACACATAATGACTCCCAGTATCCCAATGTCCCTATATATACTATATTAGTTATTCATTCATACAAACTCAATTTATCTTGTTAAAGACATTGGATGGCATTCAATTCAATAAGTTCTTTGTCAGGGTCCAAAAGGACTACCTGCTGTCATGTAATCTGAATAAATCATGAACACTGACATTATGAGTAGCTGAATCATGTATGCTATGTATAATGTTTTAGTGTGAAAAGAAATCTCAACAGACTGGTCAAGTAAAGGATATATACAGTGGACAGTGAATATTTGTTTCCCCTGTGTTTTGGCTCTGTACTCCAGCACTTTGGATGTGAAATGATACAATGAATTAGAGGCTAAAGTACAGACTGTAAGCTTTAATTTGAGGGCATTTTCATCCATATTGTAACTGAAGAAGGCTGCAGTACAGGCCTGGCTTAGCATCACCAGTGAAGATACAGAGCATCTGATGATTTCTACAGCTCGCAGACTTCAGGCAGTCCTTGCACGCAAAGGATATGCAACCAAGTATTATTATTTCATAGCAACATAATTAATGATTAGGATTAATACACTTTTCCTTTATGTCACAAGGAATATCTTCAATGCATTAACATTAACTCTAAAGAAGTCCCATGAAAGAGACATTTTTCAATTATATTGGTACAGATATTCTGCAATAAAATATTCTTAGAACCACCACTCAAAAGTCTATGAAAACATGCATGTAAGTTATGATACTTAACATAGCTACATAGATTCTCACATTACAATGTATGGCTACCGATGGCTATGATGTCTTCTGGGTTTAGATGAACTAAAATTACATGTCTACCATGTTTGCTAGTCTAAACAGAGATGACAGGTGTAGTTTATGCCATTTCATAAATTGACAGACAAGAAACAACTGAATATGAGCAATAGAACATAAGCAGCCTAATGTTTACAGGTATGTTACCATAACA
This sequence comes from Synaphobranchus kaupii, assembly GCA_029718625.1. Taxonomy (NCBI): domain Eukaryota; kingdom Metazoa; phylum Chordata; class Actinopteri; order Anguilliformes; family Synaphobranchidae; genus Synaphobranchus; species Synaphobranchus kaupii. Next base: position 9,517,195 of record CM056386.1, on the reverse strand, counting down.
GATGACAGCTTAGCTAAATAATTTAGTTATTCGATAATGAAACGGCACCCAGCGCTTTAATTACAATGGCAATTATAGATATTTATTAAAAGTAAGAACTTTAATTGCAGTTTCACTGTGGAACAATTCGGCGCTTAGCCAAAGTCGCATAGCAAAAGTAAAAGATAAATATTGACTACCCTAATAATGCAAGTGAGTATTAAAATAACCTTCATTCGTTCTCCTCCATTTGTTCAAGATTTTGAAGTAAAAAGGACATTTCTGTCGCCTCCACGTCCTCCGCAACAACAAACAACACGGCTAACTCCATATTGTTTTTCTCCCTGCCGGTTTCATAAACGTCCGAAACTCCCAGTTCGATCTGCTCAGTCGTTTGTCATTTCCGCCTGAGGCAGGCGAGCCGACTGCACACCGATGTCTACTCGAACACGCCCAATGATTGTTGTCTCCCCCTGGGGGAGGGTCTCTGGGTTAATCGTCAGCCAATCCGTATAAAGGTACGATCCAACCAATGGGAAGAGGTGTGAGGTCGATTTCCAGTGAAGACAGAACTGCTGCCATTAATCACGTCCTGTGAAAGGTTATTAGGATTTATTTGTTGAGAACAGGAGCTGGAATAGGAATTTGTGCTACAATTATGCCTTTCATCGAGCTGGAAAGTAACTTGCCTGCGAGTAAATTCACGGATGATTTTTTGAAAAGACTGTGCACTACAACAGCTGCTGTCCTTCAGAAATCTGAAGACGTAAGTTGTAATGAGTTGGAGCTCACTAACTAGCCTACTGACTTGGTAGGCTACAGTGAAGGCCAGCTGGCGAAGTTAGCTGATTTCCAATGTCTATATGGTGCCATTGGGATAAAATAGCTGTATAGTAAAACGTTAATTTGAAGTCATTTCACTGTAGCAAGTACGTTTCGAACAAATTATGTGACATAGTGGCAACTAAAGCGTGTTTACATTTGATAGCTGTTATTGAATGCATACCTAAATTAATTAGGCTACCTCCTCCAATGAATACATATAACTAATAATAATCGTAATGAATCAATAATACTAATCATAATAATTTTCCTCAATTCTGCAAAGCAATCATTTTATGTAAGATTGTCGAATATGTATTCATGATATAAACAGTTTACTTTTCAGAACTGCTTATGTTGAAACATGACAGTGTCTTAATAGATTACCGGTCGTAATTTGGTTCTGACAGAGGATGAATTTATCCGTGAAGTCCGGTTTGGCGATGCTGATGGCGGGATCCACTGCGCCGTGCGTCATGCTATGTGTAGCCGCCATCGGCGTGACCGACACGGCGGAAAAGAACAAAGAACACAGCGCCAAGATCTTTCAATTCCTCACCGGGGAACTTGGCCTGAGCGAGGATCGGTGAGCAGCACCTTTACAGTGCGAGCTGGAGCTGTATCCAGTTACTGAGCGGACACATAATTAAGAAGCCGAAGGTTGAATGTCATGAAAAATTATACAATAATTCAAGCAGTCGTGACATTCCGGACTGGTTTGATTTGACAGGCTTTCATTTATTTTATTTTTTACTCCTGCTTTGGCGATAGGATCGTCATCAGATTCTACCCGCTGGAGCCCTGGCAAGTTGGAAAGAAAGGAACCGTAATGAGTTTCCTGTAGAGGAGGGGCGCGCCACCTTTCCTCCGGGAGCACGACGCAAAACAAGATTCTCTCCATTGTTAGTATTTGGTAGAATGTTATGGGGTTTTAGTCAAACGCAATTAAGTCTATTCAATCACATTTGCCCTTTTGTTTTGTCAGTGAAAGTGAAACCATTTGGTTATATTTAGCTGCGTAATGCATAGTTCACACAAGGTCAGTGTGATCATTTCAAATGTAGTCTAATGTTTTAACCTACCATTTAGATTGTTTAAAGTATGTTTGACTGAATCATAAAAACTTAAATATCTTTTAATTGAATTGCACATGCCTTTAAACTGGTTAAGTTAAATTTGACTGAATCTAAATATTTTTCAAAGGGAAGACAAATGTGCCCACAGAGTGGGCTGCAGTAGCTGGACAGGTACATTTCTCAGATACCTTTTTGAGTCAAATCTTCATTCAGATGAGCTCATTGGTGGAACGTGTGATTTAGTTCTAGATTTCAGATCACTGAGGTGCCTAAAATGCCGTTTTAATATTTGCTGATATGTAGTGATGGGCAGAGCGACGCTTTCCGAAGCAATGACACAGTTGAAGCAATTGCTTTGGTCAAAGTGTCGGTATCATGAAGCATTTGACACCCGCCTCTCTAGTGACATCTCCTGGTCATAAAATATACCTGTCATTACTTTGCACAGCAGTGATAAATAGAAATTAGTGAAACAGCCTACCTGACTGTAATATTTAGTTTTAAAATATGAATACTACTGCCATGTATTCTCAAAGCCCTCTCTGAGTCTATTCATAAAAAGTGTACAATTAAAAAACATCATAATGATAAGGAGATGACGATTATCATTATTGAAGTGAAATAAAAAAGTGTTTTGTGTTTCATGAGCATGACTGTGCTTTTGTACTTCCGCATCATTAAAGAAGGAATTGTGTTTGGGATGGCATTTTATTCATTTTGTTTGAGAGTTAGTGTTTGGATAAAATACACAACACAACACACAATATGTTCAATATTATATTTGGTGCTCTATTATACCTCGCTTAGATGGTCCAGCTTGAGTTACAGCAGTATTAGATGGTGCTGCTTTAGTATCGGGATGCGTTGACCACAAGTGGCGAAGCATTGACAAAGTGTTATTTGAATAAGACATGTCGGTCGCAAATCATGCACCGCACCTTCGATGGGGTCTCTCTGGAAATGATCCCATACAAAAGACCTCTTACGTGAACTTTCCATTATCTTTACTTCGCTACAAAATCACAAACGCACTCTCAAATGTCTCCTCCGACAAAAACCCTCAAATTTGTGGGTCGTTTGAACCATTTTTATACATTTTGGAAGTTCGTGGGTGGGAAAGGAAGGAGCTGATCTGGAATCAGAGGTTTTGCACAAACGCACAGGTGTCGCATGCTTTTCCACATACACCTGAATGGAGGTTCATATGTGAGTGAAATAACCACTGATCCCAGATCTGCCATAGTTGACGCATCAACAGGTATTGGTTGAGCAGGTTTAAAATGATGGCGTCACTATGATGTAACGAAGCTTCGGTTGCTGTGATCACGTGACTTGAAGCAAGCGTCGGAGCAGTACTTCGAAACATGAGTGTTATGGAAACTCGACGCGTGAGTATCGAGCGTCCCATCCCTACTGATATGTTTTGGGTAAGAATGCAAAGCTTAGGCGTAGAGAATTGAGGTTGTCCATGGCTATATCTATGCATCACTTGGTAATCTTTTATAATTAAAATAGAGATAAAAACATACATTCTATCTCATTTTGTGGTATTTTATTTTATATTTTATGGATTCCATTCCATGATTTTACTGATTGTAGGCTTTTGTCTATCTGTAATTGTTTTTGCAGTGATTACCAGTTTGCATAAACAGTCACCACAAATTAGGGATTTTTGGGGTGGGGTTGAGGCAAGTGGGGTTGGGGAGGAGATTTGGGGTGTTGGCCCTGAAAGGGAGAAGGGTATCTCTGCAGACGAGAAACCAGGGGTGTGTCCCAATAGTCAAAAAATGCACCGTCCCTTCCTCCACTACCACCTCCTCTACTCCGTGGCCCAATCTTTGGTTCCTCCCTCCCTCCACTGTCCCACTAGTGGAGAAGACGAGTGAAGTGGCTTCAAACTCAGCTTCTCCTCCCCTCCGGCGAAGCATGCATCCATGTATCCTACTGCGGAAGTTTTCACATTTTTGGGTGACATGATATCATCGCGCTCACGCCCTCAGAGATTTAAGAAAAGGCAACAGTGATGATGCGTAGCTATGCCTTATATGAATTTCCCCAAGATAATGATGCCCCAATGCATGATATTTAGCCTAAATTGTGTGTGCTTCAGTAGGTTATTAGCACACAAAAGGACATAGCATCCTACAACGGATAACAAAATGCCAGTCCGTTTTTGTGGTTCATATCCTACATAAAAATTCAGCAATTTAAGTTGAGGAAACAGCTTTATTTATTTGCTTGCACATTAACGTTGCTTATTAATGAACATGACGATAGATAAATATAGCCTAAGCATGACAGCTACCATTTCAGTATGTGAATATGCATTAATGAATTCAGCCATTCCAAAGGACGTTTTTAAATTTGATTTCAGATGTTACAGTGGGAAATGGGCCCATGGCCGGATCATGGTCCCGTGAGGCCCCTGGGCCCATGTCTTTTGGAGTATTCCACCCCCCCCCCCCCCCCCCCCCCCCCGCTTTCCTATATTGGTGTCTTTCTTGCCTTCCTCCTCGCAAAATCATCCACTAGATCGTCAAAAACTAGGTTGACAAGGTCTGACTCTATTGACATTAGTGACAATGAGCTGAGACATGTTTGGCACATGCTACTCCACAGCTAATTTTTTATTCTGCCTAAAAGGGAAAATGTCCACTCACCCTGGCAGTTTGTCACTGGCAAAGTTAGAAAAATCCAAAGTGCCACAAAAACATTGGGGAACACTGACTGCAGATTAAGTGCCTGCAACGTCTCTTGGGCGCTTCTCGGTCTCAGAGTCAGACATGAAACATTTGAATTGGATGAGTTCGTTGGCAAAGTTCATGTCCAGGTCTGATGGCTATGCAGCGGAGAGTGCATTTTCCTTTTCCACTATGACATCACTGTTAGACACCTGATCTGACATAAACAGAACTCCAAAGAGACTGGTCAAATGCTTGTAAGCGTCCAAGCGATGTTCAAGGCATGCCACTATCAATGACCACATAAAATGTTTCTGTTTTGAACTTCTCCCTCCCCTCAAGTGTCACACCTGGCTCAGATCTCTCATCAAATGTTTTGCTTTCCTCTTTCGCTGAAGATCGTGCTTATATGACTGAGAGACACCTGTCACATTTAAGGCTGCCCTTTCAAAAGCCTCAAACTGGTCTCGCTGTCCTGCCACAAAATCCCTCAACGAAGACAAAAGCTGTGCTGCTACAGAGATGTCAATGTCACGTTTCTGTAGGTGCATGCTTGTAGCATGGAACCGGTCAAGTATGACATCCCAGAAATGTGTCATGAACACCATCTCTAAGGTGTCCAATTTAGCACATAGTCCAGCTGCCTCAATTCTCACTTTTCTCATTATCATCATTGCACATTACCACCAAAGGCCTCTCTAATGTGGGTGTAATTTCTCTACAGTGCCTTGGTTGACTGCCCGAGCACTCCACCGAGTACTGGACAGCGATTTAAATGTCAGTCTGACATCTGTCTTCCAAAATACTTTTCCCCATCTGTGTGTGGATGAAGAGCAAAATGTGTACAGTGACTGCAACATGCTAAAAAACTCGTCAGTCTAAGGTGTTAACACCAACTAAGTTAAGTGAATGCGCAAGGCACGTACTCTATCAAAGGCCCATTGTATTTTCCTGACATGTTGCTTGCTTGAGAGGTCCAACCCAAGGCCCTCCACCATCAAAGTCACACAGTCTGCTAAACTTTTACCAGTGTGGCTCTCAATTTGGCTCAAAGCCCAGGAATCGCTCCACCACATTTCCGCTGCTGTTAACAAACTATATATGAACGGAATATGAACGTCAATTAGTCCACATATGACAGGTCTGGGGTGGAGTCAACAATTATTGAAAAATATTTGGCAACCCGAATCACATCTGCTATTGTTTGGCGAGTTTTCTGACCCATTAGATCAATGGGTTCTTCACATATTGTCAATGACAAATAGGACACTGTGCCTCTTCCTTTTGCCCCAAACTTTTTAATATGTTCAGCTAAGAATGGGTCAAATTGTGATAGCAATTCTAGGATACTAAGGAAATTACCGTTATGGGTTGACCCAAACCATTCATCATCTTCCCTAAATGCAAGTCCTCTTTCACCCAAGAACTTGATCACTGCTACAACTCTTTTCAAAATGTCCCTCCAGTATTTACGTTCCCCATCAAGTTGCTGCATGAGATCTGTATCTATAGCACTGCCGTTTGTCCGCTGGTGCAAGGCAAGCATGCATGATCTGTGTTCTGCACTTTTTTTGTGTTCCCCTATTCTTTCAGAGTGCTTCTCCAGTCACTAAACCCCTGACTAAAGCCACAAGCTTGCTGGAGAACAGTTTGCATGCAAAACAGTACACACAACCTGTTGAGGGTGAGTGCAGTAGCCACTGTCTAGAAACCTTCTGCCCATTTGGCAATATACAGTTCAGCTCTATCTCGGACTGAAGCTGGGTATTTTTCACTGCAGTTTTGGAAGTGGACTGCTCCTCTTTCAATAAGCACTGACTTAACAATGTCACTGGAAGTGCTTTGCCATAATGCAGGATCAGTGACCTCATAGCACCAGGAATGGCTTGGCTGCTGATTTGATTCTTGTGAATTGCCCAACTGCTCTTGAGGTGGAAATGCAAATGATGGTTCTTGTATACCATTAGCTGTTCAGGGTTCACCTTCAAAGGTTGGCTCTGGGGGAGTGACAACATTAATGGAAACTGAACTAGTGCTAGTTCCTTCCTCACAGCTGACAATAGTGCTGCTGTCATCATTATTACTATCAGAGGGTTTTTGAAAGAAGTTGCCAATGAGTGGAATACTTTGAAGCAAAACTGCCTCTCTTGCCTCCTTTTCTTTTTTGGCTTTCCTTTTGGAAGCACCACTATTCCAACGTTTGTGGTCCCATATTCCAGAACTAGTATGCTATTTATATGAATATATTTATAGCATATCTCAATACTTATTAAATAATAATTGAATTAATATATATTAATAATGACAACAGCCTTCAAATACTGTTGTTGGAAAATACAATCAAGTGGTAGTATTTTATAGTATACTTCTACCTAAAGGCAGCTTTGAGTAGATAAAAGAAAAAAATAGAAAAGCACAAAAAATAAAATAACCCTAACCCTTTAAAAAGGCTGTTAGAAAATAGCCCTTAGGAGGGATGGTTGAAATAGCCTTTAAAAAGGCTGTTGTTTTAGAAAAAGATGAAAAAAGTCTCTGAATATATTACTGTGGCGTACCAAGCAAGAAAACAGCCATCTGTCTGTTGCTTTTCCTACCAAGAAATGTCTTATATACCTGCCTGACATAGAGAGAATTATGTTTCTTGAAATTCAAAAGATAACTTTTTTTTCATTGGCTGAACAACCAACAAAGGTTTCTGATAAGTCAGTGAAATTACTTGGTGGAGACTATCACATAGGCCACACCCCATCAATGGGGAATTTGCATGTCAGCGTTAGCATTATCTACTTCCGTGGATCTAAAAACAGACGGTCTATGGAAAAAATTAATGCGGTTTTCCTTTTTTTCTTTAACACCTTCGCGCATAAGTACCTTTTTTGCTCAACTGAGACATTCGTTGCTACTGCAGCCAAACTATTATTGGAAATCACAAACTCATAAGTGTTTATGTTACCCATCTATCGTTAATTGTGTTTACTGTATTACACACTTCATGTGTGTGCCATGAGTCACTGGACCGTTTATTTTAACCTGGCTCCGATAGATCTAGCTAGCCTACTTCAAACGAACATTAAGGCATAGCTTCTAAAAGTCTATCGAGACATTAATGTATTTGAAAGTGAGTCGGCTTTGTGATATACAGAAAATCCAGGTTGGAAATTTAAATGAGCTGTCTAACCCCTTAATCTCGTTTAGTAGCTAGGCTACACCTCTGCTTCGTGAAATTCCCTCAGGGAAAAAACAACGACACACTTGGCAGGTTCCAAGTTTAGACATTCTCGTTTATTTTTCAGGATTCTAGCTCCGATGTGTATTAAAACAATCGGATAGAATAAAACGTCATAGCACCATTTTGTGCGTTCCATTTCCAGCTGTCTTCAGCAATAGTTTTTCTTTCACAATGCAAAAACGCACCTTTCATGCCCTAGCCTATTCATATTTGCGACCATATTTTTTGAAGACCGTCATGAATCTAGCTAGCTTCTAGAAGCTATGCTTTCATATGTTCGTTTGAAGTAGGCTAGCTAGATCTATCGGAGCCAGGTTAAAATAAACGGTCCAGTGACTCATGGCACACACATGAAGTGTGTAATACAGTAAACACAATTAACGATAGATGGGTAACATAAACCCTTATGAGAGCTATTTTAGGATAATAATAAACAGTTAGCAAGCTCAATTTAAGATTTAACCCTGGATTTTTTGTATGACGAAGCCGACTCACTTTCAAATAGCCTACATTGACATTTCTCATTTTGCATAACATAGAATAGAATCTGGCTGTCGATAGACTTTTTGAAGCAATGCCTTAATGTTCGCTTAAAGTACCGGAGCCAGGTTAAAAGTTTAAACGATCCAGTGACTCATTTGCGGTCTTTTCATTTATTTTAAGAGAGGATTTAATTTATTTCCAGCAGTACAACACAACCATCCAATCCAACGTTTAACCTGCCACAATGTAGCCTATTGTAGGCTACTACCAGGTTTGCAGAGGTGGAAATTCCAGGGGTCAGAAAGTAAAAGTCCTGCCGTGTTTCTTCCACCCATGAACTCACGATTTCACTAATTAGCCTAGTTAGCTCCTACCTCTTGGCTGAAGAATTGTGATAATTAGCAAATCCAGGTGATTGGAACAAATGATTGGGGAGGACTTTCACTTTCTGAACCTGGATTTTCCACCTCGCAGGTTTGACCTATAGCCTACACAGCGTAGCGCTGGCTAGCTAGCTCCGTTTCTTTCATAAAACAAGAATACTTTATAACACTGCTCAGATTCTTCATCATTTCATACATTAAAACGTATGAGTGCCCTGAGAGCATAGTATCAAGCACAGACTCTTACCCATCCCTATGCTATGCTCCCCCTAGTGTTCATTAAGTGCTACTGCACTAAACCTGTATGAGGCCCACCCTGCTTGCTTGACCATACCCCCTCATTTACATATAGTACAGCTCGAAAATGAAAATGAAAACGAAAATGAAAATGATAATGAAAATGAAAACGAAAACGAAAATGAAAAGATTTAAATTTAAATTTAAATTTTGGGCTGAATAATCCTTTTCATTTTCCATTTTCATTTTCATTTTCGTTTTCATTTTCGTTTTCATTTTAATTTTAATTTTGGGTTGAATAATCCTCCATACATTTCACATACTGTAATGCAATCGTTAGCTAAATGTATTTTTGAAGTAGGCTACCGATGTTCATTGAAGATAGAACATTTGGCAGCATTTTACAGATGGTGGAAAATTATTTTATGTTCATGTTATCATACAAATATAGGCTATGGCATATACTAGTCTCTTAGGGCATGACAAATGCTCATTCCAATTTACTGTGCGCTGATATGTGGTAGATTAAGGTAAAAATTTCCTTGGAGTTATTATGAATAGGAAAACTTAAAAGATTAAAAGAATACAGAAAAATGCAATCCCAGGACAAAAGTATACATACTGTAGAGTACAGGGACAAGTGATGTTTTATTGAGGTACAAGAGTGAATGATTAGGCAACAAATTTAGGTGTATGTAACACTGTGATATCAATGTTTTTTATCTTAAGCCACCAGAGGGAGCAAATGTGTATGCGTTATAATGTACAAAACTAATTTTATTCATTTTATGACATGTTTTGCATAGGGGTTTTGGACCCATAGATATCTACCCCCCCTATACTGCTGAAAATATATAATTCTCACTTGGAAATTATGCAAAAGTGAGTTTTATGTGCCCAAACTGTTGATTTGTAGTTAAATATATCATTTTTTTATTTTATTTGCAGCAGTGCACAATTTAGCCATCTGGATAGATTTGGAGACACTAATGGACAACAGGATACACTGCTATATTTTGCATCATAGACCTTTAGTAGTTCTGCATGTCATCCTCAGATTTTGCAAAACTTGTGGACATGGAGTTTATGATCCGGGAAATGTATATATATTACCGATTTCACTTATGTAGCTCTCAGCAAAATAAAATAAAAATATTTTTTTAAAGTTTTTTTCGAAGGTTTCTTTGCATTTGTGGCACTTTATTTTGACTTAAATTATGAAAATAAACAAATCTAAGTTTGTATTGTAAGTGGTACACCTGTCTTCTTTCATTTAAGCCATTTACCAAGTTTATGTGATGCTCACACCTGGAGTTATAAAGCCTTAAACAGAGCACCCCTAAATAGGTGAAATTTGCCATCTGCGCCAAGGGGTATGGATTGGGCCTCTTATATATGCGTTAGTGTATGAAAAAATATAGCTTTTGGCATATTTTATTTTTCCAGATTTTTCCCATTTTCTCCCAATTTGTTAGCCAATTGGACCCTATGCAATTCAATTCCCCCCGTGCAGCTAGAGAATCGCCGCTACAACCCCTTTGTCCGGTAGCAGGAAAGAGCGCACCACTTCCTCTTCAGGGCGCGACTTGTCAAGCTCCTAACCATGATTCCAGCTCGCCCAGGGCTGTCTTATGTGCGACAATTCCCTCCGAGTCCCTCCCCCCACCCCGGGAGCAGCCGCCAATTGCCATTCCCTCAAGGCACCTGCCATACTCGGATCTGGCAGGACCGGGGATCGAACCCCCGATCTTCTGGGTGCAACCGTACAGACAGAAAGTCTGCGCCTTTGTCCACTGCACCACCGCGGTAGCTTGGCATATTTTTTTTATGTTTCACAAAACCGCTAGCTAATAAGCTCTCAATGAGGTTTTTATTCCCACGGCCACAGCATCCCATGTTTTGAACTAATAGTAGTTTTGAACTAATAGCACTAATAGTTAGCTAGCTAGTAGCTTTGATTTAAGCATCATGTCTATGGTATGCTCTTTTAACATTTATTCAACCCACTGTAGCTAGCTACCCTTTTATCTTATACCCCTTTCACACAGACGACCCGCGAACAAATGCCACCTAGTTTGACAGCTGAGTTTTAGGCCGATAGCTAGTTAACTAGCTGGCTTTTTAGTGCAGCTAATTTGGTTGTAAGGGCAGCTAGCTGGCAAAAATGGAAGCTAGCTAACTAATTTCTGTTAACAAGCTGAATCATATGGGCAGCTAGCTAGGGAAAATGGGCAGCTAGCTAAAATAAAGGGATAGCTAGTTACGGTAAGTCAAATAACGAACGGCTTGTGGCTTGCCATAATATGATGCCCTTCAAACTGTCCTGTTATGCAGAATGAACTGACTTATTGGTGAATATTGTATCATGTCACAGCATATTGTAGCGTGCCAACCAGTGGCTCAATTGTACAGAAGCACTGTACTCTCCGAGCGGCTCTCGTTTTAAGCATGCAATGTATGTACCAAGGAGCCCAGGTGTTACACTCAATGTATGCGATGTATATCACACTGTAAGTACCCAGGGGCCCGGGGGCCCTAGTGGTCAGCTCATACTGTAAGCACCCAGGGGCCCTAGTGGTCAGCTCACGTTTTAAGCATCCAGGGGCCCTAGTGGTCAACTCACACTGTAAGCACCCGGGGGCCCTAGTGGTCAGCTCACGCTTTAAGCACAGAGGGGCTTCACATTGTAAGCGCTGCGGGGCCCGGGGGCTCTTAGTGGTCAGCTCATGGTTTAAGTGCAGAGGGGCCCAGGGACCCTCACACTGTAGGTGCCGAGGGACCGAGGGGCCCTAGTGGTCAGATGACACTTTAAGCCCCAGGGGCCTAGTGGCCCTAGTGGTCAGCTCACTCTTTAAATGCCAAGAGGCCTGGGGGCCCTCATACTGTAAGCACTGATGGGCCCTAGTGGTCAGCTTACGTTTTAAACACCAAGGGGTCTGGGGGCCCTCACATTGTAAGTGCTGAGGGGTCTGGGGGGCCCTAGTGGTTAACTCACGCTATAAGCACCCAGGGGCCTAGTGGTTAGCTTGAGCTGTGCGCACTGAGGGCCCTGGCGTTCAACTTCCTTCGGAAGTCTTGGGCCACCTGGCAGTCCGAGGCCCCGGGGGACTGGCCCGGTCCATAATCCAGGTGCGCAGTAGTTTGGGGCTATATCTCTGCTCTCACTACAGGTAGAAAATTGGTTGAGAGCTCATTTTAATCAAGAGAGCTACAAATCAAACATCATTTATCGGTGGAACTCACCTTTAAGTTTGCCTGAGGCAAAATGCTAACATGACCATGCCACAGTACTTTCCCCTGTCTCCGTCTTTCCTAATGTGGTCTGTGAGGTACTCTGCAGGTACCTGCTGTGAACTACAATGGCCAAGAGCGCTTACATTTTATGGGCGGTGTCAGACAACGCCAGTCACACTGAATAACGTTACAACCGGAGCAGGGGCAGGGTTGCCAGATCTTGCAAGAGTTTCCAGCCAAATGGTGACATATAAATGTACAATGCACATACATAAATGCATTAAATGTATATATAAAATTCAACAAGCAGTGAGAAGATATGACTAACCCTTGGTAAAGATGTGCAAAAAAACACTATGGAAAAAATGTCGTTGTTTATCAGGTTGATCTTGCACTCAAAGTATAAGAAGTTTAATTGAACTTAATTTAACTTGAATTAAACTTATTTGTAGACAAAGTAATAACTATTGGCACTACTCTAAATGCTTATGAAGTTAATTTAAAGTTTGAGTGTTAACAATCTCTTAAGTGGTCATCTATGACTTCCTGTTTCACTGGAGTATAAATGATATGACACACATGCCAAACTCCCTTCGTCATCCATCAACATGGGGAATGTCCTAGAACAAATAAAATTAATCGAAAGGATGTTGACCTTCATTAATCAGGTAATGACAATCAAAAATAGCTAGTAGATTCCTTAAAATATAAATCTGAACAAAAAATGTTAATAAATCTGAACAAAAATGTTTTCAATGTACAGAAATGGCAAGCTACTCAAGCATAGCCTACAAAACTCTTAAGTTATTCATTACAACTTGCCAAAACTACACCTGCTGTTAAAAGTATTGATATCAAAATGAGGCCATACAACCAACAATATTGCCTACCGTAGCTCACATTAATTAAACTAGCTATATTCCTAAGCAATGCTATCCAATATTTCCTAAATTATTTAATGTAACTTGGCCCTGTGTTTTTATCTTACTATATCAAAAGAATGTGACTAGTTTATAGAACTTGGTGCTGTAATGATGACATGTAGTCCAGGGGCCCTATCTTACACCCGACGCTAAGCGGCGCTAACCCAAACGCAAGTGTCTTTGCTATCTTACACCCGGCGCATGGTTCATTATAACGCCTTGCGTTCACGTCATTTAAATACCATGTATTCTTGCGCCCATTACAAATGAACTGGGTGTGTTGGTCTTAAGATGAGGAGTGGCCAGGATTATTTTTGGCGTATTGCTATCTTGAGCCAGCAGAAAGCGCTTGCGCTAAAACCACCAGAAACCTGGTCTAAAGTCATGTCATTTTAACTGGGCATATAAGTGCGTCTACATAGGCATGTGCACAACGTGCGTACACCCTCCTGTCTGTTACACACAGGGGCGCGCACAAGCATGACTAAAAATATCAAAATTACAATGTGAAATATTATTATTGTGTAGGCTATATAAAAAAATGCATAATAATAAAAGGGTCCATAGGTCAAAGACCACATAGCTAGGGCTACCTGTCCCTCAGCAAAGGGGAATGTCGAATTAAATTGCTTTCAGCCCACTCCATCAACATCCAGGCGATGTGTGATGGTATACGTGTAAGGTTACAGGTAGGCTATAGACTATTCGCAATTATCCTGGATCAATCTATGACTTAGCCTATATTTGCCAATAATTCCTGTAATCTTCTGGGGGGACAATCTTCTGTTACAGGACAAAAAACGAATGGCTTTCCATTTGCTGATAACACCCATATCGAGCCTAATGCGCAAATTGTCATTTACACCTAATTGTCATTCAATGGAAAACGCGCGCACTGCAATAGATGGACATTTGAGTTCTGAAAATGCGCTTCAGATGTCATTACAATAGCTACAGCTCTGTAAGTAAATAGAATGGTTTTGACTGAAAAAAGTTCTAAACTTTGTCCAATGAATATTGCATTTATTGTTTTTCAAATAGCCTAAGCTACAGCGGATTCGCTGTGCATAAGGTTTTTTCCATAGCCTACGGTTAAACAACGGAGATAAATGTCACCATGTTAACTGAATTTGAACCTTAGTATTCTTCGTCCTTCATATTTTTTAAATTACAGTGACCAGGTTTCCATACTCTCAGCTTATTAAAACCCAGCTGATTTCACCTGTTATTCCATAACTGAGCAAAACCATTTTAACCGTTTAAATTTTACTGTCACTTTCTGCCCAGGGTCCCGTAATATCAAACCCGACGCCCTGTCCCGAGTTTTCTCCCCTCTTGCCAGATCTGCTGACCCTGAACCCATCTTACCGGCTTCCTGTGTGGTGGCTGCGGTTTCCTGGAAGATTGAGGAGGTTGTGAAGGCCGCCCAGGCCACCCACCCGGATCCCCGCAGTTCCCCTAACCAAACCCTGTTTGTCCCCGATTCTGCCCGCTCTCAGGTCCTCCAGTGGGTCCACGCCTCCCGTCTGGCCTGTCACCCAGGGATCGGCAGGACCACTGCCCTGGTTAGGAGGAGCTTTTGGTGGCCCACGCTGAAGGGGGATACCCGTGCCTACGTCCTTGCCTGCACGGTGTGCGCCAGGAGCAAGGCATCCCACCAGCCGCCCGCTGGTCTCCTTCGTCCCCTCCCCGTCCCGGGCCGTCCTTGGAGTCACATTGGCATCGACTTTGTGACCGGTCTACCCACTTCAGATGGCAACACTGCCATCCTCACCATTGTACACCGGTTCTCCAAGGCGGTCCACTTTATCCCCCTACCCAAGCTCCCTTCCGCGGCTGAGACAGCGGAGCTCCTGATGCTGCATGTTGTCAGGCTGCACGGGATCCCTGTTGACATCATTTCAGACCGTGGGCCCCAATTCGTGAGTTTGAGTGATCATTGATTTTGATAATGTCTATTAAACTACCGAAAAAAGGTTTAAAATTCGCGCATCTGAATATCTGTAGTTTAAAAAACAAAATCCATGAGTTAAGTTCTATTTTGCATGAAAATAACATTCACATAATGGCTGTCTCAGAGACGCATTTGGATGATACTATAGAGGATACAGCTGTATCCATACAAGGGTACAACATATTCAGACTGGATAGAAACAAGTATGGGGGTGGGACTGCATTCTATGTACAGAACCATATTCCAGCTAAGATTAGGAAAGATCTAGGCATGACTGGGGTGGAAGCCTTAAGGCTCCAAGTTCACATTCCACATCTGAAGCCTATATTGACATGCTGTTGTTACAGACCACCTAGCTCGAATATTGAATATCTGAATGATATATGTACTATGCTTCAAAATGTAACTGATACTGACAATGAAGTATTTTTTCTTGCCGATATGAATATAGATTGGTTTTCCAATAATTGTACTCTGAAAAGGACGTTGAGCGATGCAGCTACTGTATGCAATCTATCTCAAGTCATAAATTTACCCACGAGAATTTGTATTAATCGTGATGGATCGATCACGTCAACGTGTATTGACCACTTTTTTACTAACAGTGCTGAGAAATGCTCTAAAGCTGTATCAGTACCTGTGGGCTTCAGCGACCACAATATTATTGCTTTAACCATGAAGACAAAGGTTCCGAGAGCAGGGCCTAAAGTAATTTACAAGAGGATTTATAAAACTTTTTCTGAGAATGTTTTTGTTTCTGATGTGGAAAATATACAATGGGATATTGTACTTGAGAACATGCATGCAGAGTCTGCATTGGACTCCTTTATGAATTTATTTTCTGCCGTGTGTGAGAAACATGCTCCAATTAAGAAGCTCTCTGTAAGATCGACCAAAGCCTCTTGGCTGGACGATGAACTGAGAAACCTTATAAAAGAAAGGGACCTACTGAAAAAGTCTGCTATTACTTCTGGCAGTTCAACAGATTGGCAAGCTTACCGGTCGCTAAGAAATAATATAACTAAATTAAATAGACAAAAGAAAAAACAGTATTATCAATCCAAATTTGAGGAATGTAATGGAGACAGTAAAAAACTATGGAGAACACTTAATGAGGTTATGGGTAGAAGTAAAATAGGTAATACCCCTTCATTTATTGAACTGAATGGAGCATTTATCACGAAACCATCTGACATTGCAAATTACTTTAATAATTACTCCCTTAGCAAAGTAAATACAATAAGAGACCAAATGCTGCCTGTGAGCGGTAAGCTGTCCAAATCTATTATAAAAAAATACATTATGTCTGATAAGGATTGTTGTTTTGAATTTAAGCCTATTAAGGACGTGGATATGGAAAAGCTTCTCTTTACAATTAAGAGTGATAAACCTTGTGGGCTCGATAACCTGGATGGTAGACTCCTTCAGCTCTCAGCTAAGGCAGTGGCAAAGCCTTTATGTCATATTTTTAATTTATGTTTAAGTGACTGTGTTTATCCTGATTTTTGGAAGATTGCAAAGGTTAATTCCTCTGTCTAAGAATTGTAGAGAGCAGTTTGCAGGACAAAATAGTAGGCCTATAAGTATTTTACCTGTCCTAAGTAAACTGTTAGAGGGAATTGTGTTTAAGCAAATTCAGCATTATTTCGCAGAAAACGGCATTAACTCTGATCTCCAGCATGCGTATAAAGCAGGTTATTCCACTAGCACTGCGCTGACATCTCTAACTGATGACTGGCTTAAACAGATTGACACAAAGTCAGTGGTGGGTGTTGTGCTTCTGGATTTTAGTGCAGCCTTTGACATCATAGATCATGAGCTGCTACTCATGAAGCTATCAGCTTATGGATTCAAAGACCCTGCTATTAATTTCATGAAGAGCTACTTGACTAGCAGACAACAATGTGTTATGTTTAATGATGCTCTTTCAGACATCAAAACACTTCAGTGTGGTGTCCCTCAAGGAAGCTGCCTCAGGCCTCTTCTCTACTCTATTTTTGTAAATGATATGCCATATGTATTAAAAAATGCAGATATGGCGATCTACGTGGATGATACAACTATGTATGTATCTGCAGAGAGCACTGAGCACGTCAATGAGATGCTTCAACAAGAGTTACTGCTGGTTTCTGAATGGGTCATAGAGAACAAGATAAAGTTGAATGTGTCTAAAACAAAATGTATGGTACTGGGCTCTAAACATGCTCTTAGGTCAGATCATACGCTGTGCCTCTCATTGCAAGGTGCTGCTTTTGAGCAGGTTAAAGAAGCTAAATTGTTGGGTGTCACTATTGATGAAACACTATCATGGTCTACTCATATTAAGAATATAGTAATGAAAATGAGTAGAGGCATCTCCAACATCAGAAGGTGTGCTAGCTTTTTGACTAACACAACAATTAAATTGGTTATACAGTCTCTAGTCTTGTCCCATCTCGACTACTGGCCAACAATCTGGTCGAGTGCATCGAAACAAAAATTAGCTGTACTCCAGATCGCTCAAAATAGAGCCGCACGCCTCGCACTTCGACGCTCTATTGAAGTAATGTGAATGTAATGCATGCAAGGCTGTTGTGGATGAAGGTAGATGAAAGACTGGCATGCAACCTTATTTTGTATTTAAAGAACATTTGTACCTTTCGTAAACCCGTTAGACAGTTTTCACAGTTACTACTACCCACCAATGATAGACATGGCCATAATACCAGACAGGCCTCAAGCTGTCGTTTTATCTTACCTCGGCCTAGAACCAATGCACTAAAGAAAACAGTTTTATACAGAGCTGTAGTATATTGGAATAGACTCCCCCAATATCTAATCATTATTGGAAATAAATCCAGTTTCAAAAAGAAGCTGAAAGAAGCTGTCATCCGTAAAGAAATTAGGTTTAGCCCAGTTTGACTTTTTGCCTCTGGCTATGATGCAGATAGTTTCTGTATTAGCTCTTGTTTTGTTTTTCTATGTTGATGCAGATCTGGTGGTTGTAGCAAATACAGCTCTCAAATGAGCTGCTACTTGTATTTTTAATGATGTTGTTAATTCTTTTTTTAATTCATTTTTCCTTGGTTTTAACAAGTGAATGCTGTTCACTAATTATTTTCATGTTGATTGATATTGTATAAATTTTATGTTTTGAGTGTCTGTCTTTTATGTGGACCCAAGGAAGAATAGTCTTCACTACGGTGAGGACTAATGGGGATCCGTATACAATAAAATAAAAAATTAATTCTCCTCCCAGGTGTGGAGGGTGTTTTGTGCGGCCCTGGGAGCCTCCGCGAGCCTGTCTTCGGGTTACCATCCGCAGTCCAACGGGCAGACGGAGAGAGCCAATCAGGACCAGGGAGCTGCCCTGCGGTACGTGTCAGCACGCAATCCCTCCTCCTGGAGCCGATTCCTCCCCTGGGTCGAATACGCCCATAACTCCCTGAGGACACCGCGACTGGGATGTCGCCGTTTGAATGCTCCTTGGGGTACCAACCCCCTCTGTTGTCAGTCCAGGAGGAGGAGGTGGCGGTCCCATCCGTCAAGTCCCACCTCCTCAGATGCAGACGCATATGGAAGCTGACACGTACTGCCCTCCTCCTTGCACTCCCCGCCTCACTTAAAATTAACCCATCCTTTCACGTCAGTCAGGTGAAGCCTATCGCCTCCAGCCCCCTCAGTGCTCCCGCAGACGTTCCACCTCCACCCCGGATTATTGATGCAGCCCCGGCCTACACGGTAAGGACCATCCTCGACATCCGCCGTAAAGGTCAGGGCTTCCAATATCTAGTTGACTGGGAGGGGTATGGCCCAGAGGAACGGTCCTGGCTCCATAAGGGCCTCATCCTGGGTCACTCCCTCATACGGGATTTCCATACACTGCATCCCGAGAAACTTAGGCCTCCGTAAACGCCAGGAGGCGTTCGTTAGGGGGGGGGGGGGGGGGGGTACTGTGACGACCGCATTCCCATCCTACTGTTTCCCGTGTTTTCCCTCTCTCCCTGTGTCTTGTTCATCTCTCCTTAGTCCGTCTTTCTCCGTGCTGCAGGTTGGGCGTGGTTTCCTAATTGTTTCACCCTGTTTCACGCCACTCCTTACAGCCTATCCCACTTCCCCGCTTTCGCATGCATTCCACACTCTTCTATCTGCTAATCACTCCTGCATACATTCGCACGCGGCACATAATTGATATCAATTAAATGTTGCATTTAGTCACCCGGTGTTCTCTGTCCTGTGCCAGTTCGTTAACGTTGTTGTCTGTGAACCTCTGGTCCTGCCTTGAGTCCTAGTAACCAGTCTAGTAATATTCCTGTGTCTTGGCTGTACAGGTGTTAATTCGCCTTAAAGCCCTGTTTAAAACCTGAATCTGCTCCAGCCTGGAACAGCACGTCTGCTGTTCATTGTTCCCGTCTTGTCAAACTAACTCTGTCTGCTTCAATTCGCCTAACTGCAGTTGTTGGTCATCCCTGCCTGTGTCGCGGTCTACAGCCTCGCTCTTGACGTGTGTGCAAGCCATTTGGGTTTCTGCTCCTCCACACTGCAGTTGTTCCCGCGTCCGGCCGTTGCCGCATCTACTGCCACGGTTACGGTTGCGCTCACTGCTGCTGCCCTGCTGCTACGCCTGGGTCCGATCCGGATCCCGATCCACGGTCCTGCTCTCCCGCTCCCACTCATCCCCTGCTCATTCTAACTGGTTGTCTGTTTTCATTGCCTCCCCTGGTCTCTCCTAACTCTCTCATTCCCCGCAGCCTCAAACCCGGACTGTTCATATTAAATGTCGCTCCCTACTCTTCAGGAGAATGCACTTATTGAAGTTTAAATTATTGGATGCTTAGCGCTCCCACAATTGTCTGTCCATCTGTCTGTCGTGAGTCCAGTCCAGTCCAGTCCAGCCCTGCCAAGTCCAGTTCCGGCCTGGAACGAGTGTTGCCCGGTTGCCAAGTCCAGTTCCGGCTTGGAACAAGTGTCGCCCATCTGTCCAGTCCTGTTCCGGCCTGGAACGCGTCCAGTCCAGTTGTCAAGTCCAGTTCCAGCTTGGAACAAGTCTTCCCGGTCCAAGAATCTAGTTTGTGTATTGTTAACCTGTCTTGCCTTTCTCTCCATGCTACAGGACTGCCCTGTTGAGCAATAAATATCTGGGAATTGGCAATCTTGTGTCTGAGTCGTGCATTTGGGTTCAGTCCGCTATCTGGGTCATAACAGAAGATATTCTAAAAACAGTAGCAGAGAGAGAGAAAATTGATCTAGAAAAAATTTCATTAAACCTTGAAATAATTAAGTTACAAGAGGAACTCAAGCCTCTTGGCTACTCTTTCAAAATGGTGGAAATTTGATGGGGCATAAGAAAGGCATAAGAAGGGCATAATAAGGGTGGGACGAGGCTTCAGAATATTCTATCGATGATTTACAGTAACTGTAATATTGAATTCATATTTAATCCATATGAGATTTTTTTTTATAGTCATTACATTATATCAGAACAATAATATATATTCCATTGATGATTTACAGTAATATTGAATTCATATTTAATATATGAGATGTTATTAAATCTTTTAAAATGTTTTTTTTCCCACTTCATACAATCTAGTTACATTTTCTGTAGATTTTAACAATATTGTGATATTACAACAATAATATACATTTTGTATATTGTAAAAAAAAAAAAATATATTTATTATATTTATCTGTTAAAAAATAAATTAACAAAACAACATGAAAGGCAGTTGAGTGTGACCTTTATTTATTCAGCAATTTAATAGTGCTCAGAACATTAGGGTGGGCACATACCATTGCACGGGTAGGACATGACAGAGATCTACTTATTTAGGTCAAATTATTTTGTGTAATGTAGCGCCTAACGGTGACACCCTCTTGTACCCGACAGTCAACATTCTGACCATCTTGTTCCTCCTGCTGCACCTCTTCCTCAACCTCCTCCTCCCTAAGGTCATTAAGTGGCATTTTCCACACCATGGCCAAGTTGTGCAGCATGATGCATGCCCCAGCCACTCTTGCGGCTCGTTCAGGCTCCACTGCAATTCCTAGGAGGAAAATCTTTGAGTTTTGCCAAACCTTAAACATGCAGTTTACCATTTCTTGTGAATTATAGCCTAATTATCTGGTCTGACATACCTACTAGCACTAAACATGGGGTCATTATGCATATAGGTCAATTATCAAAGAACATGAAAAACAATAGGCCTATTATATGTGACACAACATTGTTTGAGAGCCTCCGGTGCTTATGGATATACCCCTGTGTAGGCATGACCATCTCCTCTTTAGCACGCCAATGCTCCTCTCCACAGTGGAACTTGTTCTGGTGTGAGCAGCATTGAAACGCTCCTCGGCTCTAGTGGAAGGGTTTAGGTAAGGTGTCATCAGCCACTTCCTTAGCGAAGTCCCCGAGTAGGATGCCGCGATATTCACCGGACTCAAAATCCTCCCACACTTCCGATCTTCTCAAGATGAAACTATCGTGCTTTGATCCTGGCCATTTAAAAACGCAGTTAAAGGGTAAGTTCGCTATTTTGGACCTTGGACCCTATTTGCGGTCCGTCTTCCATGAACCTGACCCATGAAGTCCATTTTTTCGCTGATCGGTCCAGTATTGAGTTCGGTACAGATTTCCTGTAGGCTCTCACTGGGCTACAATGGAAGTGAACGGGGCAATCAGAAATGTTCGATAAATGTGCTTTCATGTACAATAAATGAGACGGGAAGCTCAGGGTGTATTGTTACCGGTCTCAGTATGCTCTCCTGTGAAATGTATCTCAATCCGAACATTTTTACGTGCTTGGCATGGCTTGGAAGTAAGCATTTCTCTGTTGCTTGTTTTCGCTGCTCCCGCGGAGTACTATGTGTCGGGGGTAGGGGAGCGGGAAGGTGTGCCGGCCGTTTACGAAACTATCTATGTGAGCAGTCTGCGTTTGTTTACCTGCAGCAACGTAGGCTACAATTTCCACAAAAAAAACTTGGATGATGGATGACTATAATGATTACGAAGACGAAGAATTCGATTTTGACTTTGACGTTACTGGCTACAGATTTGAGCCAGAATACACGGACACGGAACTACAAGAGATGGATGATAAGAGAGCAAGAGAAGAGAGAGAGGCTGAAGTTGCGCAGGTAATGTTATCCGAAGTCGCTGCCGAGGCTAGACCAAGAATTTCGGGGGACTTTTGGTGTTCTTGCAAGAGGTGCAAGCAGATGCCCAGAGAGGAGGAAAGTTTGTGTTGTAGGGAGTGGGATCTGTTGCTACCGAATGCCATTGAAAACCTGGATGTATCCGTGGATGACACTGGATCATCTCCATTGATTACCATTACACTATGACTGCCAACAGATATGTGATAGATGAGAACTTTGGACAGGACACCATGCGTCAAGCATTTGTAAATAAAACATTATAGAATTGTAAAAAGTTATAGTTGATGAACGTTTCCGACAGTTTTGTTACAAGAAAACAACTTATGTCAAGCTCGGATTTTGTTAGTTGGTATTGAGTGCTGGGTCAGAGGACGCGCTCAAAAAAAAAAAAAATGTTAGTAACGTTATAGCTAAATATAACTTACCTCCGCTCCGGTGCTTGATAGTGCTGCAGGTCCGACACGAGGAACAGCTGTGTTCTTTAGAAACCAGTGTTTTGCTTCTGATTTGCGGTTACAGAAATCAGTAGCGTCGAAATGCGCTCCACAAACTCGCGAGTCTGCCAAACGGAGTTGATTGACTGGAGTGTTTATGTCGATCCGTAAGACAACCAGCCAAAGTCTCAATCTTTCTGGGTCAGAGAACGGAAGCCTGTGAAAACTGGTATTTGAGCGTCCAGACATTTTATTCCCACAACCGGGGACTGCACATTCGCGCACCATTGCTGTGATGAATTATTACAAATGATGATTACAAAAACTGCGTTACAAATATTTCTGCTGTAGGCTACTAGCTAGTAAACTCCAACGGGAGGTCAGGATTTGTGATCAACTGCTTTTCCCCCCCCCCCCCTCTCTACAACGTAGCTAGACTGCGGAAGTTTACAGTGCGAGGTAGTGCGGTCGGATAAATAGTTCTGTTTCAAATGGAACTGTTGTTTCAACGTTCGGTTTGCGTTTGCGATAGCCTACATTTCACAGGAGAGCATACTGAGACCGTAAGAATACACACTGAGCTATAAAAGCACATTTATCGTTATTTTTCCATAACATTTCTGATTGCCCCGTTCACTTCCATTGTAGCCCAGTGAGAGCCTACAGGAAATCTGTACCGAACTCAATACTGGACCGATCAGCGAAAAAATGGACTTCATGGGTCAGGTTCATGGAAGACGGACCGCAAATAGGGTCCAAGGTCCAAAATAGCGAACTTACCCTTTAAGGAAGCACAGGTTTGGGTCACAGTTGACTTGCGCGTTTATGGAATGAAAACCTTCCTATTCACGTAGGCATTTTCTTCCACCGTCGGTGCTTTGATTTTGATGTGTGTCCCATCTACACACCCCAGCACGTCGGGGAATCCAGCGACTGCATAAAACTTGCATCTGTTCGTGTTTTGTGTGGTGTTGTCAGCTGGCATGTTGACGGCAGCACAGGGCAAGTGAAACTCTCTGCACCGCTCAGCAAACAGTTGACTTGTGAATCTGAATGCTGTCACCTATAACATTTTGCATCGGTCCAGTAGCAAAATAACGAAACGGCACACATACTTGGAGGCTGGGGGAAAGCGCTCCGTTCCTATCGGTTTCGTGCTGGAGGTCAGCCGCTAGCTGGTCTGTTAATTTCGGGTCGGGGTAATTGCCGGAATCGAACTGCCGGAAACCCGGAACGTGCGTACTGCTAGGCAAAATTAATGAGCAGATTACGCACGGCAATTCTTCGGATTAAATGTATTGCAATGCGTTATAATTAGAATAGCTAAATACAGGACTTTATAAATATAAACTCACATGTTCAACTCTCTCGTGCCTTCTGTTTCCTAAACTTGATCATGTGATACCAAAGCGACTGGCACCGCCCATACGCATCCACATATGGAACGCCAAATGGGTCACAATTCTTGTGGTCTCTTTCGTCAGGAAACTGGAAAAAGCGCTGCTTTCGACGGTGTTGGTCCAGAGAAAGCGCCGCTTTGAGGCGTTTACTGTGCACTTTGAACGCAGCTCAAAGCGGAGTTTATTTAGCCACATAATCCATGAGCCAGAGCCACAAATTTTGGCCATCGTGCCCACTTGGAGGGACGATGTCTCATGGTGATTTGTTTGGATGGTCTAGGCCTCTAGTAGTATACAATGTATGATAGCATTGCGGCAATGGTAGCTTTCTATGTGCTATCACTTGTTTTTTCATCCCTCCATCATTATTTGTTTTTCATGTTTTTTCATAATTTTTCTATTAAATATAAAAACAGGTAAACAATGCAGAATATGATGAAGCATATATGTATAGAAAGCTTACAATGCCAGCAATACAATAGTGTTATGATCGGTACCCTGAGATCAATAGAACTTGACCTTTCACAGTTCACCTCCTATGATGTAATAAGGCAATTTCACAATGCCTCTATAAAAAGCTTAATAGCTATCTACAGTCTTGTCTGGTGCTACCCATAGTAAGTTGAAAGTACACAAAATAAGCTTTGAATTGATGTATGATATGTATATCAGAAAAAATCACTCTATTCATGAGAAGAAGTGTAACCTGAGGCTTCAGAATTTTTATGGAATGCTTGGGGAGCTGCATTGGAATCTATAGACTATAGGATTCTAATTAAAGGGAAATTCCACCCTGGGTTTTCTTTTATTTCTAGAAGAGTCCTCCTGATTAATATGAGCTCTCATCTTTGTTATTGTTGTTGCCATGGAAATTAGCATGTTAAAATTGAAACTACAGTGCAGTCCGTAAGCATTTGGACAGTGACACAAGTTTTGTATTTTAGGCTCTGTGCTCCACCACATTGATTTTAAATTAACCAATGAATATACTATTAAAGAGTAGACTGTGAGGGGATTAATTTGAGGGTACTTACATCCATATTGGGTTATCCATGTAGGAATTACAGCCTTTTTATACATAGTCTCCCCATTGTAGGGGTCCAAAAGTAATAGGACAATTGGCTGCTCAGTTGTTTCTTGGCCAGCTATGTGTTTGCATCATTAGTTAATGAACAAGAAAACTAACACAAGGTCTAGAGTTAATTCTAGGTGTGGAATTTGCATTTGGAGTCTGTTGCTGTTCTCTCTCAACATGAGGACCAAATACAGACCCTTTCCAAAAAATTAGAATATCATGGAAAAGTTGTTTAATTTCCATAATTCCATTCAAAAAGTTAAACTTTCATAGATTATAGATTCAGGGCCCACAATTTAAACGATTTCAAGTATTTATTTGTTTATTTTTACATAATTTGGGCTTCCAGCTCATAAAACCCACGAAAACAGGAATTCAAAAAATTAGAATACTGTGAAGAAATCACCATTTACTTCTCAGTTTTTGCAGAAAAAAAAAGAAAGAAATTAGGATCACATCAAATCAATCAAAATATGGTACTTTCAAAACAATATGTCAATCTTCAATACTTGGTTGGGAATCCCTTTGCCTTAATCACTGCCTCGATGCGACGTGGCATTGAGGCAATCAGCCTGTGGCATTGCCTGGGAGTTATGGAAGCCCAGATTTCCTTGATGCTTGCTGTCAGCTCTTCTTTGTTGTTGGGTCTGGTGGCCCTCATTTTCCTCTTGAGAATACCCCATAGATTCTCAATGGGGTTTAGGTCCGGCGAGTTAGCTGGCCAGTCAAGCATTGTGATGGCATGGGCATCAAACCAGGTTTTGGTGCTTCTGGCGGTATGGGCAGGGGCCAGGTCCTGCTGGAAGATGAAATCTGCATCTCCATACAGATCCTCAGCAGAAGGAATCATGAAGTCCTCTAAAACATTCTGGTAGACTGTTGCGGTGACCTTGGATTTAAGAAAGCAGAGTTTACCAACACCTGCACCGGACATTGCACCCCAAATCATGACTGACTGTGGATATTTCACACTGGACCTCAAGCAGCTTGGGTTCTGTTCCTCACCCGTCTTCCTCCAAACCCTTGGACCTTGATTCCCGAATGAAAGGCACACTTTACTTTCATCGGAAAAGAGGACCTTGGACCACTGGCCAACAGTCCAGTCCTTCTTCTCCTTGGCCCAGTGGAGACGCTTCCTACGTTGGCTCAGGTTCAGATGTGGCTTGACCCGAGGA
This sequence comes from Synaphobranchus kaupii, assembly GCA_029718625.1. Taxonomy (NCBI): domain Eukaryota; kingdom Metazoa; phylum Chordata; class Actinopteri; order Anguilliformes; family Synaphobranchidae; genus Synaphobranchus; species Synaphobranchus kaupii. The sequence continues at coordinate 9,490,973 of CM056386.1, read as the reverse complement.
ACCCGACAATTGTAGCCCATCTCCCGGATGCGTCTGAATGTGGTGGTTTTTGAAGCTGTGACTCCCGCCTCATTCCACTCTTTCTGGATCTCTGCCAGATTCTTGAATCTTCTCTGTTTGATAATCCGCTGAAGCCCACGGTCATCTCTTTTGCTGGTGCATCTTCTCCTGCCACATTTTGCCCTTCCACTAGACTTTCCATTGATATGCTTGGACACAGCACTCTGTGAACAGCCAGCCTCCTTAGCTATGAACTTTTGTGGCTTACCCATCCTATGGAGGGTATCAATGATGGTCTTCTGGCCAGTTGTCATGTCTGCAGTCTCCCCATATTGAACCGAACTGAGACAATTGAACCAAACTGAAGCAATTTAATGACACCTGGGGAAACCTGTGCAGGTGCTTTGTGATTAGTAGATGATTAGTGTGTGACACTCAGTTTAAAACATTCATGCCCTGCAAAATTTGGGCTGATTTCTTCACAGTATTCAAATTTTTTGAATTCCTGTTTTCGTGGGTTTTATGAGCTGGAAGCCCAAATTATGTAAAAATAAACAAATAAATACTTGAAATCGTTTAAATTGTGGGCCCTGAATCTATAATCTATGAAAGTTTAACTTTTTGAATGGAATTATGGAAACTAAACAACTTTTCCATGATATTCTAATTTTTTGGAAAGGGTCTGTAAGTATCAATGCCAGCAAAGCAGTCCATCATGAGACTGAAAAATCAGAATAAATTGATCAGATACATGGCCATTGATGTGTCAAAATAAACCGTTTGGTACATTGTTAAGGAGCAAGAACACAATGGCAAGGTCAGCAATAGCAAACGACCTGGTAGACCACGGAGGACCACTGTTGTGGATGACTGAAAAATACTTTCAATTGTGAATAAAAAACCCCTTTGAAATTCGGAACAGATCAAGAACACTCTCCAGGATGTAGGCATAGATGTTGCAAAGACTACCATAAAGAGAAGACTACACCAGCAAAGCCTCAGAGGGTTCACCACAAGATGCAAACCACTGATACGCCTCAAGAACAGAATGGCCAGGTTAAAGTTTGCTCAAAAAAAAAAGGACATTAAAAACCTGTAGAGTTCTGGAACAAAGACAGATGAGAGGAGTGTATTAACCTGTACCAAAGTGATGGAAAGGAAAGAGGAAGGGCTGGAGAAAGAAAGGAACTGCTCATGACCCCCCTCCCAGTCTGTCAAACATTGTGGAGGCAGTTTTATAGGCATGTATGGCTGCCACTGGAACTGGCTCACTTGTCTTCATTGATTATCTCACTGCTGCATTGACGGCAGAAGCAGGATGAATTCTGAAATGTGCAGAAATCTTATCTGCTCAGATCCAACCACATGTCTCAGTACTCATTGGACGGCACTTCACTTTGCAGCAGGATAATTAGCCCAAACCTAATGCTAAAGCAAGCAAGGAGTTTTTCAGGGCCATAAAATGGAATGTCATTGACCTGCCAAGTCAATCACCCATCCAATCGAACATGCGTTTGACTTGCTGAAGTCAAGACTGAAGCCAGAAAGCCCCTGAAAAAAACAGGACCTGAAGATGTCTGCAGTACAGGCCGGGCAGAGTATGACTAGGAAAAATATCCAGTGTCTGGTGATGACTATGGGAGGCCGATATCATTCATCATCGAATGCAAAGGATTTGTAACAAATACTAAATGTAACGACTTTATATAAGATTATGGTCATTTGTACAATTACTGTTGGTCCCCTAATATGGGTGGACTATGTACAGTGGCTCCTGAAAGTATTCATACCCCTTCACTTTTTGCACACTTTATTGTGTTGTAGATTTAATTTTAAATGGATAAAATTGGCATTTTTGCCCATCAATCTACACTCAATAACCCATAATGACAAAGTGAAAACATGTTTTTAGACATTTTTGCAAATTTATAAAAAATCAAAAACTGAAATCTCTCATTTACATAAGTATTCATACCCTTTGCTTTAACGTATTTTTAAAGTATCATATTTCATATTTGGTCGCATATCCTTTACATGCTGTTACTTCCTGAAATCTGTGACCATCAACATCAAAAAACTGTCTATATCTTATTTTCAGGTACTGTTACAAGCGATACTATAACCTCTCTACATTTGAATTGATCTCTATGGGAATTGGGGGGTGAGTCTAGATTCAGCTGTAAATTACACTGGTACAGTATGGAACACATGGCTGTCTAAATGGCTGTAAGTCATCAAGGGTCTGAGCTATCGAACGAGCCCCAAACCATCACTCTGTTGCCAGATATGGAGTAGATGTGGATGGATCACTGCAAGGGTTATTTCTCCTGACTCATTTTCCTATAGAACTCTATGGGGAAAAAAGTCAGGAGAAACAACCCTTAAAGTGATCCATCCACATCTACTCCATATCTGGCCACAGAGTGATGGTTTGGGGCTCGTTTGATACCTTAGACCCTTGATGACTTACAGCCATTTAGCCAGTCATGTGTTCCATACTGTACCAGCGTAATTTACAGCTGAATCTAGTCTCACCTCCCAATTCCCATAGAGATTAGAGATAAATTCAAACACAGAGAGGTTATAGTATCGCTTGTATCAGTACCTGAAAATAAGATATCGAGAGTCTTTTGATGTTTATGGGTCACAGACTTCAGGAAGTAACAGCATGCAAAGGATATGTGACAAAATATTAAATATTATACTTTACTGTGTGTGTCTGTTTTTCTATGATTTTTTTCTGTTATATATGTGTTGTGTCAATCTGGTCTTAATTGTATTTCCTGTCTCTCCTACATATTTTATGTCACAGTGTGTGCACTTTATGACATATATGCAGTTATATGTGTTAACTGTGAGTGTTTGTTTAATAAGGTATGTTGTGTTTGTAGTGTTGTTTTTCACTGTAGTGGCCTGTTAGTAAAATATCGGGCTTTGTGTGGGTAAAATGTTGATTTCCGGTAGTTTACTACTTACCAGATGATTCTTAAGGTTTTTGGTTTTTTTGTAGGGTGAAATTATTTTGTTTTGAAATGTCTTTTGTTTTGTTATTATCGCTATTTGGCTGAATGTCTAGTAGGTGCTGATAATCGGAATTATTTTTCTAGTGTCCTGTTGTTTTGTAGCCAAGAAGGTTTTCCGAATCTGTCTGAGGAACGATCTGGAATACCCCCTTGGTTTTAATACATTGAAGAGGGTTTTGGTAGCCTCCTCAAAGTCTGTAATCTGTGTGCAGATTCTGTTGAACATTAGCAATTGGGATTTAATCAGGCCTCTGAATGTATGTTTTGGGTGGAGACTGTCCTTGTGTAAGAGTGCATGTATGTCTGTGTCTTTAAAGAACACTTTAGTGTCTAATGTGTGTGTTTGGGGAAATGAGGGCCCCTTGTATGTGGTAGTGTCCAAGAAATCTTTATGTTCATAATGTGTGGTGTGTTTCATTGTGATAGATGTATGGTGCGTGTTGAGGATCTGTATGAAGTGTTTGAAATCTTCTGAGCTATGTGTCCATGTTCCCCAAATGTCATCTAAATACCTAAAATAATTAGTGGGAAGTCTCCTCCCAATGCGCCATGTAAATGTTGGCATAAGCCGGTGCAAATTTTTTGCCCATAGCTGTGCCGCTGGTCTGTAAGAAGAATTCTTTATTGAATTCAAAGTAATTTTTGGTGAGGCACTGGTCCTTGTTATTGATTCCAAAGGATAGGGTGACTCTCTGTACCTTAGGATCCACCACTGTCTTCTCCAGGAGGCCCGCTACATGTTGGAATGTTGCCCCGGGGTAGCTGTCAATCTGAAGATCCCCCCTGGAGTAGGACTGGATCCTGGAGAGGTTGGAGTCCCCCAAGATGATGTTTGGTTTTCTGACGGTGATTTTCCATTCCTGGATCTTTCTGGTGGACCTGGGATGTTGTGTGGGGTGGAAGGTTCCATCTTCCACTCTGCCCCTCATGGCATGGGGCTGGGGAATGGGGTTGGGGGCAGGCCTGGGGTTGGGGGTGGGTGTGGGGGTAGGTCTGGGTAGGTTTGGTTAGGGGTGGGGTTAGAGTTAGTGGTGGGGGTAAGTGTGGGGGTAGGTCTGGGTAGGTTATGGTTAGGGGTGGGGGTGGGGTTCGGGTTACGGGGAGGGCTGGGTGTAGGAGTGTGGTGGGGGTTAGGTGTGGAGCCAGAGTTGTAGCGGTCCTGTGTGGTCCTTAAGGGTCGTTGCGGCAGTGGTACCGGTTCCCAGACCCTGTGGTATCCTGTGATCCCACTGCTTGTCCTGTTCCTCTGGTGGTGTAGTGCTTCCTCTCAGCATTCCGTGTCAGTGCCGGGCTTCCAGGGGGATATGTCTGCCTCAGACCTGGCCACTCCCTCTGGTACTGGTCCTGGTCCTGGGGTGGTACGACAGTGGTCCTCCATGTTGTGGGTGGGGGTGGTGGAGTGTCAGCCAGCGCTGAAAATCTCTTGCTTGTGGAGACTGCACTTGTGGTGCTCCTGGGAGTGAGGATGGGGGTGAATGTTTTTTCGGCAATGTCCAGGGTGGTCGGTGCAGTCTTCTGCCAAACTTCTTTTTGGCCCACCTGGAATGCCTCCAGCCAGTTTGATAGATGAATGTTCTCCAGTTTTTTAGTGAGGTATCCCAGGTTCTCCAGGTAGTGTTCTTCCAGGATCTTCATGCCTGTGTGGAGCCAGTTGAGGGCATTCCCCGCCAGCTTCACCATGGTGTTGTCCGTCTGGGAGGCCGGTGTCACCAGGGTGGCCAGTTCCTGCATCTTCTTTTGTAGGCTGGCTGGTGAAGTATTCCTGCCTCCAGGCACCGCGGTGTTCTGCAGGTGGTGTGTTGTCTGGATGATCCTGAAGAAAATCCTGGTAGTCTCCGCAAAGGCTTCCATAGCTCTGGGTGTAGGTGCGGTGTTGTTAAGGTGTGGTTGTTTTTTTGTGTTTTTTTAGTGCAAGCGGCGGTGTGTGGTTTGCCTGATTGATAGCGTGCCTTGTCAACTCAAGGTTGACGCATACCAATGCAGCCTATACAGACTGGTACCTTGTAGCTTAGTTGACACCATTAGGTTTCTACTACAAGATAGTACAGTCTCTGTAGTGCTGTGTCTGTAGTACACCTGATCAGTGTACTGTAGCTGGTGTCTCCAGAAATAATTTTCAGTTAAAACTGCAGTTTTCTGTAATAAATGGATCCTCTTTTGCTTTTTAGGGAGGTTTTTTCAGCAGGATAGGTTCTTCAAGAGTAGTCCTTGCTGTTTCTCCAAAGCTGTAGTGTGCACACATGCCGGTGCAGGGCTTCTGGATGGGATATGTCTGCCTCAGAGCTGGCCACTCCCTCTGGTACTGGTCCTGGTCCTGGGGTGGTGTGACAGTGGACCTCCATGTTGTGGGTGGGGGTGGTGGAGTGTCAGCCAGCGCTGAAAATCTCTTGCTTGTGGAGACTGCGCTTGTAGTGCTCCTGGGAGTGAGGATTGGGGTGAATGTTTTCTCGGCAATGTCCAGGGTGGTCGGGTGCAGTCTTCTGCCAAACTTCTTTTTGGCCCACCTGGTTAGCCACCTGGAATGCCTCCGGCCAGTTTGATAGATGGATGTTCTTCAGTTTTTAGCAGTGGCGGCTGGTGATCAGAATATAGGTTGGGGCGCTAGCATGGTCTTAGTGTCAGAAAAATGTTGGGCATTTGTTTATAAATAAAAAAGGGAAATACATCTGACTTTTGACTTTAAACAGGAAAAAAATAAGCAATCTTGTGTCTCAGTTGCATAAGACAGTTTAATTCACATTTCACATTAACATTTTGGGACAAAGACATGTTAATTAGGCTACATATCTAAACATCCTGGCAGCACTTATGACACCAACACTAAAGATTAATTGGCCCATTACAACACACTAATGTAGCCTAAAACCACTACTTGAACATACATTTTGCCCTTCTTTCTTTCAGTCCTGCAAATTTCTCAATGACTTTCTGGTTAAAGTCAGTCATTTCAGTCACCAGTCTCTTTTCCATTGACAGCATGGCCAATGCATTCAGCCTGTCCTGATTTTTTGTCACCTCTTCGTTATGCTTTCTAATGCCAATTCTGTAGCCTTCATCTAGTTGTTCAGCAATGCTAAGCCTACCAAAAAAGCTCAGCTTCATACTGTTGTCAAGATGGCTGCGGCTACTTTCGTGTCGTTTGCACTTTTCATCAAGTCCCGTACCCCCGTTGTTGTCCATAACGGTTCGGTGCCAGCAGTTTGAAATAGCAAACAGGGAAAGCAATATAATGCATTACCCACAACACATCCAGCTAGCCAACTCCGTTTGTCGTAACACGAGCGAGAGAAGCTCCGTGTATAAACCCGACCACGATCACTTGCTTGCTGGTGAATGTCCAAATAAAGTCGCTGTGGTCCAAGCTCCTTCACTCTTTTCTTTTCTTCAAATGAACGCCTTCAAAAAGGCTCTTTTTGCAAAGAAACAACCGAATTTTCTTCGTTTTGTGTTCTACTCGAAGACGCCATTATTCCACTCGAATTCCGTGCCCTAGTGCTCGCGGAGTGATACACGTGCTGCTGCGTCCAATTAAATACTATCCTAAACCATGAGAACTAATCAGAAAACGGTAGGAGGGTCCGGGGCGCACAGGCCTGCGTCCCGGGGGCTTCTTTCTTGGCAGCGAATCAGACAACAGAATCAGCGGGCTCGCCTGAAAAAGTATGAGTGTTCTGATTCAGTTAACGTTACCGGCGCCCTGCGTATTATACAATACATATTCAGGGGTTCCTGTATTATACAATACATTTTCAGGGGTTAATGTGCCGATTGCAGGGCAACTTTAGACAACACAAGACCAACATATTTATATGTTGTAACATGTTTGAGCTACATTTGTATTCTTTTTATTTTACTTTTTTATTTATTTATTTATTTTTATTTCTAAAAATTTTTGTATGTGGGGGAGTGGGGGCGGCGCCCTAGCGCCCTCTATAGGCCGGCCGCCACTGGTTTTTAGTGAGGTGTCCCAGGCTCTCCAGGTAGTGTTCTTCCAGGATCTGCATGCATGTGTGGAGCTAATTGGTCAGGTCTAGGCTCAGCAACATTATGCAGCAATAAAATGAAGTCAGCTGAGTACCCAAATGTACTGAATGACCAGGTTATCCCATCAATGGGCATATTCCACGACAACAATGCCAAGATTCATCGGGTTCAAATTGTGAATGGGTGGTTCAGGGAGCATGAGGAATCATTTTTACACATGCATTGGCCATCCTGACCTTAACCCCATTGAAAGTCTTTGGGATGTGCTGGAGAAGACTCACTCGTCATCAATACAAGATCTTGTCCAAAAATGAATGCAACTCTGAACGGAAATAAATGTTGTGACGTTGCATAAGGTTGTCGAAACAATGCCACGACAAATGCGCGCCATAATCAAAGCTAAAGGTCCAATTAAATATTAGAGTGTGCAACTTTTTTTTGTGGCCAGGCAGTGTATGTATTATGCGTCATTTTAGAAATTCATGAGAAATATTTTAGAAATGGTTAAATGATACCCCTTACGCTCAGATGCTAAATTTGGTCAATTCTCACCTATTTAGGGGGTGCTCTATTTAAGGCTTTACTCCAGGTATGAGCATCACAGAGACGTGGAACATGGCTTAAATGAAACAAGACAGTTGCACCATTTACAATACTAACTTAGATTAGTTTATTTTCATAATTTATGTCAAAATAAGGTGCCACAAATGCAAAGAAATCTTGAAAAAATGCAAACAAAATTTGTTTTTCTTTAGTTAGCAATGAAATACTATACTATAATAAAACTATACATTTGCTGGATCATAAACTCCGTGTCCACAATCTGAGAGTGATATGCAGAACTACTACAAATCTATGATTCTAAATATAGGCAGTGTACCCTGCTGTCCCTTAACGTCTTCAAATGTATCCAAAATTGCTAAATTGTGCACTGCTGTAAATCATTAAATAATTATATATTTAACTACAAATCAACTGTTTTGGCTCCAAAAACTCACTTTTGCTTCATTTTCAAGTGGGGATTACTATATTTTCATCAGTATAGGGGGTAAATGTCTATGGGTCTAAACACCTATCCAAACCTCTCATAAAATGAATAAAATATTCTATGTCCATTATAAAGCATATGCACATTCATACTCACCTCAATGAAAATTTTACCATACAGTGTATAGTATGTATGATAAATTACAATAAAATAATATTCCACCATCAGGAAAATGCTGGCAAATGTTCTAGCTTCAGGACAAATCAAACATAAAACATGACTGAGCCGGGTTTGCAGAGCATGGGCAGGATTACGCATCAACGTTTCAGATAGTGTAATAGCATTATAAAGTGTTGTTTATTTCTCACGTGGATTGACCCAGACAATAATTGACCACTGAATTTTGAAAGGGATGTCTCTATGCGTAAAAGCAATGGTAGGATTGGATATTTATTTCATATTTAGTAGCAGATATTGATAGTAGAATGACGTGGTATAATTACACAGGAATTTCACGTTTATTTACCATTTGAGTGAGCAATTCAGATGGGACAGCGCAGGCTGGATAGACCATCAGGTCGTTGCCCACCCTGCCCTAAATGCACTTGCGCCATGTTAAAATCTTTAACAATCTTTTGTTACATCAAAATTCTGAAGCCTCAAGTTGCAATTCTCATGAAGAGGGTTATTTTTGCTGATATACATATACATCAATTCAAAACTTATTTCACGGTATTCCTGTATTTATTTTTTTTGGTATAACTTCAATGTATCTACAGTCCTCAATTCCAAAAAAGTTGGGACAGTATGTAAAATGCAGCGATTTGTAAATGATCTTTTACATATATTTAATTGAAAACAAAGAAAAGATATTTAATGTTTTACCTTATCAAATTTATTGATTTTTGTAAATATACAACAATTCCGAAGTTGATGCCTGCAACACGTTCCAAAAGAGTTGGGACAGGGGCAAAAAGAATTGACTGGGAAGTTTAAAAAATACCTGTTTGGAACATTCCACAGGTAAACCGGTCATGCCATCATAACTGGGTATAAAATGATATCAAAAGACTCTTGATATCTTTTTTTCTGGTACTCCTACAAGTGATACTATAACCTCTGCATTTGAATGGATCCATGTGGGAATTGGGGGGTGGGACTAGATTCAGCTGTAAATTACACTGGAACAGTATGGAACACATGGTTGGCTAAATGGCTAAGTCATCAAGGGTCTGAGGTATCAAACAAGCCTTAAACCATCACTCTGCTGCCAGATATGCAGTAGATATGGATGGATAACTTGAACGGTTTCTTCTCCTGACTTTTTCCAGACTTCAATTGGAAAATTAGTCAGGAGAAACAATGCTTAAAGTTATCCATCCATATCTACTGCATATCTGGCAGCAGAGTGATGGTTTGAGGTTTGTTTCATACCTCAGACCCTTGATGACTTAACCATTTAGCCAGCCATGTGTTCCATATTGTTCCAGCATAATTTACAGCTAAATCTAGTCCTACCTCGGTTCATCTGATATGGATGAAAATAGCCTCAAATTAAAGCTGACAGTCTGCACTTCAACCTCATTGTCATTGTATCCTTTAAAACTCAAAGTGCTAGAGTACAGAACCAAAATAACAAAAAATGTGTGACTGTCCAATGCATTATGGTGCTCACTGTATATCTTGATTTAGTTTCTTTGGTAGCACAATTGCAATTACAGGGTAATACATGACAATATAACACTTGGGTTTGTTTGAAGGCACATTTTTGGCTGTTTATTAACAAAAACAAAGCAGATAATTACATTCTGAATGTGGAATTGTCTCCATTCAAAGAGGTATGAATTAAATTGAACACTTCTATAGGATTTTTAAAAAAGTACATTACAGTACATTCCGAGATGGGAGTATTCTATATAGATCAAATTATTCTCATAATTCTGAAAGCTCATCACTGCCATGTTGTTGACAAATCAAATCAATTTATTTATATAGCGCATTTCACAAACAATTGTCACAATACGCTTCACAGAAAACCCTGGACTAAACCCCCACAAGAGCAAGCCAAAGGCAACAGTGGCAAGGAAAAACTCCCTGGAGATAGATAGGAAGAAACCTTGGGAGGAACCACACTCAAGGGGGGAAGCCGTCCTCCTCCGGTCAACTCAGGGTCTAGGTTTTAATGACCAACATGGTCAATCAGCCAATGTTCATGTGAATAGAATTTGCAGCAGCTAGATGACAGTCCAGCTGGAGGCAGTCCAGATGTGGCAGCTTGAATGGTGGCGGGAGCGACAGGCAGTGGTGGAGGAGGGGGCGGGGATGGCTGGGCAAGCGGCAACGGAGAGGAAGTCGGACAACAGATGACAGCAGCCCTCGAGATGCGGGACATGAGCCCCGCCGGCGGTATGTGGAGGAAAGTCGAGAAAACAAAATGGTTAGGAAAGTGCAACAGGAGCACCAACTGGGGATTACGCAAGTTCCCCCGCCAGGTAGTCTATTTGCCAGCCTATAGAGCCCTATTGTGAACCCGGAAATGTTGAGTACCCCAAAGTTTTATGTTAGAAATGTACAGTATGGGTCCCCAGCATTTAGAAACTGCCGGATGCTAACTTGCATATGTTGGGCAATTTGCATAATTAGCATAAATTAGCATAATCACCTATGTGGGCAATATTTCAGCAACTGCTTGGCCGATTTGGACAATAATGGAGTGGTTTTGGGGGTTATTGAGGATGCTGAATCCATTTTCAAAATTTCAAATGGCCGTTTAAACCAAAAGTCATATTTCAACCCCCGGTGGGCCGATTTTGATGAAGTTTGAGTCAATTTAGAAGTTTTAGAGGACGCTGAATCGATTGGATTGGACAGATAACTTATGTATTTGAAATAATTGAAATAACTTCAACTCGGTTATAAATTGTAGGATATTTATGAACAGAATTATCCAAACGATGCAGAACATTTTAATTCACAGACCATTACACTCTGAGGTGACTCACAATTGGGTATTGGAGGTAACAAAGGCAAGTACCATACCAAACTAGAATAATATGACTGGCTAAATAATATCCTCAAAAAAAAGAGAGATGATACAAGTAAAAAATGTTGATGTCCACAGCTGGTGGATCAGGGCGGTCTGCTGCTTTCCAAAGCAGCACCTGTAGGCACGTCGTCCATGGAGGTGCGCATTGCGCTCTGTAGGAGGCAGTGTCTTCAGTGTTGGGGGGGTTTTGCGCTTTTGGTAGATGTCCTATCTGGCGACGTTCAGAGATGCCGACTTCCTCTGGTTGTACAGAGCCAGGAAGAAACCTCTCACTGCCTCTGTGATCTGCAAATCAGTAGCTCCCTCCTCTCCGATGAAATGAAGCAGGTCACCAGGTACTACTCTCATGGCCTTGAGTGCGGACACCTTCCCTTTCCCGGCAGGATAGGAGGTGGTGTCACAACCGGAGAGAGCGTGCATAGCCAGGATGGAGCGACACTGCTCACCCAGATTCTCTACTGTCAAATTGATGTTGAGAACAGTGCCATCCCATCTCTCCATCTGCAGGTGACATGTGATACCCACCTTCCAGCACCAATAGACCATGAGCACAAACACATCAGTGTCGTCGCTGAGAATGTGGACAGTTGTAGCTCCGCGCCTGGCTGCATCCAACATGTATGAAATGAGGGAGACGTCAGCCTCGTCATGAGTGACAATACTGTCTGCTCTGCTGACCATCTTGATATGATCTCCTATGCTGTGTGTGCAAAGGAGCTCGCCCAGCCTCCGCTTGTTTGTCTTGTTCTTCATTACTTTGTCGCGGCTAGGTAGAGGGGTTGTCAGTGAGCACTGAAGACACTGCCTCCTACAGAAGACACTGCCTCCTACAGAGCGCAACACGCACCTCCATGGACGATGTGCCCATCTACAGGTGCTGCTTTGTAAAGCAGCAGACCGCCCTGATCCACCAGCTGTGGACATCACTAAGTTTGGATGGGACAAGAAGGAAGGCGAGAAGGAAGGAGAGGAAGTCATCATGCCCGTCCTGGATGCAAGCCCCGTTGCTCCTCCTGCCCTGTTGGACATTATCAGCTGTAGCTGCAAAGCTGGGTTAAAGCCATGTACAACAGCAAAGTGCAGCTGCGCAGCTGCAGGCCTGGCCTGTACCAGCTACTGCTTCTGCAAAGGCTATGATAGTACATGCTGCAACCCGCTCACACACTCACAGCAAAAAGAGCAAGACGACAAGAATGTAGAGTCTGGAGAAGAAGATGAAGACAGAGCAGACGATGAGGACGAGGTTGATAAGGATATGGTTTATAACAGTGAAGAGTAGTAGAAGTGCAAGGTGCTCTTGCTTGATGAAAATTTTCCAGTTGTAACGCGTTGTGTAACTAGTGCACATAGTTTTCTGCTCTGATAATTTTGGGTATACTTGTGTTTTAAAACCTGACCAGGACTCATGTGTTCTACCTGTTAAACATTTTTTACTTGTATCATACTTCTCTCTTTTTTTTGAGGATATTATTTAGCCAGTCATATTATTCTAGTTTGGTATGGTACTTGCCTTTGTTACCTCCAATACCCAATTGTGAGTCACCTCAGAGTGTAATGGTCTGTGAATTAAAATGTTCTGCATCGTTTGGATAATTCTGTTCATAAATATCCTACAATTTATAACCGAGTTGAAGTTATTTCAAATACATAAGTTATCTGTCCAATCCAATCGATTCAGCGTCCTCTAAAACTTGAAATTGACTCAAACTTCATCAAAATCGGCCCACTGGGGGTTGAAATATGGCCACCTTTGGTTTAAACGGCCATTTGAAATTTTGAAAATGTCAGAAATGGATTCAGCATCCTCAATAACCCCCAAAACCATTCCAATATTGTCCAAATCAGCCAAGCAGTTGCTGAAATATTGTCCACATAGGTGATTATGCTAATGTATGCTAATTATGCTAATTATGCAAATTGCCCAACATATGCAAGTTAGCATCTGGCAGTTTCTAAATGCTGGGGACCCATACTGTACATTTCTAACATAAAACTTTGGGGTACTCAACATTTCCGGGTTCACATTGCTGGCAAGTAGACTAAGGAGTAATCTCTAGCTGTATAGCTATGAAGACAGGGTTTGAGAACCCATGCAGTCATGAGGGGAAAACAATCCTACCCGCTTATCAAGAGCCAGCCCAGGAAGGTGGCGTCACAGCTGTTGAAAGGTGACAGTAAGGAAGGGTGTTTTCTGTTGTATTCTTTCAAATATTAAATTCTCCAAACCTGCCTACTTAATCTCACTGGGATTTCCTTTTCTTTTTTCTTGGTAACCTAGGAAGACCGTAAGAAAATGAGTTATTGCGCTTACATCTCGCTTGTTCTGATTCTGTGACACTGCAAATTGAGTGATACCTTCTTGATTCACAGCTGTCACATTCCCAGGGAATAGTCTTTACAAGTTGAAACACCTCCTCCGACATCCCCACACACTTTGCGTGTTGCCAACTATTGCAACAATCACACAGAACCTGGGAAGACGACCAGTACCATTAGACAATAATTTTTGTACAAAGACAAGTACACCGTCTTATTACTCACCCAGTTTCCATCAGCACTTGACCCACACCACCGGCAGTACTCTGGCATTTGTGCTGAAAAGGTGAAAGATGAGCAACAATTATTAGATGCATTTAGACAACAGAGTAGACTGTACAAGGACAGTGTACACCTACTTTGACTTAGTTGATTTTATACCTGAATGTTGCAAAATTTCTCCAGCCATCTCAATGCGGAGCTCCTTCGGGTCACCAATACTGATCGTTTCTGGGGTTCTTGTTGACTGAATCAGAGTCTTTCCCATCTGTTCATTATTTATCACCATTACACATTCATCATTTTGTGCAAATACAGAAATCTTGTAGTGTAGCCACAACAAGCTAATACAGAGGTGTATGAATGGAAAAGGTTAGAAAATAGAAAGGGAAACATTGCAGCATACAGTTCCACAACTTACTTGCATTGTGAATACCCCACAGCTGTTACCATCCCTCTGAACTGTATGATGAATTGTTGCAGGTTTCCAGACAATTTGGTCCCAGTCCCCTTTCTGGGTGGAGTTCCATCGCATGACAAAATATTGTCTGAAACATTATTATTATTTTAGTTTTAATGATTGAGCATGCATTCATTGTTTATACAATTCATGATTTTCTTACATATTTTTATTTATTTATAAGGCATTTATGTTTCATTATGATAGTGGCAGTAGGCCTATTAGAGGAAAAGAAGGCATGACAAGATGGTCCTGGCCAGAATTGAACTCTGGACCTTGAATTATTGTAGATGTACTTTGTCATTAGGCAAATTTAGCATTAGGCAAACAAAGGAGCCTCCTAATGCATTAGAGTAGGTGAAAAGGAAAATCCAGAATATAAAACACTCATGCGACAATAAGAGCAAATTCCAAAATGAGATGCATTCCATGCATCAGAGTGTCAAGCAGACCTGGGCACAAATATTTGAAAAAGTAGTTGAATATATTTGACTACAACTTAAGGTACTTAAGTTCCAAGGTACTTGAAAAGCGTAGACATCTCTTGCAAGTGGAGATATATCAGGCACTCCTTAAGTCCCACAAATACATTTCCAGTAACCAAAAACATTTTCCCCAGGTCCCCAAGGGAACTGTACTATTTACTAGGTATGTCAAGTTTATAAGGAAGGTTTAATGAATACAGTCCAGGGCAAATATCTATCAAGCATCTCTGAGTCGACTAGGAGTAAGAGTGCTGATTCAGGGTTGGTACACGAGTGGAAGTGCTTATCTAACAACTACTGACCCTGGATCAGCACTTCTACTCTGAGATACTTGTACAACAAGCCACAGGTCTGCAAGGGTTTATATAGATGAAAATAACATAGCCTATACCTAAACAGCTTTGTGGCCTCTCTGGAATCTTTCTCCTCATTGTGTCCTGCAGGATCAAGCACGTAAAGGAGCTTGCTTGGGGAATGAAGAAACTGCATTCAAGGGAGATACAAAATGTGATTATTACCATCATAATAGCTGATGATGTACCTCTCAGCACAGATTCTGTCCCCCCCCCCCCCCAATTAAACATTATAATTTCCTCAATTATAATGATGATCAGGTATACTTGCCACAAGCTTCCAGTGGGCACCAGTATTGAAGCAACCAACAGCTGCATCATAGTCTTCAAAAGTGACCTTAAAGAGATTGTGGCATTAGTCAAAGATATTGTTTGGCAAGCTAAAAACATAATTGATTAATCTAGTACTTATTTCAATAGGATATTCTGATAGAAACTTACTTTGGACAAAAGCTGCCTTGACATTATATCCCGTTTACCCTTCATAATGGCCCATGTCAAAAAGTGGTCCAAATGGTAGACTCTGGTGCCACTGGCAAACATGGCCAGGTAAAAATCAATGATCTGAAACAAATTACAATGACAGCATAAATGCTATTGTCAGGTTAGATTTCAAGCTAAATTACATTAAATTAAATATACTTACATCTCCATTAAGCCAATTATGTGGTTTCAAAGTCAAAAATTCCTCCTGTCTTAAAACCATATTCCCCTGGGTATCCATGACAGCCACAATGTCATTGCTGCATTCCCCACCCCAAAGTTGTATTGCCTAATCAAATAAATGACACAAAAATTAGCATGATTGCTTCACTTTGCCTTGCTTCATGCTACATGCTGTGTTTGTGGCAATAGCATGCACCTCATTTTGGAATTTCTTCTTGGAGGTTTCTGGATCATTCTGTAAAACGTGAAAACAGAACACATAGATTGGTATAGGATTGTTAGACCAGTGACCAGCACCTTTTGAGGAGGTTATTCTGTTTCAAACATTTTGGTACTTAAGTCTGCTTGACATAATTTGAAAACCTAGCCCTACACACTCACATACTAGATGTTTATGGAAGCGCTTGAATGTATTACTGACTGAAATGCATAGCTTTAAGTGTTGACCTTGTGGATGCTAAATGTTTTGTTCCTCATTTTTTTCATATATTCTGGTCTGCCCTCCAATCCCTATTGTCTTTTTGGTAAAAATAAATGTTACCGGATTGTGGAGTAACTGGTAACAATATGGAATGCAACCTCTATTTATTTATCTTTTAGAGCATTTGACCCCTGCACCACTGTTTTAAAGACATTTTAAGAGTTTTTAAAGTGCTGTAGAATTCTTACCAACATAGTTTCTGTATCCTCCTGTGTATCTTGTTGCTGCTCACTGGATGCACTTGTGTCAGCCTGTGAACAAGACGCACAGTATATCAAATTATTCAACTCATGGGATCTATGGATTGAATGTGTGGTGAAAGGCTTCATTTAACAACTCTTCTTACCAACACATCGTTTATGTCCTCGTCTGTATTTTTGAGGTCTTTGCTTGGATGTGTAGGTTGGTGCCCATTGATTGCACTCGAGTCAGCCTGCGAACAAGACATGCAGTATATATAAAGTTTACACATGAAAATTGGGATTCAAGTAAACAAGACCAGTCAAGCCCTAGTTCAGCTGGACTACTATATAGTGTCACCAAATGTGCACATTTCACCAATGGGTATTCAGTCAGTCATATTATCTCATAGGCTCGCTCACCCTTGTGGTCCAGCAAAAAAAAAAAAAGCTATTTGCAAAGCAAGTACACCATTACATGTCCAACACTCACCAAAATGTTCTGGTTCTGGATACCCAGCTTTGAATCTGGTGCAGGGACCACCACTTTCAGCTGCTCCTCTGTGGGTCCCTTAAGGCCGGAGCGCCGTTTCCCTCGTAAGCTTTGTCGGAGTGTTTTCAGATGGTAAGATGTTTTGGTGGATCCAGTGGTAGTTTTTCCTATAGAAATTTGTGCAGCCAGGATATGTGGACAATCTACAGTTGTATTGCAAGAGCAAGTTGGTTTGGGAAAGAGTGTTGCGACATATTTTTGATTTTGCCATCCAGTTATAATGAAAGAAGATGAGGCAGGGTCAAGCGTGATCTTTCTTTTGGCCACTATCAATCGAGCGAGTGCTTCCCTTGTCTTCAACCCTGCCTCATCCTCTTGCTCCTGACCTTCCGCAATCTCTCCTTTTAGTGCAAGGAGGGTGATGTCTTCTAGGGAGAGGACATCTGCAGGGAAATTCATGTCTTGGAGAGTGGATTGAAACGGAATGAATTGTGCGTTCAGGTGATAATGTCCAATGTTGCACCAACCCCGGCAGATTTTGTTAATGTAGTATTTCTGCATTTTGTACAGTGAAAAAATCATCATATCAAGCCGGACTTCTCTCCAATCCTGTAGCCTTTTCAAAGTTGCATTGAAACTTTCTGCAATGTTATTGGTGATTCCAGCTGTGATGAGGCCCAGGTCATTAAGTACAAATTGTGCACTTTTGTGGATAACAGTGTCCTCTATGGATGTATTGTAGTATTGTACAAATGATGCTGACCACATGCTGGAAATGTCCTGTTTAACTGTGTGGTACTGGGTGAGGGAAATGCAGGAGAGGAGTTGGTTGAGATGGGCTTGGTATACTTCAACATCTTCTTTGGTCCCCCCACAGCCCCTCACGGTGTGCTTCACATTCTGCATGAGATGGTTCCAGCAGTTGACAATAGGGACTGTAGGGAGCACCTTCTCTATAGCATTCTCTATGGCAGCTTCCCGGTCTGTGCAGATGACAATTCTTTTAGAGGTCAGCTCAGGTAACATGTGCAGTATTTGTAGGAAAAATGCCTCATGGGACTTTTGATCTTTAGTCTGATGTGCCATTATTGCCAAGGGGGTTGTGGGTCTTTCTTGAAAAGCCCCATGGCTGAACAGTAATGTGGATACTGTATATAAAAGTCTCCCATATTGAAGGTTGTGTCATAGTAAAGCATCTGTGGGGGGTGGGACTGTGGCAGAAGGAGCAACAGCTTCTTGAACTCCTCCACCATCTCAGGCAATGCTGCCACAGTCACCATGTTGGGGTAGATGGTCATTTCTCTGATGAAGCCCTCCAGATACTCTGCCATACAATATGAAGAAATGATGGCATTGTGGTGAGGGACAGATTTAGATCATACAGCTTTGATTTTATTTTGGACTTGTTCCAGGTTCCGTGGCGTTTTGACAGGGATGTGGCTGTTGCTCTGCAGAGGGGTAGTACTGAGGTCATGATATATAGTGGCTGGCGGCTCATTTTTTCTTGCAGAAATATTGTGAAAGACTGAAGGAGCAGTGTGGATGAAGGGGCGGTCACGTGTTGAATTCCCATGTGGCCTTGGAATTATGGCAGTTTCATCACCAATGTAATGAATGAGAATATATGATGATTTATTGATGTGTTGGTATGCCCGTTTATGGAAGGGCTTGAATTCATTACAGGTTGTGAAATACATAACTTTAAGTATTGGCCTTGTGGATGGTAAGCGTTTTGTTCCTTGGTTTTTCCATATGATCTGGTCTGCCCTCCAATCCTCATCATACTCCTTTGTCTTCTTGTAAATGTACATGTCACCAGATTGTGGAGTTGCTGGTGGCAATGTTGAAATCTTGGTGAGGTCAATATTGTCCAAGAGATGGTGTGCTTCATCAAGTGTAAGGGAAGAAAACATTACATCATACACTTGGCATCTGTGGTTGTCCAGTTTGGTGGAGTTGTCCAGTTCAGTAGGGTTGTTGTCCAGTTCAGTGGGGTCCAGTTCCTCCCTCTCCTCTTTTGGGGTGTTTCTCCACGCATCATAAAAGGTCTTGCGGTTTTGTAAGGTGTTTCCCCTCTTGCACTGGTGCAATATTTGACCCCAGACACAAGTTGGGTTTCGATACCCTTCCACTGATATTGAACGTGGATCAATTCTGAGCTCATTTATAGCTCTCCTTAGAATTGAAAGGGTGTCTTGACGTTTTACAGGCGTTTTCATCTTTGTGGCGGTACAGTTATAATCAGGAAGGAGCCGCAATACTCAAACCACAAAAAATAAAAAAATTATTTGCGAAAAAAAAAAGGTCTCTTAAATATAACCTCAAATTCAGAGAATTAAAGAAAAGAAAAGAAAAAACTTACACTTAGTCTTACAACTTCCTGAGTTTTAAGCTCAAATAGGCTTTGGACTTAAGGAGCACAGTCAAAGGTTGTCTGATCATAAAAGATTGACAGGTATATGCTATTTCTTGCCTCTTTTAATGCCAATAGTGTTGTCACACCCTCACTGGACAAGGAAATGCACCACAGCTGCTCTCTATTATCAATTAACTGCCTGCTAGATTCCAAGGCACTGATCAACAGCTGATCCCCATAGCCCAACAAAAAAAGTGCTGAGTTAAGGAATCTCAAATTAGGAGTTTCAACATTGAGATTTTGAAATTGAGAAGGAGTAAATCAAACTGAGTGAAAGCAAAAACATACACTCAAAAACTAGCAAGCACCATAGGATGACTGCTACATCTTGATAGAGACAATGGGTGCATACCAATATTCTTCACTCCCCACCTCCTTTCCTCCACTCCCCTACTACCACTCCTTTCCTACCCGGAAGTATGCAAAACTGCCTGAATGTTTCGAGTACAGTATTTGCATGTACAGAATACAATGTATCTGACATTGCGGTTTGCGTTGAAACATTAATTAATGTGTAACCTTTAATACATACTTGAGATGTAATCAGCAACATTAGATTAAGACAGAAAGATCCATTTCCGGAGCACAGAGGAGAGGAGGTGGTAGTGGAGGAAAGGAGGGTGCATTTTTAGAGTATTGGGACGCACCCAGTGTTCAAGTTTAGTCCCCATTTTCAAAAAGCGGATGATTTGATTAGATTGGATAACAGGAAGGAAGGGATCTAATCAATGTGATTCATTAGGAGCAGTGAACACACCAAGAATGGATGTGTGTTGTACTAATCAATGTGGTATTATTACTTCTATTCGTTTTTATAGGTATGATAACACAATTGTTATGTATATAACCTTTAAATCATCCTAAACCACCTCCTTTCTGTTTGTGTCATTTGCTGTCTATAGGCCAGTGGTTCTCAAACTCGATCCTGGGGCCCCCCTGTGTATGCTGGTTTTCGTTCCAACCACAGTTGCAATCCGAGAATTTTAACAAGCTGTTAATTTTTCTTAATTGCACTTTTAATGTATTGATGGATTATTTACCCTCTAAAGACAAATTATGTCAGAACATAGATATGCATGCAATGTACAATAAATGTCCCATGTTCACATTTTGCTTATTGTGCTATATTGCAAACAATTTCATTAAAAGAGGTAACAAAACTGAGCAAATGAAAGGCTGAGGTGAATCAATAGGCTCCTAATTGATGAAAGTGTGGACACATGGCCATAAAAACGAAACATTTGGTTGATGAACAATTCAAAGACAACGCAAATTGATAATGAGCCAAACCTGCATTATGTTAATACGTTTAAGGAAACAAAATTATGAAAGAACTTAAACACAGTTCACAGTGTTCAAACTTAAACATGTGTTCAACGATCTAATCAGGAGCATATTGATTCACCTCAGTCTTTAATTTGATCAGTTTAATTTGAACATTTTGTTAACTCTTTTTATGCAGTTGTTTGCAATATAGCACAATATGCAGAATGTGAACATGCCGGACATTTATTGTACATGGCATGCATAGCTATTTTCTGACATAATTTGGCTTAAGAGGGTGATAATAATAATCTTTTCACAGGCTGTTACTCATTTTAGGGGATGCCCATGTTCTATAGGTAACTGGTCATTGGAATGACTTGGTTTACTGATCTAGAATGAAAAGAGGCCAATGATCTGAACAGAGGCCTAACTTGACATGCGTGTGTGCATTTATGCAAATTGATTACATTACATTACAGGCATTTAGCAGACGCTCTTATCCAGAGCGACTTACACAACTTTTCAGCCTTTCTTTTTTTTACATATTATCCATTTATACAGCTGGGTATATACTGAAGAGATTCAGGTTAAGTACCTTGCTCAAGGGCACAATGGCAGTGTCCTACCTGGGAATCAAACCTGCAACCTTTCGGTTACAAGGCCAGTTCCTTAACCATTATAAATTGATGAATACTAAACTATAACGAGAATGTTTAATAGAGTGGACAAATGCAATGTAAGGGCTGTGCAAATTGATGTTTTTATTCTGTCTAAGAAGTAGAAATGTGCAGTAGTTAGAAAACTAGGCTTTAAAGGTTGTGCAATACCATGTTGGGGTGAGTTGTGCATTATGATGTGTATGGGTATTATTGATGCACTATGTATATTGTTGTATTGTTTTACTGTTGTCTCATATGTTTCAGAAGATCAAGATCATTAAAATCCCTTGATGCAGTTATCATTCAAAGACCCTCATTACTTTCATGGAATAAGACATAAAGATGAGGGTTTCACCATCTGATAGTGCTGAGTTATGTGTTTATGAGTATCTCAAGTCCATGATGACTCCATTTTAAGAGGATCAAAATTACAGTATATTTCAATAAAAAGAGCCTGTTGGAGAGGACATGGTATATTTGAATATCAAGCCCCAAAAGTCACTTTCCACATTCACACATCATGGCATGGTGTATACTAAATGAAAGCTGTGAATATGCCCTTCAAATATATGAACAGTGCCCTCCACAATTATTGGCACCCCTGGTAAAAATTAGTAAAAAGGGTTATAAAAAATTCACTTTTTGGTGAATTTCACAGTGAAAAAATTAGAAAAATCCAACCTTTAATTGAAGTAAATTTCTTCTGAGAAAAAAAAATCCCTAATCAAAAAATAATTATTTTTAACAAAACCACGTGTGCCACAATTATTGGCACCCCTAGAAATTCTTATGAACAAAATGTAACTGAAGCATTTTCTCCATTTATATTTTACTTTTTAAAGTTGATCAGAGTGTTTAGGAACTTTCAAGCCGTAATCCATGACTTCCTGTTTCACTGGGGTATAAATATGAGGTGACACAGAGGCCATATTCCCTTATTCATAAATAAACATGGGAAAGATAAGAGAACACACAAATCAAATGAGGGAAAAGTGTGTTGAGCTTCATAAGTCAGGGAATGGCTATAAAAAAATAGCTCACCTGAAAATGCCCATATCTACCGTTAGGGCAATACTTAAAAAGTTCAAACTGGAACTGTTACAAACATGCCTGGAAGAGGACCCAAGTTTATTTTGCCCCCACGCACAGTGACCTGGAGTTCGGTAAACGCTACTGGAACTTTGACTGGAACCGTGTTCTATGGTCAGATGAAACGAAAATTGAGCTTTTCGGGAACCAACACTCAAGGTGGGTTTGGCGTAAAAAGAAGGATGGCTATACCGAAAATTACCTGATCCCCACTGTTAAGTATGGTGGAGTTTCCATGATGTTGTGGGGCTGTTTTTCCTCCAAAGGCCCTGGGAACCTTCTTAGGGTACATGGTATCATGAACTCCATGGAATACCAGGACATTTAAAATCTCAATCTGGCTGCCTCTGCCAGGTAACTAAAACTGGGTCGTCGTTGGATCTTCCAGCAGGACAATGATCCAAAACATATGTTCAAATCAACACAAACATGGTTAACTGAACACGAAATCAAGCTTCTGCCATGGCCATCTCAGTCCCCTGACCTAAACCCCATTGAAAACCTGTGGGCTGAGCTGAAGAGGAGAGTGCACAAGAGAGAACCTAGAACTATGGATGATCTGGAGAGATTCTGTAAAGAGGAATGGTCTCAGATTCCTTGCTCTGTATTCTCCAACCTTATTAGATGTTACGGGAGAAGACTCAATACTGTTTTATTATCAAAGGGAGGTTGTACAAAGTATTAAAAGCAGGGGTCCCAATAATTGTGGCACACGTGGTTTAGTTAAAAATAATTATTTCTTGATGAGGGAGTTTTTTTTCTCAGAATAAATTTATTTCAACTAAATATTGGATTTTTCTCATTTTTTCAGACTGAGATTAAACTAATTCACCAAACGGGGTGCCAGGGGTGCCATTAATTGTGGAGGGCACTGTATATGATGTTATGGGGTTGTACAGAGGGGTATGGGTTTGCCCGTTATAACCCTAACAGAATAAGGCATCAATATCTGGTTTTCACCTTTAAAGTGCAGAGCTCTCAGTTTAAGATGAATATCTCCAGTCATTGATGACTCAATGATATGTTGATCAAAATCACATTTTAATATCATGAGTTTGTTCAAATGAAATGGTGCCAATTTCCTCTTCAAGCCTCAAAAATCACATTTCACATTTAGACATCAAAGCATGGTGCATAACAAATGAAAGCTATAGATCTGCCCTTCGAGTCCATGTATATGATGTTATAGGTTTATACAAAATTATGCATTATATGTACTGAAATCCATTCTGATTATTACATGTACAATAAGTCAGTTATCATTCAGAGCCCCTTATAGCCCTAACGGAATAAGACATCAGGATGGGGTTTTCACTCTTAGAAAGTGCAGAGCTCTCCGTGTAAGATGAGTATCTCCAGTCATTGATAACACAATGATAAGTTGATCAAAATCACTTTTTAATATCATCAGTCTGTTCAAATGAAATGGTGTCCATTTCCTCTCCAAGGCTCAAAACGCACATTCCGTATTTACATATCAAGGCATGATGTACACCAAATGAAAGGTCTGGATCTGCCCTTCAAATAAATATATGGGATGTTCTGAGGTCGTACATGTATATGATGTTATAGGTTTGTGCAAAATTATGCATTATTTGTACTGAAATCCATTCTTATTATTACATCTATTGAGTCAGTTATCATTCAGAGCCCCTTATAGCCCTAACGGAATAAGATATCAGGATGCGGTTTTCACTCTTCGAAAGTGCAGAGCTCTCCGTTTAAGAGGAATATCTCCAGTCCTTGATGACTCAATGATAAGTTGATCAAAATGACGTTTTAATATCATCAGTCTGTTCAAATAAAATGGTGCCCATTTCCTCTCCAAGGCTCAAAATAAATATTCCGCATTCACACATCGAGGCATGGTGTACACCAAATGAAAGGTCTGGATCTGCCCTTCGAGTACATGTATATGATGTAATAGGTTAATACAAAATTATGCATTATATGTACTGAAATCTATTCTGATTATTACATGTACAATAAGTCAGTTAAAATTCAGAGCCCCTTATAGCCCTAATGGAATAAGACATCAGGATGGGGTTTTCACTCTTAGAAAGTGCAGAGCTCTCTGTGTAAGATGAGTATCTCCAGTCATTGATAACACAATGATAAGTTGATCAAAATCACTTTTTAATATCATCAGTCTGTTCAAATGAAATGGTGTCCATTTCCTCTCCAAGGCTCAAAACGCACATTCCGTATTTACATATCAAGGCATGATGTACACCAAATGAAAGGTCTGGATCTGCCCTTCAAATAAATGTATGGGATGTTCTGAGGTCGTACATGTATATGATGTTATAGGTTTGTGCAAAATTATGCATTATTTGTACTGAAATCCATTCTTATTATTACATCTATTGAGTCAGTTATCATTCAGAGCCCCTTATAGGCCTAACGGAATAAGACATCAGGATGCAGTTTTCACTCTTAGAAAGTGCAGAGCTCTCCGTTTAAGAGGAATATCTCCAGTCCTTGATGACTCAATGATAAGTTGATCAAAATGACTTTTAATATCATCAGTCTGTTCAAATGAAATGGTGTCCATTTCCTCTCCAAGGCTCAAAATAAATATTTCGCATTGACACATCGAGGCATGGTGTACACCAAATGAAAGGTCTGGATCTGCCCTTCGAGTACATGTATATGATGTAATAGGTTAATACAAAATTATGCATTATATGTACTGAAATCCATTCTGATTATTTCATGTACAATAAGTCAGTTATCATTCAGAGCCCCTTATAGCCCTAACGGAATAAGACATCAGGATGGGGTTTTCACTTTTAGAAAGTGCAGAGCTCTCCGTGTAAGATGAGTATCTCCAGTCATTGATAACACAATGATAAGTTGATCAAAATCACTTTTTAATATCATCAGTCTGTTCAAATGAAATGGTGTCCATTTCCTCTCCAAGGCTCAAAACGCACATTCCGTATTTACATATCAAGGCATGATGTACACCAAATGAAAGGTCTGGATCTGCCCTTCAAATAAATATATGGGATGTTCTGAGGTCGTACATGTATATGATGTTATAGGTTTGTGCAAAATTATGCATTATTTGTACTGAAATCCATTCTTATTATTACATCTATTGAGTCAGTTATCATTCAGAGCCCCTTATAGCCCTAACGGAATAAGACATCACGATATGGTTTTCACTCTTAGAAAGTGCAGAACTCTCCGTTTAAGATGAATATCTCCAGTACTTGATGACTCAATGATAAGTTGATCAAAATGACGTTTTAATATCATCAGTCTGTTCAAATGAAATGGTGTCCATTTCCTCTCCAAGGCTCAAAACGCATATTCCGCATTGACACATCGAGGCATGGTGTACACCAAATGAAAGGTCTGGATCTGCCCTTCGAGTACATGTATATGATGTAATAGGTTAATACAAAATTATGCATTATATGTACTGAAATCCATTCTGATTATTTCATGTACAATAAGTCAGTTATCATTCAGAGCCCCTTATAGCCCTAACGGAATAAGACATCAGGATGGGGTTTTCACTTTTAGAAAGTGCAGAGCTCTCCGTGTAAGATGAGTATCTCCAGTCATTGATAACACAATGATAAGTTGATCAAAATCACTTTTTAATATCATCAGTCTGTTCAAATGAAGTGGTGTCCATTTCCTCTCCAAGGCTCAAAACGCACATTCCGTATTTACATATCAAGGCATGATGTACACCAAATGAAAGGTCTGGATCTGCCCTTCAAATAAATATATGGGATGTTCTGAGGTCGTACATGTATATGATGTTATAGGTTTGTGCAAAATTATGCATTATTTGTACTGAAATCCATTCTTATTATTACATCTATTGAGTCAGTTATCATTCAGAGCCCCTTATAGGCCTAACGGAATAAGACATCAGGATGCGGTTTTCACTCTTAGAAAGTGCAGAGCTCTCCGTTTAAGAGGAATATCTCCAGTCCTTGATGACTCAATGATAAGTTGATCAAAATGACGTTTTAATATCATCAGTCTGTTCAAATAAAATGGTGCCCATTTCCTCTCCAAGGCTCAAAATAAATATTCCGCATTCACACATCGAGGCATGGTGTACACCAAATGAAAGGTCTGGATCTGCCCTTCGAGTACATGTATATGATGTTATAAGTAAATACAAAATTATGCATTATATGTACTGAAATCCATTCTGATTATTACATGTACAATAAGTC
Organism: Synaphobranchus kaupii; assembly: GCA_029718625.1. Taxonomy (NCBI): domain Eukaryota; kingdom Metazoa; phylum Chordata; class Actinopteri; order Anguilliformes; family Synaphobranchidae; genus Synaphobranchus; species Synaphobranchus kaupii. The sequence continues at coordinate 9,464,645 of CM056386.1, read as the reverse complement.
AGTTAAAATTCAGAGCCCCTTATAGCCCTAATGGAATAAGACATCAGGATGGGGTTTTCACTCTTAGAAAGTGCAGAGCTCTCCGTGTAAGATGAGTATCTCCAGTCATTGATAACACAATGATAAGTTGATCAAAATCACTTTTTAATATCATCAGTCTGTTCAAATGAAATGGTGTCCATTTCCTCTCCAAGGCTCAAAACGCACATTCCGTATTTACATATCAAGGCATGATGTACACTAAATGAAAGGTCTGGATCTGCCCTTCAAATAAATATATGGGATGTTCTGAGGTCGTACATGTATATGATGTTATAGGTTTGTGCAAAATTATGCATTATTTGTACTGAAATCCATTCTTATTATTACATCTATTGAGTCAGTTATCATTCAGAGCCCGTTATAGCCCTAACGGAATAAGACATCACGATATGGTTTTCACTCTTAGAAAGTGCAGAACTCTCCGTTTAAGATGAATATCTCCAGTACTTGATGACTCAATGATAAGTTGATCAAAATGACGTTTTAATATCATCAGTCTGTTCAAATGAAATGGTGTCCATTTCCTCTCCAAGGCTCAAAACGCATATTCCGCATTCACACATCGAGGCATGGTGTACACCAAATGAAAGGTCTGGATCTGCCCTTCGAGTACATGTATATGATGTAATAGGTTAATACAAAATTATGCATTATATGTACGGAAATCCATTCTGATTATTACATGTACAATAAGTCAGTTATCATTCAGAGCCCTTTATAGCCCTAACGGAATAAGACATCAGGATGGGGTTTTCACTCTTAGAAAGTGCAGAGCTCTCCATGTAAGATGAGTATATCCAGTCATTGATGACACAATGATAAGTTGATCAAAATCACTTTTTAATATCATCAGTCTGTTCAAATGAAGTGGTGTCCATTTCCTCTCCAAGGCTCAAAACGCATATTCCGCATTGACACATCGAGGCATGGTGTACACCAAATGAAAGGTCTGGATCTGCCCTTCGAGTACATGTATATGATGTAATAGGTTAATACAAAATTATGCATTATATGTACTGAAATCCATTCTGATTATTTCATGTACAAAAAGTCAGTTATCATTCAGAGCCCCTTATAGCCCTAACGGAATAAGACATCAGGATGGGGTTTTCACTTTTAGAAAGTGCAGAGCTCTCCGTTTAAGATGAATATCTCCAGTACTTGATGACTCAATGATAAGTTGATCAAAATGACGTTTTAATATCATCAGTCTGTTCAAATGAAATGGTGTCCATTTCCTCTCCAAGGCTCAAAACGCATATTCCGCATTGACACATCGAGGCATGGTGTACACCAAATGAAAGGTCTGGATCTGCCCTTCGAGAACATGTATATGATGTAATAGGTTAATACAAAATTATGCATTATATGTACTGAAATCCATTCTGATTATTTCATGTACAATAAGTCAGTTATCATTCAGAGCCCCTTATAGCCCTAACGGAATAAGACATCAGGATGGGGTTTTCACTTTTAGAAAGTGCAGAGCTCTCCGTGTAAGATGAGTATCTCCAGTCATTGATAACACAATGATAAGTTGATCAAAATCACTTTTTAATATCATCAGTCTGTTCAAATGAAGTGGTGTCCATTTCCTCTCCAAGGCTCAAAACGCACATTCCGTATTTACATATCAAGGCATGATGTACACCAAATGAAAGGTCTGGATCTGCCCTTCAAATAAATATATGGGATGTTCTGAGGTCGTACATGTATATGATGTTATAGGTTTGTGCAAAATTATGCATTATTTGTACTGAAATCCATTCTGATTATTACATGTACAATAAGTCAGTTATCATTCAGAGCCCCTTATAGCCCTAACGGAATAAGACATCAGGATGGGGTTTTCACTCTTAGAAAGTGCAGAGCTCTCCATGTAAGATGAGTATCTCCAGTCATTGATGACACAATGATAAGTTGATCAAAATCACTTTTTAATATCATCAGTCTGTTCAAATGAAGTGGTGTCCATTTCCTCTCCAAGGCTCAAAACGCATATTCCGCATTGACACATCGAGGCATGGTGTACACCAAATGAAAGGTCTGGATCTGCCCTTCGAGTACATGTATATGATGTAATAGGTTAATACAAAATTATGCATTATATGTACGGAAATCCATTCTGATTATTACATGTACAATAAGTCAGTTATCATTCAGAGCCCCTTATAGCCCTAACGGAATAAGACATCAGGATGGGGTTTTCACTCTTAGAAAGTGCAGAGCTCTCCATGTAAGATGAGTATCTCCAGTCATTGATGACACAATGATAAGTTGATCAAAATCACTTTTTAATATCATCAGTCTGTTCAAATGAAGTGGTGTCCATTTCCTCTCCAAGGCTCAAAACGCATATTCCGCATTGACACATCGAGGCATGGTGTACAACAAATGAAAGGTCTGGATCTGCCCTTCGAGTACATGTATATGATGTAATAGGTTAATACAAAATTATGCATTATATGTACTGAAATCCATTCTGATTATTTCATGTACAAAAAGTCAGTTATCATTCAGAGCCCCTTATAGCCCTAACGGAATAAGACATCAGGATGGGGTTTTCACTTTTAGAAAGGGCAGAGCTCTCCGTTTAAGATGAATATCTCCAGTACTTGATGACTCAATGATAAGTTGATCAAAATGACGTTTTAATATCATCAGTCTGTTCAAATGAAATGGTGTCCATTTCCTCTCCAAGGCTCAAAACGCATATTCCGCATTGACACATCGAGGCATGGTGTACACCAAATGAAAGGTCTGGATCTGCCCTTCGAGAACATGTATATGATGTAATAGGTTAATACAAAATTATGCATTATATGTACTGAAATCCATTCTGATTATTTCATGTACAATAAGTCAGTTATCATTCAGAGCCCCTTATAGCCCTAACGGAATAAGACATCAGGATGGGGTTTTCACTTTTAGAAAGTGCAGAGCTCTCCGTGTAAGATGAGTATCTCCAGTCATTGATAACACAATGATAAGTTGATCAAAATCACTTTTTAATATCATCAGTCTGTTCAAATGAAGTGGTGTCCATTTCCTCTCCAAGGCTCAAAACGCACATTCCGTATTTACATATCAAGGCATGATGTACACCAAATGAAAGGTCTGGATCTGCCCTTCAAATAAATATATGGGATGTTCTGAGGTCGTACATGTATATGATGTTATAGGTTTGTGCAAAATTATGCATTATTTGTACTGAAATCCCTTCTTATTATTACATCTATTGAGTCAGTTATCATTCAGAGCCCCTTATAGGCCTAACGGAATAAGACATCAGGATGCGGTTTTCACTCTTAGAAAGTGCAGAGCTCTCCGTTTAAGAGGAATATCTCCAGTCCTTGATGACTCAATGATAAGTTGATCAAAATGACGTTTTAATATCATCAGTCTGTTCAAATAAAATGGTGCCCATTTCCTCTCCAAGGCTCAAAATAAATATTCCGCATTCACACATCGAGGCATGGTGTACACCAAATGAAAGGTCTGGATCTGCCCTTCGAGTACATGTATATGATGTTATAAGTAAATACAAAATTATGCATTATATGTACTGAAATCCATTCTGATTATTACATGTACAATAAGTCAGTTAAAATTCAGAGCCCCTTATAGCCCTAATGGAATAAGACATCAGGATCGGGTTTTCACTCTTAGAAAGTGCAGAGCTCTCCGTGTAAGATGAGTATCTCCAGTCATTGATAACACAATGATAAGTTGATCAAAATCACTTTTTAATATCATCAGTCTGTTCAAATGAAATGGTGTCCATTTCCTCTCCAAGGCTCAAAACGCACATTCCGTATTTACATATCAAGGCATGATGTACACCAAATGAAAGGTCTGGATCTGCCCTTCAAATAAATATATGGGATGTTCTGAGGTCGTACATGTATATGATGTTATAGGTTTGTGCAAAATTATGCATTATTTGTACTGAAATCCATTCTTATTATTACATCTATTGAGTCAGTTATCATTCAGAGCCCCTTATAGCCCTAACGGAATAAGACATCACGATATGGTTTTCACTCTTAGAAAGTGCAGAACTCTCCGTTTAAGATGAATATCTCCAGTACTTGATGACTCAATGATAAGTTGATCAAAATGACGTTTTAATATCATCAGTCTGTTCAAATGAAATGGTGTCCATTTCCTCTCCAAGGCTCAAAACGCATATTCCGCATTCACACATCGAGGCATGGTGTACACCAAATGAAAGGTCTGGATCTGCCCTTCGAGTACATGTATATGATGTAATAGGTTAATACAAAATTATGCATTATATGTACGGAAATCCATTCTGATTATTACATGTACAATAAGTCAGTTATCATTCAGAGCCCCTTATAGCCCTAACGGAATAAGACATCAGGATGGGGTTTTCACTTTTAGAAAGTGCAGAGCTCTCCGGGTAAGATGAGTATCTCCAGTCATTGATAACACAATGATAAGTTGATCAAAATCACTTTTTAATATCATCAGTCTGTTCAAATGAAGTGGTGTCCATTTCCTCTCCAAGGCTCAAAACGCACATTCCGTATTTACATATCAAGGCATGATGTACACCAAATGAAAGGTCTGGATCTGCCCTTCAAATAAATATATGGGATGTTCTGAGGTCGTACATGTATATGATGTTATAGGTTTGTGCAAAATTATGCATTATTTGTACTGAAATCCATTCTTATTATTACATCTATTGAGTCAGTTATCATTCAGAGCCCCTTATAGGCCTAACGGAATAAGACATCAGGATGCGGTTTTCACTCTTAGAAAGTGCAGAGCTCTCCGTTTAAGAGGAATATCTCCAGTCCTTGATGACTCAATGATAAGTTGATCAAAATGACGTTTTAATATCATCAGTCTGTTCAAATAAAATGGTGCCCATTTCCTCTCCAAGGCTCAAAATAAATATTCCGCATTCACACATCGAGGCATGGTGTACACCAAATGAAAGGTCTGGATCTGCCCTTCGAGTACATGTATATGATGTTATAAGTAAATACAAAATTATGCATTATATGTACTGAAATCCATTCTGATTATTACATGTACAATAAGTCAGTTAAAATTCAGAGCCCCTTATAGCCCTAATGGAATAAGACATCAGGATGGGGTTTTCACTCTTAGAAAGTGCAGAGCTCTCCGTGTAAGATGAGTATCTCCAGTCATTGATAACACAATGATAAGTTGATCAAAATCACTTTTTAATATCATCAGTCTGTTCAAATGAAATGGTGTCCATTTCCTCTCCAAGGCTCAAAACGCACATTCCGTATTTACATATCAAGGCATGATGTACACCAAATGAAAGGTCTGGATCTGCCCTTCAAATAAATATATGGGATGTTCTGAGGTCGTACATGTATATGATGTTATAGGTTTGTGCAAAATTATGCATTATTTGTACTGAAATCCATTCTTATTATTACATCTATTGAGTCAGTTATCATTCAGAGCCCCTTATAGCCCTAACGGAATAAGACATCACGATATGGTTTTCACTCTTAGAAAGTGCAGAACTCTCCGTTTAAGATGAATATCTCCAGTACTTGATGACTCAATGATAAGTTGATCAAAATGATGTTTTAATATCATCAGTCTGTTCAAATGAAATGGTGTCCATTTCCTCTCCAAGGCTCAAAACGCATATTCCGCATTCACACATCGAGGCATGGTGTACACCAAATGAAAGGTCTGGATCTGCCCTTCGAGTACATGTATATGATGTAATAGGTTAATACAAAATTATGCATTATATGTACGGAAATCCATTCTGATTATTACATGTACAATAAGTCAGTTATCATTCAGAGCCCCTTATAGCCCTAACGGAATAAGACATCAGGATGGGGTTTTCACTTTTAGAAAGTGCAGAGCTCTCCGGGTAAGATGAGTATCTCCAGTCATTGATAACACAATGATAAGTTGATCAAAATCACTTTTTAATATCATCAGTCTGTTCAAATGAAATGGTGTCCATTTCCTCTCCAAGGCTCAAAACGCACATTCCGTATTTACATATCAAGGCATGATGTACACCAAATGAAAGGTCTGGATCTGCCCTTCAAATAAATATATGGGATGTTCTGAGGTCGTACATGTATATGATGTTATAGGTTTGTGCAAAATTATGCATTATTTGCACTGAAATCCATTCTTATTATTACATCTATTGAGTCAGTTATCATTCAGAGCCCCTTATAGCCCTAACGGAATAAGACATCACGATGCGGTTTTCACGATTAGAAAGTGCAGAACTCTCCGTTTAAGATGAAGATCTCCAGTACTTGATGACTCAATGATAAGTTGATCAAAATGACGTTTTAATATCATCAGTCTGTTCAAATGAAATGGTGTCCATTTCCTCTCCAAGGCTCAAAACACATATTCCGCATTGACACATCGAGGCATGGTGTACACCAAATGAAAGGTCTGGATCTGCCCTTCGAGTACATGTATATGATGTAATAGGTTAATACAAAATTATGCATTATATGTACTGAAATCCATTCTGATTATTACATGTACAATAAGTCAGTTATCATTCAGAGCCCCTTATAGCCCTAACGGAATAAGACATCAGGATGGGGTTTTCACTTTTAGAAAGGGCAGAGCTCTCCGTGTAAGATGAGTATCTCCAGTCATTGATAACACAATGATAAGTTGATCAAAATCACTTTTTAATATCATCAGTCTGTTCAAATGAAATGGTGTCCATTTCCTCTCCAAGGCTCAAAACGCACATTCCGTATTTACATATCAACGCCTGATGTACACCAAATGAAAGGTCTGGATCTGCCCTTCAAATAAATATATGGGATGTTCTGAGGTCGTACATGTATATGATGTTATAGGTTTGTGCAAAATTATGCATTATTTGTACTGAAATCCATTCTTATTATTACATCTATTGAGTCAGTTATCATTCAGAGCCCCTTATAGCCCTAACGGAATAAGACATCAGGATGGGGTTTTCACTCTTAGAAAGTGCAGAGCTCTCCATGTAAGATGAGTATCTCCAGTCATTGATGACACAATGATAAGTTGATCAAAATCACTTTTTAATATCATCAGTCTGTTCAAATGAAATGGTGTCCATTTCCTCTCCAAGGCTCAAAACGCACATTCCGTATTTACATATCAAGGCATGATGTACACCAAATGAAAGGTCTGGATCTGCCCTTCAAATAAATGTATGGGATGTTCTGAGGTCGTACATGTATATGATGCTATAGGTTTGTGCAAAATTATGCATTATTTGTACTGAAATCCATTCTTATTATTACATCTATTGAGTCAGTTATCATTCAGAGCCCCTTATAGCTCTAACGGAATAAGACATCAGGATGCGGTTTTCACTTTTAGAAAGTGCAGAACTCTCCGTTTAAGATGAATATCTCCAGTCCTTGATGACTCAATGATAAGTTGATCAAAATGACGTTTTAATATCATCAGTCTGTTCAAATGAAATGGTGCCCATTTCCTCTCCAAGGCTCAAAACGCATATTCCGCATTCACACATCGAGGCATGGTGTACACCAAATGATAGGTCTGGATCTGCCCTTCGAGTACATGTATATGATGTTATAGGTAAATACAAAATTATGCATTATATGTACTGAAATCCATTCTGATTATTACATGTACAATAAGTCAGTTAAAATTCAGAGCCCCTTATAGCCCTAATGGAATAAGACATCAGGATGGGGTTTTCACTCTTAGAAAGTGCAGAGCTCTCCGTGTAAGATGAGTATCTCCAGTCATTGATAACACAATGATAAGTTGATCAAAATCACTTTTTAATATCATCAGTCTGTTCAAATGAAATGGTGTCCATTTCCTCTCCAAGGCTCAAAACGCACATTCCGTATTTACATATCAAGGCATGATGTACACCAAATGAAAGGTCTGGATCTGCCCTTCAAATTAATATATGGGATGTTCTGAGGTCGTACATGTATATGATGTTATAGGTTTGTGCAAAATTATGCATTATTTGTACTGAAATCCATTCTTATTATTACATCTATTGAGTCAGTTATCATTCAGAGCCCCTTATAGCCCTAACGGAATAAGATATCAGGATGCGGTTTTCACTCTTAGAAAGTGCAGAGCTCTCCGTTTAAGAGGAATATCTCCAGTCCTTGATGACTCAATGATAAGTTGATCAAAATGACGTTTTAATATCATCAGTCTGTTCAAATAAAATGGTACCCATTTCCTCTCCAAGGCTCAAAATAAATATTCTGCATTCACACATCGAGGCATGGTGTACACCAAATGAAAGGTCTGGATCTGCCCTTCGAGTACATGTATATGATGTAATAGGTTAATACAAAATTATGCATTATATGTACTGAAATCCATTCTGATTATTACATGTACAATAAGTCAGTTATCATTCAGAGCCCCTTATAGCCCTAACGGAATAAGACATCAGGATGGGGTTTTCACTTTTAGAAAGTGCAGAGCTCTCCGTGTAAGATGAGTATCTCCAGTCATTGATAACACAATGATAAGTTGATCAAAATCACTTTTTAATATCATCAGTCTGTTCAAATGAAATGGTGTCCATTTCCTCTCCAAGGCTCAAAACGCACATTCCGTATTTACATATCAAGGCATGATGTACACCAAATGAAAGGTCTGGATCTGCCCTTCAAATAAATATATGGGATGTTCTGAGGTCGTACATGTATATGATGTTATAGGTTTGTGCAAAATTATGCATTATTTGTACTGAAATCCATTCTTATTATTACATCTATTGAGTCAGTTATCATTCAGAGCCCCTTATAGCCCTAACGGAATAAGATATCAGGATGCGGTTTTCACTCTTAGAAAGTGCAGAGCTCTCCGTTTAAGAGGAATATCTCCAGTCCTTGATGACTCAATGATAAGTTGATCAAAATGACGTTTTAATATCATCAGTCTGTTCAAATGAAATGGTGTCCATTTCCTCTCCAAGGCTCAAAACGCACATTCCGTATTTACATATCAAGGCCTGATGTACACCAAATGAAAGGTCTGGATCTGCCCTTCAAATAAATATATGGGATGTTCTGAGGTCGTACATGTATATGATGTTATAGGTTTGTGCAAAATTATGCATTATTTGTACTGAAATCCATTCTTATTATTACATCTATTGAGTCAGTTATCATTCAGAGCCCCTTATAGCCCTAACGGAATAAGACATCAGGATGGGGTTTTCACTCTTAGAAAGTGCAGAGCTCTCCATGTAAGATGAGTATCTCCAGTCATTGATGACACAATGATAAGTTGATCAAAATCACTTTTTAATATCATCAGTCTGTTCAAATGAAATGGTGTCCATTTCCTCTCCAAGGCTCAAAACGCACATTCCGTATTTACATATCAAGGCATGATGTACACCAAATGAATGGTCTGGATCTGCCCTTCAAATAAATGTATGGGATGTTCTGAGGTCGTACATGTATATGATGCTATAGGTTTGTGCAAAATTATGCATTATTTGTACTGAAATCCATTCTTATTATTACATCTATTGAGTCAGTTATCATTCAGAGCCCCTTATAGCTCTAACGGAATAAGACATCAGGATGCGGTTTTCACTTTTAGAAAGTGCAGAACTCTCCGTTTAAGATGAATATCTCCAGTCCTTGATGACTCAATGATAAGTTGATCAAAATGACGTTTTTAATATCATCAGTCTGTTCAAATGAAATGGTGCCCATTTCCTCTCCAAGGCTCAAAACGCATATTCCGCATTCACACATCGAGGCATGGTGTACACCAAATGATAGGTCTGGATCTGCCCTTCGAGTACATGTATATGATGTTATAGGTAAATACAAAATTATGCATTATATGTACTGAAATCCATTCTGATTATTACATGTACAATAAGTCAGTTAAAATTCAGAGCCCCTTATAGCCCTAACGGAATAAGACATCAGGATGGGGTTTTCACTCTTAGAAAGTGCAGAGCTCTCCGTGTAAGATGAGTATCTCCAGTCATTGATAACACAATGATAAGTTGATCAAAATCACTTTTTAATATCATCAGTCTGTTCAAATGAAATGGTGTCCATTTCCTCTCCAAGGCTCAAAACGCACATTCCGTATTTACATATCAAGGCATGATGTACACCAAATGAAAGGTCTGGATCTGCCCTTCAAATAAATATATGGGATGTTCTGAGGTCGTACATGTATATGATGTTATAGGTTTGTGCAAAATTATGCATTATTTGTACTGAAATCCATTCTTATTATTACATCTATTGAGTCAGTTATCATTCAGAGCCCCTTATAGCCCTAACGGAATAAGATATCAGGATGCGATTTTCACTCTTAGAAAGTGCAGAGCTCTCCGTTTAAGAGGAATATCTCCAGTCCTTGATGACTCAATGATAAGTTGATCAAAATGACGTTTTAATATCATCAGTCTGTTCAAATAAAATGGTGCCCATTTCCTCTCCAAGGCTCAAAATAAATATTCCGCATTCACACATCGAGGCATGGTGTACACCAAATTAAAGGTCTGGATCTGCCCTTCGAGTACATGTATATGATGTTATAGGTAAATACAAAATTATGCATTATATGTACTGAAATCCATTCTGATTATTACATGTACAATAAGTCAGTTAAAATTCAGAGCCCCTTATAGCCCTAATGGAATAAGACATCAGGATGGGGTTTTCACTCTTAGAAAGTGCAGAGCTCTCCGTGTAAGATGAGTATCTCCAGTCATTGATAACACAATGATAAGTTGATCAAAATCACTTTTTAATATCATCAGTCTGTTCAAATGAAATGGTGTCCATTTCCTCTCCAAGGCTCAAAACGCACATTCCGTATTTACATATCAAGGCATGATGTACACCAAATGAAAGGTCTGGATCTGCCCTTCAAATTAATATATGGGATGTTCTGAGGTCGTACATGTATATGATGTTATAGGTTTGTGCAAAATTATGCATTATTTGTACTGAAATCCATTCTTATTATTACATCTATTGAGTCAGTTATCATTCAGAGCCCCTTATAGCCCTAACGGAATAAGATATCAGGATGCGGTTTTCACTCTTAGAAAGTGCAGAGCTCTCCGTTTAAGAGGAATATCTCCAGTCCTTGATGACTCAATGATAAGTTGATCAAAATGACGTTTTAATATCATCAGTCTGTTCAAATAAAATGGTACCCATTTCCTCTCCAAGGCTCAAAATAAATATTCCGCATTCACACATCGAGGCATGGTGTACACCAAATGAAAGGTCTGGATCTGCCCTTCGAGTACATGTATATGATGTAATAGGTTAATACAAAATTATGCATTATATGTACTGAAATCCATTCTGATTATTACATGTACAATAAGTCAGTTATCATTCAGAGCCCCTTATAGCCCTAACGGAATAAGACATCAGGATGGGGTTTTCACTTTTAGAAAGTGCAGAGCTCTCCGTGTAAGATGAGTATCTCCAGTCATTGATAACACAATGATAAGTTGATCAAAATCACTTTTTAATATCATCAGTCTGTTCAAATGAAATGGTGTCCATTTCCTCTCCAAGGCTCAAAACGCACATTCCGTATTTACATATCAAGGCATGATGTACACCAAATGAAAGGTCTGGATCTGCCCTTCAAATAAATATATGGGATGTTCTGAGGTCGTACATGTATATGATGTTATAGGTTTGTGCAAAATTATGCATTATTTGTACTGAAATCCATTCTTATTATTACATCTATTGAGTCAGTTATCATTCAGAGCCCCTTATAGCCCTAACGGAATAAGATATCAGGATGCGGTTTTCACTCTTAGAAAGTGCAGAGCTCTCCGTTTAAGAGGAATATCTCCAGTCCTTGATGACTCAATGATAAGTTGATCAAAATGACGTTTTAATATCATCAGTCTGTTCAAATAAAATGGTACCCATTTCCTCTCCAAGGCTCAAAATAAATATTCCGCATTCACACATCGAGGCATGGTGTACACCAAATGAAAGGTCTGGATCTGCCCTTCGAGTACATGTATATGATGTTATAGGTAAATACAAAATTATGCATTATATGTACTGAAATCCATTCTGATTATTACATGTACAATAAGTCAGTTAAAATTCAGAGCCCCTTATAGCCCTAATGGAATAAGACATCAGGATGGGGTTTTCACTCTTAGAAAGTGCAGAGCTCTCCGTGTAAGATGAGTATCTCCAGTCATTGATAACACAATGATAAGTTGATCAAAATCACTTTTTAATATCATCAGTCTGTTCAAATGAAATGGTGTCCATTTCCTCTCCAAGGCTCAAAACGCACATTCCGTATTTACATATCAAGGCATGATGTACACCAAATGAAAGGTCTGGATCTGCCCTTCAAATAAATGTATGGGATGTTCTGAGGTCGTACATGTATATGATGTTATAGGTTTGTGCAAAATTATGCATTATTTGCACTGAAATCCATTCTTATTATTACATCTATTGAGTCAGTTATCATTCAGAGCCCCTTATAGCCCTAACGGAATAAGACATCACGATGCGGTTTTCACGCTTAGAAAGTGCAGAACTCTCCGTTTAAGATGAATATCTCCAGTACTTGATGACTCAATGATAAGTTGATCAAAATGACGTTTTAATATCATCAGTCTGTTCAAATGAAATGGTGCCCATTTCCTCTCCAAGGCTCAAAACGCATATTCCGCATTCACACATCGAGGCATGGTGTACACCAAATGATAGGTCTGGATCTGCCCTTCAAATTAATATATGGGATGTTCTGAGGTCGTACATGTATATGATGTTATAGGTTTGTGCAAAATTATGCATTATTTGTACTGAAATCCATTCTTATTATTACATCTATTGAGTCAGTTATCATTCAGAGCCCCTTATAGCCCTAACGGAATAAGATATCAGGATGCGGTTTTCACTGTTAGAAAGTGCAGAGCTCTCCGTTTAAGAGGAATATCTCCAGTCCTTGATGACTCAATGATAAGTTGATCAAAATGACGTTTTAATATCATCAGTCTGTTCAAATAAAATGGTGCCCATTTCCTCTCCAAGGCTCAAAATAAATATTCCGCATTCACACATCGAGGCATGGTGTACACCAAATGAAAGGTCTGGATCTGCCCTTCGAGTACATGTATATGATGTTATAGGTAAATACAAAATTATGCATTATATGTACTGAAATCCATTCTGATTATTACATGTACAATAAGTCAGTTAAAATTCAGAGCCCCTTATAGCCCTAATGGAATAAGACATCAGGATGGGGTTTTCACTCTTAGAAAGTGCAGAGCTCTCCGTGTAAGATGAGTATCTCCAGTCATTGATAACACAATGATAAGTTGATCAAAATCACTTTTTAATATCATCAGTCTGTTCAAATGAAATGGTGTCCATTTCCTCTCCAAGGCTCAAAACGCACATTCCGTATTTACATATCAAGGCATGATGTACACCAAATGAAAGGTCTGGATCTGCCCTTCAAATAAATGTATGGGATGTTCTGAGGTCGTACATGTATATGATGTTATAGGTTTGTGCAAAATTATGCATTATTTGTACTGAAATCCATTCTTATTATTACATCTATTGAGTCAGTTATCATTCAGAGCCCCTTATAGGCCTAACGGAATAAGACATCAGGATGCAGTTTTCACTATTAGAAAGTGCAGAGCTCTCCGTTTAAGAGGAATATCTCCAGTCCTTGATGACTCAATGATAAGTTGATCAAAATGACTTTTAATATCATCAGTCTGTTCAAATGAAATGGTGTCCATTTCCTCTCCAAGGCTCAAAATAAATATTCCGCATTCACACATCGAGGCATGGTGTACACCAAATTAAAGGTCTGGATCTGCCCTTCGAGTACATGTATATGATGTTATAGGTAAATACAAAATTATGCATTATATGTACTGAAATCCATTCTGATTATTACATGTACAATAAGTCAGTTAAAATTCAGAGCCCCTTATAGCCCTAATGGAATAAGACATCAGGATGGGGTTTTCACTCTTAGAAAGTGCAGAGCTCTCCGTGTAAGATGAGTATCTCCAGTCATTGATAACACAATGATAAGTTGATCAAAATCACTTTTTAATATCATCAGTCTGTTCAAATGAAATGGTGTCCATTTCCTCTCCAAGGCTCAAAACGCACATTCCGTATTTACATATCAAGGCATGATGTACACCAAATGAAAGGTCTGGATCTGCCCTTCAAATTAATATATGGGATGTTCTGAGGTCGTACATGTATATGATGTTATAGGTTTGTGCAAAATTATGCATTATTTGTACTGAAATCCATTCTTATTATTACATCTATTGAGTCAGTTATCATTCAGAGCCCCTTATAGCCCTAACGGAATAAGATATCAGGATGCGGTTTTCACTCTTAGAAAGTGCAGAGCTCTCCGTTTAAGAGGAATATCTCCAGTCCTTGATGACTCAATGATAAGTTGATCAAAATGACGTTTTAATATCATCAGTCTGTTCAAATAAAATGGTACCCATTTCCTCTCCAAGGCTCAAAATAAATATTCCGCATTCACACATCGAGGCATGGTGTACACCAAATGAAAGGTCTGGATCTGCCCTTCGAGTACATGTATATGATGTAATAGGTTAATACAAAATTATGCATTATATGTACTGAAATCCATTCTGATTATTACATGTACAATAAGTCAGTTATCATTCAGAGCCCCTTATAGCCCTAACGGAATAAGACATCAGGATGGGGTTTTCACTTTTAGAAAGTGCAGAGCTCTCCGTGTAAGATGAGTATCTCCAGTCATTGATAACACAATGATAAGTTGATCAAAATCACTTTTTAATATCATCAGTCTGTTCAAATGAAATGGTGTCCATTTCCTCTCCAAGGCTCAAAACGCACATTCCGTATTTACATATCAAGGCATGATGTACACCAAATGAAAGGTCTGGATCTGCCCTTCAAATAAATATATGGGATGTTCTGAGGTCGTACATGTATATGATGTTATAGGTTTGTGCAAAATTATGCATTATTTGTACTGAAATCCATTCTTATTATTACATCTATTGAGTCAGTTATCATTCAGAGCCCCTTATAGCCCTAACGGAATAAGATATCAGGATGCGGTTTTCACTCTTAGAAAGTGCAGAGCTCTCCGTTTAAGAGGAATATCTCCAGTCCTTGATGACTCAATGATAAGTTGATCAAAATGACGTTTTAATATCATCAGTCTGTTCAAATAAAATGGTACCCATTTCCTCTCCAAGGCTCAAAATAAATATTCCGCATTCACACATCGAGGCATGGTGTACACCAAATGAAAGGTCTGGATCTGCCCTTCGAGTACATGTATATGATGTTATAGGTAAATACAAAATTATGCATTATATGTACTGAAATCCATTCTGATTATTACATGTACAATAAGTCAGTTAAAATTCAGAGCCCCTTATAGCCCTAATGGAATAAGACATCAGGATGGGGTTTTCACTCTTAGAAAGTGCAGAGCTCTCCGTGTAAGATGAGTATCTCCAGTCATTGATAACACAATGATAAGTTGATCAAAATCACTTTTTAATATCATCAGTCTGTTCAAATGAAATGGTGTCCATTTCCTCTCCAAGGCTCAAAACGCACATTCCGTATTTACATATCAAGGCATGATGTACACCAAATGAAAGGTCTGGATCTGCCCTTCAAATAAATGTATGGGATGTTCTGAGGTCGTACATGTATATGATGTTATAGGTTTGTGCAAAATTATGCATTATTTGCACTGAAATCCATTCTTATTATTACATCTATTGAGTCAGTTATCATTCAGAGCCCCTTATAGCCCTAACGGAATAAGACATCACGATGCGGTTTTCACGCTTAGAAAGTGCAGAACTCTCCGTTTAAGATGAATATCTCCAGTACTTGATGACTCAATGATAAGTTGATCAAAATGACGTTTTAATATCATCAGTCTGTTCAAATGAAATGGTGCCCATTTCCTCTCCAAGGCTCAAAACGCATATTCCGCATTCACACATCGAGGCATGGTGTACACCAAATGATAGGTCTGGATCTGCCCTTCAAATTAATATATGGGATGTTCTGAGGTCGTACATGTATATGATGTTATAGGTTTGTGCAAAATTATGCATTATTTGTACTGAAATCCATTCTTATTATTACATCTATTGAGTCAGTTATCATTCAGAGCCCCTTATAGCCCTAACGGAATAAGATATCAGGATGCGGTTTTCACTGTTAGAAAGTGCAGAGCTCTCCGTTTAAGAGGAATATCTCCAGTCCTTGATGACTCAATGATAAGTTGATCAAAATGACGTTTTAATATCATCAGTCTGTTCAAATAAAATGGTGCCCATTTCCTCTCCAAGGCTCAAAATAAATATTCCGCATTCACACATCGAGGCATGGTGTACACCAAATGAAAGGTCTGGATCTGCCCTTCGAGTACATGTATATGATGTTATAGGTAAATACAAAATTATGCATTATATGTACTGAAATCCATTCTGATTATTACATGTACAATAAGTCAGTTAAAATTCAGAGCCCCTTATAGCCCTAATGGAATAAGACATCAGGATGGGGTTTTCACTCTTAGAAAGTGCAGAGCTCTCCGTGTAAGATGAGTATCTCCAGTCATTGATAACACAATGATAAGTTGATCAAAATCACTTTTTAATATCATCAGTCTGTTCAAATGAAATGGTGTCCATTTCCTCTCCAAGGCTCAAAACGCACATTCCGTATTTACATATCAAGGCATGATGTACACCAAATGAAAGGTCTGGATCTGCCCTTCAAATTAATATATGGGATGTTCTGAGGTCGTACATGTATATGATGTTATAGGTT
Source organism: Synaphobranchus kaupii (assembly GCA_029718625.1). Lineage (NCBI taxonomy): Eukaryota > Metazoa > Chordata > Actinopteri > Anguilliformes > Synaphobranchidae > Synaphobranchus > Synaphobranchus kaupii. The sequence continues at coordinate 9,447,705 of CM056386.1, read as the reverse complement.
TGTGCAAAATTATGCATTATTTGTACTGAAATCCATTCTTATTATTACATCTATTGAGTCAGTTATCATTCAGAGCCCCTTATAGCCCTAACGGAATAAGATATCAGGATGCGGTTTTCACTCTTAGAAAGTGCAGAGCTCTCCGTTTAAGAGGAATATCTCCAGTCCTTGATGACTCAATGATAAGTTGATCAAAATGACGTTTTAATATCATCAGTCTGTTCAAATAAAATGGTACCCATTTCCTCTCCAAGGCTCAAAATAAATATTCCGCATTCACACATCGAGGCATGGTGTACACCAAATGAAAGGTCTGGATCTGCCCTTCGAGTACATGTATATGATGTAATAGGTTAATACAAAATTATGCATTATATGTACTGAAATCCATTCTGATTATTACATGTACAATAAGTCAGTTATCATTCAGAGCCCCTTATAGCCCTAACGGAATAAGACATCAGGATGGGGTTTTCACTTTTAGAAAGTGCAGAGCTCTCCGTGTAAGATGAGTATCTCCAGTCATTGATAACACAATGATAAGTTGATCAAAATCACTTTTTAATATCATCAGTCTGTTCAAATGAAATGGTGTCCATTTCCTCTCCAAGGCTCAAAACGCACATTCCGTATTTACATATCAAGGCATGATGTACACCAAATGAAAGGTCTGGATCTGCCCTTCAAATAAATATATGGGATGTTCTGAGGTCGTACATGTATATGATGTTATAGGTTTGTGCAAAATTATGCATTATTTGTACTGAAATCCATTCTTATTATTACATCTATTGAGTCAGTTATCATTCAGAGCCCCTTATAGCCCTAACGGAATAAGATATCAGGATGCGGTTTTCACTCTTAGAAAGTGCAGAGCTCTCCGTTTAAGAGGAATATCTCCAGTCCTTGATGACTCAATGATAAGTTGATCAAAATGACGTTTTAATATCATCAGTCTGTTCAAATAAAATGGTACCCATTTCCTCTCCAAGGCTCAAAATAAATATTCCGCATTCACACATCGAGGCATGGTGTACACCAAATGAAAGGTCTGGATCTGCCCTTCGAGTACATGTATATGATGTTATAGGTAAATACAAAATTATGCATTATATGTACTGAAATCCATTCTGATTATTACATGTACAATAAGTCAGTTAAAATTCAGAGCCCCTTATAGCCCTAATGGAATAAGACATCAGGATGGGGTTTTCACTCTTAGAAAGTGCAGAGCTCTCCGTGTAAGATGAGTATCTCCAGTCATTGATAACACAATGATAAGTTGATCAAAATCACTTTTTAATATCATCAGTCTGTTCAAATGAAATGGTGTCCATTTCCTCTCCAAGGCTCAAAACGCACATTCCGTATTTACATATCAAGGCATGATGTACACCAAATGAAAGGTCTGGATCTGCCCTTCAAATAAATGTATGGGATGTTCTGAGGTCGTACATGTATATGATGTTATAGGTTTGTGCAAAATTATGCATTATTTGCACTGAAATCCATTCTTATTATTACATCTATTGAGTCAGTTATCATTCAGAGCCCCTTATAGCCCTAACGGAATAAGACATCACGATGCGGTTTTCACGCTTAGAAAGTGCAGAACTCTCCGTTTAAGATGAATATCTCCAGTACTTGATGACTCAATGATAAGTTGATCAAAATGACGTTTTAATATCATCAGTCTGTTCAAATGAAATGGTGCCCATTTCCTCTCCAAGGCTCAAAACGCATATTCCGCATTCACACATCGAGGCATGGTGTACACCAAATGATAGGTCTGGATCTGCCCTTCAAATTAATATATGGGATGTTCTGAGGTCGTACATGTATATGATGTTATAGGTTTGTGCAAAATTATGCATTATTTGTACTGAAATCCATTCTTATTATTACATCTATTGAGTCAGTTATCATTCAGAGCCCCTTATAGCCCTAACGGAATAAGATATCAGGATGCGGTTTTCACTGTTAGAAAGTGCAGAGCTCTCCGTTTAAGAGGAATATCTCCAGTCCTTGATGACTCAATGATAAGTTGATCAAAATGACGTTTTAATATCATCAGTCTGTTCAAATAAAATGGTGCCCATTTCCTCTCCAAGGCTCAAAATAAATATTCCGCATTCACACATCGAGGCATGGTGTACACCAAATGAAAGGTCTGGATCTGCCCTTCGAGTACATGTATATGATGTTATAGGTAAATACAAAATTATGCATTATATGTACTGAAATCCATTCTGATTATTACATGTACAATAAGTCAGTTAAAATTCAGAGCCCCTTATAGCCCTAATGGAATAAGACATCAGGATGGGGTTTTCACTCTTAGAAAGTGCAGAGCTCTCCGTGTAAGATGAGTATCTCCAGTCATTGATAACACAATGATAAGTTGATCAAAATCACTTTTTAATATCATCAGTCTGTTCAAATGAAATGGTGTCCATTTCCTCTCCAAGGCTCAAAACGCACATTCCGTATTTACATATCAAGGCATGATGTACACCAAATGAAAGGTCTGGATCTGCCCTTCAAATAAATGTATGGGATGTTCTGAGGTCGTACATGTATATGATGTTATAGGTTTGTGCAAAATTATGCATTATTTGTACTGAAATCCATTCTTATTATTACATCTATTGAGTCAGTTATCATTCAGAGCCCCTTATAGGCCTAACGGAATAAGACATCAGGATGCAGTTTTCACTATTAGAAAGTGCAGAGCTCTCCGTTTAAGAGGAATATCTCCAGTCCTTGATGACTCAATGATAAGTTGATCAAAATGACTTTTAATATCATCAGTCTGTTCAAATGAAATGGTGTCCATTTCCTCTCCAAGGCTCAAAATAAATATTTCGCATTGACACATCGAGGCATGGTGTACACCAAATGAAAGGTCTGGATCTGCCCTTCGAGTACATGTATATGATGTAATAGGTTAATACAAAATTATGCATTATATGTACTGAAATCCATTCTGATTATTTCATGTACAATAAGTCAGTTATCATTCAGAGCCCCTTATAGCCCTAACGGAATAAGACATCACGATGCGGTTTTCACGCTTAGAAAGTGCAGAACTCTCCGTTTAAGATGAATATCTCCAGTACTTGATGACTCAATGATAAGTTGATCAAAATGACGTTTTAATATCATCAGTCTGTTCAAATGAAATGGTGCCCATTTCCTCTCCAAGGCTCAAAACGCATATTCCGCATTCACACATCGAGGCATGGTGTACACCAAATGATAGGTCTGGATCTGCCCTTCAAATTAATATATGGGATGTTCTGAGGTCGTACATGTATATGATGTTATAGGTTTGTGCAAAATTATGCATTATTTGTACTGAAATCCATTCTTATTATTACATCTATTGAGTCAGTTATCATTCAGAGCCCCTTATAGCCCTAACGGAATAAGATATCAGGATGCGGTTTTCACTGTTAGAAAGTGCAGAGCTCTCCGTTTAAGAGGAATATCTCCAGTCCTTGATGACTCAATGATAAGTTGATCAAAATGACGTTTTAATATCATCAGTCTGTTCAAATAAAATGGTGCCCATTTCCTCTCCAAGGCTCAAAATAAATATTCCGCATTCACACATCGAGGCATGGTGTACACCAAATGAAAGGTCTGGATCTGCCCTTCGAGTACATGTATATGATGTTATAGGTAAATACAAAATTATGCATTATATGTACTGAAATCCATTCTGATTATTACATGTACAATAAGTCAGTTAAAATTCAGAGCCCCTTATAGCCCTAATGGAATAAGACATCAGGATGGGGTTTTCACTCTTAGAAAGTGCAGAGCTCTCCGTGTAAGATGAGTATCTCCAGTCATTGATAACACAATGATAAGTTGATCAAAATCACTTTTTAATATCATCAGTCTGTTCAAATGAAATGGTGTCCATTTCCTCTCCAAGGCTCAAAACGCACATTCCGTATTTACATATCAAGGCATGATGTACACCAAATGAAAGGTCTGGATCTGCCCTTCAAATAAATGTATGGGATGTTCTGAGGTCGTACATGTATATGATGTTATAGGTTTGTGCAAAATTATGCATTATTTGTACTGAAATCCATTCTTATTATTACATCTATTGAGTCAGTTATCATTCAGAGCCCCTTATAGGCCTAACGGAATAAGACATCAGGATGCAGTTTTCACTATTAGAAAGTGCAGAGCTCTCCGTTTAAGAGGAATATCTCCAGTCCTTGATGACTCAATGATAAGTTGATCAAAATGACTTTTAATATCATCAGTCTGTTCAAATGAAATGGTGTCCATTTCCTCTCCAAGGCTCAAAATAAATATTTCGCATTGACACATCGAGGCATGGTGTACACCAAATGAAAGGTCTGGATCTGCCCTTCGAGTACATGTATATGATGTAATAGGTTAATACAAAATTATGCATTATATGTACTGAAATCCATTCTGATTATTTCATGTACAATAAGTCAGTTATCATTCAGAGCCCCTTATAGCCCTAACGGAATAAGACATCAGGATGGGGTTTTCACTTTTAGAAAGTGCAGAGCTCTCCGTGTAAGATGAGTATCTCCAGTCATTGATAACACAATGATAAGTTGATCAAAATCACTTTTTAATATCATCAGTCTGTTCAAATGAAATGGTGTCCATTTCCTCTCCAAGGCTCAAAACGCACATTCCGTATTTACATATCAAGGCATGATGTACACCAAATGAAAGGTCTGGATCTGCCCTTCAAATAAATATATGGGATGTTCTGAGGTCGTACATGTATATGATGTTATAGGTTTGTGCAAAATTATGCATTATTTGTACTGAAATCCATTCTTATTATTACATCTATTGAGTCAGTTATCATTCAGAGCCCCTTATAGCCCTAACGGAATAAGACATCACGATATGGTTTTCACTCTTAGAAAGTGCAGAACTCTCCGTTTAAGATGAATATCTCCAGTACTTGATGACTCAATGATAAGTTGATCAAAATGACGTTTTAATATCATCAGTCTGTTCAAATGAAATGGTGTCCATTTCCTCTCCAAGGCTCAAAACGCATATTCCGCATTGACACATCGAGGCATGGTGTACACCAAATGAAAGGTCTGGATCTGCCCTTCGAGTACATGTATATGATGTAATAGGTTAATACAAAATTATGCATTATATGTACTGAAATCCATTCTGATTATTTCATGTACAATAAGTCAGTTATCATTCAGAGCCCCTTATAGCCCTAACGGAATAAGACATCAGGATGGGGTTTTCACTTTTAGAAAGTGCAGAGCTCTCCGTGTAAGATGAGTATCTCCAGTCATTGATAACACAATGATAAGTTGATCAAAATCACTTTTTAATATCATCAGTCTGTTCAAATGAAGTGGTGTCCATTTCCTCTCCAAGGCTCAAAACGCACATTCCGTATTTACATATCAAGGCATGATGTACACCAAATGAAAGGTCTGGATCTGCCCTTCAAATAAATATATGGGATGTTCTGAGGTCGTACATGTATATGATGTTATAGGTTTGTGCAAAATTATGCATTATTTGTACTGAAATCCATTCTTATTATTACATCTATTGAGTCAGTTATCATTCAGAGCCCCTTATAGGCCTAACGGAATAAGACATCAGGATGCGGTTTTCACTCTTAGAAAGTGCAGAGCTCTCCGTTTAAGAGGAATATCTCCAGTCCTTGATGACTCAATGATAAGTTGATCAAAATGACGTTTTAATATCATCAGTCTGTTCAAATAAAATGGTGCCCATTTCCTCTCCAAGGCTCAAAATAAATATTCCGCATTCACACATCGAGGCATGGTGTACACCAAATGAAAGGTCTGGATCTGCCCTTCGAGTACATGTATATGATGTTATAAGTAAATACAAAATTATGCATTATATGTACTGAAATCCATTCTGATTATTACATGTACAATAAGTCAGTTAAAATTCAGAGCCCCTTATAGCCCTAATGGAATAAGACATCAGGATGGGGTTTTCACTCTTAGAAAGTGCAGAGCTCTCCGTGTAAGATGAGTATCTCCAGTCATTGATAACACAATGATAAGTTGATCAAAATCACTTTTTAATATCATCAGTCTGTTCAAATGAAATGGTGTCCATTTCCTCTCCAAGGCTCAAAACGCACATTCCGTATTTACATATCAAGGCATGATGTACACCAAATGAAAGGTCTGGATCTGCCCTTCAAATAAATGTATGGGATGTTCTGAGGTCGTACATGTATATGATGTTATAGGTTTGTGCAAAATTATGCATTATTTGTACTGAAATCCATTCTTATTATTACATCTATTGAGTCAGTTATCATTCAGAGCCCCTTATAGCCCTAACGGAATAAGATATCAGGATGCGGTTTTCACTGTTAGAAAGTGCAGAACTCTCCGTTTAAGATGAATATCTCCAGTACTTGATGACTCAATGTTAAGTTGATCAAAATGACGTTTTAATATCATCAGTCTGTTCAAATGAAATGGTGTCCATTTCCTCTCCAAGGCTCAAAACGCATATTCCGCATTCACACATCGAGGCATGGTGTACACCAAATGAAAGGTCTGGATCTGCCCTTCGAGTACATGTATATGATGTAATAGGTTAATACAAAATTATGCATTATATGTACGGAAATCCATTCTGATTATTACATGTACAATAAGTCAGTTATCATTCAGAGCCCCTTATAGCCCTAACGGAATAAGACATCAGGATGGGGTTTTCACTCTTAGAAAGTGCAGAGCTCTCCATGTAAGATGAGTATCTCCAGTCATTGATGACACAATGATAAGTTGATCAAAATCACTTTTTAATATCATCAGTCTGTTCAAATGAAGTGGTGTCCATTTCCTCTCCAAGGCTCAAAACGCATATTCCGCATTGACACATCGAGGCATGGTGTACACCAAATGAAAGGTCTGGATCTGCCCTTCGAGTACATGTATATGATGTAATAGGTTAATACAAAATTATGCATTATATGTACGGAAATCCATTCTGATTATTACATGTACAATAAGTCAGTTATCATTCAGAGCCCCTTATAGCCCTAACGGAATAAGACATCAGGATGGGGTTTTCACTCTTAGAAAGTGCAGAGCTCTCCATGTAAGATGAGTATCTCCAGTCATTGATAACACAATGATAAGTTGATCAAAATCACTTTTTAATATCATCAGTCTGTTCAAATGAAGTGGTGTCCATTTCCTCTCCAAGGCTCAAAACGCACATTCCGTATTTACATATCAAGGCATGATGTACACCAAATGAAAGGTCTGGATCTGCCCTTCAAATAAATATATGGGATGTTCTGAGGTCGTACATGTATATGATGTTATAGGTTTGTGCAAAATTATGCATTATTTGTACTGAAATCCATTCTTATTATTACATCTATTGAGTCAGTTATCATTCAGAGCCCCTTATAGGCCTAACGGAATAAGACATCAGGATGCGGTTTTCACTCTTAGAAAGTGCAGAGCTCTCCGTTTAAGAGGAATATCTCCAGTCCTTGATGACTCAATGATAAGTTGATCAAAATGACGTTTTAATATCATCAGTCTGTTCAAATAAAATGGTGCCCATTTCCTCTCCAAGGCTCAAAATAAATATTCCGCATTCACACATCGAGGCATGGTGTACACCAAATGAAAGGTCTGGATCTGCCCTTCGAGTACATGTATATGATGTTATAAGTAAATACAAAATTATGCATTATATGTACTGAAATCCATTCTGATTATTACATGTACAATAAGTCAGTTAAAATTCAGAGCCCCTTATAGCCCTAATGGAATAAGACATCAGGATGGGGTTTTCACTCTTAGAAAGTGCAGAGCTCTCCGTGTAAGATGAGTATCTCCAGTCATTGATAACACAATGATAAGTTGATCAAAATCACTTTTTAATATCATCAGTCTGTTCAAATGAAATGGTGTCCATTTCCTCTCCAAGGCTCAAAACGCACATTCCGTATTTACATATCAAGGCATGATGTACACCAAATGAAAGGTCTGGATCTGCCCTTCAAATAAATGTATGGGATGTTCTGAGGTCGTACATGTATATGATGTTATAGGTTTGTGCAAAATTATGCATTATTTGTACTGAAATCCATTCTTATTATTACATCTATTGAGTCAGTTATCATTCAGAGCCCCTTATAGCCCTAACGGAATAAGATATCAGGATGCGGTTTTCACTGTTAGAAAGTGCAGAACTCTCCGTTTAAGATGAATATCTCCAGTACTTGATGACTCAATGTTAAGTTGATCAAAATGACGTTTTAATATCATCAGTCTGTTCAAATGAAATGGTGTCCATTTCCTCTCCAAGGCTCAAAACGCATATTCCGCATTCACACATCGAGGCATGGTGTACACCAAATGAAAGGTCTGGATCTGCCCTTCGAGTACATGTATATGATGTAATAGGTTAATACAAAATTATGCATTATATGTACGGAAATCCATTCTGATTATTACATGTACAATAAGTCAGTTATCATTCAGAGCCCCTTATAGCCCTAACGGAATAAGACATCAGGATGGGGTTTTCACTCTTAGAAAGTGCAGAGCTCTCCATGTAAGATGAGTATCTCCAGTCATTGATGACACAATGATAAGTTGATCAAAATCACTTTTTAATATCATCAGTCTGTTCAAATGAAGTGGTGTCCATTTCCTCTCCAAGGCTCAAAACGCATATTCCGCATTGACACATCGAGGCATGGTGTACACCAAATGAAAGGTCTGGATCTGCCCTTCGAGTACATGTATATGATGTAATAGGTTAATACAAAATTATGCATTATATGTACTGAAATCCATTCTGATTATTTCATGTACAAAAAGTCAGTTATCATTCAGAGCCCCTTATAGCCCTAACGGAATAAGACATCAGGATGGGGTTTTCACTTTTAGAAAGTGCAGAGCTCTCCGTTTAAGATGAATATCTCCAGTACTTGATGACTCAATGATAAGTTGATCAAAATGACGTTTTAATATCATCAGTCTGTTCAAATGAAATGGTGTCCATTTCCTCTCCAAGGCTCAAAACGCATATTCCGCATTGACACATCGAGGCATGGTGTACACCAAATGAAAGGTCTGGATCTGCCCTTCGAGAACATGTATATGGTGTAATAGGTTAATACAAAATTATGCATTATATGTACTGAAATCCATTCTGATTATTTCATGTACAATAAGTCAGTTATCATTCAGAGCCCCTTATAGCCCTAACGGAATAAGACATCAGGATGGGGTTTTCACTTTTAGAAAGTGCAGAGCTCTCCGTGTAAGATGAGTATCTCCAGTCATTGATAACACAATGATAAGTTGATCAAAATCACTTTTTAATATCATCAGTCTGTTCAAATGAAGTGGTGTCCATTTCCTCTCCAAGGCTCAAAACGCACATTCCGTATTTACATATCAAGGCATGATGTACACCAAATGAAAGGTCTGGATCTGCCTTTCAAATAAATATATGGGATGTTCTGAGGTCGTACATGTATATGATGTTATAGGTTTGTGCAAAATTATGCATTATTTGCACTGAAATCCATTCTTATTATTACATCTATTGAGTCAGTTATCATTCAGAGCCCCTTATAGCCCTAACGGAATAAGACATCACGATGCGGTTTTCACGCTTAGAAAGTGCAGAACTCTCCGTTTAAGATGAAGATCTCCAGTACTTGATGACTCAATGATAAGTTGATCAAAATGACGTTTTAATATCATCAGTCTGTTCAAATGAAATGGTGTCCATTTCCTCTCCAAGGCTCAAAACACATATTCCGCATTGACACATCGAGGCATGGTGTACACCAAATGAAAGGTCTGGATCTGCCCTTCGAGTACATGTATATGATGTAATAGGTTAATACAAAATTATGCATTATATGTACTGAAATCCATTCTGATTATTTCATGTACAATAAGTCAGTTATCATTCAGAGCCCCTTATAGCCCTAACGGAATAAGACATCAGGATGGGGTTTTCACTTTTAGAAAGTGCAGAGCTCTCCGTGTAAGATGAGTATCTCCAGTCATTGATAACACAATGATAAGTTGATCAAAATCACTTTTTAATATCATCAGTCTGTTCAAATGAAGTGGTGTCCATTTCCTCTCCAAGGCTCAAAACGCACATTCCGTATTTACATATCAAGGCATGATGTACACCAAATGAAAGGTCTGGATCTGCCCTTCAAATAAGTATATTTTGATGTTCTGAGGTCGTACATGTATATGATGTTATAGGTTTGTGCAAAATTATGCATTATTTGTACTGAAATCCATTCTTATTATTACATCTATTGAGTCAGTTATCATTCAGAGCCCCTTATAGGCCTAACGGAATAAGACATCAGGATGCGGTTTTCACTCTTAGAAAGTGCAGAGCTCTCCGTTTAAGAGGAATATCTCCAGTCCTTGATGACTCAATGATAAGTTGATCAAAATGACGTTTTAATATCATCAGTCTGTTCAAATAAAATGGTGCCCATTTCCTCTCCAAGGCTCAAAATAAATATTCCGCATTCACACATCGAGGCATGGTGTACACCAAATGAAAGGTCTGGATCTGCCCTTCGAGTACATGTATATGATGTTATAAGTAAATACAAAATTATGCATTATATGTACTGAAATCCATTCTGATTATTACATGTACAATAAGTCAGTTAAAATTCAGAGCCCCTTATAGCCCTAATGGAATAAGACATCAGGATGGGGTTTTCACTCTTAGAAAGTGCAGAGCTCTCCGTGTAAGATGAGTATCTCCAGTCATTGATAACACAATGATAAGTTGATCAAAATCACTTTTTAATATCATCAGTCTGTTCAAATGAAATGGTGTCCATTTCCTCTCCAAGGCTCAAAACGCACATTCCGTATTTACATATCAAGGCATGATGTACACCAAATGAAAGGTCTGGATCTGCCCTTCAAATAAATATATGGGATGTTCTGAGGTCGTACATGTATATGATGTTATAGGTTTGTGCAAAATTATGCATTATTTGTACTGAAATCCATTCTTATTATTACATCTATTGAGTCAGTTATCATTCAGAGCCCCTTATAGCCCTAACGGAATAAGATATCAGGATGCGGTTTTCACTCTTAGAAAGTGCAGAGCTCTCCGTTTAAGAGGAATATCTCCAGTCCTTGATGACTCAATGATAAGTTGATCAAAATGACGTTTTAATATCATCAGTCTGTTCAAATGAAATGGTGTCCATTTCCTCTCCAAGGCTCAAAACGCACATTCCGTATTTACATATCAAGGCCTGATGTACACCAAATGAAAGGTCTGGATCTGCCCTTCAAATAAATATATGGGATGTTCTGAGGTCGTACATGTATATGATGTTATAGGTTTGTGCAAAATTATGCATTATTTGTACTGAAATCCATTCTTATTATTACATCTATTGAGTCAGTTATCATTCAGAGCCCCTTATAGCCCTAACGGAATAAGACATCAGGATGGGGTTTTCACTCTTAGAAAGTGCAGAGCTCTCCATGTAAGATGAGTATCTCCAGTCATTGATGACTCAATGATAAGTTGATCAAAATGACATTTTAATATCATCAGTCTGTTCAAATAAAATGGTGCCCATTTCCTCTCCAAGGCTCAAAATAAATATTCCGCATTCACACATCGAGGCATGGTGTACACCAAATGAAAGGTCTGGATCTGCCCTTCGAGTACATGTATATGATGTTATAGGTAAATACAAAATTATGCATTATATGTACTGAAATCCATTCTGATTATTACATGTACAATAAGTCAGTTAAAATTCAGAGCCCCTTATAGCCCTAATGGAATAAGACATCAGGATGGGGTTTTCACTCTTAGAAAGTGCAGAGCTCTCCGTGTAAGATGAGTATCTCCAGTCATTGATAACACAATGATAAGTTGATCAAAATCACTTTTTAATATCATCAGTCTGTTCAAATGAAATGGTGTCCATTTCCTCTCCAAGGCTCAAAACGCACATTCCGTATTTACATATCAAGGCATGATGTACACCAAATGAAAGGTCTGGATCTGCCCTTCAAATTAATATATGGGATGTTCTGAGGTCGTACATGTATATGATGTTATAGGTTTGTGCAAAATTATGCATTATTTGTACTGAAATCCATTCTTATTATTACATCTATTGAGTCAGTTATCATTCAGAGCCCCTTATAGCCCTAACGGAATAAGATATCAGGATGCGGTTTTCACTCTTAGAAAGTGCAGAGCTCTCCGTTTAAGAGGAATATCTCCAGTCCTTGATGACTCAATGATAAGTTGATCAAAATGACGTTTTAATATCATCAGTCTGTTCAAATAAAATGGTACCCATTTCCTCTCCAAGGCTCAAAATAAATATTCCGCATTCACACATCGAGGCATGGTGTACACCAAATGAAAGGTCTGGATCTGCCCTTCGAGTACATGTATATGATGTAATAGGTTAATACAAAATTATGCATTATATGTACTGAAATCCATTCTGATTATTACATGTACAATAAGTCAGTTATCATTCAGAGCCCCTTATAGCCCTAACGGAATAAGACATCAGGATGGGGTTTTCACTTTTAGAAAGTGCAGAGCTCTCCGTGTAAGATGAGTATCTCCAGTCATTGATAACACAATGATAAGTTGATCAAAATCACTTTTTAATATCATCAGTCTGTTCAAATGAAATGGTGTCCATTTCCTCTCCAAGGCTCAAAACGCACATTCCGTATTTACATATCAAGGCATGATGTACACCAAATGAAAGGTCTGGATCTGCCCTTCAAATAAATATATGGGATGTTCTGAGGTCGTACATGTATATGATGTTATAGGTTTGTGCAAAATTATGCATTATTTGTACTGAAATCCATTCTTATTATTACATCTATTGAGTCAGTTATCATTCAGAGCCCCTTATAGCCCTAACGGAATAAGATATCAGGATGCGGTTTTCACTCTTAGAAAGTGCAGAGCTCTCCGTTTAAGAGGAATATCTCCAGTCCTTGATGACTCAATGATAAGTTGATCAAAATGACGTTTTAATATCATCAGTCTGTTCAAATGAAATGGTGTCCATTTCCTCTCCAAGGCTCAAAACGCACATTCCGTATTTACATATCAAGGCCTGATGTACACCAAATGAAAGGTCTGGATCTGCCCTTCAAATAAATATATGGGATGTTCTGAGGTCGTACATGTATATGATGTTATAGGTTTGTGCAAAATTATGCATTATTTGTACTGAAATCCATTCTTATTATTACATCTATTGAGTCAGTTATCATTCAGAGCCCCTTATAGCCCTAACGGAATAAGACATCAGGATGGGGTTTTCACTCTTAGAAAGTGCAGAGCTCTCCATGTAAGATGAGTATCTCCAGTCATTGATGACACAATGATAAGTTGATCAAAATCACCTTTTAATATCATCAGTCTGTTCAAATGAAATGGTGTCCATTTCCTCTCCAAGGCTCAAAACGCACATTCCGTATTTACATATCAAGGCATGATGTACACCAAATGAATGGTCTGGATCTGCCCTTCAAATAAATGTATGGGATGTTCTGAGGTCGTACATGTATATGATGCTATAGGTTTGTGCAAAATTATGCATTATTTGTACTGAAATCCATTCTTATTATTACATCTATTGAGTCAGTTATCATTCAGAGCCCCTTATAGCTCTAACGGAATAAGACATCAGGATGCGGTTTTCACTTTTAGAAAGTGCAGAACTCTCCGTTTAAGATGAATATCTCCAGTCCTTGATGACTCAATGATAAGTTGATCAAAATGACGTTTTAATATCATCAGTCTGTTCAAATGAAATGGTGCCCATTTCCTCTCCAAGGCTCAAAACGCATATTCCGCATTCACACATCGAGGCATGGTGTACACCAAATGATAGGTCTGGATCTGCCCTTCGAGTACATGTATATGATGTTATAGGTAAATACAAAATTATGCATTATATGTACTGAAATCCATTCTGATTATTACATGTACAATAAGTCAGTTAAAATTCAGAGCCCCTTATAGCCCTAACGGAATAAGACATCAGGATGGGGTTTTCACTTTTAGAAAGTGCAGAGCTCTCCGTGTAAGATGAGTATCTCCAGTCATTGATAACACAATGATAAGTTGATCAAAATCACTTTTAATATCATCAGTCTGTTCAAATGAAGTGGTGTCCATTTCCTCTCCAAGGCTCAAAACGCACATTCCGTATTTACATATCAAGGCATGATGTACACCAAATGAAAGGTCTGGATCTGCCCTTCAAATAAATATATGGGATGTTCTGAGGTCGTACATGTATATGATGTTATAGGTTTGTGCAAAATTATGCATTATTTGTACTGAAATCCATTCTTATTATTACATCTATTGAGTCAGTTATCATTCAGAGCCCCTTATAGGCCTAACGGAATAAGACATCAGGATGCGGTTTTCACTCTTAGAAAGTGCAGAGCTCTCCGTTTAAGAGGAATATCTCCAGTCCTTGATGACTCAATGATAAGTTGATCAAAATGACGTTTTAATATCATCAGTCTGTTCAAATAAAATGGTGCCCATTTCCTCTCCAAGGCTCAAAATAAATATTCCGCATTCACACATCGAGGCATGGTGTACACCAAATGAAAGGTCTGGATCTGCCCTTCGAGTACATGTATATGATGTTATAAGTAAATACAAAATTATGCATTATATGTACTGAAATCCATTCTGATTATTACATGTACAATAAGTCAGTTAAAATTCAGAGCCCCTTATAGCCCTAATGGAATAAGACATCAGGATGGGGTTTTCACTCTTAGAAAGTGCAGAGCTCTCCGTGTAAGATGAGTATCTCCAGTCATTGATAACACAATGATAAGTTGATCAAAATCACTTTTTAATATCATCAGTCTGTTCAAATGAAATGGTGTCCATTTCCTCTCCAAGGCTCAAAACGCACATTCCGTATTTACATATCAAGGCATGATGTACACCAAATGAAAGGTCTGGATCTGCCCTTCAAATAAATATATGGGATGTTCTGAGGTCGTACATGTATATGATGTTATAGGTTTGTGCAAAATTATGCATTATTTGTACTGAAATCCATTCTTATTATTACATCTATTGAGTCAGTTATCATTCAGAGCCCCTTATAGCCCTAACGGAATAAGACATCAGGATGGGGTTTTCACTCTTAGAAAGTGCAGAGCTCTCCATGTAAGATGAGTATCTCCAGTCATTGATGACTCAATGATAAGTTGATCAAAATGACATTTTAATATCATCAGTCTGTTCAAATAAAATGGTGCCCATTTCCTCTCCAAGGCTCAAAATAAATATTCCGCATTCACACATCGAGGCATGGTGTACACCAAATGAAAGGTCTGGATCTGCCCTTCGAGTACATGTATATGATGTTATAGGTAAATACAAAATTATGCATTATATGTACTGAAATCCATTCTGATTATTACATGTACAATAAGTCAGTTAAAATTCAGAGCCCCTTATAGCCCTAATGGAATAAGACATCAGGATGGGGTTTTCACTCTTAGAAAGTGCAGAGCTCTCCGTGTAAGATGAGTATCTCCAGTCATTGATAACACAATGATAAGTTGATCAAAATCACTTTTTAATATCATCAGTCTGTTCAAATGAAATGGTGTCCATTTCCTCTCCAAGGCTCAAAACGCACATTCCGTATTTACATATCAAGGCATGATGTACACCAAATGAAAGGTCTGGATCTGCCCTTCAAATTAATATATGGGATGTTCTGAGGTCGTACATGTATATGATGTTATAGGTTTGTGCAAAATTATGCATTATTTGTACTGAAATCCATTCTTATTATTACATCTATTGAGTCAGTTATCATTCAGAGCCCCTTATAGCCCTAACGGAATAAGATATCAGGATGCGGTTTTCACTCTTAGAAAGTGCAGAGCTCTCCGTTTAAGAGGAATATCTCCAGTCCTTGATGACTCAATGATAAGTTGATCAAAATGACGTTTTAATATCATCAGTCTGTTCAAATAAAATGGTACCCATTTCCTCTCCAAGGCTCAAAATAAATATTCCGCATTCACACATCGAGGCATGGTGTACACCAAATGAAAGGTCTGGATCTGCCCTTCGAGTACATGTATATGATGTAATAGGTTAATACAAAATTATGCATTATATGTACTGAAATCCATTCTGATTATTACATGTACAATAAGTCAGTTATCATTCAGAGCCCCTTATAGCCCTAACGGAATAAGACATCAGGATGGGGTTTTCACTTTTAGAAAGTGCAGAGCTCTCCGTGTAAGATGAGTATCTCCAGTCATTGATAACACAATGATAAGTTGATCAAAATCACTTTTTAATATCATCAGTCTGTTCAAATGAAATGGTGTCCATTTCCTCTCCAAGGCTCAAAACGCACATTCCGTATTTACATATCAAGGCATGATGTACACCAAATGAAAGGTCTGGATCTGCCCTTCAAATAAATATATGGGATGTTCTGAGGTCGTACATGTATATGATGTTATAGGTTTGTGCAAAATTATGCATTATTTGTACTGAAATCCATTCTTATTATTACATCTATTGAGTCAGTTATCATTCAGAGCCCCTTATAGCCCTAACGGAATAAGATATCAGGATGCGGTTTTCACTCTTAGAAAGTGCAGAGCTCTCCGTTTAAGAGGAATATCTCCAGTCCTTGATGACTCAATGATAAGTTGATCAAAATGACGTTTTAATATCATCAGTCTGTTCAAATGAAATGGTGTCCATTTCCTCTCCAAGGCTCAAAACGCACATTCCGTATTTACATATCAAGGCCTGATGTACACCAAATGAAAGGTCTGGATCTGCCCTTCAAATAAATATATGGGATGTTCTGAGGTCGTACATGTATATGATGTTATAGGTTTGTGCAAAATTATGCATTATTTGTACTGAAATCCATTCTTATTATTACATCTATTGAGTCAGTTATCATTCAGAGCCCCTTATAGCCCTAACGGAATAAGACATCAGGATGGGGTTTTCACTCTTAGAAAGTGCAGAGCTCTCCATGTAAGATGAGTATCTCCAGTCATTGATGACACAATGATAAGTTGATCAAAATCACTTTTTAATATCATCAGTGTGTTCAAATGAAATGGTGTCCATTTCCTCTCCAAGGCTCAAAACGCACATTCCGTATTTACATATCAAGGCATGATGTACACCAAATGAATGGTCTGGATCTGCCCTTCAAATAAATGTATGGGATGTTCTGAGGTCGTACATGTATATGATGCTATAGGTTTGTGCAAAATTATGCATTATTTGTACTGAAATCCATTCTTATTATTACATCTATTGAGTCAGTTATCATTCAGAGCCCCTTATAGCTCTAACGGAATAAGACATCAGGATGCGGTTTTCACTTTTAGAAAGTGCAGAACTCTCCGTTTAAGATGAATATCTCCAGTCCTTGATGACTCAATGATAAGTTGATCAAAATGACGTTTTAATATCATCAGTCTGTTCAAATGAAATGGTGCCCATTTCCTCTCCAAGGCTCAAAACGCATATTCCGCATTCACACATCGAGGCATGGTGTACACCAAATGATAGGTCTGGATCTGCCCTTCGAGTACATGTATATGATGTTATAGGTAAATACAAAATTATGCATTATATGTACTGAAATCCATTCTGATTATTACATGTACAATAAGTCAGTTAAAATTCAGAGCCCCTTATAGCCCTAACGGAATAAGACATCACGATGGGGTTTTCACTCTTAGAAAGTGCAGAGCTCTCCGTGTAAGATGAGTATCTCCAGTCATTGATAACACAATGATAAGTTGATCAAAATCACTTTTTAATATCATCAGTCTGTTCAAATGAAATGGTGTCCATTTCCTCTCCAAGGCTCAAAACGCACATTCCGTATTTACATATCAAGGCATGATGTACACCAAATGAAAGGTCTGGATCTGCCCTTCAAATAAATATATGGGATGTTCTGAGGTCGTACATGTATATGATGTTATAGGTTTGTGCAAAATTATGCATTATTTGTACTGAAATCCATTCTTATTATTACATCTATTGAGTCAGTTATCATTCAGAGCCCCTTATAGCCCTAACGGAATAAGATATCAGGATGCGATTTTCACTCTTAGAAAGTGCAGAGCTCTCCGTTTAAGAGGAATATCTCCAGTCCTTGATGACTCAATGATAAGTTGATCAAAATGACGTTTTAATATCATCAGTCTGTTCAAATAAAATGGTGCCCATTTCCTCTCCAAGGCTCAAAATAAATATTCCGCATTCACACATCGAGGCATGGTGTACACCAAATGAAAGGTCTGGATCTGCCCTTCGAGTACATGTATATGATGTTATAGGTAAATACAAAATTATGCATTATATGTACTGAAATCCATTCTGATTATTACATGTACAATAAGTCAGTTAAAATTCAGAGCCCCTTATAGCCCTAATGGAATAAGACATCAGGATGGGGTTTTCACTCTTAGAAAGTGCAGAGCTCTCCGTGTAAGATGAGTATCTCCAGTCATTGATAACACAATGATAAGTTGATCAAAATCACTTTTTAATATCATCAGTCTGTTCAAATGAAATGGTGTCCATTTCCTCTCCAAGGCTCAAAACGCACATTCCGTATTTACATATCAAGGCATGATGTACACCAAATGAAAGGTCTGGATCTGCCCTTCAAATTAATATATGGGATGTTCTGAGGTCGTACATGTATATGATGTTATAGGTTTGTGCAAAATTATGCATTATTTGTACTGAAATCCATTCTTATTATTACATCTATTGAGTCAGTTATCATTCAGAGCCCCTTATAGCCCTAACGGATTAAGATATCAGGATGCGGTTTTCATTCTTAGAAAGTGCAGAGCTCTCCGTTTAAGAGGAATATCTCCAGTCCTTGATGACTCAATGATAAGTTGATCAAAATGACGTTTTAATATCATCAGTCTGTTCAAATAAAATGGTACCCATTTCCTCTCCAAGGCTCAAAATAAATATTCCGCATTCACACATCGAGGCATGGTGTACACCAAATGAAAGGTCTGGATCTGCCCTTCGAGTACATGTATATGATGTAATAGGTTAATACAAAATTATGCATTATATGTACTGAAATCCATTCTGATTATTACATGTACAATAAGTCAGTTATCATTCAGAGCCCCTTATAGCCCTAACGGAATAAGACATCAGGATGGGGTTTTCACTTTTAGAAAGTGCAGAGCTCTCCGTGTAAGATGAGTATCTCCAGTCATTGATAACACAATGATAAGTTGATCAAAATCACTTTTTAATATCATCAGTCTGTTCAAATGAAATGGTGTCCATTTCCTCTCCAAGGCTCAAAACGCACATTCCGTATTTACATATCAAGGCATGATGTACACCAAATGAAAGGTCTGGATCTGCCCTTCAAATAAATATATGGGATGTTCTGAGGTCGTACATGTATATGATGTTATAGGTTTGTGCAAAATTATGCATTATTTGTACTGAAATCCATTCTTATTATTACATCTATTGAGTCAGTTATCATTCAGAGCCCCTTATAGCCCTAACGGAATAAGATATCAGGATGCGGTTTTCACTCTTAGAAAGTGCAGAGCTCTCCGTTTAAGAGGAATATCTCCAGTCCTTGATGACTCAATGATAAGTTGATCAAAATGACGTTTTAATATCATCAGTCTGTTCAAATAAAATGGTACCCATTTCCTCTCCAAGGCTCAAAATAAATATTCCGCATTCACACATCGAGGCATGGTGTACACCAAATGAAAGGTCTGGATCTGCCCTTCGAGTACATGTATATGATGTTATAGGTAAATACAAAATTATGCATTATATGTACTGAAATCCATTCTGATTATTACATGTACAATAAGTCAGTTAAAATTCAGAGCCCCTTATAGCCCTAATGGAATAAGACATCAGGATGGGGTTTTCACTCTTAGAAAGTGCAGAGCTCTCCGTGTAAGATGAGTATCTCCAGTCATTGATAACACAATGATAAGTTGATCAAAATCACTTTTTAATATCATCAGTCTGTTCAAATGAAATGGTGTCCATTTCCTCTCCAAGGCTCAAAACGCACATTCCGTATTTACATATCAAGGCATGATGTACACCAAATGAAAGGTCTGGATCTGCCCTTCAAATAAATGTATGGGATGTTCTGAGGTCGTACATGTATATGATGTTATAGGTTTGTGCAAAATTATGCATTATTTGCACTGAAATCCATTCTTATTATTACATCTATTGAGTCAGTTATCATTCAGAGCCCCTTATAGCCCTAACGGAATAAGACATCACGATGCGGTTTTCACGCTTAGAAAGTGCAGAACTCTCCGTTTAAGATGAATATCTCCAGTACTTGATGACTCAATGATAAGTTGATCAAAATGACGTTTTAATATCATCAGTCTGTTCAAATGAAATGGTGCCCATTTCCTCTCCAAGGCTCAAAACGCATATTCCGCATTCACACATCGAGGCATGGTGTACACCAAATGATAGGTCTGGATCTGCCCTTCAAATTAATATATGGGATGTTCTGAGGTCGTACATGTATATGATGTTATAGGTTTGTGCAAAATTATGCATTATTTGTACTGAAATCCATTCTTATTATTACATCTATTGAGTCAGTTATCATTCAGAGCCCCTTATAGCCCTAACGGAATAAGATATCAGGATGCGGTTTTCACTGTTAGAAAGTGCAGAGCTCTCCGTTTAAGAGGAATATCTCCAGTCCTTGATGACTCAATGATAAGTTGATCAAAATGACGTTTTAATATCATCAGTCTGTTCAAATAAAATGGTGCCCATTTCCTCTCCAAGGCTCAAAATAAATATTCCGCATTCACACATCGAGGCATGGTGTACACCAAATGAAAGGTCTGGATCTGCCCTTCGAGTACATGTATATGATGTTATAGGTAAATACAAAATTATGCATTATATGTACTGAAATCCATTCTGATTATTACATGTACAATAAGTCAGTTAAAATTCAGAGCCCCTTATAGCCCTAATGGAATAAGACATCAGGATGGGGTTTTCACTCTTAGAAAGTGCAGAGCTCTCCGTGTAAGATGAGTATCTCCAGTCATTGATAACACAATGATAAGTTGATCAAAATCACTTTTTAATATCATCAGTCTGTTCAAATGAAATGGTGTCCATTTCCTCTCCAAGGCTCAAAACGCACATTCCGTATTTACATATCAAGGCATGATGTACACAAAATGAAAGGTCTGGATCTGCCCTTCAAATAAATGTATGGGATGTTCTGAGGTCGTACATGTATATGATGTTATAGGTTTGTGCAAAATTATGCATTATTTGCACTGAAATCCATTCTTATTATTACATCTATTGAGTCAGTTATCATTCAGAGCCCCTTATAGCCCTAACGGAATAAGACATCACGATGCGGTTTTCACGCTTAGAAAGTGCAGAACTCTCCGTTTAAGATGAATATCTCCAGTACTTGATGACTCAATGATAAGTTGATCAAAATGAAGTTTTAATATCATCAGTCTGTTCAAATGAAATGGTGTCCATTTCCTCTCCAAGGCTCAAAACGCATATTCCGCATTGACACATCGAGGCATGGTGTACACCAAATGAAAGGTCTGGATCTGCCCTTCGAGTACATGTATATGATGTAATAGGTTAATACAAAATTATGCATTATATGTACTGAAATCCATTCTGATTATTACATGTACAATAAGTCAGTTATCATTCAGAGCCCCTTATAGCCCTAACGGAATAAGACATCAGGATGGGGTTTTCACTTTTAGAAAGTGCAGACCTCTCCGTGTAAGATGAGTATCTCCAGTCATTGATAACACAATGATAAGTTGATCAAAATCACTTTTTAATATCATCAGTCTGTTTAAATGAAATGGTGTCCATTTCCTCTCCAAGGCTCAAAACGCACATTCCGTATTTACATATCAAGGCATGATGTACACCAAATGAAAGGTCTGGATCTGCCCTTCAAATTAATATATGGGATGTTCTGAGGTCGTACATGTATATGATGTTATAGGTTTGTGCAAAATTATGCATTATTTGTACTGAAATCCATTCTTATTATTACATCTATTGAGTCAGTTATCATTCAGAGCCCCTTATAGCCCTAACGGAATAAGATATCAGGATGCGGTTTTCACTCTTAGAAAGTGCAGAGCTCTCCGTTTAAGATGAATATCTCCAGTCCTTGATGACTCAATGATAAGTTGATCAAAATGACGTTTTAATATCATCAGTCTGTTCAAATAAAATGGTACCCATTTCCTCTCCAAGGCTCAAAATAAATATTCCGCATTCACACATCGAGGCATGGTGTACACCAAATGAAAGGTCTGGATCTGCCCTTCGAGTACATGTATATGATGTAATAGGTTAATACAAAATTATGCATTATATGTACTGAAATCCATTCTGATTATTACATGTACAATAAGTCAGTTATCATTCAGAGCCCCTTATAGCCCTAACGGAATAAGACATCAGGATGGGGTTTTCACTTTTAGAAAGTGCAGAGCTCTCCGTGTAAGATGAGTATCTCCAGTCATTGATAACACAATGATAAGTTGATCAAAATCACTTTTTAATATCATCAGTCTGTTCAAATGAAATGGTGTCCATTTCCTCTCCAAGGCTCAAAACGCACATTCCGTATTTACATATCAAGGCATGATGTACACCAAATGAAAGGTCTGGATCTGCCCTTCAAATAAATATATGGGATGTTCTGAGGTCGTACATGTATATGATGTTATAGGTTTGTGCAAAATTATGCATTATTTGTACTGAAATCCATTCTTATTATTACATCTATTGAGTCAGTTATCATTCAGAGCCCCTTATAGCCCTAACGGAATAAGATATCAGGATGCGGTTTTCACTCTTAGAAAGTGCAGAGCTCTCCGTTTAAGATGAATATCTCCAGTCCTTGATGACTCAATGATAAGTTTATCAAAATGACGTTTTAATATCATCAGTCTGTTCAAATAAAATGGTACCCATTTCCTCTCCAAGGCTCAAAATAAATATTCCGCATTCACACATCGAGGCATGGTGTACACCAAATGAAAGGTCTGGATCTGCCCTTCGAGTACATGTATATGATGTAATAGGTTAATACAAAATTATGCATTATATGTACTGAAATCCATTCTGATTATTACATGTACAATAAGTCAGTTATCATTCAGAGCCCCTTATAGCCCTAACGGAATAAGACATCAGGATGGGGTTTTCACTTTTAGAAAGTGCAGAGCTCTCCGTGTAAGATGAGTATCTCCAGTCATTGATAACACAATGATAAGTTGATCAAAATCACTTTTTAATATCATCAGTCTGTTCAAATGAAATGGTGTCCATTTCCTCTCCAAGGCTCAAAACGCACATTCTGTATTTACATATCAAGGCATGATGTACACCAAATGAAAGGTCTGGATCTGCCCTTCAAATAAATATATGGGATGTTCTGAGGTCGTACATGTATATGATGTTATAGGTTTGTGCAAAATTATGCATTATTTGTACTGAAATCCATTCTTATTATTACATCTATTGAGTCAGTTATCATTCAGAGCCCCTTATAGCCCTAACGGAATAAGATATCAGGATGCGGTTTTCACTCTTAGAAAGTGCAGAGCTCTCCGTTTAAGAGGAATATCTCCAGTCCTTGATGACTCAATGATAAGTTGATCAAAATGACGTTTTAATATCATCAGTCTGTTCAAATAAAATGGTACCCATTTCCTCTCCAAGGCTCAAAATAAATATTCCGCATTCACACATCGAGGCATGGTGTACACCAAATGAAAGGTCTGGATCTGCCCTTCGAGTACATGTATATGATGTTATAGGTAAATACAAAATTATGCATTATATGTACTGAAATCCATTCTGATTATTACATGTACAATAAGTCAGTTAAAATTCAGAGCCCCTTATAGCCCTAATGGAATAAGTCATCAGGATGGGGTTTTCACTCTTAGAAAGGGCAGAGCTCTCCGTGTAAGATGAGTGTCTCCAGTCATTGATAACACAATGATAAGTTGATCAAAATCACTTTTTAATATCATCAGTCTGTTCAAATGAAATGGTGTCCATTTCCTCTCCAAGGCTCAAAACGCACATTCCGTATTTACATATCAAGGCATGATGTACACCAAATGAAAGGTCTGGATCTGCCCTTCAAATAAATGTATGGGATGTTCTGAGGTCGTACATGTATATGATGTTATAGGTTTGTGCAAAATTATGCATTATTTGCACTGAAATCCATTCTTATTATTACATCTATTGAGTCAGTTATCATTCAGAGCCCCTTATAGCCCTAACGGAATAAGACATCACGATGCGGTTTTCACGCTTAGAAAGTGCAGAACTCTCCGTTTAAGATGAATATCTCCAGTACTTGATGACTCAATGATAAGTTGATCAAAATGACGTTTTAATATCATCAGTCTGTTCAAATGAAATGGTGCCCATTTCCTCTCCAAGGCTCAAAACGCATATTCCGCATTCACACATCGAGGCATGGTGTACACCAAATGATAGGTCTGGATCTGCCCTTCGAGTACATGTATATGATGTTATAGGTAAATACAAAATTATGCATTATATGTACTGAAATCCATTCTGATTATTACATGTACAATAAGTCAGTTAAAATTCAGAGCCCCTTATAGCCCTAACGGAATAAGACATCAGGATGGGGTTTTCAATCTTAGAAAGTGCAGAGCTCTCCGTGTAAGATGAGTATCTCCAGTCATTGATAACACAATGATAAGTTGATCAAAATCACTTTTTAATATCATCAGTCTGTTCAAATGAAATGGTGTCCATTTCCTCTCCAAGGCTCAAAACGCACATTCCGTATTTACATATCAAGGCATGATGTACACCAAATGAAAGGTCTGGATCTGCCCTTCAAATAAATATATGGGATGTTCTGAGGTCGTACATGTATATGATGTTATAGGTTTGTGCAAAATTATGCATTATTTGTACTGAAATCTATTCTTATTATTACATCTATTGAGTCAGTTATCATTCAGAGCCCCTTATAGCCCTAACGGAATAAGATATCAGGATGCGGTTTTCACTCTTAGAAAGTGCAGAGCTCTCAGTTTAAGAGGAATATCTCCAGTCCTTGATGACTCAATGATAAGTTGATCAAAATGACGTTTTAATATCATCAGTCTGTTCAAATAAAATGGTGCCCATTTCCTCTCCAAGGCTCAAAATAAATATTCCGCATTCACACATCGAGGCATGGTGTACACCAAATGAAAGGTCTGGATCTGCCCTTCGAGTACATGTATATGATGTTATAGGTAAATACAAAATTATGCATTATATGTACTGAAATCCATTCTGATTATTACATGTACAATAAGTCAGTTAAAATTCAGAGCCCCTTATAGCCCTAATGGAATAAGACATCAGGATGGGGTTTTCACTCTTAGAAAGTGCAGAGCTCTCCGTGTAAGATGAGTATCTCCAGTCATTGATAACACAATGATAAGTTGATCAAAATCACTTTTTAATATCATCAGTCTGTTCAAATGAAATGGTGTCCATTTCCTCTCCAAGGCTCAAAACGCACATTCCGTATTTACATATCAAGGCATGATGTACACAAAATGAAAGGTCTGGATCTGCCCTTCAAATAAATGTATGGGATGTTCTGAGGTCGTACATGTATATGATGTTATAGGTTTGTGCAAAATTATGCATTATTTGCACTGAAATCCATTCTTATTATTACATCTATTGAGTCAGTTATCATTCAGAGCCCCTTATAGCCCTAACGCAATAAGACATCACGATGCGGTTTTCACGCTTAGAAAGTGCAGAACTCTCCGTTTAAGATGAATATCTCCAGTACTTGATGACTCAATGATAAGTTGATCAAAATGAAGTTTTAATATCATCAGTCTGTTCAAATGAAATGGTGTCCATTTCCTCTCCAAGGCTCAAAACGCATATTCCGCATTGACACATCGAGGCATGGTGTACACCAAATGAAAGGTCTGGATCTGCCCTTCGAGTACATGTATATGATGTAATAGGTTAATACAAAATTATGCATTATATGTACTGAAATCCATTCTGATTATTACATGTACAATAAGTCAGTTATCATTCAGAGCCCCTTATAGCCCTAACGGAATAAGACATCAGGATGGGGTTTTCACTTTTAGAAAGTGCAGACCTCTCCGTGTAAGATGAGTATCTCCAGTCATTGATAACACAATGATAAGTTGATCAAAATCACTTTTTAATATCATCAGTCTGTTCAAATGAAATGGTGTCCATTTCCTCTCCAAGGCTCAAAACGCACATTCCGTATTTACATATCAAGGCATGATGTACACCAAATGAAAGGTCTGGATCTGCCCTTCAAATTAATATATGGGATGTTCTGAGGTCTGTAGGATATCTAATATTTCCCCCCTTCTCTCTATCTCTGTCTCTCTCTCTCTCATTCTCAACCCCCCATCAAAGATAAGCCAGTCTGTCATAAATTACCCCTCTCCCCCCCCTCCCCCACACCTTAACCCAATCAGGGCAGGGATGGTCTTCCTGTGGAGGTATTTTATGAGTGTACCGCAGAAAAAGAAGTTAGTCAATTGTGGAGTTTGTTTGGAGAAGTCTTTCTTTTTGGTTCCTCGTGCGTTTCCTTTTGTTCCTGTTCAGCTGGAGGGTAAATAATTTGGCAATTTTTGGCTTATCTCTCTCTTTACTGGTATTTCCTAATTAATGTCTGGTTTAATGCCTTCACTTTTGTGAATTATAAGTAGTCAGCCTACATTCCTTCGTGAATGTATGATTCCCAGTCATTATTCTAATTGAATGTTTTCATTTAATAAAATTACTTAATTTCAAGACCTGATTTAGACTTTGTTTTGGCTTGTTGGTTGATCCACCAGGTTACTGTTCGACTTACCTATCAAAGAATTTGGCGATTTAATTGATGATTGTCATTTTTAATAATAATTATTAAATTAAATCACGTAAAGCTTATTTTGAATGTAGGTTAAGTGAGGGGTTCTAGCACGCAATATCGCTTGTGTTCAGTATTCAGAGTGCTGAACGGTTTAACAAGGGCATTGACTGTTGGAACCGCTGGATTCAGAAAATACACCTTTTACCTAGTCCTCACTTACCCGACATAATTGGAGGTTCCACCGAGATAGGTTGTCCTATAGCATACTAAATTTTGCTATTGAGTAAACTGCGGTAAACTCTGAGACAAGTTCAAATCTTTTTCTAATCGACTGGTCTTAGATTTATTGATTTTATTTTTAAAAAATAATAATTTTTTATATTATTATGGCATACCAGAAAAAGAGAGAGATGCCTCATTTACCCTCCACTGCTGGCCTACCAGCATTCCCTGGCCAGTCAAGGCTGGATCAGCAGTGGTATCTCATGTTATCAGAACGGCAATATTTGATAGCCCAGTGCCCAAAATTTGCAGAACAGCTCAAGGCAATGGACCAGCTGAAGGAGGAGGCCCTTTACAACCTGCGGACTGAGTATTTGGACTATCTGATTTCTCCAGATAGTGATGAAACCAAGCGCAAGATTGTCCAAGGGATAAGGTCGTACCTAGAGAAAAGACAACATTTTCTCTACCTCTGGCGGTCAAAGCAGGCATGGGAGGAGGTAAACCAAATGTGGAAACTGGCTTGGGAAAAGCACCACTCTAAGTCAGGAGTTACTGCCAAACCAGTTTCTTCTGTGGCAGTCCAGCCCGCGCTGGAAGGAGCAGTGCATGGCGCCATTCCAGTCATAACCCAGGCACCACCCCCCACCGAGGACAATACAGCACTCTCCATTGACTCATCCCCCACCCCCTTCAGGCTTGGACAATTCTGTGGATTTTGTCACCTCCACAGACAATGTAGCCGCCCCCCTGGTGAGCCCCCCTTCCCTGAGGAATTTGGGGGGAAACAGCTCGGTGTCTTGTATCACACCAGCCACCACAGAGGATGTGACCCCACAAGGACGTGGAATCCGCTGCTGCAGTCCTCTCAGCTGAGCCAGGTGAGGAGACCGTCAAACCCCTGGAGGCAGAACCTGCAACTGCAGACACAGCAGCCCAGCCTGGTGAGGAGACCGTCGAACCCCTGGAGGCAGAACCTGCAACTGCAGACACAGCAGCCCAGCCTGGTGAGGAGACCGTCGAACCCCTGGAGGCAGAACCTGCTACTGCAGACACAGCAGCCCAGCCTGGTGAGGAGACCGTCGAACCCCTGGGGGCAGAACCTGCTACTGCAGACGCAGCAGCCCAGCCTGGTGAGGAGACCATTGAACCGCAGGACGCGGAACCGGCTTCTACAGGCCCATCAGCCCTGCCAGGTGGAGAGGTCTACGCACCCCAGCAGGTGGAGTCAGCCCCCACAGACCAGTCCCCCCAGGCCGAGGACCCCACCCCACCCCTTGTGGACTTTTCTTCCCCTCCTGCTGCTTCCCCTCCTGCTGAATCCGGGGAACCTCTGTCTGCTGCACAGACAGAAGGGGTGTGCTCTGTGGACTCCCCCACTTCCACAGTTCCTGTGATGGAGGAGATAGGGGGACTTCTGCGAAAGTCTCGCTCCCCTATCAGAGCTGTAAAGAGACCCCGGGAGAAACGGAGCAGGAAGCCAACCCCCGGCCGTTTTACGACTTCTCTGGCCCTCAAAGTCTCCGCCAGAGTGTTGCCGTGCATTCCAAAGCAAGATGGAAGCAGCCAAGTTGGAACAACAGCTTCCCACAACCTTATCTCTCTACCCCCGAGCCACGCCTGCAAACTTCGCACACACACGTCATCCAGGGAAAGTGCAAGACCCCCTTTCCGACGTCAGAAGTGTTCAGAGAGCAGTGATGGACTGGATGCCTACGAGCGACGATCAGCCCAGCTGCCCAGAGAGGGAACCAAAGCCAAACCTGGCATAGACCCCTGGACAGAGATGAGACGGGCGTGGTTAAGGGGCATCCACGTGCGGAAGAAGCAAGATGACAGGATGCCTCCTGTCATCCCGGTTTGCTGAACGCTGTGGCCCTCCGCAGCCAAAGGACTGCCAGTAACCACACTGGGGTTCTAGGAGGTAAAACTGGCACTCTGCCTGCCCCTGCCCCCCGCCTCCCCCCCCCTCACCACCCCCCCACATCCCTACCACCACCTTTTAACATAAGACAATGCCCATGTTTTTAAGTCCCTTTTCTAAAGTGTAGGTGCCCCCTCCAATGCTGTTCCTGGGCACTTGTGGACAAGTCTGCCCTATTCAGGTGATTATTTGGACTGGCAATCTTGTGGATAGTAAATCCTGTCCGTAAGGTTCCCCTGAATGGACTAAGTGCTTATAACATGCAGTGTTCTCCTCTTCACATGTTGCTGTGAGTGATAAGGCCTAAACCCTCAAGTCCCACAGTCTTCTCCTGCCACTCCCCGAAGGACCCCCAGAGGCACAAGTGCAACCGGACCCATACCCTGCCGCGGGAAGCTAACCTAAGCGACTGCCGTCAGCAGTCCACCCAACTGGACCCGAGCTCAAGGAGCCAAAACGGATTCCGACAGGGAAAGAGGTGCTTCCCCACCCGTCAGTAGAGAGGTCTTGACCGCACTTTTTCGCCGGTGGATCGTCCAGCTGCCTGTCACAGGAGACAGAGCCCCCCGCACGCTGTGCAGAATTGGTAGAGACACTGTCAAATTAGGCCGCCTTTCACTCACACAGTTACAACATTAAGGGGAATAAGCACTGCATGTGATCCAAGGAAGTCCAGGGAGCCTCTTCCCTTGCCAGTCCAGATACCTGACACTGGAGAAGGAATTGACTGAACCAAGGTGCCATGACAGCAGTGAAAAAAAAAAAAAAAAAAAATGTCTGCACCACACCGGATCATCACAATGGGACTAGTAAACTGGACATGGACTAATTGTTTTAAAGATGGTTAGTGAACCATTAGGACACTTGTTTTCATGCAGCTATCATTGTACAATGATATAATGTCCAAATGTGTGGTTGTTATGATGATGGAACGATAGGCTCTTAGCAGCTGCATGCACCTATCGTTCCAAGAGAGGGAATGACGGGATGTTGCCTAATGTCTTTTGCTCTTTCTCTCTCTCTCTCCCTCTCTCTGTCTCTCTCTCTCGGCCTCTCTCTCTCGGCCTCTCTCTCTCGGCCTCTCTCTGCCCCCCCCCCCCCCATCCATCCCTACCACCACCTTTTAACCTAATACCATGCCCATGTTGTGTTTAAGTCCCTTTTATAGAGTGTAGGTGCCCCGCCAAATACTGTTCATAGACACTACTGGACAAGTCAGCCCTATTCATGTGATTATTTAGACTGGCAATCCCGTGGAAGGTAAACCCTGTCCGTAAGGTTCCCCGGCATGGACTGACAGTGGTCATAACATGCAGTGCTATCATTAATTGTTCCGGTCTTCGCTATGAGTGTTAATGCCTAAGCCCTCAACTCCCACAGTCTTCTCCTGCCATTCCCTAAAGGACACCCACAGACACAAGTGCAAACAAGTGCAACCGGTCCCACACCCTGCCGCGGGAAGCTAGCCTAAGCAACTGCCGTCAGCAGTCCACCCAATTGGATCCAGGCTAAAGGAGCCAAAATGGATTCCGACAGGGAAAGAGGAGCTTCCCCGCCCGTCAGAAGAGAGGCCCTGACTGCACTTTGCCACCTGTGGATCGTCCACCTTCCTGTCACAGGAGACAGAGCCCCCGCACGCCGTGCACAACTGGTAGAGACACTGTGGAGTAGGTTGCATTTCACTCACGCAATTGCAACACTAATGGAAAAAGCACTGCATGTTACCCAAGTCCAGGGAACTTCTGGTCCCTTGCCAGTCTAGATACCCGGACACTGGAGAAGGAAGAGACTGAACCAGGGTGTCATAACAGCAGCGACACAAAAGAGTGTCTAATAGAGATATGACTCTAGATCACAAAGGGACTATTAAACTGGGCATGGACTAAATGTTTTAAAAATGGTTGGTGAACCATTTGGACAGTTGTTTTTGTTGTTAGCAGGTAACTGCATCTTCAATGTCCAAATGTGTAATGTGATTCCTATTTGGTGATGTAAGAATAGGTTTTTAGCAGGTGCATGCACCTATTCTTACAAGAGAGGGATGTAGGATATCTAATATTTCCCCCCTTCTCTCTATCTCTGTCTCTCTCTCTCTCATTCTCAACCCCCCATCAAAGATAAGCCAGTCTGTCATAAATTACCCCTCTCCCCCCCCTCCCCCACACCTTAACCCAATCAGGGCAGGGATGGTCTTCCTGTGGAGGTATTTTATGAGTGTACCGCAGAAAAAGAAGTTAGTCAATTGTGGAGTTTGTTTGGAGAAGTCTTTCTTTTTGGTTCCTCGTGCGTTTCCTTTTGTTCCTGTTCAGCTGGAGGGTAAATAATTTGGCAATTTTTGGCTTATCTCTCTCTTTACTGGTATTTCCTAATTAATGTCTGGTTTAATGCCTTCACTTTTGTGAATTATAAGTAGTCAGCCTACATTCCTTCGTGAATGTATGATTCCCAGTCATTATTCTAATTGAATGTTTTCATTTAATAAAATTACTTAATTTCAAGACCTGATTTAGACTTTGTTTTGGCTTGTTGGTTGATCCACCAGGTTACTGTTCGACTTACCTATCAAAGAATTCGGCGATTTAATTGATGATTGTCATTTTTAATAATAATTATTAAATTAAATCACGTAAAGCTTATTTTGAATGTAGGTTAAGTGAGGGGTTCTAGCACGCAATATCGCTTGTGTTCAGTATTCAGAGTGCTGAACGGTTTAACAAGGGCATTGACTGTTGGAACCGCTGGATTCAGAAAATACACCTTTTACCTAGTCCTCACTTACCCGACAGGTCGTACATGTATATGATGTTATAGGTTTGTGCAAAATTATGCATTATTTGTACTGAAATCCATTCTTATTATTACATCTATTGAGTCAGTTATCATTCAGAGCCCCTTATAGCCCTAACGGAATAAGATATCAGGATGCGGTTTTCACTCTTAGAAAGTGCAGAGCTCTCCGTTTAAGAGGAATATCTCCAGTCCTTGATGACTCAATGATAAGTTGATCAAAATGACGTTTTAATATCATCAGTCTGTTCAAATAAAATGGTACCCATTTCCTCTCCAAGGCTCAAAATAAATATTCCGCATTCACACATCGAGGCATGGTGTACACCAAATGAAAGGTCTGGATCTGCCCTTCGAGTACATGTATATGATGTAATAGGTTAATACAAAATTATGCATTATATGTACTGAAATCCATTCTGATTATTACATGTACAATAAGTCAGTTATCATTCAGAGCCCCTTATAGCCCTAACGGAATAAGACATCAGGATGGGGTTTTCACTTTTAGAAACTGCAGAGCTCTCCGTGTAAGATGAGTATCTCCAGTCATTGATAACACAATGATAAGTTGATCAAAATCACTTTTTAATATCATCAGTCTGTTCAAATGAAATGGTGTCCATTTCCTCTCCAAGGCTCAAAACGCACATTCCGTATTTACATATCAAGGCATGATGTACACCAAATGAAAGGTCTGGATCTGCCCTTCAAATAAATATATGGGATGTTCTGAGGTCGTACATGTATATGATGTTATAGGTTTGTGCAAAATTATGCATTATTTGTACTGAAATCCATTCTTATTATTACATCTATTGAGTCAGTTATCATTCAGAGCCCCTTATAGCCCTAACGGAATAAGACATCACGATGCGGTTTTCACGCTTAGAAAGTGCAGAACTCTCCGTTTAAGAGGAATATCTCCAGTCCTTGATGACTCAATGATAAGTTGATCAAAATGACGTTTTAATATCATCAGTCTGTTCAAATAAAATGGTACCCATTTCCTCTCCAAGGCTCAAAATAAATATTCCGCATTCACACATCGAGGCATGGTGTACACCAAATGAAAGGTCTGGATCTGCCCTTCGAGTACATGTATATGATGTTATAGGTAAATACAAAATTATGCATTATATGTACTGAAATCCATTCTGATTATTACATGTACAATAAGTCAGTTAAAATTCAGAGCCCCTTATAGCCCTAATGGAATAAGTCATCAGGATGGGGTTTTCACTCTTAGAAAGGGCAGAGCTCTCCGTGTAAGATGAGTATCTCCAGTCATTGATAACACAATGATAAGTTGATCAAAATCACTTTTTAATATCATCAGTCTG
Source organism: Synaphobranchus kaupii (assembly GCA_029718625.1). NCBI lineage: Eukaryota > Metazoa > Chordata > Actinopteri > Anguilliformes > Synaphobranchidae > Synaphobranchus > Synaphobranchus kaupii. Next base: position 9,414,323 of record CM056386.1, on the reverse strand, counting down.
TTCAAATGAAATGGTGTCCATTTCCTCTCCAAGGCTCAAAACGCACATTCCGTATTTACATATCAAGGCATGATGTACACCAAATGAAAGGTCTGGATCTGCCCTTCAAATAAATGTATGGGATGTTCTGAGGTCGTACATGTATATGATGTTATAGGTTTGTGCAAAATTATGCATTATTTGCACTGAAATCCATTCTTATTATTACATCTATTGAGTCAGTTATCATTCAGAGCCCCTTATAGCCCTAACGGAATAAGACATCACGATGCGGTTTTCACGCTTAGAAAGTGCAGAACTCTCCGTTTAAGATGAATATCTCCAGTACTTGATGACTCAATGATAAGTTGATCAAAATGACGTTTTAATATCATCAGTCTGTTCAAATGAAATGGTGCCCATTTCCTCTCCAAGGCTCAAAACGCATATTCCGCATTCACACATCGAGGCATGGTGTACACCAAATGATAGGTCTGGATCTGCCCTTCGAGTACATGTATATGATGTTATAGGTAAATACAAAATTATGCATTATATGTACTGAAATCCATTCTGATTATTACATGTACAATAAGTCAGTTAAAATTCAGAGCCCCTTATAGCCCTAACGGAATAAGACATCAGGATGGGGTTTTCACTCTTAGAAAGTGCAGAGCTCTCCGTGTAAGATGAGTATCTCCAGTCATTGATAACACAATGATAAGTTGATCAAAATCACTTTTTAATATCATCAGTCTGTTCAAATGAAATGGTGTCCATTTCCTCTCCAAGGCTCAAAACGCACATTCCGTATTTACATATCAAGGCATGATGTACACCAAATGAAAGGTCTGGATCTGCCCTTCAAATAAATATATGGGATGTTCTGAGGTCGTACATGTATATGATGTTATAGGTTTGTGCAAAATTATGCATTATTTGTACTGAAATCTATTCTTATTATTACATCTATTGAGTCAGTTATCATTCAGAGCCCCTTATAGCCCTAACGGAATAAGATATCAGGATGCGGTTTTCACTCTTAGAAAGTGCAGAGCTCTCAGTTTAAGAGGAATATCTCCAGTCCTTGATGACTCAATGATAAGTTGATCAAAATGACGTTTTAATATCATCAGTCTGTTCAAATAAAATGGTGCCCATTTCCTCTCCAAGGCTCAAAATAAATATTCCGCATTCACACATCGAGGCATGGTGTACACCAAATGAAAGGTCTGGATCTGCCCTTCGAGTACATGTATATGATGTTATAGGTAAATACAAAATTATGCATTATATGTACTGAAATCCATTCTGATTATTACATGTACAATAAGTCAGTTAAAATTCAGAGCCCCTTATAGCCCTAATGGAATAAGACATCAGGATGGGGTTTTCACTCTTAGAAAGTGCAGAGCTCTCCGTGTAAGATGAGTATCTCCAGTCATTGATAACACAATGATAAGTTGATCAAAATCACTTTTTAATATCATCAGTCTGTTCAAATGAAATGGTGTCCATTTCCTCTCCAAGGCTCAAAACGCACATTCCGTATTTACATATCAAGGCATGATGTACACAAAATGAAAGGTCTGGATCTGCCCTTCAAATAAATGTATGGGATGTTCTGAGGTCGTACATGTATATGATGTTATAGGTTTGTGCAAAATTATGCATTATTTGCACTGAAATCCATTCTTATTATTACATCTATTGAGTCAGTTATCATTCAGAGCCCCTTATAGCCCTAACGGAATAAGACATCACGATGCGGTTTTCACGCTTAGAAAGTGCAGAACTCTCCGTTTAAGAGGAATATCTCCAGTCCTTGATGACTCAATGATAAGTTGATCAAAATGACGTTTTAATATCATCAGTCTGTTCAAATAAAATGGTACCCATTTCCTCTCCAAGGCTCAAAATAAATATTCCGCATTCACACATCGAGGCATGGTGTACACCAAATGAAAGGTCTGGATCTGCCCTTCGAGTACATGTATATGATGTAATAGGTTAATACAAAATTATGCATTATATGTACTGAAATCCATTCTGATTATTACATGTACAATAAGTCAGTTATCATTCAGAGCCCCTTATAGCCCTAACGGAATAAGACATCAGGATGGGGTTTTCACTTTTAGAAAGTGCAGAGCTCTCCGTGTAAGATGAGTATCTCCAGTCATTGATAACACAATGATAAGTTGATCAAAATCACTTTTTAATATCATCAGTCTGTTCAAATGAAATGGTGTCCATTTCCTCTCCAAGGCTCAAAACGCACATTCCGTATTTACATATCAAGGCATGATGTACACCAAATGAAAGGTCTGGATCTGCCCTTCAAATAAATATATGGGATGTTCTGAGGTCGTACATGTATATGATGTTATAGGTTTGTGCAAAATTATGCATTATTTGTACTGAAATCCATTCTTATTATTACATCTATTGAGTCAGTTATCATTCAGAGCCCCTTATAGCCCTAACGGAATAAGATATCAGGATGCGGTTTTCACTCTTAGAAAGTGGAGAGCTCTCCGTTTAAGAGGAATATCTCCAGTCCTTGATGACTCAATGATAAGTTGATCAAAATGACGTTTTAATATCATCAGTCTGTTCAAATAAAATGGTACCCATTTCCTCTCCAAGGCTCAAAATAAATATTCCGCATTCACACATCGAGGCATGGTGTACACCAAATGAAAGGTCTGGATCTGCCCTTCGAGTACATGTATATGATGTTATAGGTAAATACAAAATTATGCATTATATGTACTGAAATCCATTCTGATTATTACATGTACAATAAGTCAGTTAAAATTCAGAGCCCCTTATAGCCCTAATGGAATAAGACATCAGGATGGGGTTTTCACTCTTAGAAAGTGCAGAGCTCTCCGTGTAAGATGAGTATCTCCAGTCATTGATAACACAATGATAAGTTGATCAAAATCACTTTTTAATATCATCAGTCTGTTCAAATGAAATGGTGTCCATTTCCTCTCCAAGGCTCAAAACGCACATTCCGTATTTACATATCAAGGCATGATGTACACCAAATGAAAGGTCTGGATCTGCCCTTCAAATAAATGTATGGGATGTTCTGAGGTCGTACATGTATATGATGTTATAGGTTTGTGCAAAATTATGCATTATTTGCACTGAAATCCATTCTTATTATTACATCTATTGAGTCAGTAATCATTCAGAGCCCCTTATAGCCCTAACGGAATAAGACATCACGATGCGGTTTTCACGCTTAGAAAGTGCAGAACTCTCCGTTTAAGATGAATATCTCCAGTACTTGATGACTCAATGATAAGTTGATCAAAATGACGTTTTAATATCATCAGTCTGTTCAAATGAAATGGTGTCAATTTCCTCTCCAAGGCTCAAAACGCATATTCCGCATTGACACATCGAGGCATGGTGTACACCAAATGAAAGGTCTGGATCTGCCCTTCGAGTACATGTATATGATGTAATAGGTTAATACAAAATTATGCATTATATGTACTGAAATCCATTCTGATTATTACATGTACAATAAGTCAGTTATCATTCAGAGCCCCTTATAGCCCTAACGGAATAAGACATCACGATGCGGTTTTCACGCTTAGAAAGTGCAGAACTCTCCGTTTAAGATGAATATCTCCAGTACTTGATGACTCAATGATAAGTTGATCAAAATGACGTTTTAATATCATCAGTCTGTTCAAATGAAATGGTGTCCATTTCCTCTCCAAGGCTCAAAACACATATTCCGCATTGACACATCGAGGCATGGTGTACACAAAATGAAAGGTCTGGATCTGCCCTTCGAGTACATGTATATGATGTAATAGGTTAATACAAAATTATGCATTATATGTACTGAAATCCATTCTGATTATTACATGTACAATAAGTCAGTTATCATTCAGAGCCCCTTATAGCCCTAACGGAATAAGACATCAGGATGGGGTTTTCACTCTTAGAAAGTGCAGAGCTCTCCATGTAAGATGAGTATCTCCAGTCATTGATGACACAATGATAAGTTGATCAAAATCACTTTTTAATATCATCAGTCTGTTCAAATGAAATGGTGTCCATTTCCTCTCCAAGGCTCAAAACGCACATTCCGTATTTACATATCAAGGCATGATGTACACCAAATGAAAGGTCTGGATCTGCCCTTCAAATAAATGTATGGGATGTTCTGAGGTCGTACATGTATATGATGTTATAGGTTTGTGCAAAATTATGCATTATTTGTACTGAAATCCATTCTTATTATTACATCTATTGAGTCAGTTATCATTCAGAGCCCCTTATAGCCCTAACGGAATAAGACATCAGGATGCGGTTTTCACTTTTTGAAAGTGCAGAACTCTCCATTTAAGATGAATATCTCCAGTCCTTGATGACTCAATGATAAGTTGATCAAAATGACGTTTTAATATCATCAGTCTGTTCAAATGAAATGGTGCCCATTTCCTCTCCAAGGCTCAAAACGCATATTCCGCATTCACACATCGAGGCATGGTGTACACCAAATGATAGGTCTGGATCTGCCCTTCGAGTACATGTATATGATGTTATAGGTAAATACAAAATTATGCATTATATGTACTGAAATCCATTCTGATTATTACATGTACAATAAGTCAGTTAAAATTCAGAGCCCCTTATAGCCCTAATGGAATAAGACATCAGGATGGGGTTTTCACACTTAGAAAGTGCAGAGCTCTCCGTGTAAGATGAGTATCTCCAGTCATTGATGACACAATGATAAGTTGATCAAAATCACTTTTTAATATCATCAGTCTGTTCAAATGAAATGGTGTCCATTTCCTCTCCAAGGCTCAAAACGCACATTCCGTATTTACATATCAAGGCATGATGTACACCAAATGAAAGGTCTGGATCTGCCCTTCAAAAATATATACATGATTTCATGGTTTTGTAGAGAGATCATGCATTATTTGAACTGCATTCCAGTCTGACCATTAAATCTACTATAATTCAGTTTTCATTCAGAGCCCCTTCTAACCCTTATGGTATAAGACATCAGGATGCGGTTTTCACCCTTTGAAAGTGCAGAGCTCTCCCTGTAAGATGAATATCTCCAGTCCCTGATGACTCACTCATAAGTTGATCAAAATCACATTTTAATGACATCAGTCTGTTAAAATGAAATGGGGTAAATGTCCTCCCCAAGCCCCAAAAATCACATTCCCCTTTCACACATCAAGGCATGATGTAGACAAAATGAACGCTCTGGATATGCCCTTCAAAAATATGTATAAGATGTTATGGGTTTCTTCAGAGATCATGCATTATTTGGACTGCAATCAAGTCTGACCATTACATCTATTAAGTCAGTTATCATGCAGAGCCCCTTATAACCGTAACAGAGTAAGACATCAAGATGCTGTTTTCACCCTTAGAAAGTGCAGAACTCTCCGTTTAAGATGAATATCTCTAGTGCTTGATGACTCACTGATAAGCCAATCAAAATCACATTTTAATAACATCAGTCTGGTCAAATGAAATGCTGTCCATTTCCACTCCAAGCCACAAAAACCATATTCCGCATTCACACATCAAGACATGGTGTATACCAAATGAAAGCTCTGGATCTGCCCTTCAAATATATGTATATGATGTTATGGTTTACACAGAAAATATCCATTATTTAATGACAGAACACTTATACGTATGTCCACTTGGTGACATGGGTGTCCTAATTCATCTCCAAACCCCAAAAGTCTGGGTTCCTATTTACTCCTCACAAAGTTTTACACATCAAATTAAACAGCAAGAATTTATCTTTAAAAAGAGTCGAATCAAACTCTGGGGTCTAAATGGCTCTAATAGTGAATCCAGTTTCAATCTACAGTTATTTAGAGAAATTAATGGTCCAGTATGACTCCAGTCATGAAATAATACCTATTATTTGTGAAACCCATAACACCATGTCCACAATGATAAGTTGATCAAAATCACTTTTTAATATCATCAGTCTGTTCAAATGAAATGGTGTCCATTTCCTCTCCAAGGCTCAAAACGCACATTCCGTATTTACACATCAAGGCATGATGTACACCAAATGAAAGGTCTGTATCTGCCCTTCAAAAATATATACATGATTTCATGGTTTTGTAGAGAGATCATGCATTATTTGAACTGCATTCCAGTCTGACCATTAAATCTACCATAATTCAGTTATCATTCAGAGCCCCTTCTAACGCTTATGGTATAAGACATCAGGATGCGGTTTTCACCCTTTGAAATTGCAGAGCTCTCCCTGTAAGATGAATATCTCCAGTCCTTGATGACTCACTCATAAGTTGATCAAAATCACATTTTAATGACATCAGTCTGTTAAAATGAAATGGGGTAAATGTCCTCCCCAAGACCCAAAAATCACATTCCCCTTTCACACATCAAGGCATGATGTAGACAAAATGAACGCTCTGGATATGCCCTTCAAAAATATGTATAAGATGTTATGGGTTTCTTCAGAGATCATGCATTATTTGGACTGCAATCAAGTCTGACCATTACATCTATTAAGTCAGTTATCATGCAGAGCCCCTTATAACCGTAACAGAGTAAGACATCAAGATACTGTTTTCACCCTTAAAAGTGCAGAACTCTCCGTTTAAGATGAATATCTCTAGTGCTTGATGACTCACTGATAAGCCAATCAAAATCACATTTTAATAACATCAGTCTGGTCAAATGAAATGCTGTCCATTTCCACTCCAAGCCACAAAAACCATATTCCGCATTCACACATCAAGACATGGTGTATACCAAATGAAAGCTCTGGATCTGCCATTCAAATATATGTATATGATGTTATGGTTTACACAGAAAATATCCATTATTTAATGACAGAACACTTATACGTATGTCCACTTGGTGACATGGGTGTCCTAATTCATCTCCAAACCCCAAAAGTCTGGGTTCCTATTTACTCCTCACAAAGTTTTACACATCAAATTAAACAGCAAGAATTTATCTTTAAAAAGAGTCGAATCAAACTCTGGGGTCTAAATGGCTCTAATAGTGAATCCAGTTTCAATCTACAGTTATTTAGAGAAATTAATGGTCCAGTATGACTCCAGTCATGAAATAATACCTATTATTTGTGAAACCCATAACACCATGTCCACAATGATAAGTTGATCAAAATCACTTTTTAATATCATCAGTCTGTTCAAATGAAATGGTGTCCATTTCCTCTCCAAGGCTCAAAACGCACATTCCGTATTTACACATCAAGGCATGATGTACACCAAATGAAAGGTCTGTATCTGCCCTTCAAAAATATATACATGATTTCATGGTTTTGTAGAGAGATCATGCATTATTTGAACTGCATTCCAGTCTGACCATTAAATCTATCATAATTCAGTTATCATTCAGAGCCCCTTCTAACGCTTATGGTATAAGACATCAGGATGCGGTTTTCACCCTTTGAAATTGCAGAGCTCTCCCTGTAAGATGAATATCTCCAGTCCTTGATGACTCACTCATAAGTTGATCAAAATCACATTTTAATGACATCAGTCTGTTAAAATGAAATGGGGTAAATGTCCTCCCCAAGACCCAAAAATCACATTCCCCTTTCACACATCAAGGCATGATGTAGACAAAATGAACGCTCTGGATATGCCCTTCAAAAATATGTATAAGATGTTATGGGTTTCTTCAGAGATCATGCATTATTTGGACTGCAACAAGTCTGACCATTACATCTATTAAGTCAGTTATCATGCAGAGCCCCTTATAACCGTAACAGAGTAAGACATCAAGATACTGTTTTCACCCTTAAAAGTGCAGAACTCTCCGTTTAAGATGAATATCTCTAGTGCTTGATGACTCACTGATAAGCCAATCAAAATCACATTTTAATAACATCAGTCTGGTCAAATGAAATGCTGTCCATTTCCACTCCAAGCCACAAAAACCATATTCCGCATTCACACATCAAGACATGGTGTATACCAAATGAAAGCTCTGGATCTGCCATTCAAATATATGTATATGATGTTATGGTTTACACAGAAAATATCCATTATTTAATGACAGAACACTTATACGTATGTCCACTTGGTGACATGGGTGTCCTAATTCATCTCCAAACCCCAAAAGTCTGGGTTCCTATTTACTCCTCACAAAGTTTTACACATCAAATTAAACAGCAAGAATTTATCTTTAAAAAGAGTCGAATCAAACTCTGGGGTCTAAATGGCTCTAATAGTGAATCCAGTTTCAATCTACAGTTATTTAGAGAAATTAATGGTCCAGTATGACTCCAGTCATGAAATAATACCTATTATTTGTGAAACCCATAACACCATGTCCATGTCCTCGAAGGGCAGATCCAGAGCTTTCATTTGGTATACACCATGCCTTGATGTGTGAATGCAGAATATGGTTTTTGTGGCTTGGAGTGGAAATGGACAGCATTTCATTTGAACAGACTGATGTTATTAAAATGTGATTTTGATCAGTTTATCAGTGAGTCATCAAGGAATGGAGGTACTCACATTAAACAAAGAGCTTTGCCCATTCAAATGGTGAAAATCTCATCGGTTATAAGGGGCTCTGAATGACAACTGACTTCTGGTAGATGTAATGGTCAAACTTGATTGCAGTCCAAATAATGTACAATTTCTGCATGAACCGATAACATCATGTGCATTTCCTCAAAGGGCAGATCCAGTGCTTTCAACTGGTATACATCATGCCCTGATGTGTGAATGCAGAATGTGATTTTAGGGCTTGATATTGAAATATATTCATATCCTCTCCAACAGGCTTTTTCCATTAGAATATAATTTTGATCCACTTATAATTGAGTCATCAAGGATTGACTATACACATTTTATAGATGAAAATCTGCACTTTTCAAAGGTGAAAACCTTACCTTTATGTGTTATTCCGAAAGGGTGATGAGGGGCTCTGAAACATGTCTGATAATGCTATTAGTTTTGATCAATTTTTCATATATTTCAAAATTATATTTAATGGAAATTCTATGCTCACATGAAAGTACATGTGATGCCCATTCAGCAACTGTTAAAATTGTATTGATGTGCATTCCACAGCGAGTGCTGCAGGCATTTGAACGGAGGTCCTTTTTTGGCACAGAGCGCTATTGGCCATTCCGAGCTTCATTCCGCTGTTCCGTTCCGGCTTTTACCCAGGCCCGTTAATTTCATTATGCCCTCTCTCTTAAATCGGAGAAAGGCGTAGATGTCAACGTCGTCGTACAAATCGTACAAAGGGATGCAATCTATCTCGCAAAATTCGTCGGCGAGGACGAGGTTCGTAGTTTTCAAGCAATTCTTCAATATATTCAAATCGGTCTGCCTTTTTAAATGATGCCGCTATTCCTGGTCAATGGCTTGCGTAAATATTTAGTTTATACGTAGGGTTACGTTCTAACTTTGTTTTGTGGTACAACAGGTTTTATTTTAGTAGTGCGCAAGTTGTAACTTAATGGAGACTTAAGTTACAACTAGCCAACGTTTGAACTTACGTATAGCTGGTGCAACCGGCCCCTAGTAAAGACTTTACGCACAAATTTAGTTACAAACTTCCGTATGACCGGTGCAACCCAGCCCAGAGGAGGGAAGGGAATACAGCCAAATACCCCCACAACTAGAGCCAGAGTCAAGCAGCATTTCCCCGACAGAAAGATTTCAGAGAGGCAGGCATTATCCAGGTATACAGTGATAATATTAGGATATTTTAACCTTTCGAACAGAAAGCAAGAACACACTTGAGGGGAAGAACATTACAGTATAGGCTGATGCATAGTTGTAGGCTATATCAGGCTTAGAATGGACACATTTCCAAACAATATCTGAATTAATTATATCCATTTTGCATTATATCCATGTTGGGAAAAAACTGATAGGCATTGCTCAGTGTTTCAAAAACATAGATTACATCTCATAAAATGTCTCTGTTTTGATGGGAAAGATCTCATGTTGCCAATAGGCTACTTTCAGGAATGATCTATAGTGAATTTAACTCTTATCCCAGCCATAATTTTATCACAATTAGGTAGCCTAATATAATTGAACGTTTCTTAAATGTTGTTGAACATGTGAACATGTGTTTTATAACTGCTGTTATGAAAAAAAAGTATAGATATGTAAATTATGTTCTGTGGATACTGCTCCACCTGTGTTAAGGAATTATATCAGGGGGAGGGCTAAACGAGGGTCTGAGCCATTCATTTGTGTCCATTAATGTCTCTTGGGGATTTAGTTTATCCAGCATTTGTCTGCATCCCCTGGTGTTCGATCACCTGTTTGTTTGGGGTCTCTTTGGGGGCGACGTGTGCTCATTTGTTTGGTTGCTTGTCTCTGTGCATCTGGGGGCCTAACGGGTTTTAAAGGGATAGTTCGGAATTTTGGACATAATGTCTCAATTATGACTTACCCATGATGTAGTTGATTGATGGAAACCATTTTCAGCTAATTCCATGCTGTCCCTTCTTTTGGACATAAACACGTTGGTGGACACAGAGCAGTGGAACAGAGTGACATGAAAAGGAAAACCACGCCCAGCCTGCAGCATGGGGGAACAATCAGGAATACAAACACGATACGAGAGGAAACAGGTAAAACGCGGGACACAACAGGACGGGAGTGAGAGCATCACAGTTGAATCCTTCACTTTGTGCTGACCTATATTCTCTGTGGAAGTACGGTGGCGGAGTGATACTTTACGTTACCTACGAATGTAGTGCCGGCACTGGTGGACTACAACAACAAAGAAGAGCAACAAGTTGCAATGGCCACGTTTGCTCCGCCCTGATAGTAGCAGAAGAGCCCGGTCCCACAGGAAACTTGGCCTCTCTCTTTGAGGCACAAAACAAAGCAAGTGTGTATGAACTAAGCGTTTGTCCTCTGGAAACAGAGGACGGCCCTAACAAGGGATTGTGGCGAGGGCCAAAAGGCCATTTGTAGGGGATACGTCAGTAGTCCACACCCTGATTAAAGATGCGCATGGTCAGGACCATTGCGCAAGGGGGGAAATGCTTCAAATATGTGCAGACGGCAGAATCAAATGGGTAGAGGCACTAACACTGGCACTAATGAGCATGTGAATGCAAACTAACAGAAGCTCGCATCTAACCCATGAAATGCTAACAGGTAGACCAATGCCAGTACCGTACCTACGGGGTCCATACAATGGACCTCTGCTTGAATAGCTTGAGAGAGAGCTGTCAAATTATGTGCGGCATCTAACCTTAATACACAAGACTATTCTCCAACAGGTAAAAGGAGCCACTGAAGGAAGTACAAGCAACATCTCAGAGGACATAAAGCTGCGTGGAGAGCAGGCTAACTACTCTATGCACTAATGGCGGCGGCGCACTCGGTTGCAGCGGCTCCACCGGATCATGTTGTGTGTAATGCTGTGTTTACGTCTGTGTCCATTAATTGCCGCCACAAAGATAGCTCCGGTAAATATGTGTACAGTCGACAGTTTATGTTACATATCAGAAGATCACCTATTCATGTCTATACGAGCATCCCAGTGGAAGAGTTACAGCAACTCAGGCTGCTGCGCCGACCAGCTCCGGAGACCACGGCCTTACCTGCTTCTACAGCCAGCTTGAGAAAGCACCGCAAGCGGTGTGAGAGAGCCCGGAAGCGCGGAGGTATCCAGGCTAGGCTGTACCGTCCATCCTGCTGGCGAATGTACGCTCCCTGGATAACAAACTCGATCACCTGAGACTACAGAGGACCACTCGGCGTGAGATGAGAGACTGCTGTGTCTATGTTTTTACGGAAACATGGCTGAATGAAAACATCCCGGACACGGCCTTTCAACTAGACGGACTCTCTCTCCACAGAGCTGACAGAATAACATCACTCTCTGGTAAGACCCGCAGAGGCGGCCTCTGTGTATATATTAACCTCTTGCTGCCAAACGCCCCCTAGCGGTAACACGGGCATTACGGAAATTATTAAATTATACATTTCATTAATTTAATAATATATAATAAACTGCTCACCTCAATATTTTGATTAAATATCCTTAAGATATATCCATTCCTTCTGGGAAAGTGGTTTTTAAGCCCAAAACGTTGAGATAAAACTTTGTAAATAACGTTGGAAACTCTGACCTAATTCTCATGTATTGCAGCTTGATGTCACACCATAAACAATGTGCTGGTAAACTGTTCTGCTTAATTGTATTTCACAAAACTTTGGTTTGAAAAATCATTATACCTTTAGGTTTCAAGAAAAAATACTTTAAAACTTTCATACGGCTGTACATGATTTTTTTCCAATTTTAAACCGACTTGTGCTTTTTTGCACTTGATTACGACTCGTTCGGCTGTGTTAACTTTGGCGTTGTGAAACTCAGCCAGTTTCTGGAGTACCAATCCCGTGGCTTAGTATATGTTAGCCAGAGTGGTTTTGAACTTGTTTGCAGAGATTTATGCAAAACCGTCGTCAATTGGGTGTATTTCTTTGACTGATAGCACAATAGGCTGCTATCTTTGTGGATCTCTCCAAGGCATTTGATACTGTTGATCATCCTTTGCTCTTGGATACTTTGAGCAGGATTGGTTTTAGTCCTGGTGCATATTCCTGGTTCCTAAATTATCTCTCTGATCGACAGCAGTCAGTGAACTTCGGATCTGCCCATTCTGAGTTTTTGTCGATTACAAAGGGGGTCCCGCAAGGTTCTATTTTGGGTCCAGTTCTTTTTATAATTTATATAAATAATATGCTCTCATCTCTAACTCAATGTTATGTCCACTTATACGCAGATGATACAATTCTGTTTTGTATTGCAGATTCTGCTGATCTCGCTGTAAAGAATTTGCAAACCTCCTTTGATATTCTCCAAACAGCACTAAGTGACCTTAAACTTGATTTAAATGCAAATAAAACCAAGGTTATGCCGTTTTCTAAACATAGAGATGCTAGTGACTTTGATTAAAAAATTTCTACTAAGCAGGGATCCTGTATCGAAAGAGTCACTGTCTATAAATACCTCGGTATTTGGATTGACAATCAACTTACTTTTAGATTTCATATCGACAATCTTGTCAAAAAACTAAGACAAAAAATTGGTTTTCTTTATAGAAATAAATCTAATTTTCCAATATTTTGTAGAAAAAGGATTGTCGAGGCTGTTTTTCTTTCTGTATTGGATTACGGCGATGTAGTGTACAGGCATGCATCTGCCTGTATTCTCAAGCCTCTGGACGCCGTTTATCATTCTGCCCTTAGGTTTAATACTGGCGATGCCTATGGTACGCATCACTGTACATTATATGATAAAGTTGGGTGGTCTTCCCTCTCTCTCAGGCATGACAAGCATTTTTATTTATTCATTTATAAGGCCCTTATTGGCAAAGCCCCACATTATTTAAACTCTATGCTTGTTTGCTCATCGGGATCATATTATACTCGGTCCTGTGACTGGATTACATTAAATATCCCGAAAGTCCAAACTGACAACCTGGTCTCACAGCCCATTCGTATCTATTCTACGAAATTCCAGTCCCGAAAATTCGTACTTATTTTACGAATTAGCGATTGCACACCACGTGACTTTACGATTTTCTCAGATGAATTACGAGACAAAACGGAGATCCACCATTTTTATTTCACGGTCAAATAAAGCGAATGGGTAAGCTGCCGGTATTGTACTTATAGTTTATACTTATAGTTATAGTACATTCATAGAATACCTTTCTTATTTTGTAATTGCATTTTAATGCAATATGATGTATAATTCTCGAGCTTCTTCGTCTCTGCTTTATCTGTGTGGGTTGCTATTTATAGGCTAGTCTTGTAGGCTATTGCTTGTATTAAACTAGCTGAAGTTAGCTAGGTCTGTTCAGATCAGTACATACTGCATAGGCTGCAATATGATTATTAATGGATTTAGCTTGTGAACTAGCCATCAGAGCGTGTCGTTTTCGGTTCTTTTGAGACGTATAACATGAGAAAAGCGAGCATATCTGTAATGGAAACAACCGCGTCTCCCCGTTAACTTCTGTAATGAACTGCGATTCCCATGATTCTGTGCGCTGTCTGTGTGTATTGCCCATAGACTGCAGAGACGTGACGGGTTGACCACTGAATTGGCTTCATGCCCCAATGAGCAGCTCCCATGGGAATCCATGGAACTGGTAAGCGGAAGCTGCCTCCAGTTTTTTTTTTATCTCGATGGTTGAACTTTCATTCATAAAACCAACAAAAAAAAAAGTCTGCCAGTCTGCAAATAACAGGATTCCTAAATGCTATATGCAAATCCCATATGCAAAAGGTCTATAAAAATCTTTTAAAAATCACATATGCCATATACAAAACTTAAATAAAATAAATATGTAGTAGAGAGCTAGCATATACATTTCTTGCTAAAATTAAATAGTTCCCTAATACATGGTACTCCTTATAAAAAAAACATTGAGAGATTGTATAAGAATTGTATAGAAATATATAATATAATAGGCTACTAATCAACATGCTTTTTTATAAAAACTTTGCAAGTATGATCATATATGATTTTTACAGACCTTTTGCATATGGGATTACCTTCGTAAGCATTTAGGAATCCTGATATTTGCAGACTGGCAGACTTTTTTTTGTTGTTGGTAGTTTAAGCCAACACAATCTCTCAAGCATGGTACACAGCAGATATAGAATGTACAAAATACGCACTGTTGTTATTTATAATAATAATAATAATAATAATAATGCAATTTTATTTAAAGCCTTTTTTTACAGCAAAATCCTATTACACAGTTAAAGTAAAATATATAAAAACAATGGATAAATAAAACAAAAGACTAAAATGAACATGAAAAATATTCTCAAATCCAGAAGCTTGAGAAGAAATGCAATAATAATGGTATATAATGTAAGGAAGACTTAAAATTCAGTAATTAGACTATCAGTTTCCTTTTCAATTTAGAATTAAACAAATTTTGTAGGCTGATAACCACAATGATAATTTTCCATGCCAAATAAGCGTTCATGCGCGGCTCTCAAGCCTACAATACTTCGGCATAACCAGCAGGTAATGTGCGTATGTCAAGTGAAGACCTGACGTGGAGCTACAACCATTTCCACGGTCAAATGGAGTCACGTTGAAATTTTATAAATCACTACTTTGTCGTGATTTTTTACGTACGCCACACGTAAGATCAAATTTGATCAAAAGTACTTTTTATAAATGAGGCCCCTGGTCTTGGCCCTTCTGCCCTTCTGACCATCTTCTGGCATAGACTCAAGACTCGCCTGTTTAGATTGCATCTTTGCTTCCTGAATTAATTGTTAGCATGCAAGTCTTGCTTTTTGTAATAGCATTTTAGGGGCATGTTAACAGTGATTTATACATCAACACTTGCCATGTTACTGACATTTTAGTTAATGTATTATTTAGACTTGTACAGTTTTTTTTTTCAGTATACCATTGTTTTTTTATTGGACATTTCTCTTATATAGCAGTATTTCTCATTCCCCCCTCTACTTAACAGGTCAAGGAGAGGATATCAGCCTGCCTGGCTGACATTTCTATGTGGATGGCTACTCATCACCTGAAGCTCAACCTTCATAATACGGAACTGCGCTTCATACCTCACAGGACCTCCCCACTGCAAGCCCTCTCCATCACTGTCGATGGTACTATGGTGGCTGCCTCCCGCTCTGCAAGGAACCTGGGGATGGTCCTGGATGACCAGCTGGACTTCATGGAGCACATCAGGGCAACAGCACGGTCTTGCAGGTTCCTCCTGTACAACATCAGGAGGATTCGACCATACCTGACCACCTACTCGACCCAGCTTCTCGTCCAGACCATGGTTATCTCACGCCTGGATTACTCCCCCCAAAGTTTTCACACATCACCCCCCTGCTGAGGTCAGTGTACTGGCTGCCGGTCGCCGCCAGGATCAGGTTCAAAGTTCTGACCCTGGCCTACGCTGCAGCCAAAAGGACAAGCCCTTCCTACCTGCAAGACATAATACAACACTAAACTCCAGCTCGACCACTTCGCTCTGCTCATCCGGACTGCGGAGCTTCTCCACCCTAGCTCCCCAGTGGTGGAACAAACTCTTCACTCCTCTACGTTTTGATCAAACACTGCCTGCACACCTCTTCAGAAACTCACCTTGACTGTTTTTAGCTTGTTTCCTGTTCCTTAATTCTTTGTTGATTTTATAGTTTATAATGTCTTGTTGTCTTAGCCATAGCTTACTGTGTACTATACTCAATGTGGATATTATACTATGGATAGCTGCTATGTTATGATAAGAAATTAGCTCTATCTGAACTGATGTCATTGACCTTCGGTATGGACTTATTGTGCGTCGCTTTGGATAAAAGCATCTGCCAAATGAATAATGTAAATAAAGTTTATTATTATTATTATTATTATTTTATGCAAACTTATGCACTTTTTGCCTTGTGAGTCGCTCTGTATAAGCGCATCTGCCAAATGAATAAATGTCTGTATTGATACACTTCTGTAATGTGATGGACCCTTTCTAGATTAAATAAGATAAATGTCCAGCTAATAAAAGCTTGAAGACGCTGAAGTTCAATACGTCTCTGAGTGAATTAATACTAAATTTATTTTACAGTGCATTGTGTACGCTATATATTGATGTACTGTAAATTATCTCTTCTCTTTCAAAACCTGATGGCCAATATACGGCATATAGTAATAATGTTTATCATTTTAGTCATATAAAGGTTTGAAATTGTATATACCACAACATCTGATATTGATTACAATGAAAACACCAATCTAGGAATTGCTAATGTATTATCTAGCTAGCAAGCCAGTTATGCTAGCTATGCTAGATACTGCAATTTTCTGGCATGTTGACCACCCTGACATGGATTAATTAGAATATAAATATACCCAAATTGTAAACTATGAAATTAAATACAAGAGCTATGGAAGGGTCAAAGGTCACAACAGTAGGATTAGGGTTATGGGTTCCTTAAAATCTAGAGGCTTGAAATTCGGAACTATTAATATATCCATGGCCTACATTGCATAAGCAAAAGAACAGACCCCTAGCACACATAGACGCTCTATAGCACCACCTACAAATCTCAATTTTTTTAAGACTTTGACTCCTCCTACCTGAAGCACAAAGGCAGCCAAGCATCCCAAATTTAGTATACAAGGACAACTCAGCACCCCCTGTGACATATATATTTGCATGTAAGCATAAATTAAACTTATCCTAATTAATTTGACTAATGATGAAAAATAGGTCTATGAAGGCTGTTAGAATGTTCATAGGTCATTTTGGGTTACTGCTGAACACTGCACTCAGCTTCCCAAAATCGTAGAAGCATGACATTTTGCTAACTGAGTCTCATCAGGGCCTCTAGCATGTACACCAAAAATTAGACCCCTAGCATGAACACAGACTCTGTAGCGCCCCCTTGAAAATGTGATTTTTGAACATTTTGGGCACTCGCCATTTGTACACCGAATGATGTATCATGCTGAAATGTCGGAATCTAGACCACCTCTAGACATACTACAAATAATGTCAGAACCAGATCTCTAGCTACAAAAAAAAGTGCAGTATATGCTTTCAACAGGGGGCGCCACTTAAATTTCAGAATTAATGTACAACACTTTCCGAGGTGATTCTTAGGATCAAGCCGAGTCAGAAAACATCAGTCATAAGAACATTTCAGTAAAAAAGACAATATAGGACTGCCATCTACTTTTGACTATTAATATTAATATTAAGCTATTAATATTGAAAATGTATATCCTGTCTACCAGCAGCTAAAACAGGCGTAGCTAGCTAGGTACCTAGATCTGGTTGAACGTAGCTAGCATAACCGGCTTGCTAGGTAGATAATACATTAGTAATTCCTAGATAATTACGTATACAGGGAATATATTTGTTTAAAAAAAACTACAATTCCCAGTAATACTTTCCTTAGCGCAAAGCAATAAAATGGCGCCGAAATGTAGTTTGATACAACCGTAAACACACACGAAGATGCCCTCCGTTTATTGCGAATGGGATCACGCTACTCACATGAACCCAACTTTTAATACTTAGATAATTATCTTAGCTACTTCTAGACATTTATAATGCTTTCCAAATCCAGCAGGTTGATAATTAATAAGCAGACAGTAGTGAACAGCATGCAGTAGCCTAGTGTGAAAGCTTTGTATGAATGAAAGCATTCCCTTTAAATACATAAAAATGACAAGGGTGTCAGCTGTATGTAAAAAAAATATATATTTAAAAAAGAAAATTGTTAATGTAGTCTATCCTATGATCTGAGATTTTATTGGTAATTATATAAAAATAATTTTCTACCCATTTTAAATTGGTGTTTTCATTGTAATCAATATCAGATGTTGTGGTATATACAATTTCTAACTTTTCTATGACTAAAATGATAAACATTATTATTACTATATGCTGTATATTGGCCATCAGGTTTTGAAAGAGAAGAGATAATTTACAATACATCAATATATGGTGTACACAATGCACTGTCAAATACATTTTGTATTAATTCACTCAGAGACGTATTGTACTTCAGTGTCTTCAAGCTTTTATTAGCTGGACATTTAGCTTATTTAATCTAGAAAGGGTCCATCACATTACAGAAGTGTATCAATACAGACATTTATTCATTTGGCAGATGTGCTTATACAGAGCGACTTACAAGGCAAAAAGTGCATAAGTTTGCATAAAATAATAATAATAATAATAATAATAATAATAATAATAATAAACTTTATTTACATTACATTCATTTGGCAGATGCTTTTATCCAAAGCGACGCACAATAAGTGCATACCGAAGGTCAATGACATCAGTTCAGATAGAGCTAATTTCTTATCATAACATAGCAGCTATCCATAGTCATGAACATTGAGTATAGTACACAGTAAGCTATGGCTAAGATAAGAAGACATTATAAACTATAAAATCAACAAAGAATTAAGGAACAGGAAACAAGCGAAAAACAGTCAAGGTGCGTTTCTGAAGAGGTGTGCAGGCAGTGTTTGATCAAAACGTAGATGAGTGAAGAGTTTGTTCCACCACTGGGGAGCTAGGGTGGAGAAGCTCCGCAGTCCGGACGAGCAGAGCGAAGTGGTCGAGCTGGAGTTTAGTGTTGTATTATGTCTTGCAGGTAGGAAGGGCTTGTCCTTTTGGCTGCAGCGTAGGCCAGGGTCAGAACTTTGAACCTGATCCTGGCGGCGACCGGCAGCCAGTACACTGACCTCAGCAGGGGGGTGATGTGTGAAAACTTTGGGGGGAGTAATCCAGGCGTGAGATAACCATGGTCTGGACGAGAAGCTGGGTCGAGTAGGTGGTCAGGTATGGTCGAATCCTCCTGATGTTGTACAGGAGGAACCTGCAGGACCGTGCTGTTGCCCTGATGTGCTCCATGAAGTCCAGCTGGTCATCCAGGACCATCCCCAGGTTCCTTGCAGAGCGGGAGGCAGCCACCATAGTACCGTCGACGGTGATGGAGAGGGCTTGCAGTGGGGAGGTCCTGTGAGGTATGAAGCGCAGTTCCGTATTGTGAAGTTGAGCTTCAGGTGATGAGTAGCCATCCACATAGAAATGTCAGCCAGGCAGGCTGATATCCTCTCCTTGACCTGTTAGGTAGAGGGGGGAATGAGAAATACTGCTATATAAGAGAAATGTCCAATAAAAAAACAATGGTATACTGAAAAAAAAAAACTGTACAAGTCTAAATAATACATTAGCTAAAATGTCAGTAACATGGCAAGTGTTGATGTATAAATCACTGTTAACATGCCCCTAAAATGCTATTACAAAAAGCAAGACTTGCATGCTAACAATTAATTCAGGAAGCAAAGATGCAATCTAAACAGGCGAGTCTTGAGTCTATGCCAGAAGATGGTCAGAAGGGCAGAAGGGCCAAGACCAGGGGCCTCATTTATAAAAAGTACTTTTGATCAAATTTGATCTTACGTGTGGCGTACGTAAAAAATCACGACAAAGTAGTGATTTATAAAATTTCAACGTGACTCCATTTGACCGTGGAAATGGTCGTAGCTCCACGTCAGGTCTTCACTTGACATACGCACATTACCTGCTGGTTATGCCGAAGTATTGTAGGCTTGAGAGCCGCGCATGAACGCTTATTTGGCATGGAAAATTATCATTGTGGTTATCAGCCTACAAAATTTGTTTAATTCTAAATTGAAAAGGAAACTGATAGTCTAATTACTGAATTTTAAGTCTTCCTTACATTATATACCATTATTATTGCATTTCTTCTCAAGCTTCTGGATTTGAGAATATTTTTCATGTTCATTTTAGTCTTTTGTTTTATTTATCCATTGTTTTTATATATTTTACTTTAACTGTGTAATAGGATTTTGCTGTAAAAAAAAGCTTTAAATAAAATTGCATTATTATTATTATTATTATTATAAATAACAACAGTGCGTATTTTGTACATTCTATATCTGCTGTGTACCATGCTTGAGAAATTGTGTTGGCTTAAACTACCAACAACAAAAAAAAGTCTGCCAGTCTGCAAATATCAGGATTCCTAAATGCTTACGAAGGTAATCCCATATGCAAAAGGTCTGTAAAAATCATATATGATCATACTTGCAAAGTTTTTATAAAAAAGCATGTTGATTAGTAGCCTATTATATTATATATTTCTATACAATTCTTATACAATCTCTCAATGGTTTTTTTATAAGGAGTACCATGTATTAGGGAACTATTTAATTTTAGCAAGAAATGTATATGCTAGCTCTCTACTACATATTTATTTATTTAAGTTTTGTATATGGCATATGTGATTTTTAAAAGATTTTTATAGACCTTTTGCATATGGGATTTGCATATAGCATTTAGGAATCCTGTTATTTGCAGACTGGCAGACTTTTTTTTTTGTTGGTTTTATGAATGAAAGTTCAACCATCGAGATAAAAAAAAAACTGGAGGCAGCTTCCGCTTACCAGTTCCATGGATTCCCATGGGAGCTGCTCATTGGGGCATGAAGCCAATTCAGTGGTCAACCCGTCACGTCTCTGCAGTCTATGGGCAATACACACAGACAGCGCACAGAATCATGGGAATCGCAGTTCATTACAGAAGTTAACGGGGAGACGCGGTTGTTTCCATTACAGATATGCTCGGTTTTCTCATGTTATACGTCTCAAAAGAACGGAAAACGACACGCTCTGATGGCTAGTTCACAAGCTAAATCCATTAATAATCATATTGCAGCCTATGCAGTATGTACTGATCTGAACAGACCTAGCTAACTTCAGCTAGTTTAATACAAGCAATAGCCTACAAGACTAGCCTATAAATAGCAACCCACACAGATAAAGCAGAGACGAAGAAGCTCGAGAATTATACATCATATTGCATTAAAATGCAATTACAAAATAAGAAAGGTATTCTATGAATGTACTATAACTATAAGTATAAACTATAAGTACAATACCGGCAGCTTACCCATTCGCTTTATTTGACCGTGAAATAAAAATGGTGGATCTCCGTTTTGTCTCGTAATTCATCAGAGAAAATCGTAAAGTCACGTGGTGTGCAATCGCTAATTCGTAAAATAAGTACGAATTTTCGGGACTGGAATTTCGTAGAATAGATACGAATGGGCTGTGAGACCAGGTTGAAACTGAGCTGGGAAGATCTGCCTTCTCATATTGTGCTCCTTCGACATGGAATTCCCTGCAGATCATTTTAAAACTAGACTCACTGGTGCCTCTGGCCCATTTTAAACCACTGCTTTTTAGTCACTTAAATTCTGTCTGCACCTGTTTTAATTGATTTGTTTTATATTTGTATCTTGATTTTTCTACGTCTTAATTTGAAATTGATTTGTCTTAATTGTCTTATGCCTTGTATGTTTATCTTATTTTACCTCATCATTTTATACTCGACATCATTGTAAATGAGGGGTGGCCCTCAATGATCTTCGAGTTTAAATAAGAAATAAAAAAAAATAAAAAAAATAAAAGTATCGGGCGAATCGCGGAAGCTTGTTTGTTTCACCTCGTAAACTAATCTGGAGCCAGCTGCTTTCTCAGGGGCTTGTCTTGGGCTTGGTTAGGTTTTGGAGGCTGCTTGTTTCTATTTCCAGTCAGTCAACGAGCTTCACAATTTGGAACTAAAATTACTCGGCCGCAAAAACTCCCAATCATTGAGCGTAGTGATATTCACGTAATGAAGAGAATGAGAGTTTTCAGTGCGACACTTTGTTCCACATGAGTTAATTGTTCTGTAAGCAGTACAGCAGACTCTGCAGGTAAACAAATGAGAAATTTATGCATGACCTAACACGAGGGAGAGATACCATGAGGATGAGTTTGTTGTTGTTGATTATTATGCAGGCGTTTATTTTATCTAGGGTGGACATTTGATTTTATATACCTGGACTAATTTCTGGCTAATGAGGCAGAGCTTTTTGGGGACCACGGCTAGGCTAGTTAGTTGTGTAATATGAAACACACCAAAAACACATCTAAATTAACTTTTATTGCCAATTATCAGATTTTATTGTAAAACATAAAAAATAAATTATATTGAGACTTTTCTGGAACCTGGGCCATTTTGCACAATTTGGCACAATTTGTGCCAACTTTGGTAACCAAAATGGTTCGCCTGAAAAAAAGCTCTGTAGAATTTGAATGATTTGAGATATTGACAGGCGAGAATTGGTATATTTTGCCCTTGGTATTACGAGGTTAATTAGGCCTATTTTAGTCAGAATCAGTTTCAGACTCTGCACTATCCTCTGGATAATTGCCCTCACTTTCAGGGTGAACGTTTAGCCTAACTTCTATTAATGCCATTTCCTTCTCTTTTAACCACTCACCTCTAGGTATAGCTACAACAGAAAAACCACTTCCAAATCCGTCAACCTCATTAAGTGTCTCGTACAGGTATAAATGACCATAATCATCTCCTCTGCAAAAATGCCTCTCCTGTACTGGTCCGTGTATATCATTTGCCTCTACTGACAATACATGATACCACATTACAAAAATGTTTCAGAGCTCATTACAAGACAAAGAAAAAGATAAATATTAGTCCATGGGTGGGAGCAGCATACAGCCTCCACAGTTTGAATCACTCCACAGAGTGACTGACCCGTCGGTCACTAATCAAACTTTTTAGAATTTGAGCGCAATACAGCATCAAGTTACGTTTTGCTGTGGTGGCTCACCTGTGATTCTCTTTCTATGGATTGTGTATTGATCACCCCAGACAGACGTCTTACTCTCCTCGGTCCGGTCGCCGCCGTCCTTCCTCTAACTGTAACCAGTCACCTCTCTGTGAGAAGGTGGGTTGCGGTCTCGGGGTTTGAACTCCCGGCAGTGCACTGTCTAAGCCGTTCCGACTTGAGAGAAATCTGCGTAGGAGAAAATCAAGTTAGCAATCCTGCCGACTACGCCATATTGTCGTGGATTTTTCCCTTTCAACCCACAGTGAGCAAGTCTGTTCAAACAGAACCACAATGAAACGATGTAATAGAATAAGAAAAAGAATTTCACTTTATTTAGAGATAAACTCAGAATGAGAGAGAGTCTCATCAGAATCTCTCTAACCTGAGAAAAAGCATACAGAGGAGATTTATACACAATCTATCATTGCTTTACTGATTTGCCACAAGGGGCGGTTTCTAAACATACAGAGACAAGGGTATCCATTTCTTGGTGTTTTGTCTTTCAATAACCTCTAACCTTCAAACAACGAAAACATCCATCTCACAGACTGTCTCTGCAGATTGTGAAGGAGAGACACAGAGGGAGTGTTCACAGAGAATACATTGTTTAATTACTTAACTCAATATAGTTGATCTATTATATTAAATGCTTAATGATAATCATGTGATTGTCTCTATGTTAATACACACACATTGTAAAACAGAAAATTCCTTCACAAGGGGTGGTAGAGAGGGCAAATGGAACCATTAAGAACTGGTTAACAAAAGTGATGGCAGAAACAGGTCTGGATTGGGTCTAGGCCCTGCCAATTGTCCTTACAGGTATGCGGGGGAGGGTCCATGCTGCTACAGGGTTGTCGCCCTATGAAGTCATCACAGGGCGGCCCATGAGGGCTGGATGTCACCCCCCAGGGCTGATGCTGGACAAGGAGCTAGCTGACACTTGCATGGTAAGTTACTGTGTTCAGCTAACCAATGTTCTGAGATCTGTGCATCAACAGGTGAAAGCAGCTCTCCCAGACCCAGCCAGCGGGCCTCTACATGACCTGCAGCCGCAGACTGGGTGGTGATAAAAGACTTCAGAAGGAAGAAGTGGCACCAGGCCAGGTGGAGGGGTCCTTTCCAGGTACTACTCACCATGCCCACAGCCGTGCGAGTGGAAGGCCGTGCTTCTTGGGTCCACGCCAGCCACTGCAAAAGAGCTCCACCAGCGCCAAAGGACGGATAAGGGTGAGAGACCCACCTCAACCGACGCGCAGGGACGACTAAGTTCTCACAGAGTTTAAAAACTCAGAGAACCACCACTTCAAGGAGCACGTGACGGTAATATCTGCTCCCAACATGCCAGACCACAGCAGGAACACCGAGGGGTACAACCCTTTAAGAAGATTAGGCTGCAGCCTGGAGGTAGGCCTATTGCTACTAGGCCTCATTACCCTCATCATTGACCATTATCCTGATTCATGAGACATTCTACACCATTAACACCAGTGAACTAAACGGTACTGTTGTAATGACTAAAAGGATTAAAAGGTATGTCACCACCGGGAATGAAGCTTGGCTGACACCAGGAACTGTGAAGCATCATTATGCTACTAACTCTTGGTGGTGTTATGCTGAGTGGACTGCAAAGCAGCACTTTAACCAGTCTTGTTATGTTTGCTCTCACATGCCTCATTCCACAGCAGGCCCTCTTCTTCAGGTGCAGAATCTGAAGAACGACCTCTCAACATGTTTGGTGGGACTGAGTTCTCACCCAGGTATGGGAAAACGGTGGGAAGAACCTGATTTCACTGTGCCATTAAATCTGTCACTTTTGAGTACTCCAGTAGTCAATACAGATTGTTCTTTCCTGAAAGATTACCTAGCATGGCCACAGGTGTCATGGAGAATGCCCGATCCAGTCGTACTTAAACATAGTATGAAGTTTGGAAGGTGTATTATAGGTAATGGCTCTAATGCGCTAGGTCAATTAGACAATGTTCAGTGTAAAACTGTTTTCTGTGACTGTCCGCCCATACAGCCGGATAAGTGTTTTGACTGTCTGAGTGACAGAGACGACCCTGACATGGCTGATGAGACATGCAGGAAGAACTGGTCACACGCAATCTCATTACCTTGGAATAGGGAACAAACTGCAAACTGTTCCGGGATAACGCCATCCTCTCGCCTTGGGAGTCGACTGTTATCAGATTGGTACTGACTTTGTGGAAATTCAGTCTACACTGCTCTCCCCCCTGACTGGGGTGGAGTGTGTGCCATTGTTGCTTTGTATGACTCTACATATGTGATTCCTGACCTTTCCACAATATAGTCACACCACACGTCGCATGCACAGGGTAAAGAGAGGGTTTTAGGATAGTAATCCTGTTCCTACTGAACATCGGCTTTGGACTGCAGGTTCTAAGTTTATACAGGCTTTGTTTCCTGGGTTAGGTGTGTTAGAGGCTTTTAAAGAGATAGAAGTTACTCGATACACTTTTCTCCAGTACATAAACTCCTCCATTTTGACAATAGGTGCTGTAAAAACTGAGTTGACTTCACTGCGATTAATGGTTGTGCAGAATCGCATGGTATTAGATCAGCTTACTGCAGAGCAGGGGGGGGTTTGTGTGATGATTGGGGAGGCGTGTTGCACGTACATACCACATTATGATGAGGATGGCCAGATCATACAGCAGGGACTTAGAAATATGACCAAACTCCATGACTCATTAGTGGAGAGGGAGGTTGATTCAAATAAAGATTGGTTCTTTAACCTCCTGACAGGTTGGAGGAAAAACACTGCTGAGAATCTTTTTGCCTGTTGTTATCTTTGCCACCCTGCTCGTATTTCTTTGCTGTTGTGGAATGCCACTGATTCGCGCCTGTATTGCACGCCTCACTCAAGCTGCTATAGGTCAGTACTTACGGCAATATGTTCCTGATCCTGAACAAGATAATGTATTCCTTCTCCGACAACTTCCTGAGTTTACTGACGGCCCTATATAAAGTATAGGCCTGAATTATGTACCCACCCTGTCACATGGTTGGTGGGAAGACAGACATTGTTGTAATGTGAAGAGTTTTAAAAGGTCGACATTCCAGGAGTTGTGAAAAGTCTCCATTACATGATGGGTTTTTATTTTTTATCTTTCTTTTCTTTCAGACTTTCTCTTGATAGTAGTAATTTTATATGTTAAAATAATCAGTAGTACATTATAGTGAAAATTCTTTTTATAATCAATTATATTCTATCCTGTTACTATATCCACTATGATTTCATTTTTTATATTTTTATTTTTCCTATGTTGATTCTTGTTATTAATCAGATATGGATGATGTGCAATATTTGTGAAATCCGGAAGGGGGGTCGAGGCATTCTTTTTTCCGGAACTGATTGGGTTTTCTGGCTCTATGCTAGTTTTGTCCCATATAAGTCCTGAATCCGGTTTTCCAATTCCCCCTGGATTATTGGAGTATTGTACATATTCACACGAGATTATTGTATTTGGTCTGTATAATCATGTAATCATTTATGATGTTATTAAAATGAATAACTTACTAATTGATTGAGTACATTAGGTAGATTGTAACAGAAAATTGTTTGTTATCATGGAGGGAAATGTGAAGGAATTTTCTGTTTTACAATGTGTGTGTATTAACATAGAGACAATCACATGATTATCATTAAGCATTTATTATAGTTTTGATTATTAGTAGATAAATTATATTGAGTTATGTAATTAAACAATGTATTCTCTGTGAACACTGAGTAGGCTTTAAGCAGGCCTGCTGTGTCTCACTCCCTCTGTGTCTCTCCTTCACAATCTGCAGAGACAGGCAGTCTGTGAGATGGATGTTTTCGTTACTTGGTTTGAAGGTTAGAGGTTATCGAAAGACTAAACACCAAGAAATGGATACCCTTGTCTCTGTATGTTTAGAAACCGCCCCTTGTGGCAAATCAGTAAAGCAATAATAGATTGTGTATAAATGTCCTCTGTATTCTGTTTTCAAGTTAGAGAGATTCTGGTAAGACTCTCTCTCATTCTGAGTTTATCTCCAAATAAACTGAAATTATTTTTCTTATTCTATTACATGGTTTTGTTGTGGTTCTGTTTGGACAGACTTGCTCACTGTGGGTTGAAAGGGAAAAATCCACGACAATACGAACCAGAAATGCAGCGACCGAATTTCCTATACCTTACCGACTTCGTTGCCAACATAGCAAAGACAATATCAAAGTGAGGAAATGCAGAAGTCCTGAGGTATTTATAACCAGCAGGAAATGCAATACAGGTGTAGGGAATAATTGCCGGGCAAGATACAAACACCGGTACGGAGGCGGAAAAAATCTGATAGAGTGTCCCGACGACGCCAAAAAGTAAATGAAACGACGAAACAGCAAAGGCTGATAATAACCGTGACAACAACGGATAACAAAATGGCAGTCTGTTTTTGTGGTTCATATCCTACATCAAAATTTGGCAATTTAAGTCGGGGAAACAGCTTTATTTATTTCCTTGCACATTAACGTTGCTCATTAATGTTGCTTATTAACGAACATGACTGTAGGCCTACATAAATATAGCCTAAGCATGACAGCTACTATTTCAGTAGCTATGTGAATATGCATTAATTAATTTATTCAACCATTCCAAAGGACGTTTTTAAATTTGATTTCAGAAATTAAAGTAGCCTATGCCTATAGGTGAATTAGTGCTCTGTATGTTCAGACATCGGGGACATCGGGATTCTGGAATTACAGTAAATTGTTATGTTTGCGTAGCCTATACTACAACATGTTTACTTTGATCTAATGTTGCTGATTGCATGTTAATTAGTGTCTCGACGCGAACCGCAATACAGGCTTGTTTACACTGATGCAACTATAGGTTACTTGCGCTTGTAACTTAAAATACATTTTGCAGCTTTAAATGGGCTGACCATGTGGAAGATGTGTGACTGGCTTTGGGAATATTTGTGGGTTCGGCGTCAGTCAATGGCAACTTCATCAATAGTCAACTTCATCAATAGTCAACGGCGATTTTGATGACGGTGAAGCAGTTTCACTGTCCCTATAGAGTACTCAGTTGAGTATGTCAGTCGTGGGCGGAGACTGGTTTCAGAAGTAAATTCTCTATGGAAGATAGAATGGGCTTCGGAGACTATCGACTATTTCTGATTTATAGAATGAGCCGAAACGTTCCTGGATTAGCCTGTGTAGTACAAGGATATAGACCATATATCACATGTTCCAATTTTTATTTTTTAAAGTAGCCTAATGCATTAATGATTGTAATTCGACTTGTAGTCCACTTTAACGGACTGCATATCCAGTACTGCAACGCACTGGTGGTTCTCGACCAGTAAGATATCATCATCTCGTCTGTCTGCTCTGTGGCAGATGGGAGTAGGCTAATGCCGCTCAAGACAAGCTAACGTTAGCTTGCTAAGTAGAGAAGCCCGCCCGACAAGGTCAGAAACTATGCTACGGTTAACCACATAAAACAATTCTAGCTTTTAGTTCTTCAAGCTAGCTAGCTAACGTTAGAAAAAAGTGTTTAAAAACGGAGCTGTGTGCTACTACTGGCTAACGTTATATGACAATGTCTGGTCCAGAAAAACAACCTAGTTTGCGAACGGGCGTTATATTGAACAATCCGGGAAATTGACGGTAAGACATAATTAGTAGAAATGGTTTAAAAGTAAGCTTTAGTTAATGTCTACGCTCTAAATGAATGGGGAATTTACTTCCGAAACCAGCATGACGTAGTCACTTGACTACTCTATTTTCTTCACGGCTCCTTTCTTCCACTCCCCTCCTCCCCTCCCTTCCTCCACATACTTCCGGGTAGTAGATGAGTGGTAGTGGGGGAGTGGAGGATGGGAGGTGGGGAGTGAAGAATATAGAGTACTCAAGTGACTACGTCACGCTGGTTTCGGAAGTAAATTCCCCATTCATTTAGAGCATAGACTTTAACTAAAGCTTACTTTTAAACCATTTCTACTGATTATATCTTACCGTCAATTACCCGGATTGTTCAATATAACGCCCGTTCGCAAACTATGTCATTTTTCTGGACCAGTTTTGAGTATATTTTACGTTTCAGTATTTTCTTGTGATTATATCAGCGCTGGAACTGTTTAAGAACTCGATGTCCCATAATTCTCTACGAACGTGCAGCCTTGTCTCCGGACGTTGTCATATAACGTTAGCCAGCAGTAGCACACAGCTCCATTTTTAAACACTTTTTTTCTAACGTTAGCTAGCTAGCTTGAAGGACTAAAAGCTAGAATTGCTTTATGTGGTTAACCGTAGCGCAGTTTCTGACCTTGTCGGGCGGGCTTCTCTACTTTGCAAGCTAACGTTAGCTCATCTTCAGCTGCAGTACTCCCATCTGCCCAAGAATGTCCAGACAGACGAGATGATGATATCTTTTTGGTCAAGAACCACCCGTGCGTTGCAGTACTGGATATGCAGTCCGTTAAAATGGACTACAAGTCGAACTGCAATGATTAATGCATTACTTTAAAAAATAAAAATTGGAACATGCGATATATGGTCTATATCCTTGTACCACACAGGCTAATCCAGGAACGTTTCGGCTCATTCTATGAATCAGATTTCAAGAAATAGTCGATAGTCTCCGAAGCCCATTCTATTCTTTCATAGGGAATTTATTTCCGAAACCAGACTCCGCCCACGACTGACGTACTCACTTGAATACTCTATTGGGATCATAGACTGTATAAAAATATGGACAAAGCCACTGTGACGTCACCCATTGCCTTTTCACGGCCTCGTAAAAACTGAATTGAAGCTCGGAAGTCTTTTTCGCCGCCCGTTTGTACAAACTGCGCCTGCTCCGTGGAGCCAAAGGGGACTCAACCTGTCCCTCTGATTGGTCCTGGCAGTGAGAACCATGTAGAACCTATCTATGCCAGTGATCCCAGGACTCAACCTGTCCCTCTGATTGGTCCTGAACAAATGTTAATACCCTGTCCAAACGACACAATATTTTAAAAAATCAGCACATGCACAGGCATTAGATGAAGGAAAGGCACCTATTGCAATTACATTTTTTTGTGTAAAAAATTTATTGACTGAGTATTTTGACCACATTGCTGCCAATGACTTACATGGGGAAAGACCTATACTGGAGCCAACCGCAGTGGCGCTAGTGAGCAACAGCACCAGGAAGTGAGCTTCAGAACGAAAGCCCAGTCTTGGCCCCTTGATTGGGATGCACCCCTGCAGAACGATGCACTCATCCAACAATTTCAGTAAGTAACCCGGAAGTAAAAACGTAAAAGACATAGAGCGTATATGCATATCTTGTACCATAGATAATATCTATGGTACAAGATAGGTTCATATTACAAACTACTCTTTTTTATTTTTGTTAATTCTATCTTCATTCATAATCTACACTTTGTAACAATCCTCATATGTTAACTGATTGATATTCTCAATAAAAAAAATATTACAAATTACTTCACTAGTTTGGAAAGAGTTTTGCGGGATTACTTTCGCACACTGCTTGTAAAGTGAGGGGACAGGGCACATAGCGGACAAGGGTCGTATAGAGTACTCAAGTGAGTACGTCAGTCGTGGGCGGAGTCTGGTTTCGGAAGTAAATTCCCTATGGAAAATAGAATGGGCTTCGGAGACTACCGACTATTTCTTGAAATCTGATTCATAGAATGAGCCGAAACGTTCCTGGATTAGCCTGTGTGGTACAAGCATGTAGACCATATATCGCATGTTCCAATTTTTATTTTTTAAAGTAATGCATTAATGATTGTAGTTCGACTTGTAGTCCACTTTAACGGACTGCATATCCAGTACTGCAACGCACGGGTGGTTCTCGACCAATAAGATATCATCATCTCGTCTGTCTGCTCTGTGGCAGATGGGAGTAGGCTCGTGCCGCCCAAGACAAGCTAACGTTAGCTTGCTAAGTAGAGAAGCCCGCCCGACAAGGTCAAAAACTATGCTACGGTTAACCACATGAAGCAATTCTAGCTTTAAGTCCTTCAAGCTAGCTAGCTAACGTTATAAAAAGGTGTTTAAAAACGGAGCTGTGTGCTACTGCTGGCTAACGTTATATGAAAACGTCTGGAGATAAGGCTGCTCGTTCGGAGGGAATTATGGGACGTGTAGTTTTTAAACAGTGCCAGCGGTGGGATGTTCACAAAAAAAATACTAAAACGTAAAATATACTCGAAGCTGGTCCAGAAAAACGACATAGTTTGCGAACGGGCGTTATATTGAACAATCCGGGAAATTGACGGTAAAACATAATCAGTAGAAAT
The DNA here is from genome assembly GCA_029718625.1 of Synaphobranchus kaupii. Lineage (NCBI taxonomy): Eukaryota > Metazoa > Chordata > Actinopteri > Anguilliformes > Synaphobranchidae > Synaphobranchus > Synaphobranchus kaupii. The sequence goes on along the minus strand of CM056386.1, from coordinate 9,382,821 downwards.
GGTTTAAAAGTAAGCTTTAGTTAATGTCTACGCTCTAAATGAATGGGGAATTTACTTCCGAAACCAGCGTGACGTAGTCACTTGAGTACTCTATTCGGACACAGCCTGGGATGGCTTAAAAGCGGTATGACGAAGGTCAGATTCCAGCATATGCATGCGGAAGCTCACTTAAGGTTGACGGGAATTTTTGGGGGAGGTGGTGATATAAAGTGGGCAAGTTAATATGTCAGAAATCCCGTGACAAACGGGAGGACACCAAGCGCGATCTCTTAAAAGTTAGCATACCTACTTTCCTACCATATTTTAGTAGACATAAACGTAAACATGACACACGATAAAGGGTGTTGCGGCTCTGTCTGTCAGTGCTTTTTCGAATACGCAACCCCCAAAATTCTGGTGATAAGAAGCAAAAAAGTGGGAACGGTCAACAGGGTGATCCAGGCAGTCATCATTGCTTATGTGATCGGGTAAGACATTTCTAAGATTATTTATTCTGCAATGAAAGAAAGAAACGCATAGAACACCTAGTCATCTCCTTGACTATATTACCGTTTTATCGGTGTAGCCTGTAGGCTACGGCGTTGCACTTAAAACGCGTAACCAGATTGAAACGGTAGTGAGCTATGATTGCCTCCAGAAGTCTGTTTCACTTTACTTTCCTGGTGCCTTAAAAATTCCTCAGGGACTCTAAAATAGTCTCAACTCAAATTTGTTTTCCTGCATGCAAAAGCGTGTCCTATTGTAATCTTGTAAAAACAGGCGCTTTGTGTGATGGGTTATGTGAATTGTTCTATAACTTGTAGAAAGCCCCACAGTCTAAAGACACAATTGTAAAATGTTAGGTGTATACAGCTGAGTATCTGCTAAATCTAAACAACCTTTCACATAAGATGGACATGGTGATCAAGACTAAAACAAAGACCAAGATTAATCAGAGTTCATTAAAACTGACACCGAGAGATTGTGGACAGCGTTGACATGTAGGCTATGGTGTTAATATGTAAATTACACTTAATTTGAATGAGACAGACTGTTGGATTGTTGCTCAGGGTTTTTCTGTAATCTGACTGCAAATAATATGTGTACCCCTATCTAGTTGGCTGGAAACCAAACCTAAAACTAAGACCTGTGCAAAAGTTCAGAAAGAATCTCAGTTTAGCTCATAATAGATAAGGTTACGATATAGCCAGTGGAAAACTGATCTTAGATCAGAATTTCTATTGTTGGGTTGAGAAGGAAAAATCCACTGTTGTCTTGTAAAAAGAGCCAATCCAGTCCGGAAAACAATTTTAAAACCTTATCCAATTATAAAGGTATTTATATCTGCAGAAAGAGTATGCCTGCCAAGAGAATCAACATTGTACTAACAGCATTTTTACAGCTATCTACATGTGCGTGCCAGTATCAATGGCAACCACCTTATTTGATAAGAATGTAAAACTAAGAATGTTCTCTTACTCCCTTTTAGTTGAAGGCCCGTAGGAGTTGGAATATCCCAGCCTGTGAGATATTTGTATCTGTCTCATAGTTACTCAGTCATCCTCCATTGTATCGAAGACGCAGGCAATTGGACAGAATACATAATTTAATATAACCTATAAAAATAAATGTAATAGTAATAATAATAATATGGATGAAAACATGTTAACCTGTCAATATTCTCAGACTCTTTATGAATACAGGCCCTAATCTTTAAACTCTGAAGATGGAGTGTGGTGGCAGTGTTTCAGCCCAAATACTGTCTCCTCAGCAAGCTTGATCTCCGATCAGCACTGGTCACCTCGTGTTCTTGGTTCGGATGCAGTGATCAGTTTGTCAATGCTGAAATCGGTGGTGTTCAGTGGTGGTGTTTTTTTAGTTGGTGCCTTAAGACAGGAATCTCAGACTCAGGTTCTGTAGGTTTTTGTGGTTTTCTTTTAATCAGCAGCCAAATTAGGCCTTTGATCAAGGTGGGTGCACTCTGTAGCAAATGAGTGACTTTAAATAAGCACTTAAGGGCTTAAATACACTGAATACTAGCAGGTGGCACAACCGCCAGAGCTGGAATTTAAGATCCTTTATTTAAGCATTGTTAAAATGGAAACTCAGAGGTGAGCGCCAGGTGTCTCCTTTCTCACCTGTCCAGGTATGTATGCATTTTGAAGAGGGGCTACCAAGACACAGACTCTGTCATCAGCTCTGTCACCACCAAGGTGAAGGGTATCGCCCTCACCAACACGTCTGACCTGGGCCTTCGCGTTTGGGATGTGGCAGATTATGTCATCCCCCCTCAGGTACCACCCACATCTGAGGAGGAGGTACACAATACTCCAAAGTCCTCCACTTCCTGGTGTCTAGGCCCCCACTTCCTGGTGTCTGGGGCTCCACTTGCTGTTGTCTAAAGATTCAGGCTGTGTCTGAATCAGCACCCTTCCATACTATTAGGTAGGCTTGTTCAGTCGACAGGACGAAAAAGTTAAGTAGGCAAAATTTTCTGTAAATATAGTATACTTTAAACCCCTGTATGACCTGAAGCTTCGTTTTAAAATAAATATAAATATGATTTTCCTTCAAATACAACAAAAACAACACGACACATTATGACACTTGCACAGTATGGTTGGAAAATAATTGAGGATATTATTTTGCGCACTGAACGTTGCGGTTAAACAGTGCACATTAAACAGCACACTTCTGCCAGTGCAATGTACGCAGGAGACAGGGCGCAGTAGATAGGGCTCTGATTCGGACACTTTCTTTTATTGAGGGATCACTTTCTGTTACCCAGAGTTCTAGTTAGTTTGGCCCCTGTTGCTGTGTTACACACTGCATGGTCAACTAAGCCACTCCAGTGTAACACTGGCACTACAGTGGTAGGGGGATGTCTGCTGCTAAACTTGATTCAGCTTTTCTTTAGATTTTTGTTTTGTTTAGTTTTTAAATGTTTGTGAGTTGTTTCTCTTGTGAATAGGTTATGGAATTGCATTGTGGAATTGTAGAGTTCAGTATTAGATGGTGAATCTATACAGTTTGCTGCTATAGAGGAAGTTTTTAAAGGAGCTATATGTAACAAATTTACTGTACTAAATCATAAAATTACCATGATATGTCATCAGAGATTAAGGAAACATGCTAAGTCGAAATACTGGCTTCTCCGACAACAATGCTACAGCCAGTATGTTCTCCTTTGACATTTCCATTCCGGGTCAGAACATCTGTATTTGTTTTGGCCTGTGTGATTCACTATTCTCCGAGTTGACTCCGAGTCCACTGCCCATTACGAACAATGAGATGTAGCTACTCCGGCACTCCGACAGCCGATTTACGAATGCCTAAGCTAAGTTCAACATCGTTTCCATTTAGCTAGCTAGCTAAAGATTTAAATATATATATATATATATATATATATATATATATAATTACTCACTAAACATACCATTAACATTAGCTTATATCTGTGTGACCGTAAACATAGCCAGCCATGCATCTAGCTAACATTGACAGAGTTATAAAAAATCCACATGAGCTGGTTTATAATTTGCAAACAATAAATAATATACAAATTGCAAACGTATACATTTGCTGATCAACTTACAGTGTAGGACTCGTCGTCACTTGTCAAAATAGAATAAGCTCATCTCAGAATATAATGTTGCGCTCGGCTCGTCTTGCACTCGTGTTCGTTCAGTGTCTCGACTCTCCAATATTGTGAATTTGGATTGCAGTACCCATTTTAAACGCTCTGTGTCAATGTTACATATAGCTCCTTTAAATGTGACTTTTTGCAGTTGCTATTGGAAAAGGTTTTACAGATTAAGTTAGTCTGGTACTGTACCTATATGATCTGTGACAGCTACACCAGTCTTTCCAGACGGGGTTATGTTATGACATCCAATTTGTAATTTTACAGTTCACTTATTTTTTCTGTTTTTTTTTCTTTACAGGAGGAGAGTTCCTTCTTTGTGCTAACAAACCTGATCATCACCCCAAACCAAACACAGTCGCGCTGCCCTGAGGTAGGACAACCCCAATACATATCCCATGATTCTCTTTGCTCTGCATAATTTACAGTGAAAATCAAATGGGAATGACGATTACATTATATCACCTTTAAGAAAGTGTGTGCTGGTTCAGATAGATATTATTTTGGGGGCAGAGGTTCTATTCAAGACAGTTGGTGACATTTTAAGCAATTTAACCACAAAATATGAAATTATTTGGCCAAAATGATTTAGCTACAGGATTGGATAGTTCAACGGTACCTGTTTTTACAGTACTTTATCTTGCTGTTATCGCTGGATGTGTTTATCAGGTTGTAATGTGTACTGACAATAAGCCGTCGGAACTGAAACCTGAGAAAAACTTTGGCTAACCAGGCACCTTGGGTTTTCTTTTCATTGAAGGAAATTGTGGTGAGAATGACACTGTCTGTTGTTCAGGTTCCCAGCCTGAACTCTAACTGTTCGTCAGACAGTGACTGCACCCCAGGCCTGAAGGATGTGCGGGGAAATGGTAGGCTTCTGAGGGACTGATTCATTCAGGATAGAACTGCAATAAAGTGGTTAGGGATTTGGGCTTGTAACTCAGATGTTGCAGGTCAGATTCCCAAGAGGGACAATGCTGTTATACGCTTCAGCAAGGTACTTGACCTGAACTGCTTCGGTAAATATTGAACTGCATACATACATTATCTGTTTTAATTTAAACTGCAGATTAGAGCATCTGCTAGATACTTTTTTTTTTTAAATAAAAAAGGAAACTGCATCTTGGAGACTCATGCAGGAGATTGTAAATCTGTGTTTGAATCACCTCCTCACAGAAAGTCTCTTCATGCATTTTTACCAGCTTTAGGGCTTTTAGGTGTACAAATGCTAATCCAAAGGTCTGGTGAAAGCACAAATGTTCTCATATCTAGAAGTAGATCCCAGAGTTGAGGCTCAGTGGTTTGCCACAGGAATATCATGCCTGCTTGTATCGTGGTCCTCCGTTAGAGTGCAGCTTTCGAATTCCACTTCAAGACTTAACCACAAACCGACTCATTTCTCCTTTTTTCACAATTCTCCTTCTCCCCTTTATTATAATCTGTGAAGCCTGGGGCTTTCATATTATATCTTAGTGATATTCTAAGGGGGTGGGGGGTGTGGGGGCGGGGGGGGGGGGGTGATTGAGATTGTTGACCAGGGGGGTCATATAAAGACACTAAACAACAAAATTTATGAAGGAAGGCGGTTTTTTACATTGTCTCAGCCGCACAGGAGGACTCAGACGATGGCAGTGCATGTCAGTACCTCCCCGTCTCCTGTTTCAATGACACGTACAGCTGGGTGTTTTCTCTCAATCTCTTTCAGTCTCAGTGAGAGAATAAGTAATCTCTCTCTTTCTCTCTTCCACATGGCGCAACTCCTCACAATAGACACAGCTTACTCTATTGCCCATCACCCAGCTCAATTTATGAAGGAAGGCGGTTTCTATTGAAAATCATGTCAATAGCGGACACCTGAGTGGCACGCATGCTCTCACTCTTTCTGAATTTGTATATGTGATGTCCGTTATCAGACATGTCGTTCGTATTAAAGTTCTACTTTATATGTACATTACATGATGTATTTGTGTATATTGTTTGTTGTGTAATGGCATCCTGTGCCCCTCCTTTTACAGTACTATTCATCTGGGCTCCTCAGTCTAATCGTTTCAGCTGGATATATCGCAAAATGTTCAGACAAATGGTTTATGCAATTAAGCGTGTATTTGTTAAAATAATTAAAATTGTATTTATTTATTTTACATTTTCAATGAGTTTTCTTGCTCTTCTGTAGGTGTACAGACTGGTAAATGTGTGAATTACTCAGACTCTGTAAAGACTTGTGAAGTCCTGGCTTGGTGTCCCCTGGAAGTGGACAGGGATCCGCCCAAGTGAGTAGCCACACTCGCTTAACATTTCCCGGAATCCACTGCAGTATTATGTTTGGATATAAAGTATAAAGTACTGCCTCCAGCTGTGATGTAGCATATAATGGAAGATGCAGGTGTAAGGTGCTGGTCTAGCCCAGTTAATTTGTAGCGAGGCTTTACCCAGACACCCAATCTCCAGAGCTTCTGGAAAGGAAAGTTTGAGTTTGAGATTGGTTTTCATTATGTTTCCATGCCTCCAGTCTGAATCCTACCTACAAAATCATGATTCATGAGAAGAAGTAGCTATCCATTGTTCGCAAACCACATCCCTGGAAATTGAGGTTACAGTGGAGTTAATTGCAATATGCACACACGTATACTTCAGCCCCCTGGCCCTCAGGAGAAAACTGGTTTTTGTTTTCGGGTTTTGAACGTGTGCCTCTCTGTTTGCCCTCACAGTCCTCCCATGCTGGCAGATGCAGAAAACTTCACTGCACTGATTAAAAACAACATCCGCTATCCCAAGTTCAACTTCAACAAGTGAGTCCGTCTGCATGTGTTTGTGTCTTTCTGTGACCTTTCTTGACTCTCATGGGAGGGTTTCATCAATGAGAAGGCCCCCAATACAGGCACCTGTGGGACGGGTAAACCTACACAAAGACGAGGCTCATCCCGTCTCATGGAAAATGGTCAGCCGTTCTCAATCGCATTCAGTTATTTTCATCTGTGTCCAATCGTGTGCCGGTCTCCTTGCAGGAGGAACATCCTGCCCCACATCAATAAGACCTACCTGACGCACTGCATATTCAATGCCACCACTGACCCAGACTGCCCCATCTTTTCTCTCAAATACATTGTCTCAACCGCACAGGAGGACTTTCAGACGATGGCAGTGCATGTCAGTACCTCCCCGTCTCCTGTTCGAATGACACGTACAGCTGGGTGTTTTCTCTCAATCTCTTTCAGTCTCAGTACTTATTCTCTCAATCTCTCTCTTTCTCTCTTCCACATGGCGCAACTCCACACAATAGACAAAGTCACCCAGCTGCAGTTAGCTCTGGCATGATCAGGATTCAACTGCCACTGTCTTTTGTTTAATGTCAGGCCCATAGAGCATTGCAGGGTCTTTTGGTTCATACACCTGTATGGATTGCCCCTAAGGTTCCCTCTTCTGCCTCTCCATCAGGGCGGAGTCATGGGAATTCAGATTCGGTGGGACTGTGACCTGGACATGCCGGCGAACTGGTGCAAGCCCCGGTACACCTTTCGTAGGCTGGACAACAAGGACCCCGAAAACAACGTGGCCCCAGGATACAACTTCCGGTACAGCGCCGGAGACTGGCACTTTCTGACCAAAGGGTCGCAGGTTCGAGTAGCATGATGCTGTCACACATTGATTTCAGGGTGTTTCAGGATTGTTCTGATGTGTTTTGCAGGTTTGCAAAATACTACAAAACTGCTAATGATGTGGAGATAAGAACATTGATCAAAGGGTTTGGGATTCGCTTTGATGTCATGGTTTTTGGCAAGGTGAGCCTTCACTCAAGTGCAGCATTTAAGGACAAACTTGAAAACACTTCACTAATTGTAAGTCTACACACACGATTGATTGATAAATGATTCGCACAAAAGCTCACCATTCAGAATGTTCAGCAAAACCTTTGTAGAACCTGTTCTTGCTCACACTGCAAAAAATGTCTGTCTTAACAAGTGTTTTAGTCTTGTAATGAGATTTAAAATCTTATTTTCTTTTTTCTAAAGTGGAAAGTATTAGCTTGTTTTAAGTTGAAATTATCTTACCCCACTGGCAAATCTCAAAATGAGTAAAACTATCACCACCCCATTTGCAAACTTCTTGTCGTATTTAGCAAAAAAGTAACAGAAATAAGATTCTAAAGTCTAAATATAAGATTAAAATGCTTGTTAAGATTTAGTTTTTACATTGCAGTCTGTGAATCTTGCTCAGTCCTGGAATCTATCGCAATTGTATTAGAAATGTACCCTAACTACCCTAAGCATTGTAGTAGAATTCTGAGTGTCATAGGTTTGTTTTCTTTGTATCATGATTTTAGTGGAATCTGTATCATGTTACTAGTTTAACTTTATCCTGAATATATTGTAAGCGATTTTTATGATACCGATATTGCGACTTGCATTTCTTGTGAATATATCATTATAGTGTCTGTGTAGTGGCTGTATCATGCCTGCATTGTGACAGTATTCAGCCAAAACCACATTGTCGAAATTGTGGCTGCACATTGCATGATATTGCAAGAGTATTGTCTGTATTCTAACTATACAGTGATGATATAATCACGGCATTGTCTCTGTGACTGCACCATGATTACATTACACTGCTGCCTGTATTGTGACTGTGATGTGTTGATATTGTGTCATCTGCATTGTCTCCCTGTTGAAGGCAGGGAAGTTCAGCATTGTGCCAATGCTGCTGAATATCGGCGCAGGGCTCGCTCTCCTCGGACTGGTGAGTGATGTCGCAACTCGTAACAGAAATCATGCACATTTTTAATCAATGGCAGTGGTGCTCAAAAACCGGAGGCGGAGGGGGCAGGGTCAGTCAGGGACTGCGTTCCAACCTGTTAAATGTTCTACCCTCCTGCACTTCCAGTTTCTAAAGGGATTCCCCCAAGTGTAATTTGCGTTGCCCCTGCAAGTACGTGAAATTAGTCCCTCAACCCTCAATTTGGTTGGAGCAAGGGGCCAGCTTTCGGCTTTCAACATCAGAACCGGATATAATGTCACCCTCTGCTGATATCTATAATTTGCGCTCAAAAAGCCAGTTTCCTCATTGGGCTCTATTAATTTTTGACAAAAAGTACTTCTACTCATGTATTGATGTTAACTTAAAATAAAAATGTCTTTAAAAATTGCTTATTATTTTTCTGTGGTCAAATATTTATTTATTACTATAACGACAAAGATATGAATTGTTTTATTATTCTGGCCTATGTCTTTATTATTCTGGCCTATGCTAGTTAGCAACCAATTACATACTCATAAGGCTCTGACGTAGCAGTCTTCACGTCACTTTCTGTGCCATCCTCGTTGTACATGCGACTCCAAGGACACAACTGTGCATGTGATATGAGAGCAAAATTTTAATTTCCTGGTTCACATGTATTTCCCATAGGTTTCTATTGGCATCACTTTCTCTATATATTATGTACTCTAAAGGTTCAAGGGAAATGGTCCACAAAACTTCGGCCAGTGAATTTGCCCAGAATGCTTTACTGTAACCCCAAACTTCCTGTTTCAGATGTTCCCATTTAAGTATCATCGGAGAAACATCCTAAAAATAGAGAAAGTGACATACAAGTGTAAGTTTTTATTGCTCGACTGAAATGTTGAATAAATCAAGAAATTTAGCGGTTTGATAAAATCAATTTAAAACTGATCTCCAGCAAATAGTTTCATTTTATAGCCTACTAGGATTCATTTTAGAATGATTTTTTCTGGCTAGCTAACGTTGAGTAGCTACATAATCAGCTCATTGCAGCGATTAGCCAGCAAATTAGATGGTGAAAGCTTAGCAGGAATGGGCAATATTTCAAATACATTTTGCTTGGATTTCATAATTAATGCGGGTTGCTCGCCTCTTTTGTTTTATACTTCTGATTGTAGTTATTAATATTCTTGATTGGGAGGTATTTTAACATGCATTTTAGTGTATTCTTCCCCGTTCCTGTTTATGAGGTATTTTAAAGCTGCAAAGTAGTTGTTGTCTATCAATAAATTGATTTTCAATCATTTTATAAAGTTTTCTCTTTTGCCAGAATATACATTATAGAGATATTGGTTGGAGCTTGCCCTCTTATTCAATTTATTGGAAAGTTTTGGTCAAAGTCTTGGAGGCATCTCCATCGTCTCTGGCTCTGATGAATTTCAGAGTGCAAATGCAGCTCAATTCAAAAATAATTCCGCTCCCTCCCTTGCTCCTCCCTGTTGTTCTTTTGGTGCTGCGTCACATCCTCCCAAGGCAAGTTTACTAGTGAAGTTTGCGAGGGAAAGAACATTTAATGGGTTGGGCCGCAGACAGGCAGTTAAACTGGAGGATGACCTGGTGGCCAGATTGATATGCACAGGCTGGGAATCGGTGTCTCATCATGCTTTAGTGCAGGGCTGTTTTCAACTTATTTACCAATGGCTCAATAAAGGAACATGCATTGCTCACAGTTTACTTGACTGATATGTATTCACTTATAAGATGAATGTATGTAGAATACACATCCATATATACATAGAAACTCAAAGTTGACTCAAATATGTGCCCTCAAAGGGGTGAAGGGATCATATTTGGTCACGGCCGTCATCTCATTTGATAAATGGAATAATTAAGACTATACAGTGAGTACATATTCCATACACAAAAAATGTGTTGGTCATAAGTTGCCCTTAATGCGGATGTCAGCTAACCTAATAATGCAGTAACAATGATATTCTGTTTTTAAATTTCAGACATGAGCCGAGTCATATTACTTTCGCAGGGACCAAGGCTAACTGGTAGAGTTGTTATTTCTGTGAAATTGCTTGCTGATTGGCCATGTCTCTCTCTTTCTATATAACACTCATCTGTGGTTGGTTGGCTCCTTCTCTATATTTTGCTAGTTCTCGCTAGGGTTTGGTATTGTTTGAAATTTTTCGATACCAAAACCGATACCCTTAATTCGATTAGATAACTGCACAATACTTTTTTCGATACTTTATATCAGGGCTGCCCAACCCTGTTCCTGGAGATCTACCGTCCTGTCAGTTTTCATATCAACCCTAATTTGGCACACCTGATTCTACTAATGAGCAGCTCAACAAGCTCTCTAGCTGTTGAATGAAGTGTGCTTTCTTAGGGTTGGAGTAAAAACCTACAGGACGGTAGATCTCCAGGAAGAGGGTTGGGCAGCCCTGCTTTATATGAAAACCTTATATGTTTATTGGCCAACTATGTTTCTATAAATGATTATAACTTATATCTTTACTATTTGTAAACATTTTCATTCTGTAAACATTATGTCACTGTAAAATGACAGATACAGTTGAAGTCTGAAGTTTACATACACTTAGGTTGAAGTCATTAAAATTCATTTTTAACCACTCCACAGATTTCATGTTAGCAAACTATAGTGTTGGCAAGTCAGTTAGGACATCTACTTTGTGCATGACACCAGTAATTTTTCCAACAATTGTTTACAGACAGATTATTTCACTTTTAATTCACTATATCACAATTCCAGTGGGTCAGACGTTTACATACACTAAGTTGACTGTGCCTTTAAGCAGCTTGGAAAATTCCAGAAAATGATGTCATGGCTTTAGAAACTTCTGGCTAATTGACATTATTTGAGTCAATTGGAGGTGTACCCGTGGATGTATTTTAAGGCCTACCTTCAAACTCAGTGCCTCGTTGCTTGACATCATGGGAAAATCAAGAAATCAGCCAAGACCTCAGAAAGAAAATTGTGGACCTCCACAATTCTGGTTCATCCTTGGGAGCAATTTCCAAATGCCTGAGGTTACTATGTTCGTCTGTACAAACAACAGTATGCAAGTATAAACACCATGGGACCACGCAGCCGTCATGCCGCTCAGGAAGGAGACGCGTTCTGTCTCCTAGATATAAATGTGCTTTGGTGCGAAAAATGCAAATCAATCCCACAGCAAAGGACCTTGTGATGATGCTGGAGGGAACAGGTACAAAAGTATCTGTATCCACAGTAAAGTGAGTCCTATATTGACATAACCTGAAAGGCTGCTCAGCAAGGAAGAAGCCACTCCAAAACCGCCATAAAAAAGCGAGACTACAGTTTGCAACTGCACATGAGGACAAAGATCTTACTTTTTGGAGAAATGTCCTCTGGTCTGATGAAACAAAAACTGAACTGTTTGGCCATAATGACCATCATTATGTTTGGAGGAAAAAGGGTGAAGCTTGCAAGCTGAAGAACACCATCCCAACCGTGACGCACGGGGGTGGCAGCATCATATTGTGGGGGTGCTTTGCTGCAGAAGGGACTGGTGCACTTCATAAAATAGATGGCATCATGAGGAAGGAAATTTATGTGGATATATTGAAAGAACATCTGAAGACATCAGCCAGGAAGTTAAAGCTTGTTTGCAAATGGCTCTTCCAAATAGACAATGACCCAAAGCATACTTCCAAAGTTGTGGCAAAATGGCTTAAGGACAACAAAGTGAAGGTATTGGAGTGGCCATCACAAAGTCCTGACCTCAATCCAATCGAACATTTGTGGGCAGAACTGAAAAAAAGCGTGTGCGAGCAAGGAGGCCTACAAACCTGACTCAGTTACACCAGTTCTGTCAGGAGGAATGGGCCAAAATCCCAGCAACTTATTGTGAGAAGCTTGTGGAAGGCTACCTAAAATGTTTGACCCAAGTTAAACAATTTAAAGGCAATGCTACCAAATACTAACAGTGTATGTAAACTTCTGACCCACTGGGAATGCGATGGAAGAAATAAAAGCTGAAATAAATCATCCTCTCTACTATTATTGTGACATTTCACATTCTTAAAATAAAGTTGTGATCCTAACTGACCTAAGACAGGGAATGTTTACTAGGATTAAATGTTAGGAATTGTGAAAAACTGAGTTTAAATGGATTTAGCTAAGGTGTATGTAAACTTTCAACTTCAACTGTAAGTATTATTCTGTGAAAGGTTTGTCATTGTAAAATGACTGATAAGTAGGCTATTATTCTGTAAACATTATGTCATTGTAAAATGACAGAATAAGCACAACAGAAGAAAATAAAGTGCAATTCCAAAACTGTCAGGACATCCATTTTGGAGATTCAACTATTGAAAGGATGCAACAGCACGGCGCCGTTCATCTCTTTTTTCGTTCTTCAGCTTAGTTCTACTTGCTGCTACAGTAAAGGGAGTTACGGAAGGGGTGCAATCAGCTACACTACTGGCTTTCACAGAGGGACCTTAGTATGAAATGAAATAGGAGATTGATTAATTTCACAACTAGCTGTCTACTGCAAACGTTTATTTATGATTCGCCTAGTTTTTACTAGTGTCAATTAAGTGCTAATATGTCAAAAACTATTCACTGCACATCCATGGTTGAAAGTTTGAATGAAAGAAGAGGCTTGTACCATTCAGAAATTTGCAACAGAATAAATGTATGTCAAAGTGGTCACATACAGTTTATACAAAATACACATAAGAATACAAAAAAAAGTACAAAACGCCTTGTGTTTTTAGAGTTCACTGAATATCACTGAATATCTCAACTTCAAAGTAATGGAGCAAGCCAGAATTGCTTATACTAGTGCACTATTTAGGGACTGCACTCCTCACCCCGTAAGGGGAAAGGCCTAGATAAGGTGGCCCAAACATTTTCCACTCAAACTCTCCAGGATAGGCTACCACACCTATCAGGACATTTCCACTCGCGGTCGTAAATACAGAAATAAAATTATTCCACTATGCCTTGCAACGTGGAACATAAGGACTCTCCTGGATTCTAGCCGTGGTACTGACAGGCCTGAACACTGATCGCAGCAGAGCTAAAGCGATATAACATCGATATCGCAGTTCTGAGTGAGACCAAACTCCTTAGTGAAGGGTCACAAAGGGAAGACGTTGGTGGTTACACCTTCTTTTGGAAAGGGTTACCCCACAGAAGGCAAACATCTACACTGGGTCGGTCTAGCAATAAAAAACTGCCTCCTACAAAGCCTTACAGAAACACCAGTAGGCATAATTGAAATATGCCACCCTCGTCAGTGTATACGCATCAACATTACCAACGGATGATGAAGCAAAAGATCACTTCTACCAGGTGTTGGATGATGCCCACAGAAGAGTTCCCAAGAGTGACAAATTCCTCCTACTGGGGGATTTCAATGTGATGGTCAGGCTGAGGCTTCTGAACCTTTGTGCTGAACACCAGCTCTTCATCACCAACACCATGTTCCAGATGAAGAACAAATACAAGACCTCCTGGATGCACCGCGGTCAAAGCACTGGCACCTCATTGACTACGTCATTGTAAGACTCTTTGATGTCACGGATGTCTGTATCACACGAGCCATGAGAGTGTAATATAAACCACCGAATGACTGTAGCGAAACTCCATCTCAAGGTACGCCCAGCTGTCCGCCTTAAGAAATCTGCCAGAAAGAGGCTGCAATGTACCAAACTCGAGGGTGCAGAGGCACACAACAACCTGTGCAGCATTTTGGCAGAGAAGCTTAAAAACATTGAGCTCTTGCTGAACACTGATGACTCCATTGACAAGAAATTAACCTTCATCAGTACGTCGCTCTACCAGTCGGCAGTCCACACCATCTGTTACAGCAGCAAAAAGCATCAGGACTGGTTTGATGACAATTCCATACACATCTCCACCCTTCTGGATAGCGTGCACAGAGCCGATAAAGCCAGCCTCAGCAACCCTGCATCAACACTTCTCAAGCAGAGATGGCAAGATCAGAGAAAGGTAATGCAGCATGAACTGAGACGGTTGAAGAATGAGTGGTGGATTACCAAAGCCCAAGAAATCCAATCCTACGCAGCCAAGCATAACATGCACAATTTCTATGATGCCATAAAAACCACCTATGGACCAAGAAGCTGCTCTCTCTGTCCCGTTAGGAGTGCCGATGGATCCACCCTCATTAAGGATCAGACCAAAATCACCCAAAGGTGGGGTGAACACTTTGAAGCTCTCCTCAATCATAACAACCCCGTGGACATTTCATTCCTTGCTTAGCTCCGCACCCTGCCTTCCATCCAGTCTCGATGCTGCACCATCCTTCAATTAAGTATTAAATACACTGCTATCAGGTCGCTGAAAAATAACAAGAGCCCTGGCCCTGACTCTATTCCTGCTGAGATCCTTAAACATGGAGGCTACCTCTGCACCCGAGCAGTTTATCTATTCATTGTTTATGTGTCCCACGTCAATGGAGGGATGCAAATATTGTCACTATTTACAAGAACAAAGGTGACAAATCCATCTCTGGCAACAGCAGGGGGATATCACTCTTTGCAGTTGCAGGCAAAGTCCTGGCAAAGATCATGCTTCGCAGACTGATCGATAACATCACTGAGGATCTCCTCCCAGAATCCCAGTCTGGCTTCAGAAAGAACAGAAGCACTGTGGACATGATCTTTACTGCACGTCAGCTTCAGGAAAAGTGCCACAAACAAAGTCAAGGCCTGTTCATAGCCTTTGTGGACCTTTCCAAAGCCTTTGACACCATACACTGTGACCTTCTTTGGAAAGTCCTGCAATATGGATGTCCCAAGAGGTTTGTGAACATCCTGCGGCAGTTTCACAAAGTATTGAGAGCCAAGGTTACAGTAAGCGGACAGGAGTCCAAGCCATTCGGTGTAGGCACTGGCGTGAGGCAAGGCTGTGTGCTAGCACTGGTGCTCTTCAAGATCTTCATCCTCTGTGTCACAACTCTTCTACATAGTCATATAGAGGCAGAGTGTGGGGTGGCTATTGATTTCCGGCTGGACAGGAACCTCTTTGACATCAGGAGGTTCCAAGCAACCACAAAGCTCAGGTCAGAACGCATACTTGAGCTACAGTATGCTGATGACTGTGCCCTTGTGGCACATACTCCTGCAGCTCTGCAAGCTGCTCTCACAGCAGCCGTGAGAGCATACAGCAGAAAACAGAAGTCCTCTGCCAGTGGTTATCCGGGCCCCACCTGCACAACCCATCATCTCCATCTCTGACTCTCCAGTTGCCTACGTACCACACTTCAAGTACCTTGGGAGCATTCTCTCAGAAGACTGCAACATTGACTAAGATGTCCAGAACAGGATCAAACAGGCCTCTTCCTCCTTTGGATGCCTCGCGAGTGTTCTGCAACAGTGACCTGCAACTTACCACCAAGGTTGCAGTGTATAAGGCAGTGTGCCTGTCCACACTTCTGTATGGATGCGAGACGTGGACACTCTACAGCCGCCACCTCAAACAACTGGAGTCCTTTCACATAAAATGCCTTCAGCGCATTTTGAAAGTGACGTGGCAGAACCGTGTCCCACATCTAGAGATCCTAAAGTGGACTAACAGCAGAAGCGTATAAGCTACCATCATGAGCTCACTAGACCCTGGCTCACTGGAGACTATGGCCTCTGACCGGACCACATGGCGTAGGTCATGTCATGTGCAGCTTGCCGACAAAAAACGGGCCGAAAAGTATGTGGCAAGGAAGCACTGGAGACTTTTCTGTGATCGACAGTGTGCATCCCACATCGGACTTTATAGTCATCAGAGAACCCACAACAAGCAATAGTAGAGGTCATCATCGGATACGATGGACTACCAGAAGAATACGTTGTCCACTTGTGTATAAAATTTGGTAAAGATATCTACAGGCTTTCCATATCCATTGGTATTTTCCCAAAACAGGGCCCAGGTGTCTCAAAAGCTATCCAAACCTCTCCAAATATAAAACATGTGCATATCTTTCTGTCTTGGCATGTCAATCATCAGAAAACTTAATTTTTCTTTTAAAACAGTTTTTGTAATACAAAATATCAAGAAAATGAACCTACATATGTTTTTGTGTTTATGTGTATGAGGGTATTCTTTTACAAAGCGTGCCCAAATACCTCTCCGAAAAGGATTACTTACCCTAATGTTATCCAACCAATCTGCTTTAAAATGGCACTGTACTTCAAAATTAGATTTACCAGAGCCCCATAAGCCAGCAGAATAACAGGTTTATCTATAACAATAAGCCTTCGACATTACTTTTTACAGCAAAAGTAATGAATTATACATCACTTTATTTGGCAAACCTGTCTGTTACCACCTCCTATGACAGAGGTGTCAAGTGGGGGAGGGGTGTCTTCACTGTCCTCCCTGAAAAAGACAGATTCAAGTACATTACTAAGTAGAATCACTAAAAAATGAGAACACTAATTATCTCAAAAGGACATATGGCAAGTATTACAATTAAGTAAAAAAAAATATAAAAATTTATATATATACAGATCCTTTCCAAAAAATTAGAATATCATGGAAAAGTTTTTTTCCCATAATTCCATTCAAAAAGTGAAACTTTCATAGATTATAGATTCATTACACACAAAGTGAAATATTTCTAGCCTTTATTTGTTTCATTTTTTATAATTTTGGCTTACAGCTCCAGAAAACCCCCAAAACAGTATTTCAAGAAATTAGAATAGTGTGTCGAAAATCAGCATTTACTTCAGTTATTTCAGAGAATGAGTGGAGTGGCTTGACTCGAGGAATCCGACAGTTGTAGCCCATGTCCCGGATATGTCTGTATGTGGTGGTTTTTGAAGCACTGACAACCTCAGTCCACTCCCTCTGCATCTCCGCCAAATTTTGGAATCGTCTTTGCTTGACAATCCGCTGAAGCCTACGGTCATCTCTTTTGCTAGTGCACCTTCTTCTGCCACATTTTTCCCTTCCACTAAACTTTCTATTGATATGCTTGGACACTGCACTCTGTGAACAGCCAGCCTCCTTAGCGATGACCTTTTGTGGCTTACCCATCTTCTGGAGGGTGTCAATGATGGTCTTCTGGCCACTGGCGTAGGCACGGGTGGGCCTAGGTGGGCCGAGGACACCCATTGGGCATCCAGGCCCACCCATACACCCAATCATTGTCTTTAACATTTGTGATAACCAACGTGATATCAAAGCTGGAACCTGTGATGGGCAAATCAGAACTGTACATAACCGTGCTTTGACCAATAAATTGTGCGTGAAAAAATGAGACTCTATTATTGGCTAGATTGAGGTGGCGCGGTATTGAACTAAAGCCACACCCTTCTTTCAACTACTGTTCAGTGCTCCAGCATTGAGTAATGCTAGGGTTAGTATTAGCTAGCAAGCAAATGATTCGTGAACATGAAAAAACAAAGTTCACTACTAAATATTATTAAAATAATTCCGTCCAACTCCGAGAATGCATCCGAACCTCCGTGTAAATCTTCAAGGACCTCTATTTCTCCTGCTGCTAGTGCTAGCGCTAGTGCTATATTGCCATCAAGTCCTCCACTGCTTCCACCAGCTCTAGCCGTTACCTCGTCCTCAGCCCCTGCTAGTATCGGCCCCAACCCAGGTGCAGTGTTCGTCCCAGCGTCAGCCTCCTGCTCAGCCCAACCCAGCCCAGCCCCAGCCGCAGTGTCAGCCACAGCCCCAGTCGCAGACCTATCCGAGATAGAAGATGAGTCAGTACAGCCTAACCTCCGCTCATTTCCGATCACAACAGCCCCATCAGGTAAAGCGCGGAGTTTTTCTGCACGATGGTACACTACGTTCAACTGGCTTGAATACAGTATCGCCACAGACGCAGTGTTTTGTAAACCGTGCCGCCATTTTGCCGCAACAGCAGAAGATCGGTTCACCAAACTCGGCTTTAAAGATTGGAAACATATATCCCAGCTCTGTACAAAGCATGCCAGCAGTAAACAACATGTTGCTGCTGTATGCAGAATGCACACTTTCAAACTTCAAGCCAGCAGCCAGAGGGACCAGGCAATATACTCAACCAGTTAAACAAGGCCAATCAGTCTGTCGTTGAGAGAAACCGTGCGCACCTTAAAGTCGTGATCGACCTGGTCCTGCTATGTGCAAAACAGGATATACCCCTATGTGGGCACCGTGAAAGCGAAGAGGAACTAAACCGGGGTAATTTTTTGGAGACTTTTAAGTTACTATGCAATTATGACCCAGAGATACAGAACCGTTTTAACGCATTACCTAAAAATGGCAAGTGCATGAGCCCCGATGTTCAGAATGAGCTGCTCGAAGTAGCTGCATCACTTCTCTTAAGGAAAATAAGAGCAGAAATCCATGCCCAGCCAGGCACTTATTATGCCATTTTGGCTGATGAGTGTAAAGACCTATCTAAAAGGGAGCTGGTGGCAGTGTGCATCCGATACATACACAATGGTGTGTTGAAGGAGAGGGCGGTGGGGTTCGTGCAGACAGAGGACATGACTGCAGCAGGGATATCACGTAACATTTTGGATGTCTTGGAAGCATTCAACCTTGACCCTGAGATGTGCTGTGGATTCAGTTTTGACGGTGCATCAGTTATGTCTGGCCACAGAGGGGGAGTTCAGGCAATCCTCAAAGAAACCTTCCAGAAAGCTGTATATGTCCATTGCAATTCGCATCGACTCAATCTTGTGCTTTGCACAGCAGCTAGGGCATCACCCACTGTTGCAACGTTTTTTGATAATTTGAACAACCTCTACAGCTTCATGACGGGGTCTAACAGGCATTCCAAGTTTCTGGAAATTCAGAAGCAACTGAGACCGGATAAACCACCGCTGGAACTCGAGAGGGGCTGCGACACACGGTGGAGCTCTCGGTCTGGCTCAGTGAGTAAAGTTTTGACACTGTTTGAGGCTATATTAGAAACGTTAGCCGAGTTTGCTGATAACACTGGTCACACCAAACTTGACGCCGAGTCCCTCCTTCAACAAATTCAAACGAAGAAATTTTTGTTTCTTCTCATCACTTTCAACAAGTTATTCGAAACGAGTGATTTTGCGACCAAAGGCCTGCAATCCGCTGCGCTCTCCATCACGGACTGTATTCATTTGATCGAGGGCCTCAAGGAGAGTTTTAGTGCACACAGGAATGATGCAAACAATGACTTTGACAAAGTTATCAAACTGACAGATGAGTTTATGGTGAAACACGAGATTCAAAACTGGGATGTCACTTCTACCCGTAAGAGAAAGTTGCCGGCCAGGTTGGATGACACCTATGTGGAATGCACAATGGGGAAAACATCTCCAGTGAAGGACAATTCGGATTTGAGAAGACTGTGGAATGACATATTGGACAGGCATATGATGGAACTGAAATGTCGTTTTCAGACGGACTCTTACGGACTGATGGGAGCTGCAGTTGTCTACATGCCCACCTCCCACACATTTGGCGAGATCGAACACATAGAATCAGCGAGTGCCCACTTTGGATTAACTGTGCAGCCCTCAGAGCCCGATGTATTTGTGCAACTGCTCAAAAGAAAAGTGTCCGAGGGCCGATCCTTTCCTTCATTAATCGAGGTGCTTGACTCCTGCCCGTCAGACATCTTCCCAAACGTCAACAACCTCCTAAATGCCCTCGTCACGTTGCCAATGACGAGCTGTACAGTCGAGAGACTCTTTTCGACTGTCAACAGAATCAAGACCAGTGCCAGAACATCTATGCTCACAGGCCGCCTGAACAATTTGTCCCTGTTATCTTTTGAAAGACAACTTTCCGATTCTCTGGATTACGATGAAATCATTAGCATGTTCAACGTCAAGCCCCGCCGCCTCCCACTCTAGGTAGGACAACACTTTATAATTGCCTACTGTATTGCACTAGTACCAAGCTGGATGCTTGCTTTGTGTTGAATGTGGATGGATTGCAAAGTTGCACTGTGGTTAATGTGAATGGATTTCAAAGTTGTACGAATGTGAATGGATTGTGAATTTGTAGGCCATAGTGTGTGGATGGACTAGTTGTCAATTGTCATGGTTTTTAACATGCCTTTAGTTTGTATTTCGTTGTGTTGTATACAGTAAATATACAGGAAATAAGACTATGAGCAAGTGGTCTTGAGTATCTTTTTTTCTTCTTGACACTGTCTTGTGTGAAACCAGTTGTCTAGCATCATTCATTGTGTTTACAAGTAGAAAGAAATACTAGGTAGCTAGCTATGACATACTGAGGGAAACAATTAATCGTCTCTGCATCCTAAACTGCTAGCTAAGCTAACGTTAGCTTGGCATTGAGTGCACAACATAGCACCCATTTGGTTAAAATATATATTATTTATTTTTTAATCGAAAGCAATATGGTGTTAAACATGACTCCAGATGTGCGTTCAAATGTTTACCATGACTAAATCGTTCCCATTTGAAGAGAAAAGTAAGATCGCTGGGCTACGTTAACGTTAGCTACAGTTTGTTATTATTATTGTGCTTCTGCTCCCGGGTCAAGGGGTAGACTTGTTTGTATTGGCAACCATGGTAACCATAACTCGCGAGAGACAGGTGCTTTGGGGAAACCCTTCAGTTACATCAAACTACGTTAGTAAGCGTGTAAATATAGCTTAAAAAAGTTAACATTTTCTAACGTTAGACAAGTAACGTTAACGTTAGTGCACTAACTGGTGGGTTTGCTAACGTTATCGTTAACTAACGTTATCTAACGTAACTTTACAATCACAACTATACGTTCAAAACACATTATGAGCATTAGTTTCAGCTCCGTAACGTTGGAGTTGAGACCCAGCAGCGGAGGACGAAGGCAGCTGTAGCAGCGTTTCTCTGGTGTCTGTAAACAAGGCTAGTCTCTATACCCATGAATTTACAGACCTCATATGCAACCGATAATTTCTCTTGGCCCACCCACCAAAATGTTTCTGCCTACGCTACTGCTTCTGGCCAATTGTCAAGTCTGCAGTCTTCCCCATACTGAACCAAACTGAGATAAACTTTGCAGGTGTTTTGAGTAAATTAGATGATAGTGTGACACTCAGTCTAAAACATTCATTCTCTGAAATAACTGAAGTAAATGCTGATTTTCGACACACTATTCTAATTTCTTGAAATACTGTTTTGGGGGTTTTCTGGAGCTGTAAGCCAACATTATGAAAAATGAAACAAATAAAGGCTAGAAATTTTTCACTTTGTGTGTAATGAATCTATAATCTATGAAAGTTTCACTTTTTGAATGGAATTATGGAGAAAAAAAACAACTTTTCTAATTTTTTGGAAAGGATCTGTATATATATATACAGTATATATATACAGTCAAGCCGGAAAGTCTGAACACTCCTTTCACCTGTCCACGTTTTATTACGTTACAGACATATTCTACAATAGATTGAGTTCATTTTTTGTCTCAAAATTCTACACAAAATAGCCCATAATGACAAAGTGAAAACAGGTTTTTAGACATTTGTGCTAATTTCTTAAAAATCAAAATGTAAAATATCATATGTACACAAGTGTGCACACCCTTTGATATGACACCCAAAAGTGAGCTGAGGTGCATTTTGTTTCCACTGATACTGCTTGAGATGTTTCTACGACTTAATTGGAGTCCACCTGTGATAAATTCAATTGATTGGACATGATTGAGGATTGCCAACACCTGCCTATATAAGGTCCCACAGTTGACAGTGCATGTCAGAGCAAACTCCAAGCCATGGGGTCAAAGGAATTATCTGCAGACCTCAGAAACAGGATTGTGTCAAGGCATAGATCTGGAGAAGGGTACGGAAAAATCTCTGCAGCTTTACAGGTCCCAAAGAGCACAGTGGCCACCATCATTCGTAAATGGAAGAAGTTTGGAACCACCAAGAATCTTCCTAGACCTGGCCGCCTGGCCAAACTGAGCAATCGGGGAAGACGGGCCTCGGCCAGGGAGGTGAGCAGGAACCAGAGGGTCACTCTGACAGAGCTCCAGCGTATCCTTGTGGAGATGGGAGAACCTTTCAGAAGATCAACCATCCAGGCAGCACTCCACCAATGGTAGAGTGGCCAGACGGAAGCCCCTCCTTAGTAAAAGGCACATCACAGCCCACTTGGAGTTTGCCAAAAGGCACCTAGAGGACTCTCAAACCATGAGAATCAAGATTCTCTGGTCTGATGAAACCAAAATTGAACTTTTTGGCCTGAATACTTTTTGGCACCGCTCATCACCTGGCTAATACCATCCCTACAGTGAAGCATGGCGGTGGCAGCATCATGATGTGGGGATGTTTTTCAGCAGCGGGAACGGGGCGACTAGTCCTGATAGAGGGAAAGATGAATGCAGCTAAGTACACCGAGATCCTTGAAGAAAACCTGCTCCAGAGCGCTCTGGAGCTCAGACTGGGGCGAAGGTTTACCTTCCAACATGACAACGACCCGAAGCACACAGCCAAGAGAACAAAGGAGTGGCTTCGGAGAAAGTCTGTGCATGTCCTTGAGTGGCCCAGCCAGAGCCCAGACCTGAATCCAATTGAACATCTGTGGAAAGAGCTGAAAATGGCTCTGTACCGACGCTCCCCATCCAACCTGACGGAGCTTGCAAGGATATGCCAAGAGGAATGGGCAAAAATGTCCAGAAACAAGTGTGCCAAGCTCGTAGCTTCTTTCCCAAGACGCCTTGAAGCTGTAATCGCTGCCAAAGGTGCAGCAACCAAGTATTAGGCTAAGGGTGTGTACAGATATGTAACCCCTAAATAACCTATTTTTGTCAGTAAAATAAAATTGCATATTTTCTAAAAACCTGTTTTCACTTCGTCATTATTGGCTATTGTGTGTAGATGTTTGAGGCAAAAAATGAATTCAATCTGTTGTAGAATATGTCTGTAACGTAATAAAACGTGGATAGGTGAAAGGAGTGTTCAGACTTTCCGGCTTGACTGTATATACACACACACACAGTGCCCTCCACTATTATTGGCACCCCTGGTAAAGATGAGTAAAAAGGGTTATAACAAAATTCACAATTTGGTGATTAGCTTAATCTCACACTCAAAAAAAGTAATTGAAGTTCATTTATTATGAGAAAAAGAAATCCCTCAAGAAATAAGAATTTTTAACAAAAGCATGTGTGCCACAATTATTGGCACCCCTGCATTTATATATAGAATAAAGTAATCTCTGCATTTGAATGGATCTCTATAGGAATTGGGGGTTGGGACTATATTTAGCTGTAAATTACACTGGAACAGTATGGAACACATGGTTGGCTAAATGGCTGTAAGTCATTAAGGGTCTGAGACCCAAACAAGCCTTAAACCATCACTCTGCTGCCAGAAATAGAGTAGATATGGATGGATAACTTAAAGGGTTTCTTCTCCTGACTTATTTTTCCATAGAGTTCAATAGGAAAATTTGTCAGGAGAAACAACCCTTAAAGTGATCCATCCATATCTACTGCATATCTGGCAGCAGAGTGATGGTTTGAGGCTCGTTTGATACCTCAGACCCTTAATGACTTACAGCCATTTTACTAACCACGTATTCCATACTGTTCCAGCATAAATTACAGCTAAATCTAGTTCCATCCCCCAATTCCCATAGAGATCCATTCAAATGCAGAGACACGTTATATTATTGCTTGTAAGAGTACCAGAAAATAAGATATCAAAAGAGTTTTTTGATGTTGTTGGGTCACAGACATCAGGAAGTCATGGCATGCAAAGGATATGTGACCAAATATAAAAAATTATTACTTTATTCTATATATAAATGCAGAGGTGCCAATAATTGTGGCACATGTAGTTTTGTTAAAAATTATTATTTCTTGAGGGATTTTTTTTCTCATAATAAATTTACTTCAATTAAAGGTTGAATTTTTCTTATTTCTTCAGTGTGACATTAAGCTAATTCACCAAACAATTAATTTTTATAACCCTTTTTACTCATTTTTACCAGGGGTGCCAATAATAGTGGAGGGCACTGTTTTTATATATATATACAGTCAAGCCGGAAAGTCTCCCCACCCTTTCACCTTCTCCACGTTTTATTACGTTACAGACTTATACTACAATAGATTGAGTTCATTTTTTGCCTCAAACATCTACACACAACACCCCATAATGACAATGTGAAAAAAGTTTTTTTGAGATTTTAGCAAATTTATTAAAAATAAAAAAATAAAATTTCTCATTTACATAAGTATTCATACCCTTTGCTTTAACGTATTTTTAAAGTATCATATTTCATATTTGGTCGCATATCCTTTACATGCTGTTACTTCCTGAAGTCTGTGACCATCAACATCAAAAAACTGTCGATATCTTATTTTCAGGTACTGTTACAAGCGATACTATAACCTCTCTGCATTTGAATGGATCTCTATGGAAATTGGGGGGTGAGACTAGATTCAGCTGTAAATTACACTGGTACATTATGGAACACATGGCTGGCTAAATGGCTGTAAGTTATCAAGGGTCTGAGCTATCAAACGAGCCCCAAACCATCACTCTGTTGCCAGATATGGAGTAGATGTGGATGGATCACTGCAAGGGTTATTTCTCCGGACTCATTTTCCTATAGAACTCTATGGGGAAAAAAGTCAGGAGAAACAACCCTTAAAGTGATCCATCCACATCTACTCCATATCTGGCAACAGAGTGATGGTTTGGGGCTTGTTTGATAGCTCAGACCCTTGATAACTTACAGCCATTTAGCCAGCCATGTGTTCCATACTGTACCAGTGTAATTTACAGCTGAATCTAGTCTCACCCCCCAATTTCCATAGAGATCCATTCAAATGCAGAGAGGTTATAGTATCGCTTGTAACAGTACCTGAAAATAAGATATCGACAGTTTTTTGATGTTGATGGTCACAGACTTCAGGAAGTAACAGCATGTAAAGGATATGCGACCAAATATGAAATATGATACTTTAAAAATACGTTAAAGCAAAGGGTATGAATACTTATGTAAATGAGAAATTTTATTTTTTTATTTTTAATAAATTTACTAAAATCTCAAAAAAACTTTTTTCACATTGTCATTATGGGGTGTTGTGTGTAGAATTTTGAGGGAAAAAATGAATTTAATCAATTTTGGAATATGTCTGTAACGTAATAAAACGTGGAGAAGGTGAAAGGGGTGGGGAGACTTTCCGGCTTGACTGTATATATATATGTATATACGCACGCACGCACGCACACGTATATACATAAAAAAATCTTACATCCACAGTACGTCTGATATTAGCTCCAACATAATTAGCAGCTTGCACTAACTAAATTACATTATTATAATACTGTAATGTCTTGACTGAACCATGAAATAAAGTACTGAGAATGGATGTAGTTTCATGCATGAATTCAACAACTAGCCCTTGTGTTGGTTGGCTACACAAAAAAACTGCGAATGAACGCTACAAAACAAACCCCCTTAGCAGGCCATGAGCTCCTCTCCAGCCTGTGACAACATAGAAGCTAACTAGCGAACTTCTGCGAGAATCCATTTATAACCAAACTAAAAATACTCTAGACAATAGCGCTCCATACTGTTGATGATGATGATAATAACAATAATAATAATAATAATAATTTGTTTTATATATTTTTTAAAACACTTACATGTCCAGGCACGGGTCCCTGCCAGAGTCATTGCTCTGCCTGAGGACTCACTTCCTCACCGCCGGAATCACTGCGGTGCAGCACCTCCAAGACCTGAGCAACCGTGAAAATGCCACGTTCGCGTATAAATGTATAAAATCATCGTAATCGTTGAAGCAGCAAAGACATATTACACCATACAGCAAACCACGTACGCGTAAAGAGAAAAGCTAGCCTATGACATACATACAGCTAACAAATACACATGGCTAAATATCATCTGGATAGGCTAAAAACGTACTTGTACAGCAATCCAGTCCATTCCTTCCAGGATAAGCTCAGTAAAAATGCGCAGACGCAATCTGATGCTGAATGCGCAAACCACTATTGCCCTATGGGCTGTCGTTACGCATGGATACAGTGCCATTCCCAGTCGCTCTTATATGACATATTTTACTTCGTTTTAAAGGGAAGGAAACTCCGTAGAAGTTAATCTACGTGTTTTACATTAGATCATTCCTGAAGCAGTCTAGTAACGTAGTATAAATGCAAATGCGATGGGCACGCACTGTGGAAATGGAGATTTTGCTGGACAACGGATAAATGGATTACGAAAAAACGTTCAGGATTCTTCAGAAAACAGTTATAACTGCATAACCAGGTATCAAATTTGGTTGATTAAACATGTTTATCAAGAGATTTTGTAGAAAATAAAATATATTTATAAAAAAACGGAAGTACATCGGTTGTGTGCATAGTGAAGTGAGCATGGGGAAAAAACACATAGTGGTCATTTATACAAATTTTTTTACCGTGTAGAAACTGTACCAAGAGTTTTGGTGATATGCATTTTATTGCCTGTGACTGCAGCGTGGTGAAGGCTGTAAACAGTGGTTTGGGCTATTAGCACCCTGCTGCTTTATAACAGTGTATGCAGTGTAACCTGAGAGCTGATAAGCATATAAACAAATGTGTTTGCAGGCTGTGACTCTTTTTAACAATTTTGCCTCGAAAGTTCCATGTTTTATTAACGTTTTAATTTAGAATTTCCGAGAAATATGAACACTATAAAAAATTGGGACGGATGCGTCCCACCACTAGAGAGCCAAAGCCCATAGAGTTAATATACGCACCAAACGTTCTGTTTGCAAGAACCGTATCTGTTATTCAATCGTTGTCAGCAGACAGAAGACCCAGCACTGGATGATCTTTTATGCTTTACCATATTCAATGTATTACTGCTGTTTCATTTAATTGTAGTTGCATGTGATGCAATGGATTGTCCGCTGGCTGCGAAAATAGCATTCACGTTGAGAAGTAGCCTACCGTAAAGTATCGAAATTTGGTACCGTTTTTTCCAAAATGTTTCCATACTCGGTAGGACCGACGTATTTCGGAGGCACCGTTTTTCGATACCCAACCCTAGTTCTCGCTCTCTGTAGAAAACCCTCATCTTTGATTAGGGAAGGTGAGTTCTGCTTATACTGTATGTTGGTAACCCTCATCTATGATTAGTGTTTTCACTTTTTCAATGTAACCCAGGTTTCTGATTATTTTTGCCCAGCTCTGTATTATTATAGGCAGTTCTCATTTGTTGACAGCATGATATTCCGCTTAGTTGGTAACCCTTGTCTGCGGTCCGTGGAACTTCTGTGGTCTGTTATGTCTCCTTGTAGATGGTTCATGACTGTGATTTTCTGATAGCGTTGTCTTCCCTCTGTCAGACACCCTTGTCTGTGATTGGTCTGCTCTGTCTCTTTGTAGGTATCCCTTGCCTGTGATTAGTCTGCGGTCTGTTATGTCTCTTTGTAGGTGGTTGGTGTTTGTGAATTGCTGATGGCATTCTCCTTCCCTCTGTTGGACATGTCAACTGTGATTGGTCATTTCCACATCTCTGCAGGTAACCATTGCCTGTGATTGGTCTGGTTTCTTTCTCTAGGTAACGATTGTCTGTGATTGGGTTGTCCTCACCTTTATGAAGAAAAGGCACCAGTATAAAGCAGAGAAATTCTCTTATGTGGACGACTTTGGACTGGTGAGTAGCTTTTGCTTTACAACAATGTAATTTATGAAATACAATTAAATCAATACGACAGTTACAGACCTGGGTCAAAATTATTTGAAATACGCCAACCCAGTAGACCCCATTAAATTTGATGCTGACAGTTACTGACAGTTTTAAGATGGGTGTGCAGCAACAACACTCGGGGCCCTATCTTACACCCGGCGCAAAGCGGCGCTAACCCAAACGCAAGTGTCTTTGCTATCTTACACCCGGCGCATGGTTCATTATAACGCCTAACGCTTACGTCCTTTAACTAGCATGTATTCTTGCGCCCGTTGCAAGTGAACTGGGCGTTTTAGTCTTAAGATAAGGAGTGGCCAGCATTCTTTTTGGCGTATTGCTATCTTGAGCCAGCAGAAAGCGCTTGCGCTAGAACCACCACAAACCTGGTCTAAAGTCATGTCGCAGTTGTTTACATGTTATTTTAATGGCGCATATAAGTGCGTCTACATAGGCGTGTGCACAACGCGCGTACCCTCCTGTCTGTTACACACAGGGGCGTGCACAAGCATGACTAAAATATCAAGATTACAATGAGAAATATTATTGTGTAGGCTATATCAAAAAATGAATAATAATAAAAGGGTCCATAGGTCCACATAGCTTACCTTTCCCTCAGCGAACGGGAATGCCTTAAATTGCTTTCAGCCCACTCCATCAACATCCAGGCGAAGTGCGATGGTACGGGACAATGGCTATCCATTAAAAAGGAGCTGATAACACCTATATCAAGCCTAATGCGCAAATTGTCATTTACACCTAATGTGTGAATTGTTATTCAATGGAAAACTCGCGCACTGCAATAGACGGACATTTGAGTTCTGAAAATGCGCTTCAGATGTCATTACAATACAGCTCTGTTTATCTAGGAATACAGCCTGTAAGTAAATAGAATGGTTTGTGACTGAAAAAAGTTCAAAACCTTGTCCAGTGAATATTGCATTTATTGTTTTTCAAATAGCCTAGGCTACGGTGAATTCGCTGTGCATAAGGTTTTTTTCGATAGCCTATGGTTAAAAAACAGAGATAAATGTCACCATGTTAACTAAATTGTAACCGTAGCTTCCGTACTCTCAGCTTATTAAAACCCAGCTGATTTCACCTGTTATTCCATAACTGAACAAAACAATTTTAAAGAGAACTAAGCACGTCGTTTGCAGCACGTTACACAATTAATTCACAATTAATTTTAATGCCATTCTCTGCATGTGCGCTGCATGTTCTCTGTTTCCCCTGCTGTAAGTCGCACGTTTCACGGTCGCACGGACTTCCTGGGAAAGTGGATTGTTTTAAAGCATTACGCTACGAATAAAACAGGTTGGTCACATTTCCATAAACAGGACATTATTAAACAAGGGGAAATATGCGTGAACATATGGGTTGTCAACCGGACAGCTTTATTGTATTTAGTGTCATCATTAAGGCAAAATAACAGTATTTATGTTATTAATCAATATTACTATGCAGGTAGCCTAATGAACTTCGGATGAAGCTTGAAGCTTGAATGAGAACAGCCTCATGGAATTGATGTTTGACACTTTCATTGCATAATCAAGCAAAATTCGCTGAACAAGCAGGCTAATTTGGCGTTTTCTAAGGTGAAACTGAAGACATTGATAGCTTATTCTCAGCTGTTGCAGGTCCTTTTAACGAAATTTAAGATAGATCACGCATGCAATCATTTACTAGTTACCTGCTCGTCAGTTGTTTTCGGTGCATGAAGAAAAACAGGTGATGGCACAGCAGTCTCCTTCAGTAGAGGGTGTCCCGACCGTCCTTTTTTGATTTTCACATAGTCATCCTCCGTGAAATGGTCACTACACACTTTTAACTTTTTTAGAGTCTCAATTGGTGACATCCATGCGAGCAGCAAGAAGCCACAGCGGTTTTCTTTGTTGATCTTACAGTGGAAATCGGTGAAAACTTTGTGGTGCCCATTTTTTTGCATGATTTGAACAACCTTGAAATACACACCGAAATACCATCTTACCTGAACGTTAGCTAACAATACTACGAGTCTGTTTATTTCACACGCGCGATATTGTTTTTGGCCGGCAGAGCTATAGGCTACTTTACGTTACCTACTAAACTAACGCCGTACTTCCACAGAGAATTTAGGTAAGCACAAAGTAAAGGATTCAACGATAGTTTGACTTGAAAAATGATGGTATAATCACTGAAAATAACCCAGATAGACTGTCGTCGTATTTTATTTGCTTTGGGTGCACTGTGGAGTGTTTAAGTGTGTTCACAGTGTACTGTGGCTTGAATTCAGTACCCGGGGGTCGTCTGACGTACTGTCGACGACCACTAGACCCGAAAAGAACAATTTTACTCATCAGTCCACAGAATGTTACGCCATTTCTCTTTGGGCTAATCGATGTGTTCCTTGGCAAATTTTAAAAGATTCTGCACATGCCGTTTTTTCAACAATGGTGCTTTACGGGGGCTTCTTGCTGATAGCTTAGCTTCGATCAAACGTCTTCTGACTGTAACAGCACTTACAGGTAATTTTAGATCTTTGATCTTTCTGGAGGTGATGATTGGCTGAATCTTTGCCATTCTGACTATTCTTTGATCCGTTTTAACAGTAGTTGCTCGTTTTCTTCCGCGTGTTTCGGGTATTTGTTGCCATTTTAAAGCATATGAGATCATTTTAGCTGAGCATCCTATAATTTGCTGCACTTATTTATACGGTTTCCCCTCTCCAATCAACATTTTAATCAAATTACGTTGTTCCTCCGAACAATGTTTGGAACGGCCCATTTTACTTAGCAATTCAGAAGGAAATATATTTTATAACAATGTGTGAAACATTTGCTTCCCTTCTTCCTTAATAAAGGACAATTAATGACACCTGTTTTTTCACAGAATGAATGCTCTAATTAAACTCCACACTGCTATTATTTTGAACACGCCCCTTTCAATGAATGAGTCAATTACTCAGAACAAGCAGCGTGCATGTCATGACAGTTGGGTCTGTTGTTTTTCTATTACACTACTACATCTACAAGTAAATTATTTGCCATGCAGAAATATCACTACTACTAATATCAGTGGTTCATCAGGTTACTGATGTTGTACTGCAATTTTTTTGAACACAACTGTAATAAATATATTTGTCAATGTGTAGAGAAATGCACTGAAATGCGTTTTATTATGCGCAACAAATCATTTCATTTTCCTTTTAATGTTCACTTTCTGGGACTCATTTTCCATATATCTTCCACGTATAATGGATCAACTTAAAGAGGGAAATATTTGTACAATGCATTATCTGTGCATTTCCAAATTAATTGGGTATTCGGGTTCAGGCGCACTCCTATTTCATATGATTGGTTTTGTTAGTCCTGCAAGAGTTTACGTTTTACCAGCATATAGAGTTAGTATTTCAGATAGATATTTGACCCAGGTCTGATGAGTTGGCAGACTGTTGTACTCCTTGGATTAAGCTTTCCATAATGAAACTGTTTTTGTAGCTTTCTGAAGCAGCAGAATGAGAATCCCAGCAGAGCAGGTCACAGAAGAGCTCACATTGAGGTCAGCAGGAGAAACTGTGGAAAAGGAGGAGCCTGCACTGGTCATTTAAATCAACACACTGCCAATACTCCACCAACCCTGTCCAGTATTCTGCACAAACTCCATCCTTTCCCCCAACCAAGCCAGTAAACCGATTCTTTGTGTGCATTTAACAATTAAACCATTTAATCTCTGACCCTCTCACTGTGGCCTTTGTTTTCCCAGATTAAAACTGGAAGCACAAATGCAGTTGAATCTAATGTAACAAAACACTTGGGTAATGGCAACAACCAGATATGGGTGAAATATGTATTGGGATGGCAGGTTTGCCATCCGCCAAGTTACGGCTTGGCATGCCCCATACCTATACAGCACCGAGAGTTTGGCACTTTTCAGGGTTTCCTACAGAAGTAACCACAATGACCATAGACTCTCAGCCCTTAAAAACATTAACTTCTGTATGGTCTGACCTCATGTAACACACAGCATTCAGATACAACTTCACACATCCACACAATAAAGCCCCAAACTTGGGTTATTTTGCAGTTTCCTCTTCCGCTTCTTCTTCTTCTTCCCATTTTCCTGCCAAACTGCCTGCCTCCGTCGCGATGTTATCCAATGGGGAGAATTATTATTTGAGGGTATAGTCCGTATACCTGCTCATCAAGCTTATCGTCCAATAAAAACGCTTCATACTAATGTTTTTTAATGTTAATGTAGCTAATGGCTTCATGCTTTCCAAGAAGTTACTGTGGCTTAGTGGTTAAAACTGCAGTCTCTCACACAGTGGATAGTGGGTTCGAGCCCAGCAGGGCACGTGTATTTTCCACAAAAACAATGTGCAACTGTTAAGTACTTTTCATTTCTTAGACTGTTATTATTTTCACATTGACACATTAACATATTTTTATTGCAAAGGCAAAAGAGCTGTTCAATGTTTCACTTGTATTATATCACACCCTCCTCAAACCGGACGCTCGCTTTTGTCTGGTTTGGGGAGGGTGTTACGCTCTGCTCTTTGCCCCTTGCCTCGGCCAACATTTCTTTATTCATTAATTTCTTCACTTCAGCTCTGTTCACTTTATCCTTTTCACACATAACACAAGGTCACCATAAAATTAACTACTAGGAAAATTAAGAATTTAAGATAATAGCCTACATTAAGTATTGAGGATAGCCTCTTTTAAGCTGCAAGCCTTTAAGCGATCGGATTTATAAACCGCCAATTCCCCAAACATATCTGATTCATGGTTAGTCACTTATAAATAAATAGATAGCCTCCGAATGTGGCTCTAGTCTACGCTACTCTTCTGATAATGTAGCTTACTGCAAACACTTTTAATTATAATAATAATAATAATAATAATAAGAAGAAGAAGAAGAATAATCTCTGGTATGTACTTTCTTAGTAGTATCCACTGTTTTCTTTCTGGCTAAGATTCCTGGGAAATATGCGTTGTCCAATTAAGCTTGTTCGCCAACGTTACTTCCTGCTTCTCATCAGGAAGCAGAAACAAGCTAGGCTACTACGAAGCGAATCATCATGCATTATAGCCTACATTCATTGCACTACAGAAAACGAAACTAAACTTAGCTGTCCGGTACCAAAACATTTCCCGCAGGTAACGTTCTACACTACCTGAAAAAAAACTCACTAGCTCGCTTGCTAGCTCGTAGCCCACACATGGAAGGTTGGAGTTACGCATCCGGCAATCCAGTGTTGAATAGCCTAACTGCTGTGCTTATGAACTCACTACTTGCTCGCTAGCTCGTAGCCCACACATGGAAGGTTGGAGTTACGCACCCGGCAATCCAGTGTTGAATAGCCTAACGTTAAATGTATTTCATAGAATACTAATAGCCCTATTTTAAAACTGTATTTCCATATTTTACTGATGCAAACTATTTAGGCTGTACTAGCTATTTAGGCTGTATGTCTTTCAGCTAGAATGTGTTTGCGTCTAGCCCATTGTGCATGTATGTCTGCGTGTAGACTTGGTTCATTAATTTACATGCTTCTTCATGATCCATAGCTCAGGTGGTGCTGTTCATTGTATTTCATTACACATTAAATACTGCTCATCTACAAACTTTTTAAATGTAATTGTGTGTTGTCTGTAATAGAATAACTGTTCTCATTCTTGTCAATAGAGGGCGTTATGGTTACGCGAATGTCTGCATGCATTTCTTTGGAATGCATGTCTCCATGTTTATCTTCATGCATTATTCATCATTAGTTAGCTATAAAAAATAAGTGATATCAGATCAAAAACCTCCTACGACGTAAAAAAAAAAAGCCAAGTTACTCAAGCATAGCCTACATAGCGCTGTCTATACGTCCTTAATTCCAACTTGCAAAAACTAGGCCTGCCTTTAAAAGTATTGATATCAAAATGTGGCCAAGATACAACTAACAATATTGCCTATCGTAGCTCACACTAAATACACTAGCTCTATTCCAAAGCAATGCTATCCATACTTTCCTAAATTATTTAATGCAACGTGGCCCTGTGTTTCTTCATCTTATCATCTCAAGAGAATGTGTTCAATGGAAATACTCTGATTCAGATGTGTTCCACTTAGAAATTAAACAGAAAAATGACTACACTATAGGGCATGTTTGAACAATTGCCTGCATCCACTGCTTTGGGTCTATGAAAAGCACAGAATTAATACAATTTATTATTATTATTATTATTATAATTATTATGTATTTATTTATTTGGATTTCTATCAAAACATGTGTGGTCCTACAGAGCATAGATATTCTTGTGTTCACAAAATTCTGTTTGCAAATATCATAACTACTATTATGTTAAGAAAATTGGTACTATTACTTATTTGCCACCATCTGACCCACAAACATGTCTGGATACGTTTGTAAAAATGCTATTTTCTAGGTAAAAATATTACTCATTTTTATCTGCATTTATTTATTCATCACCCCTTTCTCTATTGTACACGATGTTTCTTGATATAAATGTCTGTTTGTGAATTGTAAAGAAATCTGTAGCAGCAGTTAACATTTTAAAACCTGTACATTTTCTATAGTAAACTTGCCAACAAAGTACAACCATATCCTTTCTGGAGTGTAATTATTCACCAACTGTTAAAAACATTCATTGAAATCATATGTTGTTCCATGAGGCACAATCTCTTCACATGCAAGTTGGAATTAAGGACTTATAGACAGCGCTATGTAGGCTATGCGTGAGTAACTTGACTTTTTTTTAACGTCGTAGACGTTTTTGATCTGATTCTGTATACTGGAGAAAATACAGCTAAAAAAGTATTTTTGGCAGTGACACATTTTTTTTTTTTGGTTCTGTACTCCAGCACATTGGATTTGAAATGGAACATTGACTATGAGGTTAAAGTGAAGACTTTCAGCTTTAATTTGATTGGTTGAACCATGTAGCAATTGTAGCCCTTTTTATACACTCCCCCCCCCCCATTTTAGGGGACCAAAAGTAATTGGATGATTGGCTACTCAGCTGTTTCATGGGCAGGTTTGTTTAATTTCATCTTCATGGACAAGAGAGCTAACAAAAGGTCTAGAGTTGAATCTAGGTGTGACATTTGCATTTGAGTCTGTTGTCTCTCAAAATGAGGACCAAATAAGTTTCAATGCCAATAAAGCAGGCCATCATTAGGCTGAAAAATATGAATAAATCAATCGGAAACATTAGCGAAAACATTAGCTGTGTCGAATTTAACTCTTTGGTATATTATCAAGAAGCAAGAACGCACTGGTGAGCACAGGAATTGCAAACGACCTGGCAGACCACGGAAGACCAGTGTAGTGGATCATAATGAATGAATATACCAAGTGAATAAACCAAGAATACTTGGTGAAGAAAAACCCCTTTTCAACTGTTAAACAGATCAAGAACACTCTCAGACTACCATCAAGAGAAGACTACACCAGCATAACCTCAGAGGGTTCACCACAAAATGCAAACCCCTGGTAAGCCTCAAGAATAGAACAGCCAGGTTACAGATTGCAAAAAAAGTACATTTAAAAAGAACTTTAGTCCTGGAACAGTGTTATGGACAGATGAGACAAGGATCAGCCTGTACCAGAGTGATGGAAAGAGGAAAGTGGAGAAAAACAGGACTAGGCAAGCCTAGCTCAGCCCGGACACCTGTATGCAGCCAGTGGGGAACACGTTCCGGTGTTTGTATCTTGCCCGACAATTTTTCCCTACACCTGTTTTGTGTTTCCTGCCGGCTATAAATAGCCCAGGACTTCCGCATTTCCGACACTTCGATATTGTCTTTGCTATGTTGACAACAAAGTCGGTAAGGTATAGGAGATTCGGTCACTGCATTTCTGGTTCGTACGAATAGGAAACGCAGCAAGTCCGGTTTAAGAAATTTGGATTATATTGGTTTTCTCTTTTCTTTCCAATCGTTTTCATTATCCTTATTCTTTTTATCTGTTACCCTTTGTTTTCAAGCTCTTTTGCCTATAGAGCTTTGGATAACAGGTTTTCTTTTCTGTTCTTTGCTTTCACTCGTTTTTTTGAGTTTTTGCTTTGTTTCTCTAACCTCCAGGTACGCCTAATGATTTAGTGCCCCATTTAGTGAGGTTCTTTCGTTATTTATTCTCGCTGTTTCTCGAGACACGCCTCCGTTTTTGAGGTTGCTTTGATTTGCGTTGTGCTAGGGAAGTTTTGCTGCCGTTCTTTTGTTTATCTCCTCCCTGGTGCGGATACTTCTGCTTTTTGTGGCGTATCTTTCTAGATACACTTTTAGAATCCTTATCGCTCGCGTCTGGTTCTCCGAACATTACTCTAACCCTCACAATGACCATAAACATTCCATCTTCGAATTCAAATTTTGTGGTATTGAAAATATTTTAAAAAAATATATAAAAAATTGGAAACTTCCTGCATGTGGAAGGAAAAATAAAAAAATATTACCCAATTTTCTGCTGTAATTCCGTTACCAACGCTCTTTCGGTCTTGGACCCTTCCACATTCAGGAAGTTTTTTATTTTGATATGATAGCAGGGGTATCATCTGAAGTTATAAAGCTTTTTATAATCAGTTAGGCTTTAAGACTTATCCACAGCAAGTAAAATTAAGGCCAAAATTTCAGTGAATTGTAATTCCGTTACCGCGGAATTGGCCTAATAAAAAAGATGGATATTGTTCAAGATCAGTCTGGTCTGTAATTTCCTGCGCTCGCTATGTGTCTCAAACCGAAGGCAGCTGCCTCGCTGCCATGTTGCCTTTCTGCCTTGTCTTGCTCCCTCTGAAGGTACCTCAAAAGGCAACGAATTTGGGACACTTCGAAAGCAGAATGATG
Source organism: Synaphobranchus kaupii (assembly GCA_029718625.1). Taxonomy (NCBI): domain Eukaryota; kingdom Metazoa; phylum Chordata; class Actinopteri; order Anguilliformes; family Synaphobranchidae; genus Synaphobranchus; species Synaphobranchus kaupii. The sequence continues at coordinate 9,345,995 of CM056386.1, read as the reverse complement.
TCATGTAAGATCAGTGTTTACGTTTGTTCATTATGCATTACATTCAGCTTGCTAGCAAGTTAGCTGGATAGTTACTGGAAAGCTTAAAAACATCATATTCACTATTCCAGTGTATTAAATAATTTAAATGCATTGCACAACAAATTGTGGAGTTTACTGCATATTCAGACTGTAAAAAATCACCTCTGGTGCCGCGGAAAATACCGCATCCTTGTTTTCGGCCGCCATTAATTTAACGGAAGTGAATTACAACCCTGATGTAATCGCAAAGACTTATGGGATATTATACCCCATAGTATGAGAGAAGGATACATGCGATGCTGCCTTCTAAGGGGCACACTGAACTGTGGTTCTGCCCAAGCCCATAGAGAGAGAAAACTTACTATACTATCTCTGATTCTGCTTTTATCGTCATTGAAAATTGCTGCGTTCAGAAGCAACAAAGCTTGCAGTGTTTCTCGCTGCTCTATCTATATAATAACCCAGACATAGGCTTAGCTGGGAAATTAGCTGTCTCCAGGAGACATACGGTCTATGGGGCATACCCACTAGCTTGCTAGCCAGCTAGCTAGCAAACAAGCAAAGTTATTGTTACTTTTGACTCCAAATAAGTACATATTGTGAAACAAACGCTTAAAACTAGCTAAGGAAATAGGACTCACTCACTAGCGAACATGCTGGCTTACCGTGGGATGCTAGCTAACCAAACTATTGATAAAGTAAGAACACATGACATTTCAGCATCTTAGCAATGTTTTTGACATATTAGTCACATGTTTGAGTGCTTATGTAACATTTCTCACATGAAAATAAAAGATTAAAACCAGTGAGCTGGGCTGGGGTATCACCGGCTTCTTGAACCCAGCTCCAGCCATTGTAGCTACCACATAGCCACGCCTTCATTATGTTTGTCATTAAAGAGTAAGTACACCCACTGTCTCAGCCTGTCTCCACCTACTACACAATTTTGAAAAATACTTTATGGGGTGAGCGAGGGAGAGGGGTGGGGGCGGAGGAGCTATGTCCATCCTGTTACAGCTCTCTTGCTCCGCTGACCTGTTGAGTATTTTTGCTCTATTTAACTCATTGTCTCGTAGTCCCAGAGATCTCTGGTTCTCTCCACGTACGTGTTTGTTCGGGTTTTTGCGTCTTACAACACTCACTATGATACCTTTTACTCATTCAAGCATATGCATACACAACAGACTTCCACGCCTCATGGTTTACTTTATTTTGTATGTGTTTTTGGTTAATTTAAATAAATTTATATCTGCTCAGTAATTTCCCTGTTTGGTCTCCCTATTTTGTCATGGCTCTACGAGCCGGGTCATGACAAAATGGGGGCTTATCGTCCGGGATCTGGTTTAGTTTTGTAGCTTTCTGAAGCCTGGATGGATTTGTAGGTATGTTTGCGGTATAGCATTCCTTTTTGGCTAGCGCTTTCTTTGGACGGAGGATATCTTTGTAGTTGAGTACTAGTGGTGCTCTTTTGTTTATGTAATTGGTCATTTGTTAGCACTATTGGGAGATACATGGGGAAATCTGTGTTTGGAAGGCACTTTCGTAGTTTCTGTTAATAATAATAATAATACATTTTATTTATATAGCGCCTTTCAGAACCCAAGGTCGCTTACAGAATTTGTGAGGGGGGAACAGAAACACAAAAGACAACAAAACAAAAGGAGAGATGGTAACAAATGAGATGAAGGTGGAGTAACTGGCTGGTGGAACACACAAAATAAACAAAAAACAACTGGGACAGTAAATAAACATGTACAAAATTCACAGAAAATAACATGGTGGACGGGGTGAGAGGAGAAGAGAGAGAAGAAGAGGGGAGGCTGAGCAGATGGTTAGGGTGGGAGGAGAAACGGAGGAGGGTCATTTAGGGGTAGGGGAGGTTGTAGGCTTGGGAGAAAAGAAATGTTTTTAGCCGGGATTTGAAAGTGGGGAGTGTGGGTGAGTCTCTGACGGTTTGTGGGAGTGAGTTCCAGAGTCGGGGTGCAGTCCTGGAAAAGGCTCGATCGCCAAAGGTTTTGAGTTTGGAAAATGGTATGAAGAGGGTGGTGGTGGCGGAAGAGCGGAGGGTTCGGGTGGGGCGGAGGGGCAGGAGGAGGTCAGTCAGGTAGGGGGGGGCCAGGCTGTGGAGGGCTTTAAAGGTGAGGAGGAGAACTTTAAAGTTAATGCGCTCTTTGATGGGGAGCCAGTGAAGAGATTGGAGTACAGGGGTGATGTGTTCACGGGACCGGGTGTGAGTGAGTAGACGGGCAGCGGAGTTCTGGACCATTTGGAGTCTATGGAGGGAGTGGGAGGTGATACCAGTAAGAAGGGAGTTGCAATAATCGAGGCGGGAGGAGATAAAGGCGTGAATGAGGTTTTCAGCAGCAGAGGGGGAGAGGCAGTGTCTGATTTTGGCAATATTGCGGAGGTGGAAGTATGAGGTCTTGATGACAGAGCTGACATGGGGGACAAAGGAGAGGGTGGGGTCAAGGATGAAACCAAGGTTGCGTGCCAGGGGGGAGGGAGTGATGGTTGAGTCATCGATGGTGAGTGAGATGGGGCCGGTCTTTGAAAGTGTGGATTTGGTGCCAATGAGTAGGAGTTCAGTTTTGTCACTGTTGAGTTTGAGGAAATTATGGGTCAGCCAGGTTTTAATTGTGGAGATGCAGGTATTAATGTGGGTGAGGGGTGGGTTCTGAGTGGATTTTGTGCTAATGTAAATCTGAGTGTCGTCGGCGTAGCAGTGGAAGTCCATGTTAAATTTGCGGATGATGTGACCAAGGGGAAATATGTAACAGATGAAGAGCAGGGGCCCGAGGACCGAGCCCTGGGGGACCCCCTGCGTGACAGGGGAAAGGGAGGAGGTGTGACCGGAGAGTGTTTGTTGCTTTGTTTTGTTTGGTCATACCCCATCTTATCCAACGTGTTTAATTTTGAATTGTACAGGTATTATGTGATTGGCTTCATGGCTTGTGTTTGCTGTTAGCATTTGTGTGCTGTGGTGAAGAGGGGAGGATTTCTTTTTTGGTTTTGGCCCAGGTTGGAGACTTTGTTCTGCTCGCTGTTGGGACATCGGATCGGGTGTGGTAGGTGTGGATCGACCGGTGTACAGCAGTGATATTGATAAGGAAGTCGTCGGGCGAGTCCTGGGTGGTTCGTCACTTTGTTATTTTTCCTTTTTTGTTTTTGCTGGTGAATATGGGGGACTGAGTGTTCTCATAGCCCAAAAAGTCGGTGAAGACTAGATTGAGTCAGGGACAGCTAGATCTATGGAGGATTCAGCCCAAAATTAAAATTAAATTTTAAACTTTTCATTTTCTTTTCCATTTCCATTTTCAAACTGTATGTAAATGAGGGGGTATGGTCCTCCTATCAATCAAAGCAAGCAAGGTGGGCCACATACAGGTTTAGTGCAGTAGCACTTAATGAACACTAGGGGGAGCACAGCATAGGGATGGGTAACAGTCTATACTTGATACTAACGTGACACAGGACTCAAAATGCTCTCAGGGCACTCGTAAATTTTAATGGATGAAATTATGAAGAATCTGAGCAGTGTTATAAAGTATTCATGTTTTATGAAAGAAACGGTATTCATTCATATTCATTGTCTAAAATGCTTCTTGTTTTCTTCTGACGTGGTGGCCTTTGTTCATTGTTCAGTGTGATATGACGTAGTATTGTTTTTGTTTTGTACTCACAAGTGGGCTACCACTGACTCAGATACCACTACACTATTCTCTAACTAACAGTAACACACTGTGTAGGATATAGGTCAAACCTGCGAGGTGGAAAATCCAGGTTCAGAAAGTGAAAGTCCTCCCCAATCATTTGTTCCAATCACCTGGATTTGCTAATTATCACAGTTCTTCAGCCAAGAGGTAGGAGCTAACTAGGCTAATTAGTGAAATTGTGAGTTCATGGGTGGAAGAAACACGGCAGGACCTTTACTTTCTGACCCCTGGACCTTTCCACCTCTGCAAACCTGGTAGTAGCCTACGATAGGCTACATTGTGCCAGGTTAAACGTTGGATTGGATCAGTTGTTCGACTGCTGGAAGTAAATGAAATCCTCTCGTAAAATAAATGAAAAGACCGCAAATTAGTTACTGGATCGTTTAAACTTTTAACCTGGCTCCGGTACTTTTAAGTGAACATTAAGGCATTGCTTCAAAAAGTCTATCGACAGCCAGATTCTATATGTCATACAAAATGAGAAATGTTAGGCTATTTAAAGTGAGTCGGTTTCGTCATACAAAAAAATGCAGGGTTAAATCTTAAATTAGCTTGCTATAGGCTAACCCCTTAATCTCGCTTCGTACACCCCTCCGCTTTGTGAAATTCCCCCCAGGCTTCCATTTATTTCGTTTTTTGGAAAGCGAAATGACTTTAAGGTTGCGATTAAGCCTACAAAGGTCGTTTCTGATACATAAACGGACGCCGCATCACCGCGATGAACACTGTAAATCAGGGCCGCCGGAAAGGGGGGGACCAAGGGGCACTTTTACCGTCCTCCTTGCGAATCTGTGGGTACGCTCCAAAACCCGTGCTGGTTCGCCCTGATTATGGAGCATCAAAGGCGGAGACAGTGCAGTCTGTCAGCTGGCGGCAGCAGCACGTGATTTGCGCTAGCCTCCTGTCCGTCGTCTCTGGTTGGTCGTATTGATCACATGATGGTGACAGGTTTCTATGACAAATGAAGCTCCGTGAAGCTAGCAACACTTCTGTGGAGATCATGTGACAATTTATATCAAAATAAAAGCTTGAACGGGTATCGTTTGAAAACATTGCATAGAAAGTTTAACTGAAACACTGGTTTGCGACCTAAAATTTATATAAATAACAGTAGGTCCACTTAGTCCAGTCCCTGAGGTTATCAGAATACCCCCATTATATTGTGGCATTATCTCCAGCAAAGGCAGTACAAACCAATCAAAAGGCAAGGATATGGCAAAATGGCACTATATTTGTCAACTGTAGCATGGTTCAGTCAAGTGTTGCTGGTGCTGCGACCTAAAATTGATATAGGTAACACTAGTTCCACTTAGTCCAGTCCCTGTGGTTGTTAGAGTACCCCCATTATATAGTGCCATTATCTCCAGCAAAGGCAGTACAGACCAATCAACAGACGAGGATATGACAAAATGGCACTATATTCGTCAACTGTGGCAGGGTTCAGTGAAGTATTGCTGGTGCACCCCTTCCCCACCCCCCACCCCTCCAGTTGGTGCTCCTGCTGCTCTATTACACTTCCCCTAACTGTTTTCTCTCTCTCTTTTTTTTTACATTCTGCCGGCGGGGCTTATGCCCCGCATCTCGAGAGTTGCTGTCCGGCTTCCTGTCCGTTGCCGCTTGCCCCCCCCTCCTTACCACCGCTGCCAGCTGCTCCCGCCGCCATCGGCGCCCGGTTCCCCACCATCACTGCCGCCACATCTGGACTGTCATCTAGCTGCTGCAAATTGTATTATCATGGACATTGGCTGTTTTGACCATGTTGGTCCTTAAGCCCTAGACCCTGAGCCGACCAGAGGAGGATGGGTTCCCCCATTGAGTCTGGTTCCTTCCAAGGTTTCTTCCTAGTTACACCAGGGAGTTTTTCCTTGCCACTGTTGCCTTTGGCTTGCTCTTGTGGGGAGTTTAGGCTGGGTTTTGCTGTTTTGCTGTGAAGTGCATTGTGACAACTTGTGAAATGCGCTATATAAATAAATATTGATTTTGATTGATTGATTCAATGAATTATCGCTGGAAAAATAAAGAAGTAGCCTGGTCCTGCGTTAGCTCCTTCATGTTAATCACAAACACCCATTTAATCTCGAAATCTATGGTTTTATCAAAAGTAGATGGTTTTGAACTAAAGAGATAGAGACGTTAGTTAATCATCAGTATGCTATTTCCATTCGTTTTTCTACGTGTTTAATGTGACACACTCGTTTCTACGTTGTTTTTAGACGTTGGCATGTAGAACTTTTATTTTGACATATTATGAGTCGTTTCTTCACGAAATTGTGGGCAACTGTTGCTGGCTTCACGCTGCTGACAAAAGACAGTGTAAACACGGCGCCATCTTTAGGACCTATTTCGCGCTGCAGCCGTCCCTCACGCTCAGTCAGCGGGTGGGGGAGAGATGGCTACATATGGCTAACGTTTTAGCCACAAAGAAATCGCGCACATCACACTGCTGATGAAAAAAAGTTAGCTGTTCTAGATTGTGATTCGTAGCCTATTTGCTGCCTAGCAAGCTGCTGGTCCCACTTAGTTCCGCTGAAAACCTACTAAAATTTGCTTTTGGTGACCTGATCCACAATCGTCTCTTTAACGTTAAGTTACTAGCTAACGTTAGCTAAGAGTCCTGCTGATTCGTTCGTGTTTCCCATGGCATGCCATGGTGAAGACACCTGTTTGTCACGAGCTTGTCACTTTTACTTTTAGCTTAAGGCTTGGAAATATGTGTCTGTAAGTACTTGTAGCAAACGTCAGGGGTGGGGCCAGTGGTGGCACTGGCCCCCACTAGAATCTGATTGGCCACTCCTGGTGCCCCCCCTACCAGAACCTGAATATGATAGGCCATTGTCTTGTCAGTATCGATGAAAGAAGCCTCTGTAGCCCAATGGGAATGGACATAAAATGAGGCGGAACCAAAGTTGCATCTTCCAATGACAGAGCTAGCCGCCTCACTTCAGCATTCAGCAATCAACATTTTAACGTCTGCCGCTGAGAAGATGCAAGATCATTAGACGCTGTCGTCGCTGAAGAACAAAAAAAAAAAAAAAAGTTTTCCACCATTTGTAAAATGCTGCCAAATGTTCTATCTTCAATGAACATCGGTAGCCTACTTCAAAAATACATTTAGCTAACGATTGCACTAGCCTACAGTATGAAATGCACTCAAAATGCGAAAATAACAATAGGGCTATCAAACATATTGGAAAGACAGTGCTCGAGTGGAAACACGAACGTAGGTATGTAGCCAGCGAGACCAACGGTATTTTAGACGCAAAAATACTTACATATAGCAAAAGGGGAATTCCCCTGCATAATGTATTGTATAGCGCTTGCATAATACTAGACAGTTAAAACGAAAACTGCCGTTACACTGGGCTGTAGTAAATTGCTCAAAGCACCCAAAAAGACTTGGCATATACCGTTGCGAAGGTTATAATGTACTCTATTGGATAAAAAAGCCGACAATTAAACCAGAATGAACTGTAATGCATGAGACAGCCTTACAGGGCATGGGGGTATTACGCCGCAACGTTTCAGATAGTGTAATAGCGGTATAAAGTGTTGTATATTTCTCAAACCGATTGTACCAGACAATAAATGACAACTGGATTTTGAAAGGAATATCTCGATGTGTAAAACCAATGGTAGGATTGTATATTTATTTCATATTTAGTAGCATATATAGCTAGTAGAATACATGGTAGAATGAGATAGTACTTTCACAGTTTATTTTGCATTTGAGTGAGCAGGGCTTTTTATGGCATACGATCAGGCTATTGTTGGGTTTATCTCGTTACTATGACGTTATTCTAATTTTATATGATGAATAAAAATATTTATGAACTCAAACATAGACGCTATTGTCCACTATGTCACGCATAGGTAGGTATAGACTAGGTGGGGGTTGCTTGATAAATGGACTTGCCACAGGGAAATAGTGGCACTTAGAAACGACGTATTCGGCAGAAATCGTCACGAACCGTGTACCAATAAATTTAAAACACAGAGTTTGTGATTTCCAATAATAGTTCGGCAGCAGTAGCAACGAATGTCTCAGTTGAGCAAAAAAAAGTCCCGCAGGCGGGACTTACGTGCAAAGGTGTTAAGAGAGTGTCTCTAGACTAGAGACGTGTGGAATGTTGCCTGACAATAAATGAACAGTTGTCAATTCATTATAGCCTACTTCGTCATCTCTTAATTTTAATACTTAATATACAATGTTGTTAAGAATAATGTTACATGATAAATAGAAATAATAATAATGAATTTTATTTGTATAGCACACTTTCACATACACATAAGTTGTAAAAAAGGATGCGTCATAAAATAGGGATAACGTTACAATATTTAGAGACAATTAAGATTGAAAATATTGAGAGGCCAATTTTCCTTGATCGGTATCGGCCGATCATCATTTCGGTGATCGGCCCCAAAAATGCTGATCGGAGCACCCCTATTCAAAACCTCATTGTACTGTGTACTGTACAAACTACTGTGAATATTGTACATAGCACTTTTCTATTTACTTTGCTTTTATGGCCTTTTATCCATTTTCATACTGTTAATAGCCTATGTAAAATAGTTATTTATTTATGTTTGTATCTTTAATATTCTGAATAAACAATTTAACTGTTAAAACGTTCATTCTGACCTGGACTGTATCCATTTATTCTCATGCTATTTTATTTTGTTTTAGGGGTGCTCGTAATTACTGGTTGTCGCCACCTAATGGCCATTTATGTAGTGTAGCTACAGGCAGTTAGCTATAATAGTGTACAGAATTATTTTGACTTTATTGGGTACAAACACATTTATTTATAATCTTACTTTTCTCTATACTACATGGGTATTGAAGATTTGCATGGACTATTTAACTACCTGCAAAACTGTACACAGTAAGGGGGACACTATACAATAAAGGGTAAATAAAAGGCATTATCTTTCAGTATATTGGTTATGATAGAACAGTAGAATAATATTGAAGCAGAAGAATAAAATGGAAATCTGAAAAAGTGCTACAATCTTGAGGGGATATTCAACCATAGTTTGGAAATGTATAATGCAACATTTAATATATGTACAGTGCCTTTGGAAAGTATCCAAACCCATTGGATTTTTTTCAAATTGTGCTATGTTGAAAGCTCAAATTAACATTTCAATTGACTTTTTTTGTTACTCATTCACATGAAGTGCTCTATAATGTCAAAGTAGAGAAAAAAATACACCCTTTGCTGTAAGGCTTAAAAATAAGCTCTGGTGTATCCAATAGTGAAATATCTAAACATTTTACTCCACTTTGACATTATAGAGCACTTTGTGTAGATGAGTAACAAAAAGCCCATTTAAACATATCTTAATTTGAGCTGTCAAACAGCAAAATTTGAAAGGGTGTTCATACTTTCTGAAGGCACTGTATATGATTACCTAGAATCAGGGGCAGGTATTAAAAAAAGGTTAGGCTAGGGCTAAGGTTTGGTCGTATAAATACACGTGTGTCTGCTGTACGCGGCAAAAAAAAAAAAAGGTAAGCCTTGATGGCTGGCCCCCCTCCTCTGGGTCTGTGCCCCAGCCTGGCCCCCCCATTCAAAATGTTCTAGACACGCCCCTGCCAAACGTGGGTAGGTAATACATTGTTAGCTAGCATTTCTGTTTTGGACCGCTTTTAATATCTTAGAAGATCGCGGCGCCTCAGCCATTGGATTAGCCGCTAGACCCGCTAATGAGGATTTCAATGTTAAATTATCTTGCTAATGTTAACTTGCGCTAAATAAATTTTTACATTTTCTAGCTTGATGCTAAGTCTGTTATTTTCTTTATTTCTGTAACTTTGCCGTTTTTCAGTTGCACCCAGTAACGTTACCTGTCAGCTAAGTATCTGCCAAGCTAAGCAGAGACATTGGGCGTGTTCGAGTAGACATCGGTGAGCAGTCGGCTTGCCTGCCTCAGGCGGAAATGACAAACGCCCGAGCAGACGTTTCTGAAACCGGCAGGGAGAAAAACAATATGGAGGAGTTAGCCGTGTTGTTTGTGGTTGCGGAGGACTTTTTTTAACTTTTTTAAATTTACTTACAAGAAATGGAGGAGAACAAATGAAGGTTGTTTTAATACTGACTTAGGCCTACATTATTTAATGACTTGTATTCAGTAGCGGAGATAGACAGGGGGCGGAAGGGGCGGTGGCCCCGGGCCCACGCGGTTCTCTAATTACAAGGGGCCCACCTTGGGCCATGGATGTATTAAAGAGGCCCACCTTATTGTTTAATTACATATTTTGAATATTTTTTTGCGGGTAGATTTTTAATTTGGCGTGTCAGTTTCAGAAGCCACCCGACACTTTGGCGGGTGACTTTTTTGCAACAAAATATCAGAATTGATGGTTCAGCTAAAACTAACAGTACAAACATACCGCTAACACTTTGGTTCTATTCCCCGCACATTTTCGTAATTCTTGGGACTTCAAAAAATTATCCAGGTGTACAAATGTCCGGTTAGATTTCTAGCTAGAGCAGCTGGTTAACGTTAGCTAGGCAATCACGGTAGCTAGCGAACTTATATGGCCAGCCAGCAAGGATGACTTTAAGGAAGTCGAATAACTGTTAAATTAAAATGGCTTGCCATAAGCTATCGATAGCTTGCTAGCTAAATGTTAAAACGACTTGCCGTGACGTGAGATATCGTTAGCTTGCTAGCTAGCTAACACAGCATTGCTAAGCAATGGTAACGTTCATGACAGGGGTTGATTGCGTACGGGAGGGGTTGGAATAGCTAAATTAATATCTAAATTGATACGGTTATACAGGTATGGAGCAATTGATTTGAGAGATACTTAACCCACAGTTTGGCTGCTTGCTCTGAGACACTGGGCCTGTAGTGTAGCTGAAACATCCCATTCTTTCTCATCTTACGAAAGTTTTTTTTTCCGTAGTAGACACATCATAGCTCAACCAAAATGAATATGTGATGACAAACATGTTGTAGATGAGCGGGTAAGGCACTCGATTTATGCTACGAACTGCGTCCACAAAACAACAGCTTGTTCACGGTAGGCTATGATAATAAGATAAACTCAGATGTATGCTGTTGCTACGGCAACGTTAACTTCTACCAGAACGGATTTATGGCTCGCAGTAAAAAAAAAAGATTAGGCTACGCATTGCCATTGCACATAAACACCATGCGCTTTGCTAACTCCGTGATAATGTAACTATGGCGAGCTATAGAGTTACCTCGCCACGTATTGCGTTTGCATTATCTTAAAAACAATGACAAAAGTTTATCGTAGCCAAAGTTAGCCTACTATTTGCAGCATACCTACCAGGAAAAGTAGCCGTCTGCCGTAGGCTACAGTAACGTTAGTCACTGAGGAAAATAAAGTTAGGGAGGTCGAACGTTCTGCCCGCAATGTAATAATAATTTTTTTTTGGCTGGTAAAAAAAGTTTGACGAGTAGACATTTTCATCTACCAGACATTTGGCTGGTGAGCTAAAAAGTTAATTTCGGACCCTGACTGGGATGTAACAATAAAAGCCATTGAAATGAATCCTTGAACCCCGTTATATTACTACCTCCATGCTAGCACCAGCAGCCTCCCTGCCTGCTGTATTTCTGTTTTCCTCGCTGTTTAAAAAAAAAAAAAAGAGTCAAGATCAGAGCGTTTGAATTCAGTTTAAAATCAAGAAGTGATGTGATTTATACAGAATATATGATGTGACTACAGTGTTTCCCCTAGATTTTTTTTCAGGCCGGGCGGTGAAAGTGCGCCATTTTGCGTAGAGGCGGAAACTATAATTACACCCTCATAATATCAGCGCTGCCATTGAAAATTTTAATTAGGCCTAACGGGAAACCGTTTTGGCAAGGGTTTTTCCAGATGCTATTTTGATCATTCCCGCATTCTGCGGTAAGGGAAATATTGCAGCTACATAAAAAAAAAATAAAAAAAAAGATTATATAAAAAAAAAAAAAGAATAATATAAAAATGTTTTTTTTTCATTAAAATTATTTATTTTCCCTCTTGTCCAAGCCGGGCGGCACGTGAGTTTGGCCGGGCGGATAATGGTAGGGGGAAACACTGGACTAATACAGAATATAGCCTATGCCTAGTTGCCTACGGATAGCTAGCTACAGAGAATGCATGCATGTGCTACCACACAAAGGCACACTTTTTTCTATATAGCCTAAGTTAGGCATTTATCTCGTTCCGCCCTTCCGTCTCCGTAAATTTACATCTCCGTACAGTATACTGTATAGGGGGCCCACTACAAGTCCCCGCCCCCTCTGCAATGAACCATTAGCTCCGCCACTGGTCACACCAAATGTTCTGGAGAGGACACTTTTTTTGGGACAACAGACCAATTAGGATTTTACACTTAAGCTGTTGCAAAAACAAATCACTCCTGATAACAAAGTTGAATCTTTACTTTTCTATAGAATATGGTATAATTACAAATATACTTGAATAATGTATTGGAAAATACATTGTTACCTATATTTGGACAGGCCTTTTTTTGTTATTATTTCTTCATACACTTTTTGATTCAGTCAACAGATTTTATATAGGCCTACTGTTAGAGGTACATTTTTTTTCCTAATTTATCTCAAGGCAGATGGATTACAGAAGCAGTCAAGAATGAGAATTGGCAACTTCATTTGTTTGTGTAGCATTACCAGTATTGTAGCATTCATATAGGCTTAACGTTACTTCTAGAAAGTACATGTATGGTACAATATATAATAACCAGAGTAGCGACCTTATGTTACTCAATCCCACACTCTCAAAACACATATTTATTTATGTATTTATTTATTATTTGCACAAATAAAGAACAAATGCAAGTACACAAAGTAATTTACAGAAATATGCTAGAGAGGTTGGAAACCCTACAGGGCTTATGCTAGAAGCTCACTTTATGAAACAAAATCACATTAATTGAAGAACATTAAAGGATTGCATTATATTAAAAAAATATTTTAAAATATAGCAATAATAAGAAAAAACGGAATAAATATTAATTGTGAAATTAGAAAAGAGAACAGATAAGGGAAAGAGGAAAATACTGCTATTACATTGTAGGATTTAATAAATAACCCTTATACCAACCTGTGTTTGAACACATAGGGAGGGGTACGCCGAGATAGGTGGCGATATTGTGAAATGATCCGCGTGTGTCATGACGAAACACCTATCTCTCCTCGCTCTCTAACCCCAGTTTCACATCGGGCGCGCAAGAGCGCCATCTTGCCGCTATGGTCAGCGCAAGCAGAGAGCAAACCTACTTTCACATCGGGCGCGCAAGAGCGCCATCTTGCCGCTATGGTCAGCGCAAGCAGAGAGCGAAGCGGCAAAAACAATACATATCCGTATCCGGGACGGGTATTTTAAAAGTGACTTTACACCAGTCATTCTTCCTCTACATATAGGCCTACAAGCACAAAATCCAGTTATTATTTACATGTGATTTAATTTCATTCAGCATTGCCCACAACATTAACGTGATCCACATGAACCAGGACAGGGAGAGAGCTTGTCACTCGTTTTCAGGGTCTCTGCTCTTCTCCACTTTTTCTAATTGCTTTCGAACGTGAAATGTATACCGTTCTAAACAAACAAAAAACACTTATCTGCTGACCGTAATATAGAATGCCACCCTGGCTATCGATAGTTAACGTAGCGAGCTAGCGCAGCCTGGTAATAATCTGGTAGATATCAATGTAGTAGTGCTTATTTGTTACAAACCTGGTAGCCCCCCCAACTGAAAACTTATGTTTCACCATGCAAAGTTTTTTAAATTTATATCACGGTAGTCCCGCAAGTTCGACTGATATAACACTGGGAATTCGGTCACGCACGTAATCAACCTCTCATCCATTTTCCGTTCGCGAAGTTGGTCCGTTCAGTACCGCCCACTCTCTAGCTATTGGCTGCGCTTTGAAAGGTCAGCGACTGGAGGGGTCAAAGTTGAATTGGGTTGAACTTTGAGCGCAGCGCAGGCAGTGGATCTTGCGCTGCGCTTACCGCTGACCAGAGTGCAAAGCGGAAAACGACTCTCCATTGATGTCAACGGCACTTGCCGCCTATGCGCGGCCAATGTGAAACTGAGGCCTGGGAAGGCGCCTGCTTAACCTCCTGTTGTCATTTCCGCCTTTAGTTCACGCAGCACCGAATTTTCGGCCATCTCGGACGGTTTCCGATGCAGTCCGATGCAGATATGACATAAATCGGCTCTAGCCGAACACGCCCATTTAGCTAGTAGCAGAATAACGTGGTGTAGCTAAGTGTCTAGCTAAGGAAATAAAACAAGAAAACGTGTCCTCTCATATTACCCTCTAACGTAGCTAGCGGAGTTAATGTTATAACGTTAGTTGGCAGAAATGCATGAATCAGTTTTTAGCTGTTGAGCTAACCGATATTTATTCATATGCTATGGTCATATGCAGCTCAGTAACCATGGAAGTTTTTACTATGGTCGTGCTTCTTGTAGGCTATTCATCAATTGTCATCAATCAGACTCATATTTTGACCAACCAGTTAGGCTACCTTACGATGAGTAAAACAACTCCACTGTAACTTCGTTGTCGAATCATGTCAAGCAAAATCACGCATTGATTCTTATGTATTATGGGTATAACTGGGTTGAAAATGTGGCTGTAAACCCTTTAGTTTAGCAGAAAAGGGCAGGAGTTTCTCCATAATTAAGTAAATGCTTTTCTATTTTTTTTTCTTTCGTTAAACCCTGTTACCTTTGGCCCACTAGAAGCAATTTTCGTATCGGTGCGTTTTATGCATTTATGAAGGTTGTAAACAATGGTTGTATTGTTGTATTGCCCAGAGAGGACGTGTAACTTATAATTTCAGAGAAATATTAATTGGACCTACTATAATTGGGATGTCGACGACGCACCACAAGGGGGCCACCGTGGATAGGGTATGGCTTTGGGATATAAGAAAGATGTAGGCTACTGCTGACTGAACACATCTAAGCTACGCTATGATATTCTTTGCTGCTTCTCAACGGCAGTGTTACAGTCCTGTAAACTCGTAGTTTAGGCTAATTGAACAAAGAAAGGCTTGTTCAATTATGCGATAAAAGACTGAAATGTCACTATACAAAGAGCATACAATTGCCTGCTGCAATAAGTCACATTAAGTTTGAGGTGATCACAAATAGTTTGTGCTCAATTTAAACAAACAAACATAATTAACGTAGCCTAGTCCGCGATGCTAATTGTGAAGTAGCCTATGTGCGGAAAAACAGAGATGCTATTGTAACAACGAAACAGGCTACTTCATAAATCGTTAATATCTGCAATATTTGCCAGGACAAAACGCTGTTGGTTCAACAGAGCATATCCTGCATTGATGTTTGAACCAGGAACAAATTGGGTCTTCTTTTGTTTGTTTATTGCCAAACATGTTAGGCGTGCGTATTTCGGTGAGTTGTGGTTTTGTCGCATTTTAAATAGGCGTTTTTAACAATAATTTGTTAGTCACTCATGTGTGAGGTTTAAACCAGGGATATTCCAGAAAGCAGGATTACTGGGTTTGCTGGATAACTGCACTGATCTCGAACAGCTCTTTTTACTTCAGTCCATCCCTGTTCCAGATATGGAAGGGTTCCGGGTTTTACTGCAGTTATCAAGCTAATTAGTAATCCTGCATTCTGGAATAGCTACCCCAGCCCCCAGGTGCTTACAGGATCATACATTTTAGGGCACCTTATACCACGACATCTTCATGGAGATTAATTTTAGGCTACAGGCTACAATTGTAGCACATGTTACAACCATGCAGCATGGGGATGGGCTTGCTGTTTTGTTGCTTATAATGTCTGTGAGTAGGCTAGGCAATGCAAGTCAAACCTATATGTTAACTTGGAGCCTGGAGATAAATTATAAATATGTTAGCCTATGTGTTTTGGTTTAATGATCGCAAGGAGCAAACAAAAAACACATCCGATTCATGAATTAGGCTAGCCTACTTGAGTAGGTAAATTCTTTTTTTAAAAATAACTCGCGCAGTTTAATGGAGAGCGCAAATTGCATGGATATCAGTTAGATGACAACAAAACGCATATGAACGCATTTCCGTATCCGTGCATATTGTGTGAGAAAATGCGGTAACTGTAATGTTCCGCTCCCTTCCTGTTCGTTTTCTGTATTTTCCTGTTTTCCCTCCGTGTCATGTTGGATCCTTTTGTCCGTGTTTTCCCCGCTGCTGCGGTCTGGGCGTTTCCTTCCCTGTCTTGTTCGTTTGGTTGTCTCACTTCCGCCTTTTCACTCCGTCCCCCCTCGTTGCATGCATTCCCTCACCTGGTGTCTTGTAATCACTCCTGCTGATTTTCCACACCTGTCCCTTGTTTAGTTCTATTATTAACCTCACTATTTAGTCCTTCGGCTGGCTGCCAGTCGGCGCCAGTTCGTTAACGTTCGTCACCCGGTGTTCATGCTCGTTGTTTTCCTGGTCGTGTTAAAGAGAACTACTCGCTTGGTCGGGGAATATTATCCCCGTGCAGCTTGGGTTCGGCTCCTAACTACAGTCTGGTAGTTAACCACCCCGTCAATTCTTGTCGTGCATGCAGCTAACCTGTTTCCCTTCTCCTCCATCTAACCCAGCTCCCATTCACCCGTGGCAGTGTTCGTTTCCCCCCGTTATCGTTGTGTGTGTTGCGGTACCTCCACCTCCAGCTCGTGTAGGCTCCGGGAGAGCTTGCTACCTGGCTACCCTCCAGTTGTTCCTGTCCGACCGAAGAAGCCAACGAGTTCTTCGGCACCGGCTCCTGGAGCTCTGGAGACAGTCAGCTCCTTCCGGACCTACCGCAGCTACGCCACACAACCCATCTCTGCCGTGCTTCACCAACCACCTCCCTCTCAAACCCTGCACCTCCGTGAGAACCTCCCGGTCATTCCCGTGCCTTCCCTTGCACTAACCCTACCTTTTGTTTTTGTTCTGTACCGGTGCAGTCAATCCGGTCCAGTTCCTGTCCTGCCGTAGTGAGCCGCTCCCCAGCAATTCCAGTCCAGGTGTGAGTCTCGCACCTACCTGTCCAGTCCAGTTCCGGTTTGGAACAAATCCGTTCCAGACCATTGTTCCAGTGTGGACCTCCCGGTCCAGTTCCAGTCCAGTCCAGTTCCGGTTTGGAACGAATCCGTTCCAGACCCCTTGTTCTAGTGTGGACCTCCCGGTCCAGTTCCAGTCCAGTCCAGTTCCAGTCCAGTCCAGTTCCGGTTTGGAACAAATCCGTTCCAGACCCGTGTTCCAGTGTGGACCTTCCGGTCCAGTTCCAGTCCAGTCCAGTTCCGGTTTGGAACAAAACTGTTCCAGACCCAGATTCCGGTGTGGACCTCCCGGTCCAGTTCCTGTCCAGTCCAGTTCCGGTTTGGGAACGAAACATTCCAGGCCTGCCAGTCCAGCTCCGGCTTGGAGCAGCCCGTCCCGGGCTACATACTGTTCCTGTGTGATATCGTGTTTTTTCCCCTCTTGTACAGTGTTGGGACTACCCCAACACTTAATTTATTAAACACCCTCTTTGTGAATCTGTCTCCTGGTCGTTGCACTTGGGTTCGTCCCGTTTCTGGTTCGTAACAGAACGAACTGGCCAAAAATCATGGACCCAGCCGACCTAGAGCAAATTCGCCACGCCTTCTCCTGCCAAACTGCGGTCAGCGACCAACAGGGCCGACGTTTGGATGACGTGCTGGAGGTGCTGAGGGTCATCACGGAGCAAGTAGCACAGCTAGCTCTTCACCAGCCGCTTCCGCGTATTCCTGTGGGCCCTACACCGCCCGCGCCGGACCCGCCGGTGGATCCTTCTGTGCCCACTTCTCTCCGTGAGCCCCGCGTTCAACACCCAGAATTATACCGCGGGGAATTGGGAAAGTGTCGCGAATTTTTGATGAAATGCGACATTGTATTCCGGATGCAGCCCTCCTCCTTCGCCTCCGACCCATGTAAGATCGCCTTCATTATGAGCAGTTTGGGAGGTGGTGCCCTGGAGTGGGCTACATCCATTTGGGACAGCCAAGCCGCGCTCTGCATCAACTTCGCCGCCTTCACTGCTGAGATGCGGCGAGTGTTCGATCACCCTACCTGTGGGCGGGACGCAACACAACGCCTACTTCGGGTCCGTCAAGGAAGCCGCAGTGTCGCGGAAATGGCAATACAATTCCGTACCCTCGCAGCGGAGTCCGGATGGAATGACACCGCCCTTCAGGGGGCTTTCCGCCAGGCGCTTAGCGAAGAATTAAAGGACCAACTTGCCACCCGTGAGGAGTCAACGTCACTCAATTGCCTTATTAGCCTGGCCATCGCTATTGACAACCGACTCCGTATCCGGTCCCGTGAGCGAGGGGGGAACTCCGGTCATCAGCATCAACATCAACAACACACTCGCTCGCACCCTTCTGCCTCTGGATCCAGGGCGGCGTCTGGTGTCTCTGAGGAAGAGCCCATGCAACTGGGCAGAGTTGCGGTCAACGCCGAAGAGCGCCAACGTCGCCTGCGATCAAGATCTTGTTTTTACTGTGGCAAACCAGGCCACCAGATCGCCTCATGCCCCATTCGCCCAAAAGAATAGGCTCGCCAGTAAAACTGGGCGTACTGACGAGCCCAATCATACCTTGCCATGCAGCTCAGAATCGCCTGGTCTTCAAGGCCACTCTCCTTTGGGGGGACAAGTCCGAAGTTTCGTCGGCCCTTATCGACTCTGGGGCCGACGCCAACTTTATGGACATCACCTTCGCCAGGAGGGCCGGCATCCCCACGGATCTACTACCCTCTCCCATCACTGCCTTTGCGTTAGACGGGAGAAGTCTGGGGTTAGTCACCCACTCCACCGTTCCCGTACAGCTCGTGTTATCCGGCAATCATAGGGAGAGTATTCAACTTCTGCTCATTAATTCGCAACAATCCCCCATAGTTTTGGGTCAGACCTGGCTCCGCCTTCACAACCCTCATATCGACTGGCAAGCCGGTCGTATCCTGGCGTGGAGCAGCCACTGCCTGGCTAGCTGTCTCCGTTCCGCTCTCCCCCCTCCGGGGTCCAAGAATTCCAGCACCAACTTACCCGAACCCGATCTGTCCAACGTCCCCAAGCAATATCACGACCTCTCCCTCACCTTCTCCAAATCACGCGCTCTGTCCCTACCTCCTCACCGACCCTACGATTGTTGTATCGACCTGCTGGCAGGAGCCAAGCTCCCGTCGGGTCGTCTCTACAGTCTGTCGGGCCCGGAGAAACTCTCCATGGAGGAGTATATTCATGAGTCCCTCGCCTCGGGCATCATCCGCCCCTCCTCTTCTCCTGTTGGTGCTGGGTTCTTTTTTGTGGGGAAAAAGGACGGCTCACTACGGCCCTGCATCGACTACCGAGGGCTAAACCAAATAACCATCCGCAACAAATATCCTCTTCCCCTTATTAATACTGCATTTGAACCCCTCTCGCAGGCCGTCATTTTTACAAAGCTCGACCTCCGTAATGCGTACCACTTGGTGCGTATACGGGAGGGGGATGAATGGAAGACTGCCTTCAATACCCCGTTGGGCCACTACGAGTACCTAGTGGTCCCCTTCGGCCTTACTAACGCCCCGGCAGTCTTTCAGGGCATGGTAAATGACGTCCTGCGAGACCTGTTGGGGAAAACTGTGTTTGTTTATATCGATGACATTTTGATTTTTTCTAAGTCCCCTCAGGAGCACATTCTCCATGTCCGGGAGGTTCTCCAGCGTCTGCTGGAAAACCAGCTCTTTGTCAAAGCAGAGAAGTGCTCCTTCCACGTCTCCTCAGTCCCGTTCCTCGGCTTCATCATCGAGGAGGGCAGCATCCGGGCGGATCCTGCCAAGATCAAGGCGGTGACAGAATGGCCCCAACCCACCTCTCGTAAGCACCTACAACAGTTCCTTGGTTTTGCCAATTTTTACCGTAGATTTATCCGTAATTACAGTGTCATTGCTGCTCCCCTAACCAAACTCACCTCCACTGCTTTTTCTTTTTGTTGGAACTCCGAGGCTCAGCTCGCGTTTGAACGCCTTAAGACTCGGTTTTCCTCAGCCCCTATTCTTTGTCACCCTGACCCTACCCGCCAATTTACGATTGAGGTGGATGCCTCCGACACCGGCGTGGGGGCCATTCTGTCCCAACGAGCCGCCTTGGACAACAAGCTCCATCCCTGTGCTTTCTTCTCCCGGAGGCTGTCCTCCGCCGAGCGGAACTATGATGTCGGGGATCGGGAGCTTCTGGCCATCAAGCTGGCTCTTGAGGAGTGGCGCCACTGGCTGGAGGGGGCAGGTAACCCCTTTATTGTTTTAACTGACCACCAAAACCTCATTTATTTAAAATCTGCTAAGAGGCTTAATGCCAGACAGGCGAGGTGGTCATTATTCTTTGCCCGATTCAATTTTTCTGTGTCCTACCGCCCCGGTTCCCGCAATATCAAGGCGGATGCCTTATCCCGTGTTTTTTCCCTTCCCTCCAGTCCTGCTGACCCCGAGTCCATTCTACCGGCTTCCTGTATGGTGGCTGCGGTCTCGTGGAGGATTGAGGAGATTGTGAGGTCCGCCCAGACTTCCCACCCTGACCCCCGTAGTAACCCTAACTCCTCCCTGTTTGTTCCCAACCCCGTCCGCTCCCAGGTCCTTGAGTGGGTTCACGCCTCCTGTCTGGCGTGCCACCCAGGTGTTGCCAGAACGACCACCCTCGTCAGGAGGAGTTTTTGGTGGCCCACGCTCAAGGAGGATACCCGTGCTTTTGTCCTGGCCTGCGCGGTGTGCGCCAGGAGCAAGGCTTCCCACCAGCCTCCCTCTGGTCTTCTCCTTCCCCTCCCTGTTCCGGGCCGTCCTTGGAGCCACATTGGCGTAGACTTCGTCACCGGTCTACCATTGTCAGAAGGCAACTCCGTCATTCTGACAATTGTGGACCGGTTCTCCAAGGCGGTTCACTTTGTTCCCCTCCCTAAGCTCCCGTCCGCCCTCGAAACTGCGGAGCTCCTGGTGTCTCATGTGGTCAGGCTGCACGGGATCCCATCCGACATTGTGTCGGACCGTGGGCCCCAATTCTCCTCCCAGGTGTGGAAGGCGTTCTGTGTAGCCCTGGGGGCCTCGGCCAGTCTGTCGTCTGGTTTTCATCCCCAGTCTAACGGCCAGGCAGAGAGGGCGAACCAGGACCTGGGGGCCGCCCTGCGGTGCGTCACTGCACGCAATCCCGCCTCCTGGAACCGTTTTCTTCCCTGGGTAGAGTACGCCCATAACTCTCTTAAGAGTGCGTCTACAGGGTTGTCCCCGTTCGAGTGCTCATTAGGCTACCAACCTCCTCTCCTGTCGGCCCAGGAGGCTGAGGTAGCAGTCCCCTCCGTCAAATCCCACATCCTCAAGTGCAAACGCGTGTGGAGACTTGCACGCACCGCACTCCTGCGCTCGAATGCCCGTTCCCAACGTCTGGCGGACCTGCACAGGACCGCAGCCCCTAAGTACAGAGCCGGTCAGCAGGTCTGGCTTTCTACTTCCAACATTTCCCTTCCCTCCTCCTCTAAAAAACTTCGGCCCCGTTTTATTGGTCCCTTCCCTGTTGTTTGTCTCATTAACCCGGTTTCTGTTAAACTCTCCCTCCCCTCCTCCCTCAAGGTCTACCCCGTTTTTCATGTGTCACAGATCAAGCCTGTCGCCTCCAGCCCCCTCAGTGCCCCTACCCTCCCTCCTCCACCCGTCCGGGTCATCGACAACGCCCCGGCCTACACGGTGGACCACATCATCGACATCCGCCGTAAAGGTCGGGGCTTTCAATACCTCGTGGACTGGGAGGGGTATGGTCCTGAGGAGCGGTCGTGGCTCCACAGGAGCCTCATCCTGGATCAATCATTGATCCAGGATTTCCACAGTCGCTTCCCTCTTAAGACCAGGCCGCCAGGTACGCCAGGGGGCGTACGTTGAGGGGGGGGGTACTGTAATGTTCCGCTCCCTTCCTGTTCGTTTTCTGTATTTTCCTGTTTTCCCTCCGTGTCATGTTGGATCCTTTTGTCCGTGTTTTCCCCGCTGCTGCGGTCTGGGCGTTTCCTTCCCTGTCTTGTTCGTTTGGTTGTCTCACTTCCGCCTTTTCACTCCGTCCCCCCTCGTTGCATGCATTCCCTCACCTGGTGTCTTGTAATCACTCCTGCTGATTTTCCACACCTGTCCCTTGTTTAGTTCTATTATTAACCTCACTATTTAGTCCTTCGGCTGGCTGCCAGTCGGCGCCAGTTCGTTAACGTTCGTCACCCGGTGTTCATGCTCGTTGTTTTCCTGGTCGTGTTAAAGAGAACTACTCGCTTGGTCGGGGAATATTATCCCCGTGCAGCTTGGGTTCGGCTCCTAACTACAGTCTGGTAGTTAACCACCCCGTCAATTCTTGTCGTGCATGCAGCTAACCTGTTTCCCTTCTCCTCCATCTAACCCAGCTCCCATTCACCCGTGGCAGTGTTCGTTTCCCCCCGTTATCGTTGTGTGTGTTGCGGTACCTCCACCTCCAGCTCGTGTAGGCTCCGGGAGAGCTTGCTACCTGGCTACCCTCCAGTTGTTCCTGTCCGACCGAAGAAGCCAACGAGTTCTTCGGCACCGGCTCCTGGAGCTCTGGAGACAGTCAGCTCCTTCCGGACCTACCGCAGCTACGCCACACAACCCATCTCTGCCGTGCTTCACCAACCACCTCCCTCTCAAACCCTGCACCTCCGTGAGAACCTCCCGGTCATTCCCGTGCCTTCCCTTGCACTAACCCTACCTTTTGTTTTTGTTCTGTACCGGTGCAGTCAATCCGGTCCAGTTCCTGTCCTGCCGTAGTGAGCCGCTCCCCAGCAATTCCAGTCCAGGTGTGAGTCTCGCACCTACCTGTCCAGTCCAGTTCCGGTTTGGAACAAATCCGTTCCAGACCATTGTTCCAGTGTGGACCTCCCGGTCCAGTTCCAGTCCAGTCCAGTTCCGGTTTGGAACGAATCCGTTCCAGACCCCTTGTTCTAGTGTGGACCTCCCGGTCCAGTTCCAGTCCAGTCCAGTTCCAGTCCAGTCCAGTTCCGGTTTGGAACAAATCCGTTCCAGACCCGTGTTCCAGTGTGGACCTTCCGGTCCAGTTCCAGTCCAGTCCAGTTCCGGTTTGGAACAAAACTGTTCCAGACCCAGATTCCGGTGTGGACCTCCCGGTCCAGTTCCTGTCCAGTCCAGTTCCGGTTTGGGAACGAAACATTCCAGGCCTGCCAGTCCAGCTCCGGCTTGGAGCAGCCCGTCCCGGGCTACATACTGTTCCTGTGTGATATCGTGTTTTTTCCCCTCTTGTACAGTGTTGGGACTACCCCAACACTTAATTTATTAAACACCCTCTTTGTGAATCTGTCTCCTGGTCGTTGCACTTGGGTTCGTCCCGTTTCTGGTTCGTAACAGTAATAGGCTACCCCAGTGAGCAAAATCCGGAATCTAGACGTCTAGATTAATACATCCAAATTGTTCCCGTTCTCCATTACATTTTGACTTTTGATGTTAAAGAATCAATTATATAGCTATATTATAGCCTATAATTGCTTAGCTAACGTCCAAAGTGAAAATGTAATAAGAAAAAAATACCGGTAGGTAGACCGGAGATTTAGCCTATACATTTAGGCTATTTTATTTAATAATTTTTTTGGGCCCCCGCACTTATAAATGATTCCGGCGCCCCTGCTGTAAATATGCCTAGGAGAAGTAACAATAGCCTCCTATGTTGTGAGGATGCGATATGTTTAGGGTAGAATGTGACTGTTTATTTGAGCTTGCTAGCTGTTTATTATCCTAAAATAGCTCTCATAAGTGTTTCTGTTACCCATCTATCGTTAATTGTGTTTACTGTACACACTTCATGTGTGTACTACATGAGTAGCCTACTGGACCGTTTCAACTTTTAACCTGGCTCCGATAGATCTACCTACTTCAAACGAACATTAAGGCAAAGCTTCAAAAAGTCTATCGATAGCTAGATTCATGACGGTCATCCAAAATTATGGTCGCAAATATGAATAATAGGCTAGGGCATGAAAGATGCGTTTTTGCATTGATTTAATATGAGAGAAAAAATATTGCTGAAGACAGCTGAAAATGGTGCTATGACGTTTTATTCTATCCGGTTGTTTTAATACACATCGGAGCTAGAATCCTGAGAAATAAACGAGAATGTCAAAACCAAGTGTGTCGTTGGTTTTTCCCTAAGGGAATTTCACGAAGCAGAGGTGTAGCCTAGCTACTAAGAGAGATTAAGGGGTTAGAGAGCTGGATTTTCTGTATCACCTAGCCGACTCACTTTCAAATACATGAATGTCTAATTTTGTATAAAATATAAGCCATTTTTCCATTAGAATTTTAATTTGTTAGAAATTGATGTGCATCAGAAAGTTACTGCGAGAATGCTGGTGGAAAATAAGTTAAATCTATGTAGAATGAAATAATGCGCTAAATTAATAGGCTACGTTCGCTAGAGGTGGAGGTAAACTGAGCCCCAGACATGACATGGGGGGAAAAAAATTAAATTGTGGCCACAATATAGATATAACGTGCGCACGAAATACTAAAAATTTAATTGTGGCCACAATATAGATATAACGTGCGCACGAAATACGAATTCATTCCCACGAAATACTATTTTGTTCCCACGAAATACTAATTCATTCCCACGAAATACTAGCCTATTTTGTTCCCACGAAATACTAATTAATTCCCACGAAATACTATTTCGTTCCCACGAAATACTAATTTGTGGCCACGAAATAGGTATAACGTGCGCACGAAATACTAATTAATAATATTATAATTCCTGGACAGCTGGGTAAGCAAATCGAGCCAAACTGCAGTAGCCTACGTGATGTCCTTAAGGTGAGTGTCTTTTCTTATTCTGTTCTTGTCAATATCTTGTCGATATGTCCCGCATTTAAGCAGTTATTTAATTAGGCCTATGTTTAATACTTTATTACAACGGGTAGCTGACGTCTCACCCGATTTACAAACTTTGTATCCTCATCCTGTTACTACACGGTGTAGGCTATTGTTGTGCCAATGTGTGGTGTCTGTAGGAGCTGCAGCCCTGCACACACACAGAGCTGAGGGGTGTAACTACTAAGCGAGGTATGTTGAGCATAAAGCCAGATTTCTCCGTGTCACGAAGGTGTCTCTCTTTTAACCTGGCTAGATCACCTTGCTAACTTATTCTGCAGACCTAACCTGATCCGGACCAAATTCTGTTCAGTTTCAGCTTGAAATCAGCTAAAAAAAAGTGCCTTTCACTGATCATCTTATTTGAAAGTAGCATCATGTGTGTCAGATGCTCAGCTGAGGGCAGACATAGGCTATATGAGCTGCAACATTTAATGATGCCACCGAACGACGCCGTGCATTTACATTAACGCTCACTGTATGTATCACGTTGCCAAGGGAACCTATTAGCCTATCAGTGATCAGAACCTGGTTTGTATTGATTTACAGGCTGTTGCTCTGACTGAACTACTGAATGTGTCTGTAGTGTTCTCTGGACAAAAGATCAATAAACCATTCAAGTTTGTACAAAATTTTGATGTCCTCTCTGTTACATTCTATACATCTTTACACTTGAACATTTCTAATGACACCACCCATAGATATATTACACCTCACTTTCTAGTGTTGTAAATGTGTTGTGATTTGTTATGGAAGACACAATTCTTTATCAAACATTGGATTGTTTTAATCTCTTCCACCATTATTAAAACAGAGGCTCAGGAAACATAAGGAGCATTGATGATACAACCATCATAATGATACACTATACAGTAGCCTACTTGGTCTTCTTGTCTAATTGATCATAACATCAGATTTATGATGTCATTGCCAGTCTGTGTGGTTGCTGTCCAGGGTGCTACTGTCCTTGTTTGAGAGGGATACATTTTTTGTGTTACCATTTAGGTGATGCCAATAAGAGGTCAGTTTATTTTTGTTTGAACTTTACCCTAAAGCAAAATACCAAAAACATATAACAACCAAACTTTGTTATGAACAACTTTTTTTTTACTGAATTGTTAAATGTTATGAAGCCTTTACAGTTTATCAAGTTTAATATTAATTGAAGGATAATAACTCAAGTCCAAAAAGATTAATTTTGTCTTGAGAGCTGAGCGGCCCCCTGGAAGCTGTTTTTACAGGATTGCAGCAGCTACAGATAATGCATACAGATTGCTAAAACTGAAAACAGTAAGTTATACAGTCTTTTCTGATTATTTTGGTTAAACAAAGACACAAGATAATCACATAAATATGAAAAGTAATATGTAGCATACATTATGCTGTAAAAACATGAACATGTACTAAAGTACCAAATGTACTACATGATTTGTATGCTTTTGTCCACTTAAATTGCCTCAAATAACTGTGGACGAACCGTGTCCCTCAGATGAAAATATAAATCAAATGCCTGGGACATGGTAGATGGGAACTCCAAGCTTGATTCCTCCATTATTATTGTGCACAAATGAAACACATCCACGTCACATGGGACCGAACTTAAAAATGTGCAGCTGTCTTTACATGTGGTCAAATCTTCAGTCAGTGGAACAAGACAGTCTTCTGCACCCCAAAGGTGAGGGGCCAGGTACATGACATCAGGTATCCCACTGGGCACGTTGGTGTTCTTGGAGGGCCTTATACGATGAGCATTCCAAACACCCTGGATGTCATTTAATACCTCCTGTTGAAGAAACAATAACGATTAAGACATAGCTGGCATACAGTGCATTTTTAAACAGTGATTATTATAAGTGAAATATAGTCCTATTTATTCTCTGCCTTTGCAGTGGTTAAGAAAAACAAAAGTTTGTGTTAAGCAAATAAAAGTAGCTTAAATTGCATTGTGGTGTGTCTTATTTTCACAACAGTCTAAAGAATGAATAAATCACACACATATTAAATAAACATAAACTCACAGTGACTTAAATCTCCAAGATTACATTAAGGTAATGTAGAGTTGATGGTACAGTTTCTGGGTTTCTTGCTGTGATCATAATATAGGCTATTTACCTGAATGATTGGCATGAAACAGAACTGTGACAGAGCTTTGTCAACGAAATCCCCAGAGAAGAATCCCTCATCCTTCAGTTCTCCTAGAAGCGTGATCCAGGGATCGATTCCTTCTTTTCTCATCACTCCCCACCAGCTCTCAATTCTCTGGTTCGCAGTACTTGCCCCTGTGACGTAGCTTCTCTCCGCTGCTCTATCATCCACGTCATTTCTCCGTAAATACCGCTGAATGTCTCTGACCACCACGTTCTCAGTGCCCATGTCAGTCCGTACGAGCCTGGGACAGCCCCCACAGCGCTCCACTGCCTCCACAAAGTACCCCCCAATAACTTTCGGGTCGCTGTTAGTGAGGGCGGCCTGCAGCCAAATGATATTGCGTGAGAACCCGTCGATGCAGCCATTAATGCATATCCCATATGGCTTCAGTTTGTCGTATGAGTCTATGTGCCACACAAAGTTAGGTCCCTGAGCAAAATATTGCCTCCTTCTGAGACGTCTGGTCTGGCGAACTTGGGAACCGATGGGGTCCAGTAGAGAGAGGAGGATCCTGGCGTCTTCTTTTCTGATACAAATACCGTGTTGTTTACACTTTGTATACATCCACCGATAACCGTGATCCTTTCCAGAGCCTTGCAGTTGGTCAACAATGAAATCTATCCCGGCGTCCAAGTCGTACCTCCGCCGGTGAAGCGACCTGGCTCTCAATAGTCTATTTAAATGCCTCTCGGTAATAATGATTCCTTGCAATGCCAGGCTTTTCAGAATGTCTTTGTAGCTCATCCCCAGCCTAAAATAAAATTCAATCATACTATCCCTGTCCATCGTGTACAGTTTTAGCCCCTCTTCTTCTGCCCAACTGTTGCTACAGAAGGTGCGCTCGATTTGCTTACCCAGCTGTCCAGGAATGATAATATTAATTAATATTTCGTGCGCACGTTATAGGCTACCTATTTCGTGGCCACAAATTAGTATTTCGTGGGAACGAAATAGTATTTCGTGGGAATGAATTAGTATTTCGTGGGAACGAAATAGTATTTCGTGGGAATGAATTAGTATTTTGTGCGCACGTTATATCTATATTGTGGCCACAATTTAATTTCCCCCCCCCCCATGTCATGTCTGGGGCTCCGTAGATTTGACTGTTGATGGAAAAACATTGAAGTGATATAAGGATGTCGCGCATGCTCAGAACCCACGCCACAGAGCTCGAATGCAGCGCAGCAATATGGGGTGTTTCCACAGAACTATATATAGTTCTGTGGGGGTCTGTACTTGCGGACTTATGAACTTTTGTGACGTAATATTTAACGGCCAAATTCTGTTCCAAGAACGCGAGGGAGCGTCGGATGCACCCTCTCCCAAAACAGATTTGCCAGACTAGGGGATTAACCCCTAAATGTAGGGGATTTAAAGAAAAATGGTGTCATTTAAAAGGAGTCAATGGTGGATTTTAAAAGGAGGAATGGGGGATGAATTGTGAGAAAATTGTAATGGGAGTCGATTGAAGATGGGGGGTTTTCAGAATTCTTTTGGGGAGGGGAATAAATTCAGGCTTCTGGCAACATTGATGAGAACGGACTTGGATATCCCATTTCGTGATGGCAGATGAGACAGCACCATAGGGACATAGCTTACAACTAGTCTAGGCTACATTTTTAGTTATCTCATTTAATCAATAAATGAGACTGCAATCTTTCTACGAATGAAAATGAGGCGAGAAATATGTCTTACAATAGCTGGATTTTTACCTAATTTTAAACATGTTTCTATAACTAAGCAGCGTTCTGTCCTTCAGAGCAGGGGTCCACAAGTTTTTTAGCGATGGGTCAGGGATATCAATCCATACTTTTCACGACCAAATGAATTCACAACTCATTGTTCAACTGCTGACAATAGCCATGTTTTAATAGACTACCTAAACGCTAAATGAAGGCGGAAAAGTTGCTGAAATTAGCAGGCAATTCATCACAAAAAGCATATAGCCTAGTGAAATTAACAGAATTTAAGGCTTTATCAATGAAGCATAATGGGGGAAAGTGCTCAAAGCTGCAAGACAGAAAACCGTAGGATGAAACCAAACATTTTTAATTAATGTATACAGTCATCGCCAGTGCATCTCTTTTTGCTGGGATGAAGCCTATTATCCATTTTCCCAGTGGATCGCGATGATTAGCTAAAGCCGTTAATATTATGTTGTTCAATATACAAGTAATAACCTAGCTAGCTTTGTAACACAGACGGCTGCCACTGTTATCAGCTTTTTGGGTGAATCGGTGCCATCTCCTGGAGTGCAGTAGGAATGACGCTCCAAAACAAGATTAAATAAAGTAGGCTTTTATGCGATCATATGAGTCACATGTGAACAGTAAAAAAAATGTGTTAAATAATTAAGCATTTATTTTTACGAATACAGTATAGCATTAACACTGGCGACTACCAGTTTATATAGGCCTGATTGCAATGGAATGTAGCCTACACATTTGTGTACCGGAGAGCCAAGTTTGAGTCACATATCAGTTTGTGCACCGTTGTGTCAGAGCTCTGTGTAGCCTGTTTGAGATGCAATGCGTTCTTCTGACGTTTGGACAGTCCAGTGTATAAGCTTTCCCCGTCATCGGTTTGCGCAATGAATGATGGGATATCCAGGTCTATTTCCACGTTTGGCGAGTTTGCATCGGTTTGCATCCGATGCATCCTCGATATTGGGCGGATCAAGTACATTTCCGGGATCTTTGAGCGTCCTCGCTTCTTTGCGTTCTTGGCTTTGGAACAGAACTTGGCCAGTTATATGACGTCACCCTATTCACAATAACGTGTTTCTGCAAG
Organism: Synaphobranchus kaupii; assembly: GCA_029718625.1. Taxonomy (NCBI): domain Eukaryota; kingdom Metazoa; phylum Chordata; class Actinopteri; order Anguilliformes; family Synaphobranchidae; genus Synaphobranchus; species Synaphobranchus kaupii. The sequence goes on along the minus strand of CM056386.1, from coordinate 9,316,424 downwards.
TGCCCTTTTGTTGGGACACTAGACACTACGTGCGTCACAAGTCCGCAAGTCTGTACTTGTGCGGTTTTGGTATTGAGAAACACCCCCGGACTTTCCTTATGGAACGCCAAATGAGTCACAGTTCGCCACAAACTGGACGCGTTGTACCGTATTTGTGCTTATAAAAACGGCCTAAAAACGCCATGCTACTAACACGTTTTGCTAACAGTCTAATGAACTCCGCCTGGTGTTTTTAATAGCCAATAAGGTTGAAACTGCCTCACCCAATCAATGATGATCAAGGTTAGAACAGACCAGACCTCACCTGTTCACCACAGATCTTATATGCTGCTGAACGATCGTGCCTATTAAATTACGCATATGCAATGTGCATTCAGCACTTTAGGCCTACTATGCATTTGTTTAGGTAACGCTGTGTTAATCTAGGTAATGTAAAATCTAAGCTAATTTACTGATATTCTGATTGCTGAGTGCTTTCTCCCTGTAACGCAGTAGGATATGAGGAGTGGCACCGATGTAAGATCAATTTCCTGACTACTATTTGCACCAAATGTGATTGAATGTTTGCCGTCTGAAGCGATTGAGTGCCTTCTTATCGCATAAATCTAGAAAGCCATGCATGAATTATGATTTTAAAATATCTTCCTTCTTTGTGATGTTTTGCAAATTTTGGGATTTTAAGCTCAAACGTAATGATAGGCTCACTGGTAGAGGTTTACGAGGAGTAAGCTAGTGCGGGCGTAGGTTTAGCGCTGAATTGGCCAATTGGTGATAAATAAAATAAAAATAAATTTTCCACAGAGAGTGCAAATTGCTACCTTTTGGAAAAAATTTAATCATGCATCGATAAAGGGAACTTGGTGGGGGCAGTCTTCCTGGACTCAAAAAAGCATTTGACACCGTAAATCATAATATTCTTACCTCTAAACTTTCCAAATACAGTTTTTCAGAAAAAAACCTTGTCATGGTTCGAATCATATCTTTTAAACCGTGAACAATGTGTCATTATCAACAATAAGAAATCCTAATTTTTAAAGAGTAAAACAGGAATCCCACAGGGATCGGTGCTAGGACCGATATTATTCAGTTTATACATAAATTACCTTCCTGAATCATGTCAAGGGGCTGGTCTTCAGATGTACGCGGACGATACTGTCATATACGCCTATGGAAAAACAGCTACTGTAGTTACAGACCAATTGTCAAAGCACTTGGAAGCAATAGCCTGTTGGCTTGAAAACTCGTGCTTAACACTTAATGTAAAAAAAACTGTGTCTATATGCTTTTCTTCTGGAAGACGGTCCACATCAACCAAACTTGATGTTAAGATCAACAGTCAGTCAATCAATCAAGTTTCTGAGGTCAAATATCTAGGTCTAATGCTGGACCCTTACCTGAAATTTGATAAACATGCAAAAAAGATTAGTAGAACTGTGAAAATCAATCTATACACATTTAGACTAATCAGAGACTGCCTAACATTTGACGCAGCCAAAATATATATGCATTCAATGATTTTCTCACACTTCAGTTATTGTATTACCTCATGGTCCCAGGCAAGTTCATTAGTGACCAAACCCCTGGAGAGGTTATACAATCGTACAATAAAAACACTGGACAAAAGGCCGCTAAGATCCCACCACTGTCACATTCTGAGAAAACTGAACATGCTAAGTTTTGAAAATTATATTGCATTTTCAAATGCTAATCTTATCCGCAAGTGTCTACATGACCAGGCCTCCCAGGCTCTCTGTGACATGGTGCGACCGTTACAGGCCTTTGGATTGTCCACTAGGAGTGCCACCTCAGGGAACTGTAAAGTGTCGTATCGGAAAACCTCCTTTGGTCAGACGGCCTTCTCTATAAAGGGGGCTAACACTTGGAATGCGCTGCCCATTGAGCTCAAAACAGACCAAAATACTCAACATTTCAAAATCAAATTTAAGGAATTTTTAAAAGCCAATCAATTATGTAATCATGTGTAGGTGTACATTAGAGGGAGGAGGGAGAGGGGGGTATATATATACTTAATTGCCTGTCTGTTGTACTGCTGCTGTTTCAAAATAAGATTGAATAAGTTCAACAACCCACAACCTAGTTCTAACTCTGTTGACTGTAATGTTTTAATTTTGTAATGTATATGTCATATATCTGTTTTTTTAAAGGTCCTTCTAGGGACGGGCATTGGAAATTAGCAGAAGCTATAAATGCTGTGATGCATTACATTGGATTATTGTTCTACAATTCTCTATGTATACTGCATCTGTCCCTATCAAATAAACTTGAAATGAAATGAAATAACAATGCATTCAATTTGCAATGTTTAAACTGCCATAACTCCTGAACATGTAATGGACATAAATCACCTGCCTTTACATTCCTCTCCTCGCAAAGAACAAGTGCACGTTTTGGAACTTAACACTACAGTGTGCTTTATTTCATTTTTACAGTTTTGCATTAATGTAAAACACTTAAAGCAGATCTTCTACTCGAGGCTTAAGTTAAGCTGTACTGTATTATACTTATTAAAAGTGTACTGCATTTGAGTATATTTCTAAATGCGCTTAAGCATATTCATTAAAAGTACATTACTGCATGTACTTATTTTAAGTTGAAATGAAGAACTACTTTTTACAAGTTTATTTTCACCCAGTGTATTTCATGTGCAAATGTATTTCTGAAAAGTATACTGAAATGTGTATTTTAGCATAGTTACTATTGTGTGTATTTTTATTATGTGTATTTTAGTATACTTATTAAAAGTGGGAGGGAGAGTTCACCTTATATGATTCGCTTGGATATTTAAATCGATACATTGTTGATGGAAAATGATCTAGCGAGTTAAAGGTTGTATCAGCGATTTTGGGTGACGTCACTTCTGAAGCGAAATCCCAAACAAACATACTTATGAATAATTATGTTATGTTTTAAAAAATAGTGTTCAAGCATCCAGAATTATAACCACGTTAATAACGTTTGTAAGAAACCAAACCGTTTGTAAATCCGTCAAGATTTCAGCGAGATAAGAGTATTAGCGTTTGTGCAGATCATTGTGATTGGTTGGAATACTGTTTATTTTGGTTTTGAGTGGTTGGTCGTACCATTTGTTTTTGTGTACGATCTCGGAGCATAGGCTGCCTACAGAGACGCGGTTTTTTGACGGCCTGCTTATGGGGCGGGCAGCTAGCGGATCGTGAGGAAAAATCAGATGAATGTGATCATTTATGTTTCCACCCAAAATCGCTGATACAACCTTTAAGTAAATGCGAATCAACTCAGGCCATTATGAAGTTACACCAGTGTGATAGAATGCTTATATTTATGGAAAACCGCTTTTAGGCTTCTTATATCGCTCAAAGTAACGTCGATTCAAGTGTTGATTCACACTAAAATGTAATGGAAAAAGGACTATAGACGACTGTCATGAATCTAGCTATCGTAGACTTTTTGAAGCTATGCCTTAATGTTTGTTTGAAGTAGGCTAGCTAGATCTATCGGAGCCGTTTAAACGGTCCAGTGAAAAGTGTGTAATACAGTAAACACAATTAACGATAGATGGGTAACAGAAGCACTTATGAGAGCTATTTTAGGATAATAAACAGCTAGCAAGCTCAAATAAACAGTCACAATTTACCCTAAACATTTCGCATCCTCACAACTTAGGAGGATATTGTTACTTCTAGGCATATTTACAGCGTCCATCGCGGTGATGTGGCGTCCGTTTATGTATCCGAAACGGCCCTTGTAGGCAATCTCAACCTTAAAGTCATTTCGCTTTCCAAAAAACGAAATAAATGGAAGCCTGGGGGGAATTTAACAAAGCAGAGGCGTGTACGAAGCGAGATTAAGGGGTTAGCCTATAGCAAGCTAATTTAAGATTTAACCCTAGATTTTTTGTATGACTCACTTTCAAGTAGCCTACATTAACATTTCTCATTTTGTATAACATATAGAATAGAATCTGGCTGTCGATATACTTTTTGAAGCAATGCCTTAATGTTCGCTTAAAGTACCGGAGCCAGGTTAAAAGTTTAAACGATCCAGTGACTCATTTGCGGTCTTCATTTGTTTTATGAGAGGATTTCATTTATTTCCAGCAATCCAACACAACTGATCCAGTCCAACGTTTAACCTGGCACAATGTAGCCTATGGTAGGCTACTACCAGGTTTGCAGAGGTTGAAAGTCAGAAAGTAAAAGTCCACCCATTAACTCACAATTTCACTAATTAGCCTAATTAGCTCCTACCTTGTGGCTGAAGAATTGTGATCATTAGAAAATCCAGGTGATTGGAACAAGTGATTGGGGAGGACTTTTACTTTCTGAACCTGGATTTTACACCTCGCAGGTTTGACCTATAGCCTACACAGCGTAGCGCTGGCTAGCTAGCTCCTGACTGTGTGTTAGTTAGAATAGCGTAATGGTATCTGAGTCAGTGGTAGCCCACTTGTGAGTACAAAACAAAAACAATACTACGTCACACATCACACTGAACAATGAATAAAGGCGACCATGTCAGAAGAAAACAAGAAGCATTTTGGAATGAATGAATACCATTTCTTTAATAGAACAAGAATACTTTATAACACTTCTCAGATTCTTCATCATTTCATCCATTAAAATGTACGAGTGCCCTGAGAGCATTTTGAGTCTTGTGTCATGTTAGTATCAAGCATAGACTGTTACCCATCCCTATGCTATGCTCCTAGTGTTCATTAAGTGCTACTGCACTAAACCTGTATGAGGCCCACCACACCCTGCTTGCTTTGATTGATAGATAGAAGGACCATACCCTCTCATTTACATACAGTTTGAAAATGAAAACGGAAATGGAAATGAAAAGTTTTTCATTCATTTTAATTTTGGGACGTTATATTTATTAATCCTCCATATAGATTAGTTATAGGGTGTCGGGTAAGTGAGGATTAGGTAAAATGTGTATTATCTGAATCCAGCGGTTCCAACATTCCAATCAATGCCCTTGTTAAAACGTTCAGCACTCTGAATACTGAACACAAGCGATATTGCGTGCTAGAACCCCTCACTTAACCTACATTCAAAATAAGTTTTACGTTATTTAATTTAATTATTATTATTAAAAATGACAATCATCAATTAAATCGCCGAATTCTTTGATAGGTAAGTCGAACAGTAACCTGGTGGATCAACCAACAAGCCAAAACAAGGTCTAAATCAGGTCTTGAGAATAAAGAAATTTTATTAAGCGAAAACAGTCAATTGGAATAATGAATTGAAATCATACATTCACTAAGGAATGTAGGCTGACTACTTATAATTCACAAAGGTGAAGGCATTAAACCAGACATTAATTAGGAAATACCAGTAAAGAGAGAGATTGTGACGTTCCGTTCCCATCCAGTCCGTTTTCCCGGTTTTGTCATGTCCCTCCGTGTCTTGTTGGATTCCCTTGTCCGTGTTTTCCCCTCTGCTTCAGGCTGGGCGTTTCCCCTCTGTTTGGCTCTCTTTGTTTCCCAGTTTGGTTTCCGCCTATCACCTTCCCCTCTCGTTTCTTGCATTCCTCACCTGTCTAATTAACAAGCACTCCCGGTTACTTTCCGCACCTGTGCCTTGTTAATCCCAATCTCACTCCCTTATTTAACCCACCTGCTGTCTCCCCTGCTTTGTCGGTTCATTACATGTGTAACCCTTCAGACCCTGTTTACTGTTCGCTAACTATCCTCACTCGGTGTTTATGCTATTCGCTCCTGGTCTGTTAAAGTGCTATTCGCTTGGTTGTGGGATATTATCCCCTTACAGTGTTTAGTTCTGGCGAACTACGGATTGGTAGTTTACCTCCCCTGTCATTTCAGTATTGCATGCAGCTAACCTGTCTTCCTTCAACCTCCAGTTTACCCGGCTTCCAGTCCTCCGTTGCAGTATTCGTTTTCCCCGTGTTTGTTTGTGTGTGTTGCGGTACCTCCACCTCCAGCTCGTGTAGGATCCGTGGTGGCGTTATAACCTGGCTACCCTCCAGTTGTCCCTGTCCGGCCGAAGCAGCCACCAAGTTCTTCGGCTACGGTTCCGGGAGCTCTGGAGACCAGTCAGCTCCAACCGGACCTACCGCAGCTACGCCACACTACCCAGCTCTGCCGTGCTTCACCAGCTACCTACCTGTCAAACCCTGCACCCCGTCGTCCCGGTCCAGTTCCAGTCCAGCCGTAGTGAGTCGCCCACCTACCTCTTCAAGTCCAGTTCCAGTCCCGTCCAGGTGTGAGTCGTGCACCTATTCCTTCAAGTCCAGTTCCGGTTTGGAACAATCCGTTCCTGAACCCTATTCCTGAGTGGACCTCCCGGTCCAGTTCCAGTCCAGTCCAGGTGTTGCCTTCTCCTACTATCCAGTCCAGTTCCGGCTTGGAACCCGTTCCGGACCCTCAAGTCCAGCTCCGGCTTGGAGCAGCCCGTTCCGGGCTTCCTGACATTACCCAGTGTGATAATTGTATTTTGCTTTTCCTGTACAGTTTTGGGACTACCCCTAAACTTAATTTAAAAATAAACATCCCTTCATTGAATCTGCCTCCCAGTCGTGCATTTAGGTCCAAACCTTCCCAGGATCGTAACAGAGATAAGCCAAAAATTGCCAAATTATTTACCCTCCAGCTGAACAGGAACAAACGGAAACGCACGAGGAACCAAAAAGAATGACTTCTTCACCAAACAAACTCCAAACAGACTAAATTATTTTTCTGCGGTACACTCATAAAGTACCTTGACAGGGAGGGGATCCATGCCCTGATTGGGTTAAGGTGTGGGGGAGGGGGTCATTTATGACAAAGACTGGCTTATCGTTGATGTTGCGGGGGGTGCTTGACTTATATATATCTAAATATTAGATATCCTACAAGGGACTGGAGAGGTAGTTATCTGGGAAGCTCCATCCCTGTTTGGCTATCTCTCCTGTTGTGCATCGTGTGATCTGCGCTTCTTGTTTACTCGATTTCGCTGGCTCAATAGGGAGTAGTCCTTTTTGTGTATTTAAATCGGTTGGCTGTATAGGCTAACATTTTATGATGGCTACCACTGTGAGTGATTTTGTAAAGGCCCCGAACGAAGAAATTCTTGATTTGTGCCGTAAAGACCAGTTATTGAAAATTATTATGACATTGACGACAAATGTCTTGATAAAGAAAATATCAAGACCATTCTTAAAGCCAGTTTAGTTCAAATGGGAGTTCTCGCAGTTAGAGAAGGGGAAACCCCTCTTAATCCATCAGTTGTTTTTTCCCTTCCAGGTTCTAGTTTTACTTTTCAACAACAAAAGGAGCTGCTACTGTTACAATGTGAAAGAGAACGCGAATGTGAAAAGGAACGTGAAAGAGAACGAGAATGTGCAAGACAACGCGAACATGAACGCGGATTATCTGAATTAAAACATGATGTTGAATTACGACGATTGCACCTGATTGAAGTTTGAGGCATCCCAGCTCTTGGATGAGTCGTCGTTTTCTGATTTTCGTTCCCCTAGTCGCTTTGACGTGGTAACTAATTTGAAGTTATTACCTAGATTTAATGAAAAAGACCTTGATACATTTTTCTTGTTGTTTGAGCGTGTGGCAGACTCACAAAATTGGCCTGATGCTGATTGGACGTTGTTACAATGCGTTTTAACTGGTAAAGCTCAGGAGGCATATTCTGCTTTAAGTTCAGTTGACAGTAAAAATTATCTTTTGGTTAAGACTGCTGTGTTAAAAGCTTATGAACTAGTTCCGGAAGCATACCGACACGATTTAGAAAAAGGGAGATAAGCAGTAGTGATGGGCAAAACAGTTCACTTCAGTGACACGAATCACTAGAATCAGTTCATTAAAAAGATTCGTTCAAAAGATTTGTTCACCGAATCGTTCAGTGCTTGGGCGGAGCTCCGACTGCGTACTGCGTAGTCCGACTCACTCAGTGAACTGACGGCCGAACAGTTCATGCGGAAGTGCTGTCGCTTTGACAAATACGCCAAACTCCGTTTACAAATCTTGATATTTTAAAAGTTTCCTCGTTGAATATCAATATTGGAGGTGAACGCTGGTTTTCAATGACTTTTAAGTCTTAACTTGCTGGGCCTGATTCTGGCAGTTTGAGCCGCTGATTATCACTCAGGATCACGTCACGTTAACTCACTGTGTCTAGTAGCTTCAGTGAACGGATCACTGAACTTGCACCGTTACGTCACAGTTCGTTCACTCAGTGAACTGACGGCCGAACAGTTCATGCGGAAGTGCTGTCGCTTTGACAAATGCGCCAAACTCCGTTTACAAATCTTGATATTTTAAAAGTTTCCTGGTTGAATATCAATATTGGAGGTGAATGCTGGTTTTCAATGACTTAAGTCTTAACTTGCTGGGCCTGATTCTGGCAGTTTGAGCCGCTGATTATCACTCAGGATCACGTCACGTTAACTCACTGTGTCTAGTAGCTTCAGTGAACGGATCACTGAACTTGCACCATTACGTCACAGTTCGTTCACTCAGTGAACTGACGGCCGAACAGTTCATGCGGAAGTGCTGTCGCTTTGACAAATGCGCCAAACTCCGTTTACAAATCTTGATATTTTAAAAGTTTCCTCGTTGAATATCAATATTGGAGGTGAACGCTGGTTTTCAATGACTTTTAAGTCTTAACTTGCTGGGCCTGATTCTGGCAGTTTGAGCCGCTGATTATCACTCAGGATCACGTCACGTCACACAGTGAACGAATCAGTCCACTCTGCACGCTCGCTGCCTCGCTCGGCGCCCGCCCGCCCGTGAATTTATTTTATTATTTTTTTTTTTAATATAAACTTTATTTCGAACAATTTAGGAAACAAATTAGAGAAAAAAAAGAAAAAAAAACTTTCTAGTATACAACACGCAAACACGGTACTCATTTCGGCTATACAATACTTAGAACAATACGTCCGAAATGGAATAGGAAGAAGCAAATGCGAATGATTCGTTCAGCACAGCAGAACTGGTTCGCAAGGGACGAATCACGTTCGCTCGCGGCAGTCCCTCCCCCTCCCTGCACGGTGCACGCTCGCTGCTGATCAGATCCGTTCGTGAACTGAACTGAACTGAGAAATGAACGGATCTTTTCAGTAAGTGATTCAGTTCAGTTCGTTCACCCAAAAGATTCGTTCTTTTGAACGAATCGTTCGCGAACGACACAACACTAATAAGCAGACTCATGTTGAATTTGCGAGAGAGCTATTAATGCATTTTAAACGGTGTATTGCGACTCTAGATAATTTGCGTAATTTGGTTGTGCTCGAATGATTTAAAAATTCAGTCATTGATCGTGTAGCTACGTATGTTAATGAGCATCAAGTGTGTACTGCTTCCGAGGCCGCTATTCTAGCAGACGAATATGTTTTGACTCATAAAAGTAGTTTTTCAGGTGTTGGGTTTACCCCAACTTCTAAGTTTGATCGTGGCTTTCAAAATTATTTGCATAATGTCTGTAATTACTGTCGTGAGAAAGGACATTGGAAAAGTGACTGCCCTGTTCTTAAAGCTAAAAGCCAACCCCCTAAAGGTCAGTCCTCAGGTAGTGGGGCCTGTGTGAGGTCTGCTGTGTTGGCAGCACCTGTCCATAGCCCTATCCCGGTCAATCTCAGTGAACAGTCTAAAGTCCAATTACATCTAAGTTCATGTTTTTATGAGAATGAGTCAGTACTCACCATTTGTTACAGAGAGTTATGTATCGCTTGTTGATGGCAATGACAAGGTGCCAGTGAAAGTCCTGCCGCGATACAGGCGCATCAGAGTCATTTGTTTTGGAGTCTGTTGTCTTTTTCTTTGGAGACGGATACTGGGAGCAGTGTTTTAATCTGTGGAATAGGGCTAAACACTTTATCTGTCCCATTGCACAGGATTGTACTTCAGTCAGATCTGGTACAAGGTGAAGTGGTGATTGGGGTAAGGCCTTCGCTGCCCATTGCTGATGTTTCTGTGATTCTGGGGAATAACCTTGTGGTCGTGTCTGGCGTGATGTTTCTCTGCCTTTGATAGTTACCTCAATGCCGTCTTTTCCGGGAGAACCCGATGAATGTGGTCTGAGTTACCCAGAGGTGTTTACCGCTTGTGCTGTGATGCATGTCCAGAGCCGTGCTACATGTGAAACTACGCCTGGTGCTAAACCTGAATCCGGTGAGGTTAAGGGAAGTGTTATAGAACAGGCTTCCCCACTCTCTTCTTTCTGGCCTGAAATTCCTCTGTCTGTTTCGCGGACTGACTTGGTGAAGGAACAACAGGCAGATTCTACTCTCAAAGAGTTTTTCAATCGAGTCCTTCCTGTTGATGCAGTAAACAGTACTGCTCATGGTTACTTTCTTCAGGATGGGTTGTTGGTGAGGAAATGGGTGCCTCACAGCGACTGCTTTGTGGGTAATGTAATCCTTCAGATTGAGGTTTCTCTTAAATTCCTTGGTTGGTTTTGCAGACATCCCATGATGCGGCTGGGCATTTGGGCGTCCGGAAAACGTACAATCGCATTTGCGTTATTTCTTTTGGCCACGTGTTAAGAGGGATATCTCTGCTTATATTAAAACATGTCATACATGTCAGTTGACTGGGAAGCCCAATCAGACGGTGAAGCCTGCTCCATTGTATCCTATACCAGTTATGGATCAGCCGTTTGACTATTTGATCATTGATTGTGTCGGTCCTCTGCCTAGATCGAAAGCTGGCAGTAATTATTTATTAACTATTATGTGTCAAGCGATCAGATATCCTGCTGCTTATCCTTTGCATACAATTACAACAAAATCTGTTGTAAAAGCCTTGTCTCAGTTTATTTCTATTTTCAGTATACCCAAGGTTATTCAGAGTGATCAGGGATCTAATTTTACTTCTCATATGTTTGCACAGATTCTACAGCAGCTTCACATTAAACATAACCAAGCAAGTGCTTATCATGCACAAAGTCAGGGAGCCTTGGAGCATTTCCATCAAACGTTAAAATCCTTGTTATGGGCTTATTGTACTGAAATGGACCGAGATTGCCTTGGCTAATGTTGGCAGCTAGAGAGGTGTCGCAGGAGAGTACTGGGTTTAGCCCTAATGATCTTGTGTTTGGGCCATGGGCGGATCGTCAGGGGGTGCTGGGTGTGCGGCTGTCCCCGCGGGCCCACTGATCTAGAGCACGGGGCCCAGCTCAGGGTGCAACATTTAACGAGAGCGCGGTTGACAAAGTTAATATCAAGACATCGATGTCTAGGAACAATTGTACTAAAGGAAATAGTAGCGCTCAACTGTTTATATACCACATATTTCACAGAGAAAATACGGTCACGGTTGGTAGTAAATTAGATAATTATGACTAAAATAAAATAGTTAAATGAACATATAAATACGATATTTTGTGTTACCTGCAGTTATTTAGTACGCAAACAGTTATAGCATGCAGATTTATGAGTGAATCGTAGCATCCAAATGAATGTCGGGTAAGGTTACGGTGTCGCGTAGCTGTGAGCGTGAGAAGAGTCTGGCTGCAGACATCCACCGTCAAGCCCCACGTCCACCGCCAGGCCCTTCCGGGGCCTGAGCATGGACCTGGAAGTTGCGTCATGTGCCCTGGCGTCACTTTCGACCACGTGCATGGACCTTTTCGTTACTTCCCCATTCTGTTTGCGAACACAACAAATGAGCCGGACACATCACCTTTTGTCGATGCAAATGTGTTCTGTTCGTAATAAGTGGATTTCAACGAGCCGACAACTCCCACCAAGGTAAATGATGCCAATGTTATGTTGAAACCAATAACGCTAACGTTAAGCAGCAGACAACAACTTAATACTAGGGGTTGGCTAGCTAGCTCACGTTAGCAAATTAGCACTAATGTTACTCACTTGTATGTGTTTTTTTCCATTGCTATGTTTATTTGTAGCGCAGCAAACGTTTGCAATCGTGATAAGTCATGAATCATAATGTTCGTGTAACGTAACTAGCTAACGTAAGCTAATGTTAAGTAGTGGCTAGCTTTCTAGCCATTAGTGTTTGTCTAATGGCAGTTTAAGTAACGACATACTTTATATATTGTACAGATAGCCAACATGTTATTATTGGCAATCATTATTTGTACGAACATATTAAGTTATTGTACTGTATTAAATAGAGCCATTTTAAATGTTATTGTACTTATTCTGTTATGTTTTTTTTTTTTTACAGATGCATCATTCCATTCTCCAGGGAAATTCACATTTAGAACTTGACAGATGCACAACCTGCTGCAAATTCTATCACTGTCCACTTTAACAAAAGAATAGCTGATCCCTTCTCCGGTCTGGCTTCCCTGTAATAATGTACACGTGTTATATTTACTGTGTATTACTGGAGTGTAACGATTGAAGAAGAAATTTCCCATTGTGGGATCAATAAAGTACTACTACATCCTCAGTGCTTTCAACACGATTCAACCACACCTACTAGCAGTCACTGCAAGTCTACACTACAGCTTCATCGACATTATTGATGTATCCAACTATGGAGTCGTCACAGTTCCAAACTTAATTTACAAACTCAGTAGTGATCTAAGGGCGTATATGCATATTATGAACCTTGCTAGATTTGAAAATGTTATTTTGAGGTATAATAGGCATCTCAATACAAGCCAGCAGACTGTTCCCAATGTTGAACTCTTTGTCCATACCATTAAACACTGTGCAACACTAAATACAAATGATTGTGCAGCACTGTACAATTTCTGACAGAAGGCATGTTTTAAGCATTGCAGAACCATGGACAGATTCCATGACCTTATGCAAGGTTTATTTGTGCTGAGGTGTATGTGTGATATAGGAATAGGGAATATGGCTAACATTTTCTTCATCACTTTATATGATAGTCTATCAGGGAACTTTAAAAGTACAAATAACCCAAAATGATGGAATGACAGAAGAACAGATTAGGCAGCCGTAGACTTTAGCAACCACACAAATTAATTTGTAAAATTCTTTAATTGTTTTTGGAATATCAATAGTCTAATAAGAAAATAACAACCAATAAGAACTTACACGACACACTGAACACCCATGCAATCTAAAACTATACATATATTTACGTACACTATATAACACGAGTAGTCCTTACTAGTAGTCCTTACAGGCTGTAAGGGAAGAAGACAGAAAATTATGTAACGCCTGTGGTCCACAATTTCAATTAAGAATCGCTCCATATCCTGCTGGTTACTGAAAATAAAAACAAATGGTCCCACAATCTCGTTGTGCTCTGCTTCCCCAACCACATCAGCGAGCCGGGTGTATGCAATGAGGGCCTTGGCCACCTCGCTCTCCTCCATTCCCAGGACACGGGGCAGCTGGAAAACACTTTTGGACTGTCTTGCATGAAAGTGTCCACTAACTTACAAATGAACCATAATGCATCTTGTTGACAGTATGAATATCTTACACCATCTAATTGTTTAAATGGTGAAGAATTGCTTTGTATTTCTCAATGACACTTCTGTTCGTTGCCGGTACTTGCAATTACGTTCAAGAAATAAGAGGGTCTTGAATCGGTTCTGTGATGAAAGACAGTAGCTATAACTTCTTTATTAGCATGATGTTTATGTCAGCTTCTAGTCTAACATTACTTACACTCCAAACCGGCCCAGCATTTATACACAGAAAACAGGAAATGTCATGTAGGTGATAACAAAAGGTAGGCTAGACAGGGAAGTCTTGTGGCTATGTTACTTCACTCCTATCACTGGTTCTTCTTCCTAGTTTCCTGTCTCAGGGCTTAGATCAATAACTTTATTTCACACGTTATTCTACCAAGCTAGGGCATTCATGCAGGTGACAATGAGTACTTAACAATGCGGGAGGGGGAGGAAATTAACATAGCTCATTTCCCAGGCCGTTCAGCACCTAAGTCTCCAATATGTTGGATTCAAGATTCAAGAATTTTAATTGGCATACATACAGGGGCATACAGATTCTACTTCAAACTGAAACATGTTGCTAAACACACTTTGAAATTACTAAAATCTAACAATTGTTTAAACAAACATACATTTGAAAGTCAGTGCATGTTTTAGATGGAAATATACATGAGGCTTTAATCGATTAAGTTTTGTGGGTTTGAAGGTCAGGCAAAGTGGACAATGATATAAATTGCAGCAGGTTGTGCATCTGTCAAGTTCTAAATTTGAATTGCCCTGGAGAATGGAATGATGCATCTGTAAAAAGAAAAAAACATAACAGAATAAGTACAATAACATTTAAAATGGCTCTATTTAATACAGTACAATAACGTAATATGTTCGTACAAATAATGATTGCCAATAATAACATTACCCCCCCCCCCCCCCCAAAAAAAAACAATTGTAGCGAGTAAGCGAACGTTAAAAGACCGACTTGAGAACAGAGAACTAGCATCTAACTACAGTAGGCGGCTAACGTTACATACATAACGTTAACGTTACATACATAACGTTAACGTTACATTAGCAACACACATAAAACTGATATTAATTTTAGTGCTAATGTTTGTAAAACAAACAATATATAGAGTATGTCGTTACTTAACTGCCATTAGACAAACACTAATGGCTAGAAAGCTAGCTACTACTTAACGTTAGCTTACGTTAGGTAGTTACGTTACACAAACATTATGATTCATGACTTATCATGATTGCAAACGTTTGCTGCGCTACAAATAAACATAGCAATGGAAAAAACAACATACAATTAGTAACATTAGTGCTAATTTGCTAACGTGAGCTAGCTAGCCAACTCCTAGTATTTAAGTTGTTGTGTGCTGCTTAACGTTAACGTCATTGGTTCCAACAGTACATTGGCATCATTTACCTTGTTGGCAGATGTCGGCTCGTTGAAATCCACTTATTAGAAAAAAGAACAAACTTGCTTGGACAAAAGAAGACACGTCCGGCTCGTTTAGTGTGTTCTGCAAACAGAATGGGGGAAGTAACGAAAAGGTCCACGCACGTAGTCGGAAGTGACGCCAGGGCACATGACGCAACTTCCAGGTCCATGCTCAGGCCCCGGAAGGGCCTGGCGGTGGACGTGGGGCTTGACGGTGGATGTCTGCAGCCAGACTCTATTGGTGAGCGTAGCCTACAATTCCTCCCAGTATAATTTTTCCCACTTCCGGGTCCGTTGCTTGACTGTACGTCTCGCTAGCTACTAGCAACTAGCACTGAACTGTGTCGATTATACGCTCTATGCTTGCCAGAAATCTACAAGTGGTGTGATCATTTTCAATGTCTTTGTTCAATTGGCCTGTAAATAAACATTATTAGCTAGTTATACACTCGCATTAATGAGAGACCAGATACCAAAACATGCGTCCGTCGCAGATCTGGCTAAAATGCTCATTGTAGACCACCCAGCAGTGGCCTCTACATTCAGTGAGGTTTGCACAGCCTTTCTATTATTTCTGACTCTTCCGATCACCGTTGCGACTGCCGAGCGCTCTTTCTCCAAACTGAAATTAATTAAAAACTATTTGAGGAGCACAATGGGACAGGAGAGACTGAGTGGATTGGCCATGTTGTCAATCGAAAATGATCGAGCCAAGAAGCTGGACATAGGGCGTATTGTCGATGACTTCGCGGAGCGCAAGGCTCGTCAAGTGCCTTTTAAATAGTGGTGAGTAGCCTTGATATATTTATGAACTGGTCGGCCGCCGTGCCAATTTTTTGTCTATATTAATATGTCGCTGTGCTGATTTTATTGGACAATTTTTCTAATAATTTACACTAGGTGTTTTGATGCTTATTTATCAAAGTAACAAAACGCCATGATTTCTTCGTTACCGTTGTGTGCTGTGATCGCTGTCAGTGGGGCTGAACTTTCGCTAATGAGGTAACATTACCGCTGGCTATGTGTGCGCTGTTATGCTGTGTGCATAGTAGGTTGGAGTGGGTGGGGCCCGTTCGTGCGTTCTGCACCAGGGCCCGGCGTCACGACGTTCCGCCACTGGTTTGGGCACACTGTGCGCTGTCTTTTGGCAGTGTTGCAGGATGATTGGAAGATGGTAGAACCTCCTAAAAATGTGTTGCATTACGTGAATGATTTCCGATGTCAGTTCTATGCCGCTTGTGAGATGGCGAAGACGAGACTTTCATCTGCCCAGAATAGAATGAAACGACTGTTTGATTGCCGGGCTGAGCGCCGTCACTTTAGCGTGGGTGATCAAGTCCTGGCGCTCTTACCCATAACTGGATCACCTTTTCAATCTAAATTTACTGGTCCTTTTACAGTAGAACGTCAGGTTTCTGAACAAAACTACCTGATTGCGACTCCTAATCGGAGGACGTCTACTCAGCTGTGTCATATAAATTTATTATAGCCATATTATGTTCGTTCGTCTGATTCTGCTCCAGTTATCTTGTATCCACCTGCTTCTACAGACACTAAGCCGGTACTTTTGGCAGCGGCTGACGGCCCTGCAGTTTCCCCTATTCTTTTCACGGTGGCAGCGTGTAGTGAAGAAGATATTGATGTACCTGATGATTGTGTTTTGCGAGGCCGTTTGAAAAATTCCGATTCTCTGTGTAATTTGGATGCGGTACTGGATCATTTATCTGCGTTCACTAATTTGATCAGTTTAATTAATGAGTATCGTTGTTTGTTTGCCGATATCCGTTCTCGCACTAGTATAATCGAACACGATATAGATGTTGGGAATGTGGAGCCCATCCGCCAGCGTTTCTATCGCGCTTCTGTTGATAAATGTAAACGGTTAGATTCTGAATGCTGTCACCAAGCCTGATTCTTACCCGCTTCCGCATATGGATGAATGGATGATTGTGTTGATCAGGTCGGTTCTGCAAAATTCGTTAGCAAATTTGTTTTGTTGAAGGGTTACTGGCAAGTTCCCTTAACGTCGAGAGCTTGTGAGATTTCCACTTTTATTACTCCTTCCGGGCTATATTCTTATACTGTGACGAGTTTTGGTTTGCGTAACGCGCCAGCAACTTTTCAGCGCCTCATGAATCATGTGGTTTCTGGTTTAGAAGGTTGTGCTGTATATTTGGACGATGTGGTTTTTAGTGACACTTGGGACCAACATCTATGTTAGGTGGTCGAACAGGGCTCGCACATATCTGAGGCATGTCTCACTGTAAATTCGACAACAATTATCCATATGACGTAGAGGTACCTCCAAAGAGGTACTCTGACATCACGATTGGGCAGTGTGGGCAGCAAAAAGGAAATTTCAAGCATTAGGGGCAGCACAAAGTCGCTTTTCTACCAGTTTCTTATGATATACAATATTATTCAGGATTGTTGCAATAACAGAATGCATGAATAAGTTCTAGGGTGTACTTACCCTAACTAAAGTACTTACTAAAATATTTGTTGACCGTCAATTTTTTGTAGCATTTTGTATCTCCTGCCACAAATTTTAATGTTTTATTGCACAGAATTAGAAGCACTGTGAAATGTCACGATTAATTAGCCAGGTAACCACGTTAACTAGCTAGGCTATGCATGCTAGTCTTTCCTCTGCCTGTCTGCCTACCTTCATAATTAATACATTTCTCAAAAAAGAACACGTAACACTTTGTCAATCCTCACATCACCCTGAAACTGGTCAGCAATGCAGATAACGTCAGACAATGTGACTTTTGGGAGTGATATTAGGGGCTGGGAAAAACACCAAATCCATGGTTTCCACTGGGGAGTTACAGTTGTCCCTAGCATCGGAAGTAAGTATTCACCCCTTCCGGTCTAGATCGCCATTTTGTGAAATAGGCCTATTGGTTCTTGATGACGCCTTATTGGCTGATGACTCTTGATGGCTTAATAGAGCTCCATAGTCCCGCCCACTTTGGTGACGAACGTCTGGTGTCACTTTTTGGGAAAAATACAATGGGAGTCAATGGACTGAAAATGTTTTTTTTCTATATTCAGGCAGCTGCATGTTCAAAACCAAGAGATTGGTTGTCACATTTTAAAATAATTTATAATTCGTCATTTGTCCAACAAATAAACAACAAACACGTTTTTAAAAAAACAACCAAAACGACTAGGCTACATCTGGTCTACTCATTTGCTCACCACCACTGCTGAAGTTATAGCCATAAAGCTGACACTTTTGACATGACTGATTAATTGGACAAATTAACATAAACTTAATAAAGTCATCATATTTAATATTTGGTTGCATATCCTTTGCATACTATGACTTCCTGATGTCTGAACCAACAACATCAAAAGACTTGATATCTTATTTTCAGGTACTCATACAAGCGATACTACATCTGAATTTCAATGGATCTCTATGGGAACTGAGTGGTGGGACTAGATTACGATGTAAATGACACTGTATTGTAAGGATCACATGGTTGGCTAAATGGCTGTATGGCATAAAGGGTTTGAGGTATCAAACAAGCCTCAAACCTTCACTCTGCTGCCAGATATGCAGTAGATATGGATGGATCACTTTAAGGGTTGTTTCTCCTGATTAATTTTCCTATTGAAGTCTTTTGTTGGTTGCGTGACATTTTTTGGATGTGTGACAGTAGGTGCTGATGGGAATGACTCAGTGTATTTGAATGTGGGGTCATTGTGATGTTTTAAAAGGTGTCGTTCTAAATGACCACATGTAGGAAAATGTTCTGCCATCTTCACAACAACAAAAAACAAGTAGAGAAACTTAATTCCGTGGACTTTACTAATATATATTAAAATAATTTTTTTGCGATCACCTAAAATTTTTGTTTTGCACTTGAAACAACTATAGCCCATGTTAATTGTGAATTAGGTGAGTGGTGAGAAATAAAATAATTTTAAGAACTCACATCTAGAAGTTTTTTGGTAAAATGTAGGAACTTTACTCGAAGGCCAATTCTTGAGATCAGTGCTGCTATTAAGGTTTTGTCAAGCAACATGAAGCTTTCCTTGTCAATCTCCTTCTCTGAAAGAGGTGCATAATGAAATTAATATATTATTGTTGTGTTTCCACAGATGTATACAAAAACAGAGACAAGCATATGTGCACAGAAAAAGATACACAAAATGTTACTTTGCATTTACATAATGCTGCAATTTTCAAAAGCTGGAATTGGAAATGAAAAGGTTAATATTTCATGTACTCACCCTCAAACTTCTCAACCAAAGTTCCCAGATTCCATTCGAGGAGTTTGCCATGCACGTCCACCATGAAAATTACTTTATCGAAAATAAATGGGGAAAGTGCATTTAAATACAGGATAAGTAATTAACCCGTTAATATTTACCATTGAACACAAAAAAACAATGTATCCTCCATCCCATGTTCATTCTGACAAGCATAGGCTAAAATGTGTGTGCCTTAATGCTGCATCAGCCTAATTAACATAAGAAAGCATGTAGCCTATCTCATTCGTCACAGCGAGATTCTAGACAGGAGAAACCCATATCACCTTGCTAAATGTAGTGTGCGTCCCAATATTCTTCACTCCTCACCTCCTTTCTTCTGCTCCTCTCCTCCACTCGTCTCCTACCCGGAAGTATGCAAAACAGCCCTGTAAGTTTGAAGTACAAGTAGTTACATGTACAGTAGCTATATAATGCACCTGTTCATGTCGAGACATTAATTAATATGTAACCAGTAAAATGTAATTAGCAACATTAGATTAGGACACAAAGATCGGTTTCTGGGGCACGGAGGAGAGGAGGTGGTAGTGGCAAAGTGTACGTCCCAATACTCAACATGCATCCTCTTTTTCTACACTACCACCTCTCCGTGCCCCGGAAACCAATCTTTGTGTCAATACATATTAATAGTTACATTGGGATGGCAGGTATGCCATCCGCCAAGTTACGGCTTGGTGGGGCATGCCCCATACCAATACAGCTTGGGATGGCAGGTATACCATCCGCCAAGTTACGGCTTGGCGGGGCATGCCCCATACCTATACAGCACAGAGAGTTTGGCAGGGTTTCATACAGAAGTAACCACAATGACCACAGACTCTCAGCCTTTAAAAGCATTAACTTCTGTATGTTCTGACCTCATGTAACAATAAGTTTACAATATTAACTGTTCACTTGTAGCCTGTTAAACAATTCAGTCACTGGACATTGTCTCACCTGGAACATGAACATGAACATGGCCGCTGAGTGAGGAAGCCGAACTGAGCTAAGGTCTGCATGTCCTCTATTTTCTGATTTTGTATTTTCAGATTTTGTAGCGCTGTATGGACTTATAATCATTTACATTTGTGCCTACAATCTTGGGGCATTAAAGTTTTTATTAGCTCCCCAGTAGTGCATGCTCAAAGGACATATTACTTCCACTTTTTGCCATCCTACAAGCTAAGTCACCAAACAATGGAGCAAGAGCAGATGAAAACGCTGTCCGATGCCATCCAACAAATAAAAACAGATATGATGCCTTACTTTGACACAAAAGCTGCGGCTATTCTCAGCACATTGAATTGCATTGAGAACTCCTTTTCCACATTAGGAGATCAAGTTGTGCAATTGGAACAACGAGTCGCAGCGAATGAGGACAACGTGAGTGATCTAACTACCAGAGTTAAACAACTCGAGAAGCTTAACACTTACCTGATGGATAAAATCGAGGACCTGGAGAATCGGAGTAGGTCCTCAAATCTCCGCTTTGTTCGAGTACCAGAAGCTGCAGAAGGCCGCGATATGCTCGGATTTATGTCCCATCTGATCCCACAGCTTCTGGGTCCAGAGAACTTCACTGCTCCGCGGCCCATCGAGCGGGCTCACCGCACTCCTACTGTTCGGAATCACGAGAGAGCCGGCCCGAGGTCCATCCTGATCAAACTGCTACACTTCCAGGATAAATGATAAAGTTAAGATCCTGCGACTGGCTCGCGTAAAGAAGGAGCTGATCTTCAACGGGAACCGTATTTTCATCTACCCGGACTACAGCGCTCCTTCGACCCGGTCAAGAGGAGGCTTCAGGAGCTTAACTTAAAGTTCTCCCTCCGTTACCCCTGCACATTGAGTGTACGGGTGGATGGCAAGGAACAACAATTCACCGACCGCAAAGCTGCCGAAGACGCCTTCATATCTTTTAGGAACTCTTCCATGAACTCTCCACCATAAGGTCCCATGCCTGGATATCTCGCTGAAGGTACGGGCTAACTTTAGCCAGTTATCCGTTTTTAAGTTTAAGTCTACTAAGACTTTAAACCATGAACAATGTTGAAACTTTTGAGTTATAGTTACTGATCTCGAAACTAACTGAAGACATTACCTTTTTTTTTTTTGTTCTCTTTTCTGTTATATTGGCTGATGGGATGCCAACAATGTCAACAGGGGGTTCTTTCGGTTCATTGGTATTGTTTGCCGTAAATGGGTTCCCTCTCTTGCCGCAGCAAGGCAGAATAGTGCCGTAACAAAGTGTCGTAATTATTGGAACAAGGGGAATACCCTCTTTTTTTCTTTTTTTTCTCTTTCCTCTTTCAATTAAATTAAAATATACTGCATCAACTTCGCTAAGGAATACTGTTCTTTTTTCTTTTTACTTAGTAGCATGCATAGTGTGTTATCCAATGCAATCAGCCTCTTGTTGTCTGGTTACCAACCAGGTTATTATTTTAGTCTCTTCTAAGCTACAGCTATTTGATAATAGCAAACTAAGCTCTGGGTGGAGGAGGTTTTGGCTTACTCACCTAAATCCTTGGCCCTATGGGGTCAAGGTTACATGGGCTGGTCTTGGGCTCTTTTTTGTTTTGCTGTGTGTATGTTTGTTATGTGTTTGGTCTGTTCATCTTGTCTGTGTCTTTATCTGTAACTGTCTATGTATTTGGTATCCCTATGTCTCGCAACTTATATCTCTGGATCCGCTCTGCTATGACATGTTTGATCAGTGATGGTATTCTTCTAAACGCTATGTTTTAAACTGGACAGGGTTAAAGGACTGAAAATAATTCATCTTAATATCAGAAGTCTTTCACCAAAAATGGACCTACTTCGAGCATGGGTTGAACAGCATAAACTTAATGTTATAACTTTATCTGAAACTTGGCTCACCAACTATCTGACATTGAAATTGAACTTGCTAACTATATACTGTACAGAGCTGACAGAGGCTCTAGGGGTGGTGGCGTAGCCACTTATGTGTCATCTAACTTGGCTTCTGAGCTAATCATCCCTGAGGTTCAGCCTTTAAATTTTGAATGTATTTTTGTTAAGGTAGCTCTGCATGATAACAAGTACATAACTATTGGAAATATAAACTCCTCAAAAAAAGTTCGGAAACGTTATTTCGGTCGATTATTCCTCCCCTTTAATAATACCAATTGGTATTGTATTTTATATCGCTGGAAAGCCTGATTAGTCACCTTTACAACGAGGTACAACTTGTAAGGATCATGCATTCTTGGAATGAGCAACACAGCTAACCGTGTGGGTAGCGGCCCAAAAAAATGTGCCAAAATCCCCTGCAATATTCTTCTGTTGGTATTCACTCTCGTTTTGAGTTGCTTGGTGGATTGGATGATTGCACTCTCCCACAGTAATAAGGAAAAAACAACACATATTGGCCATTTTTACACTTTATTCATTTTACACTGTCAGGGACCTCAGTAGCGTGTGGAAGATCCATACACAGTCACAACAGCTTGGCACCTTCTCCTCATGCTGGTCACCAGCCTGGTCACACACTGCTGTGGGATGGCATCCCATTCCTCAACCAGGATTTGCCGCAAGTCAGCCAACATGGTTGCATTGGTCACTCTGGCACGTACAGCACGCCCAAGCTGATCCCACAGGTGTTCAATTGGGTTGAGGTCTGGACTCACGGCAGGCCATTCCATCCTCTCCACTCCCAAATTCTGGAGGTACTCTGTGATGATCCTGGCTCTGTGGGGGCGAGCGTTGTCATCCTGGAGGATGGAGTTAGGTCCCAGATTCTGGAGATATGGGATCGCCACTGGCTCCAGAATCTCATTCCGATATCTCACTGCATTGAGATTGCCTTCAATGATGACAAGTTCTGTTTTGCCTGTGAGAGAGATACTGCCCCACACCATGATCCTGCCATCCAGCTTCCGCAGACAGAACCTTGATTCATCACTGAACATGACGTTTCCCCACATTCTTAGGTTCCACTGTCGGTGCTGTCGACACCAGCGCAAACGGGCCTGACGGTGAAGGGCAGTCATTGCAGGCTTCCTGGCAGCCTTATAAGCACGAAGACCGGCCATGTGCAGTCTGTTCCTCACTGTCTGATCAGAGATCTGTCTGTGGTACCGTTGTGCAAATCTTGCCTGTAAATCTCTGGAAGAAAGCCTACGGTTCCTCAGTGAAGCAAGGGTGAGTAACCGGTCTTCTTGGGGTGTTGTCTTCCTGGGACGGCCACTTCATGGTCTGTCTTTGACTTCACCGGTCTCACAGAACTTGGTCCTAAGTTTGGAAATGGTACCAGGGCTGACACCAAATAATGCTGCCACTCTGCGTACCGGAACACCAGCTTCCACTTGCCCTATTGCACGGGCCTTATCCTGAAGGGACAAACGTGGCATGTTTATGCTTGGAGCACACACAAACTCAACAAAGTTGCAGGACCCATGCACACAAGTGCTGTCAATTAGGTGCCAGTCACACACCTGTGACTGGCATACACCTGCCAGCACTTGAAGCTCAAAACGAGAGTGAATACCAACAGAAGAATATTGCAGGGGATTTTGGCAAATTTTTTTGGGCCGCTACCCACACGGTTAGCTGTGTTGCTCATTCCACGAATGCATGATCCTTACAAGTTGTACCTCGTTGTAAAGGTGACTAATCAGGCTTTCCAACGATATAAAATACAATACCAATTGGTATTATTAAAGGGGAGGAATAATCGACCGAAATAACGTTTCCAAACTTTTTTTGAGGAGTTTATATAGACCCCCCTCTGCACCTGCTGATTCCTTTAGTTGTATGATTTCTACTAGGGCTGGGCGATATACAACATCGATAATTATCGAATGCAATAACGGCCGTTGCCAACGTGTGGGGCGCCTTTCTTTTCGTCTTTTTTTCTTGAAGTAAACCCAATATACGGCAGTAAACATCCAAACATCCAGAAGCCGCGTGAAATGCTTCCGGAAAAAACATCACCGCTGATATCTACTGAGTGTTGATAAGACAACCAACCAGCAGCAAGGTCGTACATCTTTCACGTGATCATGTGATGTGTTTTTGTCAATCGCATGAAAAGCGCAACGCCTTTCTGTGATTGTCCCTCTTATCTACACGCAGTAGACAGTGATGACGTTTTTTTCCCGGAAGAATTTCACACGGGTTTTGAAGTTTAGATTACTACCGCATCAGGTATAATTAAAGAAAATAAAATGAAAAGAAAGGCAATACCCCACATGCTGGCGGCGGCCGTTATTGCAATCGATAATTATCGTTACGATATATCGCCCAGCCCTAATTTCTACTATAAATTCTATCTCCTGTAAGAGTGAACTTATCATACTAGGTGATTTCAACGAGAACTGGATTGTTAAATCTCTTACTAAAGAGAAAAACATTTTTGGAAATCTAAATCTAACTCAGCTGATTAGTGAGCCCACACGGGTCACACCCACATCCCAAACACTACTCGACTGGATACTGGTTTCACATCCCAATAGGTTTTTAAAAGCAGGGGTTATGTCTGACTGCCTCAGTGATCACTCAGCTGTGTACTGCATTTGGAAAATCAAACTAACCAAACTGCCACCCAAATTAATTAAAATCAGGAAATACAAGAAAATGAACATAGATCTCTTCATTAATGGCCTGATTGCAATTAATTGGGACAGGTATCAACTAATACCAAATGTTCAAGATGCCTGGGACTTTTTATTTTCTGAGTCATCAATAAGCATGCACCCCTGAAAACAACCAAAGTCAAGGGAAGGCATCTCCCCTGGATAACCTCTGATCTTGTGTTTTCAGGCGGAGAGATCATGCATGGGTCGCTTTTCGGAAGTCTAAGGATCCTGCTGACTGGGAAAGGTACAGACAGCTCAGAAATACGAGTAAAACTATGACGAGAAATGCCAAATCGAATTACTATAGAGAATCTCTTGCTCATGATTTAAAAGATCCTAAGCATTTCTGGAATAAAATAAAAACTATAACTAATTCATCAGATACAACTTTATTGAATAAGATAAGATCTAACAATGTTATATTGCATGATCCACTTTTAATTGCGCAAGCATTTAACCAGTATTTCTCCTCGGTCTGTTCTACCATGATCACTGATCCTTCTACTTCTCCTGGTGATGATTTTAACAATGTATTGGCTAGGCATAGCTCCTTCTCCTTCAGGAGAATCACACCTGTTGAGGTCCTGGATGTAATTAATGATTTAAAAACTAGCAGTGGACCTGGGTTAGATGGCATGGAATCCAAATTTCTCAAATTATCATCACACATTCTCATGTACCCTCTTTGTGATCTGTTTAACATGTCCTTATCCACATGTGAATTGCCAGAAATATGGAAATGGTCACGTGTCACTCCAGTTCACAAAGGGGGTGATGCCTTGGAACTCAACAATTACAGAACAATCTCAATTATTTGCTCTACTGCAAAAGTATTTGAAAAATTTATTTACAACCAACTGTCATCTTATCTTAACAAGTACAATATATTATCACCTTCTCAATCCGGTTTCCGATAATCATTCCACCACAACTGCTTTGTTAAAACTTACAAATTATATTTTTTCCACGAATAACGATGGTAAACTAACAGGTGCTATTTTCATTGATTTAACAAAGGCTTTTGATCTGGTTGACCACTACCTTCTAGATAAATTACACTCTACTGGTCTGTCATGCAATGCTCTACTCTGGTTCAACTCTTATCTCCATCACAGAAAACAATGTGTTGTCATACAAGGTAACAAATCTGATACATTAATACAACAACGAGGCGTGCCGCAAGGCTCAAACCTAGGTCCACTTCTTTTTTAAAATTTTTATTAATGAAATCCCCTCGATCTGTACTGTTGTGCTCAGCTTTATGCAGACGACACAGTAATATGCACTTCAAAATCCAACTTATTACATATTGAATCAGCCCTACAGACTGATTTTAATACTTTACAAAACTGGCTCATAGCCGACAAATTATTACTTAACAAAAACAAATCTCACACTATGATCTTTGGTACTCACCGAAGAATGAAATCCAAATCCAAAGCCACCACATGTGCTATTGCCTGTCTCGATGGTACACCACTGCATAAAGTTGAGCAAATCAAATACCTGGGAGTATGGCTGGACTCTGAACTTTCATTTAAATACCACATCAGCCAGACTGTCAAGAAAATTAATTTGAGTATTGGGACTCTTTATAGATCTAGAAACTGTTTTCCTTCTCTGTCAGAAAGAAACTTGTGCTCCAACTTATTCTTCCAACATTGGATTATGCTGATGTTGTATACTAGGCTGCCTCCACAACTAATCTTCTTCCTCTCAATATAGTCTATAATAGATTATGCAGATTCGTTCTTGGATGTCCATTCACAACTCACCATTGTATAATGTATGAAACACTCAATTGGCCCTCTCCCATGGTAAGAAGAGGCATTGGCTGCAGTTCATTTTTAAATGTATTCATTTAAATTTTCCCCATTACTTAAAGCAGCTGATGGTACCCTTTTCTTCCAATTATCAATTGAGACACTCTACACAGCTTTTCTTTTCTGTTCCTTTAGTTTCCAAGTCACTAGCTAAGAAAGCCTTTAAGTTTAAAGCTCCATCTGATTGGAACAACCTACCTGTCAATATCAGATCCATATCTTCTTTTCACCTGTTCAAAACTGCCCTGTCTTCCTATTACATGGTCAGCTGTACATGTACATAATTATTACCCATATTGTTTCAACCTTATTATTTATTATTCTTGTGGATATCAACATCTCTTCACAGTTAAGGAACTAAAGATCCATTTTCTTCATGTTGCGTGATGTGTTATTTGATTTTCTTTTTTTTTTGTTTGTTGTTGTTCATTTGCTAGTTTTTCTGCTGTCGTGTCGCATATGCTGTTGTCTATTTAATTTGTTGCTATTCTTGTTCTCTGTTAAGTGTTGTTATTTGTGTTGATCGGGACCCCCTCGAAAACGAGACGGGTACATCTCAAGGGGTTATTCCCAATAAAAATAAATTATAATTTTCAGTCACTGGACACCACGGCAGTAATGCAATAGGCTAGCTAATGTTATGGGAACAGGTATCCCATGGCCATTTGTCAAGCAAAGAAAAAAGTTTCAATGTAGAATATCATCTGGTTAACATCGCGTTGTTGCATTAATGTAAAAAAAAAATTCTATAAATAACTGTGCCATTGGCTACATGTTTTAATCTCTCACAAATGGCGACAAAAAATCTTTTGCGGTCATGTCTGACTCACTGTGGAAACCGAACCGAACGCTCACCTCGGCCAACATTTCTTTATTACGTCGTCATTCATTTAATCACTTCAGCTCTGTTCAGTTTATCCTTTTCACACATAACACAATGTCACCATAAAATTAACTACTAGGAAAATTTACGAATTTACGATAATACATTAAGAATTGATGATAGCCTACTATAAGCTGCAATCCCTTAAGAGATCGGATTTATAAACCTCCAATTACTCAAACATATCGGTTTCATGGTTAGTCACTTAAAAAAATTAGAATAGCCTCCGAACATTGCTCTAGTCTACGCTACTCTGCAGACAATGTAGCTTACTTAATAATAATAAGAATAATCTCTGGTAGGCTACTTTTCTAGTAGTATCTATTGTTTTCTTTCTGGCTAAGATTCCTGGGAAATATGCGTTGTCCAATTAAGCTTGTTAGCCAACTTTAGTTTTGCCAGAGAAACGTCAGTCAGTTGCTAGTCAGGAAGCAGGTACAGGCTAGGCTACTAGGAAGCAAATCAACATGCCTTATACATCCATTGCACTACAGACAACTAAGCTATTCATTGCATTTCATTATACACTAAATACAGCTAATCTACAAACTCTTTTAATGTAATTGTGGGAAATAGGAGAAATTTTCTCCTTCTCGTCGGCATAGGGCATTATGGTTACGCAAATGTCTGCATGCATTTATTTTGAATGCATGTATTCTGTATGCATGTCTCTCTCGATGTCATTATCCTCATGCATTATTCATCATTAGTTAGCTCTCAAAAATAAGTGATATCTGATCAAAAATGTCTCCGATGTAAAACAAGCCAAGTTACTCATGCATAGCCTACAGAGCGCTGTCTATAAGTCCTTAATTCCAACTTGCAAAAACTAGGCCTGCCTTTAAAAGTATTGATATCAAAATGTGGCCAAGTTACAACTAACAATATTGCCTATCATAGCTCACGCTAAATAAACTAGCTCTATTCCAAAGCAATGCTATCCAAACTTCTAAAAAATGATTTCTAAAATAATTTAATGCAACTTGGCCCTGTGTTTCTTCATCTTAGCATCTCAAGAGAATGTGGTCAATGAGACAGTGTGTTCCACATCAAACTGCAAAATGAGAATAATTTATAGTGGAAATACTCTGATTCAGATGTGTTGCACTTAGAAATTAAACAGAAAAATTACTACACTCTAGGGCATGTTTGAACAATTGTCTTCATCCACTGGGTCTATGAAAAGCACAGAATTAATAAAATGTATTATTATTTTTATTATGTATTTATTGATTTATTTATTTTGAATATTTGGATTTCTATCAAAAACCTGTGTGGTCCTACAAAGCATAGATATCCTTGTGTTCACAAAATTCTGTTTGCAAATATAACTATTGGATGTTTGTAAAAATGCTATATGTATGCTATTTTCTAGGTAAAAATATTACTAATTTTTATCTGCATTTATGTATTCATCCCCCCTTTCTCTATTGTACATGATGTTTCTTGATATAAATGTCTGTTTGTGAATTGTAATGAAATCTGTAGCAGCAGTTAACATTTTAAAATCTGTACATTTTCTAAAGTAAACTTTCCAGAAAAGTATAACCATATCCTTTCTGGAATGTAATTATTCATCAACTGTTTAAAACATTAATTGAAATCATATGTTGTTCCATGAGGCACAATTTCTTCACATGCTAAGATGAAGAAACACAGGGACAAGTTGCATTAAATAATTTCGGAAAGTTTGGATAGCATTGCTTTGCTTTTTTTGAGTGTGAGCTACGATAGGCAATATTGTTAGTTGTAACTTGGCCACATTTTGATATCAATACTTTTAAAGGCAGGCCTAGTTTTTGCAAGTTGGAATTAAGGACTTATAGACAGCGCTCTGTAGGCTATGCGTGAGTAACTTTTTTTTACGTCTGAGACATTTTTGATCAGATATTAATCTCTTGTCACGAACCGCAATGTACGCAACTGCTTGTACTTGAAACTTTAGTCTGTTTTGCATACATCCGGGTATGAGACGAGTGGAGGAAAGGAGGTGAGCAGTGAAGAATATCAGGGGATATTCTGTGATTGGGACGCATCCAAAGAGTGTAAACGTCTCTGATAACGTTAGTTGAGGAAAGGATGATGCATTTTTCCTAGTAGGTTATTGGCATTGACAATTGACATTAACTTGAATACCAGTAGGCTAGGCTAAGTTATCTAGCCAACAAGTGTAAACTTAGTTATAATCTCCTATGTAACGTTAGGCCTATACGTTATCTCTCAAATTAACAAAGATGATTAAACGCAGTGGTTGCTAGCAAGTTAAACTAACATTATCCAAATAACTAATTAACAGTTTAGCTAACTTTACTGACTTGTACAATACACTGACGTCCTTAAGAGCTGGCTAATGGTAGGTTTCTAGGCTATTTAATGTTAACTAACGTTAGCAAAGTTAGCCAACTGCCGTCAATGAATGTAACGTTAGGCAATCTAAAGTTAACATTAGCTAAAGTTAGCCTAGCTAGATATAGCAACAGTTCTTTCCACAACGTTGCGATAATCCAGTGATTTTGGTAGCTAGCTGGTTAATTATTTAGAATATGTCAGGTGTAATGTCAGTAACGTAATATAATTTTAAGTATTTTTAGTGATACCATCAGTTAGCCTACGTTACACTATCTTTTGTCTCGAGCTACCTGGAGTGCCCAATAGATGCATGTAACCTGCACTGGGTTATTTTTTAATGACTAACTCAACAATTGGGTTACGTATCCCAGCATTTTTAGTGTGCAGCCTACTTGTGGTAAATGCCAAAAAATTATTCAATTTACATTTTGCACCGTCAATATGAATCGGCAAAATTGCACGTTGTTGTCACAGGTTTTTCAGAAATGTGCTAATGTTGTGTTTGGTGGTGCCATCTAGTGGAGGGTCTATCACTTTATTTTTTTTATTTTTGTTTTTTTGTGTCCTCAATATAAATCATTCTGATTTCATGTAAATTGTAGAGCAGGGCCATATCAAAATGGGCATATTCCTTATTAATACGGAAGCTTTTATGATTATAAAACCTAAAGATGTGCACCTCATGATAAATTGAATAGACATTTCTAAACATTTCTGAAAACATAATCATAAACTTGCCTTAATAACCTATTTCATTATTTAGCCTACTGATAAATCGCTTAAATCAAGACTAATTGAGAGGCTACCAAAGAGGTTAGTCGACGCTTTTATCCAGAGAATTAGCTAGCCTACCGACAAAGGAAAACAGGCTGCATCGTTATTTTCCAGAAAAGCATTTCTGAAATTGTACACGCCACAATAACTACATGAGCTAACAATACATAAGAACAGCGGATACATAGTGGTGCCCACCATGCAGCGACCACGCCATGTTGCTCAAAATCCTACGCGAGTTATCAAATGAGCTTTAGGCAACGTTATTAAATAACGTAACCACGGCGTCCTCACAATGTCATGTGTGGTCCAGAGAAATCGAAACCTTCCCAGTTACGGGTTACCAAAATACACCGTTCCTGCGACGTTGTCATGACGCCCTGTGTTAGCTGGGAAATGACATTTCGGCGACATTATTAAATAACGTAACCACAACGTCCTCACAATGTCACGTATGGTCCAGAGATATTGCAACCTTCCCACGACGTTGTCACAACATTGCCACAAGGTAATGTCACGGGTGACCAAAATACCACGTTCCTGTGACGTCAAAATCACGCTCTCTGGTCCAGCCAGCGCTGATGGAGACTAGGGATGTAACGGTATACCGTTTGAAGGTATACCGCGGTATCAAGCAACCAAGGTTCTGAACCATAAGCCTTTCCCTGTAATACCGTGCCCATGGTATAAATTTATGTTGTGCAATGCGCATATGCATGGCGCTGCACGCCACTACAATGGATGGTTACCTATCCACAACTCCGCTCGTGACAGCCAGGGGAAAAAATAAAACATCACACTTAAAGTTGTTAGGAATATTGAATTGCAACAGTGGACTTTGTAATTTAATATACATTATTAAACTGCACTAGATTACAAGATTGGTGTGTGTATTTTCCGTCTTTAATGCTGTCCTTCTTGCATAACAACCTGACTTAAACAAATAAGTTCATAATAGAGGACCCTTGTGTAAACGTACTCATATTAGGTCATAAGGAGGACCCTTGCGTTAAATATTTTTATGTAAACGTTACAATACATGAGAGTACACACAGACACACACACAGGCACGCACACACGTTTCAGTTCAATAAAGCAATATTTTTCTTCAAAGCAAAATACTTGCTTGTTTTTTCGATGGGCCATACTAGTATGTTTAATTAAAAGGGGGAAAAAATTAATACCGTGAAATATCGTATACCGTGGTATTTTGGGAGATACCGTACCGTACTGTGAAATTTCATACCGTTACATCCCTAATGGAGACCAGTGCTGATTTAAGTGGACATGTCGGTTCAGAAATCAGAAAAAAATTTAAGCATTTATCACAGTACAATAAAACAAGCTTTCTAGAGCCAAACTTCTAATTTAAATCAGTTTTATTCGTGTTTGGGGAAAAAAAAACATGTTACATAAATTTTCAGGCTGTAAAATACTTATTAAGGTATATGTACGTATATATATATATAAGGTGTATGTTTCCATCAGATTGATACATTTTCAATGGAACAATATTTAATAGCAAACTGATTTGAAATTAAATAGCAAATATAGGCAAATTGTTGTGGAGGTTAAAGCAATGTTATTTTGATTAGGCTACTGCCTATAGTTTAGAGCGTTAAATGAGTGTTACAACTGGTACTGTTACAACTGTCCCAGACATGAGGACAATTGTAACAAATGTATTCCTTGTCTTTACACACTAATTGTGGAATATAAACTATTTACATCCATTTTTGATTTGTTGGAAGACAGATGTAAGAAGCCTATGTAGAAAACTCAGGTGTTTACAATTAATAGTTTTTGTGTTATCATGCAAAAAGTAAAAAGTGTTGGAACTGTACTCGGTCTCCCCTACATTTCTGCAGAAAGCTTGTCGACGTAGCTACCATTCGACAAACAGGAGGCTAAATGCTTTGAATTGCTGTTTATTTATTTATTCGCCACTCGACAGGTCGTGTAGCCTATTTGCCGGGACCACAGTCAAATACGTTTTTTTATTTGCTCAAAACCAATAAAATATTGATTGTTAATGCATTACCTACTAAGCAGTCCATGGTAATCAGCAAGGTATGAAAACGAATTATGTCATTCATTCAGTGAATAGGAGATTTAAAAGTATCACCCATCCCGATGGTGAAACAATAGGCCTATTCACTGGGCGCTAATGCCTACGAGAAATATTATACATTTCAGCCAATTGACCTGTATCTTTAACCCCTTTGCGCAGATGGAAAATTTGGTCAATTCTCACCTATTTAGGGGGTGCTCTGTTTAAGGTTTTATAACTCCAGGGGCCCTATCTTACACCCGGCGCAAAGCGGCGCTAACCCAAACGCAAGTGTCTTTGCTATCTTACACCCAGCGCTGGGTTCATAATAATGGCTAGCGCTCACGTCCTTTAACTACCATGGGCTCTATCTTGGCGATCTTGGCGCTTGGTCTAAGCGCATGGCGTAAAGTCCATTTAGGGCGTGTCCAAGTCCACTTTTTTGGGCGCTAAGCACGGCGCAACATCCAAATGGGCTGAACCTAGTCTCTTCATTAATTATAGGTGTGTCTTGGGCGTGACATGCAATAAACCAATCAAAATGTCATATCCCATTCCCTTTAAAAGCCTGCTTTTCCACCTTGGCGGATTGCTTATGATGGCGAAACAGACATGCTCGTGCGTGTTTAGTGCGATCAAGGAATAGGCTATATGGATCAATAGTAGTCTATGATCAATATTATTCGGGCTAACCATTATGGGTTCCCGGTAATTCCTGACAGTGCTGTTTACAAAATATATGAGGTAAAATTTTGTTAAAAGCACCTGCAACAGCTGAGAATAAGCGACTAATGGCTTCCGTCTCACCATAGAAAACGCTAAATTAACCTGCTTGTTTAACGAATTTCATTTGATTATGCAATGAACTCATGTTCAAGCTTCATCCGAAGTTCATTACGCTACCTGCATTCTAATTTTCATTAATAACATAAATAACCTTATTTTGCCTTAATGGTGACACTAAATACAATACATCTGTCAGGTTGGCAACCCATAGGTTCAGCATATTTTCCCTTGTTTTATAATGTCCTGCTTATGGAAATGTGACCAACCTGTTTTACTGGTAGCGTAATGCTTTAAAACGATCCACTTTCCCAGAAAGACCGTGAAAAGTGTGATTTACAGCAGGGGAAACAGACCTGCTCCTGTAAAGCGCACATGCAGATAATGGCATTAAAATTAATTGTAAATTAATTGTGTAACGTGCTGCAAATTTCATTTCTAATTAGACGCTTAGTTCTCTTTAAAATCTTTTGTTCAGTTATGGAATAACAGGTGAAATCAGCGGGGTTTTAATAAGCTGAGGGTATGGAAACCTTGTCACTGTAATTAAAAAAATATGAAGGACGAAGAATAGCTATGGTTACAGTTCTGTTAACATTTATCTCCGTTTTTTAACCATAGGCTATCGAAAAAACCTTATGCACAGCGAATCCGCTGTAGCCTAGGCTATTTGAAAAACAATAAATGCAATATTCACTGGACAAGGTTTTGAACTTTTTTCAGTTACAACCATTCTATTTACTTACAGGCTGTATTCCTAGATAAACAGAGCTGTATTGTAATGACATCTGAAGCACATTTTCAGAACTCAAATGTCCGTCTATTGCAGTGCGCGGGTTTTCCATTGAATGACAATTCATGCATTAGGTGTAAATGACAATTTGCGCATTGGGCTTGATATAGGTGTTATCAGCTCCTTTTTAATGGCTAGCCATTGTCCCGCACCATCGCACGTCGCCTGGATGTTGATGGAGTGGGCTGAGAGCCATGTAATGTGGCATCGTTTCCCTTCGCTGAGGGAAAGGTATGTGGACCTATGGAACCTTTTATTATTATGCATTTTTGATATAGCCTACACAATAATAATATTTCACATTGTGATCTAGATATTTTAGTCATGCTTGTGCGCGCCCCTGTGTGTAACAGACAGGAGGGTACACGCCTTGTGCACACGCCTATGTAGTCGCACTTATATGCGCCGTTAAAATAACATGTAAACAACTGCGACATGACTTTAGACCAGGTTTGTGGTGGTTCTAGCGCAAGCGCTTTCTGCTGGCTGAAGATAGCAATACGCCAAAAAGAATCCTGGCCACTCCTCATCTTAAGACGAACACGCCCAGTTCATTTGTAATGGGCGCAAGAATACATGGTAGTTAAACGACGTAAGCGCTAGGCGTTATAATGAACCTAGCGCCGGGTGTAAGATAGCAAAGACACTTGCGTTTGGGTTAGCGCCGCTTTGCGCCGGGTGTAAGATAGGGCCCCAAATATTCTTGCGCCCAAGCAAACCAAAACCATGCGGATCAACAACAACACCATGAATCCCATAACAGTTGGTGCCCATTCACTGGAAGAGGTCGACAAATTTACATACCTGGGAAGTGTAATAGCTGTGGATGGTGGGACAGAGGAAGACGTTAAGTCAAAAATTGGAAAAGCTAGAACGGCATTCAACATCCTAAATAAGATCTGGAAAGCCAAAAACACATCACTCAAGACCAAGCTCAAAATCTTCAACTCCAACGTCAAAACCGTACTGCTGTATGGATCTGAAACACCACTAACAATATAAACAAGCTGCAGACATTCATGAATCACTGCCTAAGACGCATCCTCGGGATCTACTGGCCAAACACAATCAACAACATCAACCTGTGGGAACGCACCAAACAAGAACCAATAGAAGTACAGCTGAAAAGGAGAAAGTGGAGCTGGATTGGCCACACACTGAGAAAAAGCAAAACAGCAATAACCAAACAAGCACTGACGTGGAAACCACAAGACAAACGGGGGAGAGGAAGACCCAAAAACACCTGGAGAAGGAGCACAGAGCAGGAGTTCAAGAAGAAGGGACTGACATGGCAACAGCTACGGAGCATGGCCCAAGACAGACGAGGGTGGAAACGGTTCATCAATGGCCTATGTTCCGAAAGGAATACAAAGGCCTAATGAATGATGAATGACATAGGCGTGTGCACAATGCGCATATACCCTCCAGACTGTTACACACAGGGGCGCGCACAACCATGACTCAAATATCAAGATTACAATGTGAAATATTATTATTGTGTAGGCTATATCAAAAAATGCATAATAATAAAAGGGTCCATAGGTCAAAGAACACATACCTGTCCCTCAGCTCACTCCATCAACATCCAGGCGATGTGCGATGGTATGGGACAATGGCTATCCATTAAAAAGGAGCTGACCTATATCAAGCCTAATGTGCGAATTGTCATTCAATGGAAAACTCGCGCACTGCAACAGACGGACATTTGAGTTATGAAAATGTGCTTCAGATGTCATTTGCCTACAAGACAGCTCTGTTTATCTAGGAATACAGCCTGTAAGTAAATAGAATGGTTGTAACTGAAAAAAGTTCAAAACCTTGTCCAGTAAATATTGCATTTATTGTTTTTCAAATAGCCTAGGCTGCAGTGGATTCG
The DNA here is from genome assembly GCA_029718625.1 of Synaphobranchus kaupii. Taxonomy (NCBI): domain Eukaryota; kingdom Metazoa; phylum Chordata; class Actinopteri; order Anguilliformes; family Synaphobranchidae; genus Synaphobranchus; species Synaphobranchus kaupii. Next base: position 9,280,419 of record CM056386.1, on the reverse strand, counting down.
CTGTGCATAAGGTTTCTTCAATAGCCTATGGTTAAAAAACGGAGATAAATGTCACCATGTTAACTGAATTGTAACCTTAGCTATTCTTCGTGCTTCATATTTTTTAAATTACAGTGACAAGGTTTCCATACTCTCAGCGTATTAAAACCCCGCTGATTTCACCTGTTATTCCATAACGGAACAAAAGATTTTAAAGAGAACTAAGCATCTAATTAGAAACGAAAAGAAATTTGCGGCACATTGCCAAATTAATTTACAATTAATTTTAATGCCATTATCTGCATGTGCACTTTACAGGAGCAGGTCTGTTTCCCCTGCTGTAAATCACACTTTTCACGGTCTTCTTGGGAAAGTGGATCGTTTTAAAGCATTATGCTACCAGTAAAACAGGTTGGTCACATTTCCATAAGCAGGACATTATAAAACAAGGGGAAATATGCTGAACCTATGGGTTGCCAACCTGACAGCTTTATTGTATTTAGTGTCATTATTAAGGCAAAATAACGTTATTTGTTATTAATCAAAATTAGAATGCAGGTAGTCTAATGAACTTTGGATGAAGCTTGAACATGAGTTCATTGCATAATCAAACAAAATTTGTTAAACAAGCAGGCTAATTTGGCGTTTTCTAAGGTGAGACGGAAGCCATTATTTATTCTCGCTTATTCTCAGCTGTTGCAGGTGCTTTTAACAAAATTTAACCGCATATATTTTGTAAACAGCACTGTCAGGAATTACCGGGAACTCATAATGGTTAGTCCGAATAATATTGATCATAGGCTACTATTGATCCATATAGCCTATTCCTTGATCGCACTAAACACGCACGAGCATGTCTGTTTCGCCATCAAGCAATCCGCCAAGGTGGAAAAGCCGGCTTTTAAAGGGAATGGGATATGACATTTTGAATTGGTTTATTGCTTGTCACGCAAAAGACACACCTATAATTAATGAAGCGACTAGGTTCAGCCCATTTGCACCCTGCGCCTTGCTTAGCGCCCAAAAAACACGCCGTTAAAATAGCAAAAGTGGACTTGGACACGCCCTAAATGGACTTTACGCCCTGCGCTTAGACCAAGCACCAAGATCGCCAAGATAGAGCCCCAGGTGTGAGCATCACAGAAACTTGTTAAATGGCTTAAATGAAACAAGACAGGTGTACCATTTACAACACGAACTTCGATTTGTTTATTTTCATAATTTAAGTCAAAATAAAGTTCCACAAATGCAAAGAAACTTTGGAAAAATGCAAAAACTAATAATAATAAAGTTTTCAACAAAATACTGAGAGCTACATACAGTTGAAGTCGGACGTTTACATACACTTAGGTTGAAGTCATTAAAACTCATTTTTAACCACTCCACAGATTTCATGTTAGAAAACTATAGTGTTGGCAAGTCAGTTAGGGCATCTACTTTGTGCATGACACAAGTAATTTTTCCAACAATTGTTTACAGACAGATTATTTAACTATATCACAATTCCAGTGGGTCAGAAATGTACATACAGTTGAAGTTGGATGTTTCAATACACTTAGGTTGAAGTCATTAAAACTAATTTTTAACCACTCCACAGATTTCATGTTAGCAAACTATAGTGTTGGAAAGTCAGTTAGGACATCTACTTTGTGCATGAAGGGTTTCTTCTCCTGACTTATTTTTCCATAGAGTTCAATAGGAAAAATTGTCAGGAGAAACAATCCTTAAAGTGATCCATCCATATCTACTGCATATCTGGCAGCAGAGTGATGGTTTGAGGCTCGTTTGATACCTCAGACCCTTGATGACATAAAGCCATTTTACCAATCATGTATTCCATACGGTTCCAGCATAATTTACAGCTAAATCTAGTCCCACCCCCCAATTCCCATAGAGATCCATTCAAATGCAGAGACGTTATAGTATCGCTTGTAACAGTACCAGAAAATAAGATATCAAGAGACTTTCGATGTTGTTGGGTCACAGACATCAGGAAGTCATGGCATGCAAGGCCAAAGGATATGTGACCAAATATTAAAAATTTAAAGGGACAGTCAACTTAGTGTATGTAAACTTTTGACCCACTGGAATTGTGATATAGTGAATTAAAAGTGAAATAATCTGTCTGTAAACAATTGTTGGAAAAATTACTTGTGTCATGCACAAAGTAGATGTCCTAACTGACTTGCCAACACGATAGTTTGCAAACATGAAATCTGTGGAGTGGTTAAAAATTAGTTTTAATGACTTAAACCCAAGTGTATGTAAACGTCCGACTTCAACCGTATACTAAGTTGACTGTGCCTTTAAACAACTTGGAAAATTCCAGAAAATTATGTCATGGCTTTAGAAACTTCTGATAGGCTAATTGACATTATTTGAGTCAATTGGAGGTGTACCTGTGGATGTATTTTAACCTCTTAATACCAAGGGCAAAATATACCAATTCTCGCCTGTTTTTACTAGTGACAAACAAAGCTGTTTATCTCAAAAACTGTAAAGGCTACAAATATGGTTCATGGCTTTTATTAAAACAGAGAACTGCACTATTATGAGTAAGTAGTCATAATTCATATACATACACTTCTTGCTACTTAACTACAACAATTTATGTACAGAAATTGTGAAAAAACAACGGGTACCTAAATTCAAATTTCAGATTTTTTACCTGATGAGCTACAATAGCTATGGAGGAAATAACTCCTCTTTGTGATTCCTCAATATGCTGCCTATCTCTGCTAAAGATATGGTGTCAATATCTCAAATCATTCAAATTCTACAGAGCTTTTTTTCAGGTGAACCATTTCGGTTACCAAAGTTGGCACAAATTGTGCCAAATTGTGCAAAATGGCCCAGGTTCCAGAAAAGTCTCAATGTAATTTAGTTTTACAATAAAATCTGTTAATTGGCAATAAAAGTTAATTTAGATGTGTTTTTGGTGTGTTTAATCTTACACAACTAACTAGCCTAGCCGTGGTCCCCAAAAAGCTCTGCCTCATTAGCCAGAAATGAGTCCAGGTATATAAAATCAAATGTCCACCCTAGATAAAATAAACGCCTGCATAATAATCAACAACAACAAACTCATCCTCATGTTATCTCTCCCTCGTGTTAGGTCATGCATAAACCAAAAACTGTATGAAAGAAACTGTAAAGTAAAAATATAAACAGCGCATTTACCTTATGAATTGTGCTTTGCTAAACAGAATGTAGCGAGCTACGCTACAAGGTAAAAACACTGCGCCATCTCGGTTTGATAATTCCTCTTACACAGGGCTCACTTACTTGTCTCAGACACAAATAGATAGCTAGCTGCTATGTGTAATTTTGCTGGCTAGCTTGCCATTTTTACAATATAGTAATGTTAGCTATATTCATTTAATTCAGAGGGATTCGTTTTATAATAACAGTGAATTCGCACTGGTATACCGGCAAAATAATCTGTTACCTTATATCACTCTGCATCACTGAGACCCCAAAACCATATTTCGGCTAGGACCTGCTGCACGGAGAAACACCTGAATAACCTAGACATAACTAACCAAAAACTGTATGAAAAAGACTGTAAAGTAAAAAGATAAACAGCGCAGTTACCTTATGATTTGTGCTTTGCTAAACGGAATGTAGCGAGCTACGCTACAAGGTAAAAACACTGCGCCATCTTGGTTTGATAATTACGCGTGGTTGCCACTTCCTTATACGCAGGGCTGTATTTCCTTGATTTACGACAGCAATGTGTTGAATGAGGGCTTGTTTGAAAGATAAGAGTCTTGGCTATTGGCTGGAATATTTGACAGACAGTTTTAAAACCCAATGGAAAGCAAATAATACTCGGAGTGGAGGCGGGTCGAAGACAGTTTTTCCCACTTCAGATAGGCCTATTGTGCTATCAGTCAAAGAAATACACCCAATTGACGACAGTTTTGCATAAATCTCTGCAAACAAGTTCAAAACCACTCTGGCTAACATATACTAAGCCACGGGATTGGTACTCCAGAAACTGGCTGAGTTTCACAACGCCAAAGTGAACACAGCCGAACGAGTCGTAATCAAGTGCAAAAAAGCACAAGTCGGTTTAAAATTGGAAAAAAATCATGTACAGCCTTATGAAAGTTTTAAAGTATTTTTTCTTGAAGCCTAAAGGTATATTGATTTTTCAAACCAAAGTTTTGTGAAATACAATTAAGCAGAACAGTTTACCAGCACATTGTTTATGGTGTGACATCAAGCTGCAATACATGTTTGAGAATTAGGTCAGAGTTTCCAACGTTATTTACGAAGTTTTATCTCGACGTTTTGGGCTTAAAAACCACTTTCCCAGAAGGAATGGATATATCTTAAGGATATTTAATCAAAATATTGAGGTGAGCAGTTTATTATATATTATTAAATTAATGAAATGTATAATTTAATAATTTCCGTAACGCCCGCGTTACCGCTAGGGGGCGTTTGGCAGCAAGAGGTTAAGGCCTACCTTCAAACTCTTTGCATGCCATCATGGGAAAATCAAAAGAAATCAGCCAATACCTCAAAGAAAATTGTGGACCTCCAGAAGTCTGGTTCATCCTTGGGAGCAATTTCCAAACGCCTGAAGGTATCACATTCGTCTGTACAATAGTATTGTCGTGGAAATTCTTCTGTTTAATAAAGAAATCAAAGTATTCCACTAGGCAGCGATAAGTTTGTCAGAGTTTATTCAGCTGAAGAGAGCACCCAGAATACACAGACAAGTGTCTCTTAGGATAACTCTGCCCCATGAGCAAATTAACACAGTTTATATACATTTCACTCTACTTCCCTATAAATCCTTGTCATCATGCAAAAACAAGAGTGGGCTGTCTGCCTTATCTAAAGGCCTAATTTAGTATCTGTGCTCTAGTGTTACAAAAGGTTAAATGCCTGTCTTCTAACGTGTAGTGATGCATAACATGTGCATAACATAAAATTAGAAATAATTCTTCCTTTCTCCCACAGTATGCAAGTGTAAACACCATGGGACCACGCAGCCGTCATACCGCTCAGGAAGGAGATGCTTTTTGTCTCCTAGAGATGAACCTGCTTTGGTGCGAAAAGTGCAAATCAGTCCCAGAACAACAGCAAAGGACCTTGTGAAGATGCTGGAGGGAACAGGTACAAAACTATCTATATCCACAGTAAAATTCTATATCAACAAAAGTCCTATATCAACAAAAGCTGAAAGGCTGCTCAGCAAGGAAGAAGCCACTACTCTAAAACCGCCATAAAAAAGCCAGACTATATTTTGCAACTGCACATGGGGACAAAGATCTTACTTTTTGGAGAAATGTCCTCTGGTCTGATGAAACAAATATTTAACTGTTTGGCCATAATGACCATTGTTATGTTTGTAGGAAAAAGGGTGATGCTTGCAAGCCAAAGAACACAATCCCAACTGTGAAGCACGGGGGTGGCATCATCATGTTGTGGGGGTGCTTTGCTGCAAGAGGGACTGGTGCACTTCATAAAATAGATGGCATCACGAGGACGGAAAATTATGTGGATATATTGAAGCAACTTCTCAAGACATCAGCCAGGAAGCTAACGCTTGGTCACAAATGGCTCTTCCAAATGGACAATGACCCAAAGCATACTTCCAAACTTGTGGGAAAATGGCCACAAAGTCAAGGTATTGGAGTGGCCATCACAAAGTCCTGACCTCAATCCAATCGAAAATTTGTGGGCAGTAGGGGTGTGCGGCGATGCCACTATCTGTATCTGTTCAACCATCAACAATATCTGTATCTGTATTCGGATTAGAAACCGGAAGTGGGCATGGCTTCGACCAGAAGTTATACCTGTACTCTGTTGTCCATTAGTGTCTCCAAATCTATCCAAATGGGTAAATTGTGCACTGCTCTCAATAATAAATAAAAATATATATATTTAACTACAAATCAACAGTTTTGGCTCATAAAACTCAAAAAAAGTTTTGCATCATTTTCTAGTGGCACTTACTATATTTTCATCAGTATTGGGGGATAGATATCTATGGGTCCAAAACCGCTATGCAAAACATGTCATAAAATGAATAAAATTAGTTTTGTCCATTATAAAGCATATACATTTGCCCCTTCTGATGGTTTAAGATAAAAATACATTGATATCATAGTGTTACATACACCTAAATATGTAGCCTAATCGTTCACTCTTGTACCTTAATAAAACATCACTTTAACCTGTACTCTACAGTATGTAAGGGGGGTCGGGACTGAAGACCAGACGCGACTGAAAGGAATTCAGAAAGTTATCCACGAACCAATTGAGGGAGAAAGAAGAAAAGACAGGAAAGAAACTCCCGTCTAAAACCCAAAAGAAATAAAAACGACTCAAATAAAATCGGGCGAGACTCACAGACCGGAGTCGAAAAATTTTAAACAACCCAAAGCCAAAGTGGAGAGCCAAACCCGTTGACCAACTCGGTAGGAAGGAGCTGGACGACGGTGTTTGTCGGACGAAACCTTTTCTTTCGCCGTAGCACGCAAAAGCGACGAACGAATGCACTTCCAAACCGCACGGCACCTCTGAACGAAAGAGCCTGTGGACAGGTCCTCTACATTTCTTTCTAGCTCGGGAACAAAGGAGGTTGAGTGTTGTGTGCATACTCTGTCCAGGTGAGGTGGCGACTCCAAGAGGTAGGCTTGGAGGTGGCCAGACATCAGAGAGTGTTCTCCAATGTCTGGTTGGTACGCTCCGTCTGGCCATTATTTTATCTTCTGGTTTTCATCCAGAGACTAACGGTCGCTCCTAGCTGGGCGCAAAAGGAGCGCCAAAACCGAGTGGCGAATTGTGGGCCCCAATCCGACACCACGTCCCGCGAAAGGCCATGCGCCCTAAAGATGTGGTCTACCACCAGCTGAGCAGTCTTGGGAGCTGAGGGTAGTTTAGGGAGAGGGATGAAGTGTGCCGCCTTGGAGAACCTGTCCACAATAACAAGAATCACCGTGTTGCCCTGGGATAAAATCGGCGATAAAATCTAAAGCAATGTGGCTCCAAGGACGGCTGGGAACAGGTAACGGATGTAAAAGACCCGAGGGTGGGAGTCATGAGCTCTTGTTGCGGGCGCAGACCGAACAGGCCGAGACAAACTCCCGCACATCTCTCTCCATGCTGGGCCACCAAAAGCGCAGAGACAGGAAGTCTCTAGTCCGATGGACGCCTGGATGGGCCGCCAGCTGGGATGAATGGCCCCACTGAAGCACCCAGGACTTCATCCACAGGGGAACGAAGAGCAGTGGGGAGGACCCCCACCAGGGCCCGGATCCATATGCAAAGCCTTCAGAATAAATAAGCAGTAAAATAAATGACGGAGAGACAGAAAATAATACTTGGTACAGTGGCTAGGATTATAATAAGTATCTTAGGGGTATGCAAGCGTTTGTTTTTGGTAATTGGATTTTGAAACCACCTTGCCTGGAGTACTGGCTTCTCCACCACAGTACCCAATGGGCGGCCGTCGAGAGCCGTCACCAACCGGGGCTGAGTGAGGTGGTGTACAGGAATTTTTTGTTCCCTAGCCCATTTTTCATCTATAAAACACTCGACTGCTCCGGAATCGATGAAAGTGTCAACATCAGTTGAACGCTTATTCCAGAGCAGCCGAACCCACAATAACGTCTGAGTGGGGGTAATATTATGTCTCGCTAAGGTCCCTGGTTCCCCTAGCGAGACCCCTCGTTTCCCCCCAACTTAGGGCAGTGATCCTTTAAATGCCCCGTGCGCTGGCAGTAACGACACCGCCGCTCCCGCGGCTTAGATTGTTTGGTCTCGTGCAGAGAGGTGCCATCCACCTGCATGGGCTCCTCCCTGTTAGAGGAGAATTGGGCGGAAGAGGGGGGTGAGGAAGCTATCGAAGGAGAAGGAAGATAGCGAGACGACTGATCTCTCCTGTCAACTCTCTCTCTCTCGCTACCGCTACCGGACACGGTTATCATTGCGGATAGCTGTGGTTACCAGGGCATCAAATGTAACAGGCAGTTTGAGCACTGCCAGGGCGTCCTTAATGGGGTCTGCGTTAGTGAATAGCGATATCAAAGGACCCTCAGACCACCCTTTCTCTACTCCCAGTGCTCGAAATGCGATCGAAAAGCCTGCTACAGAGTCGCTGCCCTGGTGAAGACGGGTTAATCGCATGGCGACCTCCTGACCGTAGACGTCATGGTCGAAGACTAACGCAATCTTTTCCATCAGCTTATCCGCGGGACTCCTGTGATGAGAACCGAGAGGGTTGAGCTTTAAAAAATATAAGGCATTGTGTCAGGAAGCCCCGACACTTGCCCGCCTCTCCGTCATAGCGGAGAGGGGGCTGGAGTTTAGGCTCTCTTGTGGTGGGTGGAACGGGCAAAGGAGGGGGAGCCTCCAGAACGGGTGCTTGTGCAACTGGGGGTGTAGAGGCGAGTGTCAGTTGACGGACGCTATCTGCCAGCTCACGGAACCAACCTTCCTGTACACGCAGCTGATTGACCAGTTGGCTCTGCTGCTCAAACATGGCCTGCTGCTATGACTGAAGAGCCCTAATGCCCTCCTCATGGGCAGCCAGGGCCGAGTGTTGTGTGGCCATGGCCTGATCTCCCTCTAATGAAGTTGCTGGACATTCCATGGCAACTTGGGTGTACTGTAAGGGGGGTCAGGACGGAGGACCAGACACAACTGAAAGGGATTCAGAAAGTTATCCACGAACAGTGGACAACCAATAGAGGGAAGGAGAAAGAAGAAAAGACGGGAAAGAAACTCCCGTCTAAAACCCAAAAGAAATAAAAACGACCCAAATAACATTGGGCGAGACTCGCAGACCAGAGTCGAGAAATTAAACAGAGAGGGACGTAATCCTGGCGTAAGCCAAAAAATAATAACAACCCAAAATATAGCTGCAAGCAGCGATTTCCGGGGACCGTGCGGCATTAGCGGCATTTGTGAAACGCAGAAACCGCAAAATGGTAGACAACTCTAGACAGGGTTGACCCAAAATACAAATATTTGTTTCTAATCAGGGCTTTTGCCATTGCTGATGGTATCTTTACCCGATCCGGTAAGGGCTTGCGTATTAAGTCTTTTAAGTACAAGTGAAACAGTGAACAGTTAATACTGTTACATTTCTTAACTTTTGCAATAAAAAGGTGTTTCTTAATGTGAAAACAACATTAAAAGAAGCATAGCATTTGCACAATAGTTTTGCCAAACATTAACCAAGCCATTGGTACCAAGCCGGAATTGACCACATACACATGGAAAGCCAATACTGTATCCACTAGGCCTAAGCAGGTTAACAGAAATGAGGAGGCCAAATAAGACTTGTCTGTTGCGGTATCAGATTGTTTTGGCTTACTGACTTCATAATTCAAACAGATAACTGGTAATATTGTGAAATTTCCTAGCCTTTGCAATAAAAAGAACATTCTTACAATGACGTGCACATTGTGTGCCTCAAAAAAAACTGGGGAACAGGTGGGGATCGAACCACCAACCTACTACACGGCAGTCAAATGCCTTAACCACTAACCTACAGAAACTTTCACAGTTGGTATAGTAGGTAGACGGCCTGTTAAGCAGAGATAGTGTACTTGGCGGATGGCATACCTGCCATCCCAACATTTGTATTTCTTTAGTGCCACCACGCATATTGATTGGGTTAAAACTACAGGGCTCGAGTCTTGATCTAACTCTCAATCAACCCACCAAGTTTCAGAACTTTATATCAAACGTTTTAGAAGTACTAGCATTTGTGCGATAAGCCACGCCCAATGCAAAATCCATTGGCTTCTCATTCGGCCAAATTTTGACATACGCCTTAGTAAAGTAATGCGTGTATGTAGGGAAGCGGTTTCAGTACCTTGAACAGGTTTGGTGCAAATTGGTCAAATTCTGTAGGAGGAGTAGCATTTTAAGTGTTTTACAAAAAATGCTAATTAGCGGAAAATTGAAGATGGCAGACTTCATGGTTTCTTGAGGCAAATTTGTTGGGCAGGAGTAGCGGGATGTATCCACCAACTTATGTGACTGTAGATCAAACGGGGCGTCGGCAGTGGGCGTGTCAATGATTTTTAGTGAATTTTAAAATATTTTCCTATATTTGGATCTCTATAGCGCCACCACATGGCTCGATTGGGTTGAAACTGGAGAGGTCAGGTCCAGATGTTACTCTTAAAAGACTTTCCAAGTTTCATAACTTTCTGTGAAATGGTTTTGGAATTATTAGCATTTTTGTGATAAGCCCACTGGATATTTATTGGCTCGTCATTCGGCCATCTTTTAAAATATCAAAATTCTGTATATAAGTTTTATGCTGCATGGTGGATGGAGTGTGTTTACCAGGTTTCATGTAAATTGGTCAAATTTTATAGGAGGAGTAGTATTTTAAGTGTTTTACAAGTAATGCTAATTAGCGGAAAATCCAATGGGGCTAACTTGATGGTTCCTTGAGGCAAATTTGTTCAGTATGAGCAGACGGACCTCTATCCCACATTTTGTGACTTTAGGTCAAACGGGGCGTCGGCAGTGGGCGTGTCAATGTCACAATATTTACACGTGCACTACAGCGCCACCAACTGGCCTATCGCCACGAAATTCGGTGTGAGCTTGTATGATGACAACTTCTAACTACTTCCCAAGTTTCATGCTAATCAGCCAAGCGGTTAAGGAAAAACTCAAAGAAGTAATAAATGAGTACATTTAAGCCAAAATGTCGGCAAATTCAAGATGGCGCACACCAAATTAGTAAACTTCTATGATCCCAATCCGGCTCTTTGTCACTGTAGCAAGTTATACATCTCTGCAAAGGAACTGTGATTTTTAGTGAATTTTTTTATATTTCTTTATATTTGGAACTCTATAGCGCCACCACGTGGATAGATTGGGATAAAACTGTACATGTCTAGTCCTAATGGCACTCTTAACAGACCTACCAAGTTTCATAGCTTTCTGTTAAATCGTTTTGGAATTATTAGCATTTCTGTGATAAGCCACGCCCAGTGAAAATACATTGGCTCATCATTCGGCCATCTTTGAAAATATCAAAATTCTGAATATAACTTTTATGAGACATGGTCTAACGAGTGTGTAGACCAAGTTTCATCTCAATTGGTCAAATTTTGTAGGAGGAGTAGCATTTTAAGCGTTTTACAAAAAATGCTAATTAGCAAAAAATCCAATATGGCGGACTTTATGGGTCCTTGAGGCAAATTTGTTCAGAATGAGCAAATGGACATGTCTACCAAATTTTGTGACTCTAGATGAAACGGGGCGTTGGCAGTGGGCGTGTCAATGTCAAAATTTTGTCACGTGCACTACAGCGCCACCAGGTGTTCAATCTGCGTCATAATATAGAGGATTCAAGAGTTTGGGGATCCCAACAAGCGTGCCAAGTCTGGTGATTCTAGGACAAACCAGCTCACGGGAATTTTAGGTGAAAGGGGAGAAGAAAAAAAAGAATCAGAACAAAAACAATAGGGTACCGGCAGCTTCGCTGCACGGTCCCCAAATTACTTGGGCAAAGCTTGCAGGTTTGAGCAGAGAAAATAAACAGAAAAGAATAGCCTCTAGCTCAGAAACTATCACAGCTAAAATAAAGGCAAATGGGAAACAAGGCGAAGCCGAGGTTACTGCCTAGTAGCAAGACAGAGAAACAAAAGCCAAGGGGCAGGAAAAAAATAAAGAGTAAGGAGAACAAAACCCTAAGAACTAAATACTCTAAATTCTACATGCAAGTCCCGTGTATACTTTTGAAGCTCAAAAGCACAAGTGGTCGCCTGAAATTCCTATACCGCGTTACCTGGCTAGAGTGGCAAGAATGATACACAAGCGCCGGAAGAAGGAAGCAGCGTGCTTATAAAGCCAACAGAAAACGTGGAACAGGTGCGCCAGGTAATCACCTGGCAGCGGAAAAACACAGCATAGGGAAAAGTAAACCCGGAGCGCCCTCTCGCGGCCCAGAGGAGCCAGGTCCGCAGAGATGAAAGGAAGGCTGCCAAACCGTGACACAGTATGTATACTTTTGCCCCGGGATTGCATTTATCTGTAGTTTTTTAAATTTATTTTTAGGGGACCTCTCCCCTTTCACCTAAAATTCCCATGAGCTGGTTTGTCCTAGAATCACCAGACTTGGCACGCTTGTTGGGATTCCCAAACTCTTGAATCCAGTATATTATGACGCAGATTGAACACCTGGTGGCACTGTAGTGCACGTGACAAAATTTTGACATTGACACGCCCACTGCCGACGCCCCGTTTCACCTAGAGTCACAAAATTTGGTATGCATGTCCATTTGCTCATTCTGAACAAATTTGCCTCAAGGACCCATAAAGTCCGCCATATTGGATTTTTTGCTAATTAGCATTTTTTGTAAAACGCTTAAAATGCTACTCCTCCTACAAAATTTGACCAATTGAGATGAAACTTGGTTTACATACTCCTTAGCCCATGTCTCATAAAAGTTATATTTGGAATTTTGATATTTTCAAATATGGCCGAATGACGAGCCAATGAAATTTCACTGGGCGTGGCTTATCACAAAAATGCTAATAATTCCAAAACGATTAGACAGAAAGCTATGAACCTTGGTAGTTATGTTACGAGTGCCAATAGGACTAGACATGTACAGTTTTATCCCAATCCATCCATGTGGTGGCGCTATAGAGTTCCAAATATAAAAAAATATAAAAGAATTCACTAAAAATCACAGTTCCTTTGCAGAGATGTGCAACTTGCTACAGTGACAAAGAGCCGGATTTGGATCATATAACTTTACTAATTTGGTGGGCGCCATCTTGAATTTGCTGACATTTTGGCTTAAATGTACTCATTTATTACTTCTTTGAGTTTTTCCTTAACCGCTTGGCTGATTAGCATGAAACTTGGCAAATAGTTAGAAGTTGTCATCATACAAGCTCACACCGAATTTCGTGGCGATAGGCCAGTTGGTGGCGCTGTAGTGCACGTGTAAATATTGTGACATTGACACGCCCACTGGCGACGCCCCGTTTGACCTAGAGTCACAAAATGTGGTGTACAGGGGCCGGTTGCACCAGCTATACGTAAGTTCAAACGTAGGCTAGTTATAACGTAAGTGTTTACTAAATGAAGGTTTACACATTACTAAATAAAAATGGGTTGCACCACACAAACTAGTTTGTACGTTGAGCTTAGTAGCTACTAAATATTTACACCTACCCCTAAGGAGGTGTAAATTGTGGCGTAACCATAACCAACGGAAAACAAAATGAAAACATGGCCCGTTTAGAGCGTTTCGGAGGCTCTTACCGTTATTCCTACTAAACCGTTGTTTTGAAATCTTGTTGCCATTCGGTTGTTGCAAGCAAATATAAAAAAAATACACAAATAAACTGTAACCGTCTGTTCATCTAATTGGCTACCTCCGCCGTTTCTTCAGAAAACACTGTAAAAATAGTTGACGCGTGGAAAACGTTCAGTTTCAAAACAAAGTTCTTTATAGTTCAAAAGAGAGGCAAACAGAACACTCCCGTTATGTAACTTAGGTATGTAACTTGTAAGTTTCCATATATTTTCAAAGCACATAATGGCTGTAACATAAATAAATAGGCTAAACAAACAAATAAGGATATTTTGAATTTTATTCGTAAAAACATAAACATGCACACATTGTAATTCTGTTCAATGTTCTATTTTTTCCATGGAATGCAAAATAGACGTAGCCTGTTAAACTCAATGCAAGTTGATTTCCGTGTTTACATTGTAGCTTGTTGATTGATTGGTTATGGATTTGTTATCGTCATGATAAAGCGACAATGTTTACCTTAGTATTGAACTAAGCATTACTTAGTTTTCACTAGCTAAGACATTACTTACGTATTGGTGGTGCAACCGAATTTAGTAAAGCGATAGTTTGAAACTAACTAGTAGCAACTAAGGACCTAGTAAATACTTTACGCGCAAACTTAGTCACAAACTTACGTATGACCGGTGCAACCCAGCCCAGGTCTCTCTGCTCATGCTGAACAAATTTGCCTCAAGAATCCATGAAGTCAGCCATATTGGATTTTCCGCTAATTAGCATTTTTTGTATAACACTTAAAATGCTACTCCTCCTACAAAATTTGGCTAATTTACATGAAACGAGGTACACAAACTCGTTAGACCATGCTTCATAAAAGTTATATTCAGAATTTTGATATTTTAAAAGATGGCCGAATGACGAGCCAATTAATTTTCAATGGGCGTGACTTATCACAAAAATGCTGATAATTCCAAAATCATTTGACAGAAAGTTATGAAACCTGGTAGATCTATTAAGAGTAACATGAGGAATTGACCCCTACAGTTTCAACCCAATCGAGCCACGTGGTGGCGCTATATCGATCCAAATATAAGAAAATATTTAAAAATTCACTAAAAATCATTGACACGCCCACTGAATACGCCCCGTTTTATCTAGAGTCACAAAATGTGCGATAGAGGTCCGGCTGCTCATACTGAACAAATTTGCCTCTAGGAACCATCAAGTTAGCCCTATTGGATTTTCCGCTAATTAGCATTACTTGTAAAACACTTAAAATACTACTCCTCCTATAAAATTTGACCAATTTACATGAAACCTGTTAAACACACTCCTTACACCATGCCTCATAAAAGTTATAAACAGAATTTTGATATTTTAAAAGATGGCCGAATGACGAACCAATAAATATCCAGTGGGCGTGGCTTATCACAAAAATGCTAATAATTCCAAAACCATTTCACAGAAAATTATGAAATTTGGAAAGTCTTTTAAGAGTAGAATCTGGACCTGACCTCTCCAGTTTCAACCCTATCGAGCCACGTGGTGGCGCTATAGAGATCCAAATATAAGAAAATATTTAAAAATTCACTAAAAATCATTGACACGCCCACTGCCGACGCCCCGTTTGATCTACAGTCACATAAGTTGGTGGATACATCCCGCTCCTCCTGCCCAACAAATTTGCCTCAAGAAACCATGAAGTGTGCCATCTTCAATTTTCCGCTAATTAGCATTTTTTGTAAAACACTTAAAATGCTACTCCTCCTACAGAATTTGACCAATTTGCACCAAACCTGTTCAAGGTACTGAAACCGCTTCCCTACATACACGCATTACTTTAGTAAGGCGTATGTCAAAATTTGGCCGAAGCAGAAGCCAATGGATTTTGCATTGGGCGTGGCTTATCGCACAAATGCTAGTACTTCTAAAACCGTTTGATATAAAGTTCTGAAACTTGGTGGGTTGATTGAGAGTTAGATCAAGACTCGAGCCCTGCAGTTTTAACCCAATCAATCTGCGTGGTGGCACTAAAGAAATACAAATGTTGGGATGGCAGGTATGCCATCCGCCAAGTACACTATCTCTGCTTAACAGGCCGTCTACCTACTACAGCAACTGTGAAAGTTCCTGTAGCTTAGTGGTTAAGGCATTTGACTGCCGTGTAGTAGGTTGGTGGTTCGATCCCCACCTGTTCCCGAGTTTTTTTTGAGGCACACAATGTGCACGACATTGTAAGAATGTTCTTTTTATTGCAAAGGCTAGGAAATTTCACAATATTACCTGTTATCTGTTTGAATTATGAAGTCAGCAAGCCAAAACAATCTGATACCGCAACACACAAGTCTTATTTGGCCTCCCTATTTCTGTTAACCTGCTTTGGCCTAGTGGATACAGTATTGGCTTTCCATGTCTGTGGTCAGCGGTTCAATTCCGCCTTGGTACCAATGGCTAGGTTAATGTTTGGCAAAACTATTGTGCAAATGCTATGCTTCTTTCAATGTTATTTTCACATTAAGAAACACCTTTTTATTGCAAAAGTTAAGCAATTTAACAGTATTAACTGTTCACTGTTTCACTTGTACTTCAAAGACTTAATACGCAAGCCCTTACTGGATCGGGTTAAGATACCATCAGCAATGGCAAAAGCCCTGATTATAAACAAATATTTGTATTTTGGGTCAACCATGTCTAGAGTTGTCTACCATTTTGCAGTTTCTGCATTTGACAAATGCCACTGATGCCGCACGGTCCCCGGAAATCGCTGCTTGCAGCTATATTTTTGAATGTTCCCATTCATAATGACTCCAGGGAAAATGTTTACATTAATCTACCACATATCAGCACACCGTAAATTGGAATGAGCATTTGCCATGCCCTAAGTGACAAGTATATACTCCATAGCCTATATCATGTACAATAACATGAAAATAAAATAGTATTCCACCATCAAAGCCCCCCGCCTTTCTGCTTACCGCTCTTGGTGCAATCCCTGTCGGCCCGAACAGTCTGAAAGCCACCGGTGGAAACATTTTGGTCTGGGATGTCCCGGTGCAGCCATGTCTCAGTGAAGCACATAATGCTGCACTCACGAAACTCCCGTTGACTCCTTGTTAACGCTGTTAGCTCGTCCATTTTGTTAGCCAAGGATCTCACATTTCCCATGATACAGGAGGGTAGATACGGCCTTTTCCTTTTCTGCCTCCGCTTTCCGCTGTTTCGTCCACCTTCCTTTACCCCGTTTTCCCCGAAACTTCCTCCTGAGCTCCTCTGGGATCTGGTGAGTTGACTCTGCAATAGCCGGTTGGAGTGCCATCAGCTGATCCCGGTTGTAAACAATGTCGTTGTTCTATGGCGGCATGTCGCTCCAGAAAGAGTGATCCAACCACCAGAAGAATGATACAAACTCCTCTAAACTGCATGGTTATAGAGGGGCCCGACTTTAGAACCTGTCTAGTTGCTTATCTAAGCTATAAAGGGCAAGGATGAAAAAGATATTTACAAAACAAAGTGCAAAGCGAGCGAGAGCAACTGCAGCAAGTGGCCGACGCATGCGCAAAATAAATAAATATGAGCAATATTTGATACGGACCACCAAGTGGACCAAACAACTGTAATAACTGTAATGAATGAGACAATGGTGGAGAATGCGGCACGCATAGCCTCGTTTCGGCTTATAATGATGCAGCCAGTAAACAACAAATCACACGCTGTACAAATAGTTACCCCTGCCATGTAGGCTACTCATTTTACACAGGCTGTAGGCAATCACACTACCTGCAAGATATCAACAATATTGGTTTCCATTTCAACGGGTGCACATGTGGTCACTGCACTGAACTCTCTCCAAGATAGAATGTCTGTTGTAGGGACGTTGCAAAGGTAAACGCGTAGCATGCATATAATACAACTCCTGGCTCAACTATGCTTTACACTATATATTTATTTGTAATAAACTATATATGTATATATATATATATATATATTAAATAAACTAGCTAGCTAATTGCTAAGCTAGACTGAAAAACGAACTATCAAAAAACAAGGGACTATAAAGCTAACTATAAAAGAAATATAAAAAATAGGTTACTATAACTTACTAGAATATTCAAAAAAGATAAACTGTAAGCTAGCTATATATATCTCACTTGCTCTCTCTCCTATCTCCTCTCCTCGTCCACGGCATGCAGATCAACCACTGAGATTTGCTTTTATAGCTGGGACGTAGGCTAGCCCGCCAGCGCTCCCAAACTTCAGGACGTAGGTGTACAGATTTCAATTTCGTCACCGGGAGGAATAAATCAGCTGGATGAAGTTTCTGGCCAATGACAGACTGGAGGTGCAGGACCTAACATTTTACCACTAGAGACACTTTTGTGCCAGATTCTTTGGGCTTACGCTGTTTTGTACTGACTGCAGTAAAATGTCAAGATTTAGAGCAGAATCAATCAGTAACACTTAGAAAAAACCAAAATGTATCAGTTCTCATCTAAAATAAATGGTTTAATGCTTTGTTTAAGCAATAAGGTACGAGACGCAGTACTATATCGTCAATATAGTCACAGTTAAAGGGTGTTACCGGCAACCCTTTAACTGTGACTATATTGACGATATTGTACAGCATTGAGTTACCTTATTGCTTTTATAAAACGGTTGCCAGCTATATTGTAAATAATATATAAGGACAAGGCACACTTTCAATAAAACAATTTTTAATTAACATTATGAATTTAATTTCAGCAGCAGAGAAAATAGTCACCAGTGTAGCTGTTGCCATGCAACACAAAAACAAACAAAGCTAGGAATGGAATGCTAGCTAGCAAACGGACTAATAGCTAGTGTTATGTGTTAAAGGGTAAGTTCGCTATTTTGGACCTTGGACCCTATTTGCGGTCCGTCTTCCATGAACCTGACCCATGAAGTCCATTTTTTCGCTGATCGGTCCAGTATTGAGTTCGCTACAGATTTCCTGTAGGCTCTCACTGGGCTACAATAGAAGTCAACGGGGCAATTAGAAATGTTCGATAAATGTGCTTTCATGTACAATAAATGAGACGGGAAGCTCAGGGTGTATTGTTACCGGTCTCAGTATGCTCTCCTGTGAAATGTATCTCAATCCGAACATTTTTACGTGCTTGGCATGGCTTGGAAGTAAGCATTTCTCTGTTGCTTGTTTTCGCTGCTCCTGCGGAGTACTATGTGTCGGGGGTAGGGGAGCGGGAAGGTGTGCCGGCCGTTTACGAAACTATCTAGTTGAGCAGTCTGCGTTTCTTTACCTGCAGCAACGTAGGCTACAATTTCCACAAAAAAACTTGGATGATGGATGACTATAATGATTACGAAGACGAAGAATTCGATTTTGACTGACGTTACTCGCTACAGATTTGAGCCAGAATACACGGACACGGAACTACAAGAGATGGATGATAAGAGAGCAAGAGAAGAGAGAGAGGCTGAAGTTGCGCAAGTAATGTTATCCGAAGTCAGCGCGAGGTAGTGCGGTCGGAGAAATAGTTCTGTTTCAAATGGAACTGTTGTTTCAACGTTCGGTTTGCGTTTGCGACAGCCTACATTTCACAGGAGAGCATACTGAGACCGTAAGAATACACACTGAGCTATAAAAGCACATTTATCGTTGTTTTTCCATAACATTTCTAATTGCCCCGTTGACTTCTATTGTAGCCCAGTGAGAGCCTACAGGAAATCTGTACCGAACTCAATACTGGACCGATCAGCGAAAAAATGGACTTCATGGGTCAGGTTCATGGAAGACGCACCGCAAATAGGGTCCAAGGTCCAAAATAGCGAACTTACCCTTTAATAACATAACATAATAATAATAATATAATGCAATAGTTATAACGTTAGCTAAAACAGTTATCTATATATAGCCAAGCTATAGGCTACAGATGTGAAGTAACGTTAACTTGCTTTCGGTAGGCTGTTTCTCACGTTAACTTACAGCTAGCTAATTACTAAGCCTAGCTAGCTAAATTCCTACTAAATTCGTATTTCCAAACTGAATAAGTAAGAATTACCCGTTTTATAATACCCTTTAAAGCACTTCAACTAAAATGCTTTTGTATCGGCCAACATACTGATACTGAATGATAAACATATACAATTAAAAGTTAAAACGTTATGGTTGTAGTTAGCTGTTTTAGCTATGTTTGCTAGCAAAGCCAACTTTTCTACGAAGGGAGTCCATGGCACCAAGTCCCCAATTGTGCAGCTCGAACGCTGCGTTTACCACCTCCAAAATGCCACCTCCCATCATAAACTCACGCAGTTAGAAAGCAGACTTTTTACTGTAATTACTTGAAATTTTAATTTTGCGCATTCGCTTTTCAAGTTTTTACTGCAAAATTAGAATTTTGCACATCCGCTTTTCACCACTCGCAATTCGCGCATGCGCTTTTCAACAAAGGGGGACAGGCAGTCATGGAGCTACGGAGCCAGTCAGTTACCTACTTTCAGGCATTTAGGCCTGCACGCTCTGTCCAGGCAAAAAGGAACAGCTCATCCAAAAAAATACCACCTCCAAAGCATACCACCTCATCTCAAACATGGTGGAGGTGTGTTATGGCTAGGGAATGTATTGCTGCCAAATTGCCAATGCAACTGGCTCACTTGTGTTCATTGATGATGTCACTGTTGACTGCAGCAGCAGGATGAATGTTGAAGTATACAGAAACGTCTTATCTGCTCAAATCCAAGCGAATGCATCAAAACTCATTGGACGGGGCTTCACCATGCAGCAGGACAATGATCCCAAACATACAGCCAAAGCAACCAAGGAGTTATTTAGGGCCAAAAGTTATTGACTGGGAAAGTCAATCACCCGACCTCAATCCAATTGAGCACGTGTTTCACTTGCTGAAGTCCAGACTGAAGGCAAAAAGCCCCTAAAACAAGCAAGAACTGAAGATGGCTGCAGTACAGGCCTGGCAGAGCATCACCAGAGAAAATACCAAGTGTCTGGTGATGTCCATGGGTCACAGACTTCAGGCGGTCATTGACTGCAAATAATTTGCAACCAAATATTAAATGACTTTTGTTAATTTGTCCCATTGTTAATTGAAGTCTGTGACCCATAGACATCACCAGACCCAAAAATGGTGGGGACTATGTATAAAAAGGGCAACAATTGCTACATGGTTCACCCGATATGGATGTAAACACCCTCAAATTAAAGTTGAAAGTCTGCACTTTAACCTCATAGCCACTGTTCCATTTCAAATTCAATGTGCTGGAGTACAGAATTAAAACAACAAAAAATGTGTCACTGTCTAAATACTCAGTATTTCAAACTGAGTGGCCTTAAACAAGTACTTTTGGACTGCACTATACATGTCTTAATCAAAATGGTTAGGGAGCTGAGCTTGTAACTCTGAGGTTGTATGATTGATTCCCAGGTGGCACACTGCTGTTGTACCCTTGAGCAAGGCTCATAAGCTGAATTGCTTCAGTAAATATCCAGCTGTATAAACCGATTGTATGTACACAACGCAAGCTGTGTAGAATAACCGTGTCTGCTAAAGGCCTGTATTATGTGGAAGTTCTGTTCTTCCTTTCAGGATACTGAGATATTATAATGTATGACTTTAATTCAATGTGATAAGTAAAAAAGTTCTGATCAGAGCACTTGTGTGAACAGAAACGAGACAAAATGTTTTTCTACTCGATAATGACATTTACTTAGCTTTTGCTACTGTTTTTTAAAATCTTCTAAGTTTATTTAAGTCAACCCAAAAAAAATAAAAGTTATACTTAAAATTTTTTTAAAAACTGTACAGAGATGGAAGGTAAGGTGGAGGTGGTGGCTATCACCTTTTCTGGAAGATGTTTCCTCTGCCCATCCCGCCACGACCCCGCCCTCATGCGGCCACTGTGGGGGGTGAATCAGAGCACACGCTTACACTTATCAGTCAAACAAAATGTCACAAACAAGGTTCAGCACCATCGTGGCTCACAGCTTCAATAAGCATTCATACAGAGACACAATTGAACTGGAACCAGAAGTCTAATCTTCCCCTTTTAAAGGAACAGGGGAACTATGACTATATTGTATAATGAGCAATATGGTTCAGGGCTTTGGAATAGATATTCATTGATGATATTCATACTGTATGTAAGGCCTGAACCACAGTATGTGTATCAAGCCTGGATCTGAACACCTTGAGTCTCGGCCTCTACTATTCGATTAAACCTTGCGTAGAGCTTTTTGTGTAGAGCTTTTTGCAGATATGGTCACGTAACAAGGCCTGTTGAGCCATTCCAACCGTGCATGCTTCAGGGAAGGGCCACAGGAGCATGTTGAGCTTGTGTGTGTGTAAACTAAATAAAGTAAAAGTCATTTGCAGTGTCAGTCTCATTCATTAACACTGAAATGGTAAAGGCCAGGCAGTCTGTGAGGAGAGAACAGGCCATAGAGTGGCCATCACCGGGGAAGTGAACACATTCACATGGACAAGTATCACATCAACAATGCACCACTATTTGTGGCCCTTTACAATTTTACTTAATTATAAATTTTGCACCTGTCGTTGGGGCTGCACATATCCAATATTAAATCAACCCTAATTTGGAATGTTCCCAGCTACTGAAACCAATCCTTCATAGAAGCGATACTATGGCCAATAAAGTGCCGCCTGGCGTCAGAATTTGATACCGGACTGCGGGGCACACGTCACCACTGAAAAGCAGTCCAGCAGTCTCCTTCTAGCATCATTGCACAACACACAAAAAACACAGGAAGTATCAGAAACTGGTCATTTGGCCCCTGGTTATGGAATTAAGTTACTACAACAGTCACTGCCCATTTCTAGTGCTGTCTGAAGAACCACATCTTCACACTGCATCTTGGCTCACTCAACCCTGATCACCTTTAACTATCCACATTTTCATTGAATCTTGTGTTTTTATAGTAAGAATATAATACTGTCATGTCAGTACTTTCTTTCAGTAAGTTGATAGTGCCAATTGTTGGTTAGTTACTGGCTATGAACATCCCCGCTGTGCCTTCTCTGTGGTATTGCACTGTTACTTTGCTAACAGTAACAGTTGTTTTGCAAGGAAGAACTCTGGATAAAAGTGTCTGCCAAGTGCCACTAGTGAATTGTCAATGTACAAACCCCAATTCCAAAAAAGTTGGGACAGTATTTAAAATGCACATAAAAGCAGAAAGCAGTGATTTGTAAATTCTCTTTTACATATATTTAATTGAAAACAGTACAAAGAAAATATATTTTTTACCTTATCAACTTTATTGATTTTTTTGTAAATATACGCCAATTCCGAATTTGATGCCTGCAACATGTTTCCAAAAAAGTGTATTATTTTTTTTATATTATCTTGATATATTATTTTCAGGTACCCTTACAAGCGATACTATATGTGGCCAACATTTCGCAGCCACAAGGGGTCCAATTTCCAACCCACAGTGTCCTCGCACAGGCCAAAAAGGGATTGTTTGCTGGTTATGGACCCATTGTGGGTCCACAGATTACACATTTAATTAAGATAACAAAACTTGTAACTCATTCATCAGCAAACAAGAACAATGAATAACAATAATTTAACATCAGTATCAGTTAATACTTTTGATCTCTCATCCTCCTCCCACCATCTCTGTCCCTTGAATTGCACCGCCATTTTTAAATTGCCGTCTCCACCTCTGCATGTGACGTTCAGCTGCTTTTTGTCACAGCATCTACTGTATGTAAGAAGAAGAAAAACATTTTTTCAACCTCATGTCCAAGATGGACTAGATGCCAGCTCACAAACTTATCCAGGGCTCCATACTAACTTTTTCTACTAGTGGCACTGGTGCTACCTACTGAAAGTTTTAGTGCCACCAGCACAAAAGTTAAGTTGGCCCACTTAAATCGACATTGAGCACAAACCTTTTGTTTTTTTCCATCTTAATTGTGTTACTGATCAATGCTTTGGTAATAAAAAAGACAAATAAGTTCAAATAGTGTTGTTTTGGTTTTTAACAGTAAAATAACTTAAAATAAACACCAAATAATAAAAGCCAAAGTCAGAGCCCCTAACATAAAATTATGTTGCCTGCGAGTGCCAATGCGAATGCGGATGAAGTTTGTTTTGCGTATGAAGTTTGCACATTTCGCCGCTTTATATAGCTTACATTTATAAATGTGAACATTTTTCAAATATGCAAGATGCAACATTTTTCATAATGCTCTACCGGTAGAAACGGTATGGTCAAATCCATAACATGGCCAGGATTTCTACCGTTGTATGCCTAACGTTTCTACCATTATATCGCCCACCCCTAACCAAATGTCTCTGTGACCAGGCGACATCCATCGTACGTTGTCGGTCGCAGCGACACAAAGTTTTTGGTACTTTCGGTTCATACAGTAGGCTACCGTTCGTTCATTTGATTATTTAAAACTGAGCCGTATCTTTTTCTCCCAGCGGCCGAGCTGGAATTAAAAGCAGTTTCAGGCAGCAGGGTCTAGCTGGTAGCAAATTAAGTTCTTTGATATTTTATTCAGAACAGGATCTGAATGATGCTCTTTCTCAATGTTTACTGTTTACTCTCTCTTACTTTTCAAGCTAGTTTGCAGTCGCATCCAGTTTATGTTTATTTACGACTTTCCCATCACTGTGATTCTAGCAGAAGTTTAACGTTATAGCCTAGCCTACATGTAAATAATATAATGTAAAAAAAATATATAATAATTGGTGGATGGATAGCTGGAGAGATAGCCAGCCAAATCCGACAAACAAGCCAGATATTTGATGTGTGTGTATGTGCAGCATGAGCCTGTTTAGTTTATTAGTTTTAAATAGCCTATTTGGTAACGATTTATTTGGACACCATATTTAAATAGGTTGTTTATTTGAACCATTAGGCTATTTATGTATTCTATTAAGCCTACACAAAATTGTAGCCTATTTATCTCTTCACTGTTGTACAGTTCTTAAATAACAATGCTACCACTTTAAATAAGAACTAGCCTAGGCTAGCCTATTTTCTGTCATTTTTAGTACCTAGCCTAACCTAGCTGAACGCAAACAATCCACCAGAGTCAAAGCCAGAGCTAAGAGCCAGAGCCAGATTTAGGAAAAAATCTTTATAAGTTAACCCTTATGTATGGAGGATTATTATTATTCAGCCCAAAATTAAAATGAAAAATTTCATTTTCAAACCGTATCTATGTAAATGAGGGGGTATGGTCCTCCTATCAATCAAAGCAAGCAGGGTGGGCCTCATACAGGTTTAGTGCAGTAGCACTTAATGAACACTAGGCATAGCATAGGGATGGGTAACAGTCTATGCTTGATACTATGCTCTCAGGGCACTCATAAGTTTTAATGGATGAAATGATGAAGAATCTGAGCAGTGTTATAAAGTATTCTTGTTTTATGAAAGAAACGGAGCTAGCTAGCCAGCGCTACGCTGTGTAGGCTATAGGTCAAATCTGCGAGGTGGAAAATCCAGGTTCAGAAAGTGAAAGTCCTCCCCAATCATTTGTTCCAATCACCTGGAGTTGCTAATTATCACAATTCTCCAGCCAAGAGGTAGGAGCTAACTAGGCTAATTAGTGAAAATGTGAGTTCATGGGTGGAAGAAACACGGCAGGACTTTTACTTTCTGACCCCTGGACTTTCCACCTCTGCAAACCTGGTAGTAGCCTACGATAGGCTACATTGTGCCAGGTTAAACGTTGAATTGGATCATTTGTGTTGGACTGCTGGAAATAAATGAAATCCTCTCTTAAAATAAATGAAAAGAACGCAAATGAGTCACTGGATCATTTAAACTTTTAACCTGGCTCCGGTACTTTAAGCGAACATTGCTTCAAAAATCGACAGCCAGATTCTATTCTATATGTTATACAAAATGAGAAATGTTAATGTAGTAGGCTATTTGAAAGTGAGTCGGCTTCGTCATACAAAAAATCCAGGGTTAAATCTTAAATTGAGTTTGCTAGCTGTTTATTATTATCCTAAAATAGCTCTCATAAGTGTTTCTGTCCCATCTATCGTTAATTGTGTTTACTGTATTACACACTTCGTGTGTGCATGAGTAACTGGACCGTTTACACTTTAAACCTGGCTCCGATAGATCTAGCTAGCCTACTTCAAACGAACATTAAGGCATAGCTTCTAAAAGTCTATCGAGACATTAATGTATTTGAAAGTGAGTCGGCTTTGTGATACAGAAAATCCAGGGTGGAAATTTAAATTAGCTGTCTAACCCCATAATCTCATTTAGTAGCTAGGCTACACCTCTGCTTCGTGAAATTCCCTCAGGGAAAAAACAAAGACACACTTGGCAGCTTCCAAGTTTAGACATTCTTGTTTATTTCTCAGGATTCTAGCTCCGATATGTATTAAAACAACCGGATAGAATAAAACGTCATAGCACCATTTTGTGTGTTCCATTTTCAGCTGTCTTCAGCAATATTTTTTCTCTCATAACAATGCAAAAACGCATCTTTCATGCCCTAGCCTATTCATATTTGCGACCATATTTTTTGACGACCGTCATGAATCTAGCTATCGATAGACTTTTAGAAGCTATGCCTTAATGTTCGTTTGAAGTAGGCTAGCTAGATATATCGGAGCCAGGTTAAATGTGTAAACTAAACGGTCCAGTGACTCATGCACACACATGAAGTATGTAATACAGTAAACACAATTAATGATAGATGGATACTAACAGAAACACTTATGAGAGCTATTTTAGGATGATAATAAACAGCTAGCAACGCAATTTAAGATTTAACCCTGGATTTTTTGTATGACGAAGCCGACTCACTTTCAAATAGCCTACATTAACATTTCTCATTTTGCATAACATATAGAATAGAATCTGGCTGTCGATAGACTTTCTGAAGCAGTGCCTTAATGTTCGCTTAAAGTACCGGAGCCGGGTTAATAGTTTAAACGATCCAGTGACTCATTTGCGGTCTTTTCATTTATTTCCAGTAGTCCAACACAACTGATCCAATCCAACGTTTAACCTGGCACAAACATACTGATTCGTTGAGAAGTCTTCCTGCAGACATCAACCGTGAAGCCCCAGGCTGCGTCAATCCAGTTTTTGCTCCACCCTCGTAAACTTCACTTGGGAGGATGTGACGCACATACCAAAAAAACAGGAGTACACTTGCGTTTAGCGAGTGGGAGGGATCGAGGGCAGAGCAGGTTATTTGAATTGAGACCATATTCACAACTTTCCCGAACTCTGACCTTTCCCATGATTCATAGCGGTGTCATAGCGGAAGCCGGTTTCTTCCGTCCGGTCTACTGTGTTTACGTTTGTAGCTAGCTAACTGCTAACTAAATGTATATGAAGACGAACATTATTTAAAATGCTCACATTTCGCAGATGGTTACATGGATCGGATTATCTAACAAGTACTGGCGATAATACGGTGAAAGTGCCGCATCCGTCTATCCTAACGGAATGGGTAGACGATATGAAACAATGGCCCGACGTTAGCTTCGTTGACATTGTCAACTACTTCATTCTTAGTGAGGGAGTTGATGGCGAGGAACTTAGAAATAACAAAAGCACAGAGGCTTATAATTATCTACATAGCAATAAAATCGATAAGTATTGTGTAAAAAAGTCTGCGAGTTTACTTTCTTCTCTTGTTTTCGCCTCGTCCTTGGGGATTGAATGTAGCGCGTAGGGTGCCGGACAACAACATGTCTTGCGAGTCCGTCTGTGTTGAAAACAGGCTCCATTCATAAAATCTTTAAGTTTTCGCAAGTTATTTGTGCACCCGACAACGGCACATGTTGAGCCCGAAGACATTATCTAGCTATCCTGTGACTGAGAACGGTACATTTGGCATAAAAAGTAAACGTTAGGCTGGCTTTAAACGGTGAAACTTTCACGCAACTTTAGTTGCTTGAAACTTAGGTGAAACTAAGTTGCAATTCAGTTGCATGGTGTAAAGCCCTCTGCAACGCACTTGAAACTTGTCTGAAACTCAGCCGCAACAGTTGCAAAACTCTCAACTTTGTTGACAACTTGTCAGATGATGTCGTCAAACTACCAATTTCACACACCCTTTTGATTAATAAAGCCGGCACATAACGCTAAATCCGCTGATTTAAAAAGTTTGTATTCGTCAAATATCTTAGTTACAACAACTATAATCTAGCAAAGCAGTTTTGTGGTTAGAGGTGTGCAGTATTTATTCAGTTTGTAAATATGAACGTAGCATAGTAGGGCTTTACCTAATGTAACGTTAACGTTAGCTAACGTCAGCAACGCTGGTTGCGAATGCGAGCAAGTTACTTCACATAATCTGTGTATTAAAAACATTTTATCCAGCGAAATGTCTTAGATATGACAAATTACATCTAATAGTATCAAACTCTGTATCTATAGTAGCCTATTTTTTCAGATGTTTTCCCACTTGAAATAATCTAGCGAGAAAACAATATGACAGATGAAAATAAATTACCAATCTAGCTAGCAAATTTTAGTGAAATAAACTATTAAATCGTGTTGCATGGGACTGATTATTTTTTTAATTGCTTTGTGTAACTGTTAAGTTGCATGGAAATTATGTTGCATGCAATTTCCAACCTGCAACTAGTTGCGTGAAAGTTTCACCGTGTAAAGCCAGCCTTAGCTACATTTTGGTCGGCGAAAGCGTTGGGTAAACCGGAAAGGAATAACCAGCAATCTCTGGCGTCCCGGAAGTGTCGAGTGTCATGACGACACCCATTGTCTCTCGCAGGAAAGTGGTGAATAGACTGTATAAAAATATAGACAAAGCCACTGTGACGTCACCCATTGCCTTTCCACGGCCTCGTAAAATCTTAATTGAAGCTCGGAAGTCTTTTTCGCCGGCCGTTTGTACAAACTGCGCCTGCTCCGTGGAGCCAAAGTGACCTTGGCTTGGAGCAGGGTCAACCGGATATGGCCCGGGCACAGTATGATTGACAGTTCGGGGTGGAGAAGCCACAGAACTATAAAGCCCACAGAACTATATAAAGCCCATGACCTGACCAAACCCACCATTTTGCAAAACGAACTCGCAGTAAACTTCCTTAAATTGCTAATATTTTATAATATAACATTTAATTTTCATCCTCGATTTTACTGTGTCATTTATTCGCATTGAATGTGTGGTATTCGTCACATAATTAATGTTCATTCAGTTATCTTCAATTTATATTCAGCTAACATCAGCTAATTTGATTAGCTAGAATGCATCACCACCACACTGGACGAACAGGGTATCAACTATATATAGTATCAACTATATTGACAGTCAATTAATCACATATGTTATTTTGTTAGACTACTTTTATTATAAATGTCCCTAGCGCCGCTAGAAAGGTAGCAAGCTGACCCCATAGTCTTAAATGAGCAAACCACCACAGTCTTTTTGGCTAACCACTAATTAACTCGACTGTGGCAGAGCAGTCTGTCACGGTTTGCCGCAGCATGAAACCCCGTTCTGAAAACTCTTCCAGATAAAGTGGGGATTAAGGTTAATGGGTTCACACGCTAGCTAAAAGCACAGTAGCTACATCGTAGCTGGCATTAACTTTCATCTGCATCCTGTAACCTAATCACAAACATTGCAAACATTTACAAACGCAGACTCCGTATTCTTTTCCGATAAATTGTTGGTTTTATTTTAAACATCCCCGCATTGAGTCAGTACAAACATACCGCTAACACTTTGGCTCTATTCCCCGCACATTTTCGTAATTTTTGGGACCTAAAAAAATTATCCAGGTGTAGAAATGTCCAGTTAGATTTCTAGCTAGAGCAGCTGGCTAACGTTAGTAACGTTAGCTAGGCAATCACGGTAGCTAGCGAACTTATATGGCCAGCCAGCAAGGATGACTTTAAGGAAGTCGAATAACTGTTAAATTAAAATGGCTTGCCATAAGCTATCGTTAGCTTGCTAGCTAAATGTTAAAATGACTTGCCGTAAGATATCGTTAGCTTGCTAGCTAAATGTTAAAATGACTTGCTGTGAGATATCGTTAGCTTGCTAGCTAGCTAACCCAGCATTGCTAAGCAATGGTAACGTTCATGACAAGGGAGTACATGACAGGGGGCGATTGCGTACGGGAGGGGTTGGAATAGCTAAATTAATATCTAAATTGATAAGGTTATACAGGTATGCAGCAATTGATTTGAGATACTTAACCCACAGTTTGGCTGCTTGCTCCGAGACACTGGGCCTGTAGTGTAGCTGCAACATCCCCTTCTTCTGTCTCATCTTACGAAACAGTATTTTTTTTCGTAGTAGACACATCATAGCTCGCTCCAACCAAAATGAATATGCGATGACAAACATGTTGAAGATGAGCGGGTAAGGCACTCAATTTATTATGCTACGAACTGCGTCCACAAAACAACAGCTTGTTCACGGTAGGCTACTAAGGGATGTTCTCCATCGACTTCCACTCAAAAATACAGCGTGTCTCCCTGTCCAAGCATAGACTGTATAAAAAATAGGTCCCGCCCCTCCGAGTGAGGGCAGTGAGAACCATATAGAACCTATCTATGCCAGTGATCCCAGGACTCAACCTTGGCCCTCTGATTGGTCCTGAACAAATGTTAATACCCTGTCCAAACGACACAATATTTAAAAAAATCAGCACAGGCACAGGCATTAGATGAAGGAAAGGCACCTATTGCAATTACATTTTTTTATGTTAAAAATTTATTGACTGAGTATTTTGACCACATTGCTACCATTGACTTACATGGGGAAAGACCTATACTGCAGCCAACCGCAGCAAAGGCACCAGGAAGTGAGCTTCAGAACGAAAGCCCAGTCTTGGCCCCTGGATTGAGACCGTAGAGCATATATAGAACTGGAGAGGCGGGAGGAGCCAGGAGTTGCAGCAACCAATGGCGTACAGTGCACTCCGCTCCGCAATCAAAGCAGGGCGGAGCAAGCATCCACCAAAAGGGCAGCGCCCTTGCGTGGCCACCGAGGAAAACGACTGCATGGGGAAAAAGGGTAGAAACCCATGACACATTCAAGGCATGATGCCATAATTTCCTGCAGTTTTTCCCATCATTATAACAGGGTTGACTGGAATTTTTTTTTTTACATAATCATGCAAACATGTTTTAAGGTTAGTATTAATATGCAAGCGGACATGTTAAACTTATTAGTGGTGCAACTTTTTAAGTAAAATCTTTTTTATATTGAAAGTTGTAAATCAAAGTCTTGATTAAGCTCAGGGACATGTGACTTTACAAAATGTTTTTAATATCTAAAAAAGACAATAGGATGACAAATATTGAGTGCTATATGAAAGAACAACATACAGAAGTTGAATTAATTATTTTCATGTAATTTGTGTACCATGTCAGTTTTATTAATCAAAATGTCCAACAGACAAAAGATGTCCTCCAATGCTGAAATGACCCAAAGGTTAATAATAAAATATTAAGAAAAAGAATATCAGATTAGACCATTTTCCAGAGTGTCTAGTCATTGTACGTAATTGTATTAATTTCTGAGGATCTACAAAGTAAAAGGGTGAGAGAGAATCTTTCAACTTAGAGGAGTATGCTTTATTGGAAGAATATTGCCAAGAAATGAGGAGTCTCATATCTTTGCTGATACAGCACAAATGTGAACAAAAACTTAAAAGATGTGTAGGCTACAACATATATTGCACAGGTCAGTGACAGCTCAAGAACTGTAAATCTTTGAACTGATAATTTCTCTTGCGTCAATTTAGTTTATTTTTAGTTATTTTAAGGAGAATATTCCTGTTGTTTGGATATATATATATATATATATATATATATAATAAATATAGCTAGCTATATTTTATATATATATATATATCTAAATACATATAGCTAGGCTACTGGACAGTGGCAAGCAAAATTAAGTGACAGCACAATATCATAGCAGCTTGATTACATTTACTGTCAAGGGAATCGGTTGTGTTCACAAGTCTTACACAGTTCAGTAACCATGGAAGTGCAAACTACTTTACGACTTGCATCAATTGTTCGCGTCCCCACTAATCAGCGAATCAGAGTAATATGTTCAGTCATATTTTGACCAACCAGAGTCTCGTGTTGACTCGCAGAGAATAAAACAACGGAAAAAACGGAGGCTATAACTTCGTTATCGAGTCGCGTCAAGTAAAATCACGCATTGATTCGTATTCTTATATGTATTACAGGTATAACTGGGTTGAAAATATGACTGTAAACCGCTTAGTTTTATATAAAAAGGCAGGAGTTTCTCCATTATAGCCTATGGGGAAACTGAGAGGTGCGGTGCACTGGACGCCATATTGGTTGCTGCAACTTCGGCGATAGAAGCAAGCGGTTACGTCCATTCCATGTCATTGAGTTCAGTGATTGAGACGCACTTCACCCACAGAACTATATTGTGACTTCACCCCATGCATCTATACTCGGAAGTTAACCATGCTGCTGCACAGTGGCGTATTGTGGGATCTCGGATCATGTAAAACGTTTGTCACCGTAGCCTACCTTTACATTACATTCATTTAGCAGACGCTTTTATCCAAAGCGACATACAAGAAGTGCATACAGAGACATCATCAAGATCACTACAGAACAGACAAGACAAACCACAAAAGGAAACGCACAAGCAACCAAAACGGATGAACTTCCCCAAACAAACTCCAGAACTGACTAAACTCTTTTTCTGCGGTACACTCATAAAATACCTCCACAGGAAGACCATCCCTGTCCTGATTGGGTTAAGGTATGGGGGAGGGGGGGGGAGAGGGGTCATTTATGACAAAGACTGGCTTATCTTTGATGTTGGGGGGGTGAGAGAGAGAGAGACAGAGAGAAGGGGGGGAATATTAGATATCCTACATCCCTCTCTTGTAAGAATAGGTGCATGCACCCGCTAAAAACCTATTCTTACATCACCAAATAGGAATCACATTACACATTTGAACATTGAAGATGCAGTTACCTGCTAACAACAAAAACAACTGTCCAAATGGTTCACCAACCATTTTTAAAACCTTTAGTCCATGCCCAGTTTAATAGTCCCTTTGTGATCTGCTGGCCAGCAGATATATGGACACACTGACGTATGTCCCACGATGATCCAGTGTGGTGCGGAGAGATATCTCTATTAGACACTCTTTTGTGTCGCTGCTGTTATGACTCCCTGGTTCAGTCTCTTCCTTCTCCAGTGTCCGGGTATCTAGACTGGCAAGGGACAAGAAATTCCCTGGACTTTGGGTGACATGCAGTGCTTTTTCCCATTAATGTTGCAATTGCGTGAGTGAAATGCAACCTACTCCCACAGTGTCTCTACCAGTTCTGCACGGCGTGCAGGGGGCTCTGTCTCCTGTGACAGGAAGCTGGACGATCCACAGGTGGCAAAGTGCAGTCAGGGCCTCTCTCCTGACGGGCGGGGAAGCGCCTCTTTCCCTGTTGGAATCCATTTTGGCTCCTTTAGCCTGGATCCAATTGGGTGGACTGCTGACGGCAGTTGCTTAGGCTAGCTTCCCGCGGCAGGGTGTGGGACCGGTTGCACTTGTTTGCACTTGTGTCTGTGGCTGTCCTTTAGGGAATGGCAGGAGAAGACTGTGGGAGTTGAGGGCTTAGGCATTATCACTCACAGCAACATGTGAAGAGCGGAACAATTAATGATAGCACTGCATGTTATGACCGCTGTCAGTCCATGCAGAGGAACCTTACGGACAGGGTTTACCGTCCACGGGATTGCCAGTCTAAATAATCACATGAATAGGGC
The DNA here is from genome assembly GCA_029718625.1 of Synaphobranchus kaupii. Taxonomy (NCBI): domain Eukaryota; kingdom Metazoa; phylum Chordata; class Actinopteri; order Anguilliformes; family Synaphobranchidae; genus Synaphobranchus; species Synaphobranchus kaupii. Next base: position 9,247,430 of record CM056386.1, on the reverse strand, counting down.
AGACTTGTCCAGAAGTGTCCAGGAACAGTATTTGGCGGGGCACCTACACTCTATAAAAGGGACTCAAACACAACATGGGCATGGTATTAGGTTAAAAGGTGGTGGTAGGGATCAGGGGGGGGAGGCAGAGAGAGAGAGACAGAGAGAGAGAGAGAAAGAGCAAAAGACATTAGGCAACATCCCGTCATTCCCTCTCTTGGAACGATAGGTGCATGCAGCTGCTAAGAGCCTATCGTTCCATCATCATAATGACCAGACATTTGGACATTATATATATCATTGTACAATGATAGCTGCATGAAAACAACTCTCCTAATGGTTCACTAACTATCTTTAAAACAATTAGTCCATGTCCAGTTTAATAGTCCCATTGTGATAATCCGGTGTGGTGCAGACATTTTTATTTTTATTTTTTTTGTCACTGCTGTCATGGCACCTTGGTTCAGTCTCTTCCTTCTCCAGTGTCAAGGTATCTGGACTGGCAAGGGAAGAGGTTCCCTGGACTTCCTTGGATAACGTGCAGTGTTTTTTCCCATTAATGTTGTAACTGTGTGAGTGAAAGGCAGCCTAATTCCACAGTGTCTCTACCAATTCTGCACAGCGTGCGGGGGGCTCCGTCTCCTGTGACAGGCAGCTGGACGGTCCACAGGCGGAAAAGTGCGGTCAAAAGTGCAGGCTAGCTTCCCGCGGCAGGGTATGGGTCCGGTTGCACTTGTGCCTCTGGGGGGTCCTTCAGGGAGTGACAGGAGAAGACTGTGGGACTTGAGGGTCTAGGCCTTATCACTCACAGCAACATGTGAAGAGGGGAACACTGCATGTTATAAGCACTTAGTCCATTCAGGGGAACCTTACGGACAGGATTTACCATCCACGGGCTTGTCAGTCCAAATAATCACCTGAATAGGGCAGACTTGTCCATAAGTGTCCAGGAACAGCATTGGCGGGGGCACCTACACTTTAGAAAAGCGAATTAAAAACATGGGCATGGTCTTATGTTAAGTGGTGGTAGGGATGTGGGGGGGGGGGGGGGGGGGGGGGGGGCAGAGTGCCAGTTTTACCTCCTAGAACCCCAGTGTGGTTACTGGCAGTCCTTTGGCTGCAGAGGGCCACAGCGTTCAGCAAACTGGGATGACGGGAGGCATCCTGTCATCTTGCTTCTTCCGCATGTGGATGCCCCTTAACCACGCCCGTCTCATCTCTGTCCAGGGGTCTATGCCAGTTTTGGCTTTGGTTCCCTCTCTGGGCAGCTGGGCTGATCGTCGCTCATAGGCATCCAATCCATCAGTGCTCTTCGAACACTTCTGACGTCGGAAAGGGGCTCTTGCACTTTCCCTGGATGACGTGTGTGCGAAGTTTGCAGGTGTGGCTCGGGGGTGGAGAGACAAGGGTGGGGGAAACTGTTGTTCTAAATTGGCTGCTTTCATCTTGCTTTGGAGTGCAAGACAACACTTTGGCGGAGACTTTGAGGGCCAGAGGAGTCGTAAAATGGCCGGGGGTTGGCTTCCTGCTCCGTTTCTCCCGGGGTCTCTTTACAGCTCTGATAGGGGAGCGAGGCTTTCGCAGAAGTCCCCCTATCTCCTCCATCACAGGAACTGTGGAAGTGGGAGAGTCCACAGAGCACACCCTGGTGTGATACAAGACACAGCTGTGTCCCCCAAATTCCTCCAGGGAAGGGGGGCTCACCAGGGGGTGGCTACATTGTCTGTGGAGGTGATAAAATCCACAGAACTGTCCAAGCCTGAAGGGGGTGGGGATGAGTCAATGGAGAGTGGTGTATTGTCCTCGGTGGTGGGTGGTGCCTGGGTTATGGCTGGAATGGCGCCTACCAGCGCAGGCTGTCCTGCCACAGAAGAAACTGGTTTGGCAGTAACTTCTGACTTACAGTGGTGCTTTTCCCAAGCCAGTTTCCACATTTGGTTTATCTCCTCCCATGCCTGCTTTGACCGCCGGAGGTAGAGAAAATGTTGTCTTTTCTCTAGGTACGACCTTATCCCTTGTACAATCCTGCGCTTGGTTTCATCACTATCTGGTGAAATCAGATAGTCCAAATACTCAGTCCGCAGGTTGTAAAGTGCCTCCTCCTTCAGCTGGTCCATTGCATTGAGCTGTTCCGCAAATTTTGGGCACCAGGCTATCAAATATTTCCGTTCTGATATCATGAGATACCACTGCTGATCCAACCTTGACTGGCCAGGGAATGCTGGTAGGCCAGCAGTGGAGGGTAAATGAGGCATCTCTCTCTTTGTCTGGTATGCCACAATAATATATATATTTTTATATATTTTTTTCAAAATAAAATCAATCAATCTAAGACCAGTCGATTAGAAAAAGATTTGAACCGCAGTTTACTCAACAGTACAATTTAGTATGCTATAGGACAACCTATCTCGTGGTACCTCCAATTATGTTGGGTAAGTGAGGATTAGGTAAAATGTGTATTTTCTGAATTCAGTGGTTCCATCAGTCAATACCCTTGTTAAAATGTTCGGCACTCTGAATACTGATGTCGTGGATTTTTCCCTTTCAACCCACAGTGAGCAAGTCTGTCCAAACAGAACCACAACAAAACCATGTAATAGAATAAGAAAAAGAATTTCAGTTTATTTGGAGATAAACTCAGAATGAGAGAGAGTCTTACCAGAATCTCTCTAACTTGAAAACAGAATACAGAGGACATTTATACACAATCTATTATTGCTTTACTGATTTGCCACAAGGGGCGGGTTCTAAACATACAGAGACAAGGGTATCCATTTCTTAGTGTTTAGTCTTTCGATAACCTCTAACCTTCAAACCAAGTAACGAAAACATCCATCTCACAGACTGCCTGTCTCTGCAGATTGTGAAGGAGAGACACAGAGGGAGTGAACCACAGCAGGCCTGCTTAAAGCCTACTCACTGTTCACAGAGAATACATTGTTTAATTACTTAACTCAATATAATTGATCTACTATATTAAATGCTTAATGATAATCATGTGATTGCCTCTATGTTAATACACACACTGTCACAAACCAAACACGGGCTGAACCCAAGAGCAACGACCAGGAGGCAGAAAAACAGAAATGGGTTTTTATTAGAAGCTTTGGGGTAGTCCCAAGCTGTACATAAAATAAAACACAATAGAAACACAGGAGTGAGGAAGTCCACAGCGAACTGCTCCAAGCCGGAGCTGGACTTTGATCACCCCTGGAAGTTCCAAGCCGGAACTGGACTTTAAACAGGAGGTGAGTTCCAAACCGGAACTGGACTGGTACTGGACCGGGAGGTCCACTCAGGAACTGGATCACGGGAACGGCGGGTTTGTTCCAAACCGGAACTGGACTTTAAACAGGAGGTGACTTCCAAACCGGAACTGGACTGGTACTGGACCGGGAGGTCCACTCAGGAACTGGATCACGGGAACGGCGGGTTTGTTCCAAACCGGAACTGGACTTTAAACAGGAGGTGAGTTCCGAACCGGAACTGGACTGGTACTGGACCGGGAGGTCCAACTGGAACCGGATCACGGAAACAGCGGGCTGTTCCAAGCCGGAACTGGACTGCAAGCAGGAGGTGAGTTCCGAGCCGGAACTGGACCGTTTCTGGACCGGGAGGTCCAACAGGTACTGGGCTGGATACAGAGGTAGGTAAGCGACAGGGCACGGCAGGGTAGAGCTGTGTGGTGGAGCTCAGGTTGGACCGGTTGGGGTAGCTGGGTCACAGAGGAGCCTGGGACCGTAACCGCAGCAATGGATGTAGCCACGGCCGGACAGGAACCACTGCAGGATAGCGAGGCAGAACACCCAACTGCGGGCGCAACGTGAGCTGGAATAGGAGGTACCGCAACACACACAGGGAGACTAACAGCTACAGGCTGGTAAGTGCAGGAACAGCTGGTAATTAAGGGAGACAGGTTAGAGGCAAAGCACACAGCAAAAAGACAGGGCTGGATAGCTACCAGACAGGAGGTTCGGAAAACTGAGAAGCTTAAAGGGAAAAAACCCACAACGAAGAATTCAGTTAAACAGGACTAGAAACCAGGAGACCAGGAAACAAACGAAGTACGTTAACGAACTGGCGCCGACTAGCAGCCAGACGGGGGTTTAAGTAGGGGAGTGAAATTGAAACCAATAACGAAAGCGTGAGGAATGTAACCGAGAGTGATTGATTAATTAACAGGTGAGGAATGCATGCCACGAGAGGGAAAAGAGATAGGTAGAAACCAAAGTGGGGGACAGCGTGAAACAAACAGAAGGGGGCACGCCCAGCCTGTAGCAAAGGGGAACACATGGACAAGGGAATCCAACATGACACGGGAGGAAAGGGAAAAACATGGAAAACGGACAGGAAAGGAACGGAACGTTACAGTACCCCCCCCCCCCCTCAATGGACGCCACCTGGCGTACCTGGAGGCCTAATCTTGTCCGGGAACAGGTTGTGAAAGTCACGGATGAGAGAGTGGTCCAGAATGAGGCTCTTGTGGAGCCAGGACCGCTCCTCAGGGCCATAACCCTCCCAGTCGACTAGGTACTGGAAGCCCGGGCCCTTACGGCGAATGTCGATTATCCGGCTCACCGTGTAGGCCGGGGCGTTGTCGATGATCCGGGATGGAGGAGGAGTGATCGCCGGGGCACTGAGGGGGCTGGAGGCGACAGGCTTGATCTGGCTAACATGGAATACAGGGTGAACCTTGAGGGAGACAGGGAGGGAGAGTTTAACAGAAACAGGGTTGACCAGGCAAACAATAGAGAAGGGACCAATAAAACGGGGTTGGAGTTTTTTAGATGAAGAGGGGAGGGGAATATTGGCTGTGGACAGCCAGACCTGCTGACCGGCCCTGTACTGAGGGGCTGCGGTCCTGTGAAGGTCCGCCAGGCGCTGGGAACGGGAATTGGAGCGAAGGAGTGCGGTGCGTGTAAGTCTCCACATGCGCTTACATCTGAGGAGGTGAGACTTAACAGAGGGAACTGCCACCTCAACTTCCTGGGCCGACAGGAGGGGAGGTTGGTACCCCAAGGAGCATTCGAAGGGGGACATCCCTGTGGATGCGCACTTAAGGGAGTTATGCGCATACTCCACCCAAGGGAGAAAACGGCTCCAGGAAGCGGGGTTACGAGCAGTGACGCACCGCAGGGCGGCTCCCAGGTCCTGGTTGGCCCTCTCCGCCTGGCCGTTAGACTGGGGATGGAACCCTGACGACAAACTAGCCGAAGCACCCAGGGCCACACAGAACGCCTTCCATACCTGGGAGGAGAATTGGGGCCCACGGTCCGAAACAATGTCGGAGGGGATCCCGTGCAGCCTGACCACGTGCAGCACCAGGAGCTCTGCAGTTTCGAGGGCGGACGGGAGCTTGGGAAGAGGGATAAAGTGAACCGCCTTGGAGAACCGGTCCACAATTGTCAGGATGGTAGTGTTGCCTTCTGACAACGGCAGACCGGTGACGAAGTCAATGCCAATGTGACTCCAAGGACGGCCCGGGACAGGGAGGGGGTGGAGAAAACCGGAGGGAGGCTGGTGGGATGCCTTGCTCCTGGCGCAAACAGGGCAGGCCAGGACGAAGGCACGGGTATCCCCCTTGAGGGTGGGCCACCAAAAACTCCTCCTGACAAGGGCGATGGTTCTGGCAACACCTGGGTGACAAGCCAGACAGGAGGCGTGAACCCATTCAAGGACCTGGGAGCGGACGGAATCGGGCACAAAAAGAGAGGAGTTAGGGTTATTGCGGGGATCCGGTTGGGAAGCCTGGGCGGCCCTCACGATCTCCTCGATCTCCCAGGACACCGCAGCCACAACACAGGATGCCGGTAGAATGGGCTCCGGATCAGCAGGACTGGAGGGGAGGGAAAAAATATGGGACAAGGCATCTGCCTTGGTATTACGGGAGCCGAGGCGGAAAGTAACAGAAAAATTAAAGCGGGCAAAAAACAGAGACCATCTAGCCTGACGGGCATTAAGCCTTTTGGCCGACCTGATATAAATCAAATTTTGATAGTCCGTGAGAACAATAAACGGGTTACCTGCCCCCTCCAGCCAGTGACGCCACTCCTCCAGTGCCAGTTTTATGGCAAGAAGTTCCCAATCCCCGACATCATAGTTGCGCTCCGCGGAGGACAGTCTCCGGGAGAAGAATGCGCAGGGATGGAGTTTGTTGTCCAAGGCGGCTCGCTGAGACAGAATGGCCCCCACACCGGTGTCGGAGGCATCAACCTCGATGGTAAACTGACGGGTGGTGTCGGGGTGACAGAGAATAGGGGCTGTGGAGAACCGAACCTTGAGCTGTTCAAAGGCCAGCTGGGCCTTTGGGGGGCAGCAATGACACTGTAATTACGGATGAATCGACGATAAAAGTTAGCGAAGCCGAGGAACTGTTGGAGGTGCTTACGTGAGGAGGGTTGGGGCCATTCTGTCACCGCCTTGACCTTAGCAGGGTCCGCCCGGATACTGCCCTCCTCGATGATGAAGCCGAGGAACGGGACGGATGAAGCGTGAAACGAGCACTTCTCGGCCTTCACGAAGAGCTGGTTCTCCAGCAGCCGCTGGAGAACCTCCCGGACGTGGAGAATGTGTTCCTGAGGGGACTTGGAGAAGATGAGGATATCATCAATGTAAACAAAGACACACTTGCCCAATAGGTCCCGAAGTACATCGTTCACCATGCCCTGGAAGACTGCTGGGGCGTTAGTTAGACCGAACGGGACCACCAGGTATTCGTAGTGGCCCAACGGGGTGTTGAACGCAGTCTTCCACTCATCCCCCTCGCGTATACGCACCAGGTGGTATGCGTTGCGGAGGTCGAGCTTGGTGAAGGTGACTGCCTGGGAGAGGGGTTCAAAAGCGGTGTTAATCAGAGGAAGGGGGTATTTGTTACGAATGGTGACCTCGTTGAGGCCCCGGTAGTCAATGCAGGGCCGCAGAGAGCCGTCCTTCTTCCCGACGAAGAAGAACCCTGCACTAACCGGGGATGAGGAGGGACGGATTATGCCCGACGCGAGGGACTCGTGGATATAGGTCTCCATGGCCAGCTTCTCCGGACCCGACAAACTGTAGAGGCGGCCAGATGGAAGCTTGGCTCCCGCCAGAAGGTCTATACAGCAGTCGTAGGGTCTGTGAGGAGGCAAAGACAGAGCACGTAACTTAGAGAAGACTTGTGACAGGTCATGATAATGGCTAGGAACGTTAGCAAGGTCGGGTCCAGGTTGGTTGGAACTGTTACACTTGGCCCCCGGGGGGGGTAGAGCAGAGCGAAGACAGCTGGCTAAACAGTGGGCACTCCATGCCAGGATGCGACCGGCTCGCCAGTCGATGTGAGGGTTGTGGAGGCGTAGCCAGGTCTGACCCAGGACCATGGAGGACTGTTTAGCGTGGATTAGGAGAAGTTGGATTGTCTCCCGATGATTGCCAGACAAAATTAACTGCAGAGGAACGGTGGAGTGGGTAACCAACCCCAGACTCCTACCGTCCAGGGCGAGAGCAGTGATAGGGGTAGGTAGAACCTCCGTGGGAATGCCGACCCTTCTGGCAAAGGTGATGTCAATAAAGTTAGCATCGGCCCCGGAGTCGATAAGGGCAGATGAGGAAGCGGAGTTGTCCCTCCAAAGGAGAGTGGCCTTAAAAACAAGGCGGTTCTGGGCAGCATGGTCGGGAATGATAGGGCTCGTCAGTACGCCCAGCTTCACTGGCGAGCCATCTCTTTTGGGCGGATAGGACAAGAAGCGATCTGGTGGCCTGTCTTGCCACAGTAAAAACAGGACCTGGTACGAAACTGATGTTGGCGCTCCTCGGCGTCCACCGAGACCCTGCCCAGTTGCATGGGCTCCTCCTCGGAGACCACGGAAGAGACTCTCTGCCCCTTAAAGGGAGAGTGTTGACGAACACAAGAAGAGTCGGAGGGCGGAAGACGGACGGGATTCTTCCCTCGCTCACGGGCCCGGATTCTGAGACGGTTGTCTATGGCTATCGCCAAGCTGATGAGGCTGTTGAGGGAGTTGGACTCCTCCCGGGTAGCGAGCTGGTCCTTAAGCTCCTCACTGAGGGCCTGACGAAAGGCCCCCTGAAGGGAGGTGTCGTTCCATCCGGACTCAGCAGCGAGGGTGCGGAACTGGATAGCCATCTCCGCCACACTGCGGCTGCCCTGTCGAACCTGAAGCAGGCGCTGGGTAGCGTCTCGCCCACAGACTGGGTGGTCGAAAACGCGCCGCATCTCCGAGGTAAAAGTAGCAAAGTTGTTGCACGTAGGAGATTGACTGTCCCAAATAGATGTGGCCCACTCCAGGGCACTGCCTCCCAGGCTGCTCATAATGAAGGCGATTTTGCATGGATCGGAGGCGAAGGAAGTGGGCTGCATGCGAAAGACGATGTCGCATTTCATTAAAAACTCGCGGCACCTCCCCAGCCCCCCGCGGTATAATTCGGGGTGTTGAACTCTGGGTTCCCGGCTAGGAGGGGGAACCGGAACCTCGGGAGGCAGTTCAGGAGTTGGAGGGGTCGGACCCACAGGGATCCGAGGAAGAGGCTGGTGAAGCGAAAGCTGAGCGACCTGCTCCGTGATGCCCCTCAGCACCTCCAAAACGTCATCCAAACGACGGCCCTGTTGGTCGCTGACCGCAGTTTGGCAGGAGAAGGCGTGGCGAATCTGCTCGAGGTCGGCTGGGTCCATGTTTTTTGGCCAGTTCGTTCTGTCACGAACCAAACACGGGCTGAACCCAAGAGCAACGACCAGGAGGCAGAAAAACAGAAAGGGGTTTTTATTAGAAGCTTTGGGGTAGTCCCAAGCTGTACATAAAATAAAACACAATAGAAACACAGGAGTGAGGAAGTCCACAGCGAACTGCTCCAAGCTGGAGCTGGACTTTGATCACCCCTGGAAGTTCCAAGCCGGAACTGGACTTTAAACAGGAAGTGAGTTCCAAACCGGAACTGGACTGGTACTGGACCGGGAGGTCCACTCAGGAACTGGATCACGGGAACGGCGGGTTTGTTCCAAACCGGAACTGGACTTTAAACAGGAGGTGAGTTCCAAACCGGAACTGGACTGGTACTGGACCGGGAGGTCCACTCAGGAACTGGATCACGGGAACGGCGGGTTTGTTACAAACCGGAACTGGACTTTAAACAGGAGATGAGTTCCAAACCGGAACTGGGCTGGTACTGGACCGGGAGGTCCACTCAGGAACTGGATCACAGGAACGACGGGTTTGTTCCAAACCGGAACTGGACTTTAAACAGGAGGTGAGTTCCGAACCGGAACTGGACTGGTACTGGACCGGGAGGTCCACTCAGGAACTGGATCACAGGAACGACGGGTTTGTTCCAAACCGGAACTGGACTTTAAACAGGAGGTGAGTTCCGAACCGGAACTGGACTGGTACTGGACCGGGAGGTCCAACTGGAACCGGATCACGGAAACAGCGGGCTGTTCCAAGCCGGAACTGGACTGCAAGCAGGAGGTGAGTTCCGAGCCGGAACTGGACCATTTCTGGACCGGGAGGTCCAACAGGTACTGGGCTGGATACAGAGGTAGGTAAGCGACAGGGCACGGCAGGGTAGAGCTGTGTGGCGGAGCTCAGGTTGGACCGGTTGGGGTAGCTGGGTCACAGAGGAGCCTGGGACCGTAACCGCAGCAATGGATGTAGCCACGGCCGGACAGGAACCACTGCAGGATAGCGAGGCAGAACACCCAACTGCGGGCGCAACGTGAGCTGGAATAGGAGGTACCGCAACACACACAGGGAGACTAACAGCTACAGGCTGGTAAGTGCAGGAACAGCTGGTAATTAAGGGAGACAGGTTAGAGGCAAAGCACACAGCAAAAAGACAGGGCTGGATAGCTACCAGACAGGAGGTTCGGAAAACTGAGAAGCTTAAAGGGAAAAAACCCACAACGAAGCATTCAGTTAAACAGGACTAGAAACCAGGAGACCAGGAAACAAACGAAGTACGTTAACGAACTGGCGCCGACTAGCAGCCAGACGGGGGTTTAAGTAGGGGAGTGAAATTGAAACCAATAACGAAAGCGTGAGGAATGTAACCGAGAGTGATTGATTAATTAACAGGTGAGGAATGCATGCCACGAGAGGGAAAAGAGATAGGTAGAAACCAAAGTGGGGGAAAGCGTGAAACAAACAGAAGGGGGCACGCCCAGCCTGTAGCAAAGGGGAACACATGGACAAGGGAATCCAACATGACACGGGAGGAAAGGGAAAAACATGGAAAACAGACAGGAAAGGAACGGAACGTTACACACACATTGTAAAACAGAAAATTCCTTCACATTTCCCTCCTTTTATCATTCCATGATAACTAACAATTTTCTGTTACTAATTGATTGAGTACATTAGGTAGATTGTAAGTGATTCATTTTAATAACATTATAAATGATTACATGATTATACAGATCAAATACAATACTCTTGTGTGGATATGTACAATACTCCAATAATCCAGGGGGAATTGAAAAACCGGCAGATTCAGGACTTATATGGGACAAAACTAGCACAGAGTCAGAAAACCCAATCAGTTCCGGAAAAAATAATTCCTCCGACCCCCCTTAGGGCAATCAAGCGTCGCTTCCGGATATCAGCAAATATTGCACATCATCCATATCTGATTAATAACAAGAATCAACATAGGAAAAATAAAAATATAAAAAATGAAATAGTGAATATAGTAACAGGATAGAATATAATTGATTATAAAAAGAATTTTCACTATAATGTACTACTGATTATTTAACATATAAAATTACTACTATCAAGAGAAAGTCTGAAAGAAAAGAAAGATAAAAAATAAAAACCCATCATGTAATGGAGACTTTTCACAACTCCTGGAATGTCGACCTTTTAAAACTCTTCACATTACAACAATGTCTGTCTTCCCACCAACCATGTGACAGGGTGGGTACATAATTCAGGCCTATACTTTATATAGGGCCGTCAGTAAACTCAGGAAGTTGTCGGAGAAGGAATACATTATCTTGTTCAGGATCAGGAACATATTGCTGTAAGTACTGACCTATAGCAGCTTGAGTGAGGCGTGCAATACAGGCGCGAATCAGTGGCATTCCACAACAGCAAAGAAATACGAGCAGGGTGGCAAAGATAACAGGCAAAAAGATTCTCAGCAGTGTTCCTCCAACCTGTCAGGAGGTTAAAGAACCAATCTTTATTTGCATCAACCTCTCTCTCCATTAATGAGTCACGGAGTTTGGCCATATTTCTAAGTCCCTGCTGTATGATCTGGCCATCCTCATCATAATGTGGTATGTACGTGCAACACGCCTCCCCAATCATCACACAAACCCCCCCCTGCTCTGCAGTAAGCTGATCTAATACCATGCGATTCTGCACAACCATTAATCGCAGTGAAGTCAACTCAGTTTTTACAGCACCTATTGTCAAAATGGAGGAGTTTATGTACTGGAGAAAAGTGTATCGAGTAGTGTTGTCACGATACCAAAATTTTGACTTCGATACCGATACCAGGTTTAGTATCATGATACTCGATACTGAAACGGTACTTGAAACTGAAACGATACTGATTCGATACTCGGTACCTCTACTGAAATTACCTTAACCCTATTTACTTTGGCCCTTCAGAGGCAATTTCCTCCTGGTTTCTACTAGTTTTATTTAAATGTCAATATCTAAAAAAATATTCCCTGCACATCCATGGTTTTAAGTTAGAACTGAAGAAGAAGCTGTATCATTCAGAAATTTGCTACAGAATACATTTATTTCAGAATAGGCACATACAGTACAGTGTTTCCCCTAGATTTTTTTTCAGGCCGGGTGGTAGGCCCCTCGAAACTACCAGTGTTGTTGCGCGTACATGGTGTCATCAAACACGCGTGCGGGGCCGAGGTAGTATCATCGCGCAGGTCGGGGGTACGGACAGTCGTCGCACACATGGGGAGGGTGTTGGTAACAAAGTGGTGCATTTCTCCATTCTGAGCTAAAATAACATTTGCTCACAAAGGCGTATGGTAAATAAATATTAGTTATTTATAATATTAATAAACTTAAAACAGAACTTATATACAATAAACCCCCCTTAGCTTCACAAATGATATTCAGAACTATACAACTTAAACCCAGGACAAGGAGTTTGTTTCTACCGGTTTTTAAGGACTGTTTCTGGATCAGCACTGTAGAGCTGCTTTTGAGACTCCTCTATAGTGCTGATCCATAATCAGTCCTTAAAAACAGGCAGAATCAAACTCCTGCCTCTGCAGTATTAGCTTTTACTCTACACTAAAATGTAAGAGTTCTGGTCAGATAGCGAAACGGACGAAAGTGCGCCATTTTGCGTAGAGGCGGAAACTATAATTACACCCTCATAATATCAGCGCCGCCATTGGAAATTTTAATTAGGCCTAACGGGAAACCAAAGCTGTTTTGGCAAGGGTTTTTCCAGATGCTATTTTGATCATTCCAGCATTCTGCGGTAAGGGAAATATTGCAGCTACATAAAAGAAAAAGAAAAAAAAGGTTATATTAAAAAAAAAGAATAATATAAATTTTTTTTTTAAAGTACCGAACGTCAGAAAATTCTAATACCGAACCGTTTTTTTTTTTAAGTATCGAAAAAGTACCGAAGTTTCGGTGTACCGTGCAACACTAGTATCGAGTAACTTCTATCTCTTTAAAAGCCTCTAACACACCTAACCCAGAGGCCCTGGGCTGTGGGAGAGACAATAGCCTACGGGCTCCCCTGATCCTTACTGTCACTCGTCTACATTTTTAAACATTTTTTGTTTCATGGACTATTGCAGTGACAAATGAAATGCGTTTTGGCTTTAACTTTGTTCTGTCTGCTGATCCGTTGGAACTGCGGGGAAGATGGATTGCGGACGCCGACTCCCAGTGAGTCCAAGTTCAATTTCAAGTTGCTTCCTGAATTGGAGATACCTTGCGGAGGGAGTACTCTTTCTGTCCCCGACCCGAAGGGTACAGTGCCGATGCGCTCAACTTTGTGCTTGAGTAAGGATAATTTATTCCGCCTTCATTGCCTTCTCATTTTAAATGACTGGTTTTCTATCTCCATTGACTCCCTACCTGCCTTCACGAAAGTGTTAAATTCAAAGAAGGATGTAGGTCTATCATGGCGAAATTCGGTTAAGCTTCGACTGCTGGTTATTCTTTTATTAATGGTTTCAGGGAATGTACAGCCTAATCCTGGCCCTGGTGAGCCTATGTTATTTAACACACCGGAGGACTTTAAATCTAGGACTGGCCTGGGTATTATCCATCTTAATATCCGAAATTTACTGTCCAAGACCCCGGTGGATAAAATGGAGATGCTAAAAGTGTGGGTAAATTCAACAAATGCGGATGTTGTGGTTTTATCAGAAACTTGGCTGAAAAAATCGGTTCAGGACAATGATATTTGCATAAAAGGCTACAATGTTTTTCGCTGTGATCGCCACAATAAAAAAGGAGGAGGTGTGGCTATTTATGTCAAACGAAAATTTAATGTGAGGGTAGTGCTCTCAGAATCATATAGTAAACAACTTGAGTTCTTAGCGCTAAACCTTGAAATATCCAAAGATCACCATGTCACGGTGGTTGGGTGTTACAGACTGCGTTCTGCATCTAGTGATGCTTTGCCCATGTTTTTTAAATTGTTAACAAAGTTGCAGTACAATGAGATTGTCATACTGGGCGATTTAAATTGGGACTGGTTGAAGCCCGCATCGGATGCTTTTACAGTAGAATGCGATGCTCTTAACTTGACGCAATTAATCAGTTCCCCCACAAGACCAAATCCTAAATGTCCTGAAAAATCATCGCTCATTGATCTAATCCTGACAGATATTCCTTTTAAATATCCTGCTATTGGCATTTTCTCTAATGATGTAAGTGATCATTGTGTAATAGCTGTAGTCAGAGATACTAAGATTCCCAAGTGCAAACCTCGTTTTGTTGAAAGACGAAATATGAAGCAGTTTGTGGAGCAAGGTTTTTTTACATGATTTATTTCATTTTGACTGGGATAAAATGGCTCTATTTGATGATGTCGAAATGGCCTGGAATTTTTTTTCATGGTAGTTTCTTGAACATTGTAAACAAACATGCCCCTTTCCGTAAATTTAGAATTAAAGGTAGGGATAACCCCTGGTACACAGCGGAGCTCTCAAACCTGTTGCGTGAACGTAATGTGGCCTGGGCTAAAGCTAGAAAATCAGATACAGCTGCTAATTGGCTTCTGTTTAGACAACTTAGAAATACATTTACATCCGCTCTCAGAAAAGCCAAGTCTGAGTATTATCTCTCTGTAACTGCAGAAAACCTGAACGATCCAAGAAAATTCTGGAAGGCTGTTAAATCAGTAGGATCTGCTTGTGATGACTCAGTTGAACTACCTACTTGTATAGTCAAAAACGATGTAACTGTATCTGATAAACCTGAAATGTTAAATTGTTTTAATGAACATTTTATTTCATCAGGGCTCCTGTTTGACTCTGTTACTCCCCCTAGAACCACTGGAAATGACTCTGCAATTGAGGAGAGTGCTGTGCAACACAGTTTCAGCTTTGTGCCTTTCTCTGTGGCTGAGGTCCACAAAGCCCTCAAGGCGCTAAACCCTAGAAAATCGGCTGGTCCGGATAATTTGGAGCCTCGCTTTTTAAAATTAGGAGCAGATTTTATAGCTCAACCTTTAACACATCTTTTTAACCTGTCCTTGGTTTCAAATGAAATCCCCAAGATTTGGAAGGCTGCTTACGTTTTACCCCTTTTAAAAGGTAGAGATCCAACAGTGTTGAATAATTACAGACCTATCTCTAGACCTTCTGTATTGGCCAAAGTGCTAGAGTCTCTGGTTAGTGAACAGGTAAAAAATTACCTATACAGCCATTCAATTCTGTCCAAACATCAGTCAGGGTTTAGAAAAGAACACAGCACGGTCACTGCTGCTATGAAAATTGTAAATGACATCTCAAAAGCCTTAGACAGTAAGAAATGCTGTGTGGCTCTTTTTATTGACTTGTCGAAAGCATTTGACACTGTGGACCATGAGATTTTAATCAAAAGGCTTGTTAATACTGGTTTCTCTCAACACACTGTGGGTTGATTTGTTAACTACCTTAAAGACAGGACTCAGTCTATTCAGTCTGACGGTCTGACCTCTGATGTCCTAACCGTGTGTAATGGGGTCCCTCAAGGTTCAGTGATTGGCCCACTTTTATTTACTATTTATATAAATTGTCTGGGGGAAAATGTGCCAAATGCATCTTTCCATTTTTATGCAGACGACACTATTATTTATTGCTGGGCAGCGACCCTAAATGAGGCCTCTAAGCACTTGCAACAGGCTTTTAACAAAGTGCAAGACCAATTTTATCAGTTAAAGCTTCTTCTAAATGCTGAAAAAACCAAACTTATGGTTTTCTCCAAGTCTAGTAGAGGGATACAGTCAAACCAGGGGATTGTTACTACTACTGGCCAGCAAATCGAAGTAGTCTCCTCATACAAATACTTAGGTTTTTTAATTGACGATCATCTCTCCTTCCAATTACACATAGAGAATCTGGTGAAAAAGCTGAAACTTAAGTTGGGTTTTTATTTTAGGAACAAGTCTTGTTTTTCTTTTACTGTCAGACGAAAAATTGTTGAAGCTACGTTTTTGCCTGTTCTTGACTATGGAGATGTGCTATACATGAATGCTTCTGCCCATTGTCTTCATATGCTTGATACAGTGTACCATGGAGCCATACATTTCATTACAAACTATAGAGCCCTCATTCATCATTGTACATTGTACTCTAAAGTGAACTGGCCTTCTCTGTCAATACGTCGGCTTAGCCATTGGTATGTTTTTATCTACAAAGCCATTTTAGGTAAACTTCCTGGCTACTTGTCTTGCTTTCTAACTAGAAAACAAAGTTCTTATGGGCTACGATCACAGGATTTTTTGCTAATGACGGTCCCTCAGTGTATTTCTGATCTTGGTAAAAAGGCTTTTGGGGTTTCTGCTCCATCTGCTTGGAATAGCCTGCAAGATGATATTAAACTACAGCACACAGTAACTCTAAACGAATTTAAAGGTATGATAAAGGTAAAGGAATCTGAAACCATAGGAAACTGTAAATGTTTTAACTGACTTTGTTTTAACTGAATCTTTTTTTTCTTTTTTTTCTTTCTTTGGAACTTCTGTGTATTTAAAACCATGAGCTCACTTGTTCTGAATGTTTTAATGTTTGTTTTGTCTGAAACTTTGTGTTTTGCTGTCCTTCTTGGCCAGGTCACTCTTGTAAAAGAGATTTTAATCTCAATGAGTTTTTATCTGGTTAAATAAAGGCTAAATAAAAATAAAAAAATAAAAAAAGTCGACTCCCAAGGCGAGAGGATGGTGTTATCCCGGAACAGTTTGCAGTTTGTTCCCTATTCCAAGGTAATGAGATTGCGTGTGACCAGTTCTTCTGTTGGGAGCAGATATTACCGTCACATGCTCCTTGAAGTGGTGGTTCTCTGAGTTTTTAGTCGTCCCTGCACGTCGGTCGAGGTGGGTCTCTCACCCTTATCCCTCCTTTGGCGCTGGTGGAGCTCTTTTGCAGTGGCTGGCGTGGACCCAAGAAGCACGGCCTTCCACTCGCACGGCTGTGGTCGTGGTGAGTAGTACCTGGAAAGGACCCTTCCACCTGGCCTGGTGCCACTTCTTCCTTCTGAAGTCTTTTATCACCACCCAGTCTCCTGGCTGCAGGTCATGTAGAGGCCCGCTGGCTGGGTCTGGGAGAGCTGCTTTCACCTGTTGATGCACAGATCTCAGAACATTGGTTAGCTAAACACAGTAACTCACCATGCGAGTGTCAGCTAGCTCCTTGTCCAGCATCAGCCCTGGGGGGTGACATCCAGTCCTCATGGGCCGCCCTGTGATGACTTCATAGGGCGACAACCCTGTAGCAGTGTGGACCCTCCCCCACATACCTGTAAGGACAATTGGCAGGGCCTGGACCCAATCCAGACCTGTCTCTGCCATCATTTTAGTTAACCGGTTCTTAATGGTTCCATTTGCCCTCTCTACCGCCCCTCCACTCTGAGGGTGGTAAGCACAATGGAACTTCAACCTGATCCCCAGTTGCTCGGTCACTTTGTCCACCACCTTGTTTAAAAAGTGTGTGGCTCTGTCTGAAGACAGCTTCCTCGGGATCCCCCACCTAGGAATAAGCTCTGTTAGTAGGGCTTTCGCCACTGCTGCAGCATCAGCTTTCCCTGTAGGAAAAACTTCAACCCACTTTGAAAACATTTCAACAAACAACAAACAATAATTCTTACCCCTGCATGGGTTAAGTTCAATGAAGTCCATCATCAGGTACTCGAAAGGCTCCTGTGGAGCCGGGTGGGCCGCATTTGGAACCTTCTGGCCCCGCCCAGCATTATTTACAACACAGATAACACACTTTTCACAAAAGTTTTTTGCATAAGTAGAAAATCCGCTTGTGTCCCAGTGTCTGGACATCAAAGATATCATCCCTCCTTTGGACACATGATCCAGTCCATGAGTCAATTTAGCATAGTAGGGAAATAAAAAACGAGGTAAAACCAGTAGGGCCTAGCCAGACCCCATCAGTGTAGGTGCCGTCCCGCTTCCATTTGGCCTTTTCCTGGGGTGTGGCCCCAGCTTGGCAGTCCTGTACAGAGGCCATTGGAGTGTCTGTGGGAACAGCAGCCTGTGTGAGCAGACAGAGTTGTGTGAGGGGAGGCAATTGCAGCTGCTTTGGCTGCCAAGTCAGCATGTTCATTACCTTGAGAGATAGCATCAGTCTGGTTTGTGTGAGCGGAGCACTTACATATAGCAATGGCAACAGGCAAAAGAATTGCCTGTAGGAGGCAGCTCACTAAGTGTCCATTCTGTATAGTTTTCCCTGTAGAGGTAAGGAAGCCTCTATGCTGCCAAAGAGTTCCAAAGTCGTGCACAACTCCAAAAGCATATCTGCTGTCAGTGAAAATATTTACAGTTTTACCTTCAGCCAA
The DNA here is from genome assembly GCA_029718625.1 of Synaphobranchus kaupii. Classification (NCBI taxonomy): domain Eukaryota; kingdom Metazoa; phylum Chordata; class Actinopteri; order Anguilliformes; family Synaphobranchidae; genus Synaphobranchus; species Synaphobranchus kaupii. The sequence goes on along the minus strand of CM056386.1, from coordinate 9,229,476 downwards.
ATGGCAAGTGCGTGTAAGAGCAAACAGTTCAGCTGCCTGTGCTGAGAGGTGTCGAGGAAGGCGGGCTGACTCCAGAACCTGGTGATGTGTCACTACTGCATAGCCAACCTGACTGTCACCTGTGAGGGGACATTGACTGGCAGAACCGTCAACAAACATATCAAAGTCTGCATTTGAGAGAGGAGTGGTGGCGAGGTCAGGACGGGGGGAGAGAATTTGATCTAACACATGAACACAATTATGCGGCTCCCCATCCTCAGGTGTAGGTAAAAGAGTAGCAGCATTCAGAACATTGCATCGCTTGACTGTAACATTTGGCAAAGAGAGCAACACATGTTGATAGTGAAGCATTCGGGCTGGTGAGAAATGGGCCGTCTTTTGCTTTAACAGAATTTCTGCTACCGCATGAGGAACAAGGACAGTGAGGACGATAAGCAACAAGTGATGCAGATGCAGTTACCGCCAAAGCCGCTGCTGAAATGGAGCACAAACAAGGAGGAAGGCCCCTAGAAACAGCATCAAGTCTCTGAGAATAGTATGCAACAGGCCTGTTTTTATCACCGTGCTTTTGCAAAAGAACAGCAGACATGTAGCCGCCCTTCTCATCAACAGTCAAAAGAAAAGGTTTATTCATGTCAGGCAGGCCCAAAGTAGGAGAAGAGGCCAACTGTTGTTTCAACTTCTGAAAGGAAATTTCAGCAAGCTCTGTCCATGTGACATTATCATTAGCCGCAAGATCATGGCCATGTGCCAAATCTTGCAACGGTTGGGAATATTCAACGTAATCAGAAATCCATTGCCTACAGTACCCTGTCATGCCTAGAAAAGACATTACCTGCTTTTTTGTTACCGGTTTAGGGAGGTCAAGAATCGCTTGGATTCTGTCAGTTCCCAAAGATTTGCCTTCTGCAGAAATAGTGTGTCCTAAGTAGGTAACAGTAGGTAACCCAAATTGCAATTTTTCCTGTTTAACTTTGTGGCCCTGTGTGGCTAAAAATGTCAACAGTTCAAGTGAATCCTGAATACAGCTGTGCTCGTCTGGAGAGCAGACGAGGAGATCATCAAAACGTATTGAATCAAAGTACTTTGGCTTGAAGAAAATTGGAACTGTTCCAAGTTTTCCTGCAGTGCTGCTGAAAAAACTGCTGGTGATTCAGCATACCCCTGGGGTAGCCGAGACCAGGTATACCTTTTTGCCCGGAATGTAAAGGCAAACCAGTACTGGGAATTTACATCAACAGGAATACTAAAGAATGCATTCGCTAGATCGATCACAGAAAAATATTTAGCATTACCCGGGACCTGTGCAAGAATGGTAGTGGGATTAGGCACAACAGGAGCGCGCTGCTGAACGGCGCTGTTCACAGCTCGTAAATCTTGTACGAACCGCCAAGACCATCAGGCTTTTTTACAGGCAAGATAGGAGTGTTGCATGGAGAGTCAGGACAGGGAACCACAACACCAGCTTCTAACAACGCATTAAATACGGGGACAATGCCGTCCTCGGCTTCTGGGCGTAGGGGATATTGACGTTTGCATGGTCTGTATTCAGATTTAGGGGTTACTTGAAGTGGAGTAACTCCAGCTATGAGCCCCACATCATTTTGGGACGTTGCCCACAATTGAGAGGGAATTGCACTGAATCTCGGGTCTGACAAATGCGAATAGGCTTGAGTGTCACACTACAACTCATGAATGCTGCAGACAGCTGTCAGAGAGTTTGGAAACTGGTGCGCAGTGACACGCAGAGAGGGAGAATATTTTGAAAATTCCCCTGTCTTTTCCCAGTCCGTGGTATCCAAACATAATTTCACCCATGGCCCTGTGTCCTCCCATTTTTTATTTGAGGCTTTGCACAGCGACACATGGGGTGCACTTCCCGCAATAGAATAGAATTGCTGCTGTGCTGAGCTCAATTGTACAGACAATGCACAGAAATCGCAACCAACCAAAAACAATGTCGAATTTAATTTACAATCACCATACCAATTCTTTTCAAATTCCCAATCTCTACCTCGACTAAAATGTGCTGTTACATGTAGTTGTAATTCTGTCAGTCTGTCGCCAGTGCCTGTCCACTCAGTTTTGGCCATTTGTATGGCTTTAGCTGTGACTGAGGATCTGTCCAGATCCCAAGCATAGTAAAACATTTCTAGAGTTTCTGCCGTAGCGGAGTTGAGGGAGAGTGGGCAGGAGAGAGAAAATTAGATAAATAAATGGTCCGATACGTGGAGGGGGGTCACCGTGAGTTCAGATGTGGCGCAACTCCTGGTGAGTACAAGGTCCAGTTGGTTACCACCCTTGTGGGTGGCAGGCGATGGGGACTGAGTGAGGACAAAGGACTGGAGGAATGAGGCGACACTGGATAGCTGGGAACTGTCTGGTTGGAGGTTGAAGTCTCCCAGTAGGATTACAGGGGTACCATCCTCAGGGAAGGAGCTCAGGAGAGTGTCCAGTTCATCCAGGAAAGCTCCGAGCAGACCTGGAGGGCGATAGAGAACAAAAATGTTAAGTGCAGATGGGTGAGTTACAGTGACTGCATGAAACTCAAAGGAGGAGATATTCAGGCAGGGTACAGTGGGAATAGAGAATTTCCAGGACGTGGAAATGAGCAAACCAGTACCCCCGCCTCTGCCAGAGGCCCTGGGGGTGTGGGAGAAGGAGTAGCCAGCAGACAGAGCAGCTTTAGTGGCTGTGTTATCGGGAGTGATCCAGGTCTCAGTGAGAGCCAGGAAGTGGAGGGACTTCACCTTGGCATAGGCAGTGATGAAGTCAGCTTTCTGGATGGCTGACCGGCAGTTCCATAGTCCACCCACCACTGAGGGTTCCTTATGAGAGGACAGTGGTGGGCAGACCAGGTTAGCCGCACAGCGTCTGCGGTGGTTGGGCCTCCTGGAGCGAGGCATGGAGCACAGAGGAATGGGGGTTAGACACATGGTAGGGGGTGATGACACATTAGGTGGGGAAAGATCATTACAAACAGATAGTTCAGATAAAGTGACGATGAGGCTGCCGTATTTACGGCCTCTGTTTTAACTTATAGACTATTTGCTAATTTCCCGATTGCACTGCTTGCAGGGCTAGTTCACTCAGGTGAATCTATTTTCGATTAGCAACACAAAAGACTAGCAGCTGGCCTAAAAACACAAAGCAAGTTAACAACTGACCGCTAATGCTGCAATTTACATCAACTAAACAGTGATTAGCTACGCTCCAAACAATTCAATTAACTAACGCACAGCTGAAACCGAATGAAAAGACGACACTTTTACACTAGGCTAATTATCAGTCAAGCAATTGATTTACTGAATAACAAATATCAATAAATACAGCAAGTTGTGTGGGCTAGCATATTTATTTGTTTCATAAAATTGCGTAGCATTTAAATAAAGCATTTAAACCGAACATATTTTCAAGCTGTTTCCGTTTATTTTGCTTGCTTATGTAAATCAAAAGATTCATTGAATAGCCTAATCAAGAACAATTATGTAGCCTATAGGCTAATGATTAACAAATGACAATGACAAAGAGATAACTAACGTGAGATTGTTTAATAAGGGTGGCAATAATTCTGAATAATTAATTGGCAAAAAAACACAACATTTTCTCTGAATTGCAAGCATTGCGTTTTCTCCTCATCACGTTAAAGAATGTAATTAATTTAAGACCACACTCGATTTAGTCAAAACGACTTAAACATTAGAAAGCATAGGCTACGTTTAAAGAGGAAAACCTCTTAAATGGCTGGAACCAGCGTTGAGCGTTGAGGCAATGCATGCTTTCAAGCTAGAAAAACGAATTTGCTCAAACATGTGTTGTTCATTGATCACTTCGCATGACAAACTATTAACGCATTTTTGCTACCAGTTTATTTTTCTCGCGCTGCTTAATTCTGCGCGTTCGCCCATTCTGTGGGTTGTTTTATTTTTAGCTCACGCCGGGATTATTCTCCCTTTATTTTTGCATCTGCTCGTTATTGAGTTCGCCCAGAGCTGTTGGGATTATTTCTGTTTTCGGTACTTTACGAGATTATTTTCTCTCTCAGTGTATCTCTCTACTCGAGTTTCGAGTATCGTCCTGTTTGATAAAGGAAGTAAGTTTCTTTCGCCTTCTAGCCAGCTTGCTAGTGTGGTCCGAGGAAAACTAAAAACAGTAGCCTAAACTAACGTAATGTTCAATGGCTGGCATTTTGCGTCAGCACAAATGTATATAGTAAAATGCTGCACAAGTTTATTTACCTATTCGTCCTGGTTATTGAGAAATTAAATTGTTTTATTGTTAGGCTATCTGGCAAATTATACGGAAAAATATTAAGAGACAGTAGGCCTAGCCTAATAATCCAAAAGCAAGCTTAAGCTACAGAGAACCTGGTAGTAGGCTAGCCTACATCCCACAGTACGCTCCTCAGTTGCTGCATAAAGCAATCTGCTAAACGATGAAATACAAAATAGCAAACTATTACTTGATTAACCTGTATTTATTAGCCTATACACCGTCTTTGCCATTGTGTAAGCCTTTGCGCTTTTAATGTGTAATACCGCGATAAACATTAACGTGATTATCACTGAACAGGACGTTTGATGTGAATTGTGTAATATGAGTTTGCTTATATGAGTCTGCTCTTTTGCAGACTCGTTCCCTTGAGAAAAGTTGAGGGTGGAGGGGCTATGTCACAAACTTCACTTGGCTTTCTAACGGATTGGACTCACACTTAAAATGGAGACCGATGGTAGGTCTACATCCTGGGCTGTGTTCGGAATCGCTTCCTATTCACTATATAGTGCACTATTTAGGGTATCGGCGTAAATAGTGCACTCAATATCCCCCATAATGCACCGCAAACTGTAGGGCACAAACGATGTACACTACATGACCGGAGACATTTTTTTGTCAAGATGGCGACAGCTGAGCCTGTGCTGGTCTACAAATGTAAATATAAATGCAAGTTTAATTTTGTAGCCTATATTAAATCAGTTTAATTGGCTTTATAACCGAAATATAAATAAACGCGGTAGATTAAATATATTACAAAGTGTTAACTATTTTTTTAATTGAACAATTATTACTGTTTAATGAAAAATGCAACTTAATCAGCTAGCTAGCTACCTAGTTACCTAACTGACCTATCTACCTACAACAAGACAACAAAACCCTTGTTCAAAATAAAAAAAGAACACTTTTTTACCATTTCTTGCATGCTTTCTCACCAAGCCGGTGACTGCTGTCACGCAAGCGTCGCGCGTTGCTAAGTAACCTGTTCAGAATATGTAGTGTCCGAAATTGTCTCCTCCTTTCACCAGTGAATCCCTATCTAGTGCCCTATGTAGATTTCCCTAAGTAGTGTATAGGGAGGGAGTGAATGAGTGAGCCATTCCGAACACAGCCCTGGTCTCAGGGATTCCCCCAAGTTAAGTTTGCAAGTGAAGTTTACGAGGGTGGAGCAAAAACTGTTTAGCTAAGGTTAGTGTACTGATTCAGTAGCCTAGCCATATACTGTATTTTATTCAGCAAAGTAGCCTATACTGATCTTCTTAACATTACCTAACCGTCTGGCATGCTAGCTAGATCAGCAAGCTAACAATTAGTAGGCTAATAACTACACTCATAAAATGTAAGTGCGACTGCGAGTGCCGGTGCGAATGCGAGTGCCAGTGCAAGTGCTAGTGCGTATGAGTGACACGAGTAAACCTGCGAGTGAGATGTTGTGACCAATTAAAGCGCACAGTATAAGGCAATTGCATTCGCAGTCGCACTCGCAATCGCAGACGACAGAATTTTGGAACTGTTGGTCCCCCATAAGCTAGCTAGCCAACTCCTAGTATTAAGTTGTTGTCTGCTGCTTAACATTAACGTTATTGGTTTCAACATTACATTGGCATCATTTACCTTGGTGGGAGTTGTCGGCTCGTTGAAATCCACTTATTACGAACAGAACATATTTTCATCGATAAAAGAAGATGTGTCCGGCTCATTTGTTGTGTTCGCGAACAGAATGGGGAAGTAACGAAAAGGTCCTGACACATGGTCGAAAGTGACGCCAGGGCACATGACGCAACTTTGAGATCAACGCTAATATATTATATATATTAATATATTATGTAATATATTTAATCTACCGCGTTTATTTATATTTCGGTTATAAAGCCAATTAAACTGATTTAATATAGGCTACAAAATTAAACTTGCATTTATATTTACATTTGTAGACCAGCACAGGCTCAGCCGTCGCCATCTTGACAAAAAAATGTCTCCGGTCATGTAGTGTACATCATTTCTGCTCAACGTGAATCGACTTTCATCAGAGAACAGCACTGAGGCCCACTGGTCCCTCGTCCAGCGTAAATGCTCCCTGGCCCATGCAAGACGATGACGCCTGTGCCTGGTGGTGTGGTCAGGTACCCTTGCAGGTCGTCTAGCACGCAGACCACGCTGATGTAAACGGTTTCGAATGGTCTGACGTGACACTTGGGTGCCTCTCACCTCCCTTAAATGTGCCTGGAGTTGAGTGGCATTCATCATCCGGTTCCGCAGGGCACTGTTCACAATGAAGCGGTCATCAGTGTGGGATGTGGCCAAAGGACGTCCACTTCTATGCCTTTCTGTGACTCTTCCAGTTTCTCTGTATCTCTGTTGCAACCTGCTGATGACACTCTGTGACACTCTAAGCTCAGTGGCCACTTCCCTCTGAGAACATCCTGTTTGAAGCCTCGCAATGGCGAGGTACTGTTGATCAATTGTTAGGTGTCGTCTTGGTCTCATGATGTCAAAATGTGAACAGCATGATGAAGAGGACTGTTTAAATACCAATTCTAATTGAACCAGGAAATTTATTGGTCGATTCATGGATCAAACACCTGTTGTGAATTTTGCCGTTCAGCTCCTTGTTAGAGAACAGCAAGTTGTGCAAAAAGTACTGAAACATTGAATAGTTGGACATGTGCATTCAAAAGTTTAGAGAAGGTCAAATTAATTTCACCTGTAAAGGTTATAGTGCATTTTAGGTTCATCCTGAAATTTCACCCGAAAGCCGAATATCCCTAACTTTTTGTGAGTAGTGTATATACATTTTTACACTGCCTGGCCAAAAAATAAGTCGCACACGCTAATATTTCGTTGGACCGCCTATAGCCTTGATTATGATGCGCATTCGTCGTGGCATTGTTTCGACAACCTTATGCAACGTCACAACATTTATTTCCGTCCAGAGTTGCATTAATTTTTGGCCGAGATCTTGTATTGACGACGGGAGAGTCGAACCCCTCCGTAGCGTCTTCTCCAGCACATCCCAAAGACTTTCAATGGGGTTAAGGTCAGGACTCTGGTGGCCAATTCATGTGTGAAAATGATTCCTCATGCTCCCTGAACCACTCTTTCACAATTTGAGCCCGATGAATCTTGGCATTGTCTTCCTGGCATATGCCCATTGATGGGATAACCTGGTCATTCAGGTCATTCAGTACATTCAGGTACTCAGCTGACTTCATTTTATTGCTGCATAACGTTGCTGAGCCTAGACCTGACCAATTGAAGCAACCCCAGATCTTAACACTACCTCCAGAGGTTTGTACAGTGGGCACTATGCATGACGAGTGCAACGACGACTTTTTTTTTGGCCAGGCAGTGTATTAAAAGACAAAGATTTTGTTTTCCTGTCAGGTTGAACGTCTTATGGATTTCCTTGTAGGCTAGTGTGCTAACAATGTCACATTCAAAGAATTTGACGTGGTTTATGAAAAGCTTGCATGAGTTCACCATTTAGCTACTGGAATTATAATGCTGGTTAATGCTTTTATGGCTCCCGTGCCGAAATTTGACTGCCTGTCAGAATTTGACAACCCCTCGCGTGCACGCGCGTCCACTCTGCATTACTTTCTTTGCGACTCTGTTCCTTCTCCTTTCGCGATTTCCGACTAATATTTTTCTTCTTTCGGTGTATGATAAAGCCATTCTGTGTCACTGTCCGTACAGATGGCCTACTCGTCTTCTCATTTGAAATGCTCGATTTTCGTGGAGTTCTGACATAATTTAAGCAGCATACTTTGCAAGAATCAGTCTAGCCTACGTTAAAAGCGGATAAAATCCATGTAAAGTAGGCTATCGTTTTTTTTTTTAAACGGCGTTAACGTAGGCTAGTGGAACATAAAATAATCGCAGTTTGACAGCTAGGCTACAAGCCCTGGGAATACGATTCTTCATTAAGTTCAATGTAGACATAATGTCCAGGACAGCATTATGCTGTGGTGACACATCTGGTCCTCTACTGTAGCCTACACCCTCAAAATGTTTTGTTCATACAGTGAGCACCATAATTCATTGGACAGTGACACATTTTTTGTTATTTTGGTTCTGTACTCTAGCACTTTGAGTTTGAAAGGATACAATGACAATGAGGTTGAAGTGCAGACTTTTTTCATCCATATCGGATGAACCGTTTAGAAATTATAGAACCTTTTGTAGGCCTACATAGTCCCCCCCCCCCCCCCCCCCCCATTTTCGGGCATCAAAAAATATTGGACAGTTTAACTCCTTTGCGTAGAAGGTGACGCCGGCGGACGCTTTTTGCTCAACTGAAACATTCGTTGCTACTGGCCAAACTATTATTGGAAACCACAAACTCTGTGTTTTAAATTTATTGGTAGACGGTTCGTGACGATTTCTGCCGAATACGTAGTTCCTAAGTGTCACTATTTCCCTGTAGCAAGTCCATTTATCAAGCAACCCCCCACCTAGTCTATACCTACCTATGCGTGACATAGTAGACAATAGCGTCTATGTTTGGGTTCATAAATATATTTATTCATCATATAAAATTAGAATAATGTCATAGCAACGAGATAAACCCAACAATAGCCTGATCGTATGCCAGAAAAGCCATGAAAAGCCCTGCTCACTCAAATGCAAAATAAACTGTGAAAGTACTATCTCATTCTACCATGTATTCTACTAGCAATATATGCTACTAAATATGAAATAAATATACAATCCTACCATTGGTTTTACACATCGAGATGTTCCTTTAAATATTCAGTTGTCATTTATTGTCTGGTACAATCGGTTTGAGAAATATACAACACTTTATACCGCTATTACAACATCTGAAACGTCGCCGCGTAATACCCCCATGCCCTGTAAGCCTGTCTCATGCATTACAGTTCATTCTGGTTTAATTTTCGGCTTTTTTATCCAATAGAGTACATTATAACCTTTGCACGGTATATGCCAAGTCTTTTTGGGTGCTTTGAGCAATTTACTACAGCCCAGCGTAACGGCAGTTTTCCTTTTAACTGTCTAGTATTACGCAAGCTCTATAGAATACGCATTTTGGAGGGAGTTTCCCTTTTGCGATATGTAAGTATTTTTGCGTCTAAAATACCATTGGTCTCGCTGGCTACATATGTACGTTCGTGTTTCCACTCGAGCACTGTCTTTCCAATATGTTTGATAGCCCTATTCTTATTTTCGCATTTTGAGTGCATTTCACATACTGTAGTGCAATCGTTAAATGTATTTTTGAAGTAGGCTACCGATGTTCATTGAAGATAGAACATTTGGCAGCATTTTGCAGATGGTGGAAAACTATTTTATGTTCATGTTATCATACATAATATAGGCTATGGCGTATACTTGTCTCTTAGGGCATGACAAATGCTCATTCCAATTTACTGTGCGCTGATATGTGGTAGATTAAGGTAAAAATTTCCTTGGAGTCATTATAAATAGGAAAATTTTAAAGATTAAAAGAATACAGAAAAATGCAATCCCAGGACAAAGGTATACATATTGTAGAGTACAGGAACAAGTGATGTTTTATTGAGGTACAAGAGTGAATGATTAGGCAACATATTTAGGTATATGTAACACTGTGATATCAATGTTTTTTATCTTAAGCCATCAGAAGGAGCAAATGTATTTGTTTTGTAATGGACAAAACTAATTTATTCATTTTATGACATGTTTTGCATAGGGGTTTTGGACCCATAGATATACCCCCCTATACTGATGAAAATATAGTAATTCCCACTTGAAGATTATGCAAAAGTGAGTTTTATCAGCCAATACTGTTGATTTGTAGTTAAATATATCATAATTCTTTTTTATTTAGAGCAGTGCACAATTTAGCCATTTGGATAGATTTGGAGACACTAATGGACAACAGGGTACACTGCTATATTTTGCATCATAGACCTTTAGTAGTTCTGCATATCATCCTCAGATTTGGCAAAACTTGTGGACATGGAGTTTATGATCCAGGAAATGTATATATATTACCGATTTCACTTATGTAGCTCTCAGCAAAATAAAATAAAAATATTTTTTTACATTTTTTTTCCAAAGTTTCTTTGCATTTGTGGCACTTTATTTTGACTTAAATTATGAAAATAAACAAATCTAAGTTTGTATTGTAAATGGTACACCTGTCTTGTTTCATTTAAGCCATTTACCAAGTTTATGTGATGCTCACACCTGGAGTTATAAAGCCTTAAACAGAGCACCCCCTAAATAGGTGAAATTTGCCATCTGCGCCAAGGGGTTAACATAATGTAGAATAAAGTCATCATTTTTAATATTTGGTCACATATCCTTCGCATGCCATGACTTCCTGATGCCTGTGACCCAACAATATCAAAAGACTCTTGATATCTTATTTTTATTTTTGGTACTCCTACAAGCGATACTAGGCTATAACCTCTCTGAATTTGAATGGATCTCTAGGGGAATTGGGGGGTGGGACTAGATTTAGCTGTAAATTACACTGGAACAGTATGGTTGGCTCAATGGCTCTAAGTCATCAAAGGTCTGACGTATCAAACAAGCCTCAAACCATCTACTGCCACATATGCAGTAGTTATGGATGGATAACTTGAAGGGTTGTTTCTCCGGACAAATTTTCCTATTGAACTCCATGGAAAAATAAGTCAGGAGAAGAAACCCTTCAATCATTGCGGTGACACATCTGGACCTCTACTGTACACCCTCAAAAGCATTTCTTCTGTATACTGACAAAGCATATCTGACAACAAGGGATCAGTTACAGGGGGGTCAGATTGAATCTGAATCTCTATATCCTTAAAATATTAATGTATTATTAGTATCTACATATATGAACACATATACTCATATTTCAAAGAAGATTTGGGGATACGGGTTAAAATCCCCTATGTTATACTACCTTAGTGAAAAATAAATTCAGTATCTGTGCCTAATGAAACGCCTAAAGTAGGCTACATAAACAATAAAGTAGCCTATGCTTAATGCTGTCCTGTAGGCCTACTTATATGTCTATATTAACCTTAACGAAGAATCGTGTTCCCGGGGCTTGTAGCTGTCAAACTGCGATTGTTTTATGTTTCACTAGCCTACGTTAATGCCGTTTTAAAAATAAACCATAGCCTACTTTACATGCATTTTATCTGCTTTAAACGTAAGGCCTAGGCTACTGATTCTTGCAAATTATGCTGCTTAAATTATGCCGGAACGCCACGAAAATCGAGCATTTCAAATGAGAAAATAGTAGGCTATCTGTACGGACAGTGACACATGGCTTGATCATACACTGAAAGAATGAAGATATTAGTCGGAAATCGCGAAAGGAGAAGGAACAGAGTCGCAAAGAAAGTAATAATGCAGAGTGGGCGCGCGTGCACGTGGGGGGGTTGTCAAATTCTGACAGGCAGTCAGATTTCGGCACAGGGGCCATAAAAGCAGTAGCAGAATGCTTGACTTCCAGTAATGGTGAACTCGTGCAAGCTTTACATAGACCACGTCAAATTCTTCGAATGTGACATTACTACAAGGAAATCCATAAGACGTTCAACCTGACAGTAAAAAAATAATAATAATAATCGTCTTCTGGCAAATGCGGACGAGCGAGTGGTTGGATCAGTTCCCTTACAAATGTTCTCATCTGTTCCATTAAACTGAAATTGCATATTAATTAAACTTAATATATTTATCTAAGCAACAGAAATAGGCTAATCATTTTGGGCTGATCATTAGGTAGACTAGTACCCGAGCTGATCAAAGATCACGCGAACTTGCAAACTATTTAGCTCAGGTTAGTGAACTTATTCAGTAGCCCAGCCAACATATACTGTATTTTATTCAGCAAAGTAGCCTATATTGATCTTCATAACGTTACCTAGCCGTCTGGCATGCTAGCTTATCAGCAAGCTAACAATTAGTAGGCTACTAACTACACTCAGAAAATGTAAAGGCTATTACTCTGAAACATGTAGCCTAGGTTCATGTTTTCAGGACGTTACATTTTAAATCTTCCATTTCTGCCAATTGCGATATTTCTCTGTATCTTCCTTCATTAAATAGGCTCGCCTACTCTACTTCTAGCCTACTCTATGGCCGCGTTTGACATTTCTCTGTTGTTCTTGGGATTATATTGCCACCCTGTGGTTTTCAATGCTAACTGCAGTGGTATCGACATGAGCGCTCTGTAGGCTATGCGTGAGTAAAAAAAAGTTTTTTTTACGTCGGAGACGTTTTTGTTCAGATATCACTTATTTTTGGTAGCTAACTAATGATGAACAATGCATGAAGATAATGACATTGAGAGAGACATGCATACAGAATAGTACATGCGGTCCAAATAAATGCATGCAGACATTTGTGTAACCATAACGCCCTCTACTGACGAGAATGATAACATTTCTCCTATTAGCGATAGCCCACAATTACATTAAAAGAGTTTGTAGATGAGCTGTATTTAATGTCTAATGAAATACAATGAACAGCACCACCTGAACTATGGATCATGAAGAAGCATGTAAATTAATTATTTTGAATTGAATTAAATATAGTTTTTTTTTCTTACCATGTAAAGAAGAGTGTAATATTGTCTTTGTGAAACATGGTTTGCTGTGACTTATCCTTGAACTACTGTATACATGCTATGCATACAAAGTTAGTCCTGCACAGAATATGCATACTGTGAAGCTCTTGGAGTTTGCATTGCTGTATGGCAACACTATTTCTCTCACTAAACCATTAAACTTTACAATTACCATTGCTTTGACTCATTGTTACTAACAACATATTTTAAGCAGAACATGATTGTCAGTTGGCCTTTCAATGCAATAAATAAACATAACTAACTGCCAACATGTGGAATGTAAAAATGTGAGGTTAGAATACTAACTCTGCAGGATCTTTTTTTTTTCAAAAGTAAGTTTGTTCAACTAGGCCCTGGATGTTGTGGATGAAGACCAGGGCCTGTATTTATCAAGCATCTTGGAGTAGGAGTGCTGATTTAGGAGTACATATGCAGGATCAGTTCTCTATGTAGGAGTGGAGAAGCTGATCTAAGAAGTACTGACTCTGGATCAGCACTGACTACTCTGAGATGTGTTGAGAATAGAGATCAAGATAAACACACTCAACCCACTTACATATTTTTGAAGTTAGTAAACAGGAATTGCATGGTACCTCCTATATTAGTAAATAATACAACACACAATGAGAAAGATTGGGTTTTAATAATAAATAACTATCCTGCCACTCCTCCCTCCCTCCCTCCATCCCGCCACTTCTCCCTCTCCCTCCATCCATCCATCCCGCCACCCCTCCCTCCCTCCATCCATCCCGCCACTCCTCCATCCATCCCACCACTCCTCCCTCCATCCCGCCACTCCTCCTTCCATCCATCCCGCCACTTTCATTATCTTACTGCTGACCCAGTAATTTCTGCCTTTTGGGAAACAACAGAAGCATATTGGATATAAATGGTCGGACGCCCCCCGTCGCCGTTGCTAGGGATGGAGTAGGTGCCGTTGCAGGGGATGGAGGAGGTGCCATTACTGGAGATGGAGGAGGTGCAGTTGCTGGGGATGGAGGAGGTGCCGTTTCTGGGGATGTTACTGGGTCTAAGGGTGGAGGCTGCCTGGATGCCTTATTCTGGCATGAATGTGTCATCCGATCCTCCCTTCTGATGATGGTGGACTGACAATAGCAGCAGTGGAAATGTGCTGATTGCCTGCAGCCAAGACCATGCCGTTTTAAAAATAAACCATAGCCTACTTTACATGCATTTTATCTGCTTTAAACGTAAGGCCTAGGCTACTGATTCTTGCAAATTATGCTGCTTAAATTATGCCGGAACGCCACTCCATAGGCAATATCCACCTAACGTGCCGTTTTTGACCTGACGCACATGGGTTGGGGATGGGTAAATACACACATAAAGCTAGAGGTGGGGGATGGTGAATTCAAACCCATTAGCTAGGTAGTAACGTTAGTCTCGCTAGCCAGCCTCTTAAATTCACTTAGCATCCAAATCCAAGCAGTTACCGCAGTCTGATAAGATAAACATTAAAAAAAGAACTAACGTTGACAATGTTAATGTTGACAATGTTCACGTCGACATATAGAAATAACGTTAGTTAACATTAGCATCCAAATCCAAGCAGTTACACTTGTTATCGCAGTCTGATAAGATACACATTAAAAAAAAGAACTAACGTTGACAATGTTAATGTTGACAATGTTCACGTCGAAATAGCAAAATAAGTTTTAAATCTTCTTCTTTAGATCGTTCATGCGCACTTCACCTTGTGCCATCGTCATTTCCACGCCCCTTGAGCCTCAGAGATCGCCTGGCGGAGATCGAACCAAGATCTCTTGCATGGTAAGGCTTGACGCTTGCCACTACACCAAAGCTTTGAGGAGGCGCTCGCTGCAAGCCACTCGAGCACCTCCTCAAAAGCTTTGGTGTAGTGGCAAGCGTCAAGCCTTACCATGCAAGAGATCTTGGTTCGATCTCCTCCAGGCACTAAAGTGTAATTTTATTTTGGACTAACACAGTGTGCACATGTTATGGTTTTCTCATACAAGAATGTTTTTCCCATATTAAAGAACATCTTTTTATTGCAAAGGCAAAAACATGTTTACAATATTAACTGTTCACTTGTAGCCTGTTACTTAAACAATTCAGTCACGGGACACCACGGCAGTTATGCAATAGCTAACGTTATGGGAACAGGTATCCCATGGCCATTTGTCAAGCAAAGAAAAAAGTTTTAACGCAGAATATCACCTGGTTAAGATCGCGTTGTTGCATTAATATAAAAAAATCAATAAATAACTGTGCCAGGCTACATGTTTTCATAAACGTTTGTTTTAAAGACGGTCATTACAGAAAAGCAGACATAGTTCGGTAGGCTACCACTACCACTGCACACATACAGTAGGCAACCGGGAAAAACATCCATGCGTAGCGTAGGCCTACCTATGTTGTCATTTCTTTATTCATTTGTGACAAACAAAAACGTGCACTTCAGCTCGGTTCACTTTATGCTTTTAACACAATGTGACCATAAACATTATGTAAGCCTACTAGGAAAATTTCAGTAATATATTAAGAATTGATGATAGCCAACTATAAGCTGGAATCCTTTAGAGATCGGATTTATAAACCGTCAATTCCCCAAACATATAATAGCCTCCGAACATGGCTCTAGTCTACGCTACTCTGTAGACAATGTAGTTTACTGCAAACACTTTAAATTATAATAATAATCAGAATAATAATCTCTGGTAGGTTACTTTCTTAGTAGTAGGCCTAGCTACGGTCTTCTTTCTGGCTAAGATTCCTGGGAAATATGCGTTGTCCAATTAAGCTTGTTAGGCAACGTTAGTTTTACCAGAGAAACGTCAGTCAGCTGCTAGTCAGGAAGCAGGTCCAAGCTAGGCTAATGAAGCAAATCAACATGCCTTATACGTCCATTGCAGTACAGAAAACTAAACTAAAGCTACATGGTCCGGTACCAAAAGATTTCCCACAGGTAACGTTACACTACCGGAAAAAAAACTGCGCTGGAATTATGCTGTGCTGATTATGAACTCGAAAGCTCGTAGCCCAGACATGGAAGCTCGGAGTTACGCATACGGCAAGCCATTGTTGAATTTCATAACGTTACATGTATTTCTATAGAATACTCATAGGCCTATTTTAAAACTGTATTTCTATATTTTACTTATGCAAACTATTTAGGCTGTACTAACGATTTAGGCTGTATGTCTTTCTTTCAGCTAGAATGTGTTTGCGTCTAGCCTATTGTGCATGCATGTCTCCATCAGATAAAAAACGTCTACGATGTAATAAAAAAAAGCCAGGTTACTCACGCATAGCCTACATAGCGCTGTCTATAGGTTCTTAATTCCAACTTGCAAAAACTAGGCCTGCCTTTAAAAGTCTTGATATCAAAATGTGGCCAAGTTACAACTAACAATATTGCCTATCGTAGCTCACATTAAATAAACTAGCTCTATTCCAAAGCAATACTATCCAGACTTTCCTAAATTATTTAATGCAACTTGGCCCTGTGTTTCTTCATCTTTGCATGTGAAGAGATTGTGCCTCATGGAACAACATATGATTTCAATGAATGTTTTTAACAGTTGATGAATAATTACACTCCAGAAAGGATATGGTTGTACTTTGTTGGCAAGTTTACTTTAGAAAATGTACAGGTTTGAAAATGTTAACTGCTGCTACAGTATTCTTTACAATTCACAAACAGACATTTATATCAAGAAACATCATGTACAATAGAGAAAGGGGTGATGAATAAATAAATGCAGATAAAAATGAGTAATATTTTTACATAGAAAATAGCGTACATATAGCATTTTTACAAACGTATCCACACATGTTTGTGGGTCAGATGGTGGCAAATAAGTAATAGTACCAATTTTCTTAACATAATAGTATTTATGATATTTGCAAACAGAATTTTGTGAATACAAGGATATCTATACTCTGTAGGACCACACAGGTTTTGATAGAAATCCAAATAAATAAATCAATAAATACATAATAATAATAATAATAATACATTTTATTCATTCTGTGCTTTTCATAGACCCAAAGCAGTGGATGCAGACAATTGTTCAAACATGCCCTATAGTGTAGTAATTTTTCTGTTTCATTTCTAAGTGCAACACATCTGAATCACAGTATTTCCATTGACCACATTCTCTTGAGATGGTAATATAACACAGGGCCAGGTTGCATTAAATAATTTAGGAAAGTTTGGATAGCATTGCTTTGGAATAGAGCTAGTTTATTTAGTGTGAGCTATGACAGGCAATATTGTTAGTTGTAACTTGGCCACATTTTGACTTTTAAAGGCAGGCCTAGTTTTTGCAAGTTGGAATTAAGAACTTATAGACAGCGCTATGTAGGCTATGCATGAGTAACTTGGCTTTTTTTACGTTGTAGACGTTTTTTTGATCTGATATCACTATTTCTTTATAGCTAACTAATGATGAATAATGCATGAGAGAGACATGCGTTCCAAAGAAATGTATGCAGACATTCGCGTAACCATAACGCCCTTATGACAAGGATGAGAACAGTTATCCTATTACAGACAGCACACAATTACATTAAAAGACTTTGTAGATGAGCAGTATTTAATGTGTAATGAAATATAATGAACAGCACCACCTGAGCTATGGATCATGAAGAAGCATGTAAATTAATGAAACAAGTCTATATGGAGACATGCATGTACAATGGGCTAGACACAAACACATTCTAGCTGAAAGAGCTAAATAGCTAGTACAGCCTAAATAGTTTACATCAGTAAAATATGGAAATACAGTTTTAAAATAGGGCTATTAGTATTCTATGAAATACATTTAACATTAGGCTATTCAACACTGGATTGCTGGATGCGTAACACCAAACTTCCATGTGTGGGCTACGAGCTAGTGAGTTCATAAGCACAGCAGTTTTTTTTCCGGTAGTGTAGAACGTTACCTGCGGGAAATGTTTTGGTACCGGACAGCTAGGTTTAGTTTAGTTTTCTGTAGTGCAATGAATGTAGGCTATAAGGCATGTTGATTCGCTTCGTAGTAGCCTAGCTTGTATCTGCTTCCTGACGTTTCTCTGGCAACAGTAACGTTGGCTAACAAGCTTAATTGGACAATGCATATTTCCCAGGAATCTTAGCCAGAAAGAAAACGATAGATACTACTAAGAAAGTACATACCAAAGATTATTCTTCTTCTTATTGTTATTATTATAATTAAAAGTGTTTGCAGCAAGCTACATTATCTGCAGAGTAGCGTAGACTAGAGCCACATTTGGAGGCTATTGTTTTTTTTTTTTTTAAAGTGACTAACCATGAATCAGATATGTTTGTGGAATTGGCGGTTTATAAATCCGATCTCTTAAAGGCTTGCAGCTTAAAGGAGGCTATCATCAATTCTTAATGTAGGCTATTATCGTACATTCTTAATTTTCCTAGTAGTTAATTTTATGGTCACATTGTATTATGTGTGAAAAGGATAAAGTGAACAGAGCTGAAGTGAAGAAATGAATGAATAAAGAAATGTTGGCCGAGGCAAGGGTACGTTGCGGTTCGGTTTCCACAGTCAGTCAGTCATGACCGCAAGAGCAGAGCGTAACACCCTCCCCAAACCAGACAAGAGCGAGCGTCCGGTTTGGGGAGGGTGTGATATAGTACAAGTGAAATACAAGTGAAACATTGGACAGTTAATATTGGAAACCTCTTTTGCCTTTGCAATAAAAATACGTTCATGTGTTAATGTGAAAATAATAACAGTCTAAGAAATGAAAAGTACTTAACAGTTGCACATTGTTTTTGTGGAAAATAAGCATGTCCTCTGCTGGGCTCGAACCCACAACCCTCTGTGTGAGAGACAGCAACTCTAGCCATTAGGCCACAGTAGCTTCTTGGAAAGCATGAAGCCATTAGCTATATTAACATTAAAAAACATTAGTGTGAAGTGTTTTTATTGGGCGATAAGCTTGATGAGCAGCTATACGGACCATACCCTCAAAGAATAATTCTCCCCATTGGATAACATCGCGACGGAGGCAGGCAGTTTGGAAGGAAAAATGGGGGGAAGAAGAAGAAGCGGAAGAGGAAGTAAAAAAACGGCAAAATAACCCAAGTTTGGGGCTTTATTGTGTGGATGTGTGAAGTTGTATGTGAATGCTGTGTGGTTACATGAGGTCAGAACATACAGAAGTTAATGTTTTTACGGGCTGAGAGTCTATGGTGTCGTGGATTTTTCCCTTTCAACCCACAGTGAGCAAGTCTGTTCAAACAGAACCACAACGAAACGATGTAATAGAATAAGAAAAAGAGTTTCAGTTTATTTAGAGATAAACTTAGAATGAGAGAGAGTCTCACCAGAATCTCTCTCACCTAGAAACAGCATACAGAGGAGATTTATACACAATATCGTTGCTTTACTGATTTGCCACAAAGGGCGGTTTCTAAACATACAGAGACAAGGGTATCCAATTCTTGGTGTTTTGTCTTTCTATAACTATCAATAACCTTCAAAACAAGTAACGAAAACATCTGCCTGTTCTCAGCAGTTTGTGAAAGAGAGACACAGAGGGAGTGAACCATGACCTACTCAGTGTTCACAAAGAATACATTATTTAATTACTTAACTCAATATATAATTGATCTATTATATTAAATGCTTAATGATAATCATGTGATTGTCTTTATGATAATACACACATATTGTAAAACAGAAAATTCCTTCACATGGTCATTGTGGTTACTTCTGTAGGAAAACCTGAAAAGTGCCAAACTCTCGGCGCTGTATAGCTATGGGGCATGCCCCACCAAGCCTTAACTTGGCGGATGGCATACCTGCCATCCCAATATAGACTTGGTTCATTCATTTAAATGCTTCTTTATGATCCATAGTTCAGGTGGTGCTGTTCATTGTATTTTATTAGACATTAAATGCATAGCTCATCTACAAACTCTTTTAATGTAATTGTGGGCTGTCGGTAATAGGAGAAATGTTCTCATTCTCGTCAGTAGAGGGCGTTATGGTTACGCAAATGTCTGCATGCATTTATTTGGAATGCATGTATTCTGTATGCATGTCTCTCTCGATGTCATTATCCCCATGCATTATTCATCATTAGTTAGCTACCAAAAATAAGTGAAATCTGAACAAAATGTTTTCAACGTAAAACAAGCCAAGTTACTCATGCATAGCACTGAGCACTGTTTATAAGTCCTTCATTCCAACTTGCAAAAACTAGGCCTGCCTTTAAAAGTAGCCTATTGATATCAAAATGTGGCCAAGTTACAACTAACAATATTGCCTATTATAGCTCACACTAAATAAACTAGCTCTATTCCAAAGCTATCCAAACTTTCCTAAATTATTTAATGCAACTTGGCCCTGTGTTTTTTCATCTTACCATCTCAAGAGAATGTAGTCAATAAAACTGTATGTGTCACATCAAACTGTGACAGGACAATAATTTATAGTGGAAATACTTTAATTCAGATGTGTTGCACTTAGAAATTAAACAGAAAAATTCCTACACTATAGGGCATGTTTGACCAATTGTCTGCATCCACTGCTTTGGGTCTATGAAAAGCACATCACAAATAAAATTTATTATTATAATGTATTCATTGATTTATTTGGAATATTCTAATTTCTATAGAAACCTGTGTGGTCCTACAGAACATTGACATTGTATTAACAAAATTCTGTTTGCAAATATCATAACTATTATGTTAGGAAAATTAGTACTATTATTTGCCATCATCTGACCCACAAACATATCTGGATATGTTTGTAAAAATGCTATATGTACGCTATTTTCTAAGTCAAAATATAAAATGCATTTATTTATTCATCCCCCTTTCTCTATGGTACATGATGTTTCTTGATATAAATGTCTGTTTGTGAATTGTAAAGAAATCTGTAGCAGCAGCGAACATTTTAAAACATTTTCTAAAGTAAACTTGCCAACAATGTATAACCATATCCTTTCTGGAGTGTAATTATTCATCATAAAACATTCATTGAAATCATATGTTGTTCCATGAGGCACAATCTCTTCACATGCAAAGATGAAGAAACACAAGTTGCATTAAATAATTTAGGAAAGTCTGGATAGCATTGCTTTGGAATAGAGCTAGTTTATTTAGTGTGAGCTACGATAGGCAATATTGTTAGTTGTAACCTGGCCACATTTTGATATCAAGACTTTTAAAGGCAGGCCTAGTTTTTGCAAGTTGGAATTAAGAACCTATAGACAGCGCTATGTAGGCTATGCGTGAGTAACCTGGCTTTTTTTTATTACATCGTAGACGTTTTTTATCTGATGGAGACATGCATGCACAATAGGCTAGACGCAAACACATTCTAGCTGAAAGAAAGACATACAGCCTAAATCGTTAGTACAGCCTAAATAGTTTGCATAAGTAAAATATAGAAATACAGTTTTAAAATAGGCCTATGAGTATTCTATAGAAATACATGTAACGTTATGAAATTCAACA
Organism: Synaphobranchus kaupii; assembly: GCA_029718625.1. Taxonomy (NCBI): domain Eukaryota; kingdom Metazoa; phylum Chordata; class Actinopteri; order Anguilliformes; family Synaphobranchidae; genus Synaphobranchus; species Synaphobranchus kaupii. Next base: position 9,208,162 of record CM056386.1, on the reverse strand, counting down.
ATGGCTTGCCGTATGCGTAACTCCGAGCTTCCATGTCTGGGCTACGAGCTTTCGAGTTCATAATGAGCACAGCATAATTCCAGCGCAGTTTTTTTTCCGGTAGTGTAACGTTACCTGTGGGAAATCTTTTGGTACTGGACCATGTAGCTTTAGTTTAGTTTTCTGTACTGCAATGGACGTATAAGGCACGTTGATTCACTTCATTAGCCTAGCTTGGACCTGCTTCCTGACTAGCAGCTGACTGACGTTTCTCTGGCAAAACTAACGTTGCCTAACGAGCTTAATTGGACAACGCATATTTCCCAGGAATCTTAGCCAGAAAGAAGACCGTAGCTGGGCCTACTACTAAGAAAGTAGCCTACCAGAGATTATTATTCTGATTATTACTTATTTAAAGTGTTTGCAGTAAACTACATTGTCTACAGAGTAGCGTAGACTACAGTCATGTTCGGAGGCTATTATATGTTTGGGGAATTGACGGTTTATAAGTCCGATCTCTAAAGGATTGCAGCTTATAGTAGGCTATCATCAATTATGATTTTACACCTTTTACAGAGGTGTAAAATCCAGGTTCAGAAAGTAAAAATCCTCCCCAGTATTTTGTTCCAATCACCTGGATTTGCTAATTAGCACAATTCTTCAGCCAGGAGGTAGAACTAATTAGTGAAATCAGCTGGCCGAGTTCATGGGTGGAAGAAAAACATGGCAGGACTTGTACTTTCTGACCCCTGGATTTTACACCTCTGCACTAGGCCTATATAAAGATATTTCTCCCTGTGATATAAATGCATAGGCTACAGAACATACAACGTAAACTCTTATCAGAAAACTTGAGAGATGTAGCATGGTTGGTATCTGAGGAGGTTGGCGGTAAGAGCAGTAGCTATAGTGCAATGGAGCTGTTATGTAGGCTAATGACCAAACAATGCCCAATGCCATGCTGTTCTGGTGATGAAACCATAGAACATTTTTTACTCGAATGTCCCTGGTCAAGAATAGTCTGGATAGCAATGTCTGGCATTGGACTGAAAACAGAGACAACTTTTGCATATGGAATATTTGAAGTAGGGATGCACGATATTTGTTTTTTCAAGCCGATACCGATACCGATAACTTCCTGCTTCTCAAGACCGATACCGATAACCGATATTTATTTTTTATTAATTTTTAAATTTAGATTCACCTGTAGTTTGTGCACACCTGGAGGTAAGAGACTGGTAAACAAAGGTGGATTTAACAAATTTTACCTGTAGATTTGTCCTAACCAAATATCATGACATCACTATTATTAACAAAACAAAAACCAAGTACAGTTCTGTTTCTAGAAATGCACATATTTATTTTTTTCGAACAAACAAAACACTTTCTCTTTCACATGGCTTATCAAATGTAAAGTTTAGTGCATAATAAAAGTGCATAATAAAAAAAAAACAATACATGAATGTCAAATGGCATGTGCATAAAAATGAGCACAGGTAGACCTATGACTGAACATGTTGTTCTTATCTTTCCTAAATTAACTCCATGCCTCTGTACTGGATGCACATGGATGATACAAAATTCAAAAATAAAGAAGGCCTCAAACTCTTTTGCATAAGGATTCAAAAAGTGCACTAACAAGTACTGCAAACTGAAAATGTGCATTGTATTCTTAACCCATACAAAAAAATGACAGTATAAATTGCACAACTGGCACTTGGATCACTTCAGACATGTATAGCTAAACACAAATTTTAAAGTGCATTTTAATACAAATCATAAATAAAAATATAATGCTTAGACATGTCCAAGTAAACAGAAACTGAATGGCTGAGGCAACTTATGGCTGAGGGATTAATTGTTCCCTAATTTTAACTTTAACAATTCACACAAAAAGTGTGTGTGTGTGTGTGTGTGTGTGTGTGTGTGTACATTTTAACCTTCGGGTCAGAGGCGAACTATTCCTCTACTTTCTTTGTTAATTCTGGGTGGATCAGGGGGAGATTTTTCTTAAGAAAGAGAAGCATCTCTGCCTTCTCGCATGTGAGTCGGTTTCTGCGCTCGTCCATCACGTGTCCAGCAGCGGAAAACAGACGCTCGCTATCGACGCTGGTGCAAGGCGCTGACAGATATTTACGAGCAAGCTGGGCCAGGCACTTGAAACGGGACTGGTTGGTCCTCCAGTATTCTAGCGGACACTGGCTCAGGTGAAGCGTGGGCTCTGACAGATATGACTCGAGCTAACAGTAAAAAAAAACACAACAGGAGAAGAAAATCTAATTATAGATGCCCTGTCATTATACGGTGTGTTCATTAAACGTTTAAATAAAAAAAAACGATACACTTACGTCTGCATCCACGCTTTTGTTTTCCTGGTGTGCTGTAGCGTCACTGTTTTCCTCGAGTATTTCGTCAAACATTCCCATCAAGGAGTTGTTGTTCCCGTCTGCCCTGCTCCTCTTTGCTGGTGGGTCGTCTGGATGGGGACTGTCGTGTGCGGCCCGGTCTCCCTCGATGCTGTGCAACTTTTCCCGCAGCATCTCTGTTGCTTGCCGCTTTGAAGCAAGGGTGAAGTAGCGGTTCTTGTACCTCGGGTCGAGTAGTGTAGCAAGATAATACAGAGGTTCGGCCTCGATGTGACCAAAACGTCTTTGGATTGTGTTCAAAAGGGTATCCTTTGAGGTTTTCACCCCGTGATCGGTGGGAACTGTTTGCTTTAGCAGGCGCGTTAAGGCTTGGCCGTCGCTTTGCTAATATTTCTGGTCAGCTGTTCACACGGGTCGAGGAGCGTCAACATGTTTTCGACCAGTGTCCATTGGTGGGCGCTGAGTGTTGCTGGTAATTTGTATTCCACGGCGTACGCTGCGATAGCTTGCTTCTGCGCCACCAGACTCTTGAGCATGTAGAACGTACTGTTCCATCGGGTGGCAACATCTTGTTGGAGTCGTGTTTTGGGTATTTGCAGTCGTTCCTGTAACTTTTCCAAGGCGGTGGATGCGACTTGGGAGTGCTTAAAGTGGCCAACGATTTTCCTTCCGATGGCAATACAGTCAGACACAGCTCTTTGGCTCAGCACAGCCTCGTTCACGGCGAGCTGCAACGTGTGGGCCATACAGCCCAGACTAGTAAGCCCACAATCATCCATAGCCTTTGCCACATTACGCCCATTATCTCGCAGGACAACATGCGCCATTTCCTTCGTTATGTTCCACCGCTGAAGCATATCTTCAAACGCTTCGCAGATCAGCACTGCTGTGTGTGAACCGGGGAGCTCCTGGGCATGTAACACAGCCTTGTACAGTTTGAAGTCCTTATCCAGCCACTGCGCAGTAAGACTTAGCAAGCTTACAGGGCTAACATCACACGTCCACACATCAGTAGTGAAACTTATGTCCTTATTTCCATCGATCAGTGTATGCAGGAGTGTGGCAATCACATCATATTTTGCTGGCAAACATACATCCGAAAAATAGCGGCAGCTCGGAATTACAAACCGTGGCTCCAAGTGGTTTACTAGCCGACAAAAGCCCTTATCTTCAACGATGGTAAAGGGCTGGTCGTCCAGCGCCATCATTTCCATGATGAAATCACAGATCGCTTTAGCCCTCGGGTCGTCTCTGGCAAACTTTTTGCATTTTTCAAACGCGGCGGCGATAGGAACGAGCCCCGGTGCCTTCTTTGCGGCTGGATTTGGGTTAGCAGCTTCTTTAGCAGTGCAGGCGTCTTCGTAGGCTTTCAAAACACCGTCGTAGCGATGCTGGTTTTTCAGGTGGCTGATAAAGTTTGTGGTGTTGAAGCTCGACGTTTTCTTCCCTCCTCGTGAAATGTTTCCAGAACATTTTATGCAAATAGCACGCGAAATGTCTTCATCTGAAATGGTGAAAAAGTCCCACACGATCGACGCCATGTTTATTTACACACTGCAGGGGAAGTTTACGACAGGCCGTTTACGGCACAGGTAGGAGAAAAGGAGCGCTTGATTTGCTCATCATAACCCAACTACAGCACAGTAGGCCTACTGGCAATCTACACAATCTCGCCTTACTGGAGCTTTTTTTTTATCGGAGCTATTTTTTAATGTTATCGGAATTATCTGTATGACGTCATAATTCCTGATATCGGCCCGATAATTATCTGTCCGATATTTATCGTGCACCCTTAATTTGAAGGCCTGTGTAAAAAAGAAACGGAATTGTTATGGTTAGCCTAATAATATGTAGGCTATTGCTAAAATGAACAAATAATAAATAATAACAGAACTAAACAAATAATAACAGAACTAAAAAGAAGAACTCTTGAAATAAAAAATAAGAGGGACATTCTTTGGAGAATAATGAAATTGTATAAGGTATTTATCTTGATTTTATGTGTATTGTCCCTCAAACCGACGAGTCGCTTCATCACAGCGGCGAGTCGCTGTCAAGCCGATGAGTCGCTTCTCCACAACGGCGAGTCGCTCTCAAACCGACGAGTCGCCTCTCCACAACAGCGAGTTGGAATAGCATGATGCATGATGATAGTGGAGGGGAGACATGCTTGCATGGGTGTGTCGGATACCTCTGCGCAGTCTGCGGGACTTCAGGGGGCCACAGGCTTTGAATCTGGCTGGTGACTGGTGACTAGCTGGCTAGCTAGCTAACTGTTATTTAAAGCAAGTTAACTGTATTTACTTTGGCCCTTCAGAGGCAATTTCCACCTGGTTTCTACTAGTTTTATTTAAATGTCAATATCTAAAAAAAGATTCCCTGCACATCCATGGTTTTAAGTTCAAACTGAAAAAGAAGCTGTATCATTCAGAAATTTGCTACAGAATACATTTATTTCAGAATAGTCACATACAGTATATATATATAATATATAACATACGTCGCCTAATGTACTTAAATACGTTTAAAAAAGAACGTACGAAAGCGCGTATGTATTTACACAAGAACAGCAACGTATTTCAGCCCGAAGTGCGATGGGTGGTCGCTGTGGAAATGTCGACTACGGGACTTTGGCGAAATATAACAAGATAAACTATTCAGGGTTCATTAGAAAACAGCTGTAGCTGAATATACTGGTAAGTACTTGGTTTCTTAAACATATTTAAACGAGATATTTTGGAGAGAAAAATGAGGTGTCTTCTAAACCGAAAGTGCATCAGGTACTGTATATAGTACAGTAAGCAAGGGAAAACGGCGAATGCTCATTTGTACAATGTTTAAAAAAAAATATTTCTATAGTTTCTATACGTGAACATGATTTTCTTAGCGCGTATAAACGGTGCATTTTACAGTCTGTGGCTGGAGCCAGAGGAGGGTCGTAAGTGCTTTGGGCTATTAATAGCGCCCTCCTAGTTTATTGCACTGCAGTGTAACTGGAAAAGCTGGTTTTCAGAAGAGGCTACCCTTTTAAAAAATACTGCGTCAAAATTTACGGGGTTTTCTTAAAGCTGTAGTTTGTAATTTCAGGATACGTCTCAACCACTAGGGATGAAGTTTATAGAGTTAAAGCTTGTTGACTGTAGGCTTATTTTAAGCTGTGGTAGGTAGGCTGGTTTAAAATAAAAACTATGTGAAAAAGTAAGCAACACTGCTTGTATGACTTCCATAATTCATGGGTCTAATCAGATCAGAACAACATAACTTGCCATGGCATCTGAAGTGAGCTATACTGTAGCACCACCTACAATGCCCTCCATAATGTTTGGGACAAAGACATACCTTTTCCTGATTTGGTTCTGTACTCCTCAATTGTAGATTTGTAATGAAACAATTCACATGTGGTTAAAGTGCAGATTCTCAGGCCTTTTATTAAAGGGTATTATTATACATTTTGTTTTCACCATGTAGAAATTACAACACTGTTCATAGCCCTGAATTAGCCTACATATATGATTTTTATTATCCACATTATATTCTTAGAAAAAATGTAGCCTACTTCCATTAGAAAATAAACTTTATTTTGAAAAACAAATCTCTGTAGAATAAGAGGACATACGATATTACGCACAGATCTGTGTGCTATCATATCTAGGCTACTAAAAATATAAATGTGACTAATGAATGCATACCTGCTCTGAGCCAGCCTCAAAGCTGGTTTGTTATCGTCAATATAAATGCCTCCACTCTTAACACTTTTGTTGTCATCCTTAAAAATAAATTACATCTGTCAGAGAAATAAATTTTCGTATTTTTATGGTCTAGAGTTAGCTTAGATTAATTAGTTAGATTGCGCACAAAGCCTACGTTAGCTAACCTATGGAATTTGTGAGGGGTGACACTAATAAAATAAGCCCAAACAACAAGGGTATCTGTCTCTGCCCATATGCAAAAGGTCTGTAAAAATCCTAGAAAAACCACATATGCCATATACAATAGCTTACTTACAAAATAAATATGTGGTAGAGAACTAGAATACATTTCTTACTAAAGGCTATGGTTCCCTACATGGTAGCCCACTCCTAAACATTGAGAGATTGTAGCCTATAATAATTGTATACAAATAGACTATATAGCCTAATATACTAATGCTAATCAACATGCTTTTTATAAAACCTTGCAAGTATGATAATATATGATTTTTACAGACCTCCCATATGGAAATGTAATATACTGCAGTATATTTTAAATATATTGTGAAGATAACTTTGATACTGCAGCATATTCTTTTTCCATAGGGGCTTTTACATATGGGTGTCTCATTTCAAAGTTAAAGGTTACCGTTCGCACATACGTTCACTAAACTACACAAATCAAAAAAGCCCAAACACCTAAGTTAGCTGTCTCTCTGTCTCATTTCAAAGTTAGAAGTTACCTTTAATTCGTCTTTATGTCCTAAAAACACACACTGCAAAACAAAGCCCGCCCTATTTTAATATGTTAATTCATAGCCCTAAGGGGGAGGGAATTGTCAATCGACGAATGCCCTGGCAAAATGACGAACGTCGATATTATGCCTTGGCAAAACAGCGTACATCGGTACTACAGCGATGTCGTTGGTCAACTAGGCGCCTAGTCACTTCCGGCCGCTGACAGTCGGTTTTGGGAGCCAGGCACTACTGACATATTTACAAAGTTATTATGAATAACATTATGTATTAGCTTTTTGTCATCTAGCAACAAGCTATCCCAGCTTCCATTGTTCTTAACAGAGTACAGGTCAAACTGAAACCAAGTTAATGGTCAATATTTCAAACCCTTTATAAAAGAGAGCTCGTCTCCCGCAGGCAGGCTCCTGCCCTTGCACCATTAGACATGGCTTGAGTTATCTTTCATGCTTGTAGGCTATGCTATGTTAAAGAACAGTTGGTGAGGACTTCATTGTTAATGTCCAGAAAAAAATATAACAGAAATTATACCTGCTGATGTTTTTGTCTCTTGATTTCAACTACAGGTCCATATCACTGCATTGATGTCACCCATCTTCCAATCATGGTTGGATAGTCTTTTTTCTGCTTGAATTCACCAGTGTGACAAGCTCCAGTGGGCATTGGTCCATTCAAAGATCACATTGGTTTAAAGCACAAGTGAACTTTGGTAGAACTTTGGGTTGTGTAGTTACCTGGCCATGATATGAGTCCAAATGGTGGTGAAATATGTTCTTAGTTCTTAGTTCTGTGCTCTCCTGGGGTGATAATCCAGAATAGGGTATTTATTGCTCTCCATTCACTTCTATAGGGCAGCTAAAACAGTCTAAAAATGACACTTCTAGCACGTAGACGAACTAGATCTAAGCGGATTCTGTCAATACAAACAATAACCAGACCTCGTACGTATTTTTTTAGTGTAATTAAATTATTTATAAAAGTACTATTTTCTTCAATGTTCCTAGCCAGCTACCAGAAAAGACTAGCAAAATGTCAGCAGGTGGGTTTGTTTACCATAGATATACGTGAGCCCCATAATTCATTGGACAGTGACACATTTTTTGTTATTTTGGTTCTGTACTCTAGCGCTTTGAGTTTGAAATGATACAATGACAATAAGTTTGAAGTGCAGACTGTCAGCTTTAATTCTATGGTATTTTCATCCATATTTAATATTTGGTTGCATATCCTTTGCATGCCAAGACTTCCTGATGTCCGTGACCCAACAATATCAAAAAGCTCTTGATATCTTATTTTCTGGTACTCCTACAAGTGATACTATAACCTCTCTGCATTTGAATAGATCTCTATGGGAATTGGGGGTGGGACTAGATTTAGCTGTAAATTAGACTGACAAATTTTCCTATTGAACTCTGGAAAAATAAATCGGGAGAAGAAACCCTTCAAGTTATCCATCCATATCTACTGCATATCTGGCAGCAGAGTGATGGTTTAAGGCTTGTTTGATACGTCAGACCCTTGATGACATTAACCAACCATGTGTTCCATACTGTTCCCGTGTAATTAACAGCTAAATCTAGTACATTGTACAGTGAAAGTGTCACTTTCATAGATTTTCTCCCCCATAAAAAATCATGCAAGGAAACATGGTTTGCTTGTGTGAATGAAACCCAGTTTTGCATTATAGCCCTATCCTCTTCATTGATTTGCCAAATTAAATAAATTCACATTGTTAAAAAATTTGACTATTTGTGATTTTTATTTATTTATTGTTTTTTGTAATGGCACCATGGCTAGACCATATGAGCTATTATGCCAACCCCACCTGAGAACCTATTGTGTATTGATTATTCTTGAGTATTTTCTTACTCATACATAACCCACATAGGGGCCCATAGGGGAAAATATACTGTGGGCCCAACATGGGCTGACCAGTAATGGGCCCACATGGAGTAACTGTGGACAAGCCCAGGTGCGGGCTGCCTACAGATAGCCCACATGGGGGCCCATAGGGGAAAAAGCTAGGGCAAATCCATAGTGGGCCCACATGGGATTAGTGTGGGTTTGCCCCTGACCACACTGCCCACAGTAAACCCACAGTGGGCCCACATGGGCTTATTTGCTGGAATATAGTTCTGTGGTTCTTGTTCTTCATGCTTTTCAGTATGGGCGCATTCTTCAGCATGTCAGGCAGGATGAGGAAGCAGATTTTACTGCCCCGGATGTACACCTGCTCCAGCTGAGCCACTCGCCCGTCTCGGTGCGTCACCGTGATGTTCAACATCTCAAAGGGAAAAATGCAGCGTGTTACCTTATCCACTGAGTCGCTAGTTAAGTTTGGAGCTGGAAGGTGAAATGCTCTCTGGCAGTGGTGGCTGTCACTCCTGCTTTATTTCATTCTTTTGCTCACCTGCTTGAAGCAAAGGCAGACAGCGGGGATTAGGAGTGGGACAAAATATCGATACGGGAATATATCGTCATACTTCCTCTTGCGATACGTTATCGATACACTGGCGCCAAATATCGATATTTTTATTAAAACATGCAGGTGCTCTAAACGGATTCGCCACAGCCACAGCACCGTTTATACATGCTAAGAAAATCATGGTCACGTATAGAAACAATGATATTTGTAAAAAACGTAGTAAAAGCATTTTCCCTTGCTTACTGTACTATACAGTACCTGATGCACTTTCGGTTTAGAAGACACCTAATTTTTTTTCTCCAAAATCTCTCATATAAATATGTTTAGGAAAGCAAGTACTTACCAGTATTAATCTGAAAACAACTGTTTTAATAAAAATATTAACCGTGAAGGCTAAAATATGTTGCTGTTATTGTGTAGAAACACACGCACTTTTGTACCTTTTTAAAAAAAGATTTATTTAAATACATTAGGCTACTTATGTTATGGTTATTATCTCACCAAAAAATAAATTTTCAACGTAAAAAAATGCCAAGTTACTCACACATAGCCTACAAAGCACTGTCTGTAAGTGCTTAATTCCAACTTGCAAAAACTAGGCCTGCCTTTAAAAGTATTGATATCAAAATGTGGCCAAAAGTTACAACTAACAATATTACCTATCATAGCTCACACTAATTAAACTAGGCTCTATTCCAAAGCAATGCTATCCAAACTTTCCTAAATTATTTAATGCAACTTGGCCCTGTGTTTTTTCATCTTAGCACGTGAAGAGATCGTGGTCATTCAAGCTTTAAATGTCAAATAACAAAAATGGCCTCATGGAACAACATATCATTTCAATTAATGTTTTAAACAGTTGACAAATAATTACACTCCAGAAAGGATATGTTTATACTTTGTTGTAAAGTTTCCTTTAGAAAATGTACAGGTTTTAAAGTGTTCGATGCTGCTACAAATTTTTCTACAATACACAAACAGACATTTACACCAAGAATAATAATTTACAATAGAGAAAAGGGGATGAATAAATAAATGCAGATAAAAAATTTTTTATATGTTTATGTAAATCTCGCGCAGCTAGACCAATGAGGGAATAGCTCGGAGCGAAGGTTTAAGCGTGATGTTTTCCGCTGTTGCTGTGGGAAAAGTAATATCACTGTTCATTTATCTGACTCCAATTAGAATTGACGCTTGATTGCGAGTGGAATTCTGTTCTTTTGAAACTATCTATACCGGGGACGCTGATAGCCCTGAATACGGGGTGCAGACTGACACACTGAAGCGGAATAACAGGCTCAGAGACCCTAGCCCATAGAAACTCAGCGGGTTTCAAACATGTCACCATCACAGGTGCTCAGAGTTTCGGACCATAGAATCTACTAGGAAAGTAGAAACTCAGAGGTTTGGAACATGTCACCATCACAGGTGCTCAGAGGTACTGAACATAGAATCCACCTAGTACTGGCTAAGGCCTAGCAGAGCCGTCACATTACCACAAACAAGATTAGTCAGTGTGAAACCCGGTAATAGAGACACAATTCACGGAGACCACGCAAATCAAGTCTATAAATAGAATAATTTATTAATGACAATAATCACTGGTTAAGACTGTGAGAGCAAATATGAACACATTCAATACTTATAGCTAAACACAGGATAACATGCTGCTAAGGCAAAGAAACATGAACAGGTTCACCAACAAAGTATATAACCAAATGATTCCGTAGGGTGTGAACTGTTAAGCAAATTCTCCCATAGTGGAATGACTATGGTACCCCTACGGCACCAGGAGACCTGTTAAGCAGATTCTTCCATAGTGGAATGACTATGATGCCACTACAGCACCAGGAGACCTGTTAAGCAGTTTCTCCTATACTGCAATAACTATGGTGCCACTACAGCACCAGGAGACCTGTTAAGCAGATTCTCCCTGAATGTTCCTTTGGACTTGTCTTAAATGCAATCCCGGGCAGGCTTTCCACATTCCACAATTCCAATACCAAGAGACCCCCCTTCTCCTCCAGGAAGAGAAACTGCATAGTCTACCCCCCCTGATCTAGTGATAATAATAAGATACTTTGTACGACGGCGCGTGATCTTATGATTTTACCTATCATTTATCTAGATACCAGGTGAGGTCCAGGTGATGGCCACTCTGTGATCCAGATACTTATGTGGACAAGTGCATCCCTGATAACCTACAATCCTCCTTCCAAACACATTCTTTATTCCTTCCCATGTATTGTGCCCCCTCCTATACTTTCACATACCCCACATTTCAATTGGTATTAATCCCAATCCACCACATATATCATATTGTCCAGTTATTCACATGCACATACATAAGATGGGTTATACATACAGCTTTGTTTCAGTCCAGAATATTTTCCAAGAACCTAGGCCTTTTACGGCCTGTGAACAGCCCTGGGTTCCCGGCGTCATTAGGAATCAAAGGGTCAACCTCTAATTTCCAGTTGTATGGTCATTCCAGCTGTCCTTTACGACTGCTTTTTGTGGCTCATAGCTGTAGGGCAGTGGCGTTGGAAGTCCCGTGTGACGAGACAAAGATGCAAAGTGGTGGGTAGAACAGTAGATTCTTAGGCCACCTGGTGAATTGTTTTATTGCACCCTCAAGGAAGTCGCCACCAGCTCAGTAACCCAGGGTTTATGACTGACAATCAATTATTTTCAGTCTTACATTTACGTTGAAATATGGTATACATTTTCATCTCAGTTATCAAATTATGTGAAACTGACACCACAATGCAGTAAATAAATGGTAATAAAACGCCTTTTTAGTGGATTTGTTTCTTCTTCAGTTACACAGACATCATGATGTATCGTAGATGAATTGTCTTGCAATGTATCGAGTATCGCTGTATCGTGATACCATTGTTATCGTAGGCAACGTATCGTGATAGTATTGTATAGTGAGTTACTCTGTGATTCCCACCCCTAGCGGTGATAGCAGGATTTGTGTGGGAGTGTCAATGGACGAACGGGAGGTTGGAAGTTCTTGGAGAAGTGTAAAAGGGAATAAGAGAAAGATTTGGCTAGAGTGGCAGGGATAGTCCTAAGGGGCAATGCTAAAGGCAGGAGAGTGGAGAGTGAGGAGTGTAACCCCTTTGCGCAGATGCCAAACTTGGTCAATTTAGGGGGGTGCTCTATTTAAGGCTTTATAACTCCACGTGTGAGCATCACAGAAACTTGGACAATGGCTTAAATGAAGCAAGACAGTTGTACCATTTACAGTACTAACTTAGATTATTTTAATCTCATTATTTGGGTATAAAGTGCCACAAATGCAAAAAATATTGGCGGAAAAAAATGAAGTTGTTCTTTAGTCTTCAATGAAACACTGAGAGCCCCATATGTAAAACAGGTAAAACTATACATTTCCTGGATAATAAACTTTGCAAAATCTGAGGATGATATGCAGACTTACTAATGATCCATGAAGCAAAATGTAAGCAGTGTACCCTGGTGTCCCTTAGTGTCTCCAAATCTATCCAGAATGGCTAAATTTTGCATTGCTGTAAATCATAAAATAATGATATATTTAACTACAACAAATCAACTGTTTACACTTTTCCACCAATTTCATGTGGGAACCTAGATGGATATCTAGGTGTCCAAAAACCTATCCAGAACCTCTCTGAAAATTAATAAAATGCTTTTTGTCTATTATAAAGCATATAACTTTGCCCCTTATGATGGCTTCATGGATGAAAACATTTGATATCGCACACAGTTTCAGTTCAGTGTTTGATGTCTAATGTGTCCATTTTTCACCAGAGCCCCGTTAGCCAGCACAGTTATTCATCAAAGTAAGCATTTTCAAGGATAACAAAAAAAATAATGCTTTTAGCTCTAAAAATACGACTTGCTGTTACCACTTCCTACAGCAAGGACGAGGGGTTGGATTTTAGAAGGCATAAAAAATTAATATTGAAGGGTTAAAAAAACTCAAAAATGAAAAAAAACTATTTGCATAAGACACCGGGCTGCATGCTCAATCCTTTAGGTTTGTACAAGTCACATAAGTCACTCTCCTCCCCAGATCTCGAGATTACAGTGAAAACACATGTAAACATAGCAATCGGTTTGCAAACAAATTGCAGTTCTTTTGACAGCTCAAGTAGTCGGAGGTGTGAGCTTGTTCGACAAATTATTGCAATACAAATTTGTACATTTTTTCTATCAATCAATCAATCAATCAATATTTATTTATATAGCGCATTTCACAACAAGTTGTCACAATGCACTTCACAGCAAAACCCAGCCTAAACCCCCCACAAGAAAAAGCCAAAGGCAACAGTGGCAAGGAAAAACTCCCTGGTGTAACTAGGAAGAAACCTTGGAAGGAACCAGACTCAATGGGGGAACCCATCCTCCTCTGGTCGGCTCAGGGTCTAGGGCTTAAAGACCAACATGGTCAAAACAGCCAATGTCCATGATAATATAATTTGCAGCAGCTAGATGGCAGTCCAGATGTGGCGGCAGTGATGGTGGGGAACCGGGCGCCGATGGCGGCGGGAGCAGCTGGCAGCGGTGGTAAGGACGGAGGGGCAAGCGGCAACGGACAGGAAGCCGGACAGCAACTCTCGAGATGCGGGGCATAAGCCCCGCCGGCAGAATGTAAAAAAAAGAGAGAGAGAAAACAGTTAGGGAAAGTGTAATAGAGCAGCAGGAGCACCAACTGGAGGGGTGGGGGGTGGGGAAGGGGTGGGAGGGTTGCACAAGTGCCCCCGCCAGGAGTAATCTATGGCTGCATAGCTATGAAGACAGAGTTTGAGAAACCATGCAGTCATGAGAGGGAAAACAATCCTACCCACCTATCAAGAGCCAGACCAGGAAGATGGGGTCACAGCTGTTGACAGGTGACAGTAAGGAAAGGATGCCACCCCACATTACTCTATGGCTAAATGCTTCTCTGGTCCTGTCTCCAGACTATAGCTCATTATAAGCCTGATCATAAAGGTGCGTTTTTAATCTAGACTTAAATATTGAGACGGTGTCTGATTCCCTTATAAATTTTGGCAGGGTGTTCCACAGTAGTGGCGCTCTGTAGGAGAAAGGTCTACCACCCGTCAAGTTTTTAGATATTCTTGGGACTACTAGGTAGCCTGCGTCTTGGGAACGGAGTGATCTTTTTGGCTTATATGGTAAAAGCAGATTACATATATACACTGGCGCAAGTCCATTTAAAGCTTTAAAGGTCAGAAGCAAAACCTTAAAATCTATCCTAAACTTAATTGGTAGCCAATGAAGCGATGCTAGTACTGGGGTAATATGCTCATATTTCTTAGTTCTAGTTAAAATGCGAGCGGCTGCATTCTGCACAAGCTGGAGATTATTTAGCAAGGACTTAGGGCAGCCAGATAGCAGGGCATTACAGTAATCTAGCCTAGACGTAACAAAAGCATGGATCAGTTTCTCTGCGTCCCCTATTGATAGGAAGTGCCTTATTTTAGCTATGTTCCTTAACTGAAAGAAAGCTACTCTAGATGTTTTTTATGTGCATGCTAAAGGTTAGATCTGGGTCTATAGTAACACCTAGGTCTTTCACAGCTGAGTTTGGAACAACTAAACAACCATCGAAATTTAAAGTAGATGTACCCAGTTTCTCCCTTCGTTTTTTTGGACCTAAAACCAGCATTTCGGTCTTTTCTGAGTTTAGGAGCAGGAAATTGGAAAGCATCCAAGCTTTAATATCTGCAATACAAGCCTCTAACCGAGAAAGTGGTAGTGCCTCGCCGGGTTTCATGGAAATGTATATCTGCGTATCGTCCTCATAGCAGTGAAAATCTACCCCATGTGCCCGAATAATATCACCAAGGGGTAGCATATATAATGAAAAGAGTACTGGGCCTAGCACTGATCCTTGTGGAATACCTGAGTAACTGGATGATACTTCATTTAATTTAACAAACTGCTTCCTATTGTATAAGTATGATCTGAACCATGCAAGAGCTTGACCATTTCGTCCAACACAGCCCTGGAGTCTGTTCAGTAGAATCTCGTGATCTATTGTATCAAAAGCTGCACTTAGGTCAAAAAGTACAAGAACAGACACAGAGTTTTGGTCGGCTGATAATAGTAAATCATTAATAACTTTAACAAGTGCCGTTTCAGTGCTATGGTAGGGTCTAAATCCTGACTGGAACATTTCATGGATATGGTTTGAGCTAAGGTATGCACCAAGTTGCTTAGCAACAGCTTTCTCTAATATTTTTGATAGAAATGGAAGATTTGAAATGGGTCTATAGTTTTCCAATTTGTCAGATTCGAGGTTTGGTTTCTTTAGTAATGGCTTAATAACATCATTACTAAATAATTGATAATATCAAATCCTAAAAATTTCCAAGGTCATGCAGTTTCTTCTTTTTGTTATGAGCTGTTAGAAATAGCTGGCTTTGTTTGTTCGCTCTCACTCTTGTTCCTATCGGGAATGAATAAGTAGGAAAGAGGGAGCAGCGTAGGAGTGCGCATAACGTTAGCGTGTACGTCAGTTAACAACTAGTTGTCCAGTGCTATGGCAAGCCGAATGAGGATTTATTCCATATCCCTGATATCCAATTTACGGTTTCCCACTAGTTGGTCGTTTTTCACAACGTGTTCGACATTTTGTCTTACTAGTTCAACAAAACCGTTTTGATATCAAAGATTGGCACCTTACTAGTTTACCTTATTTGCACTTTTATTCTACATGTTACACCATAAACCTTACTAATTGCACCACAGTGCCGACTAGTGGCACCACAGCCACAACTAGTCAGCCTTTCAACCCACTAGTGGCCTTTTAAGCCTAATGTGTTGCAATTAAAGCAGCACTAGTTAACTAGTGAAGTGGCAACAGTGTAACATGTTAACTAGTTTAGTTGGAAGAGTCTGTATGTTTGCCTAACTAGTTAACTAGTTACACACACTTCTCTTCACTAGTTAACTAGTAAAGCCAATGTGTCCACTAGTTAACTAGTTAAGTTTTTAGCACACCCACTAGTAAACTATAGTTGTAGCAAAATGCTAATTAGGAGAGCGTATAAGGAAGTTGCTTTTTGTAATATGATTGGATGAAGGTTTCGGCTATAGGCTACAATTGCCAGCAGTTTTGGACATCGAATTCAAGTTTGTTTTCTGTATTTCGTAGTAGGATATATTTAATTGGGAGAGTGGATATTTTGTTAGGAGGGGAAGGTTTGACAGAAGCTGAAGCGCAACCATGGGGGATGGTTGTCTTGACCCCGTGATAACAATAACGCTATATTTAATTTGTGATGTCAATGCATGGTACCCTGAAAAAAAAAAACAGGGATGACAGCTCTGCTTTGTTTAGAAAGGGAGAATTGCTCTATTTTGGCAGAAATGGCCTATCGTAATGAACCAATTACTCAATTATTGGAATCATCGACAAACTGCTAAAATAACTTGTGATTTGACAGAAGCACAGCTAGCTGGCTGTGCTCTGAGCACAGCTAGCTGGCTTTTTGGCCAATGAGGTGGCACAAAAGTGCAGCTAGTTAACTAGTTAGGTCGTAAGCACGGACAAAGCGCAGCTAGTTAACTAGCTACCATAAAGTGGTGCTTACTAGTTAACTAGCTAGGTTTTATTAAGGCACACTAGTTAGCTAGTTCAGTTGTAAGAACATGTTTACAACCTAAATAGCTTACTAGTTGAGGGCAAAAGTCTTTGAAAACCTATGGCATAAATGCCACCTAGTTAACTAGCTGCGTTTTAAAAAGGACTTACGAGCTAACTAGTTAACTAGTAAGCCTTAATGTCAGCCACCTAGTTAACTAGGTGCCATTTGTGCCACGTAGCTAGTTAACTAGCTAGATGTCATTTATTTTTAGCTTGTTAACTAGGTGGCTTTTTGCACAGCTAGCTAGGTTGCATGGCCACCTAGCTGTGGCATGCGACCTAGCGGTGGCCATTTGACCTTACTAGTTGGCTTTTTGGCTGGCTAGCTGTGGCCTGCGACCTAACTAGTTGGCCATACGACCTAGCTAGCCAGCCAAAAAGCCAGCTAGCTGTCCATAAATGCCAGCTAGCTAACTACTTAAAATCAATGGGGCAGCTAGTTAACTAGCTGTTTTTTTTGGCACAGCTAGCTGTGACAAATGGCCACCTAGTTGTGGTAAAAGGCCAACTAGGTGCACCGAAAAGGTAGCTAGTTGAATAAGAAGTGACATCTAGCTAGTTAATAATAGTAATAATAAACTTTATTTGTATAGCACCTTTCATACATAAAATGCAGCCCAAAGTGCTTCACAACAATAAAAACAAAATACAGAACAAAAGCAATAGAAGAAAAATAGACATAAAAGACAATAAAACATTTACAAGACAATATAAAAGGAAATAAGATTTAAAAAACACTGGTGTGTCTGTACACTAATGTCTCTCTGTACACCGGTGTCTCTCTGTACACTGGTGTCTCCCCAACAAACACTCCTAGCACAAACAGCCTACTACCTGCCATCTGCTACGCACCGTATAGCCTCTCTCTCTGGGTGATAATATACCTGCCAGCACTGCTGCAGGTGCCTGCCAGCTCCGCTGTAGGACTTTTGTCCCTCCTTCGAGGTATATTTGCCCATGGGTGGGAGCAGCATACAGCCTCCACAGTTTGAATCACTCCGCAGAGTGACGAACCGTCAGTCCCTAGTCAAACTTTTAAGTTGAGCGCCCTACTGGCCTCTTTCTACGTTTTGATTTTCATTTGTCCATGGGTAGGAGCAGCATACAGCCTCCACAGTTTGAATCACTCTGCAGAGTGACAAACCCGTCGGTCCCTAGTCAAACGTTTAAATTGAGCGCCCTACTGGCCTCTTCTTTCACCCCCCTTTATAGAGGACTTTTCAAGTGCTCAACAGATAACAAGCAACAACTGAACATCAGATGATTAAAAAAAAAAAGCAGTTAAAACAGCTTTAAAAAGATAAATAAGCTTAAAAATAAAAAATAAAAAAGAGGAATAGAATTTAAAAAGAGATAGAATAAGAAAAAAATACATTTAAGCGATACAGAAAAGAAAGTACATTCAAATACATTATAAATAGTAAAAAAGAAAGTAGATTTAAAAAAAATAAGGTAAGTCAAGAAATCTAGCGATTCTAGTGGAACACTCTAGTCAGAAATGCTAGGTACATAGGGAGCATTTCTAGTATTTAATTTAAAAGCCTGTTCGAACAGGTAGGTTTTAAGCATTTTAAAAAAAAATGTTAACAGAGCTTTAATGTGATCTTTAATGTGTCTGGATAGGGTGTTCCATAGCTTTGGGGCATAATAGCTAAAGGCGGCTTCCCCACTCGTTTTGTGCAGTACTTTGGGAACGGTTAAAAGGTCGGCACCTGAGGACCGGAGGGCTCTTGTTGGCTGATACGAAATTAGGAAGTCAGAGATGTATGTGGGTGCTGTGCCATTTAGAGCTTTGTAGGTGAGTAAAAGTACCTTGAAGTCAATTCTAAAGGAAACTGGGAGCCAGTGCAGGGTGGTTAAGATGGGAGTGATATGTTCTCTCTTTCTGGTCTTTGTTAAAAGTCTGGCAGCCGAATTTGAATGAGCTGGAGTTTCTCTATTGACTTCTTGGGCAGGCCAGTGAAAAGGGCATTGCAGTAGTCTAGTCTGCTAGTAATAAAAGCGTGAACTAATTTCTCTGCATCCGCTTGTGTTAAAAATGGCTGTACTTTGGCAACATTTCTCAGGTGAAAGAAAGCCGTCTTAGTCACCTTACTAATATGGGCCTTAAAGTTTAAGTCGGAATCTAAAATGACACCTAGGCTTCTGGTTTGGTTTGGGGAGCAAGGTCCCAAAGCTTACTAAAAAGGGTTTCTCTCTCAGATTTTGGTCCTAGCAAAAGTATCTCTGTTTTATCCTCGTTTAGTTTTAGGAAGTTGTCACTCATCAATTTGTTTATAGCAGTCAGGCAGGCAGTCAGCGAGCTTAGGCCATCTGAGTCGGTTGATGATGTGACCTAATGGAAGCATGTACAGAGAGAATAGCAGGGGACCAAGACAACTTCCCTGAGCTACGCCAAAGGGTAGCTCATGTTTTGTAGATACATGGTCGCCCAAACTAACAAAAAATGTTCTCCCAGTTATATAGGTTCGAAACCAGTTTAGAGCATTTTCTGAGAGGCCGACCCAGTTTTCAAGACAGTCAATTAGGATGTTATGATCAATGGTGTCAAATGCCGCGCTTAAATCTAAGAGGATGAGGATTGACACTTTATTCGAGTCAGTGGCAAGTCTAAGATCATTTACTATTTTGACTAGTGCCGTTTCTGTGCTGTGATTTGATCTGAAGCCTGATTGAAACTTTTCTAAGATACTGTTCTCATTTAAAAAAGCATTGAGTTGATTAAAAATCACTTTTTCTAAAACTTTGCTCATGAATGGCAGATTGGATATAGGTCTGTAATTATTAAGAATGTTCTTATCTAGATTTGACTTTTTTAGTAGAGGCTTCACTACTGCTGTTTTGAAGGCATTAGGAAAGATGCCGGTTTCTAACGAAGTGTTGATTATCTTTAGGATGGAAGGAGACAAACTACTATAGATGTTCTTGAGAAATTTACTAGGGATTGGGTCAAGAGCACAGGTGGAGGAGTTTGTTTGAGTTACGATCTTACAGAGTTCAGTTTGCGTAATATTGTTAAAGCATCTAAGAGTCGGCGGTTTTTTGTGAGGTGTGTCAGGCTTATTAGTTCTTATGACCATGCCTGTCCTAATCGAAATAACTTTATATCTATAACTTAAATGCAGAGAGTCATTGGAGGGAAGCGAGTGTAAAGTAGCATTAGCTTTGTTTTTAGCCATAGCCATAGTACTTTCCTTACCACGGTGTATTGCAGATTCAAGATTCAGAATTTTCTGTTGATGACCGTAGCACTTTATGCAGACAGACGGATCCGTGTAAGTTGGTAGTAGTGGCATCTCCGATGTAGGCATCCGATTTAAGTTGATAATTTTAGTTAACTAGCGATTTTAGTTAACTAGCTGCATGGCAAAAGGGGCAGCTAGTTAACTAGCTGCCATGGTCGTAAGGCCAGCTAGTGAGCTAGCTAGGTCGTAAACCTCTTTTTAAAATGTAGCTAGCTAACTAGGTGGCCAATGGTCAGCTAGCTACATATAGCTGCACGCCGTTTTAACATTTATTCGTCTTCATCTTTTAGCCCTAGCTAACTGCCCATTTGCCCTACTAGCTAGCCATATGTCCCAGCTAGTTGCGTTAAAACGCCAGCTAGTTCACTAGCTAATGAACAAAGTGCCGCTAGTTAATTAGCTACACTAAAAGAAGGGCAGCTAGTTGACTAGCTGACACTGTGTTAAGGCCAACTAGTTAACTATCTACGTTTTAAAAAGCCATTTGCGACCTAGCTCACTAGCTAGGTGGCTGGCTCTTAAGGCCAGCTAGTTAACTAGCTGCACATATGCCACCGCGCCGCTTGAACATTTATTTGGCTTTCATTTAATATGCAATGGAGGCGGGCAATGGGCGTCCCCTTATGAGTTCACTGAACGTGTTACCCCTAGAACCCACCAGACGCGCCAGCACAAGCACACGCGCACTGCTGCGCTTCACTTCCACTCCCATGTTAACGAATTGCCGCGGTTCTCACCGGCCACGCACGCACGGCAGGCGGGCGGACGGCTCGCGGGCGTGGAGCTGATTTTTCCGCTCCGGGCGGAATTTTCTGGCCATCCGCATGCGCAATCTCATAGAAATACATTGAATATGTTCAATATCTGCATTATATCACCACATTTTAATGTTTTTCAACCTACTAATCGTTTTACAATTGTTTAAATTATTTTAATACATATTATATTTTAATATAGGCCCTAATGAAAATGGGAACAGAGACAATCACCATTGTCCATTATGGGATGAATGAAGTTAAATCAAGTCATACATTTTGCATATAACCAGTTATTCTCGTTTTATAATGCTTTTTCTTTATTATAGTATACATACATACACAATACACAGGTACTACATAATCAAAATAGCTGCTAATTCTGCTAAAATTAAATGTTTAGAACATGTTGATTACTGTCTTAAATAAATAATATTAAACGGACTTTATAAAGGAGGCATTGTCTCGTTTGCTACATTTAGCTTTTAAAAAACAACATTCTATATAGTTTAGATATTTGTTTTAATATAATCAAAAGTGTGATCAAAGCAGTTCATGGGGTGTAGCTACCCACATTCTTCTCCTCAGGAGCACTTGGAGCAAGAGGTAAACCGTAATTGCCTTCCTCATGTTTACAACTCGTATTGAAACAAACAAAAAAACTATTATATTAATATCGCGAGATAAAGTAATCACTCAACTGATTTCGTTATAATGACATAATTACATTAGCTATAGGCTACAAAGTAAAAATCAAAAGTAGGCCATTTGCTGCCAGCCAGTGAAGACTTGTTTATTGGTCTGATTTATGTGTACTATTTTCCCATGTAGCTACTATATATTGACAGTATGCAAGTTTTCATTTTAATTAACCTGTCAAGCAGTAAGACAAATAGCAATATTTACTTATCCATTATTAAGCGAAGCTCACAAATCCGGAATGTAAACTGTTTGTATAGCGCGTCTCGTGTCATTCACGGAATGCGCTCCGAAAAAGCAATAAAAGCGTTTGTGCCTTTGCGCGTCTAGTGGGTTCAGTTCTGCTCAAATCTGCGCGCGCAATAAGCGTCTGGTGGGTTCCAGGCGTTAAAGGCAGAGGCGCAGAGTTGTGTAGCTAGGCTAATTGTCGTTGAACTGAAAAATATTACGTTTTTTCGGAGACTACCTTGATTCTCAGAGGCAACGTTAACTTAATCATGCATCGTTATGTATGTTATGACAACAAAACCTTTTGGCCTTGTACATACTGGGGTTTTAGTTTCGGAAACGTTTCAGTTTTGAGGTTTTCGCTACCTTGACCTGCTCGTACACATTACTCAAAGGCATTCTGTGGTTTTAGAATGCTCCGCGCAGCACGTTTCCTTGACAATGGTCTTGATCTTTTGTGTCCCTTGGTAGACGCTCGCCTCCCGTTATTAGCTAATGTTAGTACTGTCTTTGCTGTAACGTTAACGTAGGCTATGGCTTTGAGACAATTGAGCATAACTATACGACCATATTCGACAAGACTATCGGGTTTGGTATGAAATATGTGTATTAAATTATTTCCCTCAAGATCATGAAGCATATGATTCTAGCTTGATACAGAAAGCCTACAATAGGGTATGATAAATTTGCGAAATACGTATAAAAAAAATATTAGATGCAGCACGAACTTCGTTACAGGCAAACAAAATTGATTAATATTGCGTTTCACAATGACTGTGACCTATGTAGGTCTACTGTATTTTTGTGTTTTGAGAGAGAAAAAAAAGTACCTCTAACTGTAAGCTCTGTTGAAACAAAAGCTTTGTAATAACAAATAATAATAATAATAAAAAAATACAAATATAGTTAGCCTAACTTAAAGGATAAGTTCGCTATTTTGGACCTTGGACCCTATTTGCGGTCTGTCTTCCATGAACCTGACACATTGAGTCCATATTTTCGCTGATCGGTCCAGTATTGAGCTAGCTACAGATTTCCTGTAGGCTCTCACTGGGCTACAATAGAAGTCAACGGGGCAATTGTAAATGTTATGGAAAAACAACGATAAATGTGCTTTTATAGCTCAGTGTGTATTCTTACGGTCTCAGTATGCTCTCCTGTGAAATGTAGGCTATCGCAAACGCAAACCGAACGTTGAAACAACAGTTCCATTTGAAACAGAACTATTTCTCCGACCGCACTACCTCGCACTGTAAACTTCCGCAGTCTAGCTACGTTGTAGAGAAGGGCGGGCCGCTTGAAAAGCAGTTGATCACAAATCCTGACCTCCCGTTGGAGTTTACTAGCTAGTAGCCTACAGCAGAACTATTTGTAACGCAATGTTTGTAATCATCATTTGCAACTCTTGCAAGAACACCAAAAGTCCCCCGAAATTCTTGGTCTAGCCTCAGCAGCGACTTCGGATAACATTACCTGCGCAACTTCAGCCTCTCTCTCTTCTCTTTCTCTCTTATCATCCATCTCTTGTAGTTCCGTGTCCGTGTGTTCTGGCTCAAATCTGTAGCCAGTAACGTCAAAGTCAAAATCGAATTCTTCGTCTTCGTAATCATTATAGTAATCCATCATCCAAGTTTTTTTGTGCAA
Organism: Synaphobranchus kaupii; assembly: GCA_029718625.1. Classification (NCBI taxonomy): domain Eukaryota; kingdom Metazoa; phylum Chordata; class Actinopteri; order Anguilliformes; family Synaphobranchidae; genus Synaphobranchus; species Synaphobranchus kaupii. Next base: position 9,184,731 of record CM056386.1, on the reverse strand, counting down.
ATTGTAGCCTACGTTGCTGCAGGTAAACAAACGTAGACTGCTCACCTAGATAGTTTCGTAAACGGCCGGCACACCTTCCCGCTCCCCCACCCCCGACACATAGTACTCCGCGGGAGCAGCGAAAACAAGCAACAGAGAAATGCTTACGTCCAAGCCATGCCAAGCACGTAAAAATGTTCGGCTTGAGATACATTTCACAGGAGAGCATACTGAGACCGGTAACAATACACCCTGAGCTTCCCGTCTCATTTATTGTACATGAAAGCACATTTATCGTTGTTTTTCCATAACATTTACAATTGCCCTGTTGACTTCTATTGTAGCCCAGTGAGAGCCTACAGGAAATCTGTAGCAAGCTCAATACTGGACCCATCAGCGAAAATATGGACTCAATGTGTCAGGTTCATGGAAGACAGACCGCAAATAGGGTCCAAGGTCCAAAATAGCGAACTTATCCTTTAATGTTTTGTTCAATAACTTATTTGTTTGGAATTATACCATATTCTATATACAAAGGTAAAGATTCAACTTTGTTATAAGGAGTGGTTTGTTTTTGCAGGTTTAATCTGGTTTAAGAGTAAAATCCTAATTTGTCTGTTGCCCAAAAAAGTGTCCTCTCCAGAACATTTGGCATGAGCATAATAGAATATTACCTTTTCCAGATTGGAAGTAATGACCTGCTGTCTGTCATTGTGTTGTGAAATGGTAAAATTTATTTCCCCTATATCCAGATGGGACAGCATGTCACATTCCAGCAGAGGGGACCACATACCAACAACACAATGCCATTAACAATTAAACAATATTAAGCAACACAACCTGGCTACAGTGCTGTCCATCCATCTTACAAATTGTTGTAAGTTTAACGATTAAGATTAAAAATCTAACACCGTTATTATGGCCATGAGTTCAATAGATGTGGATGGTCTGGTCTCCAGAACAAAACATAAATTATACCAGTAATTAAGCAAAGACAACATTTTCAGAATATTTATTTCACACACTATGGAGACATTCTCAAAAGGCAAATAAACTGTAGGACTATTCCCCTTCACCACCATTCAACCCACCATGACACTGGGTTCTTTGTCATTTTGGATGTTTATTGTCAAATCAGAAAAATATGAACAATGATTGATGACAGGTTTTGATATATTTACAATATACTGCAGTGTATTCTTTTTCCATAGGGGATGGATGGTCAACAGCAGTCTGAGAACCGGTGTGTATGCAGGTTTTTGCTGCTACCATTTACCCTGGCTCAATGAGCTAATTAGTCATATACACAAACACCGATTCACTCAACACTACAATACAAGCATTCAGGCACAATAACATTCATCAGCTGCTGTTCATATCAAGGAAAGTAGCAAAAATCTCTAAAATTGGCTAAATAAATAATTAAGAGCATAAGTTGGTCTGAAATACAGAAACAGGTTTGTCCCCCTTTCCCATTCCTGCCTGCATGGATGAGTGTAGTTGCAAACGAAGGAAAAAGGAGAAACCAGCGAGATTGAAGGATTATGGAATAGCCTGGAATGTGTGCTCCCACCTCATCAAATAAATCAGAAAGTATATGAATGCCTTTTGTTGTACTAAGTAGGGGAAGGAAACTGGATGGCCTTGAAGGTCATGATCATGAAATATAGCCCAATGAGTGTGAAGGATTGTCTTCAATGAGAAGGTCATATTAACACTATCCAGGTGGCCCTTAGTGGTAGTCGTCAATGTCCCAATTATAATATTCACATTTCTATGAAATTATAAATGGCAACTTTAATTGTTTACAACCTTCATCTTTTGCCACAGTCATAGACAATGAAATGCACAATGCACCGTTTCTACATGCTAAAAAAATCATGTCATGCCAACATTTCCACAGGGACCTATTGCAATTTCGGCTGTAATACGTTGCTGTTATGTAAAAACACACAAGATGTTTTTTATGTAGCCTATATAAAATATTAGGCTATGTATTTTTATGTGCATTAGGCTATGTGATCTATATGGGGGACCATACACCAAGGTAACATCAAAATTTGGGAGGGTGAGACCTCCTGAATTGTTTAGGCTACCATATGTTTACAACACATATGTAAATAATAACAAAAATATATGTTTGTAATATATAAGAAAAAAATGCCAAAGTGTGATAGTTTACAGTTTGGTTTCACCACAGGCATTCGCACAGAAAAATATCTGGATGCCATCTCCTGGCGAAAATGGTATTTTCCATGCATTGATGAAAACCTCTGTCAAATTTTGAGCTCAGAATAATTGGTTTTATTCATATAACATAGGCCTAGGCTACAGACCAAAGATTTGCGACGCAATGAGCAGCAGTGTGAACATGGTGTGAACTAATGTTACCGCATCTCAGAACGTCTGATAATGAGGCTTGTCGTTGCAGGCGATTAATCTAATCGCAGGTGGCGAGTTTTATAAGAGAATGTACATGAATGCTATAGTTACATTTTTGTAGGCAATCAATTTGTATTTTGTCTCCGGTGACACCAGCTCTTCTAGGTGTGCATAGCCTATTGTTCAGGGAACAGATGGGTGAAATTAAGAAACGGTAAATCCAGGTGCTTTGGTTCAGTCAACAGAACTTTACGGAAGCCTTGCTTTTATTAGCAATATTGCTGCTACAGCAAGCATCTCGCTAACGTTACTACTTTCCTCCATTTTCGCAATATTGACCTAGATATTTTCCAGGTGAATATTGCAACCAACCTAGAACCAAGAAATTGACCGATTAGGTTTTCTTTGGTTGTCAAATCAGCTTAATCTCCATTAAATTCAATTGGCAGACAGCTCTGTTGCGCAGATCAAGCATACTTCCGGGTGCTTCACTGCCTGGCCCCTCCCACCCACTCCAGTTCCTATATACGCTAGGCCACGCCCAATGCCCGCCTCCCAACAAAAATTTGAATATTAAGTCTAGCTGTCACATGCGTTTCAAAAGTGCAGCTAGTTAACTAGTTGGCCATAAGGGCCACCTAGCTAGCTAGCTAGTTATATTTTAAAAAGTGGTTTGTGACCTAGCTAGCTTACTAGCTGGCTTTAAGACTATGCCAGCTAGTTAACTAGCTGCCCCTTTTGCCATGCAGCTAGTTAACTAGCTAGATGCAATTTCTTATTTTTAGCTAGTTAACTAGCTGCCTTTTTGGTGCACCTAGTTTTACCACAACTAGGTGGCCATTTGTCACAGCTAGCTGTGCCAAAAAGCCAGCTAGTTAACTAGCTGCCCCATTGATTTCAGCTAGTTAGCTAGCTGACTTTTATGGACAGCTAGCTGGCTTTTCGGCGCAGCTAGCTAGGTCGTATGGCCAACTAGTTAGGTCGAAGGCCACAGCTAGCTGTGCAAAAAGTCACCTAGCTGTGCAAAATGGCCACCTAGTTAACAAGCTAAAAATAAGAAATGACATCTAGCTTGCTAACTAGCTACGTGGCAGAAATGGCACCTAGTTAACTAGGTGGCTGACATTAAGGCTTACTAGTTAACTAGCTAGCTCACAAGCCCTTTTTAAAACACAGCTAGTTAACTAGGTGGCATTTATGCCATAGGTTTTCAAAGACTTTTGCCCTCAACTAGTAAGCTAGTTGTAAAAGTGTTCTTACAACTGAACTAGCTAACTAGTGTGCCTTTATAAAACCTAGCTAGTTAACTAGTAAGCACCACTTTATGGTAGCTAGTTAACTAGCTGCGCTTTGTCTGTGCTTACGACCTAACTAGTTAACTAGCTGCACTTTTGTGCCACCTAGTTGGCCAAAACGCCACCTAGCTGTGCTCTGAGCACAGCTAGCTGGCTTTTTGGCGCAGCTAGCTAGGTCGTATGGGCAGCTATTTGGTCCAAATGGCAGCTAGCTAGGGAAATTGTGGTAACTAGTTAAGTCATATGGCCAGCTAGCTAGGACAAATGGTCAACTAGCTAGGACTAATAAGGTAGCTAGCTACGGAAGTCGAATAAATGTTAAAACGGCTTGCCATACCCAATGTTCCGCTGCACATGTGAAGTAGTGGACTGCATGCAAATGCAGTAGATGGGACAAGGAAGTACGTCTTCAATTCTGATTGGTTAATATTTTAAATGGTCTGGAGAGCCTTAAAATGTCCATTTTAAGAGCTCAGCGTGAGCTCTTTTTTAAAGCTTAAACATTTAACTGTTCAATCTATGAATGTCAGTATGATTGATTTAACGTTGATATTATGAGAGCCGTATAGCCAAAATATCTACATCACGTTAATCTTAATGTTAATGATCCTCCGATAGGCTATTTCTCCCCCAAATCATCATAATCGCATAAAAATAGGCTACCAGAATGTAATATAACTCTGTTCATTTTTAACACATAGGTTAAGAGTTCAAACATTTTCTGCGTGTTAAACGTCACATTTTCGTTTTATTAATTAGGTGGTGAGTTCGGCTCATGGAATGACGACCGGCCCACCGGAATCAATAGGCTAGACGGAGACGGTCTTTCTAGCTATTCAATTAAAAAATACAAACAACAAACTAGCATAAATGCAAGAATGATTTTGATGGCAGTGAATGACATTTCAAACAGGACACACAATAATGTTATCTCATTTGGTGTTTTGATGATGGTCAAGCGCTAGCTGCATAACACGTCGCTCCAAAATCTCATATATTCATTTGGGTTGAGATTGTGACTGCGAAGGCCATAATATATGACAGGCGCGGCCCGTCTATATGGGCAGGTGGGGCAGAGCCCCACTAAAGAATTTGTCCACCCTAAAACATAGTTCCTCATCAGAAACTGCTATCCACATTAATAAATTATACATTAAATTGCAATGCATAATAACCAGTATCTATTCAGTCAATTAAACAAATAACTTATTTTTTTCCTTTTTATTTGAGGGTTGGAATCGTCATTTCAATTATTCGGGCTCAATTTAGGGTATTGCGCATACTGGGGCAGACAATGCAGTGCCCTGCTTCCACAAGCAGATTTATTATGGCGCCCAGTGGTTAAATGTGGAAACTGCAACAACAGCTAATATAGTCTCATTGGGGCAACGATGATTCTGCCCTACTCGCCTACTTCGCAGCCCTCTACTGTTTATTGTGTACATCCGCACGTCGCGGCAAAAGCAAAAATGGCGACGAGCGGTCTTGTTCCTCGAGTGTCTGACAGTGTAGAGTTTCTTTTAAAAAACCCATTTGAACGTCTACAATTTCAAGACAAGTTAGTAATCAAGCAGCTTGGCCCTGACAGACCAAATATTAACATCACTCAACAAACAAAAGACAAAGGGAAAACGTACAACAGGACATTTTCAAGAACATGGTATGACAAGAAAACATGACTGTGGTTGTCCTTCACGGAATACAGTATTCTGTTTTCCATGCCTGTTGTTCAGGTCAGCACTGGCAGGACCAGGACAAGGAGATATATGGACTAATGCAGGTGTGAGTGATTTGAAACATTTTTCAGAACGGGCTAAGAAACATGAATCAAGCAGAACCCATTTACACTGTGCATTCAAGCTAGCCATACTTGGTCAGGCTAACATAGCAGCACAACTTGACGAGAGCTACCACATAGGTGTGCGAAATCACAATAAGGAGGTGGACAAAAACCGACACATTCTATCGAAACTAATAGACTGCATAAAACTTTGCGGAGCGTTTGAACTAGCCCTTAGAGGCCACGACGAGACTGAATCATCAGATAACCCAGGTGTGTTCCGTGGCCTTGTGGATTTAGTTGCGTCGTTGGACAGTGCGATGCAGGAGCACCTAGAAAAGGCAACAGTTTTCAAAGGTACGTCCAAAACGAACTACTGGATTGCATGCTAGATATAAAGCAGGGATACATCATACAGGACTTGAAAAACACAGAATTCATGTCAGTGCAGGCTGATGAAACGACATTTCTACACATTGCCAGTTTGTTACTGTGTTCCGGTATATAGACAACGCTAACACTGTCCAGGAGAGATTCTTTGGTTTCAAAGCTATTGATGGAGGTACTACTGCCGACTCAATCTCCAAAGTACTTTTGGAGCTATTGAGTGTGGTTTGTTCACCGGAGAAGGAGACCGACAGGAATAGGCTAATAGCGCAGACATTTGATGGGGCCAGTGTTATGCGAGGAGCAACAGGTGGCGTGAGGATGAAAGTCCAGGATATTTACCCCAATGCACATTTCATACACTGCTGTGCTCATCAGTTAAACTTGGTTATGCAGCAGGCCGTCTCGTCAATAACGCAAGTGCGGTGTTTTTTCTCTGATCTCCTAAGAGGACTGCTATTTTGGATAAGATTGTAGCTAGCAGGCTACCGTGCGCTTCACAGACGCGATGTCAGCACAGTTTATGAGAACAAGCTAATTTTGATAGAATGCTTTGAAACTATACAGGCATCTCGAGATTTTGACTCAGCCACAATCAGGGAAGCTAAAGGTTTCTGTCGTATGCTGGTGGACAAAGAATGTATTTTTTTCCTGGACTTGATTCACCAAATCATGCCCCGTGTTGAGGCACTGTTTCCGCAACTTAAAAGAAAAATATTGATGCAGTACAAGCACAAAAGATGACGACAAACTTTCTTGATTCCATTTAAAAGGTTTGTGACTCTGTGCCGTCTCTTTGCGATAGACATGCTGGTGCAGGGTGTACTAGACGAGGGAGCGCTCTAAACTTGCAGCGAATCGCATACGAGGTGTGTGACACAATAATTGCCAATGCGAGAGATAGGTTTGCCTTTACTGGACATTTGGCTGCGGCTACCCTGTTTGATAGTGAGCGTTTTCCTGAATTCTCAAAAGACTTCCCCCCAGAAGCTTTGAGGAAGGCAGTCGATGTCTATCCATTGTTAAGCAAACCACGACTACAGACTGAATTGTCGCTCATATACGAAAACCCTGACTTCAGGCCATGTCGCAGTGCAATGACTTTGTTTAATTTTTTTATCAGTAACAACTTGCAGGATGTGTTTTCTGAAACACTGAACCTACTTCGCATTTTGATCACGACACCGCGGAGTCTGAACAATGCTTTTCCACCCTCAAACGAATAAAAACTTTTTTGAGGAATACTATGTCACAGGACAGACGAAATGGTTAGCAATGTTGTCAATTGAAAAGCGACTGACGTATGAGATCCCTGATTTCAATAAAACTGTGATTGAAAAATTTGCGCATAAAGATTGGCGCATAAAATTTCTCTACAAATGAGGTGACAAGATGAGACTGTAACTTGAATAGCCTAATAATTTATTTAAGGTCATTATATAATGGACATATGAGTGCTTATGCATTTTATTATTTTTATAAGCTTGTTTCAAGTCCCAGCAAACATTTTATGTTCATTTCATTTTCGGTCTCCATCAGCCCATAAGTTATGGATACAATTTGTTATTAAAAGTATTATATCAAAATGGGCGTGGTTAGCAATTTTTGTTATGGAAACTCTGCCCCACCAGCCGCTACTGGTATATGATTCATATAATTTTCATAGTCATCAAACCATTCAGTGACCCCTCGTGCCCTGTGGATTGGGGCATTGTTATCCTGGAAGAGACCACTCCCATCAGAATGGAACTTCATCATAGGATAAGGGTGGTGATTACTCAGAATAACTACATACAGTACAATAAGTACATACAGGCCACCTTTCAATTTACCTGAAGTAAAGCACCAGAGTCATGTTTATCAAAAATAGATCATTCTTTATTACAAAGTTTTGAATACAAAAAGTGCAACATACACAAGAGGTAAAGGATGCATTCACAAAAGGATGTAAAGCTAACGGATGTAGGCCTATTCACTAACAGCTAACTGGATGCAACATTTTGTTCAAGTGAATTCTACCACACACTGCAACTGTTAACACTACCAATATTGTGGTCAAACACTAGCCTAATGTTTAACACTGGTAAAGATCACACACAAAGTGAATTCAAGGGAATGCAAAAAAAACATGACAAGGCCCTCTGCGGACAAAAAAAGACAAAATTTTACTTCCAGAAAAATGCATAAAACAAATAGGCCTACAATTCCTTTTTCACCTACAGTCAAGGCTCATTCTAAAATGGTAGTAATTAACAACGTTTTCCTTATACAGCTAACATGAAGATTAGAGCACTCCAAAAATAAAGCATTTATTATGTTTACAAATCATTTACACAATGCACAGCATATTATCTTACATGTAATCAGAGTTGGAAGTGTTACTTGAAAACTGTAATATATTACATATTACTAGTTACTTTTTTTTAAAGTAAAGCGTTATATTACTATATTAGCCTACTTTACAATTAAGGTAATGCGTTATATTACCCGTTATATTACTTCGCGTTACTCTGTCATAAAAATCACTTAAATCAGTTTTAAAATATTCCCCTTTCAGAAGTATGATTATTAGGACCATTTAACCTTACGTATTCATTATAAAATGTTGTTGAAATATGTTGTAGATTGTTTTACAAAACGATTGAAAAATGTATCACCTTCCTATAGTAGGCCTATAGCAACTGATAAAATAAAAGTCTACCCATATTCGTTCTTGCATTCTCACAATGCTTTGCACTTTTGTTAAAATCCTCATGCAGGCGCTTCACATCAACATTAGAGTTGACAGATTAATTCAACAGACAAGACTTTTTAATTTACCTCCTTAAACGTATTCAGCTCGTTTCAATTGACAATATACACGTAGTAACAGGGTGTTCAAAATGTTGCTTTTAAAACGATATTGACAAATATGAAAAGCTAATCAAATGAAAGATAGGGCTTTCACACTCAGCCAGTGTGGATTCATGGAAATAGGTTAAATACGCTACTTAATTAATTATTAATCGATTGGAGAGTTCTTGGTAATAAATAGAATTTGAAACGCAGCATGAAACGTAGCCTACAATATTAGGTTGAGTAAAACGTTGCTAATTTCGAAAATGTTAATTAATATTATTACACACATTTATATAGTAGGCCTAATGCGTTATATTACCACGTTACCTGAAAAAAAAAAAAAATTATTACATAACGCATTAGCCTACTTTAGTAATGCGTTACCCCCAACTGTGCATGTAATGTGTCTGTTTCCCCATAGCAGTAGGCTACCCATTTCATGTTTACAAACTAGGCTACTTTTAAAACCGAAATAGCACCGTGTGTTTGCATGTGGTACCCTATTTGTATCTAACCAAGTCAAGTAATGTGGACACGTCCCTGTGTCCCCCCATAATCCTACGCCCATGTGTCAAACCTTCCTCTCCTAACAAAATATCTACTCTCCCAATTAAATATATCCTACTACGAAATAAATACACAAATGGAAACTCGAACTCGATGTCCAAAACTGCTGGCAATTGTAGCCTATAGCCGAAACCTTCATCCAATCATATTACAAAAAGCAACTTCCTTGTACTAGTTTACAAGTGGATGTGCTAAAAACGTAACTAGTTAACTAGTGGACATGTTGGCTTTACTAGTTAACTAGTGAAGAGAAGTGTATGTAACTAGTTAACTAGTTAGGCGAAAATACAAACTCTTGCAACTTAAATAGTTAACGTGTTACACTGTTGCCACTTCACTAGTTAACTAGTGCTGCTTTAATTGCAGCACGTTAGGCTTAAAAGGCCACTAGTGGGTTGAAAGGCTGACTAGTTGTGGCTGTGGTGCCACTAGTCGGCACTGTGGTGAAACTAGTAAGGTTTATGATGTAACGTGTAGAATAAAAGTGCAACTAGTGGCTCAAAATGCATGACTAGTAAGGTGCCACTCTTTGATATCAAAACGGTTTTGTTGAACTAGTAAGACAAAATGACGAACACGTTGTGAAAAACGGCCAACTAGTGGGAAACTGTAAATTGGATATCAGGGATATGGAATAAATCCTCATTCGGCTTGCCATACAGTGCAGTTCTGGTACACTCTGCACAGACCAACCACAGCCGAAGTGAAATTCGGTAGTCAATACCTGAAATTCCAGGCAGTGCCTGCGGTTGTAGAATGGATCTGATCAAAAACGTCTCAGACGTAAAAAAAGCCAAGTTACTCATGCATAGCCTAGAGAGCGCTGTCTATAAGTCCTTAATTCCAACTTGCAAAAACTAGGCCTGCCTTTAAAAGTATTGATATCAAAATGTGGACAAGTTACAACTAACAATATTGCCTATCGTAGCTCACACTACATAAACTAGCTCTATTCCAAAGCAATTTTATCCAAACTTTCCTAAATGATTTAATGCAACTTGGCCCTGTGTTTCTGTTTGAGTCCAACACGGTTTGAGCCCAAAATGAAATTACACTTTAGTACCAACCAGGCGGGGTACGAACCCACGTCTCTCGCATCCTAAGGCTTGACGCTAACCAGAAGACCAAAGGGGTACAGTCACGTGATATAGGCTATAGGCCATTTGTCAGTGTCTGTCTGACTTTCACCATTTCGCTGTAGTACAAGTGAAATACAAGTGAAACATTGAACAGTTAATAATGGAAACGTCTTTTGCCTTTGCAATAAAAATACGTTTGTTAATGTGAAAATAATAACAGTGTAATAAATGAAAAGTATTTAACAGTTGCACATTGTTTTCATCGAAAATAAACTTGTGTCCTGTTGGGCTCAAATCCCCAATCCTCTGTGTGAGAGGCAGCAACTGTAACCAGTAGGCCACAGTAGTTTCATGGAATACACAAGGCCATATAGCGGTTTTGTCTGTGATTCTGTGATGTGTGCAGATTAGTTTGAAGTGTTTTTATTGGGCGATAAGCTTGGGAGAGCAGGTATGTGATGTTGTTATCCAATGGGGAGAATTATTATTTGATGGTATGGAGGCAGGCAGGTAGTGAGGGTCTCTGGGTAGGCAGGAAAAATGGGTATAAGAAGAAGAAGAAGAATCAGAAGAGGAAGGAGAAAAACCGCAAAATAACCAAAGTTTGAGGCTTTATTGTGTGGATGTGTGAAGTTCTATCTGAATGCTGCGTGGTTACATGAGGTCAGAACATACAGAAGTTAATGTTTTTAAGGGCTGAGAGTCTGTGGTCATTGTGGTTACTTCTGTAGGAAACCCTGAAAAGTGCCAAACTATCGGTGCTGTATAGGTATGGGGCATGCCCCGCCAAGCCGTAACTTGGCGGATGGCATACCTACCTTCCCAATTACATGTAGCCAACCGTATTTAGCTGCAGTGTCTACGTAGCCGTTGATAGACATCCTCTTTGATAGAATATATGCTACCGGGCTTAGAAGAATCTCCGTCGCTCTCCTCTTCTGTCTCTCCTCCAAAATACAAGCCAGGATTTTCTTTAGCCATGCTAATAAGTTGGCAAATCCGTAAATTTCTAGGAAAACGGCTGAGAAACACCTATTACGCATGCATATAATTTTGCTGCGTAATGTGTCTTCAAGTGTGTAAGACTGTAGCGATGCAACTAGACTTCCTGTTGCGCACAGCTCCAAATAATTAGACAGGTCATAAGCTTGTGGAAAGCATATAATGCCCTCTATTGGATACAATCGTTGTCAATAAAACGATAATTAAATTAAAAACGTCACAGCTGTAGGGACAACGGACTACATTTCCATTCATTCCACAGGAAACCCAAAAGACATTTAAAACACGGCCACAGCCAATCATGTCTCTTGGAAATATGAGACACTAAGGGTCATAAAACTAAAACAGATAAGACTGAAGGCATTCCAATCTGTCGCCCCAACCCAATTCAATTCTTTTACTCAATTCTTTAGGCAGCTCTCCATTTTCTCTTCCCCCTTTTGCTAGCTACAGAGCTACAAAGGTGGGCCGTGGACACAAGGAACGGGTTAGCTTGTCTACGGCATCTAACCATCCATCCATACATGCATTGGGCGAGAGGCAGGAATACACCCTGGACAGGCCGCCAATCCATCGCAGGGCACACACACACCATTCACTCACACACTCATGCCTATGGGCAATTTAGAGTCTCCAATTAGCCTAACCTGCATGTCTTTGGACTGTGGGAGGAAACCCACGCGGACACAGGGAGAACATACAAACTCCACACGGAAAGGCCCTCGGCCGGGATTCGAACTCGGTACCTTCTTGCTGTGAGGCGACAGTGCTAACCACTGCACCACCGTGCCGCCCATCTACCCATAGAACTGAATTAACTCCGACCGAGGTGCATTCCAGCCACGCACAAAGACGCAGGCGATAACCAGACGACCAGCAGAACTCCCGACCAGGGTAAGAAAGGCCAAAGGAGACGCCCTGGCCATCCACCTCATGGACAAGCCAGCTATAATCAACTCACCGCGGACTTCAGTAAGACTGATCAAACATCCCAGGCATAGCTTAGGATTTTAGTCTGAATTGTGTATTGGTGATTTGATTGTATCTTGATGTTGTGCGATAATAGCTATAAACTTGTTGCGCTGGTTAGCAAGCTAGCCGGCTGGCCTACCGTTTCATTGCTAATGTGGTAGTACTAACTAACCCGAGCAGGCCTCACTGGTTTGCCCCTCTATCCTAACACTGACTAACATTTGTGTGATATGATCTCATTTTAGCTTACTGTAGATGGTTAACAGTATTTCCTGACCGAAGTGCATGAACTTATTTATAGTAACGTCAGTTTTGAGATCAATAATCACCATTGTGCTGCGACACAGTTCGTTTACTCCACGTGATTCCTTTGTTCCCTGAACGCACACGTGGCATAGGCCTACACACCGACACACACACACACACACACACACACACACACACACACTCATATGTGCATACACACATATAAATGCTACAATACGCACACAACACTATATGTCTATTTAGTAGAATGTAATATTCATGTTTTTTCTTGTTTAATAAATCTATTTTTGTTAAACCTGGTGTTTGTTCTGATATCCTATGAACACGAGGACTGAGTCAACCTAATCATTAGAACGTAATACCTTCAACCCTTATGAATTATTAGTTATTAGTGCTTTGATGGTAAATTGAAGTAGTAGTAATTATAATCTATAATAATCAAATGAGACAGATTAATTTTAACCTAACTTAATAATAATATGGGTAAACCTCATTATTCCATAGTTATTGCCTATATTTCTGGCATCCCATGTAAGAGTTTATATATACAGAGGCATATTCCTTACATTTGTGGTGCCCTGGTGTGAGGATTTATAAATATTTCTTACATTTATTGGCATCCCGTCAAGGAAATTATCTACATTTATGGTGCCCGGGTGAAGACTGGTAAGACGAACATGTTTTAATTGTCTTGGACTTCTTGCATATATGTTCTTGTTGTTTGTTTCTGTAAAGGATGTAGGGCTCTATTTTCAAACCGGCGCAAACCAGCGCAAGGGGACGGTATAGTCAAACGCAAGCTTGTTGACAGCATCAACGTCTTAAAACTAGCGCTATGGCGTTTCTCAGCAATACCGCTAGGATCAACAAATTCTCAACATAACATCCTTTCGCTTGCGCTGCAGTGGCGCTGTCTGGGGCGTGTTCTAAAATACTTTTGGCGCAGTGACAATTTCAACCAACGAAAACCCATTGCGTTATGATCAGCTGGAACCACCTCTTAGCGGCAACGCAATAGACTCTGGCAATTTGGCAACTTATTAGTCATGTAGTTCTATGTAGTGTCTATAGGTGATGCCAACTCCATTTAATGAACAAATAGCCTATAATTATTATTAATTAATTAATTTTAATTTAAACTACTAGAATAAAACAGGGCAGCTTACAAGAAACTTGCGATCATGTAGGCCAATAGCCTATAATATATAAATTACACATTGACACAGTTGAATCATAAGCCTACCATTTGAATCATAATTATGCCTACATCACCTAATGTAGGCTAATTAACCAAACGATTCATTTAGTCTTCAATCAATCATCAGCAGGGTATATAAGTGACTATTTATGGAGGCCGGTGTTAGTGGCCTAAGGATTCAATCCTGTGACGACGTTTGCGGCGACGACGACAATACACAGAAAGGATATACTTTCAGCGGGTGTCCTTCCTCAACTATACGGACAATGAATGCAGTAAAAAGTTACATCTTTCAAGAGAATCAGTAGCCTACATCTGCCGCATCTTAGAGCCGCATCTTCAGAGTGACTCCGCGCTTACTTTTTATGCGACTGGGTCATTCCAGCATACCGTCAGTTCCACCTCCGAAGTCTCCCAGACAGCTGTCAGTGCTGCCATTCAGGCTGTGACATCAGCCCTGGTCAACCAGGCCAACAGGTATATTACTTTACCTTCGTCACCAGAACGCCAGCGCGAGACAAAACTCGCATTTTTTCTCAAGTGTGGGTTCCCTGGGGTGCTTGGTGCTATCGACTGCACGCACATACAAATCCGCGCACCACCCAAGCATGCAATAGTTTTTGTCAATCGCAAATGAACACATTCCATCAATGTCCAGGTGACATGCGATGCCGGCTGCAAAGTCACACATGTATTTGCCAATTACCCAGGTTCAGCCCACGACTCCTTCATTTTGGCAAACTCTCAAATTCCTGGAGCCTTCGAAGGGAACGTGGATGGGTGCTTATTGGGAGACAACGGGTACCCTTTGAAGCATTGGCTGATGACACCATACATCGCACCCAGCACTAGAGCACAACACATTTTTAATCACCGACTAACAAAGTCGGTGTTGCCATTGAGAGAACATTTGGCCTACTCAAAATGAGATTTAGGTGTTTGGATAGGTCGGGTGGATCACTGCAGTATACCCCTGAGAGAGCAGCTGCCTTCATGGTGGCCTGTTGTGTGCTGCATAATATCGCACATCTTCACCAATGTGAAATGCGCCTGCCAGAAGATGTACTTCAGCACCACAGACAGCGACAAAATGAGCTTGCCCCACCTGCACCAGTGGTCGCGGTCCCCATCACAGCCAGAGCAAAGAGAAATCAACTGGCTGAGCGGTTTAATAGGGCTAGATAAATGGTAAGTATCGGATCAGCTTTTAAAATGAACATTTCAATGCATGTTCCCACGTAGAATCATACGCACATCCAAGTTGACGGTCCAGTGCGTTTGGGTTGCTCATTATGAAATTGCATGGAACGATTGTGTTCCAACTGGCTTTTTTTTAAAGCATGAGAACAACAATTTGATTGGCTACCATAGAGACACACCTTGGACATTTAAACCCAGCCTTTTAGCAATACCGCCATCAAGTGCGCCAAGATTGCCGTCATGAAATTACCAAATTTCTCGCCGACACGCCCTCAGAGCGATACCGCCAAGCGCTTACTCTTGTGTTCACCATTGCGTTTGGTTTATTAAAATAGAGCCCGTAATGTCCATGTGAATGTGCTGTAGATGACATGCATGGTTAAATTTGTTCCTTGTGTTTCAGAGATAGAATCGCTGAGGATATTGCTGGTATGGCAGGGATTAGCAGGGGGGAATATAGAGTATAGAATTATTGCTTCACCTTGCATGAGTAATACTCCACATGTCGGAATATAGAGACACATTCCCTACACAGCTATGTAATCAGTAAGCCTGGTTTTACACAGAGCTTGTTCAGATTGTATACTCTTGTTCTAATGCGCTGTGTATTTCTCAAACGGATTGTCCAAGGCAATAAATGACTACGGAATCTTGAAAGGGACATCTCTACACGTAAAATCAATGGTAAGATTGTATATTTATTCCATATTTAGTAGCAGATATTGATAGTAGAATGAAATGGTATGATTACACAAATGATTTCACTTGTTTATTTCAGTATTGGGTTAGCAGCCCTTTCACTGCTGTATTAGCATACCTTCGGGCTATTGTTGGCTTTGTCTCGTTATGACGGAACACAAATTTTTGGTGATAAAAAAATATATTTATATATATTTCACACATGGGTAGGTACAGTTGCAGGTGAGTGTGGGTGGGGCGTTGCTTGTTTGCCAACATAAAGGCGATTTTTGGGCTGTGTAAGAATGAGCGCAAACAGCCCTTTTAAAATAATTTTTAATTAATTGATTACAAATTGTTTAATCCACGAGTAATTTCCTGAATGTATTTTTTAATTCCTAAAATAAAATGTAAATGGTAGAAAATTATAAAATAAGCTATTTTCCCTTCAGTGCATTTACAGTCCATTCGTGCCTCTGCATTGTATGCGTGTGAATGACTGTAGTCTGACAATTTGCTGTCGGCTGAACATGTGTCAAGTGTCAACTGCAACAAAGAAGGTTGAATATAGTCTAATACATTCAGCCAACATAAATGATCACATAACCTACTATTTGAAAGAGATTACTACTAGTTTAACTCAGATAAAGGGAACTACTTTGAAATGTCAGCCTACTCCCCATAAAATTGTCAACATTATTAATAATAATAATAATAATAATAATAATAATAATAATAAATATATTAAGTGTCGCATATGTGTAGTCTATGTGGGGGTGGTGGCATCAAAGCGAGTTATGTAGGTAGTGACAAGCTGATAATTTTTTTGTGCCGATAGGAAACAGCAGAAGGCGGCACTTAATATCACAAAACTTGAAAAGGTGGAGGTGGATTGTTCAGTGCCGGGTGCAAGGAATGAGGTAAGAGGAGTCATTGCAGGTGTTCCATTTTCAGTGACTGAGGATATGCAGAAATCGGGTGTGCAGAGTGGGAAGTTTTTAAGGCCACTCAGTTTGAAACCACTACGGAGGGGAAGAAAGAGTCGACTAAGACTGTCCTTCTTTACTTTTGAGCCACTATCATAGCCACTATCTCAGTATATTCCACAGAGATAGTGGCTAAAAGTCGAGCCGTTTGCACCTGCTAATTGAGGTAGTTGCCTATGGTGAAATATTCCTTTCACCATAGTTGAGGCTTCTTTTTATGGGTGCCTGCTCATGTTGGGGTGTGGGCGAATGAGGAGGCATGCTATTTGGAGGACTGAGCCTACGGTGTTGGTGAAATTGAGGAGGTCTGAGATGAAGGCATTGATCGAGCAGGTGGTGCAGTCACAGTGGCAGGCCTTGTGGGATAGTAAGAGTAAGGGGAGACAAATGTTTTTGTTCAGCCAATGGAAAAATAGCACAGAAAATACCAGTAACGTTTCATCTGCAGCAAGTTATTTCTCCAAGTTATCTTGCGTCTTTAACCTTTTCTGCTGTACCATGTTGCATGGGTGAAAGCAAAACCTGGTTATTCTTGCTCATGAGAAGGCCATTACATCGGCTCTTGATATGGATCAAAGTAGGCTAGCCTATGTGTTTTTATGCGGAATTTCCTTATTCCACTTCGTGAAATAGCTATCTCCCTGAAGTCCAGATGTGGATCATGTTGCAGTATAGGCACGACACGTCATGGGGTATAGCCATGTAGCGAACTACAGCGAGTAGATTCTTAAATTTTTTTAATTAAAAGCACAAACGTAATAGGTAATCGTACATTACCTTCGTTCGGAAAGAGAGTGAAACTGATATTGCGTCTTAAAGGATAAGTTTGCTATTTTGGACCTTGGACCCTATTTGCGGTCTGTCTTCCATGAACCTGACACATTGAGTCCATATTTTCGCTGATCGGTCCAGTATTGAGCTAGCTACAGATTTCCTGTAGGCTCTCACTGGGCTACAATAGAAGTCAACGGGGCAATTAGAAATGTTATGGAAAAACAACGATAAATGTGCTTTCATGTACAATAAATGAGACGGGAAGCTCAGGGTGTATTGTTACTGGTCTCAGTATGCTCTCATGTGAAATGTATCTCAATCCGAACATTTTTACGTGCTTGGCATGGCTTGGAAGTAAGCATTTCTCTGTTGCTTGTTTTCGCTGCTCCCGCGGAGTACTATGTGTCGGGGGTGGGGGAGCGGGAAGGTGTGCCGGCCGTTTACGAAACTATCTATGTGAGCAGTCTGCGTTTGTTTACCTGCAGCAACGTAGGCTACAATTTCCACAAAAAAACTTGGATGATGGATGACTATAATGATTACGAAGACGAAGAATTCGATTTTGACTTTGACGTTACTGGCTATGGATTTGAGCCAGAATACACGGACACGGAACTACAAGAGATGGATGATAAGAGAGCAAGAGAAGAGGCTGAAGTTCGCAGGTAATGTAAATTATTACAAATGATGATTACAAACACTGCGTTACAAATAGTTCTGCTGTAGGCTACTAGCTAGTAAACTCCAACGGGAGGTCAGGATTTGTGATCAACTGCTTTTCAAGCGGCCTCTCTACAACGTAGCTAGACTGCGGAAGTTTACAGTGCGAGGTAGTGCGGTCGGAGAAATAGTTCTGTTTCAAATGGAACTGTTGTTTCAACGTTCGGTTTGCATTTGCGATAGCCTACATTTCACAGGAGAGCATACTGAGACCGTAAGAATACACACTGAGCTATAAAAGCACATTTATTGTTGTTTTTCCATAACATTTCTAATTGCCCCGTTGACTTCTATTGTAGCCCAGTGAGAGGCTACAGGAAATCTGTAGCTAGCTCAATACTGGACCGATCAGCGAAAATATGGACTCAATGTGTCAGGTTCATGGAAGACAGACCGCAAATAGGGTCCAAGGTCCAAAATAGCGAACTTATCCTTTAACCCCTTGGGCTCTATTTTAATAAACCAAACGCAATGGTGAACACAAGAGTAAGCGTTTGGCGGTATCGCTCTGAGGGCGTGTCGGCGAGAAATTTGGTAATTTCATGACGGCAATCTTGGCGCACCTGATGGCGGTATTGCTAAAAGGCTGGGTTTAAATGTCCAAGGTGTGTCTCTATGGTAGCCAATCAAATTGTTGTTCTCATGCTTAAAAAAAAGCCAGTTGGAACGCAATCGCTCCATGCAATTTCATAATGAGCAACCCAAACACACTGGACCGTCAACGACAAGAGCGATTTTCCGCACAGGAATCAGACATACTTGCAACAGAAGTACAGGCTAGGGCTGTAGTAATTTATGGATCACAATCCACACCACCTCGTCTCCCAGAAGTTCTGTCCTGTTTTATTCTAATAGTTTAAATTAAAATTAATTAATTAATAATAATTATAGGCTATTTGTTCATTAAATGGAAGTGTAATGTTGGCATCACCTATAGACACTACATAGAACTACATGACTAATAAGTTGCCAAATTGCCAGTCTATTGCGTTGCCGCTAAGAGGTGGTTCCAGCTGATCATAACGCAATGGGTTTTCGTTGGTTGAAAAAAGTATTTTAGAACACGCCCCAGACAGCGCCACCCATCCCACTGCAGCGCAAGCGAAAGGATGTTATGTTGAGAATTTGTTGATCCTAGCGGTATTGCTGAGAAACGCCATAGCGCCAGTTTTAAGACATTGATGCTGTCAACAAGCTTGCGTTTGACTATACCGTCCCCTTGCGCTGGTTTGCGCCGGTTTGAAAATAGAGCCCCTTGGCACAGATGGCAAATTTCACCTATTTAGGGGGTGCTCTGTTTAAGGCTTTATAACTCCAGGTGTGAGCATCACATAAACTTGGTAAATGGCTTAAATGAAACAAGACAGGTGTACCATTTACAATACAAACTTAGATTTGTTTATTTTCATAATTTAAGTCAAAATAAAGTGCCACAAATGCAAAGAAACTTTGGAAAAAAAGTTTTTTTATTTTACTGAGAGCTACATAAGTGAAATCGGTAATATATATACATTTCCTGGATCATAAACTCCATGTCCACAAGTTTTGCAAAATCTGAGAATGATATTCAGAACTACTAAAGGTATATGATGCAAAATATAGCAGTGTACCCTGTTGTCCATTAGTGTCTCCAAATCTATCCAAATGGCTAAATTGTGCACTGCTCTAAAAAAATAAAAAATAATGATATATTTAACTACAAATCAACAGTTTTGGCTCATAAAACTCACTTTTGCATAATTTTCAAGTGGGAATTACTATATTTTCATCAGTATAGGGGGGTAGATATCTATGGGTCCAAAACCCCTATGCAAAACATAAAATGAATAAATTTGTTTTGTCCATTACAAAACAAATACATTTGATGGCTTGGTACTTCTGATAGCTTAGGATAAAAAACATTGATATCACAGTGTTACATACACCTAAATATGTTGCCTAATCATTCACTCTTGTACCTCAATAAAACATCACTTGTCCCTGTACTCTACAGTATGTATACTTTTGTCCTGGGATGGCATTTTTCTGTGTTCTTTTAATCTTTAAAATTTTCCTATTCATAATGACTCCAAGGAAATTTTTACCTTAATCAGCGCACAGTAAATTGGAATGAGCATTTGTCATGCCCTAAGAGACAAGTATACGCCATAGCCTATATTATGTATGATAACATGAACATAAAATAGTATTTCACCATCTGCAAAATGCTGCCAAATGTTCTATCTTCAATGAACATCGGTAGCCTACATCAAAAATACATTTAACGATTGCACTACAGTATGTGAAATGCACTCAAAATGCGAAAATAACAATAGGGCTATCAAACATATTGGAAAGACAGTGCTTGAGTGGAAACACGAACGTACATATGTAGCCAGCGAGACCAACTGTATTTTAGACGCAAAAATACTTACATATCGCAAAAGGGAAACTCCCCTCCATAATGCATATTCTATAGAGCTTGCGTAATACTAGACAGTTAAAACGAAAACTGCCGTTACGCTGGGCTGTAGTAAATTGCTCAAAGCACCCAAAAAGACTTGGCATATACCGTTGCGAAGGTTATAATGTACTCTATTGGATAAAAAAGCCGACAATTAAACCTGAATGAACTGTAATGCATGAGACAGGCTTACAGGGCATGGGGGTATTACGCGGCGACGTTTCAGATAGTGTAATAGCGTTATAAAGTGTTGTATATTTCTCAAACCGATTGTACCAGACAATAAATGACAACTGAATTTTGAAAGGAACATCTCGATGTGTAAACCCAATGGTAGGATTGTATATTTATTTCATATTTAGTAGCATATATTGCTAGTAGAATACATGGTAGAATGAGATAGTACTTTCATAGTTTATTTTGCATTTGAGTGAGCAGGGCTTTTCACGGCTTTTCTGGCATACGATCAGGCTATTGTTGGGTTTATCTCGTTGCTATGACGTTATTCTAATTTTATATGATGAATAAATATATTTATGAACTCAAACATAGACGCTATTGTCCACTATGTCACGCATAGGTAGGTATAGACTAGGTCGGGGGGTTGCTTGATAAAATGCAAGTTATTTTGGGAGAACATTTGGGAAATATGCTCTCACAGATGATGTAAACATTAGCTTCGAACTCAAGGCCTCAGAGGGTACGTATATAAGCTTAGCTAGATGACCAATGCGTTGAAGGTTGCTGGACCACAATTTGAGCTGTGTCTTGGTGATCTTACCGCTGGCCGGTGTGATTTGCAATAAACTTTTACTTTCTCTAGTAAAGTGTTGTTGTGTTTATTTGGAAAGAAGTCGGTTCCTAACATATTATTTTTTAACCCTTATTTTACCAGGTTAGTCCCATTGAGATCGATGATCTCATTTACAAGGGAGACCTGGCCAAAAATAGCAGCATTAAAAGTTACAGACAACACAACAACAAGCAACAAGGAAACATAAACTCCTCAAAAAAAGTTTGGAAACGTTATTTCGGTCGATTATTCCTCCCCTTTAATAATAGCAATTGGTATTGTATTTTATATCGTTGGAAAGCCTGATTAGTCACCTTTACAACGAGGTACAACTTGTAAGGATCATGCATTCGTGGAATGAGCAACACAGCTAACCGTGTGGGTAGCGGCCCAAAAAAATGTGCCAAAATCCCCTGCAATGTTCTTCTGTTGGTATTCACTCTCGTTTTGAGCTTCAAGTGCTGGCAGGTCTGCTATGCAGATTGCTGCACAGATCACGTGACACCTTTCAATGGGGGCAGTGTCATGGTGTGGGGCGGTATCTCTCTCACAGGCAAAACAGAACTTGTCATCATTGAAGGCAATCTCAATGCAGTGAGATATCGGAATGAGATTCTGGAGCCAGTGGCGATCCCATATCTCCAGAATCTGGGACCTAACTCCATCCTCCAGGATGACAACGCTCGCCCCCACAGAGCCAGGATCATCACAGAGCACCTCCAGAATTTGGGAGTGGAGAGGATGGAATGGCCTGCCGTGAGTCCAGACCTCAACTCAATTGAACACCTGTGGGATCAGCTTGGGCGTGCTGTACGTGCCAGAGTGACCAACGCAACCATGTTGGCTGACTTGCGGCAAATCCTGGTTGAGGAATGGGATGCCATCCCACAGCAGTGTGTGACCAGGCTGGTGACCAGCATGAGGAGGAGGTGCCAAGCTGTTGTGACTGCGTATGGATCTTCCACACGCTACTGAGGTCCCTGACAGTGTAAAATGAATAAAGTGTAAAAATGGCCAATATGTGTTGTTTTTTCCTTATTACTGTGGGAGAGTGCAATCATCCAATCCACCAAGCAACTCAAAACGAGAGTGAATACCAACAGAAGAATATTGCAGGGGATTTTGGCACATTTTTTTGGGCCGCTACTCACACGGTTAGCTGTGTTGCTCATTCCACGAATGCATGATCCTTACAAGTTGTACCTCGTTGTAAAGGTGACTAATCAGGCTTTCCAGCGATATAAAACACAATACCAATTGGTATTATTAAAGGGGAGGAATAATCGACCGAAATAACGTTTCCGAACTTTTTTTGAGGAGTTTAGAAAATATGCATTAAAACCGTTAAAATAAATTAAATTAAATTAAAATACCTACAGACAGCGACAAGTACCAACCGAATAATTTATCATTGTACTTATAAGAGCTTTAAAATCAGACAGAGTGACCAATTCCCTTAGTTTCAAGTCATTTTGAAGGCTATTCCAAGTATGTGGAATTATAATAATTATTTCCTTCCCAGTTCGGTCCTTGCACTTGGCACAGACAACAAGACCACATCGTGTGATCTCAGACTATAATTACCGACAGATCTCTGTGCAATCAGAGAGCATATGTAAGATGGGAGTTTACCTAGAATGGCTTTATAAATGAACAGGTACCAATGACTGAGCCTCTGCAATGTCAGCGAAGGCCAGCCAGCCCTGGAGTACAAAGTACAATGATGGGTTAGTGCTTTACAGTTTGTTATAAATCTCAGGGCACTGTGATATGCAGTATCTAACATGTGCAGGTAATAGGCAGGAGCATTCATGTACAACAGATCACCATAATCAAGCACCGGTAAAAAGGTTGCAGAGACCAGTCTTTTTCTGGCCTCAAAGGAGAAGCAGGACTTGTTTCTGAAATAACTTCAATCTCAATTTTTTAAGAAGATTATTAACCTGTGGTTTAAAAGAAAGGCAGTCATCAAGCCAGATACCAAGATATTTATAACAGGAGACAACTTCTAATTTCTTTCCCTGAGCAGTAATAATATCCAAGGTGTTCTCTGGCTTCTTCCTAACATTTGAGAATTGCATTACCTTAGTTTTGTCAGCATTTAACCTCTTCCTACCAAGGGCAAAATATACCAATTTTCAGCTGTTTTCACTAGTGACCAACAAAGCTGTTTATCTCAAAAACTGTAAAGGCTACAAATATGGTTCATAGCTTTTATTAAAAAAGAGAACTGCACTATTATGACTAAGTAGTCATAATTCACATACATACACTTCTTGCTACTTAATTACAACAATTTATGTACAGAAATTGTGAAAAAACTAAAATACGGGTACCTACATTCACATTTCTGATTTTTTACCTGATGAGCTACAAGAGCTATGGAGGAAATAACTCCTCTTCGTGATTCCTCAATATGCTGCCTATCTCTGCTAAAAACTCTACAGAGCTTTTTTTCAGGTGAACCATTTCAGTTACCAAAGTTGGCACAAATTGTGCCAAATTGTGCAAAATGGCAAGGTTCCAGAAAAGCCTCAATATGATTTATTTTTTAAGTTTTACAATAAAATCTGATAATTGGCAATAAAAGTTCATTTTTAGATGTGTTTTTGGTGTGTTTCATATTACACAACTAACTAGCCTACCCGTGGTCCCCAAAAAGGTCTCCAAACCCATGTAGCAGCACAGTGAATCTTGTATTCTACCAGAGCCTCATTAGCCAGAAATTAGTCCAGGTATAAAATCAAATGTTCACCCTAGATAAAATAAACCCCTGCATAATAATCAACAACAACAACAAACTCATCCTAATGTTATCTCTCCCTCATGTTACGTCACGTATAAATTGCTCATTTGTTTACCTTCACAGCCTGCTGCACTGCATACAGAACAATTTACTCAAGTGGAACAAAACAAACCCTTCAGATGCCATTTCATTCAAAAGAAACTCGGAACAGCTCGTCTCAGTGACGCAGTGATGTAAGGTAACAGATTATTTTGCCGGTATACCAGTGCGAATTCACTGTTATGTATAAAACAAATCCCTCTGAATTAAATGAATATAGCTAACATTACGATATTGTAACAATGGCAAGCTAGCCAGCAAAATTACACATAGCAGCTAGCTATCTATTTGTGCCTGAGACCGCAAAACCATATGTGGGCTAGGACCTGCTGCACGGAGAAACTCCTGAATAACCTAGACATAACTAACCAAAAATTGTATGAAAGAGACTGTAAAGTAAAAAGATAAACAGCGAATTTACCTTATGAATTGTGCTTTGCTAAACGGAATGTAGCGAGCTACGCTACAAGGTAAAAACACTGCGCCATATTGGTTTGATAATTACGCTTGGTTGCCTTCTCCTCTTACGCAGGGCTGCATTTACTTGATTTACGACTGCATTGTGTTGAATGAGGGCTTGTCTGAAAGATAAGAGTCTTGGCTATTGGCTGGAATATTTGACAGACAGTTTTAAAACCCAATGGAAAGCAAATAATACTCGGAGTGGAGGCGGGTCGATGCTAGTTTTTCCCACTTTAGATAGGCCTATTGTGCTATCAGTCAAAGAAATACACCCAATTGACGACGGTTTTGCATAAATCTCTGCAGTCAAGTACAAAACCACTGTGGCTAAAATATACTAAGCCACAGGATTGGTACTCCAGAAACTGGCTGAGTTTCACAACGCTAAACTGAACACAGCCGAACGAGTCGTAATCAAGTGCAGAAAAGCACAAGTCGGTTTAAAATTGGAAAAAAATAATGTACAGCCGTATGAAAGTTTTAAAGTATTTTTTCTTGAAGCCTAAAGGTATAATGATTTTTCAAACCAAAGCTTTGTGAAATACAATTAAGCAGAACAGTTTACCAGCACATTGTTTATGGTGTGACATCAAGCTGCAATACATGTTTGAGAATTAGGTCAGAGTTTCCAACGTTATTTACAAAGTTTTATCTCGACATTTTGGGCTTAAAGGAAGGAAGGAAGGTATGGATATATCTTGAGGATATTTAATCAAAATATTGAGGTAAGCAGTTTATTATATATTATTAAATTAATGAAATGTATAATTGAATAATTTCCATCACGCCCGCGTTACCGCTAGGGGGCGTTTGGCAGCAAGAGGTTAAAAGCAGCTTTAGTTGTGAGAGCTGAGTCTGAATAATATTAAAGACAACCTGCAAATTGGCAAGCGCCTCTATAATGGAGGGACCAGCACAATATACCACGGTATCATCCACATAAAAATGAAAGTAGGCGCCATCCACATTTTGACCTAAACTATTAATATAAATGGAAAATAACAGTGGACCTAAAAAGAACCCTGGGGTACACCATTAAAAATAAAAATAATATTTAGCCACTTAGAAGTGAGCCCATCAAATTGGACACATTGAGACCTTTCCGAGAGGTAATTCACAAACCACCCCACTGCCTGGTCAGATATACCAATACTAGACAACCTCTGTTTCAGAATTATATGGTCAACGGTATCAAAAGCCTTGGACAGATCGATAAATAGAGCTGCACAACTCTGCTTTTTATCCACAATGCCCATAATATCGTTCACTACCTTCATTGTCGCAGTAATGGTGCTATGTTGCTTTCTGAACCCAGACTGATGTTTGGCTAGAATGTCATTTTTACATAAGAACTCCTTTAACTGTTCACTTACAAGTTTTTCAAGTATGTTAACCAATACTGAAAACTTAGAGATGGGCCTATAATTATTTAATAAAGTGGTCTCCCCCCCCCCCCTTTTAACAGAGGTAGACCATAGGCTGACTTCCATATTTTTGGAATCACCTTAGTGCTTAGGGTGAGGTTAAAAAGATAAGTATGGGATGGTGCAATAAAATCGGCAGCTATCTTTAAGAAGAATGGTTCTAAGTTGTCTGGACCAGCAGGTTTCTTAGGATCTAACTTGGATAGGGCTTCATGTACATCCTCAACAGAGAAAGGAGAAAAACAGAAAGGGTGATCTATATCAATTTGGTCGGAATCACCAACAGTGGAATTCACCGATGCAGAGTTGGAAACAGAATTAAACTGAGCCACAGGACACAAAGTGCTCATTAAAACAATTCAACATAGCAGTTCTATCCGATATAATGCCAGAATCTGAGGCAATGCAAGGAGGAAATTCATTATAGTTTCCACCGACAGCTAAAGATTTGATAGCTTTCCAGAATTTCCTTGGATTGTTAAGATTTTCAGTAGTAACTGAGAGATAGTATTTAGATTTTGAGCTTTTAATTTGCGATGTGAATCTATTTCTTAACTGCCTAAAATGGAGCCAGTCTGGCTCAGAACCAGTCTTTCTAGCCTTTGCCCAGGCCTTGTTTCTCTTGTGTAGGAGACTAGATAATTCAGCAGTAAACCAGTGGTTATCTCGGCCCTTCACTCTAAACTTATGCAGAGGTGCATGTCTATCTATAATTTCCTTAAAACCATGATAAAAATATGACCATGCAGATTCAACATCGTCAATCAGATTAATTTTACCCCAATCAAAGTAAAACAAATCATATAAAAAACCCTGTTCAACAAAGTGTTTAGTGTTACGCTTTATAATTATGCGTGATTTACCTTTCAAAACCTTTGTGTCTCTAATTGTGGCCACAACACAGTGGTCACTCACATCATTAGCAAATACTCCCACTGCCGAGTATTTATGGGGAACATTTGTTAAGGTGAGGTCAATTAGAGATGATTTACCAGGGCATTTAATATTAGGACGAGTAGGACTATCCACAATCTGGGTAATATTTATTGAGACACAAAGGTTTTTAAAATCCTCCGACATGGAAGTTAACCAGTCCCAATTTAAGTCGCCAAGTAAAACAATTTCCTTGTACTTGAGTTGAGATAAAAGGCTTGCCAAAGAAGACAAATACTCTTTGACAGCTGAGGGGGGCCTGTAACAACCCACAACCATAACAAAAAGGCCCTGGGACACTTCAACATTTAAAGCTAAAATTCGAATTCCTTACAAATCAATTTAGAAACCAACATAGTTACGCAAAACTTTTTCTTCACATAAATGGCAACGCCACCACCTTTCTTAAGACGGTCGGTACAAAATACATTGTACCCATTTATGGTGATAACAGAGTTTGAGATTATTAAGCCATGTCTCTGATAAAACAGTAACGTCAGCATCAGTCGAATCAACCCAGATGCGAATAAAATCTAATTTCGATAAAAGACTGCGCACATTCAAGTGAATGAAGCCCAACCCAGACCTTAACTTAAAGTCAGTCGGCGTGGCAATTTGGTTGCATTTGGTCGCATTTGGTCGGGCCAGGGTTTGGCTGCACATTTCCTGATAACAATAATAACAGAAGAACAAGGCATCTTCTTCTCTTAGATGACGCACATAAAACATCCCTTACCTTACAATAATTAACAAAGTCCGAAAAAGAATAGTCAAAGTTCCAGAAGCAGTCCTGTAGAACCATAATGGAGGGATATCGAATAAAACATAGTTACCCGAGCTGATAGGCTCGGATAACAGAAAGAAGCAAAATAGTTCATGAATCACACTTGATCCTTTACAAGGAACGCTCATCGCGGGCGATAAATCAGTCATGGGTCCACTCGACTTCTCAGGATGAGTGTCTTTCTCACAGTTCAAGACAGTCAAGACGTAGAGTAAAACCAAGATAGGAGCCATTTTCACAGGTGCCACAGCACCCCCCGTTCATAAGCCAGCCAGTGCACGGAAAGTGCAGTGTATGGATACACCACAAGAACCAAACCAGCCGAGAGGAGCGGGATGAGCCGGACAGAGAAGCTGAAGACACCAGGTATCCAGATGCCCAGGTAAAAACCGAGCGAATAGATGTGAGGTGGCCATGATCAAATAATAATCAAATTATCAAATAAGACATGGAGCGAATATAAAATCCAGAATGCTCAGATGCGGCACATCTTCCACTTGTGCAGAATACAGTAGGTATTAAAACTTTACAAACTTAGACACAATTAAAACACTACGATGTGATACAGACAGAATGGACGTGCTACTGCTACTAGATTGTTATACAGCAAAACACTCAGAAAATACACTGTTGTTCTTGATCATATTGATTTTATTGTAGAAGACACCGCTTGTATAAAATGCAGAATGCATTTTAAATTCAACTTATTTTTGTAAGGTAAACTGAGTGCTCATTTGTAGCTACTGCCAGGGCCTGAGGTAAGTGGAGGGATCTACAGGGTAGGATAATCATCAGGGGGCTGGGCTTAGCCCAGACATTTTTTACGCCACCAGGTGTTTGTTACTGGACATAGGGCAGTGTCACATGGGGCACACATGTAACGGGTCAATTTTCTCTCCCTTTTGCTTCGAGTGGTGTAGAGGCAGACCCTGAGGTGCCGCCTTGTGTTCTGTCCCTGGGAATCTGTAGGAGGCACAAAAGAAGGGAAGTGCCTCCCTGTGAGCCGCAGTGGGGTGTTAACACAAGGTCGCCCTCCAGTTGAGCGCCGGGGTAAGGGATGCTTCTGGACCAGCTCTTTCACCAGCCTCAGCTGAAAGTCCTTGTAGGGCATGTATTCCTCTATGGGTGAGTAAAAACAATTTATTATTATTATTATTGTTTCATTATTATTTTAAATTATTATTATAATTTGTGTAGTTGGTTATTATTATTCATTTTGTTGTTCTAATTAGGACCAATAAAAGTAGCAGTAGTAATAGTAGTAGTATATTGTTGAGTAAGTGCTGGAACAGTACAGGACTGCTGTGCCAATTATCTACATACAGGATGTTCCCTTTCCCCAGATGTGGAGCCAGGAGGGTCATAACCACACACCCAGAGACCCCCAATCCTTCAATGGATTTAATGGCTGTTGTGGCCCCAGTGTAAATCACCATATCTTGCACGTACCCAGTACCACGTCACACAGGACAAAAAACTTTACCCCAAACCTGTGGCACTTGGTAGGGATGTATTGCCAAAATCCCAGTCGACCCTTCCACAACATCAGGGATTCGTCCACGCAGAGGTCCTTGTATGGGACGTTTCAATGCCCTCCTACACTGCAGGAGATTTAGAAAACAGTCCTGAGACTGTATTCCAGTACTCCCTCAGGGTGGATCCTGACCAGTCCCATCAGAAGGGCAATGGCGGGGAATGTGTATGGCAAGCCGTTTTAACATTTATTAGCTATTAGTTTGACTATCCGGAATTAACATTACAGATATTAACAACGTCATTTTGACTAGTCGTAATTACTGGTCAAAACTGAATTACAGATATCAGCAGTGATCAGCATATACAGATATCAGCGGTGATGTCACTGAAAATTACACTTGACTCGTCACACATCCTAAATGACAATTGCAGATATCTGTAATTCAATTTTGACTATTCTAAATAATAGTTGCAGATATCTAAAATGTCATTGTGACTATTCCGAATTGTTGTGCATGACGTTGCCCATGCGAGGCTTCCCATTGGATATAAGGCCCTTTTCACATTTCCGGGTTGCCACTTCCACCGCTTTCAGTAACCACGTAGTTACATTTTGGGTGTCATCTAAACAAGTGGCGCAGTCAATCTACAATAAATGTTGTTGTGTCCCTCAGTGGCTAGCACATCAAATAACTGAAAGTATTGGGAAATTGGTCAGATTTTGTCATGGTTATTATCAGCCTCACCCGGCAATTATCCCTTTCACCTGTTTTGGATTTCCTGCTTATTATATATAGCTCAGGACTTCCACCTTTCGGCACTTCGATATTGTCTTTGCTATGTTGACAACGAAGTCTGTAAAGTATAGGAATTCGGTCACTGCATTTCTGGTTCGTACGAATAAGAAACGCAGCAAGTCCGGTTAGAGAATTAGGATTAGATTGGTTTTCTCTTTTATTTCCAATCTTTCTCTTTATCCTTTATTCTTTTTACCTGTTACCTTTTGGGTTCAGCTCTTTCGCCACAAGAGCTTTGGATAACAGGTTTTCTTTTCTGTTCCTTTCCTTCACTCGTTCTATTGAGTTTTGCTTTGTTTCTCTACGTCCTGTTACGCCTAATGATTTAGTGCGTGAGGTTCTTTTATTATTCATTCCCGCTGTTTATCGAGACTCGTCTCCTTTTGAGGTTGCTTTGATTTGGCTTGTGCTAGGGAAGTTTTGCTCCCGTTCTTTTGTTTTCCTCTCCCCTGGTGCGGCTACTTCCACGTTTGTGGCATATCTTTCTAAGATACGCTTTTAGAATCCTTATCGGTCGCGTCTGGTTCTCCGAACCTTAACACAACCGTCACAGATTTAGCGTTAGGTAAGTAACTAGCTATAATTATAGCTACTTACCGAATGCTAAATCTGGGCAATTTCCCCGATAATTTCAGTGCTCATACCACTCAATAAAAACGGGAATACATTTTAATACATTTTCACCGGTGAATACGCTAGCTAATGGTTCATGGGAACATTCTCCCCCGCACTCGAAAAATCGGCTTTCATAATCTGTAGCTATGTCTTAATGCCACTTTCGGAGTGAAAATATAATGTTATGTAGCGGCAACAATACGCCACCATCTCGTAGGGGTAATTGAAATACTGTCTTACCCTGGATGGTTGGGTAGTGAAAAGATCTTGGTCCACACTCCCAATGCAATTAGTTTCAGTACCTACGCGCGTAAGTATGTGGATGGCTACCCTGCTGAATAGAGTGGTGGACTTCAGGAATATGTTTGACATGGTAGCAACCTGAAGCGTAGAGTGTATGCTCAGTGTGCTAGTACAAGAGTGAGCAAAACCTTCCCCCCCAGATCTTAGCAGGACAGGTGAAACACCCTACTCCAAAGTAAGTACTCAAGTCTAAGATAACTGTAAAACATCAAGGTGGATAATACACTTCAACTCCAAGAGTAATTGAGTTACTATCATTATTTATTTATTCTCTCAAATGAATGAACCTTCTTTCCTTCAACAGGCATTTGAAAGTGAATATGAATTAAATGTAACAACAGAGCGTAGTACAATAAGGTACAAATATAAAACAGCATATGATTACAACATAGCAGTTACTTCATTCAAATAGAGGAATCCACCAACCTTACTTATACACTTCAATAAAAGCCTGAAATAATTTGACCTCAAATTAACTTCCAGGGACTTTCAAATGAAATAATTGGCAGTATCTTGCTTTCCCCAATATGTAAACCAAATAATGTGTTCTCAGTATTTTTTCTGTCACACATACAGTGCCTTGCGAAAGTATTCACCCCCCTAGGCATTTTTCGTATTTTGTTGCAGTACAACCTGTAATTTAAATAGATTTTTATTTGGATTTTATGTAATGGACCAACACAAAATAGTCCAAATAGGTGAAGTGAAATGAAAAAAAAAACTTGCTTTAAAAAATAAAATAAAAATAAAAAACTGAAAAGTGGTACGTGCATATGTATTCACCCCCTTTGCTTTAATGTATTTTTAAAGTATCATATTTAATATTTGGTCGCATATCCTTTGCATGCTGTTACTTCCTGAAGTCTGTGACCCATCAACATCAAAAGACTCTCGATATCTTATTTTCAGGTACTGTTACAAGCGATACTATAACCTCTCTGCATTTGAATGGATCTCTATGGGAATTGGAGGGTGAGACTAGATTCAGATGTAAATTACGCTGGTACAGTATGGAACACATGACTGGCTAAATGGCAGTAAGTCATCAAGGGTCTAAGGTATCAAACGAGCCCCAAACCATCACTCTGCGGCCACATATGGAGTACATGTGGATGGATCACTTTAAGGGTTTCTTCTCCTGACTTTTTTCCCCATAGAGTTTTATAGGAAAATGAGTCAGGAGAAATAACCCTTGCAGTGAGCCATCCACATCTACTCCATATGTGGCCGCAGAGTGATGGTTTGGGGCTCGTTTGATACCTTAGACCCTTGATGACTTACTGCCATTTAGCCAGTCATGTGTTCCATACTGTACCAGCGTAATTTACATCTGAATCTAGTCTCACCCCCCAATTCCCATAGAGATCCATTCAAATGCAGAGAGGTTATAGTATCGCTTGTAACAGTACCTGAAAATAAGATATCGAGAGTCTTTTGATGTTGATGGGTCACAGACTTCAGGAAGTAACAGCATGCAAAGGATATGCGACCAAATATTAAATATGATACTTTAAAAATACATTAAAGCAAAGGGGGTGAATACATATGCACGTACCACTTTTCAGTTTTTTATTTATTTTTTATTTTTTAAAGCAAGTTTTTTTTTTCATTTCACTTCACCTATTTGGACTATTTTGTGTTGGTCCATTACATAAAATCCAAATAAAAATCTATTTAAATTACAGGTTGTACTGCAACAAAATACGAAAAATGCCTAGGGGGGTGAATACTTTCGCAAGGCACTGTAAACACAAACCAACATATTCTTTTTACTTGTTCTTGTTCACAGTTCAGTTCAATAACTTTGTCCATCATTTCAATGACACAGTTTCTTACAATGGTTAATACTGAAATGGACACAAATACCAGTCTGACGAGATGAAGTGACGAGTCGCTGAAAGATGTCGCCTGGATGGCAGGGAAACTTCTCTTCAAATCACTCACGTTATACGTGTGCGCAAGTGGAGCCTGTCTAAACTGTTCTTGCTTACATCACTAGAAACAGAATGGTGCCCAGTCCGCACAATGCATTCGTAGTTTACAATGAGTGCAAAGTGTTCCCGAGCAACGCAGTCTTCTTCCGAACAGAAAGAAAACACGCCATGGTATTTACACAGTTTGTTAGAACGTGAAGTGGAACTTACTATTTCTACTCAACGTGCATCATGTCCACTAGTTAGCTGATACTAACATTTGCTGCCTTCTGCACTGTTAAATATTGAGAGTGTACCCGAGGGCAAACTGCAAACATCAAAAACAACATCAATAAACACTCTCCCCGTTTCGCGCATAAGCATACAAAATGTCCCACTTTGTAACTCACGGCACAGATGTTACGGTCTCAGTCCATGACTATTTCTAGAACATTTAGTTGCTAACCAGACCAAAATGGCTAGTAGCTACACACCGCCACTTTGCAGTACAATCTCTTCCTCTTCGGAAAACAGTCCGCTCAGCTTGCTTGACATTCGCCTCCTACTTTTTAGGTTGTAAAAGTTGCTTTTTAGAAAGCAATAATTGTATACTCTACATTCCCCCTGCTAATCCCTGCCATACCAGCAAGATCCTCAGCGACTCTATCTCTGAAACACAAGGAAAAAATGTAAACATGCATGTCATCTACAGCACATTCATCCCTTACATTGCATCCCTTACAGAAATAAACAACAAGAACATATATGCAAGGAGTCCAACTTTCACTTCTAACGATACCTCATTTCAAAACATAGTCATTCTTATATCTTGCGGGAAGTGTACCCCTGTTATGCCTCTGAGAGCGCCTAGGCTCAGAGGTACTTTCACTCTCCAAGTCTGACTCATCAGCACAATCTGACCCTTCCATTAATGCTGGTTCTACTTCTGTTACAGCATCGTGGGCTACATTCCCTTCCTGGTGTTGTACTCCATCTACTCCCCTTTAGCCCAACCCCGTGTCTGTGTCAGGTGCAATTGTGGTGGCTGGGATGTAGATGATGTCAGGGCATTCATTGCTAGCTACTAACTGTCCCATAGATTCGCACTTAGGTGTCTGTGGCGCAGCTGGAGACTGAAATGTGCAGTGCTTAAGTTGATCTCTATGTACAACCTTTGAAGGACCTCCTGTCTCTAGGTGAATGGTATATACAGGTATGTCTGGGTGGTTTTGTTTCACTACAATGTTAGGGTTGAGATTCTCATTTATCCTGTATCTTGTTTCTCCCCCTAGGCTTGTGGTTGCGTAACAGCACACGGTCACCAGACCTAATGAGTGCTCCATGGGATTTGCGGTCGTAAGCCCTCTTTCGCGCCTTGAGGCCTCTTGTGCTGCAGAATTGGCGACTTCCACAGCTGTCTTCAGGCGCTCGTGGTGATTTTGCACCCAGTCATCCAGGTTTTCGGCATCATCAACATCTAGGTCTTTTCTCCAAGGAGGTCAATCTGCAATCTGGCATCTGTCCCAAACATTAAATAAAAGGGTGAATAACTGGTGGAGGAGTGTATGTGATTATCGTATGCCATAACCAGTTCTGGGAGGTACTCGTTCCAGTCCCTTTTCTTTTCAGGAGCTAAGGTTCGCAACATGTTGTGCATAGTCAGATTGAACCTTTCGCACTGGGAATTCCCCTGGGGATGATAGGGACTTGTGCGACTCTTGGCAATGCCATAGATTCTGCAAAGTTCTTTAATCACACTGGATTCAAAACTTTGTCCCTGGTCCGAGTGTAAACGGGCTGGACATCCATAGTTAACAAACCAGTGTTTCAGGAGAGCTTTGGTTGTCGTGTGGGCGGTTTGATTCTTATTTGGGACAGCAACGGTAAACCTCGTGAACATATCAGTGAGGACGAGCACATTCTCATATCCCCCTGAGGACATCTCTAGCAATGTGTAGTCCATCGCAATGACTTCCAATGGAGCAGTAACATTAGTACAAGTCATTGGAGCACAGATTCTGGGGAAAACGTCTTTGGCCAGTGCACATCTTTTACACTGTTGGATCCAAATCTGGACGTCCTTAGTCATAGTTTTCCAGTAGTAGCCCAATCTCATGAGCTCCAGGGTGCCTCTCTCTCCGAAATGTCCACCATGTTCATGCTGACCCTCATATACCTTCCGTTGCAGAGGTTCAGAGACAACTAGCTGCCAAACCTCTTCCCTATCTCGTGGGTCAGTAATACATCTAAACAACACCCCCTGGCGTAACCTGAGTCGTTCAAACTGCCTGGCTCCATAGTGCCTTGTTCCGCAAGACTCTGCCTATTACTCTTTATCACAGCACTGTAAATGGGCCCAATGTTAGGGTCACTCAGCTGCAGCTCTTCGATTTCATCCCAGTTATTTCCATTGATCCCTTTTCTTACTGATGCCTGCACTGCCACTTTTATAGCAGGTTCACTCTTTCCTTCTTCTTCAGCTGGCCATAAACATGCACACACTTCCTCTGCACTTATCCATATGAAGTATTTACCTGTGTCTTCCTCGTCAGGTTCCATCCTGGAGAGAAGCCTTGACAGGGCATCCGCATTTGTATTTTGCCGTCCTGGTTTATAGCAGACCTCAAAGTTGTACTCTGCCAACTGTGCTACCCACCGCTGTTCAATCGCACCAAGGTTTGCTGTCACTAGATAACACAGTGGATTGTGGTCGGTGACCACAGTGAACTGGGAGAACATGAGATACTCTTTGAATTTGTGGGTTGCTGCCCATTTGAGCGCTAGCAACTCCAATTTGAAAGCGTTATAATTGCGATCATTTTTTTCTGCCCCTCGCAAACCTCTGCTCGCGTAGGCTATGACACGTTCAATTCCCCCTCCTTTTGGCTAAGTACGGCCCCCAAGCCATGGAGGCTCCTGTCTGTGGTGAGGATGAAGGGCGCGTTAAAGTCGGGGTACGCAAGGACTGGTGGAGACATCAAACATCACTTCAGTTTATTGAACGCAGTTTGGCATTCTTCGTTCCAGTGGAATGGTTTGGGGGTCCTCCCTTTGTTCACTTTCCCTCCTTTCCCGACCAGGGCATGCAGGGGGTTCGCTAGATGAGAAAACCTTGGTACAAAGCACCTAAAATATTCTAAATTCTTGGGCCTGCCCAGTGGGGATGTTGTGTGCCACTGCGGTAGTGTGACCGTAGTCATTATCACTCCTTGAAAACACATCCCTGTGCCTCGCCAGCAATTTGTTGAGCTCCTGACACTGAGAGCTGGCTTGAACAGGGACAAGCTACTCGTCGCCTGAATCTTGTTTTGCATCAAACCCCGGACATGCAGCACCCCATTGTCTTCCTCAAACTCTACCGTCTCTTTTGGGAGCACCCCTTGTGGTTTGTACACTGTAGCTACCCAGGACCTTGGCATTATCCTTACAGATTCCTTGCTTGAGTTCAGCACCATGACTGGGACCTTGCCACCTACTGTCTTCATAAGAACATTAGCCACCAGGAGCCCCCTTGAAGAAGTGGGTTAAAGAAGATGAACGCCTGAGTTTCGTTGAACTGATGCAGGCTGCCATTTCCTGGTCTGAGGAGGAGGAAATGGCAGCCTGCATCAGTTCAACGAAACTCAGCCGTTCATCTTCTTTAACCCACTTCTTCATTTCATGCCTCAGGAAATGATCTCTTAGCCCCAAAACCAACTGCTCCTTTAATAGCTGAATGTCAGCATCAGGGATACGGTTTGGCTCTCTGCGCTGGATCCGGGCTAATTTCTCTTGTAGATCATATGCATAAGAGTGCACCCTTTCCCCAGGCATCTGCTTTCTGTCATAGAACTCCTTGAGCCTTGTTCCAAAGGGAACGTTATCACCGTACGTTTGCCTGAGAACATCAAATATCTCATTAACATTTTTCTCCTTTCCCTTAAGCAGGAATTTCACAGTTGCTTTAGCCTTATCTTTTAAGTGCCGCTTATCCCGCTCTACATGATCCTCTTTCGGTACCTTCATAATCTGGAAAGCGGACTTCAATGATGTGACCCATTCGTCACTGCTTAGCTCATCAGGTTTTCCCTGGCACCTGCAGAAATCCTGTAGCTTGTGCTCACGTGGAATGTAGATGGCAGTTGGGGTCTTTAGAGCAGCAGCCTGTTGGTCCATAACTGCTTTAGCCAGAGAAAGGGCTTCCCTTTGTTCTGTTCTGGCTTATTCCAATGCTCCTGACTGCTCTGCTAACCTCCGCTGCATCTCTGCAAACTCTCTTTTTAGATCTTCCAGCTCAGACATTCTTCAGCTCACTGATTTGGGCCCAATGCCTAGTAGGTAAGTTGTATTGAAACTTAAGCAGATTAAAGTCTGATCCTGTTCGTGACGCCAAAATGTAGCGACGACAATACGCCACCGTATCGTAAGAGTAATTGAAATACTGTTTTACCCTGGATGGTGGTAGTGAAAGGATCTTGGTCCACACTTTCAATGCAATTAGTTTCAGTACCTATGCACGTAAGTATGTGGATGCCTACCCTGCTGAATAGAGTGGTGGACTTCAGGAATATGTTTGACACGATAGTAACCTTAAGTGTAGAGTGTATGCCCAGTGTGCTAGTACAAGAGTGAGTATAAACCTTCCCCCCAGATCTTAGCAGGACAGGTGAAACACCCTACTCCAAAGTAAGTACTCAAGTCTAAGATAACTGTAAAACCTCAAGGTGGATAATACACTTCAACTCCAAGAGTAATTGAGTTACTATCATTATTTATTTATTCTCTCAAATGAATGAACCTTCTTTCCTTCAACAGGCATTTGAAAGTGAATATGAATTAAATGTAACAACAGAGCGTAGTACAATAAGGTACAAATATAAAACAACATATGATTACAACACAGCAGTTACTTCATTCAAATAGAGGAATCCACCAATCTTACTTATACACTTCAATAAAAGTCTGAAATAATTTAACCTCAAATTAACTTCCAGGAACTTTCAAATGAAATAATCAGCAGTATCTTGCTTTCCCCAATATGTAAACCAAATAATGTGTTCTCAGTATTTTTTCTCTCACACATAAACACAAACCAACATATTCTTTTTACTTGTTCTGGAATTGTACCTCAGTCACACAACACAGAATGAGACAATCACTCTAATCACTATATTGTGCATTATACAACTCACAGTTCAGTTCAATAACTTTGTCCATCAATTCAATGACACAGTCTCTTACAATGGTTAATATTTTAATGGACACAAATACCAGTCTGACGAGATGAAGAGACGAGTCGCTGAAAGATGTCGTCTGGATGGCAGGGAAACTTCTCTTCAAATCACTCACGTTATATGTGTGCGTGAGTGGAGCCTGTCTTCTTGCTTAAGTCACTAGAAACAGAATGGCATCCAGTCCGCACAATGCATTCGTAATTTACAATGATTGCAACGTGTTCCCGAGCAACGCACTCTTCTTCTGAACAGAGAGAAAACACTCCGTGGTATTCACACAGTTCGTTAGAACGTGAAGTGGAACTTAATATTTCTGCTGTTTGGTGACTCAACGTGCATCACGTCCACTAGTTAGCCGATACTAACATTCGCCTTCTGCATTGTTAAATATTTAGAGTGTACCCGAGGGCATTAAACTGCAAACATCAAAAAAAAAAAAACACTCTCCCCATTTTCGTGCATCGGAAAACAGTCCGCTCAGCTTTCTTGACGTTCGCCTCCTACTTTTTAGGTTTTAACCGGAAAATCTATCTTCGTATTTTTACTTTGCACTCTCACGCAGCAGAACCCAAGCATTCGCCATTTTCTCTTTCTTGGCTTTCATGATTTGTATATCTTAATGCCAAACTCAGAGTACAAATACAGTTTTGAAGCTTTTAAACATAAGATGACAAGCTAGCACTGGAGTTTGGCCTTGTTTGGAAGCTAAGTTAGCCAGCTTGTCACCACCAAACATCAGCTGTTTTCGTGGCTAAAAGCTAGCTAATGTATTGGGTTTCGTGTGATTTTATTAGAAAAAAGGTCTTGGCTATCATGATCTCTGTGTTAATGCCAAACTTAGAGTAAAAATACAACGGTAAATATATGTAGCCTACTTGCCGTAGCTTGAAATAACTACAGATATCTGCAGTCATTTCGCCTAGTCAAAACTATAATTCAAGATATTTGTAATTATATTTTGACTAGGCAGAATGAAAGTTAAAGATATCTCCAATCAAAAGTAATTTCAAGATATCTATAACTTGATAATAGATATCTACAATTCAATTTATTTATTTGTATAGTGCTTTTTACAGAGAACTGTCACAAAGATGCTGCACAGGGAAACAGAAGGAAAATTGAGCAAAAAAACAACCAGGCCTTAGCCCCCAAACAGCAAAATGAGATTAAAAAAACTCCCCGGTAGGGGAGAAAAAACACTGAACTGTGGCAAGAAAAAACTCCCCAGTGGGAAGAAATCTCGGAAGGAACCTGGCTAGAGAGGGGGTGCCCATCCTTCGCTGGCCGGCCTGGTTTAGACTAAAGGTGGACTGAATGGTAATAGTCAATTCAATAATCAGTTCAAAGGGGCGGGGTGATGCATCTGGGACTCCGGTTGCGTGAAGCCGGGAGGATAAACCAAAGGAGGGACAGGTCCGAAGCAGTCTGCAAACTCAGGGTGAGAGGCATAAATGGAGCAGTTTGCAAACTCAGGGCGAGAGGGGAACGGGCCGGAGTAATCTGCAGCTCAGCGTGAGAGAGGAAAAGAGAAGGATTGACTAAAGACGTACGTTTTTAGCCTACACTTAAACACAGAAAGTGTGTCTGAAGCCCGTACATACATGGGAAGATTATTCCATAAGAAAGGAGCTCTGTAAGAGAAAGCTCTACCACCCATTGTAATTTTAGATATAATAGGAATTTTCAAATAGCCAGCACTTTGAGAGCGAAGTAATCTAGGAGGACAGTAAGGAATGAGTAAGTCAGTAAGATATTCTGGGGCCAAGCCATTTAAAGCTTTAAACGCTAGAGTAAAATCTTGTAGTCAATTCTGAATTTGACAGGCAGCCAATGAAGAGTTTTGAGCACCAGGCTGATATGCTCCCATTTCTTGGTTCTAGTAAGAACCCTAGCAGCTGCATTCTGTACAAGTTGGAGACGATTCAGGGCTGAACCATTTTTTCAGCATCCTCCAGGGACAACACCTTCCTTAATTTAGATATATTCCTCAGGTGGAAGAAGGCCATTCTTGTGATATTGTTAATATGGGGCTGAAAGGAGAGATCTGAATCAATAGTTACACCAAAGTTTCTAACAACCTTGTTGGCA
This sequence comes from Synaphobranchus kaupii, assembly GCA_029718625.1. Lineage (NCBI taxonomy): Eukaryota > Metazoa > Chordata > Actinopteri > Anguilliformes > Synaphobranchidae > Synaphobranchus > Synaphobranchus kaupii. The sequence continues at coordinate 9,144,538 of CM056386.1, read as the reverse complement.
GAGACAGAGAAGCAATCTAAATTTAAGGGAAGCTGTAAGAATTTATCTTGAACGGATTTGGGACCTAATACTAATATCTCAGTCTTATCTGAGTTCAATAAGAGGAAATTTTGGGTCATCCAGGCCTTTACATATTTGAGACAGGTCTCTAGTTTAGACAACTGGTCAACTTCACCTGGCTTAGCTGATATATAAAGTTGTGTGTCATCTGCGTAGCAGTGGTAGTTAACACCATGTCTACTTATAAAGTTCCCAAGAGGGAGTATGTAAAGAGAAAAGAGCAGAGGACCCAAAACTGATTCAAGCTGCCGAGACTTTTGTTTAAGAGCCCGCGTGTGGTCGGTGTACCAAGGGGCAAGCCTCTTCTCAATTACTTTTTTGCTTTTTAACGGAGCAACTACATCAAGGGTTTTGCGTAGAGCAATAGCTAATTCCTCTGCCAGATCATTGGTTGACAGGGAGCTGGATGAAGTGTCTAAATCAAAGTAATCAGGTAGCACATTAATAAAGTTTCTAGTAGTGGAGGTAGTGATAATGCGACCTGTATACGTTCTGAATTCAGATGCTACAGAGTGGGCTAATTTTACATGCAGAGTAATGAGGAAATGGACAGACAGAATAGGATTATGTGAGTGTATTTTAACATTAACAATATCAATACCAAAACTTAAGACCAGGTCTAAATTACTGCTCCCACAGGGCGCCGGCCATGCTCGGATCTGGCAGGACCAGGGCGCGAACCCTGATCCTCGGAGCACAACTGCACCGACTGAAAGTCGGCGCTTTTACCGCTGTACTACCGCGACAAATACAGTTTCAATTTCTAAAGGGTGAACCCTTGCTGACGGTTTTGGGGAACAAGCAGACAAGTAGTTCTGCTTCCTGGCCTTGGCTCTAATTAGTCACGGACTTGAATTTCTAAGACTATAGGCCAGATTTTTAGAGATAAGAGCTGAACCCTCCCACGTGGGGTGAACACCATCTCTTTTTAAAAGATTAGGCCTCCCCCAAAAAGTGTGCCAATGATCTATATAGCCGACATTATTAGAGGGAAACCACTCAGATAGCCAACGATTTAGTGATGTTAGTCTGCTATAAATTTCGTCAACACGCCTAGAAGGAATGGGGCCAGAGCAAATGACAGTGTTAGACAACCGTTTTGCTACTTCACATGCCGATTCAAAATAACTTTTTGCTTAGCTCACACGTGTGTGGGAGGGGGCTACCAAACATAGACTTTATAATAAGGTATAATACACCTACTACAGGCCTAGCTGTAGTAAGTGTAGTACCAGGGCCAACAAAGGTGTGCTGCTTTTCAGTGTCCTCTTGCACAGCCTACAAAGAAATTATACTCTGGCAGAAGCAAAGAAAAATTAGGTCCATGTTAAAATACATGCCTGCCATAGACAGGGGGCATGTCCCAATACTCCAAAAATCCACCCTCCTTTCCTCCACTACCACCTCCTCTCCTCCGTGCCCCGGAAACCGGGGGTGTCTTAATCTAATGTTGCTGATTAGGCTACATATTAATTACAAATGGTTGCAAATTGATTAATGTCTTGACGCAAACCGCAATGTCAGGTACATTGTATACTCTACATGCAACTACTTGTACTCAGAATGTTCAGGCAGTTTTGCATACTTCCGGGTAGGAGACAAGTGGTAGTGGGGGAATGGAGAAGAGGAGTGACGAATATTGGGACGCAACCAGGGAGTACTACATGGTAATATGCAAAGATTAAATCAGCTACTGCCTGGTCAGCTGAGGCATGTTTTGGGGCAAAGCTTTGACCACACACACACATTGGGACTATGTTTAAGTTAGAATTGTCACGATCCGGAAAACAGAAACGAACCCAAATGCACGACCAAGAGACAAATGAACAGGAATGGGTGTTTTATTTACTGGATTGGGGTAGTCCCAAGCCGTACATAGAAAACAGACAACACAGGCGGATGTTCCAAGCCGGAACTGGACTTTGGTTCAGACTCGGAACCGGACAGGAACTGGACCGGGAGGTCCAACAGGAACTGGACGGTAACACTGGCGGATGTTCCAAGCCGGAACTGGACTTTGGTTCTGACCCGGAACCGGACAGGAACTGGGCTGAGGAACAGGAACGGACCGGACTGGCACGGAGCAGAAAGGCAGAGGTAAGTGAGAGGCAGGGTCCGACAGGGCAGGCAGGGCACCCAGCTATGGGTTAGACGAGGGTAAGCCTGGAGGTACTGTAACACACAGGGAGGGTGAAGCAGCTGTAGGCAGAGCAGACTGTGGCGAAACAGACTAAAACAATAAGGCAGTTAGGACTGGAGAAAACAAGAAAAGAACAGGAATCCAAAAACTCAACAGAATCTTTAGTAACTAGACTAGAACAGGAGACCAGAAAAACCCAACTAGGTACGTCAAAGAACTGGCGCCAAACAGCAGCCAGACAGAGGAATATATAGTGGAGTGAAATTGAAACCAATCAAAAAAGGCGTGAGGAATGTAATCAAGGGTGATTAACTAACAAGCAGGTGAGGAATGCATGCAGTGCAGGAGAAAGGAGATAGGCTGAAACAGATGGGGAACAGAGTGAACTAAACGGGAGGACCACGCCCAGCCTGCAGCACAGGGGAAAACATGGACGAAGGAAGACCAACATGACACGGAAGGAGAGGGAAAAACACGGAAACAAACAGGAAGGGAACGGAACGTTACAGTACCCCCCCCTCAATGAACGCCACCCGGCGTACCTGGGGGTTTAACCTTGTCCGGGAACTGTTCGTGGAAGTCCGATATAAGAGAATGGTCCAAAATAAGGCGCTTGTGAAGCCAGGACCGCTCCTCCGGACCATAACCCTCCCAGTCGACCAAGTATTGGTAGCCCCGGCCCTTGCGGCGAATGTCGAGGATGCGACTCACCGTGTAGGCCAGGGCGTGGTCGATGATCCGGGGCGGAGGTGGGGTAACCGCCGGGGCACTGAGAAGGCTGGAGGAGACAGGTTTAATCTGGCTAACGTGAAAGACGGGGTGGATCTTAAGGGAACCGGGGAGGGAAAGTTTAACGGAAACAGGGTTGACTACACGAACAATGGGGAAAGGACCAATAAAACGGGGTTGGAGCTTTTTGGAAGAAGTGGGGAGGGGGATGTTGGCCGTGGATAACCAGACCTGCTGACCGACCTTATACTGCGGGGCTGCGGTCCTGTGAAGGTCCGCCAGGCGTTGGGTACGGGAATTGGCATGAAGGAGTGCGGTGCGTGTAAGTCTCCACATCCGTTTACACCTAAGGATGTGGGATTTAACGGAGGGAACAGCTATCTCGGCCTCCTGGGCCGACAAGAGGGGGGGTTGGTACCCTAGAGAACATTCAAAGGGGGACATACCCGTGGATGCGCACTTGAGGGAATTGTGTGCGTACTCAACCCACGGGAGCAGGCGGCTCCAGGAGGCGGGATTGCGAGCGGTAACGCACCGCAGGGCGGATCCCAGGTCCTGGTTGGCTCTCTCCGCCTGGCCGTTAGTCTGTGGATGGAAACCAGATGACAGGCTAGCAGAAGCACCCAAGGCCGCACAGAACGCCCTCCACACCTGGGAGGAGAATTGGGGCCCACGGTCCGATACGATGTCGGCGGGGATACCGTGCAGCCTGACCACGTGCAGCACCAGGAGCTCCGCGGTTTCGAGGGCGGAAGGGAGTTTGGGGAGGGGGATAAAATGAACCGCCTTGGAGAACCGGTCCACAATTGTCAGAATAGTAGTGTTGCCCTCTGACAAAGGCAGACCGGTGACGAAGTCCACACCAATGTGGCTCCAAGGACGGCTCTGGACGGGGAGGGGGTGGAGAAGGCCGGAGGGTGGCTGGTGGGAAGCCTTGCTCCTGGCGCAAACAGGGCAGGCCAGGACAAAGGCACGGGTATCCCCTTTAAGGGTGGGCCACCAAAAACTCCTCCTGATCAGGGCGATGGTTCTGGCGACACCTGGGTGACAGGCCAGACGGGAGGCATGGACCCATTCCAGGACCTGGGAACGGACGGAATTGGGCACAAAAAGAGATGCGTTAAGGTTATTGCGGGGATCGGGTTGGGAAACCTGGGCGGCCTTCACGATACCCTCGATCTCCCAAGACACCGCAGCCACAAAGCAGGAGGCAGGGAGAATGGGCTCCGGGTCAGCAGGACTGGAGGGAGGGGAAAAAACACGGGACAGGGCATCAGCTTTGGTATTGCGGGAGCCAGGGCGATAAGTGACGGTAAAATTAAAGCGGGCAAAAAACAAAGACCACCTAGCCTGACGGGCATTAAGCCTTTTGGCTGACCTGAGATAGACCAGATTATGATGATCAGTGAAAACAATAAACGGGATACCTGCCCCCTCCAGCCAATGGCGCCACTCCTCCAGCGCCAATTTGATGGCGAGTAGTTCCCGATCCCCGACATCGTAATTGCGTTCGGCGGAGGACAGTCTCCGGGAGAAAAAGGCGCAGGGGTGGAGCTTGCTGTCCAAGGCGGCGCGTTGAGACAGAATGGCCCCCACGCCGGTGTCGGAGGCATCAACCTCGACCGTAAACTGACGAGAGGTGTCGGGGTGACAGAGAATGGGGGCAGTGGAAAAACGAGCCTTCAGCTGTTCGAAAGCCCGCTGGGCCTCGGGATTCCAGCCGAAGGGAACGGAAGTGGAGGTTAGTTTAGTTAGAGGGGCAGCAATGACACTGTAGTTGCGAATAAAGCGGCGGTAAAAGTTGGCAAAACCGAGGAACTGTTGGAGGTGCTTACGTGACGAGGGTTGGGGCCATTCTGTCACCGCCTTGACCTTAGCAGGGTCCGCCCGGATACTGCCCTCCTCAATTATGAAGCCGAGGAACGGGACGGATGAGACGTGGAAAGCGCACTTCTCAGCCTTGACGAAGAGCTGGTTCTCCAGGAGCCGCTGGAGAACCTCCCGGACGTGGAGAACATGTTCCTGGGGGGACTTAGAAAAAATTAGTATGTCGTCGATGTAGACGAAAACACACTTGCCAGGTCCCGGAGTACATCGTTCACCATGCTCTGGAAGACTGCTGGGGCGTTGGTAAGGCCGAACGGGACCACCAGATACTCGTAGTGGCCCAACGGGGTGTTGAAAGCAGTCTTCCATTCGTCCCCCTCGCGTATACGCACCAGATGGTACGCGTTACGGAGGTCGAGCTTGGTGAAGATGACTGCCTGGGAGAGAGGTTCGAAAGCTGTGTTGATGAGGGGAAGAGGGTATTTGTTGCGGACTGTGATCTCGTTGAGACCCCGATAATCAATACAGGGCCGTAGCGTGCCATCCTTCCCCACAAAAAAAAACCCCGCACCGACCGGGGAAGAGGAAGGACGGATGATACCTGACGCAAGTGACTCGTGGATGTAATTCTCCATGGCCAACTTCTCCGGACCCGACAGACTGTAGAGGCGACCAGATGGTAGTTTGGCTCCCGCCAGCAGGTTGATGCAGCAGTCGTAGGGCCTGTGAGGAGGTAAAGAGAGAGCACGAGATTTAGAGAACACTTGCGACAGGTCATGATACTGGTTGGGGACATTGGTGAGGTCGGGAACGGGTTGGAGGGATTTGTTGCTCCTAGGCCCCGGAGGAGGTAGAGCAGAGCGGAGGCAGTTGGCCAGACAGTGACCACTCCAAGCCAGGACGCGGCCGGAGCGCCAGTCAATGTGCGGGTTGTGCACCCGCAGCCAGGTCTGTCCCAGGACTATGGATGACTGCTTGGCCTGAATGAGAAGGAGCTGAATGGATTCTCGATGATTTCCCGACAGGATAAGTTGGAGGGGAACGGTGGAGTGGGTAACCACCCCCAGGCTCCTACCGTCCAGGGCGAGAGCAGTGATGGGGGTAGACAAGGGCTCCGTGGGGATTCCGAACCTTTCGACGAAGGAGCAGTCGATAAAGTTGGCGTCCGCACCAGAGTCAATGAGGGCGGAGGCCGAAGCAGTGATATCTCTCCAGAGAAGGGTGGCCTTGAATTCAAGGCGGTTCTGGGCCGCATGACTAGGGACAATGGGGCTCGTCAGTACGCCCAGTCTTACCGGCGAGCCACCTCTTTTGGGCGAACGGGACAAGAGGAGATCTGGTGGCCAGTCTGACCACAATAAAAACATGACCTGGTGCGGAACCGACGTTGGCGCTCCTCGGCGTCCACGGAGACCCTGCCCAGTTGCATGGGCTCCTCCTCGGGAGGCGAAACAAAGACTCTCGGGTCCTGGACGGGTGAGGGAGGGCGAGACCGGGAAGGGGCGGAGGGTGGAAGACGGGAGGGATTCTTCCCTCGCTCGCGGGCCCGGGTTCTAAGGCGATTGTCGATGGCAATGGCAAGACTGATGAGGCTGTTAAGTGAGGTGGACTCCTCCCGGGTGGCCAGCTGGTCCTTAAGCTCTTCGCTAAGGGCCTGGCGAAAGGCCCCCTGGAGGGAGGTGTCATTCCAGCCTGACTCAGCAGCGATGGTGCGGAACTGTATGGCCATCTCTGCAACGCTGCGGCTGCCCTGACGTACCTGCAGAAGGCGCTGGGTAGCGTCGCGACCGCAGACCGGGTGGTCGAAAACACGCCGCATCTCCGCGGTGAAGAGGGCGAAATTGTTGCAGAGAGGAGACTGACTGTCCCAGATAGAGGTTGCCCACTCCAGGGCACTGCCTCCCAAGCTGCTCATCACAAAGGCGATCTTGCAGGGGTCGGAGGCGAACGAAGACGGCTGCATCCGGAACACTATGTCGCATTTCATAAGAAATTTGCGACACCTCCCCAGCCCCCCACGAAACAGTTCGGGATGTTGGACTCGGGGCTCCCGACCAGGAGGCGGGACCGGAATCTCAGGAGGCAGTTCGGATGCAGGAGGGGTCGGATCCAGGGAGATCCGAGGTAGATGAATGGATAGCTGCGCTACCTGCTCCGTTAGGCCCCTCAGCACATCCAGAACGTCATCCAGACGGCGGCCCTGCTGGTCGGAGACCGCGGTTTGGCAGGTGAAGGCGTGGCGAATTTGTTCGAGGTCGGCTGGGTCCATGTTTAAGGCCAGTTCTTTCTGTCACGATCCGGAAAACAGAAACGAACCCAAATGCACGACCAAGAGACAAATGAACAGGAATGGGTGTTTTATTTACTGGATTGGGGTAGTCCCAAGCCGTACATAGAAAACAGACAACACAGGCGGATGTTCCAAGCCGGAACTGGACTTTGGTTCAGACTCGGAACCGGACAGGAACTGGACCGGGAGGTCCAACAGGAACTGGACGGTAACACTGGCGGATGTTCCAAGCCGGAACTGGACTTTGGTTCTGACCCGGAACCGGACAGGAACTGGACCGGGAGGTCCAACAGGAACTGGACGGTAACACTGGCGGATGTTCCAAGCCGGAACTGGACTTTGGTTCTGACCCGGAACCGGACAGGAACTGGACCGGGAGGTCCAACAGGAACTGGACGGGAACACTGGCGGATTTTCCAAGCCGGAATTGGACTTTGGTTCTGACTCGGAACCGGACAGGAACTGGACCGGGAGGTCCAACAGGAACTGGGCTGAGGAACAGGAACGGACCGGACTGGCACGGAGCAGAAAGGCAGAGGTAAGTGAGAGGCAGGGTCCGACAGGGCAGGCAGGGCACCCAGCTATGGGTTAGACGAGGGTAAGCCTGGAGGTACTGTAACACACAGGGAGGGTGAAGCAGCTGTAGGCAGAGCAGACTGTGGCGAAACAGACTAAAACAATAAGGCAGTTAGGACTGGAGAAAACAAGAAAAGAACAGGAATCCAAAAACTCAACAGAATCTTTAGTAACTAGACTAGAACAGGAGACCAGAAAAACCCAACTAGGTACGTCAAAGAACTGGCGCCAAACAGCAGCCAGACAGAGGAATATATAGTGGAGTGAAATTGAAACCAATCAAAAAAGGCGTGAGGAATGTAATCAAGGGTGATTAACTAACAAGCAGGTGAGGAATGCATGCAGTGCAGGAGAAAGGAGATAGGCTGAAACAGATGGGGAACAGAGTGAACTAAACGGGAGGACCACGCCCAGCCTGCAGCACAGGGGAAAACATGGACGAAGGAAGACCAACATGACACGGAAGGAGAGGGAAAAACACGGAAACAAACAGGAAGGGAACGGAACGTTACAAGAATAATGTAATGTAATATGCTTCTTTGTAAACTCATATGCTTCTGTCCTGTCTTGTCCTGTTATTGTATTGCAATAAATAATAATAATATATATATATATATATATATATATATATATACAGTGAGCACCATAATTCATTGGACAGTGACACATTTCTTGTTATTTTGGTTCTGTACACCCCCCAATTCCCATAGAGATCTTTTCAAATGCAGAGAGGTTATAGTTTCGCTTGTAAGAGTACCAGAAAATAAGATATCAAGAGTCTTTTGGTATTGTTGGGTCACAGACATCAGGAAGTCATGGCAGGAAAAGGATGTGCGACCAAATATTTTAAATTATTACTTTATTCTACATTATGTTAGACTGTCCAATATTTTTTGATGCCCGAAAATGGGGGGGGGGGGGGGTTGGGGGGGTACAAAAGGTTATGTATGAAAGGTTCTATAATTTCTAAACGGTTCATCCGATATGGATGAAAATACTGATTAAAACTGACAGTCTGCACTTCAACCTCATTGTTATTGTATCCTTTCAAACTCAAAGTGCTAGAGTACAGAACCAAAGTAACAAATGTGTCAATGAATTATGGTGCTCACTGTATATATGTATGTATGTATATACATACAGACGGGTGACAAATTAAAGGAAAAACTCCTAAAGTGAGGGGGTCTGGTAGCTCTGGTAGCTTTCCTGGCATGGTTTGGGTCCACTTGTCCCCTTAGAGGGAAGGGTCACTGCAAATCAATACAGTGTTATTCTGAGTGATTAAACATTTCTATACTGATGGGAGTGGTCTCTTCCAGGATCAGAATGCCCCCATCCACAGGGCACGGGGGGTCACTATATATATGCTAGACTAGAGGTAGAATCTATGCCAAGGCACATTGAAGCTGTTCTGGTGGCTTGGGGTGGCCCAACACCTTACTAAGACACTTTATGTTGGTTTTTGATAATGTATTTTGATCTCAGCAAAGTGAAATAAACATCAAGATTTTTAAATACTAAAATAACTGCAGTTTTCAGTAAACAATATTATTCAATGCCCCTTCAGTGACAGATAGAACCTTATAATTCTCAATCGAAATTACCTCTTCAGAATTAGAAGGTTCTATCTGCAATTTTGGCTCTTCAAAATACCCCACTTACAAATTTTCATACTTTGCATTTGAAGTACACCTAAGATGAGGGACAAAATAAGCAATAACAGAATAATACACTACGAAACATTTTTGAGATGTGGGGAGTGAAAACTTTGATGCTCAATATCTCAAAACTATGCCTAACGCAGAAAGAACCTTCTAATTCTAAACTCACAACTTTATAATGCAAATGGGTAGCGTAACATTTCCAAATATGTACGTAGATATGTGAACGTGCAGGACAAGATGCAAACACGTAGTCAGATTTGTGAACGTGTACCCAGATTTGAAAATGTTTAGTGCTGAATTAGAGTGCCCTCCACAATTATTGGCACCCCGGGTAAAGATGAGTAAAAAGGGTTATAAAAAATTAACTTCTTGGTGAATTAGCTTAATCGCACACTGAAAAAATTAGAAAAATCCAACCTTTCATTTATTCTGAGAAAAAAAAAAATCCCTCATCAAGAAATAATTATTTTTAACAAACCACATGTGCCACAATTATTGGCACCCCTAGAAATTCTTCTGAACAAAATGTAACTGAAGCATTTCTTTCATTTATATTTGACTTTTTAAAGTTGATCAGAGTGTTTAGGAACTTTCAAGCAGTAGTCCAGGACGTCCTGTTTCACTGTGGTATAAATATGAGGTGACACAGAGGCCATATTCCCTTATTCATACATCAACATGGGAAAGATAAGAGAACACACAAATCAAATGAGGGAAAAGTGTGTTGAGCTTCATAAGTCAGGGGATGGCTATAAAAAAAATAGCTACTCACCTGAAAATGCCCATATCTACCGTTAGGGCAATACTTAAAAAGTTCAAAACAACTGGAACTGTACAACTGTACAAACTTGCCTGGAAGAGGACCCAAGTTTATTTTGCCCCCACACACAGTGAGGAGGATGGTAAGAGAGACAAAAAAATCCTCAAGGATCACTGTTGGAGAATTACAGAGGAAAGTATCATCTTGGGGCCATCAAGTCTCCAAAACTACCATTAAACTATTTGGAAGGCATGCCAGAAAAAAGCCTTTCCTGTCATTTCACCACAAACGTAAGCGCCTTGAGTTTGCTAAACGCTACTGGAACCGTACGTTTCTTTTGTACTCCCGTTCCTTGTGTTTCGTGTCATGTTTTTTATGTTACCATGTGTGTCTTTACTTTCTGTTGTAGGCTGGGTGTGGCTTTCAGCTAGTTCCTGGTTCCTCCCCCTGATTAGCCCCAGTCTCTCCCCTCTCATCACCTGCCAACCACCACACCAGCTCACCTGCATTCCTCACTCCTTTTTGTAATCACTTAGTTCCCTACACCTGGTTTTTGCATGACTCACTTGCGGCAGGTATTATCTGCCCATCATCATCCCCAGTCAGTGCTGGGTTCTTCTTTTTTAGAAACAAAGATAAATCACTACGTCCCTGTATCGATTACCGTGGCCTGAACGCCATCACTGTGAATAATAAATACCCTCTGTATTTAATAAATTCTGTGTTTGAGCCTCTTCGAGAAGCCACTGTGTTTTCCAAGCTTGACCTCAGAAACGCCTACCACCTGGTCCGCATCCAGGAGGGAGAAGAGTGAAAGATGGCATTCAACACCCCGCTGGGACACTTCGAATACCTAGTGGTCCCGTTCGGGCTTACTAATGCTCCAGCTGTGTTCCAGGCCATGGTGAACGATGTCCTCAGGGACCTACTCAACTGGTCAGTCTTTGTGTACCTCGATGACATTTTAATATTCTCCCGCAACCTTGAAGAACACACTCGGTACGACAGGTATTGCAACGACTTCTCGAAAACAAATTAGTCATCATCTGTGAGTACAGCCAGGTAGCCGCGCCCCTAACCAAACTTACCTCCTCTGCCACTCCATTCTCCTGGACCCTGGAAGCTGACGCCGCCTTCACAAATGTCAAGACCCGGTTCACCTCTGCTCCTGTCCTGGTTCACCCTGATCCGGCCTATTAATTAATCATGGAGGTGGATGCGTCAGATTCCGGGGTCGGTGCCATCCTGTCTCAGTGCTCGGCGGTGGACCAGAAACTCCATCCCTGTACCTTCTTCTCCCGCCAGCTGTCCCCCGCCGACCTTAACTACGACGTCGGGAACCGTAAGTTACTGGCTGTGAAACTCGCCCTTGAAGAGTGGAGACATTAGCTGGAGGGACCATTCATAGTTTGGACTGACTATAGAAATTTGTCTTACATCCAATCTGCTAAAAGCCTGAACTCCTGGGCTCGTTAGGCACTCTTCTTCGGAACTCCTATCTCTTTGTCCCTAACTCTGTCTGCTCCCAGGTCCTGCAGTGGGCACACTCCTCCCATCTGGCATGCCATCCTCGAGTCCAATGCACCTTGTCCCTCCTAAAACTGAGTTTTTGGTGGCCGTCGATGGACGCTGACACCCATGCATTTGTGCTCGTCTGTACCGTCTGCACCAGGAGCAAGGCTTCTCACCAGCCTTCTGCCGGTATCCTCCGTCCTCTACCCGTCCCGGGCCATCCTTTAAGCCACATTGGGGTCGACTTTGTCACTGGATTGCTATCTTGAGAAGGTAACACCGTAATCCTAAGGATTGTCGACCGGTTCTCCAAGGCGGTCTATTTCGTCCCTCTCCCCAAGCTTCCTATAGCCTCTGAGACCACTGAGCTCCTGGTGCACCATGTGGTTAGTTTGCATGGGATCCCCATAGACTTGGTATCCGACTGTGGTCCCCAGTTCGCCTCCCATGTCTGGAAGTCCTTCTGCCAGGCCCTGGGGGCTTCTGTCAGGCCCTAGGGGCATCTGTCAGTCTGACCTCCGGCTACCATCCCCAGACGAATGGCCAGACCGAGAGGGCCAATCAGGACCAGGGAGCTGCCTTGCGCTGCGTCACCGCCTGGAATCCCTCCTCCTGGAGCAAGCTGCTACCCTGGGTTGAGTATGCTTGAGTAATTCATTAACCAGTTCTGTCTCCTTTTGAGTGCTCCCTGGGGTACCAGTCGCCCGTGTTTCTGGCCCCGGAGGAGGAGGTCTCTGTCCTTTCGGTGCAGGTGCACCTACACCGGTGCAAGAAGGTTTGGAGGGACACCTGCACCGCACTCCTTTGCTCCACTGCCTGCACTCAGACCGTCTCAGACTGGTGGACCGTCATCGCATCGCAGCCCCCCCAGTACTCGCCAGGACAGCAGGTCACACCCACCTGGATCATCGGCAACGCTCCTGCTTACACCGTCCGCCGCATCCTGGACATCCGCCCGGTACTGTAACATCCTGCTGTTCCCTCCAGTTCACCTTCCTTATGTTTGTTTTGTGCTCCCATTCCTTGTGTTTCGTGTCATGTTTTTTATGTTACCCTTGCGTCTTTACTTTCTGTTGTTTACGTTGCAGGCTGGGCGTGGCTTCCTGCTAGTTCCCGGTTCCTCCCCCGATTAGCCCCAGTCTCTCCCCTCTCATCACCAGCTAACCAGCTCACCTGCATTCCTCACTCCTTTTAGTAATAACTTAGTGCAAAAACCAGGTGTAGGGAACTATTTAGTTTCTGCCCACGCACCTACCTTTGCCAGATCGTTTTCTCATTCTCTGTTGAGATTTACCCCGGCCTTTTCTCCCGTACTAAATCCTGTTTGCCGTGTTTGTTACCTGTGTTTATTCTTTTTGTCAGCTCACCCAGCCTGTTCCCCTCCTGCCCGATTCCAGTCCTGCCCTGACTCCAGCCCTGTTTTTGTTTCCTGCCTGCCCGTTATTCCTTTTCTCCTGCCTGCTGCCCTGTGTGGGGTTTTTCGTAATAAATATCTCCTGTGTGGAGTTCAACCAGCCTTCTGTCTCTGAGTCCTGCATTTGGGTCCTATCCTGAGTATCACTGTAACAAATTGTGTTCTCTGCTCAGATTAAACAAAAATTGAGCTTTTTGGCAACCAACACTGGTTTGGCGTATAAAGAAGGATGGCTATACCAAAAATAACCTGATCCCCACTGTTAAGTATGGTGGAGGTTCCGTGATGTTGTGGGGCTGTTTTTCCTCCAAAGGCCCTGGGAACCTTGTTAGGGTACATGGCATCGTGAACTCCAAGAAATACCAGGAAATTTTAAATATGAATCTGGCTGCCTCTGCCAGGAAACTAAAACTGGGTCATCATTGGATCTTCTAGCAGGACAATGATCCAAAACATACGTTCCAAATCAACACAAAAATGGTTAACTGAACACAAAATCAAGCTTCTGCCATGGCCATCTCAGTCCCCTGACCTAAACCCCATTGAAAACCTGTGGGCTGAGCTGAAGAGGAGAGTGCACAAGAGAGGACCAAGGACTCTGGATGATCTGGAGAGATTCTGTAAAGAAGAATGGTCTCAGATTCCTTGCTCTGTATTCTCCAACCTTATTAGATGTTACGGGAGAAGACTCAGTGCTGTTTTATTGGCAAAGGGAGGTTGTACAAAGTATTAAATGCAGGGGTGCCAATAATTGTGGCACACATGGTTTTGTTAAAAAAAAAAAAAGATTTCTCAGAATTAATTAATTTTTTAAAGGTTGGATTACTAATTACTAAGTAAAGGTTGGATTTTTCTCATTTTTTCAGTGTGAGATTAAGCTAATTCACCAAACGGTGAATTCTTTAGAACCCTTTTTACTCATCTTTACCAGGGGTGCCAATAATTGTGGAGGGCACTATAGCTAATATGTACTCAGATATTTGACCGTGCTTGACAAGATGCAAATGTGTATCAGGATTTGTGAATGTGCATGTAAGTGAGATCGTCAGTAATAGCTTACAACTACGAAACCCATATGTATATATTGCAAATGAAACTAGATGACTATTCGGATAACAACTAGCGGTATAGTAATGTATTTCAGTACAACAATAAATGACTTGTTGGCACCGCACTGGAATCATGTTTGCGCTTTTACATTAGGAAGCAATTGTCAGCTTTATTAAACGACTTGTAGGCACCGCACTGGAATCATGTTTGCACTTTTACATTAGGATGAAATTGTTAGCTCGTGTTAAGGAGGTTAACCTCTTTGTGCAGAAGCAAAATTGGGCCAATTTTCGCCTGTTTTGCACTGTTCTGTTTAAAGCTTTATAACCCAAGATGTGCACATCACACACACATGTGTAATGGCTTAAATTGAAGAAGACCTCTGTACCATTTAATGTCATTGCTTAAAATGATTTGTTTACATAACCTTTATATACATTATGGCAGTGGCGTACCGTGGGAGTAGAACTAGGCCTTCTGTAAACTTACCTTTAACGGATGATCACTCTCAATCTGTTTCCGTTTACTTTTCCTGATTGTTAATCAAATAATTGATTCACTCAATAACCAAGAACAAGAAGTAAATTATTAGGCTACCAAGTTATTTTGAGATAGCATTATTGTTCTGTGCAACATAAACTTGTGTTGCATTTTTGTATATCAACATTTATGATGTTGTGTTATCATGCGAAGATTCTGACTTTTAAATGCTCCATGTTTAAATGTTCAACATAGATTTTCGTAAATGAGTATTTGTAGCCTGTATTATGCGCTGCTCTCAACGATTTGAGACACTTAAGAGGCTGTCCTCTTTAAATTTATGCTTTCTAATGTTTAAATCGCTTTGACTAATTTTAGTGTCGACTTAAAATTAATTACATTCTTTAACGCATTCAGATTATTGCCTGATCCTTGTTAAACAATCTTAAGTTGTCTCTTTGTCGTTATCATTTCTAAATCATTATAGGCTACAAATTGGTCTTGATTATTCAGAGAATGAATGGATTGATTGTTAGGCTACTGAATCTAAATAAACAGAAACAAGTAATCCCCACTTTTTCCAACGCGCAGGCCGTCGCTACATATATTTAAGTGCTACCCATTTTATGACGCAAAGAAAAATACTAGCACAGAAAAACTTGATATATTCATTGATGTTTTTTATTCAGTTATTGAATTGCTTGATTGATAATTAAGAACTATAAGTAGAAACAGGTTGAGAGTAATATCCGTATAAAGGTAAGGTTACCGAAGGCCTATTTTACAGCCAACGTTACGCCACTGCATTATGGGCTGTCAATGCACAAAATACTTGCAGAAAATGTAAAACATAAGTCGTAATTCTTACTTTACTGTGCACCTCTGAAAGGCAAAGATATAAAACAGGTCATACTTTACATTTCCTGGTCCACACAACTTTTGTCCAATTGTGTACAAAATGTTTGGGGGATATGTAAAACTACTCGGGTTCTACAAGGTAAATTGTAAAGAGTGTATCCTGGCGTCCCTTAGTGTCTCCAAATGTATCCAAAATGGATAAAATGTGCATTACAATAAACCAGGAGGTAATCAGTTTCTATCAACACATAAAGTATTCTGACTCACAGAGAACATGTTTGCATTCAATGCATGAATGAATTTCCATCTTTTTCAAAATGGACAACAATGTCATAGGTTAGGTTATAGCCCATTGATGCTGGTGTGCTCAACATAGCATAATGCATGGCTAGGCTATGTACCAATACTATTGATAATAATATGACGCATTGTGCGGGTATGAAGCTGGTAAAAATCTGATCCAAAATGGCTTCCGAATGGATGCAACCTAGTGCTGTGTTACGCAAGGATATCGCTCAGCTGGTTAAATCTACCTATGGGAGTGCCATACACCCCCTCCCTAAGCTCCGACTGTGCGGGAGGTGCGTACAACGCCCACAGGGAGTCCCTCCTGGATAGGGCGTCTGCATTGCCATATGCTGCTCCTGACCTGTGAATTACAGAAAATTCAAACTGTTGTAGGCTCAGAAACCATCTTGTGACTTAGGCATTTGTGTCCTTATTACATGCCATCCACACTAGTTGGGAATGATCAGTGACCAGGGTGAAGCTCCTGGGTGGAATCGTTGCGCACACAACAGCCCTGGGCGAGTTGGGGTCACAGTCAGGAGTATGAGGAGTTGCGGCCTGAAGAGGACGTGGCGCCCTCCTTCCTACTACCGGCTGACTTCTCTAGCGGTTGCTCCACGGGGGTAATTGAACAGCATAAGGTTCAATTGGCTACCAAATTGGGAGATAAAAATTATTTTTTTAAATTAACCTACACATGAATCCCAAAACCCAAAGTAAATAGGGTTAAAAAAAAAATTTTGAATCACTTTTCAAAATACCATTGGGGTATTTTGCCTTCAAAAGTCTGATATTCCTCATTCACTTTCATGGGGAGCTCCAATGTTTAACCCTTCACAGCACAGACATGTGCAGTACAGGCTTGCTTCTTCACAGCCTAAGTTGGCTGAGGGCATGCTTTCCAGTCTTGATATACACTGCCTGGCCAAAAAAAAAGTTATTTCCAACCAGAGTTGCATTAATTTTTGCCCGAGATCTTGTATTGATGACGGGAGAGTCAAACCACTCCGTAAAGACTTCTCCAGCACATCCCAAAGACTTTCAATGGGGTTAAGGTCAGGACTCTGGTGGCCAATTCATGTGTGAAAATGATTCATCATGCTCCCTGAACCACTCTTTCACAATTTGAGCCCGATGAACCATTGTCGTCCTGGAATATGCCCATTGATGGGATAACCTGGTCATTCAGTACATTCAGGTACTCAGCTGACTTCATTTTTATTGTTGCATAATGTTGCTGGGCCTAGACCTGACCAATTGAAGCAACCCCAGATCATAACACTGCCTCCAGAGGCTTGTACATTGGGCACTATGCATGATGGGTGCAACGGCGACTTTTTTTTTGGCCAGGCAGTGTATCCATGTGTATGGATCAGAGCTCGTATATACAGTTGAAGTCGGAAGTTTACATACACTTAGGTTGAAGTCATTAAAACTCAATTTTAACCACTCCACAGATTTCATGTTCGCAAACTATAGTGTTGGCAAGTCAGTTAGGACATCTACTTTGTGCATGACACAAGTAATTTTTCCAACAATTGTTTACAGACAGATTATTTAACTTTTAATTCACTATATCACAATTCCAGTGGGTCAGAAGTTTACATACACTAAGTTGACTGTGCCTTTAAACAGCTTGGAAAATTCCAGAAAATGATGTCATGGCTTTAGAAACTTCTGATAGGCTAATTGACATTATTTGAGTCAATTGGAGGTGTACTTGTGGATGTATTTTAAGGCCTATTCAAACTCAGTGCCTCTTTGCTTAACATCACGGGAAAATCAAAAGAAATCAGCCAAGACCTCAGAAAGAAAATTGTGGACCTCCACAAGTCTGGTTCGTCCTTGAGAGCAATTTCCAAATGCCTGAAGGTACCACGTTCGTCTGTACAAACAATAGTACACAAGTATAAACACTATGGGACCACGCAGCCGTCATACCGCTCAGGAAGGAGACGCATTCTGTCTCCTAGAGATGAACGTGGTTTGGTGCGAAAAGTGCAAATCAATCCCAGAACAACAGCAAAAGACCTTGTGAAGATGCTGAAGGGAACAGGTACAAAAGTATCTATATCCACAGTAAAACGAGTCCTATGTCGACATAACCTGAAAGGCTGCTCAGCAAGGAAAAGGCCACTACTCCAAAACTGCCATAAAAAAGCCACACTACAGTTTGCAACTGCACATGGGGACAAAGATCTTCCTTTTTGGAGAAATGTCCTCTGGTCTGATGAAACAAAAATTTAACTGTTTGGCCATAATGACCATCATTATGTTTGGAGGAAATGGGTGAGGCTTGCAAGCCGGAGAACACCATCCCAACCGTGAAGCACCGGGTGGCAGCATCATGTTGTGGGGGTGCTTTGCTGCAGGAGGGACTGGTGCACTTCATAAAATAGATGGCATCATGAGGAAGGAAAATTATGTGGATATATTGAAGCAACATCTCAAGATATCAGCCAGGAAGTTAAAGCTTTGTCGCAAATGGCTCTTCCAAATGGACAATGACCCAAAGCATACTTCCAAAATTGTGGCAAAATGGCTTAAGGACAACAAAATCAAGGTATTGGAGTGGCCATCACAAAGTCCTGACCTCAATTCAATCACAAATTTGTGGGCAGAACTGAAAAAGTGTGTGAGCAAGGAGGCCTACAAACCTGACTCAGTTACACCAGTTCTGTCAGGAGGAATGGGCCAAAATTCCAGAAACTTTTTGTGAGAAGCGTGTGGAAGGCTACCCGAAACATTTGACCCAAGTTAAACTATTTAAAAGCAATGCTACCAAATACTAAGAAAGTGTATGTAAACTTCTGACCCACTGGGAATGTGATGAAAGAAATAAAAGCTGAAATCAATCATTCTCTCTACTATTATTCTGATATTTCACATTCTTAAAATAAAGTTGTGATCCTAACTGACCTAAGACAGGAAATGTTTACTAGCATTAAACGTCAGGAATTGTGAAAAACTGAGTTTAAATGGATTTGGCTATGGTGTATGTAAACTTTCGACTTCAACTGTACATGTGTACATGTCTACAGAGAAGCGGAGAGGGAATCCTTTCCATTATTATCATGCTAAAAGTGTAATACATTTCATCCAAAAGATTCTGGAGGACTTAGGGCCCATTATCTTCTACAGGTAGGTTATCTTACCGGGCGCTAAGGGGCAGTAACCCAAACGCAAGTGTCTTTGCTAGTTTCAGACTGGCGCAGTGGTCATTTTAACATCCAGCGCTCACGTTCTTTAGCTAGCAAGTGAACTTGCGCTCACAGCAAGTGAACTGAGCAGTCTTAAGTTGAGGTGTGGCCAGGATAATTTTGGCGTATTGCTATCTTGAGGCAGCATTAAGTGCTTGTGCTAAAACCACCACAAACCTGGTCATAAGTCATGTCGCAGTTGATGTTATTTTAACTGCGCAGTTGATGTTATTTTAACTGCGCAATATGAAGATGTAATATGCGTCTACATAGGCATGTGCACAACACGCAAACACCCTCCTGTCTGTTACACACACAGGGGCGTGCACAAACATGCATGAAAATATAAAGATTACATTGTGAAATATTTTTCCCCAAAATAAAAAATTTCTCTCCTGGAATACACGCATTGTCCCTTGAATCGCAGGAAAAATACCAGTAAAAACGCGTTGGTCATGTTACCATAAGCAGGACATACCATAAGCAAGGGAAAAATATGCGTAAACCTATGGGTTCCCAACCTGACAGCTTTACTGTATTTAGTGTCAAGGCAAGAAAACGCGGCATGTTTTAAATGTACAACTCCAAGATGGCAGCACACTGGCACGCTAGTCTCCGTCTCTGTCAGTGTTAAGTATTAAGTGTCTTGTTCTGTTCACTAATATACAGTTTTGTCTACTACTAATATTACGTCGCAGTGCCATATGTATTTTCAAAATAACAAGTTTTGAGCGTCACCTGCCAGCCGGCTTTCAGCTTCCAGTGTTGTGACTTAATAGGTTACATGATTAATGACATGATTAATGTTTATTGAAATTCATTGAGACGTTTATTATTTACAGTTACAAGAGAGTTAAAAGGATATACTGTATTTGATTTGTATTACATTTGATATATTGGAGATGCATTTATGTTGTATTGGCTAAGAAACTATTAAGAAACCACAACTACCAGAATGCTTTGCGTCTGAAAAGAAAAGGAAAGAACGTGACTGTGTTAGTGAGTTAGTTAGCCAGCCGTCCACCTGTTGGAGAGAAAAGATGCCATGTGAAAGTAGTTAGCACATCGGTTGTGATTGTAATGCGACCATCGTTTTTCTATATAAAGAATCCTTCATTTTATATCCGTCGTCTTGCCATTATTTGAAGGTAGTTATACTACAATATTTTGGTGCCGAAACCCGGGAACATGAGCCTTACGGATAACGAAGACGCAGCTGTAGCTGCTAGAATGGCTGAAGACGAACGCGAACGGACTGAAATGGAAAGAATGAGACGAAAGCGGGGTGCCATCAGAGGTGCTACTACACAAGTTTTGAACCAGATTGACTTGGAAATGGCGAAGACAAGTCCGGATGCCGATCACTTGACCACTTTATTGGACGTACTGGGCGTTAAGGAGGACAGTTTGTTTGAACTTGATAGTGGGATAGAACAGCTAACCACGTTGGATGATTTGGAGGCTGAAATTGAAACCGCGGAGGAATACCGGGAGCGTGTCATCATGATGAGGAGCCGTGCACAACGCATAATAAGGAACGGAGAACAACTAACCCCAACGGCAGCACCGCAGAGGGTGAGCGATGCTAACACTCATGACTCAGCTAAATCATCAGCACAGAGACAGTCAGTGAAGCTACCAAGACTGGTTATTGAGAAATATAATGGAGATGTCAGTGTGTGGCAGGAATTTTGGAGCCAATATGAGACTGCTATTCACAATAATGATGCACTGTGCAATAGAGAGAAGTTTACTTATCTGAAAACCTATCTCACTGGACCAGCTGCAAAGGCAGTAGCAGGACTGACCTTAACAGATGAGAATTACGACAGCGCGGTCGCTTTACTGCAAAGTAGATTTGGAAGGAAGGATCTAGTGATCAGTGCTCACATGTCAAAGCTACTGAATCTAACTCCTGTGACGAAATCCTCTGACGTGAATGCACTGAGGCAGCTATATGATGAATGTGAAATTCAGATTAGGAGCTTGGAGTCACTGGGTGTAGTGTCAGAAACCTACGGAAGCCTGCTATGCCCAATCATACTGCAGATGATTCCAGATGACATAGCTCTTGAATATAGTCGTCAGAGGGGAGTAGATGATGAATGGAAGGTTTCTGAGATAGTCACATTCCTACAGAAGGAGGTTCAGAGCAGGGAAAGAGCACTGCAAATGACAAAGTCACCCAGCCAACAGAAGGCAGAGAGCAAGCCATGGAAACAGGCATGCTCATCCAGTGAGGTGAGAATAAGAAGACCCAGCATGCAATCTGCTGCTGCACTGCACACAGCCAGCCAGAAGACACACAACTGTTTATTCTGTGACAGTGCAGATCATAGATCAGAACATTGCCCAGAACACAACGTTGCTGAACGCAAAGACAAAATAAAGAGAATGGGAAGATGTTTTGTGTGTTTAGGACAGAAACACATTGCCAAATTCTGTAAAGTGAAGGATGTATCATGTGCAACCTGTGGAAGAAGACATCACATTGCTGTGTGCACCGGCAAGAAAAGTGAGGAGCAGCCCTCCACTGTGTCAGAAGATGCTCTTGCTCTCGTTTCCTCAGTCATTCCTCATTCAGTGAAGATTAAACCAAATGGACAGAACACTGTGCTGCTACAAACTGCTAAGGCATGGGTGGAGGGCCCAGGGGGCAGGACAATAGCTTGTTGCTTACTGGATGGAGGCAGCCAGAGGAGCTTCATCCATGAGAACCTTGTGAAGAGCCTGAAGTTACCAGTAATCAGACAAGAGACACTCACCCTTCACACGTTTGGCTCCTCTGTCCCTACCATGTCACGATGCAACACAGTGAATGTCGTCTTGGGGAATGTCTGGGACACCCAGCAGAGAATAGAAATAGAGGCTATAGAAACCCCGCAGGTGTGCTCAGCGGTGATGAAGGTTCCTGGTGACCAGATTCAACACGAGCTCAAGAGGAAGGGACTGCAGCTAGCAGACTTCCCAGGAAATGATGATGATCCTGAGCTCTCCATCCTGATAGGAGCAGACTACTACTGGCCAATAGTATCAGGCAGAGTGGAGAGACTGACAGAGACTTTGGTTGCTTTGGAGAGCACCTTCGGATGGTCGGTGCAGGGACCAGTGTCCATGTCAAGTGTCGCCGAGGCAACATGCATTTTCATCCCCCTTGATGAAGACACACTTGTCTCCAAGCAACTGAGTGCATTCTGGGAAATTGAGTCTCTGGGTATAACAAGCGAGAAAACACAGAACCCAGCAGAAGAAGAGGCTCAACAGATGTTCGAGAGAACAACAACCTTCAAAGATGGGCGATACCAGGTGGAGTTGCCATGGAAAGCACAAAGAACAGAACTCCAAGACAACTACAGAATCGCCAAGAAAAGGTTTGAAGGTCTGAAGAAAAGACTACAGAAAGATGTTACATTGTACAGCAGGTACAACGAAGTAGTGGAGGACTACTTACAACAGAACATAGCAGAGGACGTGCCAAAGGACGACGCAAGTGCAGACAATGTGAAATACTACTTACCTCACCATGCAGTACTCCGAGAGGACAAGGTGACAACCAAACTGCGAGTAGTGTTTGATGCTTCATCCCATGAAGATGGCTGTCCATCCCTCAACGACTGTTTACTGACGGGACCCAACCTGGACCCAACCTGAACCCAGACCTCCTTAACGTCCTGATTAAGTTCAGGCAACATGAGATCGCCTTCATGGCAGACATCAAGAAGGCCTTCCTGCAGATATCCATAGCAGAGAAGGACAGAGACGCCGTGAGATTCCTGTGGCTCACCGGCCCACCAAAAGGAAAAGAGGATGAAGAGCTGCGAGTGCTGAGGATGACCAGAGTGGTGTTTGGTGCTTCCCCAAGTCCATTCTTACTCGCTGCTACAATCAGGAAGCACCTGAAACAATATGAAACAGAACATCCACAAGTTGTAGAGACGCTTAAAGAGTCACTCTATGTAGATGATTTTATTGCAAGTTCCCACAATGTTGAAGAGGCTTACGCTGTGACAACAACTGCTAAGCAAATGCTGTCGACCGCAGGCATGGACCTCTGCAAATGGATGACTAACTCTCCTGAGCTGAAAGGGAAATGGGAGGAGAGCAAAACTGACCACGCGATGGCGTCAGAGACGCACGGAGCAGTGCTGAAAGTGCTAGGCTTAGTGTGGAGACCAGAAACAGATGACTTCACGTTCGACCTCAGGCCGCTGGTGAGCATACTAAAACAGAAGGAGAACACAAAGAGAAGCGTTCTGCAATCGTCTGCACGCATCTATGACCCTCTTGGTTTCCTGACTCCCTTCACAGTCAGAATCAAGTGCATGTTTCAAGAAATGTGGGAGAGAGGACTCTCCTGGGATGAGGAGCTACCACCCGATCTGACTCGAGAATGGCAACAGTGGTGTTTGGAACTATGTCAGCTACACCTTCTCGCCATCCCAAGGTGGTATGGAATAGACCTGCAGCCGCCGAACAGCCACATCCTGAAACTACATGTATTCTGTGACGCCAGCAAAAAGGCTTACAGTGCTGTAGCCTACCTGCAAGATGGAGAACTTACAGCGAGCTTTGTCGCATCCAAGTCCAGGGTAGCCCCACTCAAGAAGATGACGCTGCCACGTCTGGAGCTCATGGGAGCTGTGATTGGAGCGAGACTAGCCAACCACTTGATGACCACTCTGAAAATGGAACAAAACCAGGTCAGAATGTGGACAGATTCTATGATTACACTGCACTGGATTTGCAGCTCAGCTCAGAAGTGGAAACAGTTTGTCGCAAACAGAGTGACAGAGATCCAGTCCTTGACCAACCCAGAGTCATGGTCACACATAGAAGGGAAGGTAAATCCAGCTGACCTCCCTACCCGAGGACAAACAGTTGAAAACTTGATACAGAGCAAGCTATGGTGGAACGGACCTGAAGTTCTGACATCACCCGGTTGGTCAGAGGGGACTGAAGAGGACCACGTCCCAGAAGAGGTTCACACAGAACTCAAGTCCAGTCACCAGGTCACTATACAGCTCACTGCAAATGACACAGACCTCCCTGAACCAGTGTTGGAGCTAGCAAGATATAGTAAACTGAAAAGAGTCTTGAGAGTGACCGCCTGGATTAAGAGATTCATAGCCAATGCTCAAAAGAAAACAGACACAAGGAGAACTGACTGCTGATGAGCTCTTTGAGGCAGAAAAGTACTGGATCAAAGTAACACAACATCAGAGTTTCAGTCAGGAGATCAAACTACTGAAGGCAGGAAAAGACCTAAACAATGACTGTAAAATCAAGGAACTCAGACCATTCCTGGATGAACATGATCTACTCAGCGTGGGAGGAAGACTGCAACAGTCCAACTTCACCTTCAGAGAGCAGCACCCATGGGTTCTGCCCAGCAAACACAGATACTCAGAAATGCTGATAGAGTACAACCAGCACTCGAGTTGAGGGGGGATGAGGGGGGATGGCATCCCCCCTGAAATAAAAACGGTCAAAATCATCCCCCTTCTAAAACGGCCATCCCCCCTTTCCATCCCTTATGTCATTTTATCAATGAACGTGGTATTACTGCTATTTCAACATTAATTTTGCGCATATTGAGTAAAATACTGTGGGCGAGGGAGCACGCACACATGCAATGACATTTTTACCAAGTCACTGACGCTATGCTATGCGAGTGCCCTAGAGGCACCAGAGCGCCGTGATGTGCTTGTTTGATTGATGCTAGAAGCTGCATAGCAGCACGAGCGCAGGTAACAGTCATCACAATGGCCAAGCGACCAGGGGCCGGTTGCACCAGCTATACGTAGCTAAGTTCAAACGTAAACGTAGGCTAGTTATAACGTAAGTGTTTACTAAATTAAGGTTTACACATTGCTAATAAAAATGGGTTGCACCACACAAACTAGTTTGTACGTTGAGCTTAGTAGCTACTAAATATTTACACCTACCCCTTGGTATAAAAAAAATACACAAATTGTAACCGTCTGTTCATCTAATTGGCTACCTCCGCCGTTTCTTCAGCAAACACTGTAAAAATAGTTGACGCGTGGAAAACGTTCAGTTTCAAAACAAAGTTATTTATAGTTCAAAAGAGAGGCAAACAGAACAGTCCCGTAACTTAGGCTAAGTTAACATATATTTTCAAAGCACATAATGGCTGTAACATAAATAAATAGGCTAAACAAACAAATAAGGATATTTTGAATTTTATTCGTAAAAACATAAACATGCACACATTGTAATTCTGTTCAATGTTCTATTTTTTTCCCCATGGAATGCAAAATAGACGTAGCCTGTTAAACTCAATGCAAGTTGATTTCCGTGTTTACATTGTAGCTTGTTGATTGATTGGTTATGGATTTGTTATCATCATGATAAAGCGACAATGTTTACCTTAGTATTGAATAAGCATTACTTAGTTTTCACTAGCTAAGACATTACTTACGTATTGGTGGTGCAACCGAATTTAGTAAAGCGATAGTTTGAAACTAACTAGTAGCAACTACGGACCTAGTAAATACTTTACGCGCAAACTTAGTCACGAACTTACGTATGACCGGTGCAACCCAGCCCAGGAGGACAGCGCTCTCTGAGGGACTTCATATTTAAAAAGACAAAAAATAACATTACAGGTAAGTCAAGAGTCAGTAATCTTAGTCATTACTCATTACTTTAGTCACCAAAGGTGGAATCTCTGGACATAAGCAATAACAACGTTAGTTTGGAGCTTAGCTACGTTTTTCTCTCTTGTTAGCTAGCTAGATAACTAATGCTAGCTAGCTAGCTAGCTAAAAGATGAGGACTTGAACTTCATTAACTAGGCTAGCATTAACGTCAGCTAATCATGTTCGGGGAGAGTGGAGTAGGCAGCCATTGACAAAATTGGTCCTATTTTGTATTATCTGTATAATTTTTAATATATTTTCATATTTTGTAAACAGTTTCAATTTGCACTTAATGCCCTGTTAAAAAAAGTAACATTGGGAATGTTAACATAAAAGATTTGTATTTGAACTGCAATAAAATGATGATAGATCAATATTTTTCTAATTGTTTTCCTCCATTTTTTCATGAAAGGGTTCTTGTTTAATTTACATAATGATTTAATTAATCACGATTAAAAATTAACCCTTTAGATACCAGTTTTGATCATATACCAGTAACTGCTTTTTTGAAAAATACACTATAATTCAATATTCTAAAAACAAATTTGACTTTATTATTAGTATCATCAGCTGATCTGAATAATAAATGAGAAGATTGATTTTGGTGCATTTTTTCTTTTTGTATAATGTCAGATTGAACAAAAAGGTACGTTGGGACTGTTAACCTACAAGATTTGTACCATAGACTTCCATTATAACCACATTTTTTGACCCCCTCCCCCCCTTTAAATTAAAGTGAAAAAATGATTTTGCACTAATTGTCCTCTGCATTTGACCCTAAGTCAAATGTAAGTGGTGCCATGGCAGCCCGGGGACCGACTCCAATTCTGAGGTGCCTTGGTCAAAAGCAATGACAGGAGTATCTGACACCTAACATCCATAACATGCATGTTGTTTTAGGAGTATAATCATTATCTTTATGCTTTAACAATAATCAAAAGGGTACAGAGTTGGTCTCCCACCCTCTGCGCTGTTATCAGCACAAATTATGTCCCCATATGATAAAATCCACCATCCCCCCTGATTTTTTTTTACAACTTGAGTACTGAGTACAACCATGAGAAGGTGATGCATTCAGGAGTGAGGGACACTCTAGTACAAGTAAGAGAGAGATACTGGATCTTGCGTGCTAGGCAACTAGTCAAGAGTGTTGTGGCAAGATGCACAGTCTGTAAGAGATTCAAGGCAAGGGCAGGACGGCAGATCACTGCGCCTTTACCAAGAGACAGAATAACTGAATCCCCACCATTCGAAGTCACCGGTGTGGATTTTGCGGGACCGCTTTATGTGAAAGCAGATGGATCTGTAAGGAAGTCATACATCGCACTTTTCACCTGTGCTGTAACCCGAGCAGTGCACTTGGAACTGGTCTCAGATCAGTCAACAGAGACATTTCTGTTAGCTCTGAAAAGATTCATATCCAGAAGAGGATTATGCAAGGTAATCTACTCAGACAATGCAAGAACATTTAAGAGAGCTGATCAGGACTTGAAAGAGCTGTGGAAAGCCATCAAAGATCCTCAGCTGTTGGAGTTCTTCTCAGAAAGGGGCATCACCTGGCGGTTCATAGCCGAGCGAGCAGCCTGGTGGGGCGGATTCTGGGAGAGGCTCGTCAGATCCGTAAAAACATGCCTGAAGAAAGTTCTTGGAAGAGCTTCCCTCAACTTTGAAGAGATGTGCACCGTCCTGACCGAGGTTGAGGCTATCCTAAACTCTAGGCCTCTGACATTTGTGCACAATGAAGTGGACGAACCACAACCACTGACTCCAGCCCACTTCCTGGTGGGTAAACGACTCACATCTCTGCCACCCAAGCCATTCCCAGCTGACAAGCAGCATCCAAATGCTAAAAGGGGAGAGATCACTCGAAGATGGAAGTACAGGCAGAGACTCATAACCAGCTTCTGGAATAGCTGGCGTAAGGATTACCTATTGGATTTGAAGTCAGCACATCGCTGTGACACACCGCCGCCCACCCCTCTGAAAGTGGGTGACGTTGTACTCATTGGAGAAGATAACACACCCAGACAAACTTGGAAACTGGGAAGAATCAAAGAACTGTTTCCAGGCCGAGATGGTCTTGTTAGGTCGTGCTCAGTTCGCACTACCTCAGGGACTTTGTTGAGAAGACCTATTCAGTTACTGTATTGTTTGGAGATTTAGATGAACACAGTAGTTCATCGGGGGGAGAATGTTGTGACTTAATAGGTTACATGATTAATGACATGATTAATGTTTATTGAAATTCATTGAGACGTTTATTATTTACAGTTACAAGAGAGTTAAAAGGATATACTGTATTTGATTTGTATTACATTTGATATATTGGAGATGCATTTATGTTGTATTGGCTAAGAAACTATTAAGAAACCACAACTACCAGAATGCTTTGCGTCTGAAAAGAAAAGAAAAGAACGTGACTGTGTTAGTGAGTTAGTTAGCCAGCCGTCCACCTGTTGGAGAGAAAAGATGCCATGTGAAAGTAGTTAGCACATCGGTTCTGATTGTAATGCGACCATCATTTTTCTATATAAAGAATCCTTCATTTTATATCCGTCGTCTTGCCATTATTTGAAGGTAGTTATACTACAATATCCAGAGCATTCTGCAGCTGACTGGGGACGCTGCCGACTTCAAGGGGGAGGTCAGCAGGCAGATCATCTCGGACCAGATCACACTAGCGGCACGCTAGTCTCCGCGATCCCTCCGCAGTCTCCTGGGTCCCGTGAGTTACCTGCGACTGAGTTACCTGCACACAGGCAGATCTACACCGGCTCTTGCCTGCTCTCTCTCTCTCTCTTTGCCTTCTCCGCTCCGCCGGCAGTCTGCTAGGCCTTGGCTGACTATCGCCTCAGTGGACAGAGACAATGACGGTTCTCGTCTCACTACTTTGCGCGTGAACTCTGTGGGACTTACGAGTGAGCGATCATTCTCGGATAAGTACATCTCACGATGTATATTACCGGTTGGACAGTGCATACGGAAGCACTCGCTCTATGCTGGCTGCACACTCGGTGTAAACGCCGAAGCGTTTGGCACAGGACTTGTCAGGGAATGTAAGTTACCTTCAAAGTCTTTTGGCTTTAAATGACTATTTTGCTATCTCTGAGAAATCTCTTGTGGACTTTACATTTGAAGTGTTGTCTAAAAAGGAATCGTCATGTAATATTGCTAAGCAAAGGTGGCTGATTCTTATACTCTTATTGATATCTGGAAATGTGCAACCTAACCCTGGCCCTGAATTTCAGTGCATTCAAACGCCATCTGATCTTAAATCTCAATCCGGTCTAAAAGTTATTCATCTAAATGTGCGCAGTTTGTTACCTAAAATGGATATGGTTAGAATATGGGTTAATTCAACAACTGCTGATATTGTTGTTATTTCTGAAACCTGGTTGACGAAATCTGTGCTTGATAAGAATATTTTCATTGATGGTTTTAATGTTTATCGTGCTGACAGAGCAAAGAAAGGTGGTGGGGTTGTTATTTATGTCAAATCAACATTTTGTGTAAATGTGGTTCTGTCTGAATCAATCTGTAAGCAATTAGAACTCTTAGCACTGAAAGTGGAAATTGCCACGGGCCTCTGTATAACTGTTGTGGGATGCTATAGGCCTCCTTCTGCCACACTCACTGTGCTGCAGTCCTTGAGAGAGCTTTTATTTAGGCTCAACTATAGTGAGATTATTTTAGCTGGTGATTTTAACTGGGATTGGCTTAACCCAGTATCTGATGATTTTAAATCTCTTTGTGATTCCTTGAACCTTACACAGTTGATTAACTCCCCCACTCGCCCAAATCCTAAATGCCCTGAGAAGTCCACTTTAATTGACCTGATTTTGACTAATGTCCCACATAAATTTTCTGCTATCGGTGTTTTCTGCAACGACCTAAGTGACCATTGTGTTATTGCTGCTGTCAGGAATACCAGGGTTCCTAAAACAAAACCACGCTTGATTTATAAGCGGAATCTTAAACATTTTAATGAACAAGGGTTTTATCATGTTTGTTTAATATTAATTGGAGCAGAATTGAGCTGATCCCTGATGTTGAGACAGCCTGGTCATTTTTTTATGATGGGTTTTCCCATATCGTGAATAAACATGCCCCTTTTAGGAAGTATAGAGTTAAAGGGAGGGATAACCCTTGGTTTTCCTCTGACCTTTCGGATGTCATTCGTGAGCGCAACCTAGCTTGGGCTAAGGCAAGGTTGACGGGTTTTAGTACTGACTGGCTCGTTTTTAGACAATTGAGAAACAAATGTTCTTCTCTAATCAAAAAAGTAAAGTCTGAGTTTTATTTGTCAGTCACCACTGATAGTTTAAATGACCCTAAGAGGTTTTGGAAAGCAATTAAATCCCTTTCTGTGAGTAATATCTCTCAAACCTTACCTACCTGTATTATGAAGGACACTGTTGCTGTTCATGACAAACTTGAGATGTTGAACTGTTTTAACGAGCATTTTATATCTTCCGGCTCTCTGGTTGATTCATCCTGCTCTGCACCTGTGAAACCCTGTCCTGATGTTCTTTCAAATGGTGGTCTTCCATTTAGCTTTTTACCGTTTACTGTGCAGGAAGTACATAAAGCACTGAAAGCTCTCGACACAGGAAAAGCAAATGGGCCGGATCTTATTGATCCCTATTTTTTAAAATTGGCAGCTGATTTTATTGCAGAGCCTCTTACATATATTTTTAACCTGACAGTGGTAAATAAGGAAATCCCAAAGATTTGGAAATCTGCTTTTGTTCTCCCTTTGTTAAAAGGGGGAGACCCAACGATTTTAAATAACTATAGGCCGATTTCAAAATTGTCTATACTATCCAAGATCCTTGAAGGTTTGATTAGTGAGCAGCTCAAGGAGTTTTTATATTTAAATGACATTTTATCCACATTTCAATCAGGGTTTAGGAAAAATCATAGCACCATTACGGCAGCCTTGAAGGTGGTAAATTATATTTCCTCTGCACTTGATAAAAAGCAACACTGTGCATCTCTTTTTATTGATTTATCAAAGGCTTTTGACACGGTTGACCATACTATCCTTAAACAGAGGCTCTTCAACATAGGGCTTTCAGAGCAAGCAGTTGGTTGGTTCTCCAACTACCTCACTGAGGTCTCAGTGCGTTAAATATGATGGTTATTGCTCTGATGTTCTGTCTGTTCACAAGGGTGTTCCACAGGGCTCTGTGCTTGGCCCACTTCTATTCACCATTTACATAAATGATCTGGGTCAAGATGTGACAGATGCTCATTTTCATTTTTATGCTGATGATACGGTTATTTACTGCTGTGCGTCAACCCTTGCTGAAGCCGCTGACCACTTGCAAAGTGCTTTTAATGTTGTTCAGAACACCTTGTCTCAATTGAAGCTTGTTCTCAATGCTAATAAGACCAAGCTTATGTTATTTTCTAATGCCAAGAGTAGGCCACAGAATATTCCTTCAGTGGTCACTCTTGAGGGAAAGGTCATTGAGAAGGTTAACTCCTATAAATACCTGGGCATTCTGATTGATGATTCCCTTACTTTTAAGCCACATGTACAGTGCTTGGTGAAAAAACTGAGGCTTAAATTAAGTTTCTATTTTAGAAACAAGTTGTGTTTTTCTTTTAATGTAAAAAAGAGACTTGTTGCTGCCACGTTTTTACCTGTGTTGGACTATGGGGATCTTTTATATATGCATGCCCCTGCCCAGGCATTGCATATGATTGATACAGCTTATCATGCTTCCCTTAGATTCATCACGAATTGTAAAGCCTTGACTCACCACTGCGAGCTTTACTCCCGGGTAGGATGGCCTGCTCTGGCAACCCGCAGGCGTACACACTGGTATACTTTCATATACAAGGCAATTCTTGGGCTGCTCCCATCCTATCTATGTATTTATATTTCACAGAAGAGTGGACAGTACTCTTTGCGGTCACAGGACTTTTATATGTTGTCTGTACCAAGTGTTCGTACAGAGAGTGGGAAAAGGGTTTTTAGGTATTCCGCACCCTCAGACTGGAATATATTGCAGACTGTTTTAAAACTCCATGATTTGATTTCTTTGAATGCTTTTAAATCCATTTTGAAAGACCTGGAGACAGAATCGTTGGGGTGTCGGTGCTTAAACTGATATTTCTTGGATACATGGCTTGTACTGCACTTTGTTCTTTGGGATGTTATATATTGTAATATTGTCTTTTTGTTTTGTGTCTGTTTCAACTTGTTTTATGTTGTGCTGCTGCCTGTCTTGGCCAGGACTCCCTTGTAAAAGAGATTTTTAATCTCAATGGGACCTATCCTGGTTAAATAAAGGTTAAATAAAAATAAATAAAAATAAAATTAATCAATATTGGAATGCACGTAATATAAACTGGCTGAAGCTTGAAATTCGCTAGCCTAAATGCATTGCCTGTGATCTGTGCTGTGAGAACAGTCTCATGGAATTGATGTTTGACAATGCTTCATTGTATAATCAAAGGAAATTTGTTAAACAAGCAGGCTAATTTGCCATTTTCTAAACTGAGAGGAAAGACATGGTAGTCTGGTAGCTTATTCTCAGCTGCTGCAGGTGTTATAACAAAAATAAGACCCCTGGTGTAAGCTAATGAAAAAACTTTCCTGTTTTCCCATTATTATATTTCTGAGAAATAGTTTGGTCGGGAAGTACCAGGAACCTGTGCTGGTGTTAAACCCTAAGTTGAAAGATTATTATTGTGTATATCAAAACAAGTCATAATGGTTAGTCAAAATAATATTGATCCATATAGCCTATTGCTTGCTCGCTATGCACACAAGGATCTTTTCGCCAGCTGTAATTAGCTGTTTTCAGTCTTACTGTATGCCATCATATTAGCAATCCACCAAGGTGCAAACGCAGATGGCATTTAAAGGGAATTGGATATGACATCTTGATTGGTTTATTGCATGTTACACCCAAGACACACCTATAATTAATGAAGAGACTAAGTTCAGCCCATTTGCACCTTGCACCGTACTTGGCGCTCAAATAACACCGTCTAACGAGCAAAAGCAGACTGGGACACGCCCTAAATGCACTTGTGCCATGCATTTTAGACCAAGCTCTAATTAAAGATAGAGCCCAATATATCTCTTTCCATAATAAGCATGATAACTACAAACACACTAAGGTATTTGTATGTATTGCCAACAAGCAAAATAAAACCCCCAATCCTATAAACGTTGTTTACAAAAAATTTTTATCTACAGTTAATCTGGCCAATCGGTACATTTGTCAGTGGACGTGGGTCACTTATTACTCAACAAGTTTATTATTAATTGATGTATTCAGACTTCAGAATATTGCCTTTACTTTCAGTAGTAAATATGTGGCCAGGCTCTGTGTTCATTTACAGCAGGCTGCCATGTGGGCAGTTAGGTTTCAATCAAACATGTATATTGGTTGGAAAACATTAACTTTGCTTTAAGCATGAAAAAAATCCAAGAATTTGTGTCCTATGTCACTCAGATCAGAAGGCACAGTGAAGGGAAAAGGGTAATGTGAATTTACCAAGCCTTTTTATTAGGTTAGGATGTCAGGGAGAGTAGAGGTCATGGACAGCGTTAGATACATACAGGAGTTTTTATTTAACAGCTTGTGTACAAACAGAGGCTACAAATGCTTTCCACACATTTCCTTTTAATTTCCCCCTCTTGTGTTTACAGAATCCCTTTAAAAATCTACCAGAAGAGAATAACATACAACAATGGAGATAGACAGTGAATGAGAATGGCTAAATCTTTCAGCTGGTACAGCCAGAACATAAAGCAAGACATTTCTGAGTGACCGGTAACTGCCGGAATGGAGTGGGAGAGAGAACACCATACCATGGCAGCACACAATCTACTCACATAGATCTGTGCACAAACCACCCACACAGGTCTGCACACAGCGCCCTTCCATTTATCCACATTATTCTAATTCTTCCATATATCATTATTATAATATATTCACATTAAATTATACATCCATAAGCCTGCCCTCTGCAACCTTTCTAGGATGTTTAATACAATGCCATCCTACTTCTTAACATTTGTCTACATCAATCAAGCAGATGAAAAGTACAGTATTTAGATAGGAAATGACCTAACTCTTGTGAAGCAGCACGTCACCACAGTGGCCAGTCAGAATGAGATTGATGAATATGACACTAATGAAGACAAAAGAAGCTGTCCCCTCCCTAAATCTCACTGAAGCTCAATAATCCAGCAGGACCAAACTTTCCTGACAGAACAGCTTCCATGTCAAATCGGTGGAGAGCCAGAACCAAGCTTAGTGTGTATCTGTTTATGAGTGTTAGCTTGATGGTTCGGGTGCATATCAAAAAGAAAAATTGTATTATTTAAAAATGATACACAAAGAGGGAGAGGGCTGAACAGGATGGTGTTGATCATGAAATTAACAATCAGAGGGGGAAAAAGACCAAAAGGAACCAAGATTTAAATATCTTGAATTGCAGGGTTGCTAGTGTCCTATTGGCATTGTGTTCCTACAGTAAATATAATCCCCTGTGCAGACAGTATATAGCTTTGATAAATTCACCAACTATATTTACTATTCTATGGTAATCACCAATCATTACAATTCTATGGTATTCCCCACCAGTAGTCACAGTTTTGTGGCATGTGACCATACAACAGTCACCATTGTATGGTATTCATTGTTCTATTCTGCTCATCAAAGGTACTCCAGAGAGTTGAATAAACATTACCCTGCATAACTCCATTTCCATGTCCAAATCCAAAACATCTATGTTGGGTCACATAAAATAAACATTAAAAAAAATACTACTTAACATGCCTGCATGTTAGAGATGTATAAATACCCATTTTTACCATTCTAATATAATCTTCGTCTTCTGATTTAATTAAAAATAAATAATGACATGCAACTAAGTATACTCCCCTCTCTCTCCCCCTCTTTCTCTCCTCTCTCTCTTTCTCTCCCTCACTCCCTCCCAATTTCAATTGCTTATTCTAATGCACAGGCAACAGTATTCCATGGAAGATTTGATAGTGAGCAGAGTTCACGCACTACGGGCCTGATATACAGATCCTTTCCAAAAAATTAGAATATCATGGAAAAGTTTTTTTTTTCCATAATTCCATTCAAAAAGTGAAACTTTCATAGATTCATTACACACAAAGTGAAATATGTCTAGCCTTTATTTGTTTCATTTTTCATAATTTTGGCTTACAGCTCCAGAAAACCCCCAAAACAGTATTTCAAGAAATTAGAATAGTGTGTCGAAAATCAGCATTTACTTCAGTTATTTCAGAGAATGAATGTTTTAGACTGAGTGTCACACTATCATCTAATTTACTCAAAACACCTGCAAAGTTTATCTCAGTTTGGTTCAGTATGGGGAAGACTGCAGACTTGACAATTGGCCAGAAGACCATCATTGACACCCTCCAGAAGATGGGTAAGCCACAAAAGGTCATCGCTAAGGAGGCTGGCTGTTCACAGAGTGCAGTGTCCAAGCATATCAATAGAAAGTTTAGTGGAAGGGAAAAATGTGGCAGGAGAAGGTGCACAAGCAAAAGAGATGACCGTAGGCTTCAGCGGATTGTCAAGCAAAGACGATTCCAAAATTTGCGGAGATGCAGAGGGAGTGGACTGAGGCTGGAGTCAGTGCTTCAAAAACCACCACACAGACGTATCCGGGACATGGGCTACAACTGTCGGATTCCTCGAGTCAAGCCACTCCACTCATTCTCTGAAATAACTGAAGTAAATGTTGATTTTCGACACACTATTCTAATTTCTTGAAATACTGATTTGGGGGTTTTCTGGAGCTGTAAGCCAAAATTATGAAAAAGTGAAACAAATAAAGGCTAGAAATATTTCACTTTGTGTGTAATGAATCTATAATCTATGAAAGTTTCACTTTTTGAATGGAATTATGGAAAAAAGACAACTTTTCCATGATATTCCAATTTTTTGGAAAGGATCTGTACATGCCAGAAAGCGCTTATATGCACTGACTGTGGGAGGAACCACCAATGAATGAAAACACACAGTATACAATCTTAAACTGTTTCAAACGGTCTTAAACTGTTATTGACAATAAGGATGACACCAAGTACTCAAAACAGAAATGCACAATTTTCAAATTATGTACAACACGTACATACCATATGTGCAAGTCATTATTTCCCCAGCTACAAAACATTTTGCCAGGAAGTCTTGTAATATATAACAACATATATTTTGAGGAGCAATTTCCAAAACAATAAAAACAACATGGTTACCTCCTGCTTTATGTATTTTTAATGATTCAGGAATAATAACCATTATGATTGAAGCAGATCCTAATTTACTTATTAAGTGGGGACAATCCAAGAAGGGCAGTGGAAAAACCTGCAAGTGTACTAAACTAAAAGTGTAACCTGTTACCGCGCTTTTTTCCTTTTAAGACTTTTTTCCTTTTATTTTCTCTCAGAATGTTTTTTTCTTCAAAGACCTTCCAAACTCAAGCCAGCATCTCTGTAAAATGACCAATCTGTTCAATGTTTTACTGAAGTAAATTATTGATTTTGGAAGAAATTCCTTTTAAGACTCATTTATTTTCTCAGAATTTTTTTTTCTTCAAAAACCTTCCAAACTCAAGCCAGCATCTCTGTAAAATTACCAATCTGTTCAATGTTTTACTGAAGTAAATTAGTGATTTTGAAAGAAATTCCTAAGATGAAACGGACGTTTTACTGAAAATCGTCTAAATGCCATTAAGAGGGGCCATTAATATTCTAGGTTAGGATCAAGAGTTAAAACAGTCAAGAGCAGCATGGTGGGGAAATATGAGATGTGAATCCCAAGATAAGGATTTCTACACATACCATCCTGCAGACGAGACACAAACCGATGGTTTATGAAAATATATGACAGTTATAAATGTGTTTTCAGGGATGCTGTTTTTCATCTTCATGTCTTTATATCGAGTTGCATTCCTGACAGAGCTGTGTTCCTGCAGCTGAGTTCCACTGAAACTGTCGTACATCCACAGAAGTTTCCAGTCCAGGCTCTCTCTCTTTCTCTCTCCCTCTCTCCATCTCCCTCTCTCTTCATCTCTCCAGTGTCCTTGACTAAAAAAAAGTCTCACACAAAAGAATATCTCTACACTTCAGTGGAGAAGAGGATGCTCTGTCGTTTACTGTCAGGTGTGGGTATTGTCTCAAGCTGTAGGAAGTACAGCAAAACCTGAACCTGAAGGAATGGACAGACAGACAGGCAAGCAAGACTGTGTTAACAGAAAGACAGTAAAAACACTAGGGCTGTGTCCAAATCCCCACCCTTCCATACTATTAAGTATGCTTGTTCAGTACACTGGATGAGAAAGTAGTTGAGTAAAATCTTCTCTAAATGTACTATACTTAAAATTCCAGGATGATATACTTATTTCCAGGGTTTCGCTGAGTATATTCAGGAACATAGGCTGTGCAAATAGTGTACTGTGTAAACAATGAATTCAGACAGCAAACGTTGTCTTTTATCATCATTCAGCATCGTCACCTAGGTCTGTCACGTATAGCTACAAAACATACCATCTAGCCGGTTCTTAAAACATGACTCCTGTACCGGTCCTGCTTTTGATATATCTAATTTTATTACGCAATGCCCAAAGACAAGCTACAGCTCACTAAAAAATAATACTGCTATTGGTGCTTTGGCAGAGAGCGAATTGTAAAAGAGAGCGTAATGTTAACTAATAAGAAGAGACCGTTTTAGCTAGCTAATAAACTGTGCCACTTTAGGGGACAAACTGGTGTAGGGTTTTAATAAAGTTTTTAAAAAAGGCTTTGCAAAAGTTCGCAAAGCATTATGGTTCATTTCCACCTTTCTAGTGAGCACAGTTGCTTACTAGATATTACGGTGCATTGTGGGACATATCTAGAGTACTAAAATATATGCGGAATTTTATTTGAGAATTTGGATACTAGACCAAGATGGCTGACGGCCAAAATCGTACACTATTAGTAAATAGGGAGCCATTTCGGACACAGCCATACTTCAAGAAGTAAGCGAACATTTTGGTCGCATTAATATGATGTGCAGCACAAAAACAACACGTGACATCGCCGCACAAGGGTGGGACGTCTTACAACACTTCCACAGTACGGTTGGGAAAATAGTATGGAAGATATTTTTCACATACTGCACATTGCGTAACAAACAATATACAGTAAACAGTACACATCTGCTAGTACACAGGAGACAGGACACAGTAGATATGGCTCTGATTCAGACACAGCCTAGGTGCTTAAAGAAGTTTCACAATCAAAAGACATGCCTTTTTCATAATTCTGTATTATTTTTTGTGTATGGTCGAACACCAATGAATTAAGAAGAATTAATGAATTGGCTTTAAATTAATTAAATTGGCTTTTTAATTAAATAAATAAATATTGGTAATAAAAATAAATGTATAAAGATAATAATATCGTAAAAATTAGAGAGAGCTATGCCACAATTATATCCCGTCATAACTGCCAGGCCATGCTGCAATTTGTACTACTAGTACTAATAATAATAATGCAGATGTGATTGCCAAATATTTTTTTAATATGAATTATTAATAAATTCTGATTATTGATAATCTATTAATTGAATAATAATAAAAGACAGCAGTGGTACCTGTGACATAACTTCCAGGGACCAACTGTCAGTCATGCTGAGGGGCTGCGTGGGATTGGCAGGGATCTTGCTGTCTGAGGGGTGGAGCAGGGTTGGCCCAAACACTGTTGCCAGATTGTGGAGGGACATCTTGTTGACGCTCTCCTTCTCAGCCACCCTATGAGGGGAAACAAAGAACATCATCACTATGCTAACGTGTGGCCTGTGGTGCCCATAACAAACATGGATCCGCAAGCCAGTGAGGCTGTTCCAGGACTAGGAAGGTGGTGGGGGCAATGTGAGGCTGTTCCAGCAGATACAGGATATTGTACAGCTGTTCCAGCAGAGGAAGGGGATTGTACACCTGTTCCAGCCATAGCCATACATATTAACTAGACAGGAGAGTACACCCTCAGCCAACCAAAGTTTTGAAGGACCCGGAAGTAAGCCTGTACTGCGTGTGTCACTGTGCTGTGAGTGCAAAAGATGGAGCTCCCATTAAAATGAATGGGAAATATCAGACCTTTGAAGGTGAAATTAAACTTCCCTGATGATATTTATAAATTTTATTAATGGTCGTCACGTTTCATATGAAAAGGAGAATATGAAAATATGTTAGAATTTTTTTGAAAACGTAGTTGTAATAAAAAATTTGACAATGCTTCTAGGCCAAAACAATCTGTTTCACAAACTGCTACACATAATGAATGCTATGATCACAAAAAAAATGATGAATTAGGTTTTCTTTGGTTGTCAAATCAGCTTGGTTTTCTCCATTGATTTCCAGGTGCTTCACTGCCTGGCCCCTCCCACCCTCTCCAGTTCCTATATATGCTCTATGGTTCCAGCAGAGGGAGCGGATTGTAGGCTGAGTTCTTACAGTGTGGGACTGTTCCATCAGAGGGAGTGGATTAAAAGGCTGTTGCAGCAGAGGGAGAGGATTGTACGGCTGAGTTCTTAGTGTGAGACTGTTCCAGCAGAGGGAGGGGATTGTCAAGCTGTTCCTGTAATGGGGCGTGACGTGTGAGATGGGAGGAGCCAAACGCAGCAAGGGGATTCATTAAGCCCTTAGGCCACTAAGGCGGGATACCCACAGATAAGGGAAGGAGACAAGACAAGGAACAACAAACACCACTACAGACGCTACTAACCGGCTCACTGTCAAACGCCAAGTAGAGCGCAAGGACAGGGATCTGAACAGCCAGAAATAAAACGCGCCCTGTCTCGATAACGACACATAATAACGGGCGAGTAGCGTAAAAACAAACATGAAACACAGTCAACAAACACTGCAAAATAATAGGATAGTTACAGTGGAGGCGAAAGGAACAGATCCAACGTTCCCAGGCTACTCCCAAACTCGCGGTCACACACAAACGTGTCCACAACATCGCCCAATCTTCCCTATAGGAAGACATGCGCAAAAAGACGAAACAGAACAGCAGCTCCGAACAAAATCGTCAACAAACTCCATGAAAGGAGAAAGGCACCGAAAGGAACGAACAGGACAGGCAGCACCGGACATTTACCGGCTAGACCAACGCGAGATTCATTGAAAATAAACGCCCTGCCTCTCTATGATGAGGAAATGTAACGAGGCGAACAGGAACAGAGATTTAACGTTCCCATGGCGAGATTAATAGGCTCGTAGTCAAATGCAGAAAGCAAAGTGGTAAACACCCGATCTCCCAGGAGAGAGAAACATTCTACAGGTGAGCCGACGGAACACCGTCGTCCCATAACTTTACGAACCATATAGACTAACGCAAGCTTAATATAAAACAACCGCCCTAGCCTCTCACTAATGGAATATGTAACGAGGCGAAATGGAACAGAGAGCTAACGTTCCGAGGCTATTTAAAGAAACACGCAGTCACACACAAACACGTCCACAACATCGCCCAAGCTCCATATAAGGAGACACACACCCGGAGAGCTTACCGTAACCCGGAAATGAGTAGAAGCTAAAACACCAGGTCTCTCAGTAAGAAAACCAATCAACAGGCGAAAATGGAC
This sequence comes from Synaphobranchus kaupii, assembly GCA_029718625.1. NCBI lineage: Eukaryota > Metazoa > Chordata > Actinopteri > Anguilliformes > Synaphobranchidae > Synaphobranchus > Synaphobranchus kaupii. The sequence continues at coordinate 9,104,392 of CM056386.1, read as the reverse complement.
CAGAGAAACTGCTACTCTATACTCCTACGAGCTAAGAAACTAAGTAGAAGGGAAACGCCTGATCTCTCTATGGGAAGACATGTATGTGCCGAAGGGCGAGCAGAACTACTGTTCTGAATAGAATCGCCCAAAACTCCATACACGGAGAAAAAGCACCAAAAGGCGAAATAGAGCAGAGATTTACGGTCCCAAACTTCTACGAGATAACTAACTACCAAGCCAGCAAGAAATAAGCCCTGCCTCAACAAAGAGACGTTAAAAATAGGCGAGTAGCCAAAAATGGTACGAGAACTCACAGCCAACAATAACACCACAGTACAAACAATGAACAATAAACAATTAATGTCGAAGCCCCCATAGAAGGAAACGGAAGGCTTAAGTATCTCTCAGGTGACTACGCACAGGTGTAAACGCTTAACCAGAAGCTCCGCCAACTCAGCAGGGCGGAGCATCTACCAAAAGGGCAGCGCCCTCGCGTGGCCACCGGGGAAAACGACCGCATGGGGAAACAGGGTCAAAACCATGACAGGACCCCCCCCACTAAGGGGCGACCCAGGCGACCCCAGAAATAAAAACATGCGGAAGTTCCTAAAGAGAGAAATACCTATTTATTTTTTTATTTTTTTTGGAAGGGTGGGGAGGTGTGGGACTAAGGGTGAGGGGGTTGTGGAACTAACTAGTGCCCGGCTACAAGCACCCTGGGGAAAAACGTACCAAGGCTACTTACTGGCTCACCGTAACACGGAATTGAGTAGAAGCAAAACGCCAGGTCTCTCAGTAAGAACCAAATAACAGGCGAAGGGGAACAAAGAACAGCTACACTTCTACAAGCTAAGCAACCTAGCAGAAGCGCAAACGCCCATGAGACGACATGCACCGCAATACAAAACAATTAATAATTACAATGAACAATTAATAATTAATGTCGAAGCCCCCATAGAAGGAAACGGAAGGCTTAAGTATCTCTCAGGTGACTACGCACAGGTGTAAACGCTTAACTAGAAGCTCCGCAAACTCAGCAGGGCGGAGCAAGCATCTACCAAAAGGGCAGCGCCCTCGCGTGGCCACCGGGGAAAATGACCGCATGGGGAAACAGGGTCAAAACCATGACAGTTCCAGCAGAGGGAGAGGATTGTAAGGCTGTTCCAGCAGAGGAGAGGATTGTAAGGCTGTTCGAGCAGAGGGAGAGGATTGTTCCAGCAGAAGGAGGGGACTGTACAGCCGTTCCAGCAGAGGCAGGGGCTTGTAAGGGTGTCCCAGTACACAGGCTGAGGTGGTACCGGGTTAGGCTGTTCTTGCAGGGGGAGAGAGTACTGTACCTCTTCAGGTGGTCGAGCAGGAATAGGAAGGTGAGCAGGTTGGGTTCTGGCAGGGACAGCAGTAAGTTCAACATGCAGCTCTCCTTCGCCACACTATCTGACAGAGCTGAGGAGGAGCACACAGTGGCTTAGAGCCTGTGTACACACATATTATCTCATATGATATGACCTGACCACACTACTACATGAGTAATACTACTGTGTGTGTTTATGTGTTGTGAGTAGGGTTGCCAAATTCCGGGAATCTTCAAAGGTGGAAACTTTCCATGGGAATTAACGGGAATATATGGAAATTAATGGGAATAAACAAGAATTAACGGGAATAAACTGGAAATGTTGGCGTTATTTGTACTAGCTGTATTTACCTCGTCATATGCAGACATAAATATAAACATTTTGTTTTGTCATAAGCAGACATGCAAACATTTGTGAGTAGAACTTTATTGGATTCTTTCATTGAACAAAAAACATGAATGTTGAAAAAAAAGAAATTCCCTAACCCCCTACCCCACAAAAAAACTTCAGTTCAAAATGGATGTAGTCCTTGGGCTCAAATGCAGTAGTGTGGACTCAGTAGAGTACTCAAGTGACTACGTCACACTGGTTTCGGAAGTGACTTCACCATTCATTTTTTAGACCATAGACATTAACTAAAACTTACTTTTAAGCAATTTCTAGTGATTATGTCTTACCATCAATTCCCTGGATTGTTCAATATAACGCCCGGTCGCAAAATATGTTGTTTTTCTGGACCAGCTTCAAGTATATTTTACGTTTTTAGTATTTTTTTGTGAATATACCAGCTGGCAGTTTTTTAAAAACAGCTGGCACTGTTTAAAAACGCGACGTCCCATAATTCCCTCCAGACGGTTCAATGAAGTAAAATAGCCGAATTAGCAAGGTGGCATGCACTGCCAAAAATGTCCAGACGAGATGATGATATCTGATAGGCCGAGAACCACCCGTGCGTTGCAGTAATGGATATGTAGTCCATTAAAGTGGACTACAAACCGGACTACAATTATTAAATCATTACTTAAAAAAAATTGGAACATGCAATGTATGCTCTATATCCTTATACCACACAGGCTAATCCAGGAACGTTTCAGCTTTTTTACCGGAAATTTTCCATCCCTTTGCAACCCTAGTTGTAAGAGTAAGAGCATGTGTAGCCATTTATTGGCTAAGGCTCAAATGAACAGTGATGCTGCTGTGGTGTGACTTCAGTGGTCAGAGGTAAAGGTGGGGACTAACCAATGCCACCGGCGAAGTTGGCATACAGCTCGTCAGTGAACAGGGGTTCCGGAAGCTCGCGGAAGTACAGTTTGAGTGTCCCGGCGATGGCGTTCACGTCCATTTCACTCATCATCACCGACACGTCTTTATTATCTGCAGCGGGCAGATCCAGGGTTACCATAAACAACCTTGCAAGCCCAGAGTCCCCTCCTTCTAAATCTAAGTTTACATTCTGCACAACAGAGCTCTTCCTGGGAGGCTACATATGGCATGCCACACAAACTTTCTATGTGCAGCTGGTCTGTTAATATGATTGTTTGTTTGATTGGTTGATTGGACAATTACAAAGAAAAAGATGCTGCATACTGGTCCTCAATATATACATCACACCCCCCCCCCCCCCCCACACACACACACACACACAGGCACAAACTTAATTTAGGAGTTAGTGTTGGGAAAGGATAGGCATAGGTTTCATTTCCACTTTGGGGGGAGACATACCGCTGGACCACCTCATCTTGCGTAGTCAAACGTTAAGTCTCACAAGCATACTAGCTAGTCTAGCAATTAATTCATATAAAACTATTGGGGTTGACATGTCTCTATGTCACCCCCAAAAAACCCAGATTACAAAGAGATTGAGAAATTAGAGGGACTTTTGTACAGTGGGTGGAGCTGGTGGACGGGATGATACTCACTGGCATCAAAGGCAGCCTTCAGGGTCTGAATGTCAGTGGCCACGCCCGAAACACGGTAGATGCCCACCTCCTCCAGGCCCCGCCTCTCTATCTCCTCTAGACACTGACGCACAATGTAGGGGACCTTGGATCGCTCACGCCTGACACATACACAGACAGATGCACACACAGAAAAGATAAACAGAGCTGGATAAAACACTCAGGTAGGTGTACAGTGGGGTGCACACATTTGGGCACCCCTGGTCAAAATGCCTATTACAATTACAAACCCCAATTCCGAAAAAGTTGGGACAGTATGTAAAATGCACATAAAAGCAGAAAACAGTGATTTGTAAATTCTCTTTTACATATATTTAATTGAAAAGAGTACAAAGAAAATGTATTCAGTGTTTTACCTGATCAATTTTGCCTTTTAGATTTTTGAAATATACACATATTCCAAATTTGATGCCTGCAACACAGGGGCAAAAAAAAGACTGGGAAGTTCAAAAAACACCTGTTTGGAACATTCCACAGGTAAACAGGTGATGTTATCATGACTGGGTATAAAATAATATCAAAAGACTCTTGATATCTTATTTTCAGGTACTCTTACAAGCGATACTTTAACTCTATAAACGTAACCCCTAGTGGTTGAGACGTATCCGTCTCAATTACAGTATTCATGTTTGTCTGAAATTATAAACTACAGCTTTACGAAAACCCCGTAAATTTTGACGCAGTATTTTTTAAAAGGGTAGCCTCTTGCGAAAACCTCAGCTTCTCCAGTTACACTGCAGTGGAATAAATTAGGAGGGTGCTATTAATAGCCCAAAGCACATACGACCCTCCTCTCGCCACAGCCACAGACTATAAAATGCATAAAATGTACCGTTTATACATGCTAAGAAAATCATGTTCACGTATAGAAACAATAATATTTTTTTTAAACGTTGTACAAATGAGCATTCGCCCTTTTCCTTTGCTTACTGTACTATATACAGTACCTGATGCACTTTTGGTTTAGAAGACACCTCTTTTTTTTCTCCAAAATCTCTCGTATAAATATGTTTAAGAAACCAAGTACTTACCAGTATATTCAACTACAGCTGTTTTCTGATGAACCCCAAAGAGTTTATCTTGTTACATTTCGCCAAAGTCCCGTACAGTCAACATTTCCACAGCGACCACCCGTCGCACTTAGGGCTGAAATACGTAGCTGTTCTTGTGTAAATACACACACGCTTTCGTACGTTCTTTTTTAAACGTATTTAAATACACTGCCTGGCCAAAAAAAAGTCGCACACTCTAACATTTGATTACGGCGTGCATTCGTCGTGGCATTGTTTCGACAACCTTATGCAACGTCACAACATTTATTTCCGTCCATTTTTGGCAGAGATCTTGTATTGACGACGGGAGAGTCAAACCACCCTGTAAAGTCTTCTCCAGCACATCCCAAAGACTTTCAATGGGGTTAAGGTCAGGACTCTGGTGGCCAATTCATGTGTGAAAATGATTCCTCATGCTCCCTGAACCACTCTTTCACAATTTTAGCCCGACGAATCTTGGAATTGTCGTCCTGGAATATGCCCATTGATGGGATAACCTGGTCATTCAGTACATTCAGGTACTCAGCTGACTTCATTTTATTGCTGCATAACATTGCTGAGCCTAGAACTGACCAATTGAAGCAACCCCAGATCATAACACTGCCTCCAGAGGCTTGTACAGTGGGCACTATGCATGACGGGTGCAACGGCGACTTTTTTTTTGGCCAGGCAGTGTATATTAGGCAATGTATGTTATGGTTATTATATATATACTGTATGTGACTATTCTGAAATAAATGTATTCTGTAGCAAATGATACAGCTTGTTCTTCAGTTCGAACTTAAAACCATGGATGTGCAGGGAGTATTTTTTTAGATATTGACATTTAAATAAAACTAGAAGAACCAGGTTGAAATTGCCTATGAAGGGCCAAAGTAAATAGAGATAACCTCTCTGTATTTGAATGGATCTCTATGGGAATTGGGGAGTGGGACTAGATTAAGCTGTAAATTATACGGGGTTGGCTAAATGGCTGTAAGTCATCAAGGGTCTGCGCTATCAAACGAGCCTCAAACCATCACTCTGCTGCCAGATATGCAGTAGACATGGATGGATCACTTTAAGGGTTGTTTCTCCTGACTTATTTTTCCATAAAGTTCAATAGGAAAATGAGTCTGTCATGGGGTTGGACAGTCTTTCCCCTTCGTTGTCATTCGCCGCCTAGGCAGCGTTACGGCGCTATTGTTCCTTTGTTTGATACCTCTTTGAATGTTCCAAATAGGTGTTTTTTGAACTTCCCAGTCTTTTTTTTTGCCCCTGTCCCAGCTTTTTAGGATCATGTTGCAGGCATCAAATTCGGAATTAGTGTATATTTACAAAAATCAATAAAGTTGATAAGGTAAAACATGAAATATCTTTTCTTTGTACTGTGTTCAATTAAATTATGTAAAGGATAATTTACAAATCACTGCTTTCTGTTTTTGTGTGCATTTTAGATACTGTCCCAACTGTTTTGGAATTGAGATTTGTAATATCTAAGTGAACAGAAGCTAAGCGGATCTCTAAATGGTACAAGTTAAACATGACACATTTCTTCAAATTTTAAAGCAAGATGACTTTTTATAAAAAATTTTTACAGTTTCAAAATAATAAAAAAAGGAAAAAGGCCCAGTGCAAAAGTTTGGGAACCCTTGTGGATTATTCTTTGTTACTTTTAAAAAAAGATGATTACTAAGGCCCAGGCTCAGGTGATTTACTCGTTAGGGCTTCAATGGGTCAGGTGAATATAATCTGAGCCAAGTTACTCACGCATAGCCTACAGAGCGCTGTCTATACATCCTGCAAGTCCTGCAACTTGGCCCTGTGTTTCTTCATCTTAGCATATGAAGAGATTGTGCCTCATGGATGATTTCAATTAATGTTTTTAACAGTTGATGAATAATTACACTCCAGAAAGGATATGGTTATACTTTGTTGGCAAGTTTACTTTAGAAAATGTGTAGGTTTTAAAATGTTAACTGCTGCTACAGATTTCTTTACAATTCACAAGCAGACATTTATATCAAGAAACATCATGTACAATAGAGAAAGGGGGGATGAATAAATAAATGCAGATAAAAATAAGTAATATTTTTAAAATAGCATACATATAGCATTTTTACAAATGTATCCAGACATGTTTGTGAGTCAGATGATGGAAAATAAGTAATAGTACTAATTTTCTTAACATAATAATAGTTATGATATTTGCTAACAGAATTTTGTGAACACAAGGATATCTATGCTCTGTAGGACCACACAGGTTTTGATAGAAATCCAAATCAATAAATCAATAAATACATAATAATAATAATACATTTTATTCATTCTGTGCTTTTCATAGAACCAAATCAGTGGATGCAGACAATTATTCAAACATGCCCTATAGTGTCATAATTTTTCTGTTTAATTTCTAAGTGCACCACATCTGTATCAGTATTTCCACTATAAATTATTCTCATTTTGCAATTTGATGTGGCGCATACAGTTTCACTGACCACATTCTCTTGAGATGGTAAGATGAAGAAACACAGGGCCAAGTTGCATTAAATAATTTAGGAAAGTTTGGATAGCATTGCTTTGGAATAGAGCTAGTTTATTTAGTGTGAGCTACGATAGGAAATATTGTTAGTTGTAACTTGGCCACATTTTGATAACAATACTTTTAAAGGCAGGCCTAGTTTTTGCAAGTTGGAATTAAGGACTTAAAGGGCCCTATCTTACACCCGGCGCAAAGCGGCGCTAACCCAAACGCAAGTGTCTTTGCTATCTTACACCCGGCACTAGGTTCATTATAACGCCTAGCGCTTACGTCCTTTAACTACCATGTATTCTTGCGCCCGTTGCGAGTGAACTGGGCGTGTTGGTCTTAAGATGAGGAGTGGCCAGGATTATTTTTGGCGTATTGCTATCTTGAGCCAGCAGAAAGCGCTTGCGCTAGAACCACCACAAACCTGGTCTAAAGTCATGTCGCGGTTGTTTACATGTTATTTTAACGGCGCATATAAGTGTGTCTACATAGGCGTGTGCACAACGCGCGTACCCTCCTGTCTGTTACACACAGGGGCGCGCACAAGCATGACTAAACAAGCATCTAGGCTATATCAAAAATGCATAATAATAAAAGGTTCCATAGGTCCACATTAGGGGCGGGACAAAATATCGATACTGGAATATATCGTCATACTTCTTCTTGCGATACGTTATGGATACACTGGCGCCAAATATCAATATTTTTATTAAACCATGCAGGCGCTCTAAACGGATTCGCCATAGCCACAGACTGTAAAATGCATAAAATGCACCGTTTATACACGCTAAGAAAATCATGTTCACGTATAGAAACAATAATATTTGAAAAAAACATAGTAAAAGCATGTTTGTACCTGATGCACTTTCGGTTTAGAAGATACCTCATTTTCTTTCTCCAAAATCTCTCGTATAAATATGTTTAGGAAAGCAAGTACTTACCAGTATATTGAGCTACAGCTGTTTTCAGATTAACCGTGAAGAGTTTATCTTGTTACATTTCGCCAAAGTCCCGTACAGTCCACATTTCCACAGCGACCAATTATCGCACTTAGGGCTAAAATACGTTGCTGTTACTGTGTAGAAACACACACTCTTTTGTACGTTTAAAAAAAAACCTCATTTAAATACATTAGGCTACTTATGTTATGGTTATCTCACCAAAAAATACGTTTTCAACGTAAAAAAAATGCCAAGTTACTCACGCATAGCCTGCAAAGCAATGTGAGTCCTTAATTCGAAATTGCAAAAACTAAAATTGCCTTTAAAAGCAACAATATTGCCTATTGTAGCTCACACTAATTAAACTAGCTCTATTCCAAAGCAATGCTATCCAAACTTTCCTAAATTATTTAATGTATTCATTCATCTTAGCATGTGAAGAGATTGTGGTCATTCAAATTTTAAATGTCAAATAACAAAAATGGCCTTAAACGTATTTAAACGTGGCCATGGAACAACATATAATTTCAATTAATGTTTTAAACAGTTGACAAATAATTACAGAAAGGATATGTTTATACTTTGTTGTAAAGTTTTAAAATGTTCGCTGCTGCTACAGATTTCTCTACAATTCACAAACAGACATTTACACCAAGAACGATAATTTACAATAGAGAAAGGGGGATGAATAAATAAATGCAGATAAATAATAGAAATATGTTGTCGTTGAAATATGGTATACATCGTTTCATCTCAGTTGTCAAATTCTGTGAAACTGACACCACAATGCAGTGAATAAATACATAATTCCTGCTTTTTGCCTTTTGTGGTATTTTTTCTTCTTCAGTTACACAGATATCGTGATGTATTGTAGATGAATTGTCTTGCAATGTATCGAGAATCGCAGAATCGCTGTATCGTGATACCATCGTTATAGTGGGCAACGTATCGTGATAGTATCGTATCGGTACGGGACAATGGCTATCCATTAAAAAGGAGCTGATAACACCTATCAAGCCTAATGCAAGAATTGTCATTTACACCTAATGCGTGAATTGTCATTCAATGGAAAACTCGCGCACTGCAATAGACGGACATTTGAGTACTGAAAATGCGCTTCAGCTGTCATTACAATACAGCTCTGTTTATCTAGGAATACAGCCTGTAAGTAAATAGAATGATTTGTGACTGAAAAAAGTTCAAAACCTTGGCCAGTGAATATTGCTTTTATTGTTTTTCAAATAGCCTACAGCGGATAAGGTTTCTTTGATAGACTATGGTTAAAAAACTGAGATAAATGTCATCATGATAACTGAATTGTAACCTTAGCTATTCTTCGTCCTTCATATTTTTTAAATTACAGTGACAAGGTTTCCATACCCTCAGCTTATTAAAACTCCGCTGATTTCACCTCTTATTCCATAACTGAACAAAAGATTTTAAAGAGAACTAAGCGTCTAATTAGAAACGAAATTTGCAGCACGTTACACAATTAATTTTAACCATTATCTGCATGTTTCCCCTGCTGTAAATCGCACTTTTCACGGTCTTCCTGGGAAAGTGGATCGTTTTAAAGCATTACGCTACCAGTAAAACAGATTGGTCACATTTCCATAAGCAGGACATTATAAAACAAGGGAAAATATGCTGAACCTATGGGTTGCCAACCTGACAGATTTATTGTATTTAGTGTCATCATTAAGGCAAAATAACGTTATTTATGTTATTAATCAAAATTAGAATGCAGGTAGCCTAATGAACTTCGGATGAAGCTTGAACATGAGTTAATTGCATAATCAAACGAAATTCGTTAAACAAGCAGGCTAATTTGGCGTTTTCTAAGGTGAGACGGAAGCAATTGGTCACTTATTCTCAGCTGTTGCAGGTGCTTTTAACGAAATTTAACCGCATAGCCTATATTTTGTAAACAGCACTGTCACGAATTTCCGGGAACTCATAATGGTTAGCCCGAATAATATTGATCATAGGCTTAGCATAGCATGTCTGTTTCGCCATCATAAGCAATCCGTCAAGGTGGAAAAGCAGGCTTTTAAAGGGAATGGGATATGACATTTTGATTGGTTGTCACGCCCAAGACACACCTATAATTAATGAAGAGACTAGGTTCAGCCCATTTGGACGCTGCGCCGTGCTTAGCGCCCAAAAAACACACCGTCTAAATAGCAAAAGTGGACTTGGACACGCCCTAAATGGACTTTATGCCATGCACTTAGACCAAGCGCCAAGATCGCCAAGATAGGGCCCATAGACAGCGCTCTGTAGGATATGCGTGAGTAACTTGGCTTTTTTTTTTACGTCGGGACGTTTTTGTTCAGATATCACTTATTTTTGGTAGCTAACTAATGATGAACAATGCATGAAGATAATGACATCGAGAGGGACATGCATACAGAATAGTACATGCATTCCAAATAAATGCATGCGGACACTCGCGTAACCATAACGCCCTCTACTGACGCGAATGATAATATTTCTCCTATTAGCGATAGCCCACAATTACATTAAAAGAGTTTGTAGATGAGCTGTATCTAATGTCTAATGAAATACAATGAACAGCACCACCTGAACTATGGATCATGAAGAAGCATGTAAATTAATTAACCAAGTCTATATGGAGACATGCATGCACAATAGGCTAGACGCAAACACATTGTATCTGAATGAATTACATACAGCCTAAAATATGGAAAAACAGTTGTAAAATAGGCGTATTAGTATTCTATAGAAATAACGTTAGGCTATTCAATACTGGCTTGTCGGATGCGTAACTCCAAGCTTCCATGTCTGGGCTACGAGCTGCCGAACTTCATAAGCACAGCATAATACCTTCGTGTTTTTTTTTTGTTTTTTTTTCCCGGTAGTGTAGTCTAACGTTGTCTGCGGGAAAATCTTTTGGTACCGGACCATGTAGCTAGGTTTAGTTTAGTTTTCTGTAGTGCAATGGATGTAAAGCATGTTGATTCGCTTCGTAGTTGAGAGGGATGTGTGCGGGTTGGACCCGTAATGCACGACTCAGAACACAAACGTAATAATAAATGTCCGCAAGGACTTTATTATAGGGAAATCCAGAAATCGTAGTCACACAAGCGAAGTCCAAAAACCAATAAATCCAGCCAATAACCAAAAATACAGTACAAAAGGAGAAAGCAGTCTCAAAATCAGTATCCATGCACAAGTTCAAAACCAGAGTAGCTGTCAGCGGAGCAGAAGTACAATTCAGGGGTAAAGCAGAGTTTGTTGGTCGTGGGGCGTTGCAGGAGTCAGACCAAAGTCAAAAGACAGCAGGCAAAACTCGTGGTCAAAAACAGGCAGTAGTTACGACAGGCTGGCAGTAACGATGGTCAGTAAACAGGCTCGATTTATAACGGTAGTCAGACAAAGGTAAACGCTCAAAAGTCACAGTAGATAACTAACAGGCAAAGACATGACATGAACACTGATCTAATATGCAGGTGTAGACAGGTGCAGACACTTAGCTTGAGAGCAGCATGCGAAGGGGAATCAGGTGTGGAAGACTGACGAGGTAACAAGATAATTAGTAATCGTTAGTAATAAACCTATCCTGACCTAACGTTAGTAAATTAGTAAATGACATGCACGAGAAACGTTAGGTAAACTTGAACACATGGTTAGAGAGTTAGTATTACCCAATCTTGATCTAATGTTAGTAGATTAGTAAATAGACACGGGAAAATGAAACAATTAGGGAAGTGTGAGTGACAGCAAGAGAGAGAGGGAAAACAGCACGAATGCAAGGCTGCGGAAAAACATGGAAATGTGTATGCTACCAATGAACTGCATCGTAACATAAACAGAACACAAGCATGACATGAACCGAAAATAAACTGTGACAAACTAAACATGAAACGTGGCATAAACATAACAGAAACGTAACAGTAGTAGCCTAGCTTGTACCTGCTTCCAGCTGACAGACGTTTCTCTGGCAAAACTAACGTTGGCTAACAAGCTTAATTGGACAACGCATATTTCCCAGGAATCTTAGCCAGCAAGAAAACAATAGATACTACTAAGAAAGTAGCCTACCAGAGATTATTCTTCTGATTATAATTATAATTAAAAGTGTTTGCAGTAAGCTACATTGTCTGCAGAGTAGTGTAGACTAGAGCAATGTTCGGAGGCTATAGTAATTTCTTTTAAGTGAATAACCATGAATCAGATATGTTTGGGGAATTGGAGGTTTATAAATCCGATGTCTTAAGGGATTGCAGCTTATAGTAGGCTATCGTTGATTCTTAATGTATTATCATAAATTCTTCATTTTCCTAGTAGTTCATTTTATGGTGACATTGTGTTATGTGTGAAGAGGATAAAGTGAACAGAGTTGAAGTGAAGAAATTAATGAATAAAGAAATGTTGGCCGAGGCAAGGGTACGTTGAGGTTCGGACTTCAGTCAGTCATGACCGCAAGAGCAGAGCGTAACACCCTCCCCAAACCAGACAATAGTGAGCGTCCGGTTTGGGGAGGGTGTGATATAGTACAAGTGAAATACAAGTGAAACAACAGTTAATATTGGAAACCTCTTTTGCCTTTGCAATAAAAATACGTTAATGTCTTAAAGGTTGTATCAGCGATTTTGGGTCGAAACATAAATGATCACATTCATCTGATTTTTCCTCACGATCCGCTAGCTGCCCGCCCCATAAGCAGGCCGTCAAAAAACCGCGTCTCTGTAGGCAGCCTATGCTCCGAGATCATACACAAAAACAAATGGTACTACCAACCACTCAAAACCAAAATAAACAGTATTCCAACCAATCACCGACAAGGGGTGGGTGATACTAATACGCTAATACTCTTATCTCGCTGAAATCTTGACGGATTTACAAACGGTTTGGTTTCTTACAAACGTTATTAACGTGGTTATAATTCTGGATGCTTGAACACTATTTTTTAAAACATAACATAATTGGCTCTGAGCTGGAGCTGGCTCTGTTTGTTTGGGATTTCACTTCAGAAGTTACGTCACCCAAAATCGCTGATACAACCTTTAATGTGAAAATAATAACCGTGTAATAAATGAAAAGTACTTAACAGTTGCACATTGTTTTTGTGGAAAATAAGCATGTACCCTGCTGGGCTCGAACCCACAATCCTCTGTGTCAGAGACAGCAACTCTGACCATTAGGCCACAGTAGCTTCTTGGAAAGAGTGAAGCCATTAGCTATATTGACATTAAAAAACATTAGTATGAAGCGTTATTATTGGGCGATAAGCTTGATGAGCAGGTATACGGACCATACCCTCAAACAATAATTCTCTCCATTGGATAACATTGCGACGGAGGCAGGCAGTTTGGCAGGAAAAATAGGAAGGAGAAAAACGGCAAAATAACCCAAGTTTGGGGCTTTATTGTGTGGATGTGTGAAGTTGTACCTGAATGCTGTGTGGTTACATGAGGTCAGAACATACAGAAGTTCATGTTTTTAAGGACTGAGAGTCTATGGTAATTGTGGTTACTTCTGTAGGTAACCCTGAAAAGTGCCAAACTCTCGGTGCTGTATAGGTATGGGGCATACTCCGCCAAGCCGTAACTTGGCGGATGGCATACCTGCCATCCCAATTCCAGGGCTGAACTATTTATTCTGAAGTAACTCCATGCCTTCTAAAGCATCCGACTGCGGTGGCTGTGCTGTCTAGTGTTAACAACCATGGCTTCCTCTAAACAGTTGTCCAAAGATGTCAGAATCTAGATAGTTAACTTCCACCAACAAGGAGAAGGCTAAAAAAATTCTCTCAACGTTTCAAACTACCTATTTCCACTGTCAGAAACATTATCAGAAAATGGAAAATAAATGGAACAGTGGAAGTCAAGAACAATTTCAGATAGAATGGCCCGAAACCTGGTGAGAAATGCTCAGAAGAACCCACATATCACTGCAAAAGAGCTGCAAAAAAGAGTAGCAGACACAGGTCTAGTTGTTCACAGGACAACAATACAATGTATTTTAAACAACAAAGATCTACAGGGCTGACTTGCCAGAAAGAAGCCTTAAAGTGTATGCAAAAGAAAACCTTGAGAAACCTGAAGCATTTTGGAACATTGTGCCTTGGACTGACAAAGCCAAAATTGAAACAACAACCAAAGAAGGTATATTTCTTTTTTCTATTTGGAGAAAAAAGGGTTAAGCATTTACAAGCATTTAGAAGAACACCTTGCCAACTGTTAAGCATGGAGGTGGATCCATTATGCTTTGGGGTTGTGTGGCAGCGGGGGTCATAGGAAATATTGTGCGGGTGGAAAGAGGAATGGATTCCACCAAATATCAAAAAATTCTAGAGGCTAATGTTCGAAGGTCAGTCCAGACATTGAAGTTGAAGAGAGGTTGGGTATTCCAGAAAGACAATGATCCAAAGCATACCTCAAAATAAACCATGAAGTACCTCCAGGAAAGATGGATTTTTTTTTGGAATGGCCACCACAGTCCCCACACTTGAATATTATTGAAAATCTGTGGAGAGATCTCAAACATGCTGTGCATGCAAGGAGGCCGAAAAATATTTCTGAGCTAGACGTGTTCTGCTAGGAAGAAAGGGGAAAATTTCCAAAAGCAAGAATTGAAAGACTCTTAGCTGCCTACAGGGAGTGTTTGCAAGCTGTTATAGTTGCCCGATGAGTTACAAAGTACTAACTGACAGGGTTCCCAAAGTTTTGCACAGGGCCATTTTCCTTTTTTTATTTTTTTGAAAATGTAAAAAATTTCAATAAAAAGTAATCTTGCTTTAAAATTTGAAGAAATGTGTCATGTTTAACTTTGTACAACTTAGAGGTCAGGTTAGCTTCTGTTAATTTATATATTAATTGTAAAAGGCATTTTGACCAAGGGTGCCAAACTTTTTGCACCCCACTGTACTTCCACAGGGTGTCCAGAAGGTGGAGTTCCTGCACTACCTCAATACTGTACAGAAGGTTTAAAGCAGGCTGCCTGCAGCTGCTAGGATTACCTCACTCTCAATGTCACCGTGGTACTCCCCACCACTTTCTCAGCACATTCTACACTGACGCACGTTCTACTGGCCAGGTTTCACCCATTTTAACCCTTGTATTACGTTTAAATTTTATGATGCCATTTATGTTTGGCGTCAAATTGACCCAAAAAGTTTAAACTGACTCAAAACTATTGTAATAGAACAATTTTGACACTTTCTGCATCACATTTTGTGTGTCTCCCAATTGACTAGCCTTTTATCCCTAAGTATTAAAAATCTGTGTTGAAACATCTAATTTTAGAGCCTGAGGTAATGAACGTTTGTGAAGTTTAAAACCTATATGGGAAAGTGCCACCAGAATTACCCACAAAAAATCAGAGTTAAAAACTAATAAAGGTTGTATATTTTCTTGCATTTTATACAGCTACCCCACAAGTGCCACCACACAACACCTTTTATACAAAGTTGGTATAGGACTTTTAAAAATATAGCATTATGTTTATTGTGTGTTTACTATTTAATCCCAACAAATTAGGAGAAATACAGTGTCAAGATTAAAAAATAAGGTTAACTGGTTTTTAAGAGACGTCAAACATTGAATTGGGTCAAATTGACCCGGAACATAATACGAGAGTTAATGGCACAATCTCTGGTGCTCGTCTGTTTGCCTGTCCACAACATCCCCATCTCTGCTAACACCAGACATTTATCTGTTAATACATGAAATTACTGAAATATACATGTCACTGTATACACACATAGTACACATATATTGTGCATATATGCACATTTCATTTCTTATCTGTATATAATACACTGTGGGCCTGATTTACTAAGCATGTGCAAAACCTTTAGCACACACAAAACCAATAAAATGATTTGTTTTGCAGCAATCATTGGTTGTCTTATTAGTTTTGTGTGTGCTAAAAGGTGTTGCATATGCTAAAGGTCTTAGTAAAACTGGCCATAGTGTATTATATACACTGAATAAATGAAATGTACATGTATGCAAATCAGGCCCTATATCTGCAAACTGGGAAGCTGGTAATGAGGACAGCTATATAAGAGCTTGTTGTATTGTATTGCATTGTATTGTATTTCCTGCTACTATATAATTTGTGATATTACTCATTTAGTACAGTGTCTATAAGCCTTATTAAAATTTTTCAATTTGCAGAGGTGGCTGTACTGTAGCTAATCTCAAAAGAAACACCATCGCAGCTGTTCCGGGCTGCAGCAATTTCTCTGCTTGCAGGTTACTTTCTACTTTTATAATAAAACCCAGCAGAGGACACACCCTCCCACACACAGCAGCTCTTGCATAGTCCAGATTTGATACCAGACCATGGGATCCATCCACACACTGGAAAAGTGCCTTCATAAACCTTTCAGTCTCTACCTGTTGCAACTCCTCATCTGTAAATGGCTTGAGTAAATGAGATTTGGGTATGTAGCTGAAATCCTTCTGTTTCATCTTCTGACATAATTACGTATAGCTTCAAGTTTAAATTTGTAAGTAACTTGGCTAAGTTAGGCATGCAACAATACAGGTTGGTTACCCCTTGACCAGGCCAGCCACATCTAAACCAGGCCTCTCTGGCACTGGGAGTGAAGAGCTTGCGCTGCTTATGAACTGAGAATGAAAAATACACCTGTACAATTTTTTGGGTTTATAATTTTGAATAAATTATAAAATTAATCCAATCATATGTACAGTTGAAGTTGAAAGTTTACATACACCTTAGCCAAATCCATTTTTCACAATTCCTCATATTTAACCCCTTGGCGCAGATGGCAAATTTCACCTATTTAGGGGGCGCTGTGTTTAAGGCTTTATAACTCCGGGTGTGAGCATCAAGACAGGTGTATCATTTACAATACAAACTTAGATTTGTTTATTTTCATAATTTAAGTCAAAATAAAGTGCCACAAATGCAAAGAAACTTTGGAAAAAAAAAAAAAATGTTTTTCTTTAGTTTGCTGAGAGCTACATAAGTGAAATCGGTAATATATATACATTTCCTGGATCATAAACTCCATGTCCACAAGTTTTGCAAAACCTGAGGATGATATGCAGAACTACTAAAGGTCTATGATGCAAAATATAGCAGTGTATCCTGTTGTTCATTAGTGTCTCCAAATCTATCCAAATGGCTAAATTGTGCACTGCTGCAAATTTAAAAAAATGATGATATATTTAACTACAAATCAACAGTTTTGGCTCAGAAAACTGCCTTTTGCATAATTTCCAAGTGGGAATTACATATTTTTATCAGTATAGGGGGGTAGATATCTATGGGTCCAAAACCCCTATGCAAAACATGTCATAAAATGAATAAAATTAGTTTTGTCCATTATAACGCATATACATTTGCTCCTTCTGATGGCTTAAGATAAAAAAACATTGATATCACAGTGTTACATACACCTAAATATGTTGCCTAATCATTCACTCTTGTACCTCAATAAGATATCACTTGTCCCTGTACTCTACAGTATGTATACTTTTTCCTGGGATTGCATTTTTCTGTAGTTTTTTGTAAATTTTCCTATTCATAATGACTCCAAGGACATTTTTACCTTAATCTACCACATATCAGCGCACAGTAAATTGGAATGAGCATTTGTCATATGCCCTAAGAGACAAGTATACGCCATAGCCTATATTATGTACGATAACATGAACATAAAATAGTATTCCACCATCTGCAATGAACATCGGTAGCCTACATCAAAAATACATTTAACGATTGCTCTACGGTATGTGAAATGCACTCAAAATGCGAAAATAACAATAGGGCTATCAAACATATTGGAAAGACAGTGCTCGAGTGGAAACACGAACGTACATATGTAGCCAGCGAGACCAACGGCATTTTAGACGCAAAAATACTTACATATCGGAAAAGGGAAACTCCCCTCCCTAAAGCGTATTCTATGGAGCTTGCGTAATACTAGACAGTTAAAACGAAAACTGCCGTTACGCTGGGCTGTAGTAAATTGCTCAAAGCACCCAAAAAGACGTGGCATACACCGTTGCTAAGGTTATAATGTACTCTATTGGATAAAAAAGCCAACAATTAAACCAGAATGAACTGTAATGAATGAGACTTACAGGGCATGGGGGTATTGCGTCGACATTTCAGATAGTGTAATAGCGGTATAAAGTGTTGTATATTTCTCAAACCGATTGTACCAGACAATAAATGACCACTGAATTGAAGGAACATCTCGATGTGTAAAACCAATGGTAGGATTGTATATTTATTTCATATTTAGTAGCATATATTGCTAGAAGAATACATGGTAGAATAAGACAATACTTTCACAGTTTATTTTGCATTTGAGTGAGCAGGGCTTTTCACTGCTTTTCTGGCATACGATTAGGATATTGTTGGGTTTATCTCGTTGCTATGACGTTATTCTAATTTTATATGATGAATAAATATATTTATGAACTCAAACATAGACGCTATTGTCCACTATGTCACGCATGGTTAGGTATAGACTAGGTGGGGGGTTGCTTGTTAAATGGACTTGCTACGGGGAAATAGTGACACTTAGAAACTCCGTATTGCGCAGAAATCGTCACAAACCGTCAACCGATAAATTTTAAACACAGAGTTTGTGATTTCCAGTAATAGTTTGGCTGCAGTAGCAACGAATGTCTCCGTTGAACAAAAAGGTTCCGCCGGCGTCACCTTCTACGAAAAGGAGTTAATCCTAGTAAACATTCCCTGTCTTAGGTCAGTTAGGATCACGACTTGATTTTAAGAATGTGAAATGTCAGAATGATAGTACAGAGAATTATTTATTTCAGCTTTGATTTATTTCAGCACATTCCCAGTGGGTCAGAAGTTTACATACACTCTGTTAGTATTTGGTAGCATTGCCTTTAAATTGTTTAACTTGGGTCAAACGTTTCGGGTAACCTTGCACAAGCTTCTCACAATAAGTTGCTGGAATTTTGGCCCATTCCTCCTGACAGAATTGGTGTAACTGAGTCAGGTTTGTAGACCACAAATTGCTCGCACATGCTTTTTCAGTTCTACCCACAAATTTTCGATTGGATTGAGGTCAGGACTTTGTAATGGCCACTCCAATACCTTGACTTTGTTATCCTTAAGTTATTTTGCCACAACTTTGAAAGTATGCTTTGGGTCATTGTCCATTTGGAAGAGCCATTTGCGACAAAGCTTTAACTTCCTGGCTGTCTTGAGATGTTGCTTCAATATTTTCCTTCCTCATAATGCCATCTATTTTATGAAGTGCACCAGTCCCTCCTGCAGCAAAGCACCCCCACAACATGATGCTGCCACTGCCGTGCTTCACGGTTGGGATGGTGTTCTTTGGCTTGCAAGCCTCACCCTTTTTCCTCTAAACATAACGATGGTCATTATGGCCAAACAGTTAAATTTTTGTTTCATCAGACCAGAGGAGATATTTGTCCCCATGTGCAGTTGCAAACTGTAGTCTGTAGTCTCTTTTTTATGGCGGTTTTGGAGTAATGGCTTCTTCCTTGCTGAGCAGCCTTTCAGGGTATGTCGATATAAGACTTGTTTTACTGTGGATATAGATACTTTTGTACCTGTTCCCTCCAGCATCTTCACAAGGTCCTTTGCTGTTATTCTGGGATTGATTTGCACTTTTCGCACCAAACCACGTTCATCTCTAGGAGAAAGAATGCGTCACCTTCCTGTATGATGGCTGCGTGGTCCCATGGTGTTTATACTTGCGTACTATTGTTTGTACAGATGAACGGGGTACCTTCAGGCATTTGGTAATTGCTCCCAAGGATGAACCAGACTTGTGGAGGTCCACAATTTTCTTTCTGAGGTCTTGGCTGCTTTCTTTTGATTTTCCCATGATGTCAAGCAAAGAGGCACTGAGTTTGAAGGTAGGCCTTAAAATACATCCACAGGTACACCTCCAATTGACTCATATAATGTTAATTAGCCTATCAGAAGTTTCTAAAGCCATGACATAATTTTCTGTAATTTTCCAAGCTGTTTAAAGGCACAGTCAACTTAAGCCCTATTCGAACAGGATAAGTTTTACAGGGGGAGGTGGGGTAATGTAATAATTACTGGAGGAGCTCCGCTATTTTAGTCCTGCCTGAATCTGTCATGTCAGTAACTTTTACGGACTGCATGCTCCCGTGCCAGTAAAGATTCCGGAGTCTTTTACCTACTGTTAAATGTAATGTAAAAATTACCCCAGGTTAAAGCAATCCCATGCAAATTGACATGTCCAGTAAAATTCTGTTATTTCCTGTGAGAAATTAGTTTTCCCCAGTCTTTTCTCCTGGTTTTTCACGTAAGCACTTGAGGACGCCTTTGGTTGTACTCTCTTTGGTCCAACTGCAAGCCACAACTATTGGCCGACCTCTAAATTAATAGAATAGAATAGAATAACTTTTATTTTTCCATTTGGGAACTTCAGTTATTGAAGTGTAGATAACATAGCTAACGTTACATACCTAGATAGCTACAGATTATTTAATTAATCAACAACAAAACAAGCAATGTAAGCTACAGCTAACGTTACTCCTAACTTAGAGGCATCAGCTCACAGCTAGCCTAGCGTAGCGGTAACATTGTCATAAAATTTCTTCTTACCATGAAAATCGACGACCTGTTTACATTCTCGGACAGTTAATCTATCACCACGGCGGCACTTTCGCCACAAGTCAGCAATTATATCGGGAAATGCCTTCTTTGAAAACTAAATAATGAACATAAATAAAAGAAAAAGGCTATGCTGTTACTGCATACCAGTTTTTGCCAAAGCTGCATCATAGTCATCATAGCACGGAGCTTTCAAAACCACAACAGCGCAGAAACCCTTTAAAAAAAAACTAAAAAAAACCATAGGCTACACATAGCCTAGCGTATGGCTATGATAACTGTCTGGATGAAACCGGCCACTTGTTAGCTAATAAAACTCAAAAGTAAGATAAAGATAGCCAGTGAGCATAAGTGGCTTACACTAGACCTAGGCCTACTAGTTCACTATTTTTAATACGCTCTTTTTTCTTTAATTCTTATGTAATCCCAACAGGGCATATTATAGGTACTGAAATTGCTACAGACTAGTCTAAATAGGCCTACCAAATAAATAAAAAAATACAAAAATGTGTAGGCCTAGGCTAGAGACAAGAGGAATAGGAGCGTGTCATATGGCAAAATGTCAGATTCGAACATACAACGTCGCGGGTAGCAAAGATCACGGAGTAGGCTACCTACTCACTAAGCCACAGAGGCACACTGCAGAAAGGCATATTTCAGCATGTACTAAAATACATATATAAATAAACGATAATAATTTAAAAAAAATAATTTGTCATTTATATTTACAGAAAAAAGAGCGTATTAAAAATAGTGAACTAATAGGCTTAGTCTAGTGTAAGCAACTTGCTCACTGGATATCTTTAACTTACTTTTGAGTTTTATGAACTTAAAAAGTGGCCTGTTTAGTCCAGACAGTTATCATAGCCATAGGCTAGGCTATGTGTAGCCTACGGTTTTTATTTTGTTTTTTTTAAAGGGTTTCCGCGCTGTTATGGTTTTGAAAGCTCCGCGCTATGATGGCTATGATGCAGCTTTGGCAAAAACTGGTATGCAGTTACAGTATAGCCTTTTTCTTTTCAAAGCGGGCATTTCCCGATATAATTACTGACTTGTGGCGAAAGTGCTGCCGTGGTGATAGATTTACGTTAACATCTGTCCGAGAATGTAAACAGGTCGTTGATTTTCAAGGTAAGAAGAAATTTTATGACAACGTTAGTCAAAGATAGCAGACATGCCCAAACTTTATTTGCACACGTGCCTAAGTTAACTTGAACGACAGAAATGAATGAAAAACAGCCATTATAAATAAGAATTTCAGCTCAGCTAACATTATTAGCCTACCTTTACTTCTGCTAAATATAACATTATACAGAAATGCTAATTAGTTACTTACTTTCAAAGGGAGTGAGGGACCATTGTAGTGGATGGTGGGAATGGCCCACTCAGTGAGGGAGTATAAGCTCCCAAATCCCATCTGGACAGCAATTGCATTCATGAATAAATAATTATTGAAATGCAAATTACAGATCCTTGAGCGTGAGCCGATTGCAGCCTCCTTCATGTGGGCAAATTCTAGCCATTTTTTCTGTAGCCATTTGTTTGTGGGGAAACTAAATAGCATGCGAGGACTCTCACACCCAAACAAGCACTTTCGTCCCATTTTGTTTGCAGTTCGCACTCACACACTGACAGTTGCTAACTTGCTACTGTGAGCAACCTAAGTTACTCTAAGCTAGCTGTCACTCACATTGATGTTGAGGACAAGTTGAAAATCGAGCAATGTAATTGGAGGAAAAACTTTTTTCCACTGCCTGCCAGTACAGGTACGCGTCACCAAAACATCACACAGCGGTTTACAGGAAGAAGTGAGGGAAATATTTAGCCATGCAAATTTTTTTTTTAGTCTACATCATGTCCTTGAAGTAATTAAACTATGTATAACCATTTCATCTCTTAAAAGAGGTACATTTTCATTGTGTGGGGCCTTTAACAGTTCACCCACACGTTATCTTGGACTTTCTGCAGAATTTAGGCATGTCGTTGTTTGTACCTTTGTGCAGAAACCTTGTTGACGTACCATTCGACAAACAGGAGGCTAAATGCTTTGAATTGCTGTTTATTTATTTATTCTGCACTCGACATATCGCATATTTTGTGGGACCACAGTCAAAAAAGTATCCGCTTTGAACTCGGCTTACTTTTTTTTCGTTGTTGCACCTCTGACATTGATTGAGTTTAAAACATGGGCGATGTCTTCCTCTGGAGAGTGCAGCTATCTGGCCTAACTAAGTCCATGTGGGTTCCCTCCGGGTATTCCGGTGAAAACCTGCATACACAGGGGTCCCATGAGGTTGGAAACCACTGATCTAAGGGAACCCTGTTTTTAAGGTTGTCAGTATCCCCCAGTAGTGGTTGTAATGGCGAGTCTTGGGGCTTACTTAGTTACCGCGGAGATCTTCACGCCGAACACGCCCATCGTTTTTTGTGACGACCGCCTCTTTGGGCTCAGCTCGCGGCTGGTGAACTTCATAGAGATTTTTACCTCAATCTGTGTGTGGAAAATGGAAGAAACAAACATACTCAAACCCTTTATTAATGGTATACAGCAATACAACACCATCATAAATGCTGAATAACACCTTTTTGAACATTGCAAAACGCCAACATAAGGGCAAAATGTAAATTTATCAGGTGACATTGCTGGAAATTTGGTATTGTGTAATGTTAATAGTTTCATTCTGTACTAATGGTTTGAAAGCAATAGAATGTGTAGTTTTTATGAAGGTGTTTATGCAATTCTTATGAAGGAATATATGGAGTTATTACAAAGATGTTATATAGTTGTAATGTAGGATCTCTCTCAGGAAACATTACATGAACATATGTACTGTCTGCCAATGGCCCGCCCTTGCCTCCAGTCTTGACCCCACCCCCGGTGATCCTCACCCCGTCCATGGCGATGACTGTCCTCTGCCAGTCTTTACCCTGCAGTGTCTGTGGATCCAGCTAAACAGTAAAATAAGGCAGGTTAACCATGTTTCTGTCAGTACTGTCTACTGTTAGACTGTACCTAGATAAGCTCATTGACCAGGATTGTCAGTGTTGAATGCTTTAAGACTATAACACTGTACCTGGATCAGTTAATTGGCCATCATTCTGTCAGTGTTGAATGCTTTTAGCCTTTGGTACTGTACCTGGATCAGTCCTTTGGCCATAATGCGGTCTGTGCTCTCACCGTCCTCCTTATTCAACTTGGTTCTGTTGTAGTTCTTCTCGTAGCAGAGCAGCCTCAGGATTTGAGAGCCCTCTAGCTCGATCTCAAACTCCTAAGGGGAAACGCAAATATGGATGCCTCAGAGGACAGACGGATGCTGTGTTCAACCTGGAAGAACTTTCAGATGGACCTGTCCCGGTGTCTGCAGTCCAGAAACAACCAGTTTTACCTTATGGTGAAGCTTTAACATGAATATCAGGGGTTAGGGAGCTCACCTCGTTCCAGTTGGGTTCAGTGGTGTATCTGTACACCCTCGTCTTGGCTTTGTTCGCAAAGTAGCCAAAAGAGTCCACCTCTAAGGCGCAGTACAGATCTGCTCAGAGAGAAATAAGGTGAAGCACACAGTCCCACAGCCACATGAGTGTTCGAAAGAGTAAACCTCAAAAACCTCTTTGTCACTAATGCCTCTTTTCCACTACAGTATAGACCCGTACCGAGCCGTGGCGAGCCGACAGCCCGTGTCCTTCCCCACATCATTCAAAGCGGCTATACCCGATTAAACCTGAGCCATAGCGTGAAACTTTGTGGCCCTGCTTTAAAGCAGGGTCGAAGCCTGCCACTCAATCCGGGCGGTGTTGTGTAGTGGCGGTTGCTGTGCGGCGCGTCGCTCAAACCACGCCTTTGCACGAATACTGTTAAACCGAACCGTGCGGAGATCACGGGTCTGTTCAACTCAGCATGTGTTCGGTCGTATACACTGACTATGCAAATGCGGCATTAGTGACAGGCTGTTTTATACTGTGGTAGTTTCTGGAAAGGAACATACTTAGGCTCTGTTTGAGTCCAGAGGCAGAGTGGACGATCACATTCAGAAAGCCATACAGTCCAGGAGACTCAGTATCTGCAGGGGGAGGAGAGAGGTCAGGGACTCCACATGGAGACCATAAACACAAACACATGCACAGTCACACACAAGCACACACACACACACACACATACAGTATATACACATACACACACATACATGTGCTCTCCTATATAAAACACTACACAACTGATCCTGAGTGACACTGTTCCTGCATGTTAATTTTTAATTCTTTACCGTACAAATTCTGATCCTCTGTTTAACGCCATCATTCCTGAGTGAATACACATTCATTTGGGCATTGTGTGTGTGTGCGTGTGTGTATGTGACTGTGGCAGCCATGTGTGTGCCAATGTATTATATGTATAGTATGTGTGACACTCATATATTATTTGTCAGACAGCTGCATGCTGAAACAGTCCCCAAACCCATTCATGGTTCACTGGCTTTCATAACCAAAAGCAAGCAAAAAAAGTTCCTAACACAGCAAAAAGCCCCCTGCGGAGGCAGCCAGAGCCACGCAGTACATCACATCATGTTCTCCTCCTCCCTCTCCCACTCCCTCTATCACTTTCATTCTCTCCCTCTCTCACACTCTCTTTCATTCTCTCTCTCTCTCATTTTGTGAGGTTTAATGGAATCTGCAACACAGACAGGAGTGCAACCAGATCCCCCCACCCTGCTATCATTCTCTCTTTCTCTCCTTCTTTCTTTCTCCCCCTCTCCCTCCCTCCCTAGAGTTGGACACAGTGCTGCTTGGTTTCGGAACCCCTGAATTGGATGATTTCCAGTGCATGAACAAAAAACCTTATACAGAACATGTGTCAAAGTAGCCCACCAAGGCTCACTGAAGGGACTTCAGGCAACTGGGTGGTCAGAGTTGGTGGGGCCAGACCTCTCCCTGAAGGTATGCTGGATGACTCTATTTAAGCCTCCCACAGAGAAACGCACTGCGGCTTGCCAGTGGAGGGTTATTCATCGGGCCATAGCTATGAACAGACGTGTTCCAGCAGTGGGTGTCCATATTGTACTTAATGACATACCCAGTTTCACTGAAACGGTGGGGGGAGTTTTGTGTGAAGTGGACGATGCAGGGCAGATTATTTAAAAATTTTAGATTTTTCCTGACATTGATAACAGTTTCTGTGATGATTTATATGCGATTTCTCTTCTGACATGGTGTGATGAACTGAATATAAAAAAGGATAAATAAAGGAGTAAATCTCTCCCTCTCCATCCGTCTGTCTCTGTCTGTCTGTCTCTCTCTCCTCCAGTGCAGTCTCACCTTCTCTGTAGATGGTCAGGGGAATGTGGTGCACAGTCTGTAGCTTCACACAGGAGCTGGTCAACATCTGCAGCTCCAATGAGCTCAGAGAGACACTCTTAAAACCTGCTGGATGGAATTACAAGTGTCACAGATCACATAATCAGAAGGTCAAAAGTTCACATGATCCCAGGTCATAAAGTCAGGTGATAGCCCCGCCTGTGCCGCAGCAGGCTGTGGAAGCCTGCCTGTCTTATCTTAGCCTGCAGGGGGCGCTTTGGGACACCTACATTTCTTCTGTTGTTCCTGAATCGTGTCCTTCCACTCTGCACGCTCATAATCCGAGGAGATCAGGAACATGTAGCTCTGAAACGCATATGGACCACGTATTTATACAACATTCACACAGCATTCATACAACAGTCACACAATGTTCATGCAGTGTTCATGCCAAGGGGCCAAAACCAGGCTTCGCTGTTGAAGCTCACTTCCTGGTCTTGTTTTAGAGCGTTGCTCTCTGGCGCCAGTGCGGTTGGCTCTGGTATAGGTCTTTCAGGCCCGTTATTCAATGCAAGTCAATGGTACCAAATGTGTCTAATGTCTCCCCAAGTGCCGATTTGGTAAGTTATTGTATACAAACCCCAATTCCAAAAAATATGGGACAGTATGTAAAATGCAAATAAAAGCAGAAAGCAGTGATTTGTAAATTCTCTTTTACATATATTTAATTGAAAAACGTACAAAGAAAAGATATTTAATGTTTTACCTTATCAACTTTATTGATTTTTGTAAATATACGCAAATTCCAAATTTGATGGCTGCAACACGCTCCAAAAAAGTTTGGACAGGGGCAACATAAGACTGGGAAAATTGTGGAATGATCAAAAAATACCTGTTTGGAACATTCCACAGGTAAACAGGTGAATAGGTAACAGGTGATGCTATCATGACTGGGCATAAAAGGAGCATCCACAAAGGCTCGGGCGATTACGAGCAAAGATGGGTCGAGGTTCGCCACTTCGCGAAAAACTGTGAGTGAATAGTCCAACAGTTTAAGAACAACGTTTCAAGCAATTTAGGGATTTCACCATCTACAGTCCATAATATTATTAAAAGATTCAGAGAATCTGGATAAATCTCCGTGTGTAAAGGGCAAGGCCGTAAACCAATATTGAATGCCCATGACCTTTGATCCCTTAGACGGCACTGCATTAAAAACCAACATGTTTTTGTAATGAATATAACCACATGGGCTTGGGAATACTTTGGAAAACCATTGTCAGTAAACACAGTTTGTCGCTGCATCTACAAATGCAAGTTAAGACTCTACTACGCAAAGCGTAAGCCATATATCAACAACATTCAGAAACGCCACCAACTTCTCTGGGCTTGAGCTCATCTGAGATTGACTGACGCAAAGTGGAAACGTGTGCTGTGGTGTCACGAGTCCACCTTTTAAATTGTTTTTTGAAATAATGGACAGGACCATCCCGATTGTTACCGACGCAAGGTTCAAAATGTTACGTCCGCCGTTCCCTTCCAGTCCACCTTCCCTTTGTTCTCCCTGTTTTCCCCACTCCGCTCATTTCATGTCGTTTTTACTTTTACCCTGTCTGTCTTTCGTGTTGTGCACGCTGGGCTTGGTTTTCCTTCCCGTTTCCTCATTATCTCTCGCCCTATCACTCACCCCCTCGGTTCGCATTCCTCACGCACCTTCATCTGCTCATTCATTTTCGCATACATTCCTCCACTCATTAGTATACTGATTAGCCTCACTACTTATTCTCCCTTCTCTCTCTGTCTCGTCGCCAGTTTGTTATGCCAAGTCAAGTTTGTCAAGTCGTGTTTCCTGGTCATTGTTTGTGTTTACCTTTAACCTTGTCTAAGTTTGCCTTTTCAGTTACCCGCCAGCCTGCTTACCTGTACGCCCTTAACCCTCGCCAACCCCGCTTCCATTCCGTCACCATTCGCCTGCCATTCGCCCTGCTGTGCTCCTGCTTCCACCTCCTCCTCTGCTCCTTTGCCATTGCCAACCCCGGATCCAATCCCTCACCCCACTCTCCCTCTTCGTTGTTTGCTTGCTCTTTAAATAAAAGTGCTCCGCTGGAGCTTTATTGTGAGTCTGTCTCCGAGTCCTCCATTTGGGTCCATACCAGTTGAGGGAAACATAACACAAAAGCCAGCATCTGTCATGGTATGGGGGTGTGTTACTGCCCATGTCATGGGTAACTTGCACATCTGAGAAGGCACCATTAACACTGAAGAGTACATATGCATTTTGGAGCAACACATGCTGCCATCTAGACAACGTCCTTTTCAGGGACGTCCCTGCTTATTTCAGCAAGACAATGCCAAGCCACATTCTGCATGTGCTACAACAGCGTGGAGTCCAGACCTGTCTCCCATTGAAAACTTGTGGCACATTATGAAGCGCAAAATACGAGAGACCCGGACTGTTGAGCAGCTGAAGTCTTATATCAAGCAAGAATGGGAAAAAATTTTCAAAAAAAAAAAAAGCTTTCAAAATTACAACAATTAGTGTCCTCAGTTCCCAAAAAATTACTGAGTGTTGTTAAAAGGAAAGGTGATGTAACACAGTGGTAAACATGCCCCTGTCCCAACGTTTTTGGGAAGTGTTGCAGGCATCAAATTTAGAATGACCATATATTTACAGTTTAAGTTGATTAG
Organism: Synaphobranchus kaupii; assembly: GCA_029718625.1. NCBI lineage: Eukaryota > Metazoa > Chordata > Actinopteri > Anguilliformes > Synaphobranchidae > Synaphobranchus > Synaphobranchus kaupii. Next base: position 9,076,027 of record CM056386.1, on the reverse strand, counting down.
TTAAAACATTAAATATCTTGTCTTTTTACTGTTTTCAATTGAATACAGGTCAAAAAGAATACAAACAATAACCAGTCCTGTTACGTATTTTCTTTTTGAAAATGAAATGGCCCTTTTCTTGGTTTTTCATATTTTATTTGGAACGTAGATCCGGTAGGTAATTATTGCGCCAGAAACAGTGTTAATGCGCTGATGCATCAGAAACCACTCATTGGTCCAAATTTCCATGGAAGCAAGTGTTCCTGGTAGTATATCTATGGTGAACAAACCAACCTGCCTACATTTTGCTAGTCTTTTCTGGTAGCTTGCTAACAACATTGAAGAAAATAGTACTTTTATAAATAATTTAAATTACACAAAAAAAAATATGTAAGAGGATTGGTTATTGTTTGTATTGACAGAATCCACTTTGTTCACGTTTGTATACGTGCTAGAAGTGTCATTTTGAGACCGTTTTAGCTGCCCTATTGAACTGAATGGAGAGTGACAAATACCCTATTTGGGATTATCACCCCAGGGGAGCACAGAGCAACTAACAAACATATTTCGCCACCATTTGGACGAGGGCTGCCCCCGACCAAAGATTTGCTTAGTCGACCTGTAGTCGTCAGTTCAAACCCATAGTCGACTAACCATTGCACATTTATAATATTAATTAAATTATTTAAATATGTATTTTTGAGCATCAGAAAATGGTTTTAAAATATCAATTATAGATACAAGCACAGGCTGCGATTTGCTGGCCTGCACTGCCTATTAACAGCATCGGTTTGCTTATGGCCCGCGCTCTTAACGGCATAGACAAAGCGGTAAATTAATGTGTTGGAACAACACTGTGACAATGGGTACGTTTACATGCACACTAATACTCCGATCTGAACCCGGTTATGGCAATACTCTGGTTACTGAAATGGTCATGTAAACACCTTTATCCAATAATGTAAGGTCATAATCCGTGTTTTCGAAACCCGATTAACAGCCCTGGTTTTTTGGCCAAACTTTCGATTTTTTGGAGCATGTAAACACCTTTCTCCAGTTTCTTTCGGCTTTTCAAAACTACGCATGTCAGGCAGAAGAGGCGGTGTAACGTCAAAATGATTCCACCCGTCAACATTTGCTATGCCTGGGGTTCCTTCAGCATCTCACTTCCAGAATTTTGCATTTTACTGGTGAAAATATATTGTTCAGTGTTACGTGCTTGTGTTTGTACTAGCTAGTTTGTGGCTAGCACATTAAATAACAGTATATTTGAAATTCGCCAGATTTAGAGATCGGTAAAGCTAGCTAGTACAATAATATAAATCAACCAACCACTACTAGCAATTAGCTATAAATAAGTAGCTATAATAATTACTAGCTAGCTATAATAATAATAATAGCCTACTAACGTAAATTTTTGACGGGCGGATCAATTTTGTCCTTACAACGGGAAGAAGTTAGTAGCTACGTTTTCCACAGAGCCGATTATAGAGAGAATCATGTAAACATGGCTTTTGGAGTAATCACATTTCTTATGTTCATGTGAACGCAATAAGTTAAATACTGGCGTAAGCTGATCGCTTCCAGTAATCGGATATTGCTGTGCATGTAAACGTACCCATTGAGACATTTAACATTGTTATTTTTATTTCCACTCACAACTTAAAATAGTGAATAACAAAATAAAAAAGCAGCCTTTTGTCCGGTGATACGAAAGAGCTAAAACAATGTAGCTAATTTAACAACTTCACGGTTATGAAAACTTGATGGGGAAAAAAATATATTTATTTTCTTTTTAAAATGCAAATAAATAGGTTATAAATTATATAAACAAACGAATAAATAAAAAACAAGCAAACTGAAACACTTAAAAGAGAAATATCAACAACAGGCCAAACGAAAGATTAATTCTAATCTATATTAGCAATGTAAAAGTGTAAAACTTATAATAAAACAATATACTGCAATATATTGTAAATATATCAAAATTATCTTCACAATATATTTAAAGGAGCTATATGTAACATTGACACCGAGCGTTTAAAATGGGTACTGCAATCCAAATTCACAATATTGGAGAGAGTCGAGACACTGAACGAACACGAGTGCAAGACGAGTCGAGCGCAACATTATATTTTGAGAGGAGCTTATTCTATTTTGACAATGACAAGCGACGACGAGTCCTACACTGTAAGTTGATCAGCTAATGTATACATTTGCAATTTGTTTATTATTTGCAAATTATAAACCAGCTCATGTGGATTTTTTATAACTCTGTCAATGTTAGCTAGATGCATGGCTGGCTATGTTTACGGTCACACAGATATAAGCTAACGTTAGTGGCAGGGACATCGTTAGGCCTATTTTAGGGTGGCTGAAGCTACCCTAAAATGTTCTTAAGCCCCCCCAAATAATTTGGCATTATTGGCTTAAAATTATCGTTCTGGTTTGTATGTTGTTGTTGTCTCCCCATCCAATACTAGCCTGTCGTAGCCTACTTCACAATGTAAATCGCGGGCACGAGGACGAGGCTGCATTCCGTTGCTTCTCGCTCTGCCAAGTAACGATCGGCATTGGCAACGGCTTGTGACAGGATAACGTTAGTGGCTAAGGAGTTATGATATGAAGATTCAAAGTGAATGATGCACAGAGTGAAATTGTAAGTAGTTGTTAACGATTGTTACCTGCTTAACTTTAGCTAGGTTTACTTGAGGTAAAGGAAAGGGGATATTGTAGTAGGCTATGATGTTAACACTAAATTAAGCTATTGTTGACTGTCAAGTTGGCTAACGTAGCTAAAATCCCACAATCAATGTCAGCAAACAGCTTCAAATTGATGCATAAGCTTTTGTTTTGTTAATGTTTAACTTGGTCCAGTCATCATTAAAATTAAAAGCAGTTACCTCCATATGTGCAGCGAACACACACGCAAAGTTTTTCAATGGAACATTAGCCGCTTTTCCATAACCATATGCTATAACGCTAGTTACACACACAAGTGGATTACGCTATCGTGAACGAGAAAAATACAAGAAATAGCTAGCTAGCTAACTATCGACAGCTCTCTATTCTTTGCCATGAATATATCTCTCTAGTATTTCAAAACAATAATATCAGTCCCCATAGAATGTTATTGTTTAGAGTCAGTTAATGTCAGTGAAAACTGTCCCTCATAACGCTATTGTACAACAAAAGAGAAATGGAAGAAGAGAATATGTCTGTTGCTTTTTACTTGTTGCCATCTTGGCTTCTTCACTGGTTGTTGACATATGTGTACTGTAGTTCTAATACAGTATATACCAAAACAATTTGCGCTCGCATCTCTTGCCCTCCCCTTGGGGCTAAGCCCCCCATGTCTTTGTATCCTAGTGACGTCCCTGGTTAGTGGTATGTTTAGCGAGTAAGTATATACATTTAAATCTTTAGCTAGCTAAATGGAAACGATGTTGAACTTAGCTTAGGCATTCTAAATCGGCTGTCGGAGTGCCGGAGTACATCTGGTTGTTCGTAATGGGGAGTGGACTCGGAGTCAACTCTGAGAATAGTGAATCACACAGGCCAAAACAAATACAGACGTTCTGAACCAGAATGGAAATTTCAAAGGAGAACATACTGGCTGTAGCATTGTTGTCGGAGAAGCCAGTATTTCGACTTAGCATGTTTCCTTAATCTCTGATGACATATCATGGTCGTTTTATGATTTAGTACAGTAAATTTGTTACATATAGCTCCTTTAAAATATACTTCAGTATATTACATTTCCATAAGGGTGTGACCAGCGAACCTCATCACTGCTGTTTTTCTTCCGATCGTCGTCTTATATTATGCGTGAGGAACACGAGTTTGTTGACGTTGCTCGGGAGAAGTGAGCTCCGCGTTTTGCTGACAAGCCGGCCTTTGAGAAGATGTGCCGAATGATAGGCGAATTGTTGCTTGAGAGTTTACATTTAACTTTTTTGGGGTCATCCTTTAGACGCTCGAAATGCTCGCATACTTTCGATTTTCTCTCAGACATTCTATACAACTGATCTATTCCTTAATTAATAAACACCAATTGTTCGTTATGTCCGGAATTAATAGTTCCACTCTCGCATTTTTTCACACTGCGACGATTCCACCAAGTTCTGGTCGACTAAGTTCTTTTGATCAACTAATGGTTTAGTTGACTATTTGGGGGCAGCCCTAATTTGGACTCATATAATAATGATGGTAAATAATATTGTAACAACAAACATGAATAATGTGGATGGCGCTCACCTTGCCGCTCCTGCTGTGCACTCGCAGAGGCATGTTTGGAGAAGACAGCAGCAGGAGAGATTCCTGCTCGGACCGTTTCTTCTTCATCCTTTCAACCGCCTTTACCCCTTTACTAGACGCCTGTGGAGATTGAAAAGACTTAGCACAGCTGCAACACACCTAGACAGATGCAACACACGTAGAACAGCTGCAACACGTTTGCTAATTTGAATGTGTTTTATTGTATCAAGCCTTGTTGGAAGTCGCACGAGAAGTGGCGTGAATACCTAGGCAGTAAATTATGGTATACCGCTCTTCCGGTGTTTATGTGTAAGCACATAAATGTCACCGGTCATCGCAAACATAATTTTTTCTGATTTGCTACTGCTCACCAAAGGTTCATCACTTTTCAACTTTGCAGAGTGGCAGATCGGCACTCTCCATTATCGCCACCCCAACAATGGCCACGTTTTTTGGGTATTTCCACCCACTAACTAACGTTATTTATCACATCTTATCTTACGCCATCCTCTTATCTCAGGTTAGGAAAACCTAAATACTCAATCAGAAATCATTGAATTTCATGTCTGTTACCTAGGAACAGGCTTGGGCAAAGCGGGGCAGGGCTGGCGTAGGGACAGAACTGGGATGAGGCAGGTGGGTAGGAGGGCTGGAGCTAGACAAGAGCAGGGCTGGACAGGGACGGGCAAGGCAGGCAGGAGAACCGGAGCAGGGCTGGACGGGGACGGGCAGGCAGGAGAACCGGAGCAGGGCTGGATGGGAATATACAGGACAGGGGCAGGCTGGACAGGCAGGGGAACACAACTGGACGGGTAAGCAGGACTGAACACAGGAGTGAGGTACAGGAACGAGGTGCAGGCAGGGAACAGACAGGAATCAAAAAGGCTGGAAAGTAATATGACAAGCACAAGGCAGGGCACAAGACGATCTGGGCCAGAACAAAGAAACAGGGGAGACTGATTGACGACGAGACACCGAGGAACAGGTGAGACGAGACACATATGAGGTGCGGAAGCTGGAGGAACTAGGGTTGTCACGATATCCAATAATATCAGATATGGCAATATTTGAAAATATCGCAGAGATGACTGTCTATAGCCACAATATTTCAAAAAATATATATAAAAATTTGTTTTATTATTGCTATTCTAAGGACAAAACATGCATACATACTTTTAAATAATAATATTGGTCGGAAATAATACATGAGTTTATACTTCAAAATTTGTATAACTCAAAATATTTGCATTACTGCATGTGCCGTGGCCTGCCCGACAAATCTGAGCGTTGCGTCCTTTCCCGCTCCATTTTCTATTTTAGTGCTGATGCCTCGCAACAAATTCTGTACGCTTTGTTTTTTTAAATATTTGGTTATTATTAGGCTATTTGTTCTCTATTTTTTATTTTGTTACCATTAGCCTATTCGTATACTGGCACTAATTAATTATCTGATGCGCAATGTTAACAGCAGAGTGAGGATGGTTATTACATCGATTTTCCAATTTCCAGTGGAAGGTTAGTGTAAGGTAGGATATAGGATCAAATTACAACGTCTGATCGCCTGCTTTCATCCTTGCAGAGGGGGCTAGTACAATAGATGTAACAGCCACGGTGTCAATGTATTATCCTATCTCGTGACTGATCGTCATCATTAGTTAAGAGAAAGCGAGAGAAGATGGTTGATCTTGTTTCAAAGAAAAACACTACTTCGCCAATCTGGGAATTTTTCGGCTACAAACCCAATGATAACGGAGAACCGCCGAAGGTCGACGAGGTAACATGCCGTAAATGCATCAAAAAATAGTCACAACTAAGGATGGGAATACAACAAACCTTTCCCATAAAACATTTTCGATAACTACACAGTCATTATGAGTGCATTATAACATTATGCCTATGAGAACCTACAGGAGATGGCAATAAATAATTTGTCATATGCTGCAGATCGACATAGCAGCAAACATTGCATCGCAACATTGTTTTGTGGACAATGTAATAAATCGACAGCCTCATAACAAAAGTGCCTAAGTCATTTTTTGGACATTTTGAGATTTTCTGTCTAAATCACTTGATTTATCAATCGTCAACAGTGTAAAAATGCTCTCAAGTCACTGCAGGTCGCTGTGCACTTCCTGAACCGCTTTATGCTATTCTGCCTAAATCCACGATTTGATTTAGGCAGATTTATTTTTGCCTTTTTCTCAAGACTACAAAAAATGACTTAGGCACTTTTGTTATGAGGCTATCGAAATGTAATAAATTGACGGGCGCTCATCGTCATCATGTTTGTCATCATATTCATTTTGGAGCGTCTGGAGCGTTTGGAGTGTCTAGCAAAGTTAGGAGAGATGAGTGACAGTATGGGATGTTGCAGTTGGCATTCATTTATACACAGATCCAAAACGAATAACCATTTGATTCTCGTTTTTCAATTTCTGTTTTTAAAATGAATAGAGCATAACCATTCGTTTCTTGTTTTTTAATTTCTGTTTCTGAAACGGGAAACGATTGGCCAAAAAGTACACGGATCCAGAAGCAACGCTAAGGCTACTGCAATTAGAACTCAGTGCTGCCACACGTGGTAATTACTTATGTTCACGCTGTCATTAATCCACTATAATTATATAGGATTATAATTATAATTTATAATTACGAACGATTATGTTGAATATCACGACATTTCTTAAAGGCATATCGGCGATATGAAAATGGGATATTGTCACAACCCTAGGAGGAACACAATCGGAGAAAGGGAAAACACGGAACGAAATACACAACACGAAAATTGGGACAGAGGCACGGACGTGACAATTTCCCTCGTTCTCCAAAAGTAATAAAAGAGCAGCCGTCAACGTTATGGAGTTAGCCAGCTAGCTACTGTTAGCGAACGTTATATTTTTAATTCCAACGGCTAACAGCAATGAAGGAAGGAACACAAACATCGTCCCTGACTGTATTATTGACACGTGTGCACCCTCATGTGTAGCCTACAGCCTACATGATATTTCCACACAAGCACTTCCCAGGTAGTGATGTGCAGCGGTATTTTTGAACGACTCTTTATGCTGAGTCGTCTGAGTCGACTCGACAGTTTGAGGGAATCGTGCTTACCCACGGCTCCGGCTCTTAGCTCTGGCTCTTGACTCTGCCTGCTTTCTACTACAGCCGGGAGCCGGTGTCACTAGGTATAACCTAGGTTGAGCAGCAGTAGTAATGCGCCCATTAAAATAGGTCACACAAATCTGTTTTATAATCATTTACGAATACATTTTAATTTGATCCAACAATATTGCACACATTTTTGTGAATTATATAATCGCCCCAGCTCATTCCAAAGTGATTATTAGGCTACTACTGCTAACAGTTAAAAGATGTAGGCTCCCTACAGTCGCCTACTAGCCTACCCAACGCTCATCAGCACAAAATCAACTCGACTCCGCCGTGAACCGCAGCAATATCCCACGGTTCCAGAGCCGTGACACAAAGCAAAGTCCTTTTGAGTTTTAATAGAGAGCAAATGCTGTAGCCTACACCATTAATAGTCGGGTTTAGCCTACTTAGCGTCGGATCAACCAGAAATATTAACAAAGGTATTCTGTTATATCTAGCCTAATGATAGTCTGAGACGCCTATTTTTTAAACGAAATTATTAGGCTACATGTGGCTGTTTGCAACCGAATTGCAGCATAAAACAGAATTCATATGCGATTGTGTTCAGCAAATAGGCTACTTCTTATTTAAAGTGGTGGCATTTTTATTTTTTAACTCTTGACCAACAACAACAGTGAACAGATAAATACAATTTTGTATAATAGAATAAATAAATAGCCTAATTGTTCAAATAAACATATTTTATGGTGTCCAAATAAATCTTTACCAAATCTACTATTTAAAAGTAATAAACGAAACAGGCTCCTGTAGCCCACACATTTTAATAATTTTATTTATGTCCACATACAAAAAGTAACATCAAAGGACATAAACAATGGGGACACACAGTACACAGCAGTGCTATGGACACTTGTAGGCTGTTTTTAAGGGTATAGGTAACAACACCGCCTCCAGATATGGCGGCTACCTATAATTGCTGCAATATCTTGCCAACTGCTTTGCCCACAATTTTTGCATTCCTGCATCCCATTGCAGACCCCTCACCACTAGTCTATGAATATTACCAAGGCTGCCAAATATAAAAACTAGAAACCGACACCAGAGGCTGATACTTCATTACCTTCGTGAGGAAGGCTTCTTCTAGACTGGAGTCAAAAGTACAGCCTACCTCCAAGACAGACACAGCTCTACTTTCCTCATCAACAATAACAACATCTGGAGAATTAGCAGACACGTTGTGAAATATATCAGTATCATTATTGCAAAGATTGAACATGGTAGGAGTTACACGAGAATGCTTGTACATTCTTACAGGAGATTAATATAATGGTAGTAGGTCTTTCACTAACAGCTCCACAATTCTATCATGCCTTGCTATGTACAATCCTTTGTATGCATAGCAGCCATTCAGAATATGTGATAAGGATTCAGTGATTTGTTCAAGATCATGATGCAAGCAGTGAGGTAACTGAGAATCAGGAAACCAGATAGAAAGATTAAGTCTTGTTGGTAGAACCTGCAATCTTGCTTGATAACAGTGAAAATGATAATCTCCTCATCAATTGCAATATTATTAAATAAGGAATGTGATACAGAATGATCAGCAGAGGGAAGACATGCTAGTTTTCCCTGTAAATGTAAACCAGTCCAGTGTTGCAGTTGTTTGAGTTGCTGTAAGTCCATAAGGAGCCTCCGGCCGTTAGAAGATGTTAACTGGTGCTCCGAGGCCCTGTATCTAACAGTTGCTCTTATACTAGTGAGCTGATCAGTTATAATATCCTCTGAAACTGTAACAGTCCCAGAGTCAGTTCGTGCCCACTCCAGAGTCACTCCTGTCTGAACACAGAGGTCATTTAGGTCAAGCCAATCTGACCAGACCCCAAAGCCAGCAGAGCGTGTCCATCTTGCCGTTGGATTTCTTCCGGAAGCCTAGAAAGCCTGGATCAGACTCGCTAGCCAGAGGGACTTTGCGACGTCTCATATCCAAAAAGAACGAGGCTCTAGCAAGCTCTCTGACTGTTCAGACTGTATCATCACTGTTCAGCATTTTAAAAAGATGAAAATGCCATGTAGCAGTGTAGATCCATTCCACATTGGGCACTCCCAACCCTCCCTCCTGTTTGGTGTGAAAGATAATGTCTCTGGTGGTGTGGGTATTTAAGCCAAACCATTTCCTGACAAACCATACAGTTTTATTATTCAGCTCAAATTGTATTTTGCGTGGAATATGAACATTTGAAAAAAGATGTTGAATTTTAGACAAAGCCACTTGTCTAATGGCCTCTAACTTCATAGTCAGCGGTAGTGGGGAAATATCAATCATATGCAGCCTAGTAGTGAACTCAGAGATGATGTCATTAACTTGCTCCTTCCATTCACCAGCTATATTAAACTTATGTCCGAGATAAGTATATGTCTCATGGAGAGAGTATACACAAATCGGACTTGATGCTATAGTGAACACAGGGCTTTTATCAGATTTCGAGTGATACCAACAGTTGCCCCCACTCCTCCTCTCATACAAAACAGCACACTTAGAGCCCTTCACCTCCAAGCCTGACCACTCAAGAAAAGAGTCCGTCCAAGAGAGCATGCTCTTTATTACTTTCTCATCACGAGAGGCTAACTGGACGTCATCTGCATACCCCTGTACGGGGTTGGGGGAAATCACATTGGGAGGGGCACATAGACAGAGCCACTTTAACCACTGATTAGTGGCAATCACAAAATTGACTGCACTCCATGGACAGCCTGTTTTAATGCCAACCTGGAGAGATATAGGGTATGTGAGTCGTTTTCCACAGATAACTTGAATAAAAGAGCCACTGTGTAAACATCTTTAACAATGTCAATAAACACTTGAGGTAAGTGTATTTCCTCTAGTGAGTTGATCATAACATTGTGAGCCAAGGTACCAAAAGCATCTCTAAAATCCAGAAAGACTGAATACAGCCTACAGGATTCATGCTTAAAATCATCAATCCCTGTTTTAAGACAAAACACGTGCTCATTCATTCCCTGCCTGTTGATATAGGCCTTCTGCTTTGGGGATAAGATATTTGCCTCTACCAGCCATGGAAGGACACAGGCTAGAATACACTTCATGAACACTTTATAGACGGTAGGGAGGAGAGATATATCTTTCCATGTTGAAGGATTATTAGGTATATTGTCTTTTTTGGGGATTCTATGCACTAAGGCTCCTTTCCATGTATCGGGGACTCTACGATCTTCCAGGCAGACATTAAATATGTTAGTTAGTGTCTCACAAGTCTGTGTGGTCTTAAAAGTTTCATATGTTACCCCATCTGCGTCACTAGCTTTGTTATTTGGCAAATTACGTAAAACAGTGTGTACCTCTTCACGCGTAAAATGCGATGCTTCGGGTAGAAACGCTGTTTCAGTAGCATGCAATGTACTGAGCCAAGGCGGGAATGGAAGTGGGTCATTGATTGTTGTTCGACTCCGACACTTATTTTCATAATAACACTGCACAGCTGCGGTGTCGTTAGAACAAGGAGGCGGGTCAGGGTACTCACTATGGTTTAAAATAATCTGGATCGCCTTTGATATTCTCTGCTGCCAAAGGTAGGAAAGTTTATTCCTACTCACCTTCTTACGCTTTCTCCCCCGAAGAGTGTTAGTCAGGAGGGCGGGCTGAATTGTGTCACGAATTAAACGCAATTGCATTTTAATCCAGTCCGCGATCTCTGTAGATGTTAAATCCTCTGGGAATGGTTTTTGTATTGGAAACTTCTTCAAAATTCATGCCACATATTTAAGCAGCGGTAATCCGAAGGGTTTCCCACTGTGGCTCTCTGAAGTGAACACTCCATTCTTAAAAAATACTCGTACAGCAAGGTAGCGAGCCGTATCCACCTCACTGGATTCCCAGAGGAAACGAAGTGCCTCTCCCGAAGCCGCCTGGTGTTGAGTCGGTCTCTGAAGGCCCTCTCATTAGTCTGAAAGGCTGTCCACTGCTGCTCAGTCAGGGGATGTATGAATTTTGCGAAATCCGCACCTGATAGCTCCCTGTCCGCCAGGTGATTCAAGGTGGGGTCATGGGCTTGCCACGGCTGCTGGTAAATTCTACCGGTGAGCAGTGCTTGTTTGTAAATCAGTTTAATTGTCGAGACTAAACACATAATCCAAACAAGTTTCCACCGCATTACTATGTTGTGCATCCACTACATTAACGTCGGTAGTTACAACGGGTGTGTGCTGTGCGCTTATATCTTTAAAAGATGATAGATGTTACAGTGCTACGCTCAGGTGTTTCTGCTGCCAGCCGCTTGCCGCCATCACACACACACACACACACACACACACACATCAAGATCTGGTTTGTTTGTTGGATTTGGCTGGCTATCTCTCCTACACAGCCATCCATCCACCACATTTTCAGTAGGCTACTGGATTCTAGGATCTGATTAAAAAAAGATTTATATTTGCATAGACTAATATATTTGCATAGACTAATAAAATAGCTATAGCCTATGCAAATATAACCATTCAATGTCTATTCTTACATGTAATATCTAACGTATAATATATTGTAATATCTTACAAGGCGCTGAATGGCCTTGCTCCAAACTACATTAAGGAATTGCTTGTGCTGTATAAACCAACAAGAAGCCTCAGATCATCAGCCAGTGGTCTCCTTGTTGTCCCCCGTGTGCGCTCTAAAGCAGGAGAAGCTGCATTCAGCTATTATGCTCCAAATAGATGGAATGCCCTCCCAAGAGATATTAGAGATGCCCCAACACTTAGTTCCTTTAAAAGTAGACTCAAAACATCTCTTTTTACTGTGGTATTTAAATAGATCGAGAAAATGTCTGCTCCCGTTTTAGCTGAATTTTTATGCACTGTCTGCTCCTGTTTTATCTGAATTTTTAAGCACTGTATGCTCTTGTTTTAGCTGAACTTTTATGTACTGTATACTCTTATTTAAGGTGAATTTTTATGCACTATATGCTCCTGTTTTAGCTGAATTTTTATGCAGTCTGCTCCTGTTTTAACTCAATTTTAACTGAACTATTATACATTTTAATTACCCATGCGTCCATGTATGCATGCGTGTTTTTTTGTTTTTTTGTGTCTGATGATTTGTTTGTATTTCATGTCATTATACATGTGTTGCTCTTGGCCTGTGAAGCACATTGTGTTGCTTTCTGTATGAAATGTGCTCTAGAAATAAATAAAACTTAAACTTAAACTAACGTTACAGTCAATGACCGACAGCAATATTTTACACTTCTGCTAGAATAACAGAGATGGGAAAGTCGTAGCCTAAATAAATGTGAACTGGATGCGATTGCAAACTAGCTTGAAAAGTAAGAGGGAGTGAACAGAAAACATTGAGCATAGGCTATTAGAAAATGAGTATCAATCAGGTGATGTACCTCTGAATAAAATATCAAAGCTGGTTTACCAACTTTATTTGCTACCAAACTCTGCTGTCTAAAACAGCTTCAAATTCCAGCTCGCGTTGCTGGGAGAAAAAGATGCGTCTCGGGTAGCTCGAAAGAATCAAACAGACGAACGGTCGCCTACTGTAGCCTATTAACCGGAAGTACCAAAAACTCCGGCTCTGATCCTACATTTCAAACCGAACGGTACGGAACGAGCCGACTCAGAAAAAAGAGCCCATCACTATTCCCAGGCAGGAACCATTAACAGAATAGCTTAGCCTACTTATTGCGCTAGGGTGACAAAGCTATCGCCAGGGCAAGACCTCCAGCGCCCGGCATGCACTTGTCATGGTTTTGCAGCTCGTCTGTTCTCTTTTGCGGACGTTTCTTTTCGGTGCCGCGGGACGGCGCCCCTGCCCTGTTTTTCCGCTTACTATCACTCATTCTTTTCACCTGTGCTAGCGTCTGCCGGTTATTTAAGCACAGCGATTTCCGGGTTTGTTGCTTTTGTGTCATTCTTGCCACGCTAAGCCAGGTAACGACGGTATAGGATTTAGGCGACCACTTGTTCTTTGGCTAATTGCTAAAAGAATACGTGGGACTTGCCTTAGTGAGTTAGGAGTTCTCTTTCTTTTACAATGTTTTGTTTTCCTTTCTCACTCAGCTCCTTCCTTGGTTTTCTTTCCCTATCTCTGTTGCGATAGTACCTTGGTTTCGCCTCTTTTCTGTTTGCCTTTTATTTTAGCTATTTGGTAGTTATTGAGCTAGAAGCATTCCTTTTCTTTTCTCCTATTTACTGCTCGAGTTTCTGGGTTGCTATTCTTTGGCTGTAGGCCGGGAGTTGTTTTCCCTTTTTGTTTATTTTTCTCTGCTCTGTTCGCTCTAATTCCTTTCCCCTTTTAGTGGTACTCCACTCCTGGGAGTACTTTGTGATCCCATCACGGTTGCATCTGGTCCTCCGACCCAGCCACCTCACAGTACACAAAAGCCTATATGGAGGTAGCAGCGACCCCACTGGGGATAGAGCAAGTGCTGGCTACACAGCACACTGCTCTGGCCTCTCATGAGGGGGGCATTCATGCAACAGCAGGCTATGTTTGCTCAGCAAGGCCAATTAATGGACTAGCTGTGCCACCAGGAGGACTGCATGCGTCAGTTGGCAGACAGCCTCCGCTGCGGTCGCAGCTGAACCCACCGTCTCACAAGCACCAGTCCTTGAGATTCCTCCTTTGCCCGTCCCACTCACTGCAAGGGAGCCCAAGCTCCAACTTCCCCTCCGGTATAAAGGGGAGTTGGGGAAGTGTCAGGGCTTCCTATCACAATGCTTAATCTTTCTCTTAATCCTCTCACGATTCCCGGGTAGCCTTTGTTTTGTCACTGCTCACCGGTACCGATCTCGCCTGGGCAGATTCGGGCTAACGCCCCTGTCATGAGAGATGTGGACAGAGATGGCGTTAGTCTTCGACCATGACATTTCTGGTCAGGAGGCGGCCATGAGACTAACCCGTCTCTGCCAGGGCAACAATACGGTAGCAGGCTTTTCTATCTGTTTTCGAGCACTGGCAGGGGAGACAGGGTGGTCTGAGGGTGCACTGATGACGCTATTCATTAATGCATTGTCGGATCCCATTAAAGACGCCTTGGCAGTGCTCGAATCGCCTGCTACGTTCGATGCCCTGGTTACCACGGCTATCCACATCGATAACCGTGTCAGGGAGCGGAGAGAGAGTAAGAAGTAAGAGGAGCGATCGTTCGACTCGATATCCCTCTTCTCTTCCGGTAACGCCTCCAGCCCCCTGTTTTGCCCACTCCTCTCTTAACGCAGAAGAGCCTATTCAGGTGGATAGTTCTGCTCTGCGCAAGTCCCAGCAAGTCGCGCGAGGAGTGGTGTCGCTACTATAGGCGTAAGGGGCACACGAGAGCTCAGTGTCCCAAACTGATGGGAAATGGGGGGGGGGGGGTCTCGCTAGGGGAACGAGAGACCCTAGTGAGACATGATAGTACAGGCCCCCGCACCTTTCTGCCAGTTCAATTGCTCTGGAATCATTGCTCAATCAAAACTGATGCGTTTATTGATTCCGGAGCAGTTGAGTGTTTTATTGATGCTAAATGGGCCTTGGAGCTTAAAATGCCAATTCATCACCTCACTCAACCCCGTTTTGTCATGGCTCTCGATAGGCGCCCGTTGGGCTCGGATATGGTTAATGAGACCATGGGGCTGATTTGTATGCATGCGGTTTTCAGGGATCATTCAGGACACATCCGGTTCTTTCTTATCGATTCCCTGGCTTATCCCCTGGTTTTGGGGCATTCCTAGCTCATGCAACATCATCCACACATTAATTGGGGTAGGGGTAGGAGTAGGGGTGGGAATCGAGAATCGAGTTCCTGTTAGGAACCGGTTCCAAGTTGTCCGATTCCTCTGAATCATACGCCTTCAAGCTTATCAATTCTCTTATTAGGGAGGGCAAACCGGAGCTTTAGAACGTAGACAGCAGTTAATTCACGTGAGCTTCACAATACATTTCTGACAGAAAACGTAGTTTATTGACTTTTTTACTTCACTGCTGTGGTGATAAAACTTACAAGAAGTAAGTGGTAGTGTATTGTTAGCCTTTATTGTTCGCCGTATGAGGCTAGAATGATCAAGCTAGTGGAAACCAATTAGCATTAACCCATAAAAAATGTTACTCGACTCGTAAAAGTGAAAGCATTCGATTATGGTCAGCGACACCGAAAATTTCTGTCACACCCTCGATAAACGGCAAAAGTCCCAGTAGAAGATGGAATTAAATCTTTAAAAGTTATATATCTTCTGAATCGTTATCGATTTCGCTTGGCCACTGTGGATGAAGCGCTGGGATCTGGGCATACAGTTGCTATGTAAATTACATCAGAAGTATTCAGCAATGTTATTTTCTACATAAACGTAATTGTACGCTTGTCACCGTTAACTTGATTGGAGCCTGAAATGTCAATCTTCAGAATCCATTTAAACCTTTCACCAATAAGCTGGGACTTTTAAGTTATAAGGCAGGATATACAGAGTGTCCAGCGAAAATACCGACCTGACAGTCTTTCAGAATTCTAACAGTTGATCAAGTCAACTGCCAGAATGACCGCGAGACACTGAATAGAACCGAATACTGGCTGCGCTGATCTGTTTTCCGTGCCGTCAGAGTCTTACGTTTGATTCTCCTATTTGATTCTCCTAGAGACCCCTAGTGGTGGGACGCATGCATCCCAATTTTTTATAGTGTTCATATTTCTCTTAAATTCTAAAACATTAATAAAACACGGAACCTTGAATGCAAAATTGTTAAAAACAGTCACAGCCTGCAAACACATTTGTTTATATGCTTATCAGCTCTCAGGTTACATTGCATGGCCATAAAGCAGCAGGGTGCTAATAGCCCAACCCACTGTTTACAGCCTTCACCTCGCCGCAGTCACAGGCAATAAAATGCAATAATAAATAAAATCAAAAAAACTCTTGGTACCGTTTCAACACACTAAAAAATCAAGATCCGATTCAGGAACAATTGTATATTATTGAAAAGTTGTAGAAACAAACATTAGGTGTTTTTTTCCCGTGCTCACTTCAGTATGCATACAACCGATATACTTCCGGTTTTGTATAAATATATTTTATTTTCTACAAAATCTCTTGATAAACATGTTTAATCAACCAAATTTGATACCTGGTTATGCAGTTATAACTGTTTTCTGTAGAATCCTGAACGTTTTCTCGTAATCCATTTATCCATTGTCCAGCAAAATATCCATTTCCACAGTGTGTACCCATCGCATTTGCGTTTGTACTACGTTACTACCGTTGCGTAAAAACATTACTAGACTGCTTCATGAATGAGCTAACGTAAAACACATAAATTATCTTCTATGGGGTTTCCTGGCCTTTAAAACGAAGTAAAATATGTCATATTGGAGCGACTGGGAACGGCGCTGTGTCCACGCGTAACGACAGACCATAGGGCAATCGTGGTGTGCGCACTCGGCCACATGACACTGCAGACAGGATAAGATTGCGTCTGTGGCCATTTTTACTGAGCTTATCCTGGAAGGGATGGACTGGATTGCTGTACAAGTATGTTTTTAGCCTATCCAGATGATATATAGTCATGTGTAGCGCTTTTGTTAGCTGTATGTACGTCATAGGCTAGCTTTTCTCTTTACATGTACGTGGTTTGCTGTATGGTGTAATTGCGCAGATCATATGTCTTTGCTGCTTCAAGGACTACGATTATTTTATACATTTATACCCGAACGTGGCAAGCAACGGTGGAAAGAAGAGCGTTTATTTCACGGTTGCTCAGCTTTTGGAGGTGCTGCACCGCAGTGATTCCGGAGATGAAGAAGTCAGTCCTCAGGCATAGCTATGACTCTGTGGCATGGAACCGTGCCTGGACATGTAAGTGTTTATAAATATATATATTACTAATTATTATTATTATTATTGTTATTATCATCATCATCATCATCATCAACAGCGCTATTATCTAGAGTATTTTTAGTTTGGTTATAAATGGATTCTCGCAGAAGTTCGCTAGTTAGCTTCTATGTTGTCACAGGCTGGAGAGGAGCTCATGGCCTGCTAAGGGGGTTTATTTTGTAGCGTTCATTCGCAGTTTTTTTTGTGTAGCAACCAACACAAGGGCTAGTTGTTGAATTCACGCATGAAACTACATCCATTCTCAGTACTTTATTTCACGGTTCAGTCAAGACATTACAGTATTATAATAATGTAATTTAGTTTGTGCAAGCTGACAAACTAATTCATAAATCCTAGTTAGCTACGATTGCTAATTATGTTGGAGCTAATATCAGACATACTTGGATGTAAGATTTTTTAATGTATATACGTGTGTGTATATATATATATATATATATATATATAATATGTGTGTGTGTGTGTGTGTGTATATATATATATATATATATCTCTTTTTTTTCACTTAATTGTAATACTTGCCATATGTCCTTTTGAGATAATTAGTGTTCTAATTTTTTTTTGTGATTCTACTTAGTAATGTACTTGAATCTGTCTTTTTCAGGGAGGACAGTGAAGACACCCCTCCCCCACCTGACACCTAGGAGTAGGGGGTGGTAACAGACAGGTTTGCCAAATAAAGTGATGTATAATTCATTACTTTTGCTGTAAAAAATAATGTTGAAGGCTTGTTATAGATAAACCTGTTATTCTGCTGGCTTATGGGGCTCTGGTAAATCTAATTTTGAAGTGCAGTGCCATTTTAAATGTAAAGCAGATTGGTTGGATAACATTAGGGTAAGTAATCCTTTTCGGAGAGGTATTTGGGCACTTTTGGGCACGCTTTGTAAGAGAATACCCTCATACACATGAACACAAAACATGTGTAGGTTAATTTTCTTCACATATTGTATTACAAAAACTGTTTTAAAAGAAAAATAAAGTTTTCTGATGATTGACATGCCCAGAAAGAAAGATATGCACGTTTTATATTTGGATAGGTTTGGATAGCTTTTGGGACACCTGGGCCCCGTTTTGGGAAAAATACCAATGGATGAGGAAAGCCTGTAGATATCTTTACCAAATTCTATACACAAGTGGACAACATATCAGTGCACTAGTATAAGCAATTCTGACTTGCTCCAGTACTTTGAAGTTGAGATATTCAGTGATAAACTATAAAAACACAAGGCGTTTTGTACTTTTTTTTGTATTCTTATGTGTATTTTTTATAAACTGTATGTGACCACTTTGACATAAATTTATTCTGTTGCGAATTTCTGAATGGTACAACCCTTTTCTTTCATTCAAACCTTGGATGTGCAGTGAATAGTTTTTGAGATATTGGCACTTAAATGACACTAGTAAAAACTAGATGAAAATTGGGTCAAATGGGCCAAAGTAAATAGGGTTAAGCACAATATTTATGTAGATTTATTTCCCGAAATACATTTTTTGGTTGTCCTGCCTACTCTTATCGATTCCTGCATGTATTCCCGACAGCATAGCAAAAGAACGTCATGTCAAGCGCGCCGTTGTTTTTTCATTCAGTCAGCTCATGCTGGCAGGCAGAGTTTGGCGCCCCGTCTAAAAATATATAATGTAAACGTCATTTTTTGAAAACTAATTTAATCTACTATCATTTAAAAATCAATAGAAAATGTGTTTGCGTAAGCTCTCCATTTTATGATCCGTCTTCGGAAATTATCAACTATTCAACAGATTTGTGGAGTGTGTGGACTTCCCTCGGGAGCCTATAACCAACTACAAGTGTAAAACTACAGTGTTTTGTTTGGCGGTAGTCTAATCTGACAAAGATTGCCTGCTTGGCCACGCACAGATGAGTAGCCTAGATTTGGAAAGCGAATAACTAACTAAATGATAATCTTCTATCTTTGTCATCTTCAGCTAATAAGAGGAGCCAGCTTGCCTCCAAAAAATGGTCAGGTAATGTTAAAGATCTCATATTTCTTCCATGTAAATGTATAGGCTAAATGAGATAGAGAATGGTGACAATTTAAACTGTTCTGATAATACAGAAACCAACGCAAACGTTACGGTGCAGCTTTATGAAACACGCCTAGGAGCGTAACTAACTGATAAGTAAAGTTTGCGATCTTCGTTAGAGAATGAAACTTCTAAATATCCCAATCACAGAGCAGCGGTTAAACAACAATATTTTTGCCATCTTTTGTGACATAATGTTAAACATCATTTATCCTCTCTTCTCGCGTCCTTTTCATTATTTTCCGGTGTCCTCTTATTTTCTTTGATGTCTGATATTTTTAAGCACTCATATTGATCAAGCCAAATTACATTTATAATGCCATTTCAATTTACAGAATTATACAATTCTGACTGTTTTATTGATGCTCTGCCACTTGTGCAGGCATAAATGTAGCAGATAAATATTTTTCATGATATGACTAAGCAATATGAATGAAAAAAAGTGTTATACTGTTATACTTTATAAATATTATGTCATTGAATCCATTTTAGATGACCACCCAATAGTAATAGTTGGTCTTTTAATAGCAAATAATATTTAAGGAATCGATAAAGAATCGGATCGATATGCAGAATCGATAATGGCATCGGTATCAATAAAATCTAACGATTCACATCCCTAGGTAGGAGCAATGACACCATCCACCAATGAGGTCCCCAATGCGCCTCACATTGTCAACTGACGTCATCGTCCGCTCCTGGTGGCCATTGGTCCCAGCCAGAACTTGACTGTCAGTGAGGAGGAGGATTTCCCTGCCAATCTGGTTAGGTCCCCTCCTCTCTCGCAGGATGGAAAGGAGAGTTTAGCCTGGGATTCGCTGGCCGACGCAAATACTCTTTGGGACGAGGTCGCCCTGGACGGGCTCTCTGATTCAGAAATTATGTGGGACTCAGCTCCCCCTTCGCCCTCCCGTATTGATGATACCCAGGTTAGGGGAGCGCTTGAATTCCACCTGCCAGCTAATGTGCCGACCGAGTTTGCAGACCTCGCTGAGCAAACAGACCTTGTATGGCAAACAGCGAGCCACTACCTTGCCCTTGCCACCTCATCGACCCTACGACTGCGCCATTAATTTACATCTGGGCACGGTACCTCCTCGGGGTTCCCTATACTCCTTATCGGTCCCAAAAAGCGCAGTCATGAGAGAATATATTAAGGACGCTCTGTCCAACGGCTTCATCAGACCCGCCACCCTCGCCTGCGGGTTTCTTTTTTGTGTAGAAAAAAGACGGGAGTCTGAGACCGTGTATTGATTATAGAGCATTAAATTACATCACTATTAAAAACCAGTATCCGCTGCCACTTATGAATTCTACATTCGAGCGCCTCCAGAGGACATCGGTGTTCACTAAACTCGACCATTGTAACGCTTACAATTTAGTGCGGATGCGTGAGGGAGACAAGTGTTTATTTTTCTCTGCTCTGTTCGCAGAGCTCTAATTCCTTTCCCCTTTTAGTGGTACTCCACTCCTGGGAGTACTTTGTGATCTCCTCTTGGTCGTGTCTGGTCCTCCGACCCAGCCACCTCACAGCACTAGGTTGACCTAGTCTCTTTTATTGCTGGTAACTACAACTAAAGTTCCCTCACAGGAAAATAATAGTTATTCTATTCTATTCTATTGTAGCATGTATGAGTGAGATTGGAATATCCATAACTGAACGTTCTGAATGATTGCTAAAGCTCAAAATACACAAAAAGAGAATTTGTGGATACATAGGTATGAACAGTAAGAATACATTTTTAATCATGACGCAAATCGTGTTGTAGAATACAAGAGTAACTAGTATTTGAATCAAACAAGCAAAATAACAGTTCGTTGTAAACCGCCAACCTGTTCAGTGTAACAGTAGCCTACCCTAAAATAACAGGATTTATCATTTTCACTGGCAACATTGCTGCCAGTCTTTTCACCATTTTCTTACAAGATATTTCTTTAGAGTGTAGCCATTCCAAATCTAATTTAAATATGGCTGTTTGCGGCTGCAGTAATTTACATAATGACTTTTACCCGCAAAATGCGAAATGATAACACGTCCAAATACTTCGGCTGCGTATGCAAAATAATACACCTTATTTGGGATCTTAGTAAATCGACCCCTAAGGGCCTGATTTACTAAGACCTTTAGCGGGTGCAAAAACTTTCAGCACACACAAAACTAATAACATGATCAATGATTGGTGCAAAATAGCATGTAGAATATCTTATATTTAGATATAAGTAAAACCTCCATCTCTTCCTCCCTCTCCCCCCTCCCCTCGCCTTCTGTCTGTCTCTGTCTTCCTCTCACTCACTCACCCCCACAACAAACATCAAAGGGAATCCTCAAGTCCTTGTCATAAATGACCCCCCCCCCCCCCCCCCCCCCCCCCCGCTTTTCTCACACATTAACCCAATCAGGACAGGGATACCCTTCCTGTGGAGGTATTTATGAGGGCTGAAGGAAAGAAGCCTCTGTTCGGTTTGGAGTTGCCAACTAGTCTTGTATCTGGGTGCTGTTTGCGGTGTCTGGAATTTTACATTTCATCCCTGGACTTTCTGAATATTCTTCTGTCTTTTGGTTCTTGGACTTTGGTGTTGGCGCATTCTGTGGATTACCTTCGGAGAGACAAGCTGTGGTCTGGTATTGCCTTTCATTAATTTTTGTGACTGTAACTTGTCCATGTCTGTAGCATTCACTGTTTGTTAAGGTAGTTGAACTTATGTCTTTAGTTAAGGCATTGAATACTTGTTGTAACTTAATAAATCCCTTCATTTTAATCTGGTTGTGAGTTGTACATTTTGATAAAGGTTGATCCAACAGGCTGCTCTGCCTGTCAATGAATTTGGTGATTTAATTGATAATTGATATCATTAACAAATAAAATAAAATAAATAAATTGTAAGTGTTGGATAAGTGAGGAGTTTTAACTGTTCATGCCACTTGTCCTCAGA
This sequence comes from Synaphobranchus kaupii, assembly GCA_029718625.1. Lineage (NCBI taxonomy): Eukaryota > Metazoa > Chordata > Actinopteri > Anguilliformes > Synaphobranchidae > Synaphobranchus > Synaphobranchus kaupii. The sequence continues at coordinate 9,053,821 of CM056386.1, read as the reverse complement.
GTGCTGAACATTAAACTAGGGCGTTGGCTGTTAAAACTGCTGGATTCAGAAAATACACATTTTACTAAATCCTCACTTCCCCGACAAGCATGACCAAAATATTTGTCACGTTATTGGTTTTGCATGTGCTAAAAGGTTTTTCCACATGCTGGTCTTAGTAAATCAGGCCCTAAGTGTATTGCGGATGTGCTAAGCCTATTGTGGTTGTGCTAAACATGTTGCAAATGTGCTAAGTGTGTTGTAGCAGCGCAAAACGCGTTGTTGATGCACTAAGCATGTTCCTGCTGTGCTAAGCCTTTTGCAGCTCCACTATGCATGTCACAAATGTGCTAAACGTGTTACTGATGCGTTAACATAGCGCCAGCATACAACAGTCTTAAAGCCCCAGGAACAAATATTCGTGATTGCCTTCTAATTTGGTTAATTTGGGTCTTGTGGACATACAATATGCATATACTTATATTGGAAATAATTACTTTCTGAATTCCAGAGATACTGGATACTTTTACCCTAGTTTTTGGATTGAAGTTGGGCGGTACTATAAGTGGGAATGGTGACGTCACTAATCCCAAACCAATCACAAGGCTGATATCGCTTGTCCCTCCCACCAGCATTTGTCAAAACTAATGCGTTCCCTCATGAATGCCTTATTCGAACACGGCCAGTGTGTTAGGTAGCCCTGTGGATTTAGCTACTACTTTCAGTAATGTTACGCATATCTTGGCTAACGTTGGGCGTGTAGCACTAACGTTAGATAATAATGTCACATATGCCTTCTCATCGCTGCGCTCGCTGGTGCTGGGTACAGCGTAGTTGATTTTTTTTAACGCACAGAACTGAAGCGGAGCTTTAGTTGACAGGGTAACCAACCAAACAATTCCATGGCATTCAACATGCGAGCTACCCTACGTCAACTAGCTAGCTAACTAGCAGCAATACCCACGTCTTTATTGGACGAAACAAATGTTATAACAAAGTTAAGAAGTGTGGTTTATTATTAAATGGAAACTCAGTATGTTGAAACCCACCATTCCGTCACCACCTGTGAAGCCAGAGAACGCGTGTTATGTGGTTGTGGAATTTCTACACTCTCAAATTCAGTGTCAGTAGGTTCGTACATATGGTTGTACAACCCCAATTCTCTCTGCTATTTTGTATTTTTGTTGTGTGTGATGCAGAGTGTATTCTTGGACAGAAATCAAGCGTGCTCATTAGAATATTACGACCATGCCCCTACCATCCTAATACAGGTCTGATCAGCTAATTCATCTGTTTTTGAGCAGTGTTACATCATATTTATTTTTTATTTTTTCATTCAAACTATGGTGGATGCTTGATAACACACTCAAGTTTGATATCATACATACATTTTAACGATTTTAGGCTTTGTTCCTTGGGGCTTTAACACTGCTCTTTTAGTCAGTCTAATCTCCATGGAGATCCTGTGTCATTACACATAGGCTGAGTGGCTCACCTTCTCTCTCTGAATCTCAGCCTTGATGTGGGAAATCTTGGCTTTCATGGCGTCAATCTCCTCATCCGGGACCTGGGGGATGGGTGGAGCATCTGTCTCCTCCCCCGCCTGGAAGGTGAGGTCACATAGTGGAATATACCACTTACTGTCATAATGCAGGCTCTTCCTGCAGAGTAGGGAGAGATAGCGGTAGAGATGGGGGAAGAGAGAAATCTTGCTTTTATTTGAGAAGTGTTCAGATTGGGATGGCAAGTATGCCATCCGCCAACTTACAGCTTGGCGGGGCATACCCCATACCTATAGAACACAGAAAGTTTGACACTTTTCAGGGTTTCATAGAAAAATAAAATATTTTTTATATTTCTTCTTCTTCCTACCGATTTCGTCATCAAAAATACTCAAAGAATAAACCTCCCCATTGGATCACCTGTTTCGCCGACCTCACGGTAGCTAGCTAGCTATCACCAGCACTTCAGTGAACTGTGGTTTTCTCTCCCGTTCTCTTCTCCATTCTCTGCCAAGGTATTGGATTACAAGATTGTTTCATTAATCTCTGTTAACGACAGCGACTGTGTTTGCCTGATGGCCACTAACTGTTGTTCCAACAACAACGCTAGTCTTACTTTGCTGTGGATTATTTTACTCGGCCTGTCATTCCTCCACTTCATCCTTGGCTATCGCTGGCTAATGATGCTAACAACTGCCGTTCCTCCGTGACTATAATAAAATACTCCATGCTGGAACTCCTGAACCTCAATAGACCCATCATTTCAGGATGTCTTGATGCCATAAAATCACACAGATTATTGCATCATCCTCGCTATGTGCATCAAGGCTCCCGACGTGAGTTTGTTTACTCGCAGAACTCCATACCAGCACTGCGGACCGGTCGGCACCGCATCGCATTGTTCGTACGTCATCAAAACAATCAACACGTGCACGCTAGCTATCTGAGACCATTGGCCAAATTTTCTCATCTCACCTAGGGGTGGGAATCAAGAACCGGTTCTCGTTAGGAACCGGTTCCAAGTTGTCCGATTCCTCGGAATCGTACGCCTTCGAGCTTATCGATTCTATTATCGATTCCAGCATTTATTCCCGACAGCTAAGCATAGCAAAACAACGTCACGTCATGCGCGCCGTCGTTTTTCATTCAGTCAGCGCATGATGACAGGCAGAGTTGGTGCCCCCGTCTAAAAATATAAAATGTAAACGTAATTTAAAAAAAACTAATACTACTGCTACTGTCATTTAAAAATCAATAGAAAATGTGTTCGCGTAAGCTCCATTTTATGATCCGTCTTCGGAAATGATCAACTATTCAGAACTATTTGTGGAGTGTGTGGACTTCCCTCCGGAGTCTATAACCAACTACAAGTGTAAAACGACAGTGCTTTGATTGGCGGTAGACTAATCTGACAACGATTGCCTGCTTGGCGATGCACAGATGACCAGCCTAGATTTGGAAAGCGAATAACTAACCTAAGTTAGCTAAATGATAATCTTCAATCTTCGTCATCTTCAGCTAATAAGAGAAGCCAGCTTGCCTCAGGTAACGTTAAAGATCTCATCTTTCTTCCATGTAAATGTATCAGCTAAATGAGATAGGGGAGAATGGTGACAGTTGAAACTGTTCTGATAATACAGAAACCAACGCAAATGTTACGGTGCAGCTTATGAAACACGTCTAGGAGCGTAACTAACTCATAAGTAAAGTTTGCGATCTTCATTAGAGAATGAAACTACTAAATATCCCAGTCACAGAGCAGCGGTTAAACAACAATATTTTAGCCATCTTTTTTTTATCAGTTAAACTGATAATTTATCCTCTCTTCTTGCGTCCTTTTTCATTATTTTCCAGTGTCTCTTATTTTCTTTGACGTCTGATATTTTTAAGCACTCGTATTGATCAAGCCAAATGACATTTATAATGCCATTTCAATTTACAGAATTATACAAGTTTTATTGGATGCTCTGCCACTTGTGCAGGCATAAATATAGCAGATAAATATTTTCCATGATATGACTAAGAAATATGAATGAAAAACGAATGCTTTATACTTTATAAATATTGTGTCATTGAATCCATTTTAGATGACCACCCAATAGTAATAGTTGGTCTTTTAATAGCCTGGGAGCAAATAATATTTAAGGTGGTTGGCTGGCTATTATCCATCGAGTTGACACCTATGTCAAAGAACTGCCTATACAGAATGTGACATAATTTGAATGTGTTGCTTTTAAACTAGCTGGTTCTGCACCTCTTCAAGTTGCCCCCCCCCCCCCCCCCCCCCCCCCCAAAGCCTCCTCCACCTTCATTTGTGAGCTACCTGAGTTACTCACATCTGTCTGCTCCATGTCCTGTCTACTCTGCTGCTTGTCGACTTCAACATCCATGTGGACTCCCGTAGTTGCTCCTTTGCAGCTGAATTTTTATCGCGTCTGGACTGTTTTAACTTCACACAGCATGTACAAGGTCCAACACATGACAAGAGGTCACACATTAGACCTGGTGTGCACAACGGGCACAGCCCCCTCCTGGCTGTATCTGACCATCTCGCCATCTCCTTCACTGTTCCTGTCCCCCCCTCCAAACAACGGCAAAAAAGTACCACCTCGTTCAGGCATATTAAAAGTATCAGTTCATCTTCCATGGGGAACATGATCCTGTCCTACATGGCCCCTGACCCTCGTTACCTCTGCTGACAACCTTATATCTAATTACAATAAAGCCCTAAGCTCCAGTATTGACACCCTGGCTCCCCTCAAAACCCACCTGTTTCCTTCACCCATCCTGCACCCTGGTTCTCCCCTGAACTGTGCGCCATGAAAACCTGTGTTAGACTACTTGAGAGGCGCTACAAAAAGTCTGGTCTCGTTGTCCACCATGAGGCTTACAAAGACCACGTGCAGTGCTACAAAGAGGCTCTCTCTCGGACCAAAACCTCATACTTCTCCAACCTCATCACCAACTGTCAAAACACCCCAAGATTGCTGTTCGCCACCATCAACCGGCTACTTTGCCCCCTTGATGCCACCCCCCTCTCGGATACCCCTGACCTCTGCTCCAAGTTCCTGGACTTTTTTCAGGCCTTTTTTCAGACCTTTTCAGACCCCCCCCCCCCCCCCCACTTCATATACTTGATGTCGCTCCTACACCCGCCCGACCACGGGAGTGCTGCCTCTCCTCTTTCTCTCCCATTGACACCGCATGCGTTGCTGAGCTGGTCAAAAAATCCAAGGCCTCCATTTGCAACCCTGGACTCCCTGCCCACAGCCTTAGTCAAGGCATGTCTTGACAGGAAACAGTTCATCACCATCGGCGACTCCAGATCCACCCCGGCCCCAGTCAACCAAGACGTGCCCCAAGGCTCTGTGCTTGGACTCCTCCTCTTCATAATCTACATGCTCCCCCTTGGTCAGATCATTCGCTGGCATGGCCTCAACTTTCACTGCTATGCCAATGACACCCAGCTCTATCTCAGCACCAAACCCTCTACGAGCTCCCCCCCAGTCTCTACTCAACTGCCCGCATGACCTAAAAACCTGGATGTCATCTAACTTCCTTAAACTTAACAGCAATAAAACTGAGCTCATGGTTGTGGCTTCCAAGGTACTGCTCCGGAAGGTTGGAGATCTTGTCCTGACTATCGACAGCTGCTCCATCTGCCCTTCATCAGAAGTCCGCAACCTGGATGTCATTCTGGACTTCACCCTCTCATTCGAGCCCCACATCAAGTCTGTTACCAAATCAGCTTTTTACCACCTGAAAAACATCTCCAGACGCCGGCCTTCACTCACTGACTCAGTGGCAGAGACCCTCATCCACACCTTCATCACCTCCCTCTTGGACTACTGTCCCTAGCAAAGCCGTGGATAGGCTCCAGTATGTTCAGAATTCTGCTGCCAGGGTTCTCACCCACACCGAATATTGGCAGCACATCACCCCCCACCCTCATCCACCACCACTGGCTCCCGGTCAAGTCTCGTGGCACCTTCAAAATCATCCTCCTCACCTATAAGTCCCTCCACGCCCTTATCCCCCCCCCCCCCCCATTATTAGACCGCTCCACACCTATACCCCCTCCTGGAATCTCCGCTCCTCTGTCACTGGACAGCTCACCACCCCCCCACACCAGGTTGCGGACTTTTGGAGACAGAGCCTTCAGTGTGGCTGCCCCCACCCTCTGGAACTCCCTCCTCATAGAGATCCGCAACGCAGAGTCCAGTGTACATTTTAAAAACCAGCTGAAGACCTACCTATTCAGCCAGGCGTATGGTCTCAGCTGCCCTGCTTCTCTCATTTAGTCTGTTTAGGTTTTGTGTTATAGCCTAGCTCTTCCTTGTTTTACCTAGCCTTCTTTTCTCTTTTCTTGTCTCTTCCTTTCTTTTTTGTTGTAAAGCGCCTTGGGTACCTTGAAAGGCACTCTTAAATTCAAGCCATTATTATTATCATTATTACTACTTGCAATCACATTGGCACTGGCGCTCGCATGATCATGCCGATACCACTGCAGTTAGCATTGAAAACCACAGGGTGGTGATAAATTCCAAAGAAGAACAGAGAGATGTCAAATGCGGCTACATGTTTCAGTTTAATATCACCCATTGGCCTGATCTAGCTCGCATGCCAGATGGTTAGGTAAGATGATCAGTAGCTAGATTACTTTATTGAATAAAATATAAGCTACTGAAGTAGTTCACTAACTTTAGCTAAATAGCTTGAAAGTTTGAGTGATCTTTGATCAGCCCGGCTACTATCTGATCAGCCCAAAATTATTATTTCTATTGCTTAGATAAATATATAAATTTTAATTAATATGCAGTTTGTGTATAATTCCACAGATCCCAGATATTTTGGAGCAGATGAGAACATTTGTAAGGGAACTGATCCAATCATTCGCTCGTCCCCATTTGCCAGAAGACAAAGATTTTTTTTACTGTCAGGTAGAACGTCTTTCTTAGGTGTGCCAACTATGTCAGATTCAAAGAATTTGACGTGGCCTATGAAAAGCTTGCACGAGTCCACCATTTACTGGAAGTCAAGCAAGACACTTTGGTTAATGGTTTTATGGCTCCTATTGTTAGGCTAGGCTTATTGTTGTGCCGAAATCTGACAGCCTGCCAGAATTTAGATAGCAATTCTGTCCATATAGATAGCCGTATAGATAGCATAGCTAACTCTTTTTCTCATTTGAAATGCTCAATTTTTGTGACGTTCTGACATAGGCAGTCAGATTCCGGCAGCCAGACTGAGGCCTTACCAAAATCTGACTCCCCCGTCTAACTTACCCCGTTGCAGATATGAACAAGAGCATTTGAGGGTGTACAGTCGAGGCCCAGATGTGTCACCACAGCACTAGGCTTGAGCCATCGTGTGCAAGGCAGCATCATCCCATCGAGCCCTCTAGCCATCGCCGATGGTCGATTCTATCGAGGGGTGCGCGGGCGGGCTATTGAACAGCGGGCTTTTTGCTTACTTATTATGGCATACCATTGCAAATTGTATTCACTAGCTATTTTGTCCAAATATAATAAAGAATAATATACAACAGATTTCACGTCTATTCTATATTAGCTAGTAGAGGCTATTTATCTCACCTGGCCGCTGTCCAACGAGACGGTCAGCATCACGGTCAGCGCTCAGGAGCTATAGTTTCCCTAAGCCATTCTGCGCCCTCGTCTGTCTTATAGCAATTCGTTTCATTTTACTAATTTCATTTCATTTTGTGAAGAAGCTAGACTAGCAGTCATCACGTTCATTATAAGTATTATTTTTGTCTTGTAGTGAGCGATTCACAAGATCCCCTTTATGCCGCGTGCCATCCCGCACAGTCTGCACGTAACTTCTCTCACTTAGCACTATCGGGTTAGACCTTTTTAACTAACCTAATGTAATCAAAAATACATAATAATTTACCCTGAAACTAATTATTTTTAGTGATAATCAGAAACTATAGCCTAAACCTATGAAATAAAGAGACAAGACCTATAGGCTTACGTTTGACAGATTTTATTTCGTTATAAGGGACTTTTTTCACTGATGAAATGGTTAAGATAGGCTATATTACATTGTAAATTACATTATTTACTCTTCTACATAAACCTGTTGAATCAATTTTAGATTATAGCCTCAACTACTAAATCGTTTCAATGTTTCGCTTGAGCGACGAAGACATTCCGTGTATCACTATAGGAATATAGCGGCCACCTTTTCATCCAATCTAGTTTATTTCTCTGATAACATCTTTCATTAGTCTACAGTCAGATTGTACAATATTAGGCTATATTTGTTTCCATGCCCCGACACCGGTAAGCTTGTTGTGCTGTTAGAATAAAAAGGCTGTTGAGGGATATATGGCTACAGCTCACCACTCTGTAGCCTAAGCCTACACTCCGTTCTAGACTGAACAATAGTTTATCAATAGCACTATTGAATACGAAATATAATTTGTTTAATTAGGCCTGAATTAAATTATATAGTTAGTTGCACTGTGGTCTAAAAGAAGGTAGGCTATCAGCGTGATTTTGCTCAATCCAGGTAAATTATGGTGCCGTTGCGCTGCATAGGCGATCACATTTCAAAGACGCAGAACGTTACATTGTAAATGCATGGTAGAGTAGAAAATTTATTAAAAACACAGAATGAGAGGCGAAATTTTTATTTTTATTTTAAGAATTAAAAAAAGAAAAATCGTCCAGGCATCGACAAAGATAGCCATCGCCGATGGGTTCAACCATTGTCAATAGTCGATTCCATCGACCATTGTCCCAAGCCTACACAGCACGTTTGGTGTCTGTCAAACATTGCAATCTGGCAGAACCCCCCCCACCTCCAATTGACTGCGGGTAAACAATATAGTCTGGTGTCAGGGTCATTTTGGTAGATTTATATGCAAATATATGCACTACACAGGCGGCAGTATAGTATAATGATTAAGGAACTGGCCTTGTAACTGAAAGGTTGCAGGTTCGATTCCCAGGTAGAACACTGTCGTTGTACCCTTGAGCAAGGTACTTAACCTGAATCACTTCAGTACATATCCAGCTGTATAAATGGATAAAACAGTATATGTAAAAGAAATGCTAAAAAGTTGTGTAAGTCGCTCTGGATAAGAGCGTCTGCTAAATGCCTGTAATGTAATGTATATATCCTTCAAATATGAATGTATAGAGTTCGGGAAGCGCTTGGGTGGTTGCTATGGCAACCTTACTGGCTGCCATGTTGGGAGTATGATATGGCGTTAGCCAAGTATAGCCTATATAACGTAGGCAATTATTAGAAAAAAAAGTGTAACATTAGCTAACTAAAATACACACAAAATTAAAAGAAAATTAAAAAGGAAGAGCGAGAGATAAAATACCATATATAGAAAAATTGCTGGTTGATGCCAAAAAACGATACGTAGAAAAAATAAGCACGGTCAACAATGTCGATCCATATGAACTGCCGGTTATGCACTAGACTAGGGATCCAGATTTGCTGCCTCCACTCATCTACCTTGACATAGTGAACAATCTTGTTTATGGCCTGAGTGCCTACACTTTGCAGGAATTTAAAAACTATAAGTCATTGGAAGTGCAGAAACAGTTCACCAATGGCTGGGTCTAAGAGCTACTGATCTACAAGTTGGCCAACTGTGACAACACAGTCGTTTTAGAGAAAGCATGAAATTGCTTTTCTTTACTTTGCTAGCTGTTGTTAACGTTACTCAACTGTGGACGCATACCAACAACATAGGTGTCAACCCATACAGTTTACCTGTATAAAACACAAATTTTCCACCTTTTCAAAGGTAGGCCATACGGGCGTATAAGGTTATGAAACGGGAAATCTAGTCGAATACGTTTTTTTTTTCTTCAAGGTTTTCCAACATAATTAATTCAATCGCAGCAATCACATTTTCTTTGGGGTCAGCCACGTGGGGTGTCTCTGTGTCTGTTTAACTGTTTTAAAATTAGCACCTTGCTGAATTTGTATGTACACAGTCATTATCATGTGAAAAGCTTAATTCAGGAATATATGAAATAAACTTGAATCAGACAAATAACTGTTGTGGCCAGTGATTTTAATATATAATAGATAGATAATGTTCTCTACGGTTTTTGGTGAATTTATACAGTTTTGCAGGTGTGAATATAAGGGCAGCTCTCTTCAGAGGGTGACACCTATGCAAAAAATTGTTTCCATCACGTTTCTGGTGTCTGTGTAGCCTACATAACGTGGCCTACTACTGCGGTAGATGAGTAGCTGTTGGACCCAGCCATTCTGGCTGCCGAAGGCATTCTCTGCCCGCCTCCCGTCGTGGGCTGAGATGCGATTCTCCTAGCTGTCCCTATCACTGACTGCCCCCCGCATCCAAGTATGTTTTACACACAATCTGGCTGATTTACCTGAAAATGTTGTAGCGATCCCTCAGAACACACAAAGTTATCGTAACAAATCGGCGAATGAACGGTTTATTTAATGTGTTTGTTTACTAAAGAAACCCACACGTTTTAAGGGAAGCGAGTAGGCCTAGAAGATTAGCGAATTACTTGACTCAGACACGGGTCAAGAGGGAGAGTATACTCCCAGTATGGTGGCTGGACTAGAATGCAAGGCTTGTGACGTCAGCTTTCCGAGCTCAATTATCAGTATCTACATACAGTGCAGTCCGTAAGGACAGTGACACCATTTTTGCTGTTTTGGCTCTGTACTCCAGCGCATTGGATTTGAAATGGAACAGTGACTATGAGGTTAATTTCTTCGCGCAGATGGCAAATTTGATCAATTCTCACCTATTTAGGGGGTGCTCTGTTTAAAGTGATACTGCAGTCAAAAACCGACTTTTCCCGTTGAAAACCAATGTTTTGGGTTAGATTATGATCATACACAACTGTCTATGTCCGAAAATCTCATGTTTAGTCAAAATAGTTTTATCTGAGTTTTTGTGTAGACTTACCAATACGCTGGTTTCCGGGGATTTGTGACATCACGAGATCCTTAACATAAAAATGGGTGGAATTGAGGTGATCCTAGGGGTGGTCTCGGCTGGGCACGTGGTATAAAAGCAGAGACCAACTTTTTTTTTCCCCCTCTTTGAGACTGAGACCCTTGTACAACTAGCTAGTTCAAGTTCAAATGCGAATTGCTTTCTATTACTGCTAACGTTAATATTACGACTTATATCGAGCTACTAAGGCTACGTTCACACTGCAGGCCTTAGTGCTCAATTCCTATTTATTGCTCAGATCAGATTTTTTTTGTTTGGCTGTTCACATAAATTTTTTAATGTGGCCCATATCTGATTCCAGTGTGAACCGATTGCTCTGCTCAAATGACCTGTGCAAATTAACAAAAGACATAGCGCCTGTTACACAGCCTGCAGAAATAAACAACAACAAAAAAGAAAGTCATCAAAGTCACAGCTTCTGCGTTAATTTTAAAGTGCAGTGGAGCTAATGATAAGGGTGAGGAGACGGGGGGGAAAAGTCTAGTTTTTTGTGCTGCCATGGCTGCTACTGTGCAGAGTGACTCGTGAATGCGAGATCTGAGCCAGGAATGGGGGGACGGTGACATGGGCGGTTTCAGTGAAACTCAAGCAAGACATGAAATGAGTGATTCTGAGGACGGGCGAGTTAAGAAAATGGAGCGCTCGGCCGTTTGGCTAGTGAGACCAGTCGATATAACATTTATAAAACGGATAGTTCCGGGATGCAGATTGGCCAATACAGCATTCCAGCCATGTTAAAATACACAGTATAAAAAAGCTATCACACGACACATCTGTTCAACTTCATGTGTAACATTAGGCTATAGCCCAACATCACTGCGCACCCTTAGATTAAACTATTGACACATTATTGGACCGACAACCATTAACGTTCGGTAAGCAGCTACATGAGAAAACCGTGAATAATAAATATCGTGCAACAAACCAAGACAATAATATGGACAGTTCTAACATTATTTTAAATCACAAAACGGTTAACGCAGCTGTCCGCGAATGATATAAAAACATAGCCTACGACTTATTATGGTGTAGGCTATTGCTTGTGCCCAAAAAAATCCACTGCTTTGCACATTTACCACTTATCGAAAATGACAACACATGATAATATAATGTGAATGTGTTGATAAACTAACTAGCCCGTGCGCTACGTTCTAATGGTGTATTCAAATTATCTCGGAAGTCGGAATATTTCTGATTAACGAGGAAAAAAAAAAAACGATTTGAACGTGACATTATTGTCACGTTCAAATAGTTTTTTCTTCTCGGAAGGAAATATTCGGACTTGCGAGTTCATTTGAATACACCATAATGCCCTGCTACATCAAAAATGACGTAAAAAGTCACAGTAATTCCGATTTGACTGTTCAGACTGCGTGCGCTTTGACACAATCGGTTATGTATCGGAATCTAAAACCACATTCAAATGTGGCCCAAATGACAATTGGAAATGTCAGATTCAATGTGATTTTCGCTGTTCACAAATCAGATCTGTGTCACATTTGAGGAAAAAATCGGATCTGGGCCACTTTTTACCTGCAGTGTGAACGTAGCCATAGAGAGTTATTCATCTACAACGTTTTACTTTGGTATCTTTAGCTAACTTGCTAAAGATGTATGAATCAGAGATGTATCGTTCCTCGACTCTGTTAGCTTTCATAATCTGCCGAGAGATGGAATGTATCGATAAGTTAGGTAATGCAAGGCAGTCTATTGTGTGTGAGTTTAGCCCCGTTTGGTCCAGAGAACTGGTAACTTAGCTAGCTATCTAGTTATCTTAGTTATCATTTATGAATAATGTTAGCTAATAAATGATAACAATTCTCTCCGGACCAAGTGGATGAGGGCGCTACAACCAGCTATGTTCAATATACTAACGTTACTGTGTGACTGGGTTTTGCTGTGTTTTTGAATGTATTTAATAGTAACGTTACTTTAGCGTGAATGAGCGTATTGAGTTCAGTGGGGCTGAGTCAGTTCACCAAGACACACCCTTTCACTCCTTGACCATATGAATATTCATAATATGACTACGTGGCATCATCGTCATATGACCACACCTACTCACGAGTTCCAGTTCAAATTGAAGCGGTAAAAAATGCCTTAGAAAAGGCTCTGCAGTATCTCTTTAAGGCTTTATAACTCCAGGTGTGAGCATCACATAAACTTGGTAAATGGCTTAAATGAAACAAGACAGGTGTATGTGTATCATTTAAAATACAAACTTAGATTTGTTTATTTTCATAATTTAAGTCAAAATAAAGTGCCACAAATGCACAGAAACTGTGGAAAAATGCAAAAAAATTTGTTTTTCTTTAGTCTTGTAGGGACAACAGGAACTACAATTCCATACAGTCCACAGGAGGCTCCTCCTCCACGTTGGAAGTGACGTAGGACATTGTACCAGTTGTGATTTCCGCACTGTAATGTGACACTGCACAGCAGAATGCGCGACTGGCAATAAAGTTTATAAAAGGGGCAACACGGCCCTTCACCCAGTTCTTCCCAGTTCGTCTGCTCAACTCGGCAGGGCCTTCACTGTCTCGTCTCATGGCCCCGTGTGGCCTGCACGCCTGGGGAAGAGCCCTCGCTCCACTAGGAAGCACGGTCGTCCATGACACTGATCCAACTGAGCGAGGCGGGCTCATCTACCCCCGGCTATTGGCCAAGGAGGACCGAAGACGAGACGCAAGGAGGCAACGCGAGCACCCGGTGGTCAAGAAGAACCACCAAGCGGACCACGCAGCCCCCTGATCGTGCAGCAGAGCACCACCAGTGAGTCCCCAAAGAGGCAAGCGGTCTGCCCACAAGGCTGGCAACCTCCTAGACCTGGTCTTCCAGAGGAACAGCCCCTGCTCTGATTGACTGTTACCCCTCTCCATACCTCTGATCACCACTTCATTTCTTTCTCTCTTCCTCTTGTTCCACACTGCCCCCCCCCTCCCCCCACCCCCACTGTCTCTGTCCGCTGTAACCTCTGCTCCCTCTCACCCTCCTCTCTTGCTCCCTGTGTCACTGCTTCCCTCCCCCCTCTCAAACCCTTCTCTCAACTCCCTATCGACTCTGCATCCGACACCCTGCTCACAGCTCACTCCACATCACTTAACTCTCTCTGCCCTCTTGTCTCTAGGCCCACTCGCCCATCTCCTCCCTACCCTTGGATGTCCGATGCCCTGCGCACCTCCAGGGCCGGTCTTCGCGCAGCAGAGAGGATGTGGAGGAAATCCAGAGACGCATCAGACCTCTCCTCCTACCAGTCTCTCCTAGCGGCGTTCTCTACAGCAGTCACCACTGCCAAGGTAACTTACTATCATACTAAAATTCACAAATACAGTTCTAACCCCCGTCAATTGTTTTCCATCTTCTCCTCCCTCCTCAGCAAATCCCCTCCTGCTCCTCAATCTTCGTTCACTGCAGACGACTTCGCAGATTTTTTTGATGAGAAGATCGCAGACATCCGCAGCTCCTTCAGCCCCTCTCTCTATGCCCCCCCCCCCCCCCCCCCCGTTCCCCCTCCCCTCACGGACACTGTTTTCCACTCTCCTCCTCTCTCTACCCCTTCCGTGTCTCCCCCCTGCTTCTCCACCTTTTCTCCCCTGTCTGATACCGATGTATCCCATCTCCTACTCTCCCATCGCCCCACTACCTGTGCCCTCGACCCTATCCCTTCATCTCTCCTCCAGGCAATCACCCCAGATATCCTCCCATTTGTGACCTCCCTGGTGAACTCCTCCCTGACCTCTGGCTGCTTCCTCTCATCCTTCAAGAGAGCCCACATCACCCCGATCCAGAAAAAACCCACGCTGGACCCCTCCAACATCCAAAACTACAGACCGGTATTTCTTCTTCCTTTTCTTTCCAAAACTATTGAACGTGCTGTTTCTAACCAACTGTCTTCTTTCCTTACCCAGAACAACCTACTAGACCCCCACCAGTCCGGCTTCAGACCTGGCCACTCAACGGAGACCACACTCCTCTCCGTCAGCGAGATGCTTCACGCAGCTCGGACAGCCTCCCTCTCCTCTGTGCTAATACTCCTAGACCTCTCTGCCGCCTTCGACACTGTAGATCACTCTATCCTCCTGTCGTCCCTGTCTGCAGCGGGGATCGGCAGCTCGGCCCTGGCCTGGATTGAGTCCTACCTCTCGGAGCGCTCCTCCCAGGTTGCCTGGGCTGGCAAAGTATCAACACCCCGTCCCCTTACCACAGGAGTCCCCCAGGGCTCAGTCCTTGGTCCCCTCCTTTTCTCCACCTACACCAAATCCCTTGGCCCTGTTATCACTGCTCATGGTCTTTCTTACCACTGCTATGCTGACGATACTCAACTCTCTCTCTCCTTCTCACCCTCTGACACTCAGGTGTCAGCCCACATCTCCGCTTGCCTGAGAGACATCCAGAGCTGGATGGACAACCACCATCTGAAGCTCAATCCAGGCAAGACTGAGCTCATCTACATTCCTGCTCTAACCTCTCCCCCTCTCAATCTCTCCATTTCCCTAGGGGACACTCCACTGACTCCAACGCCCTGTGCCAGGAACCTCGGAGTGGTGATGGACAACAGGCTGTCCCTCTCCGAGAACATCGCAGTGGTAACCCGGGCATGCAGGTTCTTCCTGTACAACATCAGGAGAATCCGTCCCTTCCTCACCACCCACTCAACCCAGCTCCTGGTCCAAGCGATGGTGCTGTCCCGCCTCGACAACTGCAACTCTCTCCTGGCTGGCCTGCCAGCATCGGTCATTAGACCCTTTCAGCTTATCCAGAACGCAGCAGCCCGCCTGGTCTTCAACCTCCCCCGACACTCCCATGTCATCCCCCTGCTCATTGACCTCCACTGGCTACCTGTGATGGCTCGCATCAAATTCAAAACATTGGTGCTCGCCTTCCAGGCAGTCCGAGGATCAGCCCCTCCATACCTCCAAAAGCTCATCAGACCCTACACACCTACCAGATCCCTGCGTTCCGCCTCCTCAGGACGACTGGTACCCCCCCCACTTCATACTAGCACCCGGTCTCGACGTCTGTCTGTCCTGGCCCCACGGTGGTGGAATGAGCTCCCCGTGGAGGTCAGAACAACAGAAAGTCTGACCACCTTCAAGCGCAGATTGAAGACTCACCTCTTCAAGCTGCACCTCTCTCCACCCCTCCCTACCTCCTTGTGACCTCCCTTGATTGTGTTTTTCTGAATCCTTGTTTAAGTGGTTCAAGCTGCTAGTTTAATACTTAAGGTTACTTATTGGCTTACTGTTGTACACGCCAATGATCGATATCGTGTGGTTCCCCCCCCCCCCCCCCCCCAAAAAAAATAAAAAAAATAAAAAATCATACTGACTACGCCTGGTGTTTGAAATCGTATTTACCTTTTAGGGTTGTTTTAACGCACTTGTTCCTAGTTTGAAACTTGCACTAATGTACGTCGCTCTGGATAAGAGCGTCTGCCAAATGACTAAAATGTAAATGTAGTGTAAAATGATGACGCTGCATAGTTTGGGAGAAATTTCGTTGTGCGTGTGCAATCCAACGGAGGAAACCATTTAAAGGACTTTGATTCAAGTAAGGCTGTAACATGGGCATAGCTTATTAGTTAGCAACGCAACATGTTTGTGATTGGATATATGTAACTGTACTATTGAATGGTTAATGTGTGTTATGTGAAAGTCTGTGTTACCTTTTTACTTTGGATGGTTGTAAGCTGCGTTAGGTTTAATGCATCACGCACAGAACGTATCTTGCATGTGATCTGTCTTTAAACACTAACCAGTCGTAATATTAACACTGCACGCTGATCTTAACGCACACGCATCGATAAGCTTACGGCTATCCCTTATGTGTATGGTATGGTTCATGCGCCACCATTAGCTAGCTCCAGTGAAAGCTAGTTTCAAACCTCCCTCCATTTTAGTTTCTTTGTTCTCTCTGAACACGTGTCCGAGGCAACCCCCCACACGCAGGAGAATATGGAAACACACACACACACGCACATAGTTTGTTGTACATTATAGTAGTGAATCGTGCTTTGCTCTGTTTGGTACTTTGTGTTAAATAAACTATTACACTTTCCAAGATTGTCTGTATTAATGTTGCTCTTGTGTTGAACTGAGTCAGCCAATGCTAATCGCAGGGATTCCCCAAAATGCCTTCACCTTCTAGCTGGATCATTTATATTAATTTGGTATCAACTGAGTACATAATATTGTGATTTTGCTAAGACAATTATTATTGTGTAATTTTATTGGTAATTAATTTAATTATTAATTCAAGTCACCCATTTTTAGTTAGTATATTCTCTTTTGAGAATAATATATAAATTTTATGAGACTGATTTATTATACAAAACTATGCCACCAGTTGTATAAGGATGGTAGTGGCGTATTGCAGTACATGAGTGACGCCCTGTGTATAGATTTAAATGAATATTCCCTACATTTTTGGTGTCCAGCATGCAGACTCTGATGATTGAAAAATCATATTACTGATCATCTTGCTCACTGCTATCAGATTCGTACGTGTCCCCTACAGTCTGCAACAAAATACTGAGAGCTACATAAGTGAAACAGGTAATATACAGTATATATACATTTCCTGGACTCCATGTTCACAAGTGTGCAAAATTTGAGGATGATATGCAGAATTACTAAAGGTCTATGATGCAAAATATAGGCAGTGTACCCTGTTGACCATTAGCGTCTCCAAATCTATTCAAATGGCTAAATTGTGCACTGCTCTTCAAATCACGTTTTGGCTCATAAAACTCACTTTTGCATCCTTTTTAAGTGGGAATTACTATATTTTCATGTAGGGGGGTAGATATCTATGGGTCCAAAATCCTATACAAATGTGTCATAAAATGAATAAAATTAGTTTTGTCCAAAAACATTGATATCACAGTGTTACATACACCTAAATATGTAGCCTAATCATTCACTCTTGTACCTCAATAAATAAAACATCACATTTCCCTGTACTCTATAGTATGTATACTTTTTCCCCGGGATTGCATTTTTCTGTAGTTTGTTTTTTTAATGTTCCTATTCATAAACTTTACATTAATCTACCACATATCAGTGCACAGTAAATTGGAATGAGCATTTGCCATGCCCTAAGTGACAAGTATATATGCCGTAGCCTATGTTATGTAAGATAACATGAAAATAAAATAGTATTCCACCATCTGTAAAATGCTTCCAAATGTTCTATCTTCAATGAGAATCGGTAGCCTACATCAAAAATAAATTTAACGATTGCACTACAGTATGTGAAATGCACTCAAAATGTGAAAATAACAATAGGCCTATCAATCATATTGGAAAGACAGTGCTCGAGTGGAAAAACAAATGTACATTTTATGTGCATTTTAGACGCAAAAATACTTACATATCGGGAAAGGGAATACTCCCCTCCCTCATGCGTTTTCTATAGAGCTTGCGTAATACTAGACCGTTAAAACAAAAACTGCTGTTACGCTGGTGTTACAACTGAGTACTGGACTGGACTCAAATGCAAGACTCTGAGACAGACTTGATGAAAACTCCACCTGGGAGTATATTTATTTATTCAAGACAAGGTTGCAGGCAAGCAAGCAAGCAGGGAAACTAAAGGTGACAGGCTGAATACGGGGTTTACGAACTAAGGCAGGGCAGGAGAAGGGAACTGGGCTGGACAGGGCAGAAGAGGAGGCAGGCTGGGCGGGTTGGAACAAGGAACAGAACAAACAAGTAAAGGCAAACAGAGTAGCAAACAAATAGGCCGGGAGTGATCTCAAAGGGACCAGAGAAAACTAACTGGCAACAAAGCTGTGAAAGAGGGGAACTAAATAGAGAAGGGATCAGGTGAGAGGGCTAACTGAATAACTGAAAGGAGTGTGGAATGTGTGCAAGAGGGAGAGTGATAGGCTAACCAATAAGGGGAGAAACAAGGAACTAAACGAGGACCACGCCCAGCCTGCAGCAAACACAGAAACGAGACGAACAGGGTAAACTGAAAAACACGACATGAAACACAAGGAATGGGAAAACGAAGGAAACGAAAGGGAGGTGGACAGGAGGGAAATGGCGGATGTTAAAGTACACCACCTCAATGGGCGCCTCCAGGTGTCCCCACCGGCTTGATCTTATCTGGATGATCCCGGTGAAAGCCCTGAATGAGGGAGGGGTCGAGGTTGAGCTGGCGGGAAATCCAGCTCCTCTCCTCGGGGCCGTAACCCTCCCAGTCCACCAGGTATGGATGTCCAGTATCCGGTGCACCGTGTAAGCAGGAGCATTGTCGATGATCCGGGGGGCGGTGGGGGGTCGGCCGAAGGGCTTAGTGGGCTGGAGGAGACGGGCTTCATCTGCGAAACGTGGAAGGTGGGGTGAATCTTGAGGGCTGGGGGGAGCTTGAGCTTAATGGCAGATAGGTTAATGATGGAGTCAAGGGTGTAGGGGCTGATGAATAGGGGTTAAAGTTTTTTGGACGTGCACTGAAGGGGAATGGTAGAGGTGGAGAGCCAGACCTGATGTCCTGGAGTGTACTGGGGGGCTGCGGTGCGGTGGAGGTCTGCCAACCACTGGGTGCGGGCGGAGGAACGAGTGCAGAGTGAGTGTCATTCCATACCTTCTTGCAGTGAAGAAGGTGGGCCTGCACAGATGGGACGGAGACCTCCTCCTCCTGGACTGGGAACAGGGGTGGCTGGTAACCCAGGGAACACTCGAACGGGGACAACATGGTGGTCAGCGAGTTGTGGGCGTATTCCACCCAAGGAAGAAGCTTGCTCCAGGAAGAGGGGTTCCAGGACGACACACACCGCAAAGCCGCTCCCAGGTCCTGATTAGCCCTCTCCATCTGGCCATTAGTTTGGGGGTGATAGCCAGAGGTTGAGCTGGTGGAGGCCGCCAGGGACTGGCAGAACGTCTTCCAAACCTGGGAGGAGAATTGGGGACCGCGGTTGGACACAATGTCGGAGGGGAACCTGTGCAGCCGCACCACATGGAGCACCAGGAGCTCCACCATCTAGGAAGCTGAGGGAAGCTTGAGGAGAGGGATAAAGTGGACCGCCTTGGAGAACCGGTTGAAAATGGTTAGGATGACGGTATTACGGTCTGATGGTGGTAGCCCAGTAACAAAGTCGACCCCTATGTGACTCCAAGGACGGCCCGGGACAGGAAGAGGGCGTAGAAGACCAGCGGAGAGCTGATGGAAAGCCTTAATCCTAGCGCAGGTGGAACATGCCAGCATGAAGGCACGGGCATCTGCCTCCATCGTCAGCTACCAGAAGCTCCTCCTGAGCAAGGATAGGGTGCGACTAACAGAGCGAACAGAGTCTGGGACAAACAGGGTTAGTTCTGGGGTCTAGCTGCGTCACCTGGGCGGTCTTAATGATTCCCTCAATCTCCCAGGTGACTGCAGCCGCCACACAGGATGGAGGCATGATGGAGTCAGGACAGACAGGCCTGGTCTCAGGGGAATACAGGTGTGACAGGGCATCGGGCTTGGTGTTGCGGGAACCGAATCTGTAGGTGATAGAGAAGTTAAAACGGCCAAAATACAGTGCCTAATGAGCCTGGCGGGAGGTGAGACATTTAGCGGATTGAATGTATGAGAGGTTTTTGTGGTCACTCCAGACTACAAATGGAAGGTCCGCCCCCTCCAGCTAATGCCTCCACTCCTCCAGGGCGAGCTTGACCGCCAGCAGTTCCCGGTTGCCCACATCGTAGTTGCGCTCGGCAGGGGACAGCAACCCCAGAATCGGAAGCATCCACCTCAACAATGAACTGGCGACTGGTGTATGAGAACAGGGGCGGAAGTGAATCTGGACTTGAGACTGGAGAAGGCAGCGTCAGCTTCGGGAGTCCAAGTGAATGAGACAGAGGTGGAGGTGAGATTAGTGAGGGGGGTAGCTACCTGACTGTAGCCCCGGATGAAACGGCGGTAAACGTTTGCGAACCACAAAAACTGGTGAAGTTGTGTGCGTGAGGTGGGTTGAGGCCAATTTGCCACTGCCTGGATCTTTTCAGGGTCTGGTCTTACTCGCCCACTCTCCACAATAAAACCTCGGAAACTGACGTAGGAACATGGAATTCACATTTCTCAGCTTTTACATACAGCTTGTTCTCAAAGAGGCATTGGAAAACTTGTCTCACATGCTGGACATGCTAATCAGTGTTGCGGGAGAAAATCTAAATATCGTCCAGATAGACAAAGACAGACCGGTTGAGGAGGTCTCGGAGGACATCATTGATGAGGTGTGTTAAATGCGGTCTTCCATTCGTCCCCCTCCCAGATCCGGACCAGGTGGTAAGCGTTCCGGAGGTCTAGTTTGGAAAAGACAGTGGCTCCATGGAAGGGTTCAAAAGCAGAGTTGATGAGAGGCAAAGGGTATTTGTTTCGGACAGTAATGGAATTCAGACCACAGTAATCTATGCACGGACGTAAGGTCCCATCATTTTTGGAGATGAAGAAAAACCCCTGGCGGGTAGCTGGCTGTCCCAAATGGTGGTGGCCCAGTCTCACGCACTTCCCCCAAGGCAGGCCATGATGAATGCGATCTTCCTCTGGTCAGAGTGGTAGGAGCCAGGTTGCATCTTGAAAACGAGATCGCATTGTATCAAAAAGCCCTGGCACTTCCCCAAATAGCAGAGGTAGCGTTCTGGACGGGGAATGTGGGGCTCTCTGGTAGGAAGGAGCAGAGGAGTAGCAGGTTGCATGGAGGTGGAAGGACCGGGCGGCACCGCTAGAGCTGGAACTGGCAGGCTGGTGGAAAGCAGCGACTTCTGGGGCCCCATCTGACCCACTTAGTCCGAGATAGACTTCAGGGTCTCCATGACGTCATGGAAGAGCTGGTCATGCCGACCGATTACAGCTCCCTGGCAGGTGATGGCATGGTGGAGCTGCTCAGAGTCTGCTGGGTCCATAGTTAGCCAGTTTGTTCTGTTACGACTGAGTACTGGACTGGACCCAAATGCAAGACTCTGAGACAGACTCGATGAAAACTCCACCTGGGAGTATATTTATTTATGCAAGACAAGGTTGCAGGCAAATAAGCAAGCAGGGAAACTAAAGGGGACAGGCTGGATATGGGGTTGGCAAACTAAGGAAGGGCAGGAGAAGGGAACTGGGCTGGACAGGGCAGAACAGGAGGCAGGCTGGGCGGGCTGGAATGAGGAACAGAACAAACAGGTAAAGGTAAACAGGGTAGCAAACAAATAGGCCGGGAGTGCAGAATGTGTGCAAGAGGGAGAGTGATAGGCTAACCAATAAGGGGAGAAACAAGGAACTAAACGGGGACCACGCCCAGCCTATAGTGAACACAAAAACGAGACGAACAGGGTAAACTGAAAAACATGACATGAAACATAAGGAATGGGAAAACGAAGGAAACGAAAGGGAGGTGTACTGGAGGGAAATGGCGGATGTTACAGCTGGCCTGCAATTAATTTTTCAAAGCACCTAATAAGACGTTGCATATACCGCTGCTAAGGTTACAATGTATTCTATTGGATAAAAGAGCCGACAATTAAACGAGAATTAACTGTAATGAATGAGACGGGCTTGCAGGGCATGGGGGGTATTACGAGTTGACGTTTCAGATAGTGTAATAGTGGGATAAAGTGGTGTGTATTTCTCAAACGGATTGTACCAGAAAATAAATGACCACTGAATTTTGAAAGGAATATCTCTATCTGTAAAAACCAACGGTAGGATTGTATATTTATTTCATATTTAGTAGCAGATATTCATTGTAGAATACGACAATATGGTACAATGAGACAATCATTTCACATGTTATTTTTGCATTTGAGTGAGCAGGGCTTTTCACTGCGTTTTTAGCATACTGAAGAGAAGGGTGTTTTCAGAAGGATGTTTTCACACTAGTATAATCACCGTAATAAAGAAAATATCTCTATACATATACAGTATATTCATACCAATTAAACGTATATTAAATTCTCTAAATCCTCAAGAGACAGAGAAATGGCGGACTGCAGGCTCTTTAGCCACTGGAAGGTCTCGGTTTATCTCTCAGTCAGCCAAGGCAAACCAGAAACAATATATATATGTAAAAATATGATACTGGAGAGATTTTTTAAAGTGATTTTCATTTGTTTACCAAAGTGTCTTGTGTTTACTTTATGGGAAAGTTTTACTTATATGTGGTACTTCATATAGCCATGTAATACATAACATAAACTCATGGGCCGGACTTTCTTGAACTGTTAAATTTAAACTTTGTTTCCGATTTTTACCCATTAATAGGACACGAAAATGTGACATTTTTTACACTGTCATAATTGATGTGGAAATATATACCTATCCTAATGGCCTACATTTCTTTCAACCAAATATTTTTGAAGACGTTTGGTATGACTTTCTAAACCCCACTTTGCTTAGTGAAAGTTGTCGCTCGTATTCATATGGGAGAGCAAAATTAATCAGGCTCATGTACGTAATTCATTGTGTCCTGAGAGTTACGTACACAAGATGCCGTCGGCAATCATGAAAAATAAATATATATCGGATCGATCTTTGTTTGTTTCTGTCATGCATAAGCCAAGTAAAAAAATATATGTGCCCAAATTCATACACTCCACGATACTTTAAAACAAGGGGAATATATAGTGCTGACTTTCTTTCCGTGTCCCAATCATTACGGACATAAGCATGAATCGTTTACCCACGTTTCATGGCTGGTGGATTGGTCAACCTAAAAAAAAGTTTATAAAAATCGTCTGAATCAAAGCATTTACACAGCCATCGTGTTATAATCGTGTCCGCATATTGAAAGGTAGGATTTTATTTTAATTTTTTAATTTAGAAAATTAATCTTTTCTTGCATTGATTCCATACGTAACGGTGTCCTCTAATCAACCGGGTATTAGACAGCCATAAATAGATTAGAGCTTCAAAGTCCAGTTTCATTGTGGACCGCCTCGGATGGGGTATGTACTGTATCTACACTTTAATGAATTAGAAAAAATAAGTTATACTTTTGCACTCATGTCATTGAGACACCATGTTAACATTACTTTGGTAAATTTTATATGACCTGAAAAGACTATTTCCGGTTATTGAACTATCTTCTTTCTTTTTGATAGAGTCAGAGAGTTGTCAAACTTGTAAATAAATGTGGTTGCATTGGTTTTTGCAACAATTAATTTTTTGGTGTCTATGTCACGTTTATGTGTCCCAGTATCATATTTTGACTTATATAGCTTATAGCTTG
Organism: Synaphobranchus kaupii; assembly: GCA_029718625.1. Classification (NCBI taxonomy): domain Eukaryota; kingdom Metazoa; phylum Chordata; class Actinopteri; order Anguilliformes; family Synaphobranchidae; genus Synaphobranchus; species Synaphobranchus kaupii. The sequence continues at coordinate 9,030,156 of CM056386.1, read as the reverse complement.
TGTCTACGTGCATTTCTGTCTCTCTCTCTCTCTTTTTCCTTCTTGTCTGTCTCCTCTCTGTACTGCAGGCCTGTGGCCTCTGACCCACTTACATCCCAGGCGGAAGGCCATCTTATCGCAAGAGAGCCAGAAGAGACACTCCTGAAAACAAGACAACTCTCAAAGACCAAATAGTTATTGAAAACTGTTTGTGTGACGTTAAGGGCTACGGGTCACTGTGCGCTCATTCAATATGCATGATCTAACCAATCATTGATATGCTAATGTGTAACCAAGTACCAATCAGCGATAGAATAGTTATGTATGTTGTTATATTCCACTCTATGCCTATGTATTAACTATGCACCAATCAGAAGTAAGATAATCTATGTATTAGTTTGATTAAATATGGCAGAGACTGCCTCCGTGTCTTCAGTTCATGCTTGACCACCTTGTGTGTGCAAGTATTGGACTCTTTCTGCAGAAAAATAAATCCTTTTCTTCTTTGATCTACCTGGTCGTGCTTGGTCATTATAAGGAGAGAACTTCCTCTGCTCAACAATATGATCAGGCTATTGTTGGGTTTATCTTATTGCTATGACAGAATTCAAATTTTATATGATGAATTAATATATTTATGAACTCACACATTGACGCTATTGTCCACTATGTCACGCATGGGTAGGTATAGACTGGGTGGGGGGGTGCTTGTTAAATGGACTTGCTACGGGAAAATAGTGACACGACAGCAGAGTTGTCACGAATCGTCTACCAATAAAGTTAAAACAGAGTTTGTGATTTCCACTAATAGTTTGGCTGCAGGAGCAACGAATGCCTCAGTTGAGCAAAATGATGCAGCCAGCAGCATTATCACTAGGCATCTTCGCAAAGGGGTTAAAGGGTAACAAAACACGCTGGTTTCACTAGACCCCGCCCATCTTTTAAATTTGAAAAATGGCTAAATCTGGGCGTGATACGATAATAATATCGCCCCAGCTCATTGCAGTACCTCTAGGGGCGGGAACCTCAAGGGGCGTGGAAATGGCGATGACGAAGAAGGAAGTTGTTTACTTTCGATGATGCGCTACGTTTTTGAAAGCATTTGCGGTGCATAGTGGTAGTAACGTTAATGTTAGTATTGTGTGCGGTATTTAAATGTTATATAAACACATCATTAACGTTAGAGTAAATGTAGTTTATTTCCATATTCTAGGCAACGTTGGTATGGAACTGATACCATAATGTTATGTGCAAATAATGTTTATTCATAGATATAATCCACCAAGAACGGTAACGTTTCTAACAGCTAACGATGACGTTACTACGTTATGGTAACGTTAAGGGTTGCTAACGTTAACATTTCACCATTATATTCTCTCTCTCCCTCTCTCTTGCTCTCCCTCCCTACCCCCTCACCCCCACCCCCCTACGGCAATGGCTTCAGGCAAGATACCGTATATCTCATAGGTCACATAACATAATTTGGGCCAGCTCATGTCCTACTTGCCTTCAAGCAATATTGAATTTTGCTAGAATATTTGGTTTGCATAGCCAAATGGGCCGGTGGAGATGCTGACTAACCTCTGCCAGACCTTCCCTCTACACCTGGCCTCGGTCCCTTCCCGTTCCAGAATTGGCCACTACCCGAGCACTCCAACCCAACCACCTCTCCACCCTCCACCTAGTACTGAAAACTGAATTGAATTAAATATTTTTTTTCTTACCATGTTTTACCAAACTTTACAATTACCATTCATTGTTACTAACAACATATTTTAAGCAGAACATGATTGTCAATGGGTCTTTCATTAGTCAATAAACATAACTAACGGCCCAAATGTGGAATGTAAAAATGTGAGGTTAGAATAAAAAAGATCCTGCAGAGTTAGTAAAGTAAGTTTGTTCAACTAGGCCCTGGATGTTGTGGATGAAGACCAGGGCCTTTATTTAGCATCTTGGAGTAGGAGTGCTGATGTAGGAGTACATATGCAGGATCAGTTCTCTCTGTAGGAGTGGAGAAGCTGATCTAAGAAGTACTACTCTGGATCAGCACTGACTACTCTGAGATGTGTTGAGAATAGAGATCAAGATAAACACACTCAACCCACTTACATATTTTTGAAGTTAGTAAACAGGAATTGCATGGTACCTCCTATATTAGTAAACAATACAACACACAATGAGAAAGATTGGGTTTTAATAATAAATAACTATTTACAATTATTTTCAGAGAAACAAGACAAAAATGCACATACTGAACATCAACATCACATCACAAATATGGGTTAGCGGGCTCATTTCTGAATGCTTCATTATGTCTAACCGTGGGGTGACGGGGAGATGTGAACGGCGCGGCAGGGGACCGGGGTGACATTCCACTGCATTCCGAGGAGCGCTCTCCGCCACTGCGACGCACACGATAAAGAACAACCTCGCGGAGAGGCCTTTTCACCACCATAGCTAATGCCCACCGACCACATCCCTCCATACATCCCTCCCTCCATCCATCCCGCCACTTTCATTATCTTACTGCCGACCCAGTAATTGCTGCCTTTCGGGAAACAACAGAAGCATATCCATTAATGGTCGGACGCCCCCCACCGCCGTTGCTGGGGATGGAGTAGGTGCCGTTGCTGGGGATGGAGTACGTGCTGTTGTTAGGGATGGAGGAGGTGCCGTTGCTGGGGATGTTACTGGGTCTAAGGGTGGAGGCTGTCTGGATGCCTTATTCTGGCATGAATTAAGGTGTTTCATCAGATCCTCCCTTCTGATGATGGTGGACTGACAATAGCAGCAGTAGAAATGTGCTGATTGCCTGCAGCCAAGACCACATTTCACGATGACAACATCTAAAAGACAAATGTCTTCTTGCAGTAGGTACAATGGTAGTTGTTGCAGCACATTGTGCACCGGACAGCAGACAGAAGGGGATCCTGACCTTTTTTTAAATGTGTCGGATACATCTGTGGATGTTAAACAGATACAGAAACACACTATTTAAAAATAGAAATAAAAGGAAAATGGTGATATCTCTTAATAATAACATTACACATAATATGTACTCGCTTTAAACTGGCTTAACTTAGGCAATATCCACCTAACGCAGGGGTCGGCAGGCAACCTGCGGCTCCGGAGCCGCATGCGGCTCTTCAGCCTCCTTGTAGCGGCTCCCTTTGGCCTTGACAAAAAAAAACACGAACATAAATAATGGGTATTTCTTAATTCATTTTTATTCATATATTATTATTAGTTTATTTTGTTGCGCAGTTATCTTGGAGTTTGAGTTGATACTATCTAATTTAAAAAAAGCTATTTTTAATTTATAATTTTTCAACAAAAATATAGGCACGTCACATCAACGTCAACAGCCCGTGCCTTTACCTGCTGGCGGCTTAGTGTGCGAACCCTGCAATAACCTCACCATGAAAAAATCCCAAAAAAGAAAAGTTTCGGAAGAAAATAGAGAGTTTAATTCAGCGTGGACATATTTATTTGCATTCACCGCCAACGACGCTGGCTTACCTGTGTGCTTGATATGTGGCGAGAAAATATCGAACAACAAAAAATGTAACGTTGAAAGACATTTTCAAAACAAGCACTTAGCATTCGCTGAAAAATACCCAACCGAAGATGAGCGAAAGAAAGCAATTTCGGAACTGCTACGAAAAGCTGAAGAGAGCAAACTATCTTTCAAGAAGTGGATCACCTCTCCACAGTCAACCAGCACTGCTAGTTTTGTGGCAGCTCTGGAGATTGTAAAGAGGGGGAAGCCGTTCACAGACGGAGAATATATGAAAGAATCGTTCATAAAAATATCAGAGCATCTATTCTCCGACTTTAAAAACAAACGGGAAATTGTTCAGAAAATTAGAGAAATGCCTCTCTCCGCAAAGACCGTCAGAGACAGGACCATTAAAATGGCAGAAAACATCAGCAGTAACAAATTGATGACATCAATTCAGCCCAAGCATTTTCAATTGCCTGTGATGAGTCAAGTGATGTAAACGATGTTGAGCAGACAGCACTGTTTTGCAGATATGTCAACTCTGATGGGCCGCAGGAAGAACTGATTGAACTCATACCGCTAAAGGGCCAAACACGAGGGCAGGACATTTGTGAGGCTGTTGTGAGTTGTCTAGAAGCGAAAGGAATAAACACCACTCACCTGGTGTCAGTGTCTACTGATGGGGCACCCAGCATGAGGGGAGCACAGAAGGGCTTTGAATTTACTTCAAAAGTCACTGGATCGAGAGCTGATGACGTTTCATTGCATCCTCCACCAAGAAGCGCTGTGCGCACAAACATTCTCCCCTGAATGTGTGGAAGTGATGAACCTCGTTATCAAGATAGTGAACAAAATAATTGCGAACGGGTTAAGCCACCGACAGTTTTGTTCATTGTTAGAAGAAGTCGACAACGCATATTCGGATCTCCTGCTGCACAACAAAGTCCAGTGGCTGTCTAGGGGAGAGGTGCTAAAACGCTTCGCTACCTGTCTGGAGCATGTGAAAACCTTCTTGGAAAGCAAAGGCCTCAGCTATCCTGAACTGGAAGACCTCGATTGGCTGAGTAAGTTTTACTTCATGGTGGATATGACAAGTCACTTGAACACGCTGAATAAAAATCTCCAAGGAAAGGGCAGCATGGCCCTGCAGATGCTGGAGGATGTTTTGGCATTTGAGCGCAAGATGACAGTGTTCGCAAGAGATGCACAAAAAGGTACGTTCTCTCACTTCCCCTCCCTAAGACAGTTCAAAGAAGCGAACAATCAAATAAATTATGATTATTTCCACCGTGCCATCATTGCAATGCAAGCTGCATTTGGAGAAAGATTCAGTGATTTCAGAAAGGAGAAACCTACTCTCTCTTTCCCTGTCACACCGCTGGACATCGACCCATCCCTGCTGAACACAGTTGCATTCACCGGAGTAAGTAAGCCTGATCTAGAAATTGAACTGGCCGACATAGCGGATAAAGATTTGTGGGTAAATAAGTTCAAATCACTGACGGCAGATCTTGAAGAAGTCGCCCGTCAGAAGGCTACACTCGCTAAAGAGCACAAATGGAGTGATATGGAAAAACTCCCCCACCCCGACAAACTTGTTTTTGAAACATGGAGCGCCTTTCCTGACACGTATATTAACATGAAAAAGTATGCATTTGGAGTCTTGTCCATCTTTGGCTCAACATACTTATGCGAGCAATTTTTCTCAAGCATGAACTTCATAAAATCCAAACACCGCTCCCGCCTCACAGATGAGAGCCTACAGTCCTGTATGAAGATCAAAGTCACATCTTACAGCCCCGACATAGGGAAGATCTGCAGCGAACTTCAGACACAGAAGTCACATTAAACAGGTGAGAACAATAGCATTTAATAAGCTATTATTTTTCCGAAAAAAAATATATTTCAGACTCCGAGCTGATGTAGATTTTTTGTATGTTCAGGTGCTTCAGTTGATTGCTGGCTGAGCAAAAAACCCGAAGAGGACGAGAGAACACTGACATGGACTTGTCAAAGACGCTCCTAATTTTATGTTTCTTTTTAAAGCTGCTAAGCTGCAGCTAAATGTTTTATTTATATTAAAGTGGGCTAGTTTTTATTTTACTTTTACACAAATATAGGAAGGACTTAAATAGGCCTACAGTTCACAGTTTAATTTATTTCAAAGTAGGCCTACAAATGCACACTGCACTTCTGTTGTTGTATTCAGTGGTTGTAACAGGTAAAATAAAAAAAAGATGAAAACTTTTAAAAGTTTACAAGCTCTGTTATTTTTTGCGGCTCCCGACTATTTTTTTTGGCAGAAGAGGGGGAAAAATGGCTCTTTTGATAATAAAGGTTGCAGACCCCTGACCTAACGCGTCGTTTTTGACCTGATGCACATGGGTTGGGGATGGGTACATACGCACGTAAACGTTAGCTAGAGGTGGGGGATGGTGAATTCAAACCCGTTAGCTAGGTAGTAATGTTAGTCTCGTAGCCAGCCTCTTAAATTCACTTAGCATCCAAATCCAAGCAGTTACCGCAGTCTGATAAGATAAACATTTAAAAAAGAACTAACGTTGACAATGTTAATGTTGACAATGTTCACATCGACATAGCGAAATAACGTTAGTTAACATTAGCATCCAAATCCAAGCAGTTACACTTGTTACTGCAGTCTGATAAGATAACCATTTCACGGACTCAAAAAGAACTAACGTTGACAATGTTAATGTTGACAATCTTCACGTCGAAATAGCGAAATAAGTTTTAAATGAAAAAACAATCACACACAAAATTGGGTTTAACGTTTAAAGGTTGTATCAGCGATTTTTGGTGGAAACATAAATGATCACATTCATCTGATTTTTCCTCACGATCCGCTAGCTGCCCGCCCCATAAGCAGGCTGTCAAAAAACCGCGTCTCTGTAGGCAGCCTATGCTCCGAGATCGTACACAAAAACAAATGGTACTACCAACCACTCAAAACCAAAATAAACAGTATTCCAACCAATCACAATGATCTGCACAAACGCTAATACTTTTATCTCGCTGAAATCTTGACGGATTTACAAACGGTTTGGTTTCTTACAAACGTTATTAACGTGGTTATAATTCTGGATGCTTGAACACTATTTTTTAAAACATAACATAATTATTCATAAGTATGTTTGTTTGGGATTTCGCTTCAGAAGTGACGTCACGTTTGTGCAGATCATTGTGATTGGTTGGAATACTGTTTATTTTGGTTTTGAGTAGTTGGTAGTACCATTGTTTTTGTGTACGATCTCGGAGCATAGGCTGCCTACAGAGACGCGGTTTTTTGACGGCCTGCTTATGGGGCGGGCAGCTAGCGGATCGTGAGGAAAAATCAGATGAATGTGATCATTTATGTTTCCACCCAAAATCGCTGATACAACCTTTAAGTAAGTATTACTTACCGCTACACTTCTTCTTCTTCTTCTTCTTTGGGTTTCTATGGCGGGTTACTACCAACTGTCAGGTGCATACCGCCACCTACTGTTACGGAGTGTGGACAAGCGATAGCAGGGATTCAGACCCTCCCACCTACCCCAATCGAATAAATAAAATTAAGCACAGCTCTGCGAACCTCATATCCCACTGACCCACCCAGGAGCCCAGCCAATGTAAACTGCCCACCCTTATCCCCAATCAGTTTCCTAAGTTTCTCCCTCTCCCTAACATATGCCTGACATTCTAGCAGAATGTGCCTAACTGTTTCTTTATTATTGCATTGAGGACAGTTGCCGGTATTGTGCTTCCCTATCATAAATAAACTGTAATTTAATGCAGAATGACCCAACCTAAGCCTAGTTAATATAGTTTCCTCCCTCCTACTCCCGCAAAGAAGAGGCCTCCCAGAGACCCCTGGCCGGACGGCATACAGGTGACGCCCCCTACTTTCTTCATCCCACCTCTGTTGCCAAATCTTTCCAATCATATGTTTAGCCTTAGACTTGACCTCCCCTTTACCATAAGGGACATCCACTGTAATGCCGCCCAGCCTAAGGGCCCTCTTAGCGAGGGCGTCAGCCCCCTCGTACCCCTCACACCCACATGCGCCGGCACCCAGCAAAAGTTTACCCCAATACCCCTCTTATACAGCCTATATATGCTAGCCATTACCTCCATTACCAGATCCTCCCTGCAGGATGTTGGAGCCGTTAAGCTCTCCAGTGCCGATGCAGAGTCAGTGCATATTACTGCTCTATCTGGTGTAACCTCCTCGACCCACTGCAGTGCCAGGATTATTGCCACCATTTCGGCTGTAAAAACTGATAGGCCATCATCTAGCCTCTCTGACCTCCTGACTCCAAATAGGGGCACAATTACACCTATCCCCACACGACCCGTCTCCGGATCCTTAGCACCATCTGTAAAGACAGGAAGATATGTCTGAAATGTTCGATCAATATAGCTATCAACCCTCCCACCAACATCAGCCCATCCCTCCCTATCCTGCTCCAACAGCCACCAATCTATATCCGGCTTCAGGAACAACCAGGGCGGGACCGCAGACACTGGAACAGATGGTGCCATTGCGAAATCCATGATACCCAGTTCAGTAGCCCACTTATTAGCCGTCCACCCAAATCCCACACCCGGCCTAGCTGTATATTCCCAGCACTCACGCAGTACCGCAGATGTCAAAAAGGCACTGGAGTGGCCCTTCACTGTGGCCCAATATGCCATCATTAGTTTGATCCTCCTCAACTCCAATGGCCATTCCCCCATTTCCACCAACATTGCACACACTGGGGTCGTCTTAAATGCTCCACAGCATAATCGCAATGCCTTTGCCTGGACCACATCTAGACGCTTCAATGTTGACGGCGCAGCTGAGCGGAACACCATACACCCATAGTCTAGGACTGATCTTATGAGAGCATAATATATGGATACAAGGGACGATCTATCCGCCCCCCACTCACAACCTGCCACACACCTCATAAGGTTAAGGACCTTCTTACATTTTGTCACCACATGCTCTATATGTATTTTCCAGGTCAAATTAGTATCAAACTACAGGCCCAAATACTTAAAGGAACAGACCCTCTCCACAGGCTGGCATATAGGCTCAACACTTCCGTATCAGGAATCCGCCTCCTTGTGCAAAACATGCTCTTAGTTTTCTGTATCGAAAACCTAAACCCCCACTTCATGGACCACTCCTCTACCCTAAAAATGGCCTCCTGCACCCTTCTCCTAACGTGGCCTATGTTACGCCCCCATTTCCATGAAGCACCGTCATCAGCGTACAATGCTACCTCCACATCCCTATCAACCCTAGCAAAAACATCATCAATCATGATGCTAAACAATAGTGGGCTAATTGCAGTACCCTGTGGCGTACCAATATTCACTGCACAAGGTTCCGATAGAGCAGACCCCACCCTAACTTGCATAGACCTGTTTAACAAGAAGGACAGAATCCAATTATAGACCCATCCAGCCACCCCCAACCCTTCCAATTTTAGCAAAAGGCCTTCTCTCCACATAGAGTCATATGCCTTTTCTAAAAATACGGTCACCACCACATCCTTTATAGCCTGCGCCTTCTTAATATCCGTTTCCAACCTCACCAGGGCATCAAATGTGGAGCGACCTCTCCTGAAACCACTCTGCACCTGCGATAGCAGACCCCGCCCCTCCAAAAAATGAGTCAACCGCCCCACCACCATGCGTTCCATCAGTTTACAAAAATTTGATGTCAGTGCTATTGGGCGGTAGCTAGCAGCACTAGCAGGGTCCTTCCCCGGCTTCACAAATGACAAAATCACTGCCTTCTTCCACATCCCCGGGAGGCTGCCCTCCACCCAAATTTTATTGAATACCTTCAATACAACCATCAATACCTTCTCTGACACATGCCTCAACATCTCATAGCTCACCAAATCCTGACCCGGGGGATGAATTACCCGCCCTCTTCACAGCCAAAGTAAGCTCAAGCATAGTAAACTGCACATCCAATACACTATCAAATACCATCTTCTTATGACCTAAATCCCTGCGTTCCTCCAACACCTCCCTTCGTTGCCTCAGGCACTCCGCACTCAACCTCACACCACCAGCTTCCCCTGACAACGTCTTGGCCAACATGTTCACATGTTCGCCTTTTCCCCATCTGTTCTGGCAACCAGATCACCATCCACCAAAACAGGCACTCGCCTCATCCCACCACATCCCCTCATCTTCTTAACTATCCTCCACACATCATTCATGCGAGTCTCTCTCCCAAAAGTGGAGCAGAGTCGTCGCCACGCTGCCCTCTTAGTCCTTTTAATGGTGCGCCTAACCATTGCCCTCAGTCTCTGATACTCCAGCACAGCCTGCTGCGTCATAGACACCCTCAGAGCCCTAAAAGCTTGGTTTCTCGCCCGAACTGCCTCTGAGCACTCATCCGTCCACCATGGGACCGCCCTCCTAACCCCTTTACCCCTACGCACCGGAATCGCTCGATTAGCAGCCCCAATAAAAACGTCAGTCAGCCCCTCAACACACATATCTACATCCCCCTCAACCGAGACGCCCTGTACAGTCGCCTCACACAGCTCGTTAAATTTATTCCAGTCCGCTTTATTAAAACACCAAGCCCTCGTAGCACTTCCAGGCCTCAACCCCATAACCCACCTCACAAAAAATCGGGAAATGGTCGCTCCCCACTGTTGACTCCGCCCATACCCTCCAATCACACACAGCAGCCATGTCACTCAAAATTTATGTGAGATCCAAACAAGATGTAACAGCAGTCCTAACATCAAACCTTGTACCCTTACCCGTGTTCACACAGACCAGTGACATATCTTCCATAAGCTCCTCAACAATCTCCCCATTCGCATCCGTATGTTCACTGCCCCACAATGTGCTATGCGCATTAAAATCACCACACCACATCGCACAAACAGCCCTATTACCGCATAATCCTTTAAGGACCTCTAACGACAGAGGAGCACATGGGTTATAAAAATTAATCACCAGCAAACTGCTCTCCATTCCAAACACTTCCACTACCACACCTTCCAATTCCGTATTCACCTGTATTTCCCAGTACCCCAGTCCCTCCTTTATAAATGTAGCACACCCCCCCCCCTGTCCCCAAACCCTGTCTTTTCTGACTGACTCATACCCAGGTAAAACAAAATCCACGTCTCCTGGACGCATACAACCTCCGGCAGAGCAGGAGCCTCCTCAAGGAACCTCTTAAACTCTTGCCCGTTGGCAATCAGGCTGCGAGCATTCCACTGGAGAAACAAAATCGCCATTATACTAACCAGGAGTCTGCGACAGCACACCTCCTTCCTGAGCACGTAATTTATCACATAGATTCTCATAAGTCATATCAGTAATTCCCAGAAAGAGCTCAGCCGCCCCCAGAATTATCTTCAGTTTCTCCGTACGTCTTGTCGCCTGCGACACACAGTTAACCACCGTCGCAATAAATGCTATAAAATCAATCTTCTTAACATGAAGCACATCTGGATCAGCAACACAGCTATGCTCACACCCTCCCCCCTTACCACCTTCCGCTATTTCACCAGCCGGAGCCACACCCGCACCACCCGTCCGAGCTAACTCTCTGGGAAGCCTCCTCACCGCCTCGGAGTAAGAGACATTTTGTGTAACTTAAATTTTCTGTACTTCCTGGGCCTGTTTTTGCACTCTGCACCCCCCATACGCCGCACTATGCTCACCCCCACAATTACAACATTTCAAGCCTTTACCCTCCTCACATTCCCCAAAACCATGGCCCTCCCCACACCTCACACATCTCTTCTTCCCCTTCCACACTGCTGCCACATGTCCCATACGCTGACAGTTAAAGCACCGCAAAGGCTGTGGCACAAACCGTCTCACAGGATAACACATGTATCCTATTTTTACTTTCTCTGGTAGTGGGCCCCCCCCCCATAATCCAGCAATACCAACAAACTGTCCTCCTTTTGTCCTTCCCTTGTACGCCGCAACCTACTACAATCCAGAAGTTTACCACCCTTGATACATTTCCGTAGTTCGGCCATCTCCATAGACGGGGAACGCCTGTAATTACCCCCCTATTTCGAGCCCCGCCGGGCACCACAACTTTCTCTACTTCATGTCCCCCCATTTTACGGCAGCCTAGCGCTTTAGCTTGCTGTTCCATACTGGAGCAAAACACCAAAATCCTTCCGTCCCTCAGCCACCTCGCCGACTCAATATCACCAATGTCCTTTGTCAATATCTTAGACATTTTTACCGGATTTGGAAGCTGCCTTTCATTCTTTTTAAATGCAATTATCACCTTGAATTCAGTTTCCCCTGCACGGTTACTTATGCTCGATTCCCGTTCCATCGACTTCACTGTTTTAGTGCTCCGGTGTTCCCGGTTGTCATCCCCCGATCCATCCGACAACCCACGTTTTTTCCGGGGCATATGCCATTCCATGTCTGATGGCTCAGACCCGTCCGAAGACCCTGCCATCGCCCTCCAGTCACGCAACAGGCGTAGTCAACCCGCCTCAGTCTCCCGATATCCAAACCCACAGCAAACCCTACTTTGATTCGGCGGTGACACTCCAAAGATATGAAAGAAACAGTCAACGCAAAGCAAAACAAAACAAAACTAAATAAATCAAAACACAGCTACCGATTTCCCACTGTCCGATTTCAAAACTACCTCCACTCATGCGCAAACCCTACCGCTACACTTGATCTTCTTCTTCTTCTTTAGATCGTTCATGCGCACTTCACCTTGTGCCATCATCATTTCCACGCCCCTTGAGGTGCTCAAGTGGCTTGCAGCGAGCGCCTCCTCAATTTTTTTTCACTAGTAGCCAAAAGCAAATTTCTACTCTGGACAGCACTCACAGCGGCTGCTTTGTTCCACTCTCTCGCTACCTCTCTCACTCATACACACACAACCAAACACGCTTGCTCCAGCTGCTGCCGAGCCCCAAGTAGCCGAGGCAGAAGCAATGTTTTGGAGTGGTAGGCGGCGGCACACATAGCTTTGTTTGTGTTTATAATGATGCGGCCAGCAAACAACAAATCACACGCTGTACAAATAGTTAACCGTGCCATGTAGGCTATTTTACACAGGCTGTAGGCAATCACACTAACGTTACCTGCAAGATATAAACAATATTGGTTTCCATTTCAACGGGTGCACATGTGGTCACTGCACTGAACACTCTCCAAGAGAGAATGTCTGTTGTTGTAGGGACGTTGCAAAGGTAAACTTGTAGCATGCATACAATACAACTCTTGGCTCAACTATGCTTTATATATTTATTTTTTAATAAAGTATATATATATATATATATTTTTTTATAAACTAGCTAGCTACTTGCTCAGCTAGACTGAAAAACGAAATATCAAAAAACAAGGGACTATCAAGCTAACTATAAAAAATATATACCAAAAATATGTTACTATAACTTACTAGAATATTCAAAAAAGTGAAACTGTAAGCTAGCAATATATATCGCTTGCCCGCTCTCTCTCCTATCTCCTCTCCGTCCACGCAGATCAACCACCGAACTATATAGAAAACAGTGAGATCTATATCAGTAGGGGTGATTGGTAGATGTGTGATTGCTTCAATAAAAATAATTTCATGAGGGAACATCTCACAATTTTTATTTTTTCTGAGGTTTAGTATTGGCTAGTACAGTAGATATGCAGACTGCTGTCTATGCGTCAGCACCAAAAACAGCATATTGCCTCAGATTTACACAGTGAAAATATTCCATCTTGGTAGGGGTGATAGACAGATGTATGCGTGATTGAATACAAATGATTTCATATGGGAACATATCAGTTTTTATTTTTTATGATTTTTAGTATGGCCTAGTAGTACAGTAGATGCCTGCTGTCTGTGCATCAGCTGCCAAAACAGCCTGTTGCTCATAATTTCCACAGTGAAAATGTTCCAAACTGGTATGGCCAATAGACAGATGTGTGCTTAGTTGAATAAAAATGTATTTCATGAGGTAACATTTAAGAATTTTTAGCTTTTCTGATCTTTATTATAGCCTAGTAATACAGTAGATCCCCAGACTTCTGCCTCTGCTTCAGCACCAAAAGGAACCTGTTACTTCTGATGAAAATGTCCCCAACTGATAGACAGATGTATGCTTGATTGAATTAATGAGGGAACATATCACAGTTTTTATTTTGTATGATTTTTCGTATGGCCTAGTAGTACAGTAGATGTCTGTGCAGCAGCTGCAAAAAGAGCCTGTTTCTGATTTCCACAGTGAAAATGTTCCATATTGTTCTGGGTGATAGCCAGTTTTGTGTTTAGTTTTATAAGATGAATTTAATGAGGGAACATTTTGCATTTTCAACTTTTTGGGATGTTTAAAATAAGCGAGTACTACTGTCTGTGCATAACTATTAATAATTATAAAATCCTTAATTGTATAGCACCTTTCTAGCAGTATAGTACAGCGTGCCATTCTTCATAACCTAACAATTTACAATAAAAAACAATACAATGCTTACTCTCGATAACAGCGTCTGTTCAATGCCTATAAAATGTCCTACTAGCACGTGATTTGCTTTATTACCGTACTTCTTATAAGATGTGTGCAGACCCAAGCTCAATGCTGTTTGCGGCTCTCAACTGGCTGCTCACTTGACCGCGGTCTCTAAACACCCTGCGCATTGATGGTTTTCTGAACGCTATAATATTTCCTTCCGCTGTTATCCCTGTCCCATCTGTCCTGCCATTTCTTCATTATTTCTTTCTTGAACATCGCCTTTAACTTCTCCTTTACCAAAAGGTATATCTATGACATCTCTCATCCTGCTTTTTCGGCTATTTTATCTGCTCCTTCGTTCCCCTTTATGCCTACATGAGCAGGTACCCAGCAGAATCACACCAAGCCTATGTAATCTGAATAGACTTTGCTGGATTTCCAGAATTAAATCTTCCGTAGTGGATTTTATAGTTTATATCCAAGCAGATATCGAGGACAGCTATGGGTAAGGAACGGTGAAATCAACCGATGAGATTCGCTTTTTGAGCTGGGGCGTAGCATATGGAGTTAGATAGCTGCCAAAACATTTCGTAAACGTAAATTGAGATTTGCAAATGTAACTCAAATTGCAAATGTAAACTTCGTAAAGTGAATTTCGCAAATGCAAAAAAAAAAATGTAAATGAAAAACCTGATTCGTGTATGTAATTTTTTTATCTGTACATGCGGAACTCATTATAGGAGTGTGCGCTCTATTCTCTACATACTACATGCAAATCTCAATTTACGATTTTAAGTTTACATTTGCAATTTGAGTTACATTTGCGAATCTCAATTTACGTTTATGAAATGTTTTGACAGCTATCTAACTCCATAGTAGCCCACCCTCGCTCCAAAACTTCAGAGCGTACCTGTAGGCCTACAGGTTTCAATTTTGTCACCGGGAGGAATACGTCAGCTGAATGAAGTTTCTGGCCAATAACAGACTGGATGTATGGACTAAGAACGCTGTCAAAAATACGTATGCATAACTTTAAACATTCGTCCGTAAATACATTTGTTGTACACAAAATTATGTTTTCATGCACGTAAATCATACATAAAATATGAAGTTGTAAAATTGCGTGTGTGTGTTTTTATGAGAGTACAAATCCAAAAGCTATGACTGCAAAGATTTATGCATACAACTCACATTTCTACGGCTACGAATTCTTCCTTACGAATACGGATTAAAGTTTGTGGGTACGAGTCGAAAAGTGTTAAAATTACGTCACTGGGGCACAGGCAGGTCACAGGGAAAATGAATCGAACATCGATTCCACCAAATGCGCATGCGTCGAAGGCGCAAGATGGCTTCGAAATCACTAATTGAAATGTATTCAATGAATTAAAATAAATAGGCTACGTCGTGGTAGTACAGCGGTTGTGCTCCGAGGATCGGGGTTCGCGCCCCGGTCCTGCCAGATCCGAGCATGGCCGGCGCCCTGTGGGAGCAGCAATTGGCGGCTGCTTCCGGGTGGGGGGAGGGGCTCGGAGAGAATCGCTGCACGCATAGCGGCCCTGGGCGAGCTGGAATCACTGTCAGGAGCTCGGAGGAGTCGCGCCCTAAAGAGGGCGTGGCGCCCTCCCGTCCTACCGCCGGCTGACGGGGTTGTGTAGCGGTGATTCTCTAGCGGTAGCTACATGGGGGGAATTGAATTAGAATAGGGGTTCAATTGGCTACTAAATTGGGAGAAAAATGGGGAAAAATCTGAAACAAAAATAAAAAATAAAAATAAATAGGCTACACTTTAAATGGATTCACTGATGATATTAGGCCTACACCAATTAGAGTATATGCAACTAACACATTAGTAGGTTACACAGGATAATTACAACTTCAAGAATGTTCTGGACCAATAACGTCAGTGCACCGATCAATCAATAGGATAAGCAGTATGGCAAGCCGAATGAGAATTTATTCCAATTTATGGTTTCCCACTAGTTGCCCGCAGCTCGATCTGTTTTGTTTTGAAAGGGAGAATTTATGGGGAAACATTTAGGCTAGTACATTAGCCTACATGTAAGATAATATTCTGTGCATTGTGTGAATGATTTGTAAACATAATACATGCTTTGCAAACATTTTCTCTTTTTTTGTCCGCAGAGGGCCTTGTCACGTTTTTTTTTGTTTTTTGTTTTTTTGCATTCCCTTGAATTCACTTTGTGTGTGATCTTTACCTGTATTAAACATTGCACCATCTGACCACAAATGTTAACAGTTGCAGTGCTAGAGTGCACCTTGTGTGGTAGCCTTTAAACTAAACTGACAGAATTAACTTGAGCAAAATATTGCATCCAGTTACCCGTTAGATCATTTAGCTTTACATCTTTTACCCCTAGTGCTCGTTGCACTTTTTGTAATCGAAACTTGTAACAAAGAATTATCTATTTTTGATAAACATGACTCTGGTGCTTTACTTCAGGTAAATTGAAAATCGGCCTGTGCTACACATAGTTTTTATGAGTAATCGCCTTTATCCTATGATGAAACATTTCTATAGAGCATCTTCCCCGTAGCAAGTCCAATTAACAAGCAACCCCCCACCCAGTGTTGCCTGCAAGTGTACCTACCCATGTGTGACATAGTGGACAATAGCGTCTATGTATGAGATCATAAATATATTTCTTCATCATCTAAAATTAGTAATCTGTCATACCAACAAGATAAACCCAACAATAGCCTGATCGTATGCCAAAAAAAGTGAATAAGCCCTGCTCACTCAAATGCAAAATGTGAAATTCTTGTCTAATGATATCCCATCATTCTACTAATTATATGCTACTAAATATGAAATACATATACAATCCTACCATTAGTTTTACACAGAAATGTTCCTTTCAAAATTAAGTGGTCACTTATTGTCTTGGACAATCTGTTTGAGAAATACACACCAGTTTAGAACATTATTACACAACATTGAGCATTTGCGTAAAACACCCCATATACTGTACCTGCAGCTCTGAAGTATTTCATATCATTTTGGTTTTATTCACAACTGTTTTATCCGATAGATGACAGTATATCCTTCTAAACGGTGTTTGCAATTTGTTATTGGGTGCTTTGAACCGCAAATTACAGCCAAGCTTAACAATGTTTAATTTTATCAATGTAGTATGATGCAAACAGCTACAGAAAACGCATTCGCTTATCGGAGTTTTTCGTCCTCGATATGAAAGTAATACTGCTTGCAATATGCGGTTCTTCTCGCTGGCTACAAATGTACATTAGTTTTTCCACTCGATCACCGTCTTGTTCAGTAGGCTATGTTATTATCTTCGCATTTTGAGTGCATTTCACACACTGTAGTGTAACGTTCATTGACGGCTCGGTCATGTTTTATGCTTGATGTACCGATTTTCATTGAAGCTAGAACATTTGGCAGCACGAAAATGTGACGTTTTAAACCGCAGAAAATATGTTTGAAATCTTAACATATTTGTTCAAAACTACCAGAGTTATACATTATATTCCGGTAGCCTATTTTATGTGATTATTATGATTTTGGGAAATAGCCTACTCTGAGGATCATTAACATTAACGTGATGTAGACATTTTGGCTACACGGCTCTCATAATATCAACAAGTCAATCATCTGACATTCATAGATTGAACAGTTAAATGTTTAAGCTTTAAAAAAGAGCTGACGCTGAGTTGCGATTCAGAATTGACATTTTAAGGCTCTCCAGACCATTTAAAATATTAACCAATCAGAATTGGAGACACACTTCCTTGTCCCGCCTGCTTCATTTGCATGCAGTCCACTAGTTCACACGTTCAACTAAACATTGGGCTGCTTGCTTACTTGTGAGCCTGTATGCTGCAACCTACTCGTCAACTAGTCATGTTAAAAAGAGTCCACTATTTGACATATCCGACTTGGATATGTTTTCCTGACACCATTCCATTCCATTCTGAACATGTTGTGACTTTTAACCAACATGTTCTGCATTTTTGACACTTGTCGTACTGTGCCATGACATGTTGTGCCTTGATCAGCACTAGTTCCAAACTGTGCATAACTAGTTAAACCATTATTCAACGTGTTCCAATGGCCATTTTTGATATAAACTTTTTTATCGGCACTAGTTGCCATTTTCTCTGTACTAGTTGGACAAAAATGCTCACTAGTGAACAAATACGCTCAACTAATTAAAGGGTAACAAAACACGCTGGTTTCGCTAGACCCTGCTCCATTTTGAAATTCGAAAAATGGCAAAATCTGGGCGTGATAAGGTAATAATATAGGGGCTGAGCTCCAGGTGTCAAACCACACTCCAGCTATTTTTTTTCCCACTCGTAGCCAAAATCTAATTTGTACTCTGGACAGCACTCACAGCAGCTGCTTTGTTCCACTCTCTCTCTCCCTCGCTACCTCTCTCACCAGAGCCGGTCCTGACCTCCCTGGGGCCCTAAGCAAAATTCTGCTAAGGGGCCCTCCTACCTGACCTGTGAGCCATGTAAACCATGTGCCATTGCCACACAGTCACACCTGACACCCCAGTGCTCCTACAACAATCTAGCCTTTTAGTAGCCCAAGATCTGTAGATGGTGCCCCCCCCCCCCCCCCCCCTGTCACCTTGCACCTTTTTCAAATTGTCGCATACTTAACAGCTTTTTTTACTCAATACTACTCAATAGTAGGCAAGTGCACTGATTCGGACATGGTCATGGAAAAAACAAGGAATCCTTATGGGAGAAATGAATATCACTCCAAATTACTGAGATGCAGGGCTGTTTGTAGACTGCTTTGATTGGGGGTCATCAAGAGATGTTGGTGGGGCACAAGCGGGGGGTGTGGGGGTCCTCTCCCAGAAAATTTGAGCCTTTTAAAACAAATTTCCTGCATTTCTACACAACCTCTCACAGGGCATTTTCTAAAAAAAAATGTTTTATTCATGAACATTTTGGAGAAGATATGTAGCTGTTATAGATTTGAGATGCTTTCATATAAAGCTATAGCCATGGTAGGCTAATCAGTACATTAGTGGACCTTATAGGAGCACAACTTTGTTTATGCCTAATAATAGCAAATCATTATCTAATCTTATATGGAAACAAGTATATTAAAGATGAGCTATAGTCCTTCATCATTTCAGTCTCTTTGTGCTATTTATTATTTATATGTGAAACTAAGCTACTTGGCTCATCATTTTTATTTATATTGTAGCAATTTGCGGGTTCACCCGTAGCTAGCATCGGCTAAAAAGAACGCGGAGAATGTGGAGTGTTCAAACTGAAAACTGCAAGGTTTACTGCCCTTAATTTAACACACTAAACTGGGTTGGGAGGACTGTCCAAAACAATAAACGGGGTTAATCTGACTGCTCTCAGACTAGCTAGTATCTGTTCATTCTAGGCACAGAAGATGCACACTCGCTTAATACTGCCACAAAAACTCCAACCACAGAGCTGCACTGCTATGTGTGCTTGAAACTTCCCCGACAGAACTTGATCTCCCCGCCCACTCTAGGTGGCCAACCAAGAACTGAACCTAGGACACTCCTCCCCCCATTCAATACCCATTAAGACCCCCGCCCCCACCCCCTCACACGCTGTCCATATCCTGCATGTCCTCCTGGGTCACTACACTGCCCCCCCCCGTTAGTTCCTCGTCCACGAGGAAGACAAAGTCTCTGAAGCAACCCGGGGCACGTCTTGTTCGTTGTGACCTTCTCACCCCAGTGTCCTCTTGGGGTACTGGTGTAGGCACATAAGGCACATGGCGTGGTACAATAGCCCCGTGGGGTGTCACCTGCTCCCCCCTGAAGGTGTTCTGCCTCACCGGAGGTTCCTCCCCCTCCCCTGCATCCGACCATGGGTGGGGTGTTGCCAGGCGATCTGTGTGGTGACCCTCGGCGAGCCCTCAAGGGCCTAAGTGTGAAGGCCGGTTGTCCACTGCCCTTGTAGGGGGCCATGCGGTCTTGGTGCAGCACAACTGTTCTCCCCCGTGGCGCCAGCCTCACCCGATAGACCACTTCCCCTACTCTGCTCAGGACATAACAGGGCCCGATCCATTTGCTGTCCACTTTCGGGCTCCTGCCCTTGACTCTCTTTGACCCATACACCCAGATGAGGTCACCAGCATGGAATTCCCTCCCCTTGGTGTGCACATCATAACCTCTCTTCTGGCGGATGCCTGCCTGCTCCAATTGGCGACGTGCAAAGCTGTGGGCCACCTCCAGGCGGTCCTGTAGTCGGCGAGCATACTCCACACCTGCTGGGACATCTGGTGCATCCGGTGGCCGACCATAGGCCAGTTCAGGTGGGGTTCGCAGATCTCGCCCCAGCATGAGGAGGGCCGGTGTACAGCCGGTCGATTCTTGCACGGCAGTACGATAAGCTAGCAGGACGAGGGGGAGTTGAAGGTCCCAGTCACTCTGGTCCTGGGCTGTAGTCAGGGCCAGCTGTGCGCCCAGGGTCCTCATAAATCTCTCGACCAATCCATCACTCTGTGGATGCAATGGAGTGGTCCTTGTCTTTCGGATCCCAAGACGGCTACACATAGCTGCAAACACCCTGGACTCGAAAGTCTGGCCTTGGTCCGAGTGGAGTTCCGAAGGGGTCCCAAAGCGGCTAAACATTCCCTGCACCAAAGCCTCAACTACAGTTTCTGCCTCTTGGTCTGGTATCGCATAGGCTTCAGGCTACTTTGTAAAGTAGTCCATTGCTACTAGTACAAACCTATTACCCAGATGAGACCACGGGAGGGGGCC
Organism: Synaphobranchus kaupii; assembly: GCA_029718625.1. NCBI lineage: Eukaryota > Metazoa > Chordata > Actinopteri > Anguilliformes > Synaphobranchidae > Synaphobranchus > Synaphobranchus kaupii. Next base: position 9,009,454 of record CM056386.1, on the reverse strand, counting down.
CAGCACATCAACGGCAACCCGGTCCATGGGTGCCTCAACTTGGTAGGACTGGAAGGGGGTGTGGGGAAGATCTTGAGGCCCTTTACGAGCAGTGCAGGCATCGCAGCGCCGACAGAAGTCCTCAACATCTTGCCTGATCTGGCCCCAGTAGAATGCTGTCGTAGCCGCCGGAGGGTCTTTGTAACACCAAAATGTCCCACGCCAGGTAACCCATGATGGGCCTCTAACACTTGTTCTCTTAAGTCCTTCGGGACTACTACTTGCCACCGGGGCTCTCCCGTTGCCGGCTCCAGCCAGCACCTCTTCAGCACCCCTTCCTGCAGCTTCACTCCCGGCCATTGGGACCACAGGTTACGCACTGTGGCACCAGACTACACCATCCCTCCTCCAGCCACCGAATGACCACTGAATGACCACCTTCAGCTCGGGGTCTTTTGACAGGAGTTCTTGCCATCCCCCCCCCACTCTCCGGTAGTAATGCACAACACTCAACGCTTCCGGGTGACGTGTGGTCAGTCTCCCGGGACTCATTCCGCTCGCAGTGCTGACAATTAGGTGCACATGGCCTTCTTGAGAGTCCATCCGCATTGCCATGGACCTCCCCGGCTCGGTGTTGGATGGAGAATTGGAAGGCCTGGAGCTGTTCAATCCATCTAGCCACTTCACCTTCTGGTTCCTTGAATGAGAGGAGCCACCGCAGGGCAGCATAGTCTGTGCGAATGGTGAAGGGTAGGCCACAGAGGTAGTGTCGGAAATGCCGTGTGGAGTCCACCACTGCTAACAGCTCCCGGCGGGTGACACAATAGTTCCTCTCTGGTCGGCTAAGCGTGCGGCTATAATAGGCTACCACCCGCTCTCCTTCCGGGGAAGACTGTGACAGTACAGCCCCAATACCCTCATTGCTGGCATCGGTGTCTAGGAGGAATGGCTTACTGGGGTCGGGAGCGACAAGAATTGGAGACTGGCATAGTGCCTGTTTGAGAGTGTGAAAGGCAGTCTCTTGTTCTGGGCCCCAATTGAAGGGGCTGCCCTTCCTTGTCAGTACATGTAGTGGGCTAGCTATTGTGGCAAACCCTGCGACAAAGCGTCGATAATAAGACGCAAAACCTAAGAATGCCCGCAACTGCCGGAGGCTACTTGGGGGAGGCCAGTCTCATACCGCGGCAATCTTGTCCTTCTCAGTCATGATCCCTGCCTGGCTTACCCGGTGTCCCAGGAAGGAGACTTGCCTCCTCAATAGTGTGCACTTCTCTGGGTGAAGTTTCAATCCAGCACCACTAATCCGGCCCAACACCTCCCGCAAATGGTCCAATACAGAGTCAAAGCTCGCTCCATGCACAAGCAAGTCATCAAGGTACATCAAACAATGGTTAGCGGGTACATCCTCCAGGACCCGCTCCATGAGCCTCTCAAAAGTGGCTGGCGCATTACACAGTCCAAAGGGCATTGTCGTGAACTGCCACAACCCCCGGCCTGTAGTGAAGGCGGTCTTGGCTCTGTGCTCTGGGGCGACGGCCACCTGCCAATATCCACTCCGGAGGTCTAAGGACGAGAACCAGGTGGAGCCAGCTATTAGGTTGAGGGACTCATCAATTCGGGGTAATGGGTAGGAGTCTTTGCTGGTTCTGTCATTGAGTAGGCGGTAGTCTACACAAAACCTCCAGGTGCCATCTTTTTTGGGGACCATAACTACTGGGGAGGCCCATGGGCTATCAGAAGGCTCGATGATGCCGGCCGTCCTCATTTCTCGGAGGACCTGCTCTGCTGCGACCTGTTGGGCAGGGGTCTCTATGATGTGTTGCACCAAGTGAGTATGACCCACATTGTTAGGAGTAGCAGGTGTTGTTCCGAGTCCAGGCCCTCACAGCTTTTCTCCCAAATATTTCTAACCAGAGTGAGGGCTGCAGATTCTTTGTGGCAGTCAGGTTGAACCAGAGCGGTTTGACTAGTGGGCTCCATTGCATGCTTTTGAGGAGAAGCGGGGCATTTATGACACTGTTGGCGGTCCCTCCTCTCGGGGGCCTCTGGTGAGCGACTGTCAGTGGCAGGCATATTAGGGGGGCTAACACCACCCTGGGTGCCGGGGAGGAGGGGGATGAGCTTTCCGCCTTGGAACACAACAGTCTCATTCTGAAAATCAAGCAGGCCCCCTGCTATACGAATAAAATCCATCCCGAGCAGACACTGTTCTTTGACTCTGGCAACCCAGACTGAATGGTAAACAGAGTAGTCGCCCACCTGTATAAATACATCGCTGGTTCCCAGCATAGGGGCCTTTTCTCCTGTGACTGTGATCAAGGGGACGTCTGTGGCTTGTGGCTTAATGTCGGGGGGGAGAAGGTCAGGGTGGATAAGTGTAACAGTGGAACCAGTGTCCAGCAAGGCGCTTGTTAGCCGCCCCTCAACCCACGCATGGACATGACTGCAGGCCGATGCATGGGGGGTGGGAGTTATAAGGGTGTTAATTAGGGGACGGGCGCTTTGTTCGATGGGGAAAAGGGTGGGCTGGCCCGGGATGTTCCCCTCTATGCCGGGCCCGGGTGGTTTCCTGACGTTGAGAATTTTATGGCGGAGTTAGGGACGGGGCATTGGCGTTGGATGTGGCCCCTCTGGTTGCAGCGCCAGCAGGTTTGTTGTTCTATGCCGTCAGGGTGGTTTGGGCCAGGGGGAGCAGTGCGGGTTACAGTGGCAGGGGCATGGTGGGCCCGCAGGCTGAAGTGCTCGCGTTTGGGGGCGGGGTGCTACTATGGGCTGGTAAGGGCTTCCGAACCCCTCAATTTCCTCCACTGCGAGTGCTCGCTCTAAAGCATCCTCTAACGTCTCTGGGTTCATGAGTCGCACCTGTTGGCGGAGAGGAGGTGGCGACAAGCCGTGAATAAATGCCTCTTTTGCTAAGACTAGCCTGGTAGCTTCGTTGAACTCTGGGTAACTCTTTTGAGCTAGGTACCGCAGCTCTGCTGCAAACACTCCCAGTTTTTCTCCAGGTGCTCGGACACGCTCATTGAACCGCCGCCGCATGATGACAGCTGGCGTCGTGCACCCGAATCGCCGTTCTAGAGCCACTGCTATCACTCGGGGGCTATCTAGTTCAGCTACCGTAATGTCCCGCAGAACATTCCTGGCCTCTCCCTCAAGCGCTGCTGTAAGCTGGACTGCACTCTCTGCAGGTGACCACTGATTAGCAGCTGCTATAATTTCAAATTGAGTCCAGTATGTTTCCCATGAGGTAAGCCCATCATATCTGCCTACTTTAAGGTGCCTCTCACGTCTACCCATAGGGGGGCTGGTGTACCCTGAATGTCCAAGCTGGACAAAGCAGAAGTGATTGCAGAAGCAATTGGGCTTACTCCATTCTCATCCTGGCTAGCGGCTGTAGCGCCATCAGTCTGCCGGCGGTTACTGAAGCTCATTTCAGGGGCCTGGTAAACGGTCTGTGAATTTCTCTGCATGGCATAATCAGTCTGCATTCCAAGGACATGGTTTGGCTGAAACTGGTGGTTAGTCCCAAGAAACACGTTGTTATCAGTGGCTTTTGGCGCTATGCTCACTGCTGGTTGGGTTACAACACAATCTGTGATTCACAATCCTACTTTTAATTGTATACACATTCCTGCACGCTACATGAGATCACAACATCAGTCTTCTGTTTCTTTCCGCAGAAAACACGTAGCTACAAATTCAAGCATGTCAAGAGCCGACGTAATGGCCTTATCATGAGCAAAAATAATCAAGTTTTTCTTTCGCCCGTGTAAGATGATGCGGCGGAAGGGGGTTAAGACGCGATATCAGTTTATATATGATAGCTGTCACTATTGCCTAATGAAGGTAACGTAATGTGATTATTACGTTTCTGCTTTTAATAAAACATTTTAAACAAATCTACTCTACTCGCTGTAGTTCGCTACTTGGCTATACCCCATGACATGCCTGTACTGCACCATGAGCCACATCTGGGGTGTTTCTCAATATCAAGTCCGCACAAGTACGGACTTGTGGACTTGTGACGCATGTAGTGTCAAGTGTCCCGACAAAAGGGCACTTGCAGAAACACGTTCTTGTGAATAGGATGACGTCCTATAACGGGCCAAGTTCTGTTCCAAAGCTAAGAATGCAAAGAAGCGAGGACAATCAAAGATCCCGGAAATGTACTTGATCTGCCCCAAATGGTGAGGATGAAAACTCGCCAAACAAGTTCTCGAACTTGGATATCCCATCATTCATTGCGCAAAGCGATGACAAACGACACGGGGGAAGCTTATACACTGGAATGTCAGGAGAAGTTGCTGCCTGGTTTGTACTATAGATCTGTTTGTACCTATTTTCTAGAGTGTATGGTTTGTATAGCGAAACCACAGTCCAAACGTGAGAAGCAGGCATTGCATGTCAATCAGGCTATACAGAGCTCTGAAGCAACGGTGCACAAACTGATAGCGACCCAAATTTGGCTCTCCTGTACACAAATGTGTAGGCTACATTACAATGCAAACAGGCCTATAAAAAGTGGTAGTCGCCAATGTTAATGCTACTGTATTTGTAAAAATAAATGCTAAAAAATGAAAATTACTTAACACATTTTTTTACTGTTCACATTTGACTTTCATATGATCGCGTAAAAGCCTACTTTATTTATTCTTGTTTTGGCGCGTCATTCCTACTGCACTCCAGGAGATGGCACCGATTCACCAAAAAGCTGATAACAGTAGCAGCCGTCTGTGTTACAAAGCTAGCTAGGTTATTACTTGTATATTGCTCTTACAACAACATAATATTAACGGCTTTAGCTAATCATCCTGTCCTTTTGACATACGATCTATATTCAAAAATGTATACATTAATTAAAAATGTTTGGTTTCATCCTACGGGTTTCTGTCTTGCAACTTTGAGCACTTTCCCCCATTATGCTTCATTGATAAAGCCTTAAATTTCACTATATGCTTTTTGTGATGAATTGCCTGCTAATTTCAGCAACTTTTCCGCCTTCATTTAGCTTTTAGATAGCCTATTAAAGCATGGCTATTGTCAGCAGTTGAACAATGAGTTGTTAATTAATTTGGTCGTGAAAAGTATGGATCGATATCCCTGGGACATCGCTAAAAAAACGACTTTGTGCACCCCTGCTCTGAAGGACAGAATGCTGCTTAGGTATACAAACATGTTTAAAATGATTTAATTCGTCATTTTCATTCGTAGAAAGATTGCAGCCTCATTTATTGATTAAACGAGATAACTAAAAATGTAGCCTAGCCTAGTTGTAAGCGATGTCCCCATGATGCCGTCTCATCTGCCATCACGAAATGGGATATCCAAGTCCGTTCTCGTCAATGTTGCCAGAAGCCTGAATTAATTCCCCTCCCTAAAAAAATTCTGAAAACCCCCCATCTTCAATTGACTCCCATACAATTTTCTCACAATGCATCCCCCATTCCTCCTTTTAAAATCCACTATGAACTTTTTAATGGCACCATTTTTTAAAAATCCCCTACATTTAGGGGTTAATCCCCCAGTCTGGCAACTCTGTGTTGGGAGAGGGTGCATCCGATGCACCCTCGCGTTCTTGGAACAGAACTTGGCCGTTAAATATTACGTCACACAAGTTCACAAGTCCGCGAGAAACACCCCTGGACTTAAGATTTTTTTTTAAAAGATAGAGATAAAAAAAAAACGTGACGAAAAATCATACAGAAAACAGCTGCCGGTTTTGAAGAGACTACCCCCCTCCAGCCTGTACCGTGACCACTGTATCGTGATACGAATCGTAGCCTAGCCTGCATCCCTAATAGCTAGCTAGCTTTATATCTTTGATTTAATAAATGTCAATAAACACACATTCATTAGACTTACCTCTGTATTTTCCTCCTCCTCCTTTTTTCTTTTTATCCCCTGTGCACTAGAAGTCTTGGTGTTGAATCTTCATGTTGAAAACCGACCGTTCTAATTTCGAAATCGAAATGGATCTCTGACTCTGCCTTCCACAGTGCTGCTGTGAGCTGGGCAAAACCAAAAAACCATGGAGGGGGGCGTTTGGATCTGAGAGGGGGGGGGGGGGGGCGCCCAACCTTTTAATATTTAGTATTCTATGAAATATTTATAAATATATCCCCCCCACAAAAAATAACGAGCCACTGAGCGTACCTTGCATATAGGAAGGACCGGCTCTGCTCTCACTCATAAAAAAAAAACACGCTAGCTCAAGCTGCTGCCGAGAGAATGTCTGTTGTTGGGACGTACGTTGCAAAGCTAAACGTGTAGCATGCGTATAGGCTACTACAACTCCTGGCTCAACTATTTGACCCAAATCCCCCATTCTGCAGGAAATACCACATATAGCAATAATATACCCTAAAACATAAATTCAACAATATTTCTTTAAACGTGACTTCATTAACCAATAAAATCTGAATAACTGCTCTCGTCTACAGTCAGTACTGCAGCTCACACTGAACGGTGTCATGCAGCGCGAGTAATAGTTTGTTTACAAAAAATATTCGACATAAACAGGCTAGCAAGGCCACAGTGTGAACAAAGTAAACAACTGATACTTTACTTAGCCTACCTCATCAGAATGTAAAATGTAGTTTTGTTTTAACATAAAAATACAGGAAATATCCACACCGTGCATGCAACGGAGGGAGTAGCAACAAGATAAGAATAGCCCAATCATATGCCAAAAAAGCGGTGAAAAGCCCTGCTCACTCAAATGCAAAATAAATATGCCAAATTCTTGTGTAATTATAGCATGTCATGCTACCTATATCTGCTACTAAATATGGTTTTAGATAGGTATTTAGACCCATAGATATGTATCCCTCTATACTGATGATAAGATAAGTAATCCCCACTTGAAAATGATGCAGAGGGGAGTTTCATGAGCCAAAACAGTTGATTTGTAGTTAAATGTATAATTATTTTATGATTTACAGCAGTGCTCAATCTAGCCATTTTGAATACATTTGGAGACGCTAAGGGACAGCAGGGTACATTGCCTATATTTCACATCATAGATCCATAGTAGGTGTGCCTTTCACTCTCAGATTTTGCACACGTGGAGTTTCTGATCCAGGAAATGTACAGTTTTCAATTGTGATGGCTGTTAGAAGAATAGCAGGCAGCACACAGAACATTTTTCATCATAATAAAGTCACAAACATTTCACAATCACACTAGTCACAATCACGATTGCCCGGGGCAGGTAAAAAAAAAAGGAGAAAAAAAAGCATTCAGGCAGGTGGGCTTTACTTAGTGGTCGCCTGATCGACAAGTGTTTTTTTGTTTTTTTTCTGCGACCCATCTCTCTCAAATTTAGCCTAAATATGGTTATGAGATGCCATTTCATGATTATGCGACTCTGCAGATGCGTGTTTCTCTGCACTGTCTGTGCAGCTTACAACATTAGGAGTGTTCGCGAGATGTAGGCTAAAACTTTGAGCTCCACACTATGCATTATGTCGCATTTAAACAGTTCACCCGGCTCCATAGGGCGCATTGTGATAGGCTAGCACACCGATAGCTTGGCTTTGCTTTAGAATTCACCTCCTGCCTCTCCGTTCTAGCGATCAGGATCACAACATTAATTTTCTGAAACCTCCTAACGCAGGCCAAGTGCCTGGCATTACTGGCAAGAGGGCTAAAGTACCCACGGCCACAAGCGCCACAAGCCTACCTCAAAACACAACTACGAAGATGCTGGACGTAAGCATAAACTTGTGGAGAGTTGGAAAAAGGAATTTTCTTGGCTTGCTGTTCTGCACTATGTGCGGGGATTTTCTGAGCCACGGTGACGCGACAGAATTTTTTTTTTGAACCTTTTAAAATTAATTTCCTGATTCCCTGCACTTCTTTTATTTATAAACATTTTGGAGAAAGAAAAGATTTTTTTTCAAAGCCCGATAGGCAAGATTTCAGATGCTTTCATATAAGCCATAGTAGGCTAATCAGTAGCTACATTAGTAGATAAAATAATTGTATTACATTTTAAACCCACGCACCCCCCCCCCCCCCACCACCATTTTATAGAAGGACAACTTTATTTATGCCCAATAATACCAAATCATTATCTAATCTTATATGGAAACAACAAGTATATTAATGATGTGCATGATATTAATTTCAGTCTCTTTCTATTTTCTATTTACATGTAAAACTAAGATACTGTAACCAGCGCATCATTTTCATTTGTATTTCTACTTTCTTGTCTAATGAAGCTAATGCACGATTACCTATTACGTTTGAGCTTCTAATAAAAAAATTTAAATAATCTACTCGCTAGCCTGCTTGCCTACCCCATGACGTGCTATGCAACATGAGCCACATCTGGACTTCGGGCAGGTAGGCCATTTCACAAAGTGGAATAAGGAAATTCCAGTGCAAAACAAAACACAATGGCAGTGTCCTACCTGGGAATCAAACCTGTAACTGGTTACAAGGCCAGTTCCTTAACCATTATACTATACTGCCACCCCCAATGGCTTTCTCGTGAGCAAGACTAACCAGATTTTCGTTTCGCCTGTGCAACATGGTACGACACGAGACAACGTGGAGAAATAACTTTTGCATGCTGCAGACATGAAACTCCTATTTTCAAACAGTCACCGGACATTGCAATAACTTTGGCTGTGTTTTTCCCGCAAAAGTCTATAACCCATGTTGCCCTGTGTCTCTAGTTTTATAGAAGGATAGGCTATGATTTGTCAGTAGCCTAGCTGATGGCCGACGTCATATTTATCGGATAAAAGTTTTTCTGGACTTGGATTTGGGGGGGGGGGGGGGGGCATTTTGAAGAGGATGTAGAAAAATGGAGCTCATATACAGAGCGGTTTGAATATTTTATAGAAGCAAATGGGATTGCTGCAGACAAGGGAGTGCCCACATTTTTGAGTGTGATAGGACCAAAATGTTTTAATCTGTTAAGCAGTCTATTACAACCAGAAAAACCTGGAACAAAAACATACCAGGCAATTGTGGACATTTCTCTCCCAAACCCCTGGTCATCGCTGAGAGGTTGAGGTTCCACCTCTGTTATCAAGAGGAAGGGGAGTCAGTGACCATGTTTGTTGCTGTACTGAGGAAGCTTGCAGAGCACTGTGAATTTGGGGATGTGCTCACCAACACGCTCAGAGACAGGTTAGTGTGTGGGTTAAGCGAAGCTACACAGAAAAGACTACTAACTGTGAGTAATCTAACCTTAAAGAAAGCTATTGAAGTGAGTGTTTCAATGGAACTGGCAGCTAGAGAAAAGTGCACCAAGTTGGAACTGTGAAACGCAACCAAGGGCCGTGTTTCCGGTGCGGGAAAACAGGACACCTAGCCTCGACATGCTGGTGTAAGGATATGGACTGCCGCAGTTATGGTAAAAAGGGCCATATTGAACGTGCCTGCAGAAACAAGAAAAGTACAGAGAAAATGTCAAAAATGGATGGCAGAAAAGAAAGCTAAATTTAAAAAAACAAACATGTTCGCTCTGTTGAGCCTAACAACACAGAGGAAACTGACACTTCAGAGGAGGACTTATTATAAGGACTCACAGTAAAAGGGGCTCACGTGGCTACTGGGTCTCACCCTTATTGGAGGGGCAACCGGTACGGATGGAGGTAGACATCGGGGTAGTAGTATATATTCTGTCAGACACCATCTACCAGAAAACACTAAAACACCTTCCACTTCAATGTGCTAAAATAGTGTTGAAGAGGTGAAAGTGTACCCTTGAGAGGCCTAACAAAGGTCACAGTTCAATTAAATGGACAAACTAAACAGTTGCCACTTTATGTCGCTAAAGGAGACTACCCCTTATTGCTGGGGCGTGCATGGCTTGAGAGAATAAAACTGGACTGGCCATTAGTGCACATGATGACAAATGAAGACAAAGGCCTATCCTCCATCTTAAAGAAGCACGCAAAAATGTTTTGAAGGGCAGCTGGGTAGCATGAAAGACATCACAGTGAAACTCAGTGTTAAAGCAGATAGTAAGCCAAAGTTCTTGAAGGCAAGACCTGTGCCATATGCTATTCGACCAAAAGTTGAAGCTGACTTGGATGCCCTAGTTGAAAATAAGAGTACTAGAGCCAGTCAGTGTAAGTGAATGGGTGACACCCATTGTACCCGTCCTCAAGAAAGATGGATCAGTTAGGTTATGTGGGGACTTTAAGGTCCACGTCCTCACATTGAGGACTTTTTTGCAAAACTTGCCGGGGGCCAAAAGTTTAGCAAAGTTGACCTGAGTCAAGCCTATTTACAAATGCACGTAGATGAACAGTCACGAGATATACTTACCATTATAACACACTAGGGTCTGTTTTGCTACTGTCAACTTCCTTTCGGCATCACATCTGCTCCAGCGATTTTTCAACGTGCAATGGACCAGATCCTGAGTGGACTGAAAGGAGTTCAATGCTATTTGGATGATGTACTGGTGACCGAAGCCAATGATCTGGAGCACCTGCAAAACTTGGACACAGCCCTACAGAGACTGAAGGACTACGGACTCAAGGTTCGCAAAGACAAATGGAACTTCTTTCAGTCCTCAGTTGAATACCTTGGACATATATATAGATGCCACAGGCCTTCATAAGGCTCCAGCCAAGGTGAAAGCGATCTTTGAGGCCCCAGCACCAGAGAATGTTAGTCAATTACATTCCTTTCAGGGGTTGCTGAACTACCATGTCAATTTGTACACAACTTAGCATCTATGCTGAAACCGTTACATCAGTTGTTATGTCTGAATAAGAAATGGAAATGGACAAAGGAGTGCCAGGAGGCATTTAGCAAGGCGAAAAACACCCTCCTGAAGTCAGAGGCTCTGACGCACTTTGACTCTGCACTGCCGATCCAACAAGCCTGTGATGCATCATCATATGGTGTGGGGGCTGTCTTATCTCACATCATGCTAGACAGCCAAGTGAAGACGATAGCATTTGCATCAAGAACTTTGAACAAAGCTGAAATTAACTATGCCCAAATATAACGAGAAGCCTTAAGCATCGTTTTTGGCATCCATAAGTTTCATCAGCATCTATTCGGAAGGAAGTTGACTCTTCTAACTGATCACCGCCCTCTGACAACCATTTTCGGACCATATACTGGTATTCCTCCATTGGCAGCCAGTAGGATGCAGAGGTGGTCGCTGTTGTTGTCTGCACACTCCTACGACATTAAGTATCGGAAGTCCGCTCTGCACGGAAATGCAGATGGCCTTTCCAGGTTACCACTGCCTGTGATCAAAGCTGAATGGACATCTTCTACTTTCAGCAGGTGGAAAGCGCACCTGTCATTGCTTCTGGTGGCCTGGTGTGGACAGACAAATTGAGGAAAAAGCCAGAGCCTGTTCCTCATGCCAGCGTATCCCCAATGTGCCGCAGCGCGTCCCACTTCACCCCTGGGACTTTCCTGAGGAAGTATGGCACCGTATTCATATAGATTTTTGAGGAGAAAATGTTCCTCATGGTTGTCGACGCACATAGTAAGTGGCCAGAGGTTGCCATAATGCGATCAACTACTGCGGAGAAGACCATCGGGAAACTGGGGGAGATCTGCAGTCGATTCGGATTTCCTAGCCAACTAGTTTCCAATAATGGACCACAATTCGTAGCACAGGAAATGGCAACATTTCTAAAAATGAATGGCATACAACATATTACAGCTGCACGACACCATCCTTCCACAAAGGGACTTGCAGAACGGTTCATGCAGACCATGAAACATGCTCTGAAGGCATCTCAGGGCCAAGGTACGCTTCACCAGCACCTGCACAGCTTCCTGTTGTTTTTCTTTAGTTTGCAACAAAATACTGAGAGCTACATAATTGAAATCGGTAATATTTTACTTATTGCATCCAGTGTTTTCCATAAGCGACGGCTAGGCCATTACACTTTTCCAGCCGGCTACTTTTTTTAACAGTAGCCAACGATGCCCACTGATGTTTCGTTGCAACAGGCAAAATTTGCAATGGAATTAATGAAATGACAGTGAAACGCTGTCTCGCGTCTAGGTGAAAAACTGGCTAAAGTGAATGTTTTTTAACCAGCTAGGAGGTAGCCAGATAGATCCGAGTAAAACCTTGGCTAAATTAGGGCTAAACTGAGCTAAATTTACACGTTCATTATTATTTCATGGGCGACGCAGTGTGTACTGTATATATAGGTTATATTACATTTTTTGTCTTGCTTTAAATAAAATGAAACTGTCTTGTTTCATTTAAGCCATGTTCCAAGTCTCTGTGATGCTCACACTTGGAGTTGTAAAGCCTTAAATAGAACACCCCCTAAATAGGGGAGAATTGAGCAAATATGGCATCAGCGCAAAGGGATTAAGATAGTGGGGTGCGGGTCGTTTATGAAAAGGGCAGGATCTGTTGAAGAAAGTGGGCTGCAGTTGGTTTAAAGCCAGGCATACACTGTGCGAGATTTGAGCCGATTTAGGATATCCCAGACGATCCCAGATAAACTGTAAAAACTTGGGCCGACATTCCAGCTCATCGGCTGTCGTTTCAGTTTCGTTGGATTTCTGGCATTTTGGCCAGTTGTATTGTAGTGTGAGCAGGGTCCTGAGCCGATTTCCCAAAATACGTTGCCTGTTCCTCACTGCGTCTGCGCATTGCAATCAATCAGTATAACATTACAATGTATCAAGAGTACGCCGGTTCTTTTAAATTGCATGCAATCAGTGCTAATCCAGTTCAAGCGCCCGGGCGCTTAATCAAACCCTCTCAGTATTTCACTGCAACAGAACACATGGCCTGGTAGTCTATTTGCAATGTCGAAAAGACGTTGCGCATTGTGTGGAGTCAATGCAGGGATGCCTGCGCAGTTTCAACGTTTCAGCGCACAGTATGGCAGTGGCGGATTAAGGGGGGGGGCTGACTGGGCTGAAGCCAGGGGCCCCCAAAATTAGTTAACAGAAAAAACAATTGTTTGTGTGTAAAATAAATTTCATACCTAGATAGACCAGATGAGGAGGGTTTAGAGTTAGAGTTTATTCAAATCTTCGACCCATCTGACCAATCTTTTTTTTAAAAATACATACCATTATTTTAACACTTTTAACCCTATTTACTTTGGCCCATTTGGCCCAATTTTCGTCTAGTTTTTACTAGTGTCAATTAAGTGCCAATATCTCAAAAACTATTCACTGCACATCCATGGGTGAAAGTTTGAATGAAAGAAGAGGCTTGTACCATTCAGAAATTTGGAACAGAATAAATGTATGTCAAAGTGGTCACATACAGTTATATATATATATATACAAAATACACATAAGAATACAAAAAAAAGTACAAAACGCCTTGTGCTTTTACAGTTTATCACTGAATATCTCAACTTCAAAGTACTGGAGCAAGCCAGAATTGCTTATACTAGTGCACAATATGTTGTCCACTTGTGTATACAATTTGGTAAAGATATCTACAGGCTTTCCTTATGCATTGGTATTTTTACCAAAACGGGGCCCAGGTGTCCCTAAACCTTTCCAAACCTCGCCAAATATAAAACATGTGCATATCTTTCTGTCTAGGCATGTCAATCATCAGAAAACTTTATTTTTCTTTTAAAACATTTTTTGTAATACAGAATGTGAAGAAAATTAACCTACACATGTTTTGTGTTTATGTGTATGAGGGTATTCTCTTACAAAGCATGCCAAAAAGTGCCCAAATACCTCTCCGAAAAGGATTACTTACCCTAAAGTTATCCAACCAATCTGCTTTATATTTAAAATGGCACTGTACTTAGATTAAATTAGATTTACCAGAGCCCCATAAGCCAGCAGAATAACAGGTTTATCTATAACAAGCCTTCAGCATGACTTTTTACAGCAAAAGTAATGAATTATACATCACTTTATTTGGTAAACCTGTCTGTTACCACTGTCCTCCCTGAAAAAGACAGATACATATACATTACTAAGTAGAATCACTAAAAAATGAGAACACTAATTATCTCAAAAAGACATATGGCAAGTATTACAATTAAGTTAAAAAAAAAATTATAATTTTTATAAATAAAAATATATATATACACATATATATATATAATATACACACACATACATATATATATACGTATATACATTAAAAAATCTTACATCCACAGTACGTCTGATATTAGCACCAACATAATTAGCAATCGTAGCTAACTAGGATTTATGAATTAGTTTGTCAGCTTGCACAAACTAAATTACATTATTATAATACTGTAATGTCTTGAACGAACTGTGAAATAAAGTACTGAGAATGGATGTAGTTTCATGCGTCAATTCAACAACTAGCCCTTGTGTTGGTTGCTACACAAAGAAACTGCGAATGAACAGTACAAAACAAACCCCCTTAGCAGGAGCTCCTTACCAGCCTGTGACAACATATAAGCTAACTAGCGAACTTCTGCGAGAATCAATTTATCACCAAACTAAAAATACTCTAGATAATAGCGCTCCATACTGTTAATGATTATGATGATGATGATAATAACAATAATAATAATAATAATAATAATTTGTATTATATATTTTTAAAAACACTTACATGTCCAGACACGGGTCCATGCCACAGAGTCATTGCTATGCCTGAGCACAGACTTCTTCACCTCCGGGACACTGCGGTGGAGCACCTCCAAAACCTGAGCAACCGTGAAATAAGCGCTCTTCTTTCCACCGTTGATTGCCACGTTCGCGTATAAATGTATAAAATAATCGTAATCGTTGAAGCAGCAAAGACATGACCAGCGCAATTACACCATACAGCAAACCACGTATGCGTACAGAGAAAAACTGGCCTATGACGTACATACAGCTCACAAAAGCGCTACACATTGCTAAATATCATCTGGATAGGCTAAAAACGTACTTGTACAGCAATCCAGTCCATCCCTACCAGGATAAACTCAGTAAAAATGGCCACAGGCGTAATCTGATCCCGTTTAAAGCTGAGAGCGCACAGCCGATTGCCCTATGGGCTGTCGTTACGCATGGATACAGCGCCGTTCCCATTCGCTAGAATATGACATATTTTACATAGTTTAAAAGGGCAGGAAACCCCGTAGAAGATAAACTACGTGGTTTACGTTGTATCATCCCTGAAGCAGTCTAGTAATGTTTTTACGCAACGGTAGTAACGTAGTACAAACGCAAATGCGATGGGTTCGCACCATGGAAATCCAGATTTTGCTGGAGAATGGATAAATGGATTACGAAAAAACGTTCAAGATTCTTCAGAAAACAGTTATAACTGCATAACCAGGTATAAAATTTGATTGATTAAACATGTTTATCAAGAGATCTTGTAGAAAACAAAATATATTGAAAGAAAACTGGAAGAACATCGGTTGTATGCATAGTGAAGTGAGCACGGGGAAAAAACACATAATGTTCATTTATACAACTTTTCAGTAACATAGAATTGTTCCTAAATCGGATCTTGATTTTTTAGCGTGTAGAAACTGTACCAAGAGTTTTTTTGATATGCATTTTATTGCCTGTGACTGCGGCGAGGTGAAGGCTGTAAACAGTGGGTTGGGCTATTAGCACCCTGCTGCTTTATGGCTCTGTAGTGTAACCTGAGAGCTGATAAGCATATAAACTAATGTGTTCGCAGGCTGTGACTGTTTTTAACAATTTTGCGTCGAAGGTTCCGTGTTTTATTAACGTTATAATTTAGAATTTAAGAGAAATATGAACACTATAAAAAATTGGGACGCATGCGTCCCACCACTAGGGGGCCAAAGCCTATAGAGTTAATAGAATTTTGCCTCACAACATTAAAC
The DNA here is from genome assembly GCA_029718625.1 of Synaphobranchus kaupii. Lineage (NCBI taxonomy): Eukaryota > Metazoa > Chordata > Actinopteri > Anguilliformes > Synaphobranchidae > Synaphobranchus > Synaphobranchus kaupii. The sequence continues at coordinate 8,993,711 of CM056386.1, read as the reverse complement.
GGTCTATATATCTGTAGACATCAATGTATTGTAATGTATATAACATATCTATAAACATGTATCTATGTATTCCTTATTTTAATGAATTCATTGTGGGTTCAAATCTATAATTGGTTGAAATAGGCTTACAATGGGAAATTATTTAGGCTAAATCACTTAAAATAAGAATTGTGTTCCAAATACAAAAAACTACCATTTATGATACTTGTTGCTATCTATTTATGATACGCCTATGGCAAAAATGAATGGAGAAAATATTTAGAACCTTTGGGTGTGCTTTTGGACGTCAGGGTACTTTAGGACTTAGTCCAAAAAATGTCAGCTGCTTTCAGCATGCTACTGACGGAGACTTATGGAGCTCAATCACTGACTAAAGTATTTGAATTTGAATTTAAGATATTTGAATTATATACGTGTGACTTTTCATAAACTTGAATTTTTTTGTGCTGTATTTCATAAATTTGCATTTAAACAAAGATTGAAATTCAGATTTTAAAAATTCTGATCCATAAATACAAATCTCTCTGATTCAAATTTCTGAAATTCAGATTTTAAAAATTCAGATCCATAAATACAAATCTCTCGGATTCAAATTTCTGAAATTCAGATTTTAAAAATTCAGATCCATAAATACCAAGCTAGGGAGGTCAAACCCGTTTTCGTGATTTTTCAGAAAACATATTTTGCCAGCTTATTTTTCCTGTATATTTTCCTAAATGCTACAATATAATCAAATAACAATATATAAATCGCTAGCTTGTCAGAAAAAGGACGTTTGTTCGCTTTAAAATTAGCCCGTTTCACTTCCGTGTCAGCCTGGTCTCACTCCCAAGTCGTCACATAGCGACGCTTGGGCAGCTCCTACGGCGTCATCCTTTAGACGCAGAAGGAGGCCTTTTGCGTCATTATTTGACGCACTCGTCTCGAATTTACGAATCCTACTATGGCGAAGGCTTTGCTCATGATAACCGACTGCGAGCATGCCTGCTCAGTCTTCGCCGTGTCCGCGGAGATCTTTTTGAGTTTGTGATTCCCGTACCCCACCCCCAACCCCTAAACATAACCTCACAGGAGTTCATGTAACTCGGGCTCATGCCCGAACTGTTAAGATAGTGGGCGAGCCCGACCACAAGAGTTCACGTAACTCTCTACCAGATGAAGAAAAAATAAAAATAAAAAAGCATAATATTGAAGTGCCACAACCAAAGACAAATTATGTGGCCACAACCGTCAATATACGACGCAAAAGGCTGCGTCTATATACGACGCAAAAGGCTACCTTTGGCGTCACATAGCGACGCTTGGGCAGAAGCGTCGCTATGTGACGAGTCCGCGTGAGACCACGTTGTCCGTGTAATCACTCTCGTTGGACGGAAACACATCATCATCTGTGCTGCTTTTAGGATACCGTTATCCCTATTTTTTCAACAACGAGAACCGATATTTTGCGGTATTCGTACAGGAAAACTAATATACTCTACACATTTACTCACATGTATTGTTATGGCGTGTTGTATTTAATTAAATATGTACTCCCAAAACGCCATACGTGCCAAACGTCTCAGTTTCAAATTTGGCGGGTCCCGCGGCTTCAGAATTCCACTGTATTCGCAACAGTAACATTGATTAGGCTACTTAATGCGTCTGGGTCTGACCAATTTTGACAATGCGCGGCTATTTCATAATTTGTTTATTAAACCCTATTGGCTTTGTTCAGGTAATGCATTCGACCATTCACAACTTGAGGACAGTCTATCCAATCGTGGGTTAGCATAGAGATAATTTAGCGAATAGCGATTGCATAATAAAGCTATAAATACAGTATTTGCGCCACAAAACGTTAGTTTTTATTTCTATTGACAGCATGACCGATTGCTCATTACCACGCGTTTGGATCATCGGGAGCTCGCTTATCGCCAGTCTGCAGGCGCATTTAGGAGCATTTGGACTGGACCAGAACCTGGGGCTAGATTGCCAGATCACCTAGGCTGGCAGAGGGGGCAGAAGGTGGGAACACTTAATGCCTCTTCTCCGCTCGAAACGGGGTGACATCCGCGACGACTCAGATGTGATGGTGATTCACCTCGGTGGGAACAGCATTGGCACGTACGGAAATACAAGGATCAGCCTAATGCGGCGCATGTAGACAGACATCAGGGAAATCGATTTGCTATTTCCCAAAACCAAATTGATGTTTTCGGACATCCTCCCTCGCTGGAACTGGCGGGGTCAGACCGCGACTACCGGATATGGCCTTGAAAGGACCAGACGACGGCTAAACGGGGCCATGTTTGGCTTTCTGTCAGACATGGGTATGGGTTGCATTATGCATCCTAACATTGGCTTAAATCATTTAGACAGTGATGGGACACATTTAAATTTAGAGGGTAACAGGCTATTTCTTGACAACATTTACACAGCCCTGTCTGTTTACCGGCGATATGGTCCAGAGAAAAACATAGCAGCTAGCGACTTTAGCTGGCACTGGTTATCAGAATTCTCAATTTTTGGATTCGGAATCTATAAGGTGCATGTTCCCTTTTCATGTTATTTAAAAAAAAAACACCCATTCGCAATATTAAAATGCTTTATACCATACTGTAGACGAGATTTTGATGAAGATCTACATGTAAAAATGTCGTTGTTCATATGGAGTTTACCAGCGATATGGTCCAGAGAAAAACATAGCAGCTAGCGACTTTAGCTGGCACTGGTTATCAGAATTCTCAGTTTTTGGATTCGGAATCTATAAGGTGCATGTTCCCTTTTCATGTTAATTTTAAAAAACACCCATTCGCAATATTAAAATGCTTTATACCATACTGTAGACGAGATTTTGATGAAGATCTACATGTAAAAATGTCGTTGTTCATCTGGAGTTTACTGACCTAGCCACATCAGAAAACATTTCAGAGCACCTCTTTGCCAGCATATCTTGGACCAATCGGATTTGAACAATCGGGATGATGTCAAGACAGGGGTTGGCTACAATTTGAATAACATTTCATTTCACTATTACAAAATCCCTTCTGGGGTTATTTCGAATAAGGTGGGGAGCGCCTTATTTTTTTGGTGCCATTTTGCTTCTGAAGTGGCTGTAGAATTCTAAGTTCCGCAGGACGCGCAGCACATGCACATTCAGGACACCTAAATAGACGAAAGTATCGATACATACCGATCGATTAACACCTAAAACATTTCACAGTGAGTTTTTCTTGTAATAAAATGTGTATTAACGACTTCAATGTGGCTGGATGTTTTATAATGACCCCATTGATTTCGGTACAGTGTTAAGTATAGGCACAAATGCTCGTAAACAGAGTCAAATTAGCATAATAATATCTGGCTTCTAAAGTAAAAAAATTACATTGTTGAAGTACACTTCTGAAACAAATGAATAGCTCAATCTACTCTCGTTTAGTAGATTTCCTTGTTAAATGACATGTTGAAATGAGCCCAGACGTCAATTTTGTTTTTTGTTTTGTGTGTGGAATGCCCATTGTGATTACACTGCGGGCAGAACGTTCGACCTCCCTAACAAAGCTCTCTAATTCAAAGTTCTAAAATTCAGATTGAAATTCAGATTTTATGTTAACTAGGCCAAAGGTGAAGCATCCGGGCTTCCCAGGAAAAGTAGAAGCGTTCGGAACTGTCGAACTCGCATTTAGCCAATCACAGAGCTGCTAGACTTCAGCTGTTATATATATAATAACGCTGTTATTCATGCCGTAGTGCAGATGACGAGCCATAACGTTAACGAGGTAATTATATAGTTATATAGCCTACGTTAGTTATATACAGGGTTGATAAACACTCAAAGCGCTGTATTGCTACTAGTGTGATATACAGTATTTTGCGTTAGCTAAAGAACGGATGTAGCTACCTGCCTGCGGAAAACATTTTACAACCACTGTAGCTAACCATTGACAGCAAGCAAACATAGCCTAAGGCTGGCATAGGTAGAGAACATTAGCTAACGCAAAATAGTCACACTAGTAGAATACAGCGTTTTGAGTGTTTATCAACCCTGTATATAGCTAACAAACGTATATAACTATATACTTACCTGGTCCGTGTAACGTTTTTCAATTTGATTACCTGATGCATATAGGCTATCTCAAATTGATTCGCCAAGGTAACTCATGTGCCTGGCTTAGCAACCCACTGGATTTGCAACTGACTTGGCTGGTCACTGGCATCCTAGGCTGGTCACTCACGTACAAACACAATAAAAAACAAACACCAACCAACTCACAAAACATTTGTCTAAAAATGGCAAATGTAATCATAGTAAATAAACCATAGGCTATGCGAGTAATTGTGCAGATGTCAGTCAACAGCAACACTAACAGCATCAGTGTTTAGCCCAAATGTATCGAGGCTAGCCTACAGCAGTAGATGAATTGGATAAATCTGAAGGCTCATCCAATGACACAATGTCTAAAAGGCTACTGCCTACATTCTCAGCACTGAATAGTAGGATTGTTCCTGTCCAAAAGTTAAATAGTTCTGCCCCATGTTGGATTCTGACCGAGATCGCAGGGTATAGCCTAAGCAGGAATTCCATTGGGCTACCTAGATATCATAAAGTTTAATGCTCGATCGGTTTTGCATCATCATTCAAATATTTAAACAGATTTTTAACGTGGCAATAAAACCAGTGGACTGTAATAAATCAATTAGGAGCTATGGTTTTTATTTTTAATGGGGTAAAATGACATGTAGGTAGGCTAAATATTTTACTTTGACAAGCCAGTTGTGGATCTCTTATCCACGGTGGCCCCCTAGTGGTAGTCATCGACATCCCAATTACAGTAGGCCTATTCATATTTCTCTGAAATTATAAATTACAGGTTAAACCCCAAAAGTTCTGTAATCTTCATCTTGGCACAGTCACAGACAATAAAATGCATAAAACCCACCGTTTCTAGGCTACATCAAAAATAATTTTCCCATATAGGAACAATAATAGGCTAGGCCTACCTGATATTATTGAAAAGTTGTAGGCTATAAACAAACTTGCAGTTATAGTTTGCCAATGTCCAATGAAGTTGACATTTCCACAGTGACCACCTATCGCGTGTGGCTGTAATAGCCTACATTGCTGTGGATGTAAAAACATAGCCTACCTTTTAACGTAGGCCTATTCAAATGCTATAGAGCCTATAGCCTACACACAATAGGTTACATATAGGCTTATTGTGACAAATTTATCCTGCTGCAAATGTCTGATGATAGGCTATAGGCCTCTTCTTCAATTCGAAGTTTAAAACATGGATGTGCTGCAGTTAATCGTTTTTGAGATATGACACTTGGGCTAAATAAGACAAGTAGCCTAGCAAATAGGTGAAAATTGCTTCTGGTGGGCCAAAGTTAATGAGGTTAATGATTTCCTAAGTCCTTCGCTTGAATTGACCGACTGTTGCCTCGTGGATAGCTGCAGACTCAAACTGCAAATGCAAGAGAGATGATAAATTAGCCTAATTCAGAAATTGTAAAACATAAATAAATCGTCAATCCAGTGGGTTGCCATGCTAGGTACGCGAGTGACCAGCCTAGGAATGCCAATGACCAGCCAGGTCAGTTGCAAAATGCAAATCCAGTGGGTTGCTAAGCCAGGCACATGAGCTACCACCCTCGGCGAATCAATAGAGGGCTTCTCATTTACCACCACCCGGCTTACCAGCTGCTAGATCATTTGCCAGCTTCGAGTAAGATGCTCCTCTCAGTAGTCTTATTTTTGGCACTTATCCTGCACCCTGAACGTCAAGGTAAAAGGCTAAGCCAGCGACTAATAAGAAAGAAGTCTTTGTTATCGCTACCCTACGGTCATGGTTGAGTCCGTCCATTGATCGTTCATATTATAAACTACCCCGGTTTACCCACCCACGCCAATAATGCAATTTTCAACTTTCAAAAGACAAACGGTAAATCAAAAAATTAGAAAAACGAGTTTGAATGGTTAATTTTCCTTTTATTTCAGGGATAAAAAAATGGAAATTGAAATATTGAATCCAATTGTTAATTTTTCAATTTGAGATGCATCAGGAAATCAAATTGATAAACGTTACACGGACCAGGTAAGTATAGTTATATAGATACGTTAGTTATATACAGGGTTGATAAACACTCAAAGCGCTGTATTGCTACTAGTGTGACTATTTTGCGTTAGCTAATGTTCTCTACCTACACCAGGCTTACGTTAGCTTGCTGTCAATGGTTAGGTACAGTGGTCGAACTGTAAAATGTTTTCCGCAGGCAGGTAGCTACATCCGATCTTCCGTTCCTTTTCATTTATTATGAAGAGCTTTAATCCATAACAACACCCATTCTTTAGGACAAACTAAAGCCACGTTTATTCATGGAAAAAACAGGCTAAAACATTATAGTTTTGCAGGTAAGCATAATATTACTGAAATTTTTGTTTAGGCTAAACGTGACATATTGCATAGGCTACATAGGCTACGGTGAAATTAATATATTTTTTGAAATAAATGAAAAGGAACGGCAAGATTGTATGTACCTGCCTGCGGAAAACATTTTACAATTCGACCACTATTAGCTAACGCAAAATATATCACACTAGTAGCAATACAGCGCTTTGAGTGTTTATCAACCCTGTATATAACTAACGTAGGCTATATAACTATATAATTACCTCGTTAACGTTACGGCTCGTCATCTGCACTACGGCATGAATAACAGCGTTGCTGCACTTGCCGCCGCTAGCTGAATCTAGCAGCTCTGTGATTGGCTAAATGCGAGTTCGACAGTTCCGAACGCTTCTACTTTTCCAGGGAAGCCCGGATGCTTCACCTTTGGCCTAGTTAACATAAAATCTGAATTTCAATCTGAATTTTTGAATTTTGAATTAGAGAGCTTTGTATTTATGGATCTGAATTTTTAAAACCTGAATTTCAGAAATGTGAATCAGAGATTTGTATTTATGGATCTGAATTTTGAAAATCTGAATTTCAGAAATTTGAATCCAAGAGATTTGTATTTATGGATCTGAATTTTGAAAATCTGAATTTCAGAAATTTGAATAAAAGAGATTTGTATTTATGGATCTGAATTTTGAAAATCTGGATTTCAATCTTTGTTTAAATGCAAATTTATGAAATACAGCACAAAAAAATTCAAGTTTATGAAAAGTCACACGTATATAATTAAAATATACTAAATTCAAATTCAAATACTTTTGTCAGTTATTGAGCTCCATAGAGACTGCTCTACAAATTACACCAAAAGAATACATTGTAAGCTGCTGCGGGGCAAAAGAAATACTGAGCGGGGAGAAAGAAACAAAGTGTTTTTTTCGTCCCGCTCGTCTCTTGGTTGCATTCAACTTGGCTAGCAGCTAAGCCTCGCAAGAATAACAGTCGAAACCTATGCTGTCCTTTAGTCAACAGTTGTGTTAAGAAAATTATGCATGTTTGGAAAATTCTAAACATAAACACACTTATACAACTGAAAAACACTTCCGGTTTCGATATTTTACTTAAAGTGGTCAAAAATAACTTTGTTCTAGCACTCTGCCAAAATGAGACGCACGTCACTGGTTTTTTGCAGAGTGAGAGGGTTACACATGACACATCTGTGACATGCTGACTTATCTACGGCATTCGGGCTTCTGTAGTTTTCCTCCTCCTTTTCCTCCTTTCTGTAGTTTTTTTCCTTTTGTCCCAGTTCTCCTTATTGTTGTTTCTTAAATTCTTCTTAATACTAATACATTTATGGCAAATAATTTCTTCTTTGACTGTAGATTTTGAAGTTCAACAGATAAAGTCGCAGTTAATAATAATTATTATATTTTCACAAAAAAACGCTAAAAAAGACGCCAGATTGTTAGCAGGCTGCCTAAACGTACAATGTAATAATAATAAGTATGTGGATGAAATTCAATATAATTACAATTCAATTCAATAGAATTTCTTGTTTACTTACACTAGTAATCATTTTGATGGAAGGGCCCCTGTTTGAATTACAGCCAGGGGTCCCCTGCAACCTTAATCCGGCTCTGCAGTATGGCACAGATTACCAATGCTGCACGCTTTTTTCTTCTTGACATTTTTGTTTACACTAAACACCGGGGCTTGGGCGCGGTCATGTTTTTAATCATATCCAACTTTATTGGAAATTGTCAACACCCAGAACTGCCCTAGGGGGCCGTCTCATCGCACAGTCTGAGCACTCATGTCATGGGATGATATCGGATCGTCCAGTGTGAACACATACATCTTGGGCTTTGGTCCGACACGATCTACAACTTACTCATGCAGTGTGAGTAGTCATCAAAGCACACGATTTAGAAACTCGTACAGTGTATGCCCGGCTTAAGAAAGCGAGACAGACGGCTAAGACAGACTCTCTCACCCTGCAGTCTGTTTCTTGAGCTTGGAGCAGAGCAGCAGGTCATTAAACAGGAAGATGTGGCGCAGCTTGCGAGCTCCTTCCACCAGCTCCACCATAAAGCTGTCCTTCAGCAGCTGCCTGTTCTGCAGAGGAAAAACAAAGCCTGATAAAATAAATCAAGCAACCAAGCAGCCAGTCAATACAGCAATCAACCAATCCATCAATCATCCGATCAAAAAAAATCTGTCAACCAGCCAATCAACTAGTAATCAATTAACCAATCAACCACCCAATCATTCAAGCAACCAAATCAGCAATCAACTAACCAACCAACCAAATAGTCAACCAGCTAATCAAGCAACCAATTAATAAACTTAACCATCTAACCTATTCAGCAGTTAACCAACCAACCCATTAACCAATCAACTGATGAGAGAATGAGAATGTACTGAATTCAGACTGATCTGTTGGATAATTCTATCACAAGAGGGCAGTCAAGTTTCATTTTCCACAGAATGCACCTGAGCTGCTGAACCTTGGTGACTAATTCTGATGGGTGAGTTCTGCATTTATTGTGACATCAACTGAGCATGTTGGGCTGCAGTTGCTGACCTCACACCAAGCTTGTCCAATCACTGGGCTCCTTGGGCCCTGTGCTTGGATGCCATTACCCTTGAAAGCACCTCTAACGTCCGCAGCAGCGGCAGACATGCTGGGAGGTGGCACTGAGGTCTACCGCCCTCCTCCACCTTCATGTAGTCAGATTCCTTTTTACATTTTGAATGGTGCCCTTTTTTGGAAAGATAGACAGCCAGTGTGGTCAGATTCTGACATCCACTTCATCCACGGGGTGGATGTGTAATGCCCTTCCCACCCATGTTATTCCGTTTTTTTTCTTGTCTTTGCCCGGTGGTGCATATTCTCCCACAGGCTCTCTTTGTTTGCAACATGCATTTAAAAAGAAATCTTTCAAGCTTTATATTTCTGAGTGATAAGATCGCCAACAAACCAAGAACACACACAGAAAGGCAGTCTCTCTCTGACATGCACAAATATATACACACTCTTTCATTCTCACACACAGACACACATTCATTCACACATACAGTATATAACATAATGTATACACACTCTCTCTTTCAATCTTTCTTTCACACAAACACCTACACACATATTCAACATAAATGAAACAAGGATGCAAAAGACTAGAAAGCAGAGTACACTTCCTGTTCACAGTCTTGGATAGTAAAATAGGGAAAGGACAGTCTTTTCACATAGATATTGGAGAGGAGGGCCACCAATCACAGTATATTCAGATTGGGGGGGGGGGGGGGGGTAGTGGGGAGAATAGTGGAACTGACTACCCAGGGCCCCAACGTGGGGGGGGGGGGGGGGGGGCATACCTGTCAACCCTCCAGTAGTTCCCGGGTTTCTCCCGTATTTTAACCCCATCTCCCGCTGTCCTACAGTTTGGTATTTTTTCCCTTGAATCTCCCGTATTTTGCTTTTATATATATATACAATTGAATGTTGAATAATTAGAATCGGCCTGCTCAGGATGCTTCAGTAGAGCCGTGTTGCCAGTAAAGCCCTGCTATACCCACTCCAGTGCAGCAGGTGGCAGTATGCAGCACAGTACAGTAAGTAGCATACTTGTCTTCGTTCGAGTCTGAGAATTCTCGAAGTCCGTGAGAGCAGAGTGCTTGCAACATTGTTGCATTGCGCAAACTGTGAAGTTGTTGCCTGTACAGGACTTTGGCGAAATGTAACAAGATAAACTTTTCAGGGTTAATCAGAAAACAGCTGTAACTGAAAACACTGGGAAGTACTTGGTTTCCTAAACATATTTATACGAGAAATTCTGAAGAAAAAAATTAGGTGTCTTCTACAATGAAAGTGCATGGTACTGTATAGTACAGCAAGCAAGGGAAAACAGTGAATGCTTATTTTTAGGCTACAACGTTTTTAAAAAAAAATATCATTGTTTCTACATCTGAACAAGACTTTCTTAGCATGTATAAATGGTACATTTTACAGTCTGTGGCTGTGGCGAGACAAGGGTCTCAAACGGTAATTCCACCCAAAAATTATGTTTGATTTGTAGAAAATAGCTCTCCTCCTGATTAAAATGAGCTCTCTTTCTACCTATAGTGAGAGCAGAGATATAGCCTCAAACTACTGCGCATGTACCAGGTACCTGGTTTACTATAAACTATAATGGCAAGGCGCTTACAGTTCAGAAAACAGGTTGCCACGCCCACTGAATGACGTTACCAAAGTGGAGGCCGAAGGGCTGGGCATTTTACTGCAAGTCCTGCAGCTAGTGCCTGCCTGCAGCGCAGCATCTCTTCGAGACTAGAGCTATGTAACTTACTGGCAAGTTAGCCACTAATGTAACAGTTCTACTGAAAAAAAATACCACCACCATTAGCTAAGTATATAGAAAAACGTGGGAAATACGGCCATTAATTTAGCAAAACTTGCTTTTTTATCATCCAACATCTTTAGGAAATAACGTAGCCTAACAATGTAATTTTCTGACATTATAATAAAATAGCAATGATAGCTAGCTTGATCTACAATGTGTCCCTATTCAACAAGTGACAGACGGAGCATTTCTACCCTCGCTGGCTCTGCCTACATGCCTATGTAATTTACACTCCCACTTGACACCACTGTAGTCTTTAAAAAACAAGGTATTTTTCAAAATGAAGTATACCTCTACCGAATTTTAATATTCTTTATATTCATATACTTTATATTCAAATATCTCAGTACAGAAATTTTTTTTGGCCCAGCCACAAAGAGAGACTTAATTAGTTGCGCCTTGATCTGTTAAATACGTTGATCTGTTAAATGTTGTTTTTGGGTGGAATTACCCTTTAAGTGCTTTTGGCTGTTAATAGCACTATCCTATTTTATTGCCCTGCAGTAGGGGTTTCCCTGGGGTCCTGGCTAAATTCCCAACCTGGCTCTTTCAATCTGCCACCTAATCATCCCCCAGTTTAATTGGCTAAAATCATTCCCTCTCCACCTCAGCTGATGTGTGGTGAGCATTCTGGTGCAAAATGGCTGCCCTTTACATCACCCAGGTGGGTGCTACACATTGGTGGTGGTAGAGGCAAGTTTCCCCCTCATCATTGTAAAGCGCTTTGAGTCGCCGGTTGGTTAGAAAGGCGCTATATAAATGCAAGGCATCATCATCATCATCATCAATGTTTACAATTAATTACTACACTGTGGCGGCCCGCCACAGTTTCAGAATGAACCCAAAATATGTTTTTTACTTTCTTAATAATATTAGAAAGAAAAAAAGCAAGTCCACACACTGATGTGCATCCTCCTGCTCCACACTCATATTTCATAATAATAACAAAGATGTTGAAGATATGCTGGTAAAGGTTAAAGTATTTATCAAATTGACTGCGCCATTGTCATTCATACAGTCAGGTCCATAAGTATTTGGACAGTGACACAATTTATGTTGTTTTGGCTCTGTACTCCAGCACATTGGATTTGAAATGGAACAGTGACTATGAGGTTAAAGTGCAGACTTTCAGCTTTAATTTGAGGGTTTTTACATCCATATCGAGTGAACAGTGTAGAAATTGTAGCCATTTTTATACATAGCCCCCCCCCCCCCATTTTAGGGGACCAAAAGTAATTGGATATCTGGCAGCATAGTGATGGTTTGAGGCTAGTTTGATACCTCATACCCTTGATGACTTACAGACATTTAGCCAACCATGTGTTCCATACTATTCCTATGTTATTTACATCTTAATCTAGTCCCATCCCCCAATTCCCATAGAGATCCATTCAAATGCAGAGAGATTGTAGTATCGCTTGTAAGATTACCAGAAAATAAGATATCAAGGGTCTTTTGATGTTGTTGGGTCACAGACATCAGGAAGTCATGACATGCAAAGGATATGCAACCAAATATTAAATATGATAACTTTATTAAAGTTTATGTTAATTTGTTCAATTAATTTTGGTCCCCTAAAATGGGGGGGACTATGCATGAAAATGGCTACAATTGCTACACCGTTCACCCGATATGGATGGAAAAACCGTCAAATTAATGCTGAAAGTCTGTATGTATACATATGTATACTTTACAATTTTGTTTACAAGACCACAAAATTCTTCATAGGTCTAGCCTCTAATTTTGCTCTCAAAGTACACCAGACCCATAATTTTGTGCTACACGCTTGAGTACATTGGTAATAAGTAACGGAACGATGTTAATAGTGAGTGGTGGATACTTTCCGGTAAAACTTGTTGTTTTTTGTTACCAACATTTTCCATCATTGGTGGAGCTAATGGACCTATATTTGTTATATTATCCCTGCTCACAGTCAAACTCAAAATGAGATTGAAATTGTCACCCCAGTAAAAATCCCACGGAGCTAGCATATGCTACCAGCAAATCACTTCCAATAGTTGGCATGATTCCTCGCTTGTGACAAATCCAACACTACTGAATGTCCAGAACCACAATGGGAGGAAGCTCCAGATCTGAAAAATGCACATGAATGTTCAGACCACAGCAATGAACAGATCCTGGTTCTGAAGAGGCTGAGGGAAAGATGGAGGTCTGGGGGAAATCATCATTTAGCTGAGGGATTTGTCCAAGCAAGAAACACTGGTTCTGATTAAGGCTGAAATATAACAGTGAGAAATATGACGTCAGATTCCGCTGTTGTCTAAAACAGTAACCAATCTGAAAGCACAGGAGAACTATGGGAATGTGAAGGTGATTAAAGCTGCTGACGGTCAGATGACAAACACACTGATAACACACACTCACACACACAGATCCTCTCTCTGACACACGCACACATACATATATGTAGATCCTCACTCTCTCTCTGACACACACATAGATCCTCTCTCTCTGACACATACACACACAGACATGTTGGCACTGTTTGTACTTCCTATGATTCAGTAATCCATAACATCCCAGATCAGCAGGCAGATTTGGAGATTAAGATGGATTACTCTATCCCCACCTCCACACCCTCATGTTTTCTTTACATATTGGCACCCAACGTGGGGCTGAACATGTCCAATTGCCACCCTAATTTGGAAAGTCCAATTAACTGTTGCAATTTCAGCCACGTGAATGTGTAATCCCCACGTGTATGTGTAATCTCCACTGCCGATTCGGGAAAATGTAGACATCCCTTCTCCTCCGAAACACGTGGTGTACATGTCTGTACAACGCTAATGCACACAGCCACACATCTGTACAATACTAATGCTCAGTCACACATCTGTACAACACTAATACAGAGTCACATCTGTATAATACTCACGCACATAGCCACATACATATGTGCAACACTAACGCACATAGCCACACATCTGTACAACACTAATGTAGCCACACATCTGTACAACACTAACACTCAGTCACATATGTATAATACTTATGCAGAGTCACATCTGGATAATACTAATCCACATAGCCACACACATATGTGCAACATTAACACACACAGCCACACATCTGTACAACACTAACGCCCAGTCACATCTGTATAATACTAATGCACATAGCCACACACATATGTGCAACACTAACGCACATAGCCACACATCTGTACAACACTAATGCACACAGCCACACATCTGTACAACACTAACCCAGTCACATATCTGTACAACACTAACACACACAGCCACACATCGTACAACAGTAATCCACAGTCACACATCTGTACAAGACAAATGCAGTCACATCTATCTAGGGCCAATTCTATAGTACTTGCTTCCTGTTTTGTTTTTTTCTTCCTTCTATTTAGCTTGTGTTTTTTGCTATTTTATAGTTCAGAATGTATAGCTGACTGTGTGTACTATATTCTATGTTCATTACTAGGGATAGCTCCAACGTTATGAGAAAGTTATGCTTTGTCGGATCTGCTTTGTAGTCACGTCAATGACCTTCAATATGCACTTATTGTACATCGCTTTTGATAAAAGTGTCTGCCAAATAATTGTAATGTAATGTATAACACTAACGCTCATTCTGTATACATGCTCATCTGTATAATACTAATGCACAGTCATATCTGGATAATACTAACGCACATAGACACGCATCTGTGCAACACTAATGCAGTCACACATCTGTACAACACTAACCCACAGCCACACATCTGTACACTAACCCACAGCCACACATCTGTACAACACTAATCCACAGTCACAGATCTGTACAAGACTAATGCAATCACACATCTGTACAACACTAACCCACAGTCACACATCTGTACAACACTAACCCACAGCCACACATCTGTACAACACTAATCTACAGTCACAGATCTGTACAACACTAATGCAATCACACATCTGTACAACACTAACCCACAGTCACATATCTGTACAACACTAATCCACAGTCACACATCTGTACAACACTTACTCACAGTCTCAGATCTGTACAACACTAACACACACAGCCACACATCTGTACAATACTAACCCACAGTCTCACATCTGTGCAACATTAAACCACACAGCCACACATCTGTACAACACTAATGCAGTCACAGATCTGTACAACACTAACACACACAGCCACGCATCTGTACAACACTAATGCAGTCACACCTGTACAATACTAACCCACAGTCGCACATCTGTACAACACTAACCCACAATCACAGATCTGTACAACACTAACACACACAGCCACGCATCTGTACAATACTAACCCACAGTCGCACATCTGTGCAACACTAAACCACACAGCCACACATCTGTACAACACTAATGCACAGCCACACATCTGTACAACACTAATGCAGTCACAGATCTGTACAACACTAAAACACACATCTGTACAACACTAATCCACAGTCAAACATCTGTACAACACAAATGCAGTCACATCTGTATAATGCACATAGCCACACACATATGTGCAACACTAATGCACATAGCCACACATCTGTGCAACACTAAAGCACACACAGCCACACATATGTACAACACTAATGCAATCACACATCTGTACAACACTAACCCACAGCCACACATCTGTACAACACTAATCCACAGTCACACATATGTACAACACTAATGCAATCACACATCTGTACAACACTAACCCACAGCCACACATCTGTACAACACTAATCCACAGTCACACATATGTACAACACTAATGCAATCACACATCTGTACAACACTAACCCACAGCCACACATCTGTACAACACTAATGCACAGTCACAGATCTGTACAACACTAACGCACACAGCTTCCACTGCAGGCTGTCAGTCTTATGTGAGAGTTAAATATGTGCTGTCTGAACAAGAAGGGAAAAAAACAAGGAAATAAAGGAGTGAGTCATCGAGCAAGCTGTCTCAGCCAATCAGCCGACATTTCATATTTTCCACCACCGCTATTCTTTCATAATTGCAGATTTGAATGTGCAGGAACAATTGGGAAAAAAAAAAGAAGAACAAAAAAGCTCTCAGTGCAGGAAGCTGCTTGCGGATTATAGCGATTACGCATCACTGGGTGATTAGGAAGCTTCTGTTTGCATGTTCAAACAGTGTGCGCTTCAGTGGAGGCACATTTGCAGAATGCTGAATCACATTAAACATCAGGAAAGAGAGGGAACACAGAGGGAAAGATGAACCAGCCTGGTTCCAGCTCTACAGTGGGAAACAAGTATAATGAGCCAGCCTGGTTCCAGCTCTACAGTGGGAAACAAGTATAATGAGCCAGCCTGGTTCCAGCTCTACAGTGGGAAACAGGTATAATGAGCCAGCCTGGTTCCAGCTCTACAGTGGGAAACAGGTATAATGAGCCAGCCTGGTTCCAGCTCTACAGTGGGAAACAGGTATAATGAGCCAGCCTGGTTCCAGCTCTACAGTGGGAAACAGGTATAATGAGCCAGCCTGGTTCCAGCTCTACAGTGGGAAACAAGTATAATGAGCCAGCCTGGTTCCAGCTCTACAGTGGGAAACAGGTATAATGAGCCAGCCTGGTTCCAGCTATACAGTGGGAAACAGGTATAATGAGCCAGCCTGGTTCCAGCTCTACAATGGGAAACAAGTATAATGAGCCAGCCTGGTTCCAGCTCTACAGTGGGAAACAAGTATAATGAGCCAGCCTGGTTCCAGCTCTACAGTGGGAAACAAGTATAATGAGCCAGCCTGGTTCCAGCTCTACAGTGGGAAACAAGTATAATGAGCCAGCCTGGTTCCAGCTCTACAGTGAGAAACAAGTATAATGAGCCAGCCTGGTTCCAGCTCTACAGTGGGAAACAAGTATAATGAGCCAGCCTGGTTCCAGCTCTACAGTGGGAAACAAGTATAATGAGCCAGCCTGGTTCCAGCTCTACAGTGGGAAACAGGTATAATGAGCCAGCCTGGTTCCAGCTCTACAGTGGGAAACAGGTATAATGAGCCAGCCTGGTTCCAGCTCTACAGTGGGAAACAGGTATAATGAGCCAGCCTGGTTCCAACTCTACAGTGGGAAACAAGTATAATGAGCCAGCCTGGTTCCAGCTCTACAGTGGGAAACAGGTATAATGAGCCAGCCTGGTTCCAGCTCTACAGTGGGAAACAAGTATAATGAGCCAGCCTGGTTCCAGCTCTACAGTGGGAAACAAGTATAATGAGCCAGCCTGGTTCCAGCTCTACAGTGGGAAACAAGTATAATGAGCCAGTCTGGCTCCAGCTCTATAGTGGGAAAGGGGTATAATAAACCAGCCTGGTTCACCAAAAAGCCAAAGACTCTGTTTTTCAAGGTTGCTCAAAATACATGGTTTTGGTCGAGCCTGTGATTTAATCAGGCAGATCATGACACATGCCTTTTTCTTCAAAAAATAATGAGCTCTGCTGTGAAGAAGACACAACATTAGATATTTTTAGTCACGAGACACATTTCTGCTTGGCTTCCCAAATTCAGTCTGACATGTCCTACTAGTTACATTTCTCAGAACTTCCTGTGCTTCCTGTGGGTGTATGCTCCAGGGGACCAGGGATTGAAATTCTCCTTGAAGCTTGCAAATTCCAGTGGTCAACGGAGATATTGCAGCCTCTGGTGCCAAAAAAACAAATTTCCCCATTGAAATCCATTAAAAACTACAAAATTACCCAGGCCAAATTATACTATTTTGGACAGTTCTTTTAAATTCAAAAATTTCTTCACACCAAACTAACTACTCTCGAGGGACTGATTTTTTTTTTTGCACCCCACAGAAGAAGATTTCTTTCATTCTAATTGGGTCCGCATATTTAAGTACCCAGTGCGCATGCTCCTCTGGTTCCAAAAGCCACGTTAAAGGGTAATTCCACCCAAAAACAACATTAACCTTATTGAACAGATCAAGGCACAACTAATTAAATCTCTCTTTGTGTCTGGCCAAAAAAAAATCTGTACTGAGTTATTTGAATATGAAGTTGAAGTCACTGAAGTATAATTTGACGTATACCTCTATCGCTTCCTGGGGCCCTCTCTTACACCCGGCGCTAACCGAAACGCAAGTGTCTTTACTATCTTACACCCGGTGCTGGGCTCATTATAACGCCTAGCGCTCACGTTGTTTAAATACCATGTATTCTTGCGCCGATTACAAGTGAACTGGGCGTGTTGGTCTTAAGATGAGGAGTGGCCAGGGACGTTTTTGGCGTATTGCTATCTTGACCCAGCAGAAAGCCCTTGTGCTAAAACCACCACAAACCTGGTCTAAAGTCATGTCGCAGTTGTTTACATGTTATTTTAACAGCGCATTTAAGTGTGCCTACATAGGCGTGTTCACAACACGCGTACACCCTTCTTTCTGTTACACACAGGGGTGCGCACAAGCATGACTAAAAATATCAAGATTACAATGTGAAATATTATTGTGTAGGCTATATCAAAAAATGCATAATAATAAAAGGGTCCATAGGTCAAATACCACATACCTGTCCCTCAGCAAAAGGAAATGCCGCATTAAATTGCTTTCAGCCCACTCCATTACACATATAGACTATTCGCAATTATCCTGGATCAAGCTATGACTTAGCCTATATTTGCCAATAATTCCTGTAATCTTCTGGGGGGACAATCTTCTGTTACGGGACAATGGCTATCCTTTAAAAATGCCTTTCCATTTGCTGATAACATATCAAGCCTAATGCGTGAATTGTCAATGATGGAAAACTCGCGCACTGCAATAGACGGACATTTGAGTTCTGAAAATGCGCTTCAGATGACATTACAATACAGCTCTCTAGGCCTACAGCCTGTAAGTAAATGGTTTTGATTGAAAAAAGTTCAAAACCTTGTCCAGTGAATATAGAATTTATTGTTTTTCAAATAGCCGAGGCTACAGCGGATTCGCTGTGCATAAGGTTTTTTCAATATCCTACGGTTAAAAAACGGAGATAAATGTCACCATGTTAACTGAATTTCAACCGTATTCTTCGTCCTTCATATTTTTTAAATGACAGTGACAAGGTTTCCATACTCTCAGCTTATTAAAACCCTGCTGATTTCACCTGTTATTCCATAACTGAACAAAACGATTTTATAAGAACTGAGCGCCTGAACTTGTCTACTCCAAGTAGGGAATGAGTCTTTACCCCAAGTGAAGGAGTTCAAGTATCTCGGGGTCTTGTTCTCGAGTGAGGGGACGATGGAGCGTGAGATGAGCCGGAGAATCGGAGCAGCAGGAGCGGTATTGCGTTCGCTTTACCGCACCGTTGTGAGGAAGAGAGAGCTGAGCCAGAAGGCAAAGATCTCGATCTACCGGTCAATCTTCGTTCCTACTCTTACCTATGGTCATGAAGGATGGGTCATGACCGAAAGAACGAGATCGCGGATACAAGCGGCCGAAATGGGTTTTCTCCGGAGTGTGGCTGGCTTCTCCCTTAGGGATAAGGTGAGAAGCTCAGTCATCCGTGAGGGACTCGGAGTAGAGCCGCTGCTCCTTTGCGTAGAAAGGAGCCAGTTGAGGTGGTTCGGACATCTTGTAAGGATGCCACCTGGTCGCCTCCCTAGGGAGGTGTTTCAGGCACGTCCAGCTGGGAGGAGGCCACGGGGCAGACCAAGGACCAGGTGGAGGGACTATATCTCCACGCTGGCCTGGGAACGCCTTGGGATCCCCCAGTCAGAGCTGGTCAATGTGGCCAGGGAAAGGGAAGTTTGGGGCCCCCTGCTGGAACTGCTACCTCCGCGACCCGACTTCGGATAAGCGGTTGAAGATGGATGGATGGATGGATGAGCGCCTAATTAGAAACGAAAAAAATTGCAGCACGTTACACAATTAATTCACAATTAATTGTAATGCCATTCTCTGCATGTGCTCTTTAACTTCATACATGAGCAGGTCTGTTTCCCCTGCTGTAAATCACACTTTTCACGGTCTTCCTGGGAAAGTGGATTGTCTAAAAGCATTAGCCTATGCTATGAGTAAAACAGGTTGGTCACATTTCCATAAGCAGGACATTATAAAACAAGGGAAAATATGCGTGAACCTATGGGTTGCCAACCTGACAGCTTTATTGTATTTACTGTCATTATTAAGACAAAATAACGTTATTTATGTTATTAATCAAAATTAGAATGCAGGTAGCCTAATAAACTTTGGATGAAGCTTGAACATGAGTTCATTGCTTCATTGCATAATCAAACGAAATTCGTTAAACAAGCAGGCTAATTTGGCAAGGTGAGACGGAAGCCATTGGTAGCTTATTCTCAGCTGTTGCAGGTGCTTTTAACAAAATTTAACCGCATATATTTTGTAAACAGCACTGTCAGGAATTACCGGGAACTCATAATGGTTAGTCCGAATAATATTGATCATAGGCTACTATTGATCCATATAGCCTATTCCTTGATCGCACTAAACACACACAAGCATGTCTGTTTCGCCATCATATAAGCAATCCGCCAAGGTGGAAAAGCAGGCTTTTAAAGGGAATGGGATATGACATTTTGATTGGTTTATTGCATGTCACGCCCAAGACACACCTATAATTAATGAAGAGACTCGGTTCAGCCCATTTGCACGTTGCCCCATGCTTAGCACTCAAAAAGCACGCCGTTAAAATAGCAAAAGTGGATTTGGACATGCCCTAAATGAACTTAACACCATGCGCTTAGACCAAGCGCTAAGATCACCAAGATGAAGCCCTTGGTCTCTGAAAGACTAGTGTTTTCAAGTGGGCGTGTGTTACGGCTCTCTTGCTCCGCTGGCCGTTAGTGGGTTGGTGGGTGGAGTTAGGGAGCCGACTAATTGAGACACACCTGTTGAGTATTTTTGCTCTATTTAACTCACTGTCTCCTAGTCCCAGGGATCGCTGGTCCTCTTCACGCACGTGTTTGTTTTGGGGTTTTGCGTCTTACAACACTCACTATACATATCACTCATTCAAGCATATGCATACACAACTGATAAACTTACAGATTTTCACGCGGCCGCCTCATGTTTTACTTTATTTTTAATATGTTTTTTGGTTAAATTAAATAATGTTAAGTTCCAGGACCAGAACCGAACTCAAATGCACGACTCAGACAGAACTCACAATAAGCTCACTGGGAGCATTTATTTAGGCAGAACATGAACAATAGGAAAGTGGACTGGGAGGGAACGGAGGGTGTAACAAAATAAATGTATATTTGTTCTGTAATTTCCCTGTGTGGTCTCCCTGTTTTGTCATGATGCTACGAGCCGGGTCATGATAGCCTGTAAGTTACATAGGCAAGTAGGCGGAGCCAGTGAAGGAAGAATTGCTGCCTGCATCTCACTGCTTTGAATAGGGACCACAGAGCGAGTTCTGTGGTAGGGACACATCATATATCAAGCTAGCTATTATTGCTATTTTATTATAATGTCAGAAAATGACATTGATAGGCTATGTTACTTCCTAAAGATGTTTTGGAAAAATAAACCAAACAGGACTCGAGTACAGTCGGTTACAGAGTGGAGGTCCTCCGGTATTCCCTGTAGCCTACATCTTCCTCTGGCTTATTGATCCACCCGGGCTGTGTCCGAATCAGCACTCTTCCACACTGTTCAGTAGCCTTGGTGAGTAGATAGGGCGAGAAAGACGTAGAGTACGCAAAACATTTTCAAATTGCAGTATACTTCAAGCACCCAGATGACACACTTACTTCCGGGGTTTCGCTGAGTACCTTCGGGAGCACACTTTTCTGGGGCTGCGTCCCAATATTCTTCACTCCCCACCTCCCTTCCTCCACTCCCCCACTACCACTCCTCTCCTACCCGGAAGTATGCAAAACTGTCTGAACGTTTTGAGTACAAGTATTTGCATGTACAGTATACAATGTACCTGACATTGCGGTTTGTGTGGAAATGATTAATTAATATGTAACCATTAATACGTAATTAAGACGACATTAGATTAAAACACAAAGATCCGTTTCCGGGGCACGGAGTGGTGGAGGAAGGGAGGGTGCATTTTTCGAGTATTGGGACGCAGCCAAGAAGTACACAAACATTTTGGTCACATAAATATGACGTGAAGCTTCATTTTTTAAAAAGGAGGCGTAGCTTCGCTGACGTTTTCCTTCAAATACAACAAAAACAACACATGACATGGCAGTGCAAGAGTGAGGCGCAGGGTTACCAGATCTTTTAAGACTTTCCAGCCAAATGGCGACTCAAAACTAGCCCAAATTATAGGCTATTATTAACTGAATCCAACGTATTTTAAATAGAAATCATCATGTTTTTACTCTTTAAAATCAGTGTCTGCTTTGCGACTTTTTACCCGTGACTGCACTTTGAAAATATCCCAATTTAGCTGTAAAATGGCGGACATGGGCTGTGTCCGAATCAGAGCTCTATCTACTGCGCCCTGTCTCCTGCGAAGAGTGCACTGGCAGAAGTGAGCTGTTTAATGTGCATTGTTTGGCAGAACGCGAAAAATATCCGCTATACTATTTCCAAACCATACTGTGGAAGTGTTGTAAGCAGGTCATAAGACGTCGCACCAGTGTTGCCATGTCCGCGGTTTTACAGCTAAATTGGGATACTTTCAGTTACGGGTAAAAATTAAAAGTCGCAAAGCACGCACTTATTTTAAAAAGTAAAAACATGATGATTTCTACTTAAAATACGTTGGTTTCGGTTAAAAATAGCCTATAAATTGGGCTAGTTTTGAGTCGCCATTTGGCTGGAAAGTCTTACAAGATCTGGCAACCCTGCGCCCCACTCTTGCGCTGCCATGTCACGTGTTGTTGGCCTCCTTGGCCTCCGCTCGTCATTCAGTGGGCATGACAACTTGTTGTCTGAACTGTAAGCGCCTTGGCCGTTGTAGTTTTTTACCTGGTACATGCGCAGTAGTTTGGGGCTATTTCAAATCAAATCAGTATTTATTTATATAGTGCATTTCACAACTAGTTGTCACAATGCACTTCACAGCAAAACCCAGCCAAAACCCCCCACAAGAGCAAGCTAAAGGCAACAGTGGCAAGGAAAAACTCCCTGGTGTAACTAGGAAGAAACCTTGGGAGGAACCAGACTCAAGGGGGGAACCCATCCAGCTCAGGGTCTAGGGCTTAAAGACCAGCATGGTCAAAACAGCCAATATCCATGATAATATAATTTGCAGCAGCTAGATGACAGTCCAGATGTGGCGGCAATGATGGTGGGGAACCGGGCGCCGATGGCGGCGGGAGCAGCTGGCAGCGGTGGTAAGGAGGGAGGGGCAAGCGGCAACGGACAGGAAGCCGGACAGCAACTCTCAAGATGCGGGGTATAAGCCCCGCCGGCAGAATGTAGAAAAAAGAGAGAGAAAACAGTTAGGGAAAGTGTAATAGAGCAGCAGGAGCACCAACTGGGGGGGTGGGGGTGGGAGGGTTGGACAAGTGCCCCCGCCAGGAGTAATCTATGGCTGCATAGCTATGAAGACAGAGTTTGAGAAACCATGCAGTCATGAGAAGGAAAACAATCCTACCCACCTATCAAGAGCCAGCCCAGGAAGATGGGGTCACAGCTGTTGACAGGTGACAGTAAGGAAAGGATGCCCCCCCACATTACTCTATGGCTAAATGATTCTCTGGTCCTGTCTCCAGACTATAGCTTGTTATAAGCCTGATCATAAAGGTGCGTTTTTAATCTAATTAGACTTAAATATTGAGACTGTGTCTGATTCCCTTATAAATTTTGGCAGGGTGTTCCACAGTAGTGGCGCTCTGTAGGAGAAAGCTCTACCACCCATCAAGTTTTTAGATATTCTTGGGACTACTAGGTAGCCTCTTGGGAACGAAGTGATCTTTTCGGCTTATATGGTAAAAGCAGATTACATATATACACTGGCGCAAGTCCATTTAAAGCTTTAAAGGTCAGAAGCAAAACCTTAAAGTCTATCCTAAACTTAATTGGTAGCCAATGAAGCGATGCTAGTACTGGGGTAATATGCTCATATTTCTTAGTTCTAGTTAAAATGCGAGCGGGAGATTATTTAGCAAGGATTTAGGACAGCCAGATAGCAGGGCATTACAGTAATCTAGCCTAGACGTAACAAAAGCATGGATCAATTTCTCTGCGTCCCCTTCTGATAGGAAGTGCCTTATTTTAGCTATGTTCCTTAACTGAAAGAAAGCTACTCTAGATATGTTTTTTATGTGCACGCTAAAGGTTAGATCTGGGTCTATAGTAACACCTAGGTCTTTCACAGCTGAGTTTGGAACAACTAAACAACCATCGAAATTTAAAGTAGATGTACCCAATTTCTCCCTTTGTTTTTTTGGACCTAAAACCAGCATTTCGGTCTTTTCTGAGTTTAGGAGCAGGAAATTGGAAAGCATCCAAGCTTTAATATCTGCAATACAATCCTCTAATCGAGAAAGTGGTAGTGCCTCGCCGGGTTTCATGGAAATGTATATGTGCGTATCGTCCGCATAGCAGTGAAAATCTGCCCCATGTGCCCGAATAATATCACCAAGGGGTAGCATATATAATGAAAAGAGTACTGAGCCTAGCACTGATCCTTGCGGAATACCATATTTCATTACTGAGTAACTGGATACTTCTTCATTTAATTTAACAAACGGCTTCCTATTGTATAAGTATGATCTGAACCATGCAAGAGCTTGACCATTTAGTCCAACACAGCCCTGGAGTCTGTTCAGTAGAATCTCATGATCTATTGTATCAAAAGCTGCACTTAGGTCAAGAAGTACAAGAACAGACACAGAGTTTTGGTCGGCTGATAATAGTAAATCGTTAATAACTTTAACAAGTGCCGTTTCAGTGCTATGGTAGGGTCTAAATCCTGACTGGAACATTTCATGGATATGGTTTGAGCTAAGGTATGCATCAAGTTGCTTAGCAACAGCTTTCTCTAATATTTTTGATAGAAATGGAAGATTTGAAATGGGTCTATAGTTTTCCAGTTTGTCAGATTCGAGGTTTGGTTTCTTCAGTAATGGCTTAATAACTGCCATTTTTAGTGGCTCTGGTACATATCCTTCTACTAAGGATGTGTTAATGATTTTTAACATATGTTGGCCTAGTATGGGGAAAAGTTTTTCAAAAGGTAGTTGGTTTTGAGGACATAACCAGTTTAGACAAGCTCCTCCAAGTCAATTGGCGTAAAACAGTTTAGTGCCACTGTTGATACATTTCTCTGCTCTCACTACAGGTAGAAAGTTGGCTGAGAGCTCATTTTAATCAGGAGGAAAGCTACTTTTCTCCAAAACATTTTTGGGTGGAATTACTCTTTAAGACCCTCATCTTGCCACAGCCACAGACTGTAAAATGCACCATTTATACATGCTGAGAAAATCATGTTCAGATATAGAAACAATGATATATTTTTAAAAAACGTTGCAGCCTAAAAATAAGCATTCACCGTTTTCCCTTGCTTACTGTACTATATACAGTACCATGCACTTTCAGTGTAGACACCGAATTTCTTTTTTCAAAATTTCTCATATAAATATGTTTAGGAAACCAAGTACTTACCAGTATATTCAGTTACAGCTGTTTTCTGATTAACCCTGAAGAGTTTATCTTGTTACATTTTGCCAAAGTCCTGTACAGGCAACAACTTCACGGTTTGCGCAATGCTACAATGTTGCAAGCACTCTGCTCTAACGGACTTCGAGACTTCTCAGACTCAAACGAAGACAAGTATGCTGCTTACTGTACTGTGCTTACCCTTTAAGTACCCAGTGTACATGCTCTGGTTCCAAAAATCCCCATAGTCTAACATGGCGCCTCCATGAATTGGCTTCATGTGCCAATGAGCAGCGCCCATAGGAAACCATGGAACCGGCAAGCGGAAGCCAGGCCCGTTTCTAGACTGCTTTGATTGGGGGGGGCAACAAGAGATGTTGGTGGGGCACAAGGGAAGAACAAAGTTGCAGGGATCTGGGCGTCCTCCCCTAGAAAATTTTCATTTCCTGCATTTCTACAAACCTCACACAGGGTATTTTCTAAAATACATTTTTTTTATTTATGAACATTTGCCAGAAGATTTTTTTTCAAAGCCCTAGGCGAGATTTGAGATGCTTTCATAGAAAGCTAAAGCCATGGTAGGCTAATCAGTACATTAGTGGATAAAATAATTTAATTTAATTTTAAACTCACATCCACCCCACCCCCCATCTTATAGGAGGACAACTTTATTTATGCCCAATAATACCAAATCATTATCTAATCTTATATGGAAACAACAAGTACAGTTGAAGTCAGAAGTTTACATACACTTAGGTCGAAGTAATTACAACTCATTTTTAACCACTCCACAGATTTCGTGTTAGCAAACTATAGTGTTGGCAATTCAGTTAGGACATCTACTTTGTGTATGGCACAAGTAATTTTTCCAACAATTGTTTACAGATTATTTCACTTAATTAATTCACTATATCACAATTCCAGTGGGTCACAAGTTTATATACACTACGTTGACTGTGTCTTTAAATTTTTAATATTTGGTCACATATCCTTTGCATGCCATGACTTCCTGATGTCTGTGACCCAACAACATCAAAAGACTCTTGATATCTTATTTTCTGGTACTCTGGCGATACTATAACATCTCTGCATTTGAATGGATCTCTATGGGAATTGGAGGGTGGGACTAGATTTAGCTGTAAATTACACTGGAACAGTATGGAAACACATGGTTGGCTAAATGGCTCTAAGTCATCAAGGGTCTGACATATCAAACAAGCCTTAAATCATCACTCTGCTGCCAGAAATACAGTAGATATGGATGGATAACTTGAAGGGTTTCTTCTCCAGACTTATTTTTCCATAGAGTTCAATAGGAAAATTTGTCAAGAGAAACAACCCTTAAAGTGATCCATCCATATCTACTGCATATCTGGCAGCAGAGTGATGGTTTGAGGTTTGTTTGATACCTCAGACCCTTGATGACTTACAGCCATTTTACCAATCATGTATTCCATACTGTTCCAGCATAATTTACAGCTAAATCTAGTCCCACACCTAATATTGATGGCGCTATGGGCGTCAATGTCCATATTATCTGATTTATTTTTTTCTGAACTGGAATTTGGGGGGGCAGGCGGAGCATTTGGGGTGGCATTGTCCCCCCGTGCCCATGCCTAGAACTGGCCCCGGCGGAAGCTGTCTCCAGTTCTTCGTATATAATAATACATTGGACTTATATAGCACTTTTCTGGGTACTCAAAGACGCTTTACATTAAAAAAAAAAGTTAAGATAGTGTGAGATAAAAACAACAGAAAGGGGGGGAGGGGGGGATTAGCTGGGGAAAGCAAGTCTGAAAAGGTGGGTTTTGAGGGCGGTTTTAAAGGAAGATAGGGTGGGGGCAGCTTTGATGTGGGTTGGAAGTGCGTTCCACAGAGAGGGGGCGGCAATTGAGAAAGCCCTATCACCCCAGGTTCGGCGCTTGGTCCTGGGGGTTATGAGGAGGTTAGCGTCACCGGACCTGAGGGAACGGGAGGGAGCATAGTGGTGGAGGAGGTCGGAGAGGTAGGGGGGAGCTAGGTTGTTGAGGGCTTTGTAGGTGGTGAGAAGTATTTTGAAATTGATTCTGTGTCTGACTGGGAGCCAATAAAGGTCCTGGAGGACTGGTGTGATGTGGTCTCTGGAGCGGGTACTGGTGAGCATGCGGGCAGCGGAGTTTTGTACATACTGTAGTTTATTGAGGACTTTGGTAGTGGTGCTGTAAAGAAGGCTGTTGCAGTAGTCAAGCCTGGATGTGATGAAAGCATGAATGAGTGTTTCTGCAGCAGTGAATGACAGTTTGGGTCGAAGACGGGCAATGTTTCGGAGGTGGAAGAAGGCAGTTTTTGTGATATGGTTGACATGGGGCAAGAAGGAGAGGGTGGGGTCAAGGATGACTCCGAGGTTACGGACTTGGGTGGAGGGGGGTGACAATGGAGCCATCTATACTGAGGGAAAATTTCTGTGTGGAGTGGATAAGGGAGTCTGGACCTATGACTAGGACTTCAGACTTATTGCAGTTGAGTTTCAGAAAGTTTGTTTGCATCCATGTTTTAATGTCAGTCAGGCAGGTAGTGAAGGTGGAGTGGGTGGTAGCGGTGATTGTTTTGGAGGGCAGATAGAGCTGCGTGTCGTCAGCATAGCAGTGGAACCGGAGGCCATGGCGGCGAAGGATCTGTCCAAGTGGGAGCATGTAGAGGATGAAGAGGAGGGGACCAAGCACCGAACCTTGGGGAACACCATGGGTAACAGGAGCTGAGGCTGATTGACAGTTGTTTATAGAAATGAATTGATGTCTGTCAGAGAGGTAGGATCTGAACCAGGAGAGGGCAGTGCCAGTGATGCCAAGGGTGGATTTGAGGCGTGTGATGAGTGTGGAATGATTGATGGTGTCAAAAGCAGCGCTGAGGTCAAGGAGGATGAGGATGTTGAGGGAGCAGGTGTCAGAGGATAGCAGAAGGTCATTGGTCACTTTGATGAGGGCAGTCTCTGTGCTGTGTTTGGAGCGGAAACCAGATTGGAAATGTTCGTAGAGGTAATTTGAGTCCAGTGAGTTGCTTGGCGACGACTCGTTCCAGGACTTTAGACAGGAAAGGCAGGTTGGAGATGGGCCGGTAGTTGTTAGGGGAGTCAGGGTCAAGACCAGGTTTTTTGAGTATGGGGGTGACTGCGGCAAGCTTTAGGGTAGAGAGGACGTGACCAGAGGAGAGGGAGGAGTTTACAGTTTTAGTGATGAGTGGGCAGAGAATGGGGAGGCAGGCCTTGAGGAGGGTGGTTGGGAGTGGGTCCAGGGGGCAGGTTGAGGACTTCATGCCTGCAACCATGGAGGATAGGTCAGATAGGATGATGTCGATGAATGAGGAGAAGGAGTGTCCAGTCAGTAGCGGGGGTTCAAGTTCGGGTCCGGGGGGGAGGAGGTGGCCAACTGGTTGTGGATTGTGTCGATTTTGTTATGGAAAAAGGATAGGAAATTATTGCATTTATCGACAGTGAAGGAGTGGGAGATAGTGTCCATGGGTTTGAGGAGTTTGTTGATGGTGGAGAATAGCACTCTTGGGTTGCCACTGCCAGACTGGATAATTCCAGAGTAGTAAGAGGAGCGGGTGGTGTTGAGGGTGTCTTTGTATAGCTGTAGATGTTGTTTGTATGCCTCTGCATGGACAGTGAGACCGGCTTTCTTTGCGAGCCGTTCCAGTTGACATCCCTTGGACTTTAGGTGGTGTAGCTCATCAGTGTACCAGGGGGCGGAGTGTGTGAAGGAGACCGATCTGGATTGGATGGGTGCAAGCTGGTCCAGGCAGGAGGAGAGTGAAGTATTGTAGATATTAACCAGTTTGGTGGGAGAGACATTCTGGGTGAAGGAGGAGTCAGAGATGACCTCAGAAAGGCATATGGAG
Source organism: Synaphobranchus kaupii (assembly GCA_029718625.1). Lineage (NCBI taxonomy): Eukaryota > Metazoa > Chordata > Actinopteri > Anguilliformes > Synaphobranchidae > Synaphobranchus > Synaphobranchus kaupii. The sequence goes on along the minus strand of CM056386.1, from coordinate 8,964,536 downwards.
AAAGAAGGGTTGATGGACTCGAGGTTCCGAAAAGTTATGGTGCGTTTCTGCTTCTCAAGGGAGGTGGGAGTGTTGATTTGGAAGGTGATGGCCAAATGGTCAGAGATAGTGAGGTCGGTGCTGGACAGGTGGCTGATGGTGGTGCCGGTGGAACAGACCAGGTCTAGGGTGTGACCTTTACTGTGGGTGGGGAAATCTACGTGTTGAGTGATGTTGAAAAATGCCAGGATTTCCAGGAGTTCTATTGCTGTTTTGCAGTCCGTGGAGTCGACGTGGATGTTGAAGTCGCCCAGGAGTAGAACAGATGGAGATATGGCACAGAGCTGCATAAGAAATTCAGACAGGTCGGAAAGAAAGGCAGGGTTAGGCTTGGGGGGACGGTAAATGACTGCAATGACCAGGGGTTTGGGGCCAGACAGTTTAAAGGAAAGGGATTCAAATGATGGGGGGGCCTGGATGGAAATTGCGCTAATTTTGATGTCAAGTCAGTGGATGATGGCAATTCCACCACCGCGACCATCCAGGCGAGGTTTGTCCATGTATGAGTATCCAGCGGGTGTGGTTTGATTTAGTGAGAAGTAATCTAATTGTTTTTGCCAGGTTTCAGTGAGGCATAGGAAATCCAGTTTGAGGTCTGTTATAAATTCACTGAGGATGAGTCCTTTGTTGTTGAGTGAGCGGGTGTTGAAAAGTGCAAGTTTGAGATGGGATAGATTTCCGATGGGTTGAGAAGCCTTGGCTAAGGCTCTCAGACAGTCAGTGCGCACGTGCTGCTTGTTGTGATGACGTCGTGCCGTTGTAACTGGACACCGACTGGACCACAGAGAGGGGATGGAATTATCAGAGTAAACAAACTTACGTCGGCTGCCTCTGTGGACATATCGGGGCCGACGTAGAAGTCCATGTTCCCTGATGATGGAATTATATCCTGGAGTGGTTGGCAGATATAGACGAAGGAGTTAGTTTGTGGAATAACTGATTGTCATACTATCCAGAGGGGGAAATTAGCCTAGCCCCGCTAGCCACTAACCAAGCGACGCTAGCCGGTAGCCTAGCCCTGCAAGCAGATAGAAGAGTGTTGCTAACCGGTAGACTAGCGTCGTTAGCGGGTGGCCGCGAGCAGGGCTCCCAGAGACGGAGAGCTGACAGGCAGAGAAGGACAGTCCAGAGCATATCAGGACACCAGGAAGTCTTGGATCTTGCCTGGGCTAGCAGTCTGCTACCCAGGCTAACAACGAGTGAAGGCGAGCTGGCCAACTACGCTAGCTAGCTCTGGTAGCGAACAACAGTAGCTCACTGAGTAGGCAGCGGTCCTAGCAACAAAGGCTAACTGCACCGATAACAGCAGGGAGGCTGTCTGGGGAATACCTCACAGCGGTAGTGAAGGGCATTTTAAATCCAACTGTGGTGGATCGATGGACGGATAACCTCTCAGCGGCAGTGAAGGAATATGATCAGGCTGTGGTGGATCGATGGACGGATCCAGCAGCAGCATGGTCCCCGCTTTGCCGGAGGCGTTGTTGACAGTTGGTGGTAGCCGTAGAAGGTAGGTGCAGCAACAGGTAGACAGTCGAGGTGGTCGTAGGTAGGATTAGGACTCAAAATTAAAATAAATAAGTTAAAAGTCGAGACGGAAAGGACAGCAATGTTTCTAATTAAAACAATTTAAAAACTGGCAGATAAATTAGCACGATAAACTCAGATTCAGACAGAGAAGCGGCGAACAAACAATGCCAGCGTCCTTCTCCCAAAAACCTCAAATATATATATATATCTCGATTCTATGCTCACTCCCTGAGAGGAGGTGGGGGTGGGGGTGGGACCTTTGCACTGATGATGTCACAATGCCTCAATCTGTCACAAAACATTGATCATTTCTTTCTCTACTCTGCACCAGAGCCATAGATAGAGAGCAATGGTGCCCAATCATGTGCCATGGAGGGCCGAGAGAATGCAGGTTTTCATTCCAACCAATCACTACACCTGCTGATTTCACTAATTAGTTCCTTCCTCTCTGGTTGAAGGCATGTTAATTAGTGAAATCAGCAGGTGTAATGATTGGCTGGAATGAAAACCTGCATACTCTCGGCCCTCCACGGCACATGATTGGGCACCACTGATAGAGAGACTGGCGTCAATGGAGGCTAAAAACAGTAGATGGTCATGTGATTTATGTAGGCGTCAGACTAAAACATAAAACATAAAACACAGAATAAAACCGATCCTGGCGGGCGATTTTAACACATATCGCCATAGAGACCTAATAGCGATTTATGGTAACTAGTAAACAATATATACATTGATTTACTATATCTATATATATTACATTGTACACCAACATATATTGGGATGTGTAGTTACATGAATATGGTCAAAATTACCTCAAATTAATTTGTAAGTTCCATGTGTTATGGTTTTTGGCAGCCTCCGGTTGTTTCTGCGGTCGTTCTTTCTTTTGGCAACGTCTGGGCAATCGATAAGATTTTTTCCGCCTCCGTTTCAGTGTTTTAATCTCGCCCGGCAATTGTCCCTTTCACCTGTTTTGGATTTCCTGCCCGTTATAAATAGCCCAGGACTTCCGCTTTTCCGACGCTTCGATATTGTCTTTTCTATTTGACATCGAAGTCAGTAAGGTATAGGATTGCGGTCTCTACGTTTCTGGTTGTTACAAATAAGAAACGTAGGTAGTCCGGTTAGAGTTAGGGTAAAGATTTATTTAGTCTTTTTGTTTCCTTTTCTCTCGTTATGCTTTTATACTCCCCTACCTGTTACCTTTTGTTCAGCTCTTTCACACCTAGAGCTGTAGGTAACATGTTCTATTTCTATTTAGTTTCTTTCGCCTTTGTTACACAGGATTTCTTTTGTTTTTCTGACCTCCAGTTATACGCTTCTTGTGTGAGAGCATGAGGTTCTTTTGTTGTTTGATTACTCGCGATTGCAGCGTTTGCCCTCTTTTGAGGTTGTTTTTGTGCTTATGCCGGGAGGTTTTGATTCCCATTGTTTTTTTTAAATATCCCCTTCTACTGCACAGCTGTCCGCTTTGTGGTGTATTTCTCACAATATACACTTTTAGATCCCTCGGTTGTGGCACTTGGTTCTCCGAACCTTACACTCCCCCCTTACACCGTGTTGTTAGGATCCTGTAATCTGTGTTTATTCTTTATTATTTTTCCTGTTTTCTTTCCCTCGTGATTGTCAGTCCGCGTTCCATGTTTCTGAGATTCCACCCCCTGTCTTTGTCATTGCACTATTCGGGTGATTTTGGGAACATTCAGGTTTCTTCTGTATTTCGTATATCTCGTTTTCTTCCTTCTGACTTTATTTATATTTGTATATAATACTAATGTACTAATCATACTAACTGTTAGATTAGATTTAATACTAACCTGCTAACAAACTAACATGTGTATATAATACTAACCTACTAACATTAGGGTTCTAGAGTTCACTACTAACATTACTAATTCATCTTGAGTTTCTACCTGCAGCTGTCATTTCCCTCCTCGTTATCCTATCCCTGCATCGATCTGTGATTTCGCATTCTCTGCATATGTGTCCACTTTCGTGTTCTTCTAATCTGAGCTGTGCACTTGTTTACCTGCTAACTCCAGGCCGTTTGTTATCATTGTGTCTATGTGTATTCCAGTCCGTGTCTTACGTTTCCCCTGTCATTGTTTTATTGGTCCCTGTTAACCCTCACTGTTCTCACCTGTGAGCAATCTCCCCTCCCTGCTTCTACACACCTGATTCCCATTATGTCTGTCTCCCTCTGTGTATATATACCTTGTCATTTCAGTGTTCTTCGCGAGTTCCTCTTATGATATTCTGCTTCTGTGTTACCGGCTGTTTTTCCGAGTTTCTGCCCGAGCTGTTTTGTTTATTCTGTTTTCTAGTTTTTGTTTCCCAGAGTTCTTTGCCTGTTGTTGTTTTGTTTTGTATCCAGTCTGTTTTGTTTTCTTTGTGTTCCTCTGACTCCCTGGTTTGGACCCCTGCCTGTGTTCTCGCGACCCTGTTTTTGGATTTCCCTTTTGTACCTTTGCTGTGCCTTCTCGGTTTTGACCCCTGCCTGTTCTACTTCGGATTGCTGCCTAGCCCTTATTAAACTTCGGTTTTTCCCTTACTCCTGCCTGCATTTGGGTCCTTCTCCCACCAGCACCTTACACGTGTTGTGTAATAACATTCTAAACTGGTGTGTATTTCTCAAACAGATTGTCCAAGACAATAAATGACCACTGAATTTTTAAAGGAACATCTCTGTGTAAAACTATTGGTAGGATTGTATATGTATTTCATATTTAGTAGCCAATATTGATAGTAGAATGATGTGATATCATTACACAAGAATTTCACGTTTATTTTGCATTTTAGTGAGCAGGGCTTTTCACAGCTTTTTTGGCATATGATCGGGCTATTGTTGGGTTTATCTTGTTGCTATGATTACTCATTTTAGATGATGAAGAAATATATTTATGATCTCACACAAAGACGCACACATGTTGTCCACTATGTCACGCATGGGTAGGTATAATTGCAGGTAGAGATATCCCGATACCACTTTTTCACTTCCGATACCGATACCAAAGCTTTGACTATCTGCCGATACAGATATCACTCCGATACTTTGTTTTGTGTTGCTAATCGCAAATAGATTCACCTGAGTGAATAAATAGCGTGTTTAGCATTCCTAGTTCAGAGTGCAAGCAGACCCGCGTTGTCAATCTACCGTCGGATAGGATTAAGTATTGTCTTTTTCATTTGGTTCAGCTGTGCGTTAGCTGATTGAACTGTTTGTAGTGTAGTCACGGTTTAGTTAATGTAAATTGCAGCATTACCGACCACTTGTTTACTTGCTTTGTGTTTCTAGGTCTAGTAAATTGCTAGTGTTTTGTGTTGCTAATCGCAAATAGATTCACCTGAGTGAATAAATAGCGTGTTTAGCATTCCTAGTTCAGAGTGCAAGCAGACCCGCGTTGTCAATCTACCGTCGGATAGGATTAAGTATCGTCTTTTTCATTTGGTTCAGCTGTGCGTTAGCTGATTGAACTGTTTGTAGTGTAGTCACGGTTTAGTTAATGTAAATTGCAGCATTACCGACCACTTGTTTACTTGCTTTGTGTTTCTAGGTCTAGTAAATTGCTAGTGGTTTGTGTTGCTAATTGCAAATAGATTCACCTGAGTGAATTAGCCCTGCAAGCAGCTGAGTGCAATCGAGAAATTAGCCAGTAATCTATAAGTTAAAGTAGAGGCTGCCTCGTCGGTAATTTGAACAGTTTGTAATGATCCTCCCCCACCTAACCTGTCTTCTCACCCCCTACCATGTGTCTAACCCCCATTCCTCTGTGCTCCATGCCTCGCTCCTGGAGGCCCAACCACCGCAGACGCTGTCCGGCTAACCTGGTCTACCCACCGCTGTCCTCTCATAAGGAACTCTCAGTGGTGGGTGGACTATGGAACTGCCGGTCAGCCGTCCAGAAAGCTGACTTCATCACTGCATATGCCAAGTTGAAGTCCCTCCACTTCCTGGCTCTCACTGAGACCTGGATCACTCCAGATAACACAGCCACTCCAGCTGCTCTGTCTGCTGGCTACTCCTTCTCCCACACCCCCAGGGCCTCAGGCAGAGGCGGGGGTACTGGTTTGCTCATTTCCACGTCCTGGAAATTCTCTATTCCCACTGTACCCTGCCTGAATATCTCCTCCTTTGAGTTTCATGCAGTCACTGTAACTCACCCATCTGCACTTAACATTGTTGTTCTCTATCGCCCCCCAGGTCCGCTCGGCGCTTTCCTGGATGAACTGGACACACTCCTGAGCTCCTTCCCTGAGGATGGTACCCCAGTAATCCTACTGGGAGACTTCAACCTCCAACCAGACAGCGCCCAGCTATCCAGTGTCACCTCACTCCTCCAGTCCTTTGCCCTCACTCAGTCCCCATCGCCTGCCACCCACAATGGTGGTAACCAACTGGACCTTGTACTCACCAGGAGTTGCGCCACATCTGAACTCACGGTGACCCCCCTCCACGTATCGGACCATTTCTTTATCTCATTTTCTCTCTCCTGCCCACTCTCCCTCAAATCCGCTAACAACCCACCCGCTGTTATGTTCAGGAGAAATCTCCGCACCCTCTCTCACACCTCTCTCACTACTTCTGCTCTCTCTGCACTTCCTCCTCCTGCTACCTTTGCTAAAATGCCCATTGATGTCGCCACCTCTGTGTTTAACTCATGCCTCTCTCAGTCTCTCAACTCACTATGCCCTCTTGTCTCCAAACCAGCCCGACTATCACCCCCTTCCCCGTGGCTGACGGATTCTCTCAGATCCAGCAGAACCATGCTACAAGCCGCTGAGAGAAAGTGGAGGAAATCCAGATCCCCAGATGACCTGGCCTCCTACCACACTCTGCTGGCAGCCTTCACAGCTGCAACTACATCAGCTAAAACTTCATTTTTCCAGTCGAAAATTGATACATGTCTATCTAACCCACGTAAACTCTTTTCCACCTTCTCCTCCCTGCTCACCCCCCCTCCACCCCCTTCACCCTCCTCCCTCTCTGCAGATGACTTCCTGACCCACTTTGAGGGGAAGGTGGCTGCGATCCGGAACTCCTTCACGCATCCGGTGACACCCCACATCCCCCATACTGAACCCATCGCTACACTGTCGTCCTTCAAGACTCTGAAGGACTCCGATGTGCTCGAGCTGGTGACGCGCCAGCGCGCAACCACCTGTCCACTAGACCCCATACCTTCAGCAGTCCTCCAGTCTATATCTGCTGAGCTCCTTCCATATCTGTCCTCCGTTATTAACACCTCCCTAATCTGTGGCCATGTTCCTGCTGCCTTTAAAACTGCCCGTGTAACCCCACTCCTTAAAAAACCTAGCTTAGATCCCGCTGATGTCAGGAACTACCGTCCTGTATCTCTCTTGCCCTTCCTGTCCAAAACACTTAAACGTGCTGTCCTTAACCAACTGTCTGTTTTTCTCCACCAGAACAACCTGCTTGACCCGCATCAGTCTGGCTTCAGAACCGGCCATTCCACCGAAACTGCTCTCCTGGCTGTGACTGAGGCACTCGCCACTGCTAGAGCCTCCTCCCTCTCCTCTGTTCTGATTCTCCTTGACCTGTCTGCGGCATTCGACACGGTCAACCACAAACTCCTGATCTCCACACTCGCTGAGATGGGCATTTCTGGAACTGCCCTCTCTTGGTTTGTATCGTACCTCACTGATAGATCCTACCAAGTCTCCTGGAAGGGTTCCGTCTCTGCTCCCCGTCCCCTGTCTACAGGAGTCCCGCAGGGATCTGTAGTGGGTCCTCTGCTGTTCTCTATGTATACTAAGTCTCTTGGCTCAGTAATCCATTCACATGGCTTCTCATACCATAGCTATGCTGACGATACTCAACTCTTCCTCTCTTTCCCTCCCTCTACCCCACAGGTTAAGGAGAGGATATCTGCTTGTCTGACTGACATCTCTGAGTGGATGGCTACCCATCACCTGAAGCTCAACCTTGACAAGACAGAGCTCCTCTTCATGCCGTGCAAGACCTCCCCACTACATGACCTCTCCATCACCGTTGATGGGACCGTGGTGGCTGCCTCCCGCTCTGCAAGGAACCTGGGGGTGGTCCTGGACGACCGGCTGGACTTCAAAGAGCACATCAGGGCAACGGCACGGTCCTGCAGGTTCCTCCTGTACAACATCAGGAGGATTCGACCGTACCTGACCACCTACTCCACCCAGCTTCTTGTCCAGACCATGGTCACCTCACGCCTGGACTACTGCAACTCCCTGCTCGCAAGCCTACCGGCCTGCGCCATTCTGCCTCTTCAACTCATCCAGCTGCCCGGCTTGTGTTCAACCTCCCGAAATTTTCCCACGTAACCCCCCTGCTGAGGTCTCTCCACTGGCTGCCAGTTGCAGCCAGGATCAGGTTCAAAGTTCTGACCCTGGCCTACACTGCAGCAAATAGGACAGGCCCCGCCTACCTGCAGGACTTAATCCAGAACTATGTTCCTGCTCGACCACTTCGCTCTTCTACAGCAGGGCGACTGGCACTTCCCCCCCTCCGTGTCAAAGGCTCTCGCTTGTCCCGACTGCGGAGTTTTTCCACATTAGCACCTCAGTGGTGGAATGAACTTCCCATTCCCCTACGTTCTACTCCAACCCTGCCTGCATTCCGTCGAGGCCTGAAGACACACCTCTTCAAACTCCACCTTGACTGATATCCTCACCTAGGAATATCAGTTCCCTGTTCCCTGTGTTTTCCTGTTTGTTTATTATAGTTTATAATAGTATTTGGAATGGTTTATAATAGCATAGTTTATAATAGTATTTGGAATGGTTTATAATAGTATAGTTTATAATAGTATTTGGAATGGTTTATAATAGCATAGTTTATAATAGTATAGTTTATAATAGTATTTGGAATGAAAGTGTGGTGTTGCTGATTTGCCCACAGCTTACTGTGAACTACAGTCAACGTTCATTGCTAGGGATAGCTGCTACATTATGCAAAGGATGTGCTTTGCCTTGTCTGTTCTGTAATGATGATGATGTCTCTGTACGCACTTACTGTACGTCGCTTTGGATAAAAGCGTCTGCTAAATTAATGTAATGTTTTACTCTTGAACAAATAATAATAATAATAATAATAATACAATATATGGAAGCACTTTTCTCATGATGGCCAATTAGCCACCTAAAAACATCTCACTCAAATGGAGAACAAACAAATACTTCCCCAGTATATAGTCCACAACAACAGTTGGTTATGAAAGACTGCCACCCTTTATTTAAACACTAGAGAAAAAAAACAGGTACTGCAGTACTTAAAGTGACCAACAGGTTTAAAGTTAAAACAATTTAAACAGCAGCATTCAGCATTGTAAAAAATACAAAACTATAACTTAGTTTCATAATTTTACCGTTTCCAAAACCCAAATCAAACAAGGAAAGGTGTACGCTGTGGATAAAATTATGTGGGTGAGCTCATTCACAATTGAACCCCTCGGAGATGACGTAGCATATCTAACATTGTTTACTCCAAGGTAAAAAGCTAACGTTAGTTAACATCAGCGTTACCCTTATTTTGGTGTTAATAGCTACCATAACTGAAAAAAGAAACTAGCTACACAATGGTAGCCAATTGACTTAAAATATATCAAAATCAAAATCTATTTTACCGGTTTCCATGATCTATCAATGAAACGTTAATCGCATTCTTAGCTTTGGCTATCCGTAACAGACATCAGCTGTTATAGCTACTGTGTATGTTAGCTCTATTTAAAAAGGGACACAATAAATAAAACTTTTAAATAAGGAAAGAAAATCACTGTTCTCTAACAAACATGTTATTCCCGCAATTTGTTACTGGGATGCCAAGTCCCAAGTACCGTTACCCAAACACCTGTTGCTGCTGTCTGTGCAACTACTGCTGCTGATAGTGGAGCTGCAGTTACATGCTGACCACCTCCAACTAAAATGTTAGTAAGCTAAAAAAAATGAATAATGGCTGCAATAACGTAATGCCCACTAAATAGACAAATTTAATAGTTTGTGAAATAATATTAAACTCTAGCTTGAGCCATTTAATTTGAAACAGTAAATTACCTCAAATGTAAATTGACAGAATTTTTATTTAATACAAAGGAATGTCCACTTCCGTAGCGTGAAATCAATACTGTGCTGTTGTAACTAGGCATTTTAAAGCCAAAGCGAGCGCAACATTAGCTGGCTAGTTACTACTTAGCTACTGTGCTGAAACTGGACTTATTTGGACGTTTGGGTAGCTTACTAATATAAAAGACCATATGTCAGTGTTTGCTATTTTGAAAACGTTAACGTTCGCTAATGTCGAATAACATTAACGTTACCAGACTCCATCTCGTAAACAAACCGATGATAATAATGTCTTCATGAATGAGATATGGTTTGCTATTTTATGCCAAGCCAGCTAGTCCCTCTGCTGATTCTGTTCCGTTGGGTTTCCACTGTCACTGTGGTAGCTATCTAGCAAATGAGACAGCACGCTGTGATGGAAATAATGCTGCCTAGCATCATAAAATCTACACTGAATCATTTCAGCGAGCATTTAAACTACACTACAAATATGAAATTGAAGATCAATTTTTCCAAACGGGCAGTAGCCTACTTTCATGGTTGAGAACGCCATGTTTGCTTTGACGGACACAAAGCTTGATGGACATAGCAACAGTTACTACTACTGTCACGTGACACGCTGCGCATATCGGATCATATTTTTTTTCTCCCCTCCGATATCCGATCCAGCATTCTGGGCCAGTATCGGCCCGATACCGATGCCGTGGATCGGATCGGGACATCCCTAGTTGCAGGCTAGACTGGGTGGGGGGTTGCTTGTTAATTGGACTTTCTCTGTGTCATGGTTATTTGCAGCCTTTGTTGTTCTATGTTTTGGTTTCCTTTTTGGCGTCGTCAGGACACTCTCTGATTTTTTCTGTCTCCGTTCCGGTGTTTGTATCTTGCCCGACAATTATTCCCTACACCTGTTTTGCATTTCCTGCCAGCTATATATAGCCCAGGACTTCCGCATTTCCAACACTTCGATATTGTCTTTGCTATGTTGACTACGAAGTCGGTAAGGTATAGGAAATTCGGTCACTGCATTTCTGGTTCGTATGAATAAGAAACGCAGCAAGTCCAGTTAGAGTTAGGATAAAGATTTAGTTGTTTTCTTTCCTTTCTCTTTATCCTTTATACTCCTCTACCAGTTACCTTTTTCTTCAGCTCGTTCTCACCTAGAGCTGTAGGTAACAGGTTCTAGTTTCATTTAAATTTTCTCGCCCATTTATACAGGGTGTTTCTTTTGTTTTCCTCTGACCTCCTGTTATCGCTCCTCGTTTGAGAGCGTGAGGTTCTTTTGTTATTTATTAACAAGATTATCGAGATACGCCTCAGTTTTTGAGGTTGCTTTGTTTTGCCTTGTGCTAGGGATGTTTTGCTCCCGATCCTGTGTTATCTCCATCCTGGTGCGGCTACTTCTGCTTTTGTGGCGTATCTTTCTAGATACGCTTTTAGAAATCATTATCGGTCACGTTTGGTTCTCCAAACCTTACACTCCTCCTTACACTATGGGAGAATAGTGACAACTCTAAGGTAACCGGTAGCATCCACTACCAAACGCACTTAAACACTCCACAGTGCACCCAAAGCAAATAAAATACGACAACAGTCTATCTGGGTTATTTTGAGTGTTTATACCATAATTTTTTAACCAAACTATCGTTGAATCCTTTACTTTGTGCTGACCTATATTCTCTGGAAGTACGGTGGCGGAGCGAACGTGGCCATTGCAACTTGTTGCTCTTCTTTGTTGTTGTGGTCTACCAGTGTCGGCAATACATCCGTAGGTAACGTAAAGTATCGCTCCCCAGATAGACTGTCGTTGTATTTTATTTGCTTTGGGTGCACTGTGGAGTGTTTAAGTGCATTTGGTAGTGGATGCTATCGGTTACCTTAGAGTTGCGCTAGCATTAGCAATGTGTGTATGTCCAAAAGAAGGGACAGCATGGAATTAGCTGAAAATGGTTTCCATCAATCAACTACATCATGGGTAACTGAGATATTATGTCCAAAATTCCGAACTATCCCTTTAAGAATCTCACCCAGATACTGTAAGCCTGCATACACTGGAAATTTGGTTTTATAAAGGTACGGTGACGGTACCTGATTTCCGAAAAATCTGTTTGTTCATTGCCTACAATAAACACTGGCCTATTTGTATGCTTTGGTGTGAAGGCTGCTCAAGCAAGTAAACAAAATCTCAGTTTGTAGGCTACATTCCCACCAATAAACGCTGGGCTATTTGGTTTGATGGCTGCTCAAGCAAGCAAATAAAATCTCAGTTCGTAACCTATTGCCTACAGTTAGGGTTGCAAAGGGAGGGAATTTTCCAGGTAACTTTCAGTAATTTTCGGAAATTTTCCAGGGTAAATCACCACTCACTGTAACAATCTCATGCTTAATTCCTTTGCGCAGACTCCATTGGCCATGGCACAGGCACCAAGATTTTGCTTAGCTATGAGTGGAAACAACAAACTGGGGTCGATTTACTCAGATGCCAAATAAGGGGTGTTATTTTTGCGGGCACAGCCATAGTATTTGCAAGCGCTATCATTTCACACTTTGCAGGTGATCAACTAAAAGTCATTATGTAAATTACTCCAGCGGCAAACAGCCATATTCAAATGAGAGATTTTGGAATTTTGAAATGGAAATAAAAGCATGTTTGGAATGATTATGCTGTAAGGAAACGATGAAAAGACTGGCAGAATGTTGCCATTTTTATGGTTTTTTTTTTTACAGTATACAGTCAGGTCCATAAGTATTTGGACAGTGACACAATCTTTGTTGTTTTGGCTCTGTACTCTAGCACATTGCACTGGAAATGAAACAGTGACTATGAAGTTTAAGTGCAGACTTTCAGCTTTAATTTTAATTTTAATTTGAGGATTTTTACGTCCATATCAGGTGAACGGTGTAGCAATTATAGCCATTTCTATACATAGCCCCCCATTTTAGGGGCCCAAAAGTAATTGGACAAATTAACATAATGAATAAAGTTATCATATTTAATATTTGGTTGTGTATCCATTACATGTCATGACTTCCTTATGTCTGTGACCCAACAACATCAAAAGACTCTTGATATGCTATTTTCGGGTTCTCTTACAAGCGATACTATAATTTCTCTGCATTTGAATGGATCTCAATGGGAACTGGGGGGTGGGACTGGATTAAACTGTAAATTACACTGGAACAGTATGGAACACATGGTTGGCTAAATAGCTCTAAGTCATCAAGGGTCTGACATATCAAACAAGCCTTAAACCATCACTCTGCTGCCAGGTATGCAGTAGATATGGATGGATCTCTTTAAGAGTTGTTTCTCATTTTTGACTAATTTTTCCATAGAGTTCAATAGAAAAATAAGTCAGGAGAAAAAACCCTTAACCCTTTAATGGTCGCTCAACCATTTGGTAGAGCATGTTTTGAGTCTTGATATCTTGTTGAAAAATATGTTGGACTTTACTCCACCTGATTGAGCCATCTCCATCGGATGAACCGTTTAGAAATTATACAACTTTTGTACATAGCCCATATGCACTTTATTGTCCTTGGTGACACGTTGTGATAGGACTACCCCTACTCCGATGTTGGACACGTTGACTTCGACAATGAACTGCGCCTCAGGATCAGAATGAACCAGGATAGGAGCAGATGTGAACCGGGTCTTGAGTGCCTTGAACGCCTCCTCCGCCTTAGACGTCCAAGTGAAGTGTGCCTTGGAAGAGATAAGGGCGGTCAATGGTGCAGCCAGGGTGCTATAATTGCGAATGAATTGCCGGTAAACGTTTGCAAGTCCCAAGAAGCATTGTAATTCTTTGCAATTCTCCGGTTGAGGCCAGTCCACCACAGCCTTGATCTTGAGCGGATCCATCTGAATACTTCAGTCCGCTATGATGTATCCCAAAAAACTCGCATTTCTCTGCTTTCACGTAAAGTTGGTTTTCAAGGAGGCGTTGTAACACTTTACGGATGTGTGTGCCGTGCTCAGATAAGTCCTTGGAAAAAACTAATCGCCCTCTCGGATACGCACCAGATGGTAGATGTTACGAAGCTCCAACTTAGTGAAGATGGTCGCCCCCCCTGGAGTTGTTTGAATGCGGAAGTCATCAGGGGAAGAGGTTCTTGACGGTTATGTCATTAAGAGCTCGGTAGTCGATATACGATAGCGAACCATCCTTCTTCCCCACAAAGAAGAACCCTGCCCCTGCTGGAGATGAGGAAGGGCGGATGATTCCTGCTGCCAATGACTCCTGGATGTATTTGGTCATGGCCTCAGTCTCCGGATGGGATAGGGAAAACAAACGGCCTCGGGGGGGGGAGTGGTGCCAGGCAGGAGGTTGATTGCACAGTCATAAGGGTGATGAGGTGGCAGGGAGGTAGCCCGGGACTTCTAGAGACCTCTTTCAGGTCCAGGTACTCAGAAGAGACAGACGACAGATCAGAAGGTTCCTCGGAAGGCTTGGGACTCGATAGGGGTAAGTGGGCTTGACAAAGGCAGTTTGACAAGCAATAGGGGTTCCAACCCACTATCTTGTGGCTGCTCCACTCCAGACTCGGGTGATGCTTCGTTAGCCAGGTATGGCCCAGAACGATAGGTACTTGAGGGGAGAGTCAATGACGTGCAGCAGAAGCTGTTCTTGATGATTTCCAGAGATAAACAAAGTCACTGGGGAGGTGATGTGCGTGATGCTGGCAAGCTTCTGGCCGTTGAGTGTGTTGGCCACTAGGGGGCATGAAAGGATGGTAGTGGGAATTCCCCAACTGGCCTCCAGACCAGCGTCCAAAAAGCTCTCTTTGGCACCAGAGTCAATAAAAGCAGAAGACTTACTTTGTTGATCTCCCCACCCGATAGTGACAAGCAGACAGGCCCGTTGTTTAGAGGAGGATTCGACCGAGATAACGCCCACTAGTGCTCCTCGACTCACTAGTGGGCGTTGGCTTTTACCGGACAACTGGCCACAAAGTGTCCTGGTTGTCCACAGTACAGGCAGGCATGGGTAGCCATCCTCGGATCTCTCTCCTCCCTGGACATGCGGGTACGGTCAATTTGCATCGGTTCCAGTTCAGGGGTCTTAGCTGGTGGAGGTGAAGCGCGACTGGGGTTAGCTGGTGAACTTTCAACCCACCCGCCGTGGCTCTCCGGAACCCTCCCTGAACCCGGAAACGGTGACACTCTTGGAGGCACTCTACTCTGATCGCTAGGCTGATGAGTTAATTGATAGATGCAGGCAGATCATGGGTCAGCAACTTGTCCTTGACCTCTTCAGATAAACCATAGAGAAAGGTATCATATAGTGCTTCTTTTCCCCAGCCACTGGTGGTAGACAGGGTCTGGAAGTCAATGGCATAGTCCGATACCGATCTCCTCCCTTAGTGCATCTGCAGCATCTCCCGGGCAGCCTTGTGACCGCATTTGGAGCGGTCGAAGATGAGTTTAATTTTTGCTGCCAACTGGTTAAAACTCTGGCAACAGGGCAGGCCGGTTTCCCAAGCAGCTGTTCCCCACGATTTGGCACGACCGGATAGCTGGGTAATGACGTAAGCTAACCTTGAAGACTCAGTGGGGAAGGTCGAGGGCTGTAGTTGGAAAATCAGCTGGCACTGAGTTAGGAAAGCACGGCAGCCACCAGGTTCACCAGCATACTTCTCAGGGGGAGGTAGTCGAGGTTCGCGCACCAACTCGGAGGAGACAGAGGAGTGG
Organism: Synaphobranchus kaupii; assembly: GCA_029718625.1. Lineage (NCBI taxonomy): Eukaryota > Metazoa > Chordata > Actinopteri > Anguilliformes > Synaphobranchidae > Synaphobranchus > Synaphobranchus kaupii. Next base: position 8,949,223 of record CM056386.1, on the reverse strand, counting down.
GCTGCTGGGGTGCGCTGATTCGGGCAGGACGAAGCGGCAACGTCAGATCCGCAACACTGGAAGCGAGAGTCTGGATATGTTGGGTGACCGTGTCCAGGTGGGCCTGGTGATGCCCCAGCATGGCTCCCTGTTGCTCCAGAGCAACGCGAACCTGAGCAGGGTCCGCTGGGTCCATCCCGGTCAGAACGTACTGTCAGGTACCATTCAGAGACCCAAACACAGACCAGGATGTAGCAAAAAATAATGTTTTTTCCAGTCCAAAATCAAAAGCCAGGTAATCAGAGGTTGAGACAGATCCAAATCAACAAGCAATAAGAATAGAGAGACAGTCCAAAATCAGTAACCAGAAAATCACAGGCAAAGATACAGGAGCGGCAGGCAAAGGTGAAATCACAAAAACAAGCAGGAGTAAAAAACCAAAAATAACACAAGCAAACAAAACAGAATCAGCAGGCAGGAATCAAAGTCGTACGAAGGGTGTCTCGGGAATCTCAACAAATCTCTGGCTTTACTAAACACAGGCTCAGGAAATGTGATCAACGTCCTGACAGGGAACAGACTGAAACGCAGGGTTTAAATACACAGGGAGTGACGAGATACAATGGGGATCAGGTGTGTGGAAATGGGGAAGGGAAATGACAAACAGGTGAACGTAATGAAACAATGATAAAATAACATGTAAACAACTGCGACATGACTTTAGACCAGGTTTGTGGTGGTTTTAGCGCAAGCGCTTTCTGCTGGCTCAAGATAGCAATACGCCAAAAATGATCCTGGCCACTCCTCATCTTAAGACAAACTGTCCAGTTAACTTGCAATGGGCGCAAGATGACTTGGTATTTAAACAACGTGAGTGCTAGGCCCTATAATGAACCCTCCGCCGGGTGTAAGATAGCAAAGACACTTGCGTCTGGGTTAGCGCCGCTTACCGCCAGGTGTAAGATAGGGCCCATGGTTGGCTAAATGGCTCTAAGTCATCAAGGGTCTCACATATCAAACAAGCCTTAAATCATTACTCTGCTGCCAGATATGCAGTAGATATGGATGGATAACTTGAAGGCTTACTTCTCCTGACTTATTTTTTCATCGAGTTCAATAGGAAGATTTGTCAGGAGAAACAACCCTACCAAACATGTTGATAAGGTGTTTTAAAGGAAAAGGTTTGCAATAAAATTTAAAAATATATAATTCCAGTGAGTTTTTTTTATCCTTCCAGCTGAACAGCCCGTTTTGGGTGGGCGGTTCAGGTTTTTTTCACATGTTCTGCGTTGATTGGCTAACTGACCCGGAATCACACAAGCACCCCTCCCATCTCCTGCCTACACTTCCGCTCCGAAAAACCGAGGAAACAAATAAAAAAGAGCAAACGACGAAATTAAAGAATGTATTTTTTACAAAGGCAAATAAATGTAAAAATATAGCATGCTTTCAAATGTATCCTACAGGTCACCAAATGTGAAATTATTGATGTGTTCCCCCTTTGCTATTGTTTTTAAGCATTTGTCCGGATAATTTTGGGTAAAATAGCAGCTTCACTTTTATAAATTTGACAGAGTTTAACGTTAGCTGGCTTGCTAACAGTACCTGAGGTCACTGACTGAGCCGTTGTTAAAGCTAGAGGATGCAGTTTTTCCGCACATTTGTTGTCACAACATCCTTGGCACTGCCCATAGAGAAAGAGACACACCCCCACCCCACAGACCTCATTGTGAACGTAAAATTCTGCTAGATACAATTGCAGGATTACAGATTGGTATTGCTAACATTACAGTAAAAATGTAATCTAAAATTCCAGGTAAAACAACAAAAGTTTGTGTAGCGTTACTCTGAACCAGGCATCATCTGGCTACAGCTGGTAGCTACGCTTTGGTAACTTATAGCCGCATACCCAGTTTGAGCAAACGTGATCTATACGACGTATAACGTTAGCAAGCATGACCTTTGTGCCGCCGAATAAAGTAACATTATCAATAATACCAATTACCAACCAAGCTACTATTCATTATAGGTTGTTTCCTGTTATTTTTGCAAGTTTGTAACTCATCAGCATGGATAGAGACAATCCTCGCCAGCTTACATGTATTTTGGGAGTGGGTCAGAAGAAGATACCATAGTTACCAAGATACCATATATCATACCATTGATTCTGTCGAAGAATATGCCTGAGGGATTTTCCTCCTCAATATGTACGTATTACTGCTTGTGATATTTCAAATATGTACGTTAGTTTATCCACTCTGCCACAGTATTGTGTCATATGTTTGACATTGTTATTTTCGTATTTTGAGTGCATTTCCCATACTGTAGTGTAAGCACTCATAGGTGGCTCAGTCATGTTTTATATTAGATTTTCCCTTATGCTATAACATTTGCCAGCATTTTCCTGATGGTGGAATATTATTTTATTGTATTCTTATCGTACATAGTATACACCATGGTGTATTAATATCTCCCTGGGCTATACTTTTCATTTAGAGCATGGAAAATACTCATTCAAATTTACTGTGCATATGTGCTAGATCAGGGGTGGGCAACTCCAGTCCTGGGGGGCCGGTGTGTATGCAGGTTTTTGCTGCCACCAGTTACCCTGGCTCAATAAGCTAATTAGTGAAATACGCCAACATCGATTTACTCGTAAATTAGACCATGATAAAATGCAACAATACATGCATACGGCAATTGTCCCTTTCACCTGTTTTGGATTTCCTGCCCGTTATAAATAGCCCAGGACTTCCGCTTTTCCGACGCTTCGATATTGTCTTTTCTATTTGACATCGAAGTCAGTAAGGTATAGGATTGCGGTCTCTACGTTTCTGGTTGTTACAAATAAGAAACGTAGGTAGTCCGGTTAGAGTTAGGGTAAAGATTTATTTAGTCTTTTTGTTTCCTTTTCTCTCGTTATGCTTTTATACTCCCCTACCTGTTACCTTTTGTTCAGCTCTTTCACACCTAGAGCTGTAGGTAACATGTTCTATTTCTATTTAGTTTCTTTCGCCTTTGTTACACAGGATTTCTTTTGTTTTTCTGACCTCCAGTTATACGCTTCTTGTGTGAGAGCATGAGGTTCTTTTGTTGTTTGATTACTCGCGATTGCAGCGTTTGCCCTCTTTTGAGGTTGTTTTTGTGCTTATGCCGGGAGGTTTTGATTCCCATTGTTTTTTTTAAATATCCCCTTCTACTGCACAGCTGTCCGCTTTGTGGTGTATTTCTCACAATATACACTTTTAGATCCCTCGGTTGTGGCACTTGGTTCTCCGAACCTTACACTCCCCCCTTACACCGTGTTGTTAGGATCCTGTAATCTGTGTTTATTCTTTATTATTTTTCCTGTTTTCTTTCCCTCGTGATTGTCAGTCCGCGTTCCATGTTTCTGAGATTCCACCCCCTGTCTTTGTCATTGCACTATTCGGGTGATTTTGGGAACATTCAGGTTTCTTCTGTATTTCGTATATCTCGTTTTCTTCCTTCTGACTTTATTTATATTTGTATATAATACTAATGTACTAATCATACTAACTGTTAGATTAGATTTAATACTAACCTGCTAACAAACTAACATGTGTATATAATACTAACCTACTAACATTAGGGTTCTAGAGTTCACTACTAACATTACTAATTCATCTTGAGTTTCTACCTGCAGCTGTCATTTCCCTCCTCGTTATCCTATCCCTGCATCGATCTGTGATTTCGCATTCTCTGCATATGTGTCCACTTTCGTGTTCTTCTAATCTGAGCTGTGCACTTGTTTACCTGCTAACTCCAGGCCGTTTGTTATCATTGTGTCTATGTGTATTCCAGTCCGTGTCTTACGTTTCCCCTGTCATTGTTTTATTGGTCCCTGTTAACCCTCACTGTTCTCACCTGTGAGCAATCTCCCCTCCCTGCTTCTACACACCTGATTCCCATTATGTCTGTCTCCCTCTGTGTATATATACCTTGTCATTTCAGTGTTCTTCGCGAGTTCCTCTTATGATATTCTGCTTCTGTGTTACCGGCTGTTTTTCCGAGTTTCTGCCCGAGCTGTTTTGTTTATTCTGTTTTCTAGTTTTTGTTTCCCAGAGTTCTTTGCCTGTTGTTGTTTTGTTTTGTATCCAGTCTGTTTTGTTTTCTTTGTGTTCCTCTGACTCCCTGGTTTGGACCCCTGCCTGTGTTCTCGCGACCCTGTTTTTGGATTTCCCTTTTGTACCTTTGCTGTGCCTTCTCGGTTTTGACCCCTGCCTGTTCTACTTCGGATTGCTGCCTAGCCCTTATTAAACTTCGGTTTTTCCCTTACTCCTGCCTGCATTTGGGTCCTTCTCCCACCAGCACCTTACACGTGTTGTGTAATAACATTCTAAACTGGTGTGTATTTCTCAAACAGATTGTCCAAGACAATAAATGACCACTGAATTTTTAAAGGAACATCTCTGTGTAAAACTATTGGTAGGATTGTATATGTATTTCATATTTAGTAGCCAATATTGATAGTAGAATGATGTGATATCATTACACAAGAATTTCACGTTTATTTTGCATTTTAGTGAGCAGGGCTTTTCACAGCTTTTTTGGCATATGATCGGGCTATTGTTGGGTTTATCTTGTTGCTATGATTACTCATTTTAGATGATGAAGAAATATATTTATGATCTCACACAAAGACGCACACATGTTGTCCACTATGTCACGCATGGGTAGGTATAATTGCAGGTAGAGATATCCCGATACCACTTTTTCACTTCCGATACCGATACCAAAGCTTTGACTATCTGCCGATACAGATATCACTCCGATACTTTGTTTTGTGTTGCTAATCGCAAATAGATTCACCTGAGTGAATAAATAGCGTGTTTAGCATTCCTAGTTCAGAGTGCAAGCAGACCCGCGTTGTCAATCTACCGTCGGATAGGATTAAGTATTGTCTTTTTCATTTGGTTCAGCTGTGCGTTAGCTGATTGAACTGTTTGTAGTGTAGTCACGGTTTAGTTAATGTAAATTGCAGCATTACCGACCACTTGTTTACTTGCTTTGTGTTTCTAGGTCTAGTAAATTGCTAGTGTTTTGTGTTGCTAATCGCAAATAGATTCACCTGAGTGAATAAATAGCGTGTTTAGCATTCCTAGTTCAGAGTGCAAGCAGACCCGCGTTGTCAATCTACCGTCGGATAGGATTAAGTATCGTCTTTTTCATTTGGTTCAGCTGTGCGTTAGCTGATTGAACTGTTTGTAGTGTAGTCACGGTTTAGTTAATGTAAATTGCAGCATTACCGACCACTTGTTTACTTGCTTTGTGTTTCTAGGTCTAGTAAATTGCTAGTGGTTTGTGTTGCTAATTGCAAATAGATTCACCTGAGTGAATTAGCCCTGCAAGCAGCTGAGTGCAATCGAGAAATTAGCCAGTAATCTATAAGTTAAAGTAGAGGCTGCCTCGTCGGTAATTTGAACAGTTTGTAATGATCCTCCCCCACCTAACCTGTCTTCTCACCCCCTACCATGTGTCTAACCCCCATTCCTCTGTGCTCCATGCCTCGCTCCTGGAGGCCCAACCACCGCAGACGCTGTCCGGCTAACCTGGTCTACCCACCGCTGTCCTCTCATAAGGAACTCTCAGTGGTGGGTGGACTATGGAACTGCCGGTCAGCCGTCCAGAAAGCTGACTTCATCACTGCATATGCCAAGTTGAAGTCCCTCCACTTCCTGGCTCTCACTGAGACCTGGATCACTCCAGATAACACAGCCACTCCAGCTGCTCTGTCTGCTGGCTACTCCTTCTCCCACACCCCCAGGGCCTCAGGCAGAGGCGGGGGTACTGGTTTGCTCATTTCCACGTCCTGGAAATTCTCTATTCCCACTGTACCCTGCCTGAATATCTCCTCCTTTGAGTTTCATGCAGTCACTGTAACTCACCCATCTGCACTTAACATTGTTGTTCTCTATCGCCCCCCAGGTCCGCTCGGCGCTTTCCTGGATGAACTGGACACACTCCTGAGCTCCTTCCCTGAGGATGGTACCCCAGTAATCCTACTGGGAGACTTCAACCTCCAACCAGACAGCGCCCAGCTATCCAGTGTCACCTCACTCCTCCAGTCCTTTGCCCTCACTCAGTCCCCATCGCCTGCCACCCACAATGGTGGTAACCAACTGGACCTTGTACTCACCAGGAGTTGCGCCACATCTGAACTCACGGTGACCCCCCTCCACGTATCGGACCATTTCTTTATCTCATTTTCTCTCTCCTGCCCACTCTCCCTCAAATCCGCTAACAACCCACCCGCTGTTATGTTCAGGAGAAATCTCCGCACCCTCTCTCACACCTCTCTCACTACTTCTGCTCTCTCTGCACTTCCTCCTCCTGCTACCTTTGCTAAAATGCCCATTGATGTCGCCACCTCTGTGTTTAACTCATGCCTCTCTCAGTCTCTCAACTCACTATGCCCTCTTGTCTCCAAACCAGCCCGACTATCACCCCCTTCCCCGTGGCTGACGGATTCTCTCAGATCCAGCAGAACCATGCTACAAGCCGCTGAGAGAAAGTGGAGGAAATCCAGATCCCCAGATGACCTGGCCTCCTACCACACTCTGCTGGCAGCCTTCACAGCTGCAACTACATCAGCTAAAACTTCATTTTTCCAGTCGAAAATTGATACATGTCTATCTAACCCACGTAAACTCTTTTCCACCTTCTCCTCCCTGCTCACCCCCCCTCCACCCCCTTCACCCTCCTCCCTCTCTGCAGATGACTTCCTGACCCACTTTGAGGGGAAGGTGGCTGCGATCCGGAACTCCTTCACGCATCCGGTGACACCCCACATCCCCCATACTGAACCCATCGCTACACTGTCGTCCTTCAAGACTCTGAAGGACTCCGATGTGCTCGAGCTGGTGACGCGCCAGCGCGCAACCACCTGTCCACTAGACCCCATACCTTCAGCAGTCCTCCAGTCTATATCTGCTGAGCTCCTTCCATATCTGTCCTCCGTTATTAACACCTCCCTAATCTGTGGCCATGTTCCTGCTGCCTTTAAAACTGCCCGTGTAACCCCACTCCTTAAAAAACCTAGCTTAGATCCCGCTGATGTCAGGAACTACCGTCCTGTATCTCTCTTGCCCTTCCTGTCCAAAACACTTAAACGTGCTGTCCTTAACCAACTGTCTGTTTTTCTCCACCAGAACAACCTGCTTGACCCGCATCAGTCTGGCTTCAGAACCGGCCATTCCACCGAAACTGCTCTCCTGGCTGTGACTGAGGCACTCGCCACTGCTAGAGCCTCCTCCCTCTCCTCTGTTCTGATTCTCCTTGACCTGTCTGCGGCATTCGACACGGTCAACCACAAACTCCTGATCTCCACACTCGCTGAGATGGGCATTTCTGGAACTGCCCTCTCTTGGTTTGTATCGTACCTCACTGATAGATCCTACCAAGTCTCCTGGAAGGGTTCCGTCTCTGCTCCCCGTCCCCTGTCTACAGGAGTCCCGCAGGGATCTGTAGTGGGTCCTCTGCTGTTCTCTATGTATACTAAGTCTCTTGGCTCAGTAATCCATTCACATGGCTTCTCATACCATAGCTATGCTGACGATACTCAACTCTTCCTCTCTTTCCCTCCCTCTACCCCACAGGTTAAGGAGAGGATATCTGCTTGTCTGACTGACATCTCTGAGTGGATGGCTACCCATCACCTGAAGCTCAACCTTGACAAGACAGAGCTCCTCTTCATGCCGTGCAAGACCTCCCCACTACATGACCTCTCCATCACCGTTGATGGGACCGTGGTGGCTGCCTCCCGCTCTGCAAGGAACCTGGGGGTGGTCCTGGACGACCGGCTGGACTTCAAAGAGCACATCAGGGCAACGGCACGGTCCTGCAGGTTCCTCCTGTACAACATCAGGAGGATTCGACCGTACCTGACCACCTACTCCACCCAGCTTCTTGTCCAGACCATGGTCACCTCACGCCTGGACTACTGCAACTCCCTGCTCGCAAGCCTACCGGCCTGCGCCATTCTGCCTCTTCAACTCATCCAGCTGCCCGGCTTGTGTTCAACCTCCCGAAATTTTCCCACGTAACCCCCCTGCTGAGGTCTCTCCACTGGCTGCCAGTTGCAGCCAGGATCAGGTTCAAAGTTCTGACCCTGGCCTACACTGCAGCAAATAGGACAGGCCCCGCCTACCTGCAGGACTTAATCCAGAACTATGTTCCTGCTCGACCACTTCGCTCTTCTACAGCAGGGCGACTGGCACTTCCCCCCCTCCGTGTCAAAGGCTCTCGCTTGTCCCGACTGCGGAGTTTTTCCACATTAGCACCTCAGTGGTGGAATGAACTTCCCATTCCCCTACGTTCTACTCCAACCCTGCCTGCATTCCGTCGAGGCCTGAAGACACACCTCTTCAAACTCCACCTTGACTGATATCCTCACCTAGGAATATCAGTTCCCTGTTCCCTGTGTTTTCCTGTTTGTTTATTATAGTTTATAATAGTATTTGGAATGGTTTATAATAGCATAGTTTATAATAGTATTTGGAATGGTTTATAATAGTATAGTTTATAATAGTATTTGGAATGGTTTATAATAGCATAGTTTATAATAGTATAGTTTATAATAGTATTTGGAATGAAAGTGTGGTGTTGCTGATTTGCCCACAGCTTACTGTGAACTACAGTCAACGTTCATTGCTAGGGATAGCTGCTACATTATGCAAAGGATGTGCTTTGCCTTGTCTGTTCTGTAATGATGATGATGTCTCTGTACGCACTTACTGTACGTCGCTTTGGATAAAAGCGTCTGCTAAATTAATGTAATGTTTTACTCTTGAACAAATAATAATAATAATAATAATAATACAATATATGGAAGCACTTTTCTCATGATGGCCAATTAGCCACCTAAAAACATCTCACTCAAATGGAGAACAAACAAATACTTCCCCAGTATATAGTCCACAACAACAGTTGGTTATGAAAGACTGCCACCCTTTATTTAAACACTAGAGAAAAAAAACAGGTACTGCAGTACTTAAAGTGACCAACAGGTTTAAAGTTAAAACAATTTAAACAGCAGCATTCAGCATTGTAAAAAATACAAAACTATAACTTAGTTTCATAATTTTACCGTTTCCAAAACCCAAATCAAACAAGGAAAGGTGTACGCTGTGGATAAAATTATGTGGGTGAGCTCATTCACAATTGAACCCCTCGGAGATGACGTAGCATATCTAACATTGTTTACTCCAAGGTAAAAAGCTAACGTTAGTTAACATCAGCGTTACCCTTATTTTGGTGTTAATAGCTACCATAACTGAAAAAAGAAACTAGCTACACAATGGTAGCCAATTGACTTAAAATATATCAAAATCAAAATCTATTTTACCGGTTTCCATGATCTATCAATGAAACGTTAATCGCATTCTTAGCTTTGGCTATCCGTAACAGACATCAGCTGTTATAGCTACTGTGTATGTTAGCTCTATTTAAAAAGGGACACAATAAATAAAACTTTTAAATAAGGAAAGAAAATCACTGTTCTCTAACAAACATGTTATTCCCGCAATTTGTTACTGGGATGCCAAGTCCCAAGTACCGTTACCCAAACACCTGTTGCTGCTGTCTGTGCAACTACTGCTGCTGATAGTGGAGCTGCAGTTACATGCTGACCACCTCCAACTAAAATGTTAGTAAGCTAAAAAAAATGAATAATGGCTGCAATAACGTAATGCCCACTAAATAGACAAATTTAATAGTTTGTGAAATAATATTAAACTCTAGCTTGAGCCATTTAATTTGAAACAGTAAATTACCTCAAATGTAAATTGACAGAATTTTTATTTAATACAAAGGAATGTCCACTTCCGTAGCGTGAAATCAATACTGTGCTGTTGTAACTAGGCATTTTAAAGCCAAAGCGAGCGCAACATTAGCTGGCTAGTTACTACTTAGCTACTGTGCTGAAACTGGACTTATTTGGACGTTTGGGTAGCTTACTAATATAAAAGACCATATGTCAGTGTTTGCTATTTTGAAAACGTTAACGTTCGCTAATGTCGAATAACATTAACGTTACCAGACTCCATCTCGTAAACAAACCGATGATAATAATGTCTTCATGAATGAGATATGGTTTGCTATTTTATGCCAAGCCAGCTAGTCCCTCTGCTGATTCTGTTCCGTTGGGTTTCCACTGTCACTGTGGTAGCTATCTAGCAAATGAGACAGCACGCTGTGATGGAAATAATGCTGCCTAGCATCATAAAATCTACACTGAATCATTTCAGCGAGCATTTAAACTACACTACAAATATGAAATTGAAGATCAATTTTTCCAAACGGGCAGTAGCCTACTTTCATGGTTGAGAACGCCATGTTTGCTTTGACGGACACAAAGCTTGATGGACATAGCAACAGTTACTACTACTGTCACGTGACACGCTGCGCATATCGGATCATATTTTTTTTCTCCCCTCCGATATCCGATCCAGCATTCTGGGCCAGTATCGGCCCGATACCGATGCCGTGGATCGGATCGGGACATCCCTAGTTGCAGGCTAGACTGGGTGGGGGGTTGCTTGTTAATTGGACTTTCTCTGTGTCATGGTTATTTGCAGCCTTTGTTGTTCTATGTTTTGGTTTCCTTTTTGGCGTCGTCAGGACACTCTCTGATTTTTTCTGTCTCCGTTCCGGTGTTTGTATCTTGCCCGACAATTATTCCCTACACCTGTTTTGCATTTCCTGCCAGCTATATATAGCCCAGGACTTCCGCATTTCCAACACTTCGATATTGTCTTTGCTATGTTGACTACGAAGTCGGTAAGGTATAGGAAATTCGGTCACTGCATTTCTGGTTCGTATGAATAAGAAACGCAGCAAGTCCAGTTAGAGTTAGGATAAAGATTTAGTTGTTTTCTTTCCTTTCTCTTTATCCTTTATACTCCTCTACCAGTTACCTTTTTCTTCAGCTCGTTCTCACCTAGAGCTGTAGGTAACAGGTTCTAGTTTCATTTAAATTTTCTCGCCCATTTATACAGGGTGTTTCTTTTGTTTTCCTCTGACCTCCTGTTATCGCTCCTCGTTTGAGAGCGTGAGGTTCTTTTGTTATTTATTAACAAGATTATCGAGATACGCCTCAGTTTTTGAGGTTGCTTTGTTTTGCCTTGTGCTAGGGATGTTTTGCTCCCGATCCTGTGTTATCTCCATCCTGGTGCGGCTACTTCTGCTTTTGTGGCGTATCTTTCTAGATACGCTTTTAGAAATCATTATCGGTCACGTTTGGTTCTCCAAACCTTACACTCCTCCTTACACTATGGGAGAATAGTGACAACTCTAAGGTAACCGGTAGCATCCACTACCAAACGCACTTAAACACTCCACAGTGCACCCAAAGCAAATAAAATACGACAACAGTCTATCTGGGTTATTTTGAGTGTTTATACCATAATTTTTTAACCAAACTATCGTTGAATCCTTTACTTTGTGCTGACCTATATTCTCTGGAAGTACGGTGGCGGAGCGAACGTGGCCATTGCAACTTGTTGCTCTTCTTTGTTGTTGTGGTCTACCAGTGTCGGCAATACATCCGTAGGTAACGTAAAGTATCGCTCCCCAGATAGACTGTCGTTGTATTTTATTTGCTTTGGGTGCACTGTGGAGTGTTTAAGTGCATTTGGTAGTGGATGCTATCGGTTACCTTAGAGTTGCGCTAGCATTAGCAATGTGTGTATGTCCAAAAGAAGGGACAGCATGGAATTAGCTGAAAATGGTTTCCATCAATCAACTACATCATGGGTAACTGAGATATTATGTCCAAAATTCCGAACTATCCCTTTAAGAATCTCACCCAGATACTGTAAGCCTGCATACACTGGAAATTTGGTTTTATAAAGGTACGGTGACGGTACCTGATTTCCGAAAAATCTGTTTGTTCATTGCCTACAATAAACACTGGCCTATTTGTATGCTTTGGTGTGAAGGCTGCTCAAGCAAGTAAACAAAATCTCAGTTTGTAGGCTACATTCCCACCAATAAACGCTGGGCTATTTGGTTTGATGGCTGCTCAAGCAAGCAAATAAAATCTCAGTTCGTAACCTATTGCCTACAGTTAGGGTTGCAAAGGGAGGGAATTTTCCAGGTAACTTTCAGTAATTTTCGGAAATTTTCCAGGGTAAATCACCACTCACTGTAACAATCTCATGCTTAATTCCTTTGCGCAGACTCCATTGGCCATGGCACAGGCACCAAGATTTTGCTTAGCTATGAGTGGAAACAACAAACTGGGGTCGATTTACTCAGATGCCAAATAAGGGGTGTTATTTTTGCGGGCACAGCCATAGTATTTGCAAGCGCTATCATTTCACACTTTGCAGGTGATCAACTAAAAGTCATTATGTAAATTACTCCAGCGGCAAACAGCCATATTCAAATGAGAGATTTTGGAATTTTGAAATGGAAATAAAAGCATGTTTGGAATGATTATGCTGTAAGGAAACGATGAAAAGACTGGCAGAATGTTGCCATTTTTATGGTTTTTTTTTTTACAGTATACAGTCAGGTCCATAAGTATTTGGACAGTGACACAATCTTTGTTGTTTTGGCTCTGTACTCTAGCACATTGCACTGGAAATGAAACAGTGACTATGAAGTTTAAGTGCAGACTTTCAGCTTTAATTTTAATTTTAATTTGAGGATTTTTACGTCCATATCAGGTGAACGGTGTAGCAATTATAGCCATTTCTATACATAGCCCCCCATTTTAGGGGCCCAAAAGTAATTGGACAAATTAACATAATGAATAAAGTTATCATATTTAATATTTGGTTGTGTATCCATTACATGTCATGACTTCCTTATGTCTGTGACCCAACAACATCAAAAGACTCTTGATATGCTATTTTCGGGTTCTCTTACAAGCGATACTATAATTTCTCTGCATTTGAATGGATCTCAATGGGAACTGGGGGGTGGGACTGGATTAAACTGTAAATTACACTGGAACAGTATGGAACACATGGTTGGCTAAATAGCTCTAAGTCATCAAGGGTCTGACATATCAAACAAGCCTTAAACCATCACTCTGCTGCCAGGTATGCAGTAGATATGGATGGATCTCTTTAAGAGTTGTTTCTCATTTTTGACTAATTTTTCCATAGAGTTCAATAGAAAAATAAGTCAGGAGAAAAAACCCTTAACCCTTTAATGGTCGCTCAACCATTTGGTAGAGCATGTTTTGAGTCTTGATATCTTGTTGAAAAATATGTTGGACTTTACTCCACCTGATTGAGCCATCTCCATCGGATGAACCGTTTAGAAATTATACAACTTTTGTACATAGCCCATATGCACTTTATTGTCCTTGGTGACACGTTGTGATAGGACTACCCCTACTCCGATGTTGGACACGTTGACTTCGACAATGAACTGCGCCTCAGGATCAGAATGAACCAGGATAGGAGCAGATGTGAACCGGGTCTTGAGTGCCTTGAACGCCTCCTCCGCCTTAGACGTCCAAGTGAAGTGTGCCTTGGAAGAGATAAGGGCGGTCAATGGTGCAGCCAGGGTGCTATAATTGCGAATGAATTGCCGGTAAACGTTTGCAAGTCCCAAGAAGCATTGTAATTCTTTGCAATTCTCCGGTTGAGGCCAGTCCACCACAGCCTTGATCTTGAGCGGATCCATCTGAATACTTCAGTCCGCTATGATGTATCCCAAAAAACTCGCATTTCTCTGCTTTCACGTAAAGTTGGTTTTCAAGGAGGCGTTGTAACACTTTACGGATGTGTGTGCCGTGCTCAGATAAGTCCTTGGAAAAAACTAATCGCCCTCTCGGATACGCACCAGATGGTAGATGTTACGAAGCTCCAACTTAGTGAAGATGGTCGCCCCCCCTGGAGTTGTTTGAATGCGGAAGTCATCAGGGGAAGAGGTTCTTGACGGTTATGTCATTAAGAGCTCGGTAGTCGATATACGATAGCGAACCATCCTTCTTCCCCACAAAGAAGAACCCTGCCCCTGCTGGAGATGAGGAAGGGCGGATGATTCCTGCTGCCAATGACTCCTGGATGTATTTGGTCATGGCCTCAGTCTCCGGATGGGATAGGGAAAACAAACGGCCTCGGGGGGGGGAGTGGTGCCAGGCAGGAGGTTGATTGCACAGTCATAAGGGTGATGAGGTGGCAGGGAGGTAGCCCGGGACTTCTAGAGACCTCTTTCAGGTCCAGGTACTCAGAAGAGACAGACGACAGATCAGAAGGTTCCTCGGAAGGCTTGGGACTCGATAGGGGTAAGTGGGCTTGACAAAGGCAGTTTGACAAGCAATAGGGGTTCCAACCCACTATCTTGTGGCTGCTCCACTCCAGACTCGGGTGATGCTTCGTTAGCCAGGTATGGCCCAGAACGATAGGTACTTGAGGGGAGAGTCAATGACGTGCAGCAGAAGCTGTTCTTGATGATTTCCAGAGATAAACAAAGTCACTGGGGAGGTGATGTGCGTGATGCTGGCAAGCTTCTGGCCGTTGAGTGTGTTGGCCACTAGGGGGCATGAAAGGATGGTAGTGGGAATTCCCCAACTGGCCTCCAGACCAGCGTCCAAAAAGCTCTCTTTGGCACCAGAGTCAATAAAAGCAGAAGACTTACTTTGTTGATCTCCCCACCCGATAGTGACAAGCAGACAGGCCCGTTGTTTAGAGGAGGATTCGACCGAGATAACGCCCACTAGTGCTCCTCGACTCACTAGTGGGCGTTGGCTTTTACCGGACAACTGGCCACAAAGTGTCCTGGTTGTCCACAGTACAGGCAGGCATGGGTAGCCATCCTCGGATCTCTCTCCTCCCTGGACATGCGGGTACGGTCAATTTGCATCGGTTCCAGTTCAGGGGTCTTAGCTGGTGGAGGTGAAGCGCGACTGGGGTTAGCTGGTGAACTTTCAACCCACCCGCCGTGGCTCTCCGGAACCCTCCCTGAACCCGGAAACGGTGACACTCTTGGAGGCACTCTACTCTGATCGCTAGGCTGATGAGTTAATTGATAGATGCAGGCAGATCATGGGTCAGCAACTTGTCCTTGACCTCTTCAGATAAACCATAGAGAAAGGTATCATATAGTGCTTCTTTTCCCCAGCCACTGGTGGTAGACAGGGTCTGGAAGTCAATGGCATAGTCCGATACCGATCTCCTCCCTTAGTGCATCTGCAGCATCTCCCGGGCAGCCTTGTGACCGCATTTGGAGCGGTCGAAGATGAGTTTAATTTTTGCTGCCAACTGGTTAAAACTCTGGCAACAGGGCAGGCCGGTTTCCCAAGCAGCTGTTCCCCACGATTTGGCACGACCGGATAGCTGGGTAATGACGTAAGCTAACCTTGAAGACTCAGTGGGGAAGGTCGAGGGCTGTAGTTGGAAAATCAGCTGGCACTGAGTTAGGAAAGCACGGCAGCCACCAGGTTCACCAGCATACTTCTCAGGGGGAGGTAGTCGAGGTTCGCGCACCAACTCGGAGGAGACAGAGGAGTGGGCTGCTGGGGTGCGCTGATTCGGGCAGGACGAAGCGGCAACGTCAGATCCGCAACACTGGAAGCGAGAGTCTGGATATGTTGGGTGACCGTGTCCAGGTGGGCCTGGTGATGCCCCAGCATGGCTCCCTGTTGCTCCAGAGCAACGCGAACCTGAGCAGGGTCCGCTGGGTCCATCCCGGTCAGAACGTACTGTCAGGTACCATTCAGAGACCCAAACACAGACCAGGATGTAGCAAAAAATAATGTTTTTTCCAGTCCAAAATCAAAAGCCAGGTAATCAGAGGTTGAGACAGATCCAAATCAACAAGCAATAAGAATAGAGAGACAGTCCAAAATCAGTAACCAGAAAATCACAGGCAAAGATACAGGAGCGGCAGGCAAAGGTGAAATCACAAAAACAAGCAGGAGTAAAAAACCAAAAATAACACAAGCAAACAAAACAGAATCAGCAGGCAGGAATCAAAGTCGTACGAAGGGTGTCTCGGGAATCTCAACAAATCTCTGGCTTTACTAAACACAGGCTCAGGAAATGTGATCAACGTCCTGACAGGGAACAGACTGAAACGCAGGGTTTAAATACACAGGGAGTGACGAGATACAATGGGGATCAGGTGTGTGGAAATGGGGAAGGGAAATGACAAACAGGTGAACGTAATGAAACAATGATAAAATAACATGTAAACAACTGCGACATGACTTTAGACCAGGTTTGTGGTGGTTTTAGCGCAAGCGCTTTCTGCTGGCTCAAGATAGCAATACGCCAAAAATGATCCTGGCCACTCCTCATCTTAAGACAAACTGTCCAGTTAACTTGCAATGGGCGCAAGATGACTTGGTATTTAAACAACGTGAGTGCTAGGCCCTATAATGAACCCTCCGCCGGGTGTAAGATAGCAAAGACACTTGCGTCTGGGTTAGCGCCGCTTACCGCCAGGTGTAAGATAGGGCCCATGGTTGGCTAAATGGCTCTAAGTCATCAAGGGTCTCACATATCAAACAAGCCTTAAATCATTACTCTGCTGCCAGATATGCAGTAGATATGGATGGATAACTTGAAGGCTTACTTCTCCTGACTTATTTTTTCATCGAGTTCAATAGGAAGATTTGTCAGGAGAAACAACCCTACCAAACATGTTGATAAGGTGTTTTAAAGGAAAAGGTTTGCAATAAAATTTAAAAATATATAATTCCAGTGAGTTTTTTTTATCCTTCCAGCTGAACAGCCCGTTTTGGGTGGGCGGTTCAGGTTTTTTTCACATGTTCTGCGTTGATTGGCTAACTGACCCGGAATCACACAAGCACCCCTCCCATCTCCTGCCTACACTTCCGCTCCGAAAAACCGAGGAAACAAATAAAAAAGAGCAAACGACGAAATTAAAGAATGTATTTTTTACAAAGGCAAATAAATGTAAAAATATAGCATGCTTTCAAATGTATCCTACAGGTCACCAAATGTGAAATTATTGATGTGTTCCCCCTTTGCTATTGTTTTTAAGCATTTGTCCGGATAATTTTGGGTAAAATAGCAGCTTCACTTTTATAAATTTGACAGAGTTTAACGTTAGCTGGCTTGCTAACAGTACCTGAGGTCACTGACTGAGCCGTTGTTAAAGCTAGAGGATGCAGTTTTTCCGCACATTTGTTGTCACAACATCCTTGGCACTGCCCATAGAGAAAGAGACACACCCCCACCCCACAGACCTCATTGTGAACGTAAAATTCTGCTAGATACAATTGCAGGATTACAGATTGGTATTGCTAACATTACAGTAAAAATGTAATCTAAAATTCCAGGTAAAACAACAAAAGTTTGTGTAGCGTTACTCTGAACCAGGCATCATCTGGCTACAGCTGGTAGCTACGCTTTGGTAACTTATAGCCGCATACCCAGTTTGAGCAAACGTGATCTATACGACGTATAACGTTAGCAAGCATGACCTTTGTGCCGCCGAATAAAGTAACATTATCAATAATACCAATTACCAACCAAGCTACTATTCATTATAGGTTGTTTCCTGTTATTTTTGCAAGTTTGTAACTCATCAGCATGGATAGAGACAATCCTCGCCAGCTTACATGTATTTTGGGAGTGGGTCAGAAGAAGATACCATAGTTACCAAGATACCATATATCATACCATTGATTCTGTCGAAGAATATGCCTGAGGGATTTTCCTCCTCAATATGTACGTATTACTGCTTGTGATATTTCAAATATGTACGTTAGTTTATCCACTCTGCCACAGTATTGTGTCATATGTTTGACATTGTTATTTTCGTATTTTGAGTGCATTTCCCATACTGTAGTGTAAGCACTCATAGGTGGCTCAGTCATGTTTTATATTAGATTTTCCCTTATGCTATAACATTTGCCAGCATTTTCCTGATGGTGGAATATTATTTTATTGTATTCTTATCGTACATAGTATACACCATGGTGTATTAATATCTCCCTGGGCTATACTTTTCATTTAGAGCATGGAAAATACTCATTCAAATTTACTGTGCATATGTGCTAGATCAGGGGTGGGCAACTCCAGTCCTGGGGGGCCGGTGTGTATGCAGGTTTTTGCTGCCACCAGTTACCCTGGCTCAATAAGCTAATTAGTGAAATACGCCAACATCGATTTACTCGTAAATTAGACCATGATAAAATGCAACAATACATGCATACAGGCACAGGAACATTCATCAGCTTCTGTTCATATCGTAGAATGTAGCTAAAATATCAGATTATGTAATTGATTAGGCTTATTAAATAATTGGTAACTGGTGGAAGCAAAAACCTGCATACACACTGGCCCCCCAGGACTGGAGTTGCCCACCCATGTGCTAGATGAATGCAAATAGTCCTTGGAGTTAATATGAATGTGTATTTGCTTTATAATGGACAAAAAAATATTACATTCATTTTATGACCCGTTTTAGATAGCTTTTTGGACCCATAGATATCTATCCCCGTATATTGATTAAAAGATAGTAATTTCCACTTGAAAAGCCAAAATGATACGATTATATATCATGATATATGATATGATATACGATTTTATGATCTACAGCAGTGCACATTTTTTTGGATACATTTGGAGACATATTTGGAGATATTTGGCTATTTATTTTGACCTAAATTATGAAAATAAATTAATCTAAGTTAGTAATGTAAATGCCTGTCTTGTTTCACTTAAGCCATTTTCCAAGTTGCTGTGATGCTCACACCTGGAGTGATAAAGCCTTAAAGAGAACATCCCCTAAACAGATGCGAATCTGCGCAAAGGGTCCCGTTTGCTCAACTGAGACAATCGTTGCTACTGCAGTCAAACTATTAGTGGAAATCACAAACTCTGTGTTTTAACTTTATTGGTAGACGGTTTGTGACGATTTCTGCTGAATACCGAGTTTCTAAGTGTCACTATTTGTCAGGACTCTGAATTGTGGTTGTTAGTTGTATTATGTTCTTATGGCTTTTATTTCATTCCTGATTATGTATTTATTGTTGGTAGCACTGTTCCGTGTTTGCTTTGTCGTCACTCCCCTGTCTTCGTCTCACTATTCGGTAGTCTCTGGTTATTTCGGTTTTTCTCTGTATTTCCTCTGCCATGCGCTTCCTTCATTACTAATCACTTCATTGTAAATAATACTAATTAACTAACAACAACTAGCATCTTAGAATTAGGGTCTACTAATTTACTAATGACTAACTTGTATATAATACTAATCTATTAATCTACTAACGCCATAGAATCAGGGTTTTCTACTAATCTACTAACTTACTAACTTCATCTTCTTTCCAAGCTGCAGCTGTCTCTCTGCCTGTTCTATCACTAATTATCTTTCTTTGGTTCCTCTATTAACTACAGCTGACTCTCCTTTCCGCTTTCCTATTCCTTGTATGCACTTGTCTTATTGGAGTCCATGTCATGTTATCTCTATGTATTTGGTTCTGGTCCAGTCCGTGTCTTACGTTCTCCCTCGTTTTGTATTATCAGCTTCCCTTATCGTTTCATTGTGCTCACCTGTGAGCAATTTCCCTTCCCCGCCTCTGCACGCCTGTTCCCCATTTTGTCTGTCTTCCTCTGTTTATATATACCCTGTTATCTCAGTTTGTCTTTGTGAGTTCCTCACCGTTGGTTTGTGTTTTAAGAGTTTTTCAGAGTACCTTCTGAGTTGTCTTTGTTTCCTGAGTATCCGTTTCCGAGTTTTTGTTATCCCTCGTCCTTCCCGTTATTTTATTTTCATTGTTCGTTCATTTTGTTTTCTTTTTGTTCCTCTTTACGCCTCCCTGGTTTTGACTCCTGCCTGTGTCCTCGTGACCCTGATTTTGGATTCTATTTTTGTGCCTCTGCTGTGCTTTCCCCGGTTTTCGACCCTGCCTGTTTGTACTACGGATTTCTGCCTTGCCCCTTCATTAAACTTTGGGTTTTCTACTACCTGCCTGCTACTGGGTCCTGTGTTTCCACCTACCCTGACACTATTTTCCCTGTAGCAAGTCCATTTAACAAGCAACCCCCACCTAGTCTATACCTACCCATGCAGGACATAGTGGACAATAGCGTCTATGTTTGAGTTAAATATATTTATTCATCATATAATATTAGAATAACGTTGTAGCAACGAGAAACCCAACAATAGCCTGATCGTATGCCTGAAAGGCCCTGCTTACTCAAATTCAAAATAAACTGTGAAAGTACTGTCATTCTACCATGTATTCTACTAGCAATATATGCTACTAAATATGAAATAAATATACAATCCTACCATTGGTTTTACACATTGAGATGTTCCTTTCAAAATTCAGTGGTCATTTATTGTCTGGTACAATCAGTTTGAGAAATATACAACACTTTATACCGCCATTACACTATCTGAAACGTCAACGTGCAATGCCCCCATGCCCTGTAAGCCCGTCTCATTCATTATAGTTAATTCTGGTTTAATTGTCGGCTTTTTTATCCAATAGAGTACATTATAACCTTAGCAACGGTATATGTCATGTCTTTTTTGATGCTTTTTACAATTTAGTACAGCCCAGCATAACGGCTGTTTTCATTTTAACGGTGTATTACGCAATCTCTATAGAATACGCTTTAGGTAGGGGAGTTTCCCTTTTCCGATATATAAGTATTTTTGCGTCTAAAATGCAATGGGTCTCGCTGGCTATATATGTACGTTCGTGTTTCCACTCGAGCACCGTCTTTCCAATATGTTTGATAGCCTTATTGTTATTTTCACATTTTGAGTGCATTTCACATACTGTAGTGCAATCGTTAAATGTATTTTTGATTTAGGCTACCGATGTTCATTGAAGATAGAACATTTGGCAGCATTTTGCAGATGGTGGAATACTATTTTATGTTCATGTTATTGTATATAATATAGGCTATGGCGTATATACTTGTCTCTAAGGGCATGACAAATGCTCATTCCAATTTACTGTGCGCTGATATGTGGCAGATTAAGGTAAACATTTCCTTGGAGTCACTATGAATAGGAAAATTTAAAAAATACAGAAAAATGCAATCCCAGGACAAAAGTATACATACTGTAGAGTACAGGGACAAGTGATGTTTTATTGAGGTACAAGAGTGAATGATTAGGCAACATATTTAGGTGTATGTAACACTGTGATATGTTTTTCATCTTTAGCCATCAGAAGGAGCAAATTAATATGCTTTGTAATGGACAAAACTAATTTATTCATTTTATGACATGTTTTGCATAGGGGTTTTGGACCCATAGATATCTACCCCCCTATACTGATGAAAATATAGTAATTCCCACTTGAAAATTATGCAAAAGTGAGTTTTATGAGCCAAAACTGTTGATTTGTAGTTAAATATATCATTATGTAGCCATTTGGATAGATTTGGAGACACTAATGGACAACAGGGTACACTGCTATATTTTGCATCATCGACCTTTAGTAGTTCTGCATATCATCCTCAGAGTTTGCAAAACTTGTGGACATGGAGTTTATGATCCAGGAAATGTATATATATTACCGATTTCTCTCATGTAGCGCTCAGCAAAATGAACAAAGAAAATGTGAACACAATGAACAAAGAAAATGTGCTGAACAGGCCCAGGTCCTTTCTGGAGAGCAGGTTTCTGCAACATATGGTACCATCACTGCCATTGCACAGCACCTCAATCTAGATCAGGGGAAAGTTTGGGTACATTTTCCTGCAAGGAAGGGCTGTGTAGTGCTGATGCCATCTGGGAGGCAGCTAAACACATCAAGGCATCAACCTGGTGGAAGGGAATCTAAGTGTGAAGCCATGTCCCCTGTATTATCCAGATCAGCTTCATCAGAGTGGAACTGGTGTCTGTTTGGTGGAACATACAACAGAGTGTGCAACAGGCTGACAGATAAAAGATTTGAGAAGCTGGTGGCTATTCAGTCAATTTTGAAACTCTTTGAGCCCATCAAAGATGACACCACACAAATTGAATCTGAAGAGGATTGTCCAGAGTGTCTTTCTGAAGATGAAGCTAGCTGTGGTTGAGATACATAATTAACCTAGGTCAAGCAAGTCAAGTTAAGATTTTTGTTTAACTTTACTTTAGTCAAAAGATTAGGTTATTCCTAGTTCTTCCTATATTTTGACTAAAATAAGGTTAAAGGCCTATACAATTTTCTGTCTTACATGGAAGGAAATTACAAAATTATATTTTTGCATTTATGTTTCCTTATTTAATATGCTTTTTGTTAAACAAACTGCATTTGAAAAAAATCATACAAATATATGTGTTACCATTGTGGTAAACCCACATCATGTCATTCATCAAAGATTTCGTATCTCAGATTTATTTGTACATACAAACAAAATTTACACCTGCTCAGGACCATGCATACTGCATCCGTAAATTCAAAATGCCTCTAAATGTAACATAACTTAATGCTCCCAGTAGACTACTATTTTTCTGAATTGATTAAATTTATATGATGTTAAATGTGCTAATTAAAACACACGTTTAACCATTGAATGAAATTTGCTATAAAATGACTTACAGGTCTGTATAGCCAGCGTTATGATGGCTGATCTTGTGCTGTTGGGGGAGTTGGCTCATTAGTAGAGAACACATCTTTAGGATCGTGCATAGGCTATTTGGTGGCTGAGAGTGATGTATGGCTGGTTAGTTGTTTTCTAGTTTTTATGAAAATTGCCAACCTGCCCAATTTTACTTACTACCTAACTACCTCTTTTCATCACTAGGGGATCAGGGATTTCAAATCACCTGTCACATGCACAGAACACCAACAAAATTCTGAAATTAATAAATAAATGATTTTATTTATGTTTGTCAAGAGGTCTGTGCAACATTTATGAAATCAGTCTTTTGTGGCGTGTCTTTTAAAGGCCACGCTCATGCATAAAGCCACGCCTTAAAACGTATAGAGTTCCGCGAGGGGGCGAATGTGCTTGTGCTTGTGTTTTGATTTGAATTTAATATGACTCCATGTGCAATATGTGGATAGTAATAATGAGGAAATACATAAAGTAACATGTAAAAGAAAGGCTTTTTTATTTTCCAATAATCACAAAACAATCAAAAGACAGTCACTACATTCTGTATACATATTATAATATACGTATACAGTATGCACAACCTAAATATGTTTAAACAATGTTTAAGCTCAGTTCGCTTAGCTCAGTTGCTCCTTGAACGTCAAGCTGTGAACACCTATCTGTCTGTGTCTCTCCATTCTGCTACAAACGGGGCTCAAATATTAGTCTAAGTTTTTTTCTTTTTGCCTGGCACTTTCGGACGCACGGCCAGACGGACTCCGCAAAATTGAATAAGTATTTTTTGACCCTATTAGCTATTTTGTTTAGTTTTTAACATCTAAAATCTGTAACATGGCATGCTTTATTTCCTTCTCAACAACTTTAAATTGCTTTTCGATAACGTCTGTCTATTTCATTCACGTTTTTACAATTTTACAAGCTTCTGGAATTTGTATTCTTGTACTAAACAGACTCTGCTTTTATGTCTGGCTATTATTCACGTTTTTAACACACTGCTTGAATCTATATTCTTTTAACACAAATCTGTAAACACGAAAACTGTTTTAAAAAATGAACTACTACAAAACAGTTATAGTTCATTACTTTTTCACAATGTTGCTCTAATAAAGTATATTTAAAAGAAAATGCAAACCCATTCAATCACGTTTACCTAAGCATCAAGATTGTTTGCAAAAAACACCAAGATCTTAAAACAATACAACCACCCTCACAAACCCTTTACCAACGTTTACAAAAACCCATTAAAAATATAAGGAATCATCTACGATGCCAATACACCCCCATTGAAACAAAAGCCCACCCCCAAATGATAATAATTAAATTTTTAAAAAAATTAAAATATGAAAAAATTATATTTCATAACCCCATGAATATTTATAAATGTATTAAATACGTCATCAATCAAAATTTTAAGTTACCGAATTGCAGTTCTCTCTCTGCGGTATATTTCTCAAACGGATTGTACCAGACAATAACCACTGAATTTTTAAAGGAACATCTCTGTGTAAACCAATGGTAGAATTGTATATTTATTTCACATTAAGTAGCAGATATTCATAGTAGAATACGTGGTATAATGAGACAATAATTTCACATGTTTATTTTGCATTTGAGTGAGCAGGGATTTTCACTGCTTTTTTGGCATACAATCAAGCTATTTTTGAGTTTATCTTGTTGATATGACGGAATTGTCATGGTTTGGCTTCCTTTCTTCCATCTCTATGGTCATTTCCTTTTGGAGCCACGTGTGGGTGCTCTTTCCCTATTTTTTCCGCCACCCGTGCCGGGTTTTTCCGCGCCCCGGCACTGATCTGGTGCACCTGTTCCTAATTCCCCGCTGACTATATAAGCACGGTGCTTCCTGCTTCCGCTGCTTTGGTGTCTTCATTGCCACTTCACAAAGCCGGTACGGGTATAGGAATTCAGAGGACCACTTGTCCTTTTATTCAAAAGAATACGTGGGACTTATTTGTTAGAGTGTTAGGATTTCTGTTTAGGATTTTTGTTTTCTTCACTCGTTATTTTCCTTCCTTGGTTTTCCTCTCCTGTCTGTTTCTAGACAGTACCTTTGTTTTTTCCCATCTCCTTTTGCCTCTTTGTTTTGCTCTGCACTCTCATTGTTTTCAGAGCTAGAGGCTTCCTACCTGTTTTGTTTTTTCTCTGCTCGAGTCTGCGGGCATTCACCCATTCTACTGGGTTGTTATTATATTGGTTTACGCCGGGATTATTTTCCCTTACTTTCTATTTCTCTGCTCGAGTCTGCAAGCTTCGCCCTATTTTCTTGTGTCGCTATTATTTTTGGCTTACGCCAATTTTGTTTTATTTTCCTATCTGTTTTATATTACTAGAGTCTGCACGCTTCGCCCTATTATTGGGGTCGTTATTATTTTGGGCTCTTAGCGGGGAGGTTTTTTTCTCATTCTTCTTTTCTCTTTCCTTTCTCTAGTGGATATCCATGTTTCGTGGATATCTTTCTGATCCCTTCTCAGTCGTGTCTGGTCCTCCGACCCTGACCCCACTTATTGTACACCAAAGCCATCATGGAGTGGGACCAGTGACTCCTCTAGAGGAGGATCAGGCCATGGCCACACAAAGCACGGCATTAGCCACCCAGGAGGAGACCATTAGGACTCTCCAGGCGCAGCAGCAGGCCATGTTGGTCCAACAAGGCTAACTGGTCAATCAAATGCATGTGCAGGCGGGCTGGTTCCGGGAGTTTCTCCTACACTTACTGTTCCACAAGCACCCACTCCTAAGGCCCCCCCTTCCTTGCCAATTCTTATCACTATGAGGGAACCCAAGCTCCAGCTCCCCTTATGATATGACAGGGAGGCGGGCAAGTGTCGGAGTTTTCTCACACAACGCCTCATATTTTTGATGAGGGATGCAGATAAGCTGATGGAGGAGATGGCGTCTCCGGTCAAGAGGCCGCCATGTGACTAACCCGTCTCCGCCAGGGCACCGATTCGGTAGCAGGATTTGCCATCATGTTTCGAGCACTGGTAGGAGAAACAGGGTGGTCTGAGGGTCCCTTGATTTCGCTTTTTTCAAATGCATTATCAGACCCCATTAAAGATGCCCTGGCAGTGACTCTTTCCTAGGGTTTATTGTGGCTGAGGGTAGGGTTCAGATGGATCCCGAGAAGGTTTTGGCAGTTAAGAACTGGCCCACTCCGCTTTCCGTAAAGCAGATAATGTTTACCACCGGTTTAGTTCAGTCCCGACGTCTTCAACTCCGTTGGTGAAGAGCGATGGTAAACTTTGTTGCTGCAGATCCCGAGCTCCAATGGACATTCCCGAGCATATGTTGCAAATGCGTCTCCATGGTGATGACCACAAACAAAATTATCCCGACTAGATAATTTGGCAATATCATCAAAACAAGTGGCAGGAGTGCCCCGAAAAATCCCCAGCCCGCCTCCCCGCACCACAACAGACACACAGTGCATGAAAAAAACAAGACAAAAGTCAGACACAACAAAATACATTCAAATTAACAAACACGAACACGTGAGACAGCTGGACTACATGTCGCCATTACAGCGCCACGTGACGTCACAATTTGCGTTCAGATCCGGGCCCAGGTGGGGGTCTGCCTCACTGTCTCTTCGTCCCTCCGTGGACGAGGTCCTGGGTGCTTCAATGGGGTCATTCCTCCCAGCTGGTGGCCCATCCCGGAGTCCATCATACTAGGTACTTCCTGTCTCTGTGCTTTTGGTGGCCCACTATGGAGAAGGACGGTCGGGAGTTTGTTTCTGCCTGTTCGGTCTGCACTCGCAACAAGGGCTCATGACTCCCACCCTCGGGTCTTTTACGCCTTTACTCATCCCCAGCCCTCCTTGGAGCCACATCGCACTAGATTTTATTACCGGTTTGCCTGCATCCCAAGGCAACACGGCAATTCTAGTAGTTGTGGACAGGTTCTCCAAGGCGGCACACTTTATCGCCCTACCGAAACTACCATCAGCACGGAGACTACTCAGCTGGTGGTAGACCACGTTTTTATAGTGCATGGCATTCCCCAGGACGTGGTGTCAGATCACAGGGCCCAATTTGCCGCTCGGTTCTGGCGTTCCTTCTGTGTGCAGCTAGGGGCATCCGTTAGTTTGTCCTCTGGGTTACACCCAGAGACTAACGGACAGACAGAGCGTACCAACCAAAAGTTGGAAAACACTCTTCGGTGCCTGGCCATCTCAAACCCCTCGTCTTGGAGTCATCACCTCGCTTGGGCAGAATATGCCCATAACACGCTGCGCAATGCCTCCACTGGCCTATCGAGGTACCGTCCGCAGGTGCATTTATCCGGAGGTGCCGAACTGTTTGTAAGTGTGTTTGTGCATCGCTTCTGCGCGCCACGGCTAGGCAGAAGGCTTTGACCGACAGGCCTCGCTGTTCGGCTCCTTCCTACCGAGTTGGACATCGTGTTTGGCTCTCCACGCGAAACCTCCCATTGCGAGTGGAGTCTCGCAAACTCGCTCCGCGCAACGTGGGTCCTTTTAAAATCACCCGGAAAATTAACCCGGTCATGGTGCATCTTCAACTCCCGTGCTCCATGCGCATTCATCCTACGTTTCACGTCTCCCGGTTGAAACCTTTGCTCGTTAGCGCCCTAGCTCCAACTTACAAACCACCGCCCACTCCCCGGTTCGTGGAGGGCGGTCCAGTGTATACTGTTCGGCACATTCTGGCTGAGAGACGGGTGGGCAGAGGAGCCCAGTTTCTTGTCGATTGGGAGGGCTATGGTCCTGAGGAGCATTGCTGGGTACCCTCTCGGAACATCTTGGACCCAGAACTCATTAGGGCCTTCCGCAGAGATGATTCTGGGAGATCGTCTGGGGTCGTCCCTTAGAGGGGTCCTGTCATGGTTTGGCTTCCTTTCTTCCATCTCTGTGGTCGTTTCCTTTCGGAGCCACGTGTGGGCGCTCCTACCCTATTTTTTCCGCCACCCGTGCCGGGATTTTCCACGCCCTGGCATTTATCTGGCGCACTTGTTCCTAATTCCCCGCTGGCTATATAAGCACAGTGCTTCCTGCTTCCGATGCTTTGGTGTCTTCATTGCCACTTCACAAAGCCGGTACGGGTATAGGAATTCAGAGGACCACTTGTCCTTTTATTCAAAAGAACACGCGGGACTTGTCTGTTCGAGTGTTAGGATTTCTGTTTAAGATTTTTGTTTTCTTCACTCGTTATTTTCCTTCCTTAGTTTTCTTCTCCTGTCTGTTTCTAGACAGTACCTTGGTTTTTTCCCGTCTCCTTTTGCCTCTTTGTTTCGCTCTGCACTCTCTTACTGTTTTCAGAGCTAGAAGCTTCCTACCTGTTTTGTTTTCTCTCCACTCGAGTCTGCGAGCATTCGCCGATTCTACTGGGTTGTTATTATTTTGGTTTGTGCCGGGATTATTTTCCCTTACTTTCTATTTCTCTGCTCGAGTCTGCAAGCTTCACCCTATTTTCTTGGGTCGCTATTATTTTTGGCTTACACCAATTTTGTTTTGTTTTCCTATCTGTTTTATATTGCTTGAGTCTGCGAGCTTCGCCCTATTAGTGGGGTCGTTACTACTTTGGGCTCTTAGCCGGGAGGTTTTTTTCCCGTTCCTCTTTTCTCTTTCCTTTCTCTAGTGGATATCCACGTTTCGGGATTTTTCTATGATGAATAAATATTATAAATATAATATTTATTAACTCACGCATAGACGCTATTGTCCACTATGTGGCGCATGGGTAGGTATAGACTGGGTGGTGGGTTGCTTGTTAAATGGACTTGCTACGCGACACTTTCAGATTCAGAGTTGAGATAAGCACGCGCAAATGGGACTTACTCCCGAAATTCCGCGTAGCTTAAAGTATTTCTGATTCAGACATTTGACTTATCTGCTGTTTTAAGCGTCTCTCCAGTACATACGCGGCATTACACGTGCGGGGTGGAGATTTGATGAAAAGGAGGCGTGTATGCAAGATACGCGTATTCAGAGTTTAAACTTAATAATTTTTTCCCGCGCAACTTTGTTTGTTCGCGATTATTTATTTTGATTGTGTGATGGGTATATCCAAGTCAATAGGAGGTATCAATCATTTTATCAATGCGACGGATTAATACGTTCACTGCCTTCCCCATCACGCAAGAGCAGTGTTTCCCCTACCATTCCTCTTGTCCAAGCCGGGCGGCACGTGAGTTTGGCCAGGCGGGCCGCCCGGCCAAACTCACGTGCCGCCCGGCTTGGACAAGAGGGAAAATAAATAATTTTAATGAAAAAAATAAATAAAAATGTATATATATTTTTTTTTAAATATAATCTTTTTTTTTATTTTTATGTAGCTGCAATATTTACCTTACCGCAGAATGCGGGAATGATCAAAATAGCATCTGGAAAAACCCTTGCCAAAACAGCTTCGGTTTCCCGTTAGGCCTAATTAAAATTTTCAATGGCAGCGCTGATATTATGAGGGTGTAATTATAGTTTCCGCCTCTACGCAAAATGGCGCACTTTCACCGCCCGGCCTAAAAAAAAATCTAGGGGAAACACTGAAGAGCAACTACGATGCACAAAGGTAGGTTATTAAAGGCAATTTCACTGACACGTCGAAAATGTATACCCCCACACACATATTTTTAATAGAAAGCTGGCAACACAGGGGGCAGGTACAAGAAACAGGTCGTTAGAATATCATGCCCTGTGCCACCCACATTTTGAGAAATGCCCCCGTGTAGTGCAGATTAGAATACGGCGTATCTCATCCCACGTTAAATCCGCACAGGAGAGGCACTTAAGTGCATGACTTAAGTTGGCCATCTCTGAATCCGGCCCTTAGAAACTCCGTATTCGGCAGAGCTCACGAATCGTCTACCAATAAAGTTAAAACACAGAGTTTGTGATTTGCACTAATAGTTTGGCTGCAGGAGCAACGAATGTCTCAGTTGACAAAAATCTTGCCGCCGGTGGCATGGTCACTAGGCATATGCGCAAAGGGGTTAAGGCTTTATAACTCCAGGTGTGAGCGTCACAGAAATGTGGACAATGGCTTAAATGAAGCAAGACAGTTGTACCATTTACAGTACTAACTTAGATTAGTTTATTTTCATAATTTAGCTCAAAATAAAGTGCCACAAATGCAAGCAAACATGTTTAAAAGAACAACACAGAGATTTGGCTAACAAACTGTTTACTGAAAACATTTACGTTCTTGCCTGCAGTAGAATGACAAATGCAAATTGGGATAATGAATTATCTACACGTGAAGCGACTACCCTACCTTGAAAACATTTAATTTTGACTGGCAGTAGACCTGGTAATACTGCAAATTTCTCAGACCTACATTTCTGTCTTCATTCCACTAAAATCCACTAAGTCAAGCAGGTCGTGTGTGTTTCGCTGTTGATGTCTGCTTTAAAAAGTTAACGAAAAACAGCAATGACTGAACCAGAGACAAAAGTGATATTTTATTGAAATGTATTCACATAGATGAATGTGGAGAATATGTATCAAGTAGATTCATCTATGAGGGGGAATGGGTAGGCTACCACCACCCACCAGACTACAAGCAATGTTCCAATGTTAGGCTATATTTAACTAATAAATAGGCTACCTTTCCCCCCTAAAAAAATGTTTACACGCCTTTGTCTCTAATACTAGGCCTAACCTTCCTAAGTGAATGTAACAAATTACAACCTATTGATTGTTATTATGTTGCTAACTTTATATGGAGTTAGATAGCTTCCAAAACATTTCATAAACGTAAATTGAGATTTGCAAATGTAAGTCAAATTGAAAATGTAAAATCTAAATTTGTAACTAAAATTTATTGAAGTGTAAATGTAAAACCTGATTCGTGTATGTAATTTTATTTATCTGTACGTGCGGAACTCATTATAGGAGTGTGCGCTCTATTCTCTACATACATGCGTTTTGTCAGTATGGTTGGCACCAAAATAGAACTGTAACCGTAATTTGTAATTCGTAAAGAGAGAAACACAAACCGGAAGTCTCAGAAACAACATTTACAAATTAAAAGTTCACAGGTTTATTCAATCAACTGCAAGCATATGAAAGCTTCCACTAAGGTTCCACATGTGCATTCACAGAAACTAGCTTAGCTAACCAACTAATTTGTAAACTATGGCTGGAGAACAGCGGTTGGCTATACCTAATTCCCAGGTAACGGTAAAGCCCCACAGAATGCAGTAAAATCATATGCCAAATGGAGATAGATGACATAATTAATTATGGGTGGGCACCTCCGTACCTAAAAGACTGATGCGCAGGTTCCCAGTGCCAGTTCACTCATAGATTAGAATAAAATATTTTCTATGGAGCTCAAGTAGGCTATGCTTTCACGTCCTAAATTGTCATTCCTCAACCAGAACAACCTGCTTGACCCGCATCAGTCCGGCTTCAGAACCGGCTATTCCACTGAAACTGTCAACCTGGCCTCTCCTCTGTTCTGATTCTCCTTGACCTGTCTGCGGCGTTCGACACGGTCAACCACAAACTCCTGATCTCCACACTCACTGAGATGGGCATTTCTGGGACTGCCCTCTCTTGGTTTGTATCGTATCTCGCCGATAGATCCTACTAAGGGTTCCATCTCTGCACCCCATCCCCTGTCTACAGGAGTCCAGCAGGGATCTGTACTGGGTTCTCTGCTGTTCTCTATTTATACGAAGTCTCTTGGTTCAGTAATTAATTCACATGGCTTCTCATACCATAGCTATGCTGATGACACTCAACTCTTCCTCTCTTTCCCTCCCTCTACCCCACAGGTTAAGGAGAGGATATCTGCTTGTCTGGCTGACATCTCTGAGTGACAAGACAGAGCTCCTCTTCATGCCATACAAGGCCTCCCCACTACATGACCTCTCCATCACCGTTGACAGGACCATGGTGGCTGCCTCCCGCTCTGCAAGGAACCTGGGGGTGGTCCTGGACGACCAGCTGGACTTCAAAGAGCACATCAGGGCGACGGCACGGTCCGGCAGGTTCCTCCTGTACAACATCAGGAGGATTCGACCGTACCTGACCACCTACTTCACCCAGCTTCTTGTCCAGACCATGGTCACCTCACACCTGGACTACTGCAACTCCCTGCTCGCAAGCCTACCAGCCTGCGCCATTCTGCCTCTTCAACTGATCCAGAATGCAGCTGCCCGGCTTGTGTTCAACCTCCCGAAATTTTCCCATGTAACCCCCCTGCTGAGGTCACTCCACTGGCTGCCAGTTGCAGCCAGGATCAGGTTCAAAGTTCTGACCCTGGCCTACACTGCAGCCAATAGGACAGGCCTCGCCTACCTGCAGGACTTAATCCAGAACTATGTTCCAGAACTACATTCAACGTTACTAGGGATGTGTTTTGTCTTATCTGTTCTATAGTGACTTCGATGATGTTTCTGTATGCACTTATTGTATGTCGTTTTGGATAAAAGCGTCTGCTAAATGACTGTAATGTAATGTTTATCAACACATTTTGCTGAAATGAGATGGCATAAATGGCTGGGCTAATTATAGCTGAGTAAAAAGTATGAAATCCAGAAACGGATAGCCTAGAGACGTCCACCCCTGCCCGACCGTAGCCTAGGCTATGCCATGGAGGCTAATCACTCTAGGGGGGTCTGGGGGCATGCTCCCCTGTGAGAGAATTTGTCCAAAAGCACTCTGAAATGGTTCATTCTGATGACTTCTGAGAGCACAAAATTACTTTTTTCAACAATTAGTTACATGCCGTCATGAATGCATTTTGCCAGCCTGTAGCCTATCAGCGATTGCTATACACTAGGCTACTCATTTGCCGCAGACAGGCACACGCAATCCAATCGTAGCTACCGTTCCTTTTCATTTATTATAAAGCGCTTTAATGTAGCTCAAGTAGGCTATCCTAAAAACGATTATAGTTATGTGCGTAAGCATAATATTAGGCCTCGTCCACACGTACACGGATATTTCTAAAAACACAATTTTTCCCCCTCCGTTTAAAAAAAAATTCCCGTCCACACCACACCATTTTAGAAAATCTCTCCGTCCACACGACAACGCAAGAAACTAAATTCTTTGCATTAATTTCACCGTAAGTACAAGAGCCCATGTAGGCTTTGGTTGTAAAGTAGTCGTGTATCGGGAGACATAAAACCATCCACGAAAATGACAAGCAACAAGTCTATAACGTAATTCTGTGCAAGATTTTCTAAAACAACAGTTTTGTGTGTGTGTGTGTGTGTGTGTGTGTGTGTGTGTTTTTGTGTGATACATTGATAAAAGATGGTATCAATGAGAAAATATAGTCAGTAAAAAAATAATGAGTTCACTAAAATAACTATTCTAATGGTCTGTGTCTCTTGGAAAATTGACATATAACAACATTTGCCACGCACAAATTGAGGGCATGATGTCAGCGTTTTCCAAAAACTCAGTTTCAACCGTACACACGAATACACGTAGAACGGAGTTTTAAAAAATCTCCACCCTGGAAGGTGTTTTCCAAAAGCTCCGTTTTCAGCTACCTAAAACTCGTTTTCGTGTGGACGGGAGGCCAAAACACAGAGAAAATACTACGTTTTTAGAAATATCCATATACGTGTAGACGGGGTCTTAGGCTACTGAGGTTTTTGTTTTGTTTAGGCTAAAATTTGTTTATAAACTCGTGAATGACAATTTAGGACGTGAAAGCATAGCCTACTTGAGCTACTTAGAAAATATTTTATTCTAATCTACGAGTGCACCGGCGCTGGGAACCTGTGCATCAGTCTTTTAGGCACGGAGGTGCCCACCCATAATTAATTATGTCTTCTATCTCCATTTGGCATATGATTTTACCGCTTTCTGTGGGGCTTTACCATTACCTGGGAATTAGGTACAGCCAATCGCTGTTCTCCAACCATAGTTTGCAAATTAGTTGGTTAGCTAAGCTAGTTTCTGTGAAAAACCTGTGAAATTTTTATTTGGAAACGTTTTTTCTGAGACTTCCGGTTTTTAATTGTGGCTTCCTGGTCTAGGTTTGGGTTTCTCTCTTTACGAATTACAAATTATGGTTACAGTTCTATTTTGGTGCCAACCATACTGACAAAACACATGTATGTAGAGAATAGAGCGCACAGTCCTATAATGAGTTCCGAACGTACAGATAAAAAAAATGATGTACACGAATCAGGTTTTACATTTACACTTTTAGTTACAAATTTGGATTTTACATTTTCAATTTGACTTACATTTGCGAATCTCAATTTACGTTTATGAAATGTTTTGGCAGCTATCTAACTTCATAACTTTGTCCAGGCATTATCCTAGCTAACGTTGGTCC
This sequence comes from Synaphobranchus kaupii, assembly GCA_029718625.1. Classification (NCBI taxonomy): domain Eukaryota; kingdom Metazoa; phylum Chordata; class Actinopteri; order Anguilliformes; family Synaphobranchidae; genus Synaphobranchus; species Synaphobranchus kaupii. The sequence continues at coordinate 8,915,445 of CM056386.1, read as the reverse complement.
TGTTCCTCAGACGTGGATTACTCAGTTAATTGGTGGAAAACATGAGCTAACATTCTTACCTCACATTGATAATTCTATTCAAATGTGCTAATAAGACACGTATCAAAAATGCTGTTGATTTTAACTTCTTAATTTTACAGTTTATTTTATTTTATTTTACAATGTACAGTGAAAAACAGTAAGCTACAGGCAAAATCACTGCTATGCTACGGCGCTGCTACTCGCTCCCTGCGTTTGGAACTATTGAGACTCTCCACAACCCGTCATTGAGACATCATGGTCGAAGACTAACGGCATCTCCTCCATCTGCTTATCCGCATCCCTCATCACAGGAGCATTCGCCTGAATTAGGGGACTAGCCCAGGCGTGGGTGGTCCCGGTAAGTAGCGAGAGCACAAACGCTACTCGGGACTCCTGTGACGAGAACCGAGAGGGCTGGGACTTAAAAAATATGAGGCACTGTGTGAGAGAGCCCTGACACTTGCCCGCCTCCCCATTATATCGGAGGGGGAGCTGGAGCTTGGGCTCCCTCATAGTGAATGGAACGGGCGAGGAAGGGGGGGCCTCAGGAGCGGGTGCTTGTGGAACTATTCGTGTAGGAGTGACCGTGAGTTGACGAACGCTTTCCGCCAACTCCCAGAACCAGCCCGCCTGCACGCGCATTTTATTGGCCAGTTAGCCTTGTTGGACCAACATGGCCTGCTGCTGCGCCTGGAGAGCCCTAATGGTCTCCTCCTGGGTGGCCACTACCATGGTTTGTGTGGCCATGGCCTGATCCTTGTAGGGGAAAAATAGTCAAATCGTTTTAATCAGTCTCATTTAAATTTAATTCCAGATCCCAGAATTTCTTTTATTTATTATAACCAAATGTCATGTGAACTCTTTATTAAACTAACAAGGGTCTATAGTCTTTACCTAATGGTCTTCTTCTTTGTTTGGGTAGGATCTTCTTTTTCCACATCCCCAGGCTCGGGGCCGAGGGGCTATCCTTTTACCACCCCGAGCCTAAGGGGGGTTCACCCGGACTATATTTCGGGGCATACCTCCAGTAGCCACGTCACCGTGTCGTCATCCAGAACCGACAGACCATGCATCCCATTGGGTGCCCGATAAATCGGGCAGTCCAGGATGACATGGTCTGCGGTTTGTTCCTCTGCGCCCCACTCGCAGGCTGCGCAAGAAGCCAAGCCCCATCTGTGCATCGATGAGCGGAAGCGCCCAACGCCGGTCCGGAGGCGGTTAAGCCTCACCCATGCCAGTCTAGGCAGGTCCACCCCAATAGGGGGAAAACCGACGTCTGGGATGAAGTCACGGAGTCTAGAGGTGTTCTCCTCCCACTCCGTGCTCCAGATGTAATCCGCCCACCGTGCCGCACTGATGTTAAGATCACTGCATTGCTGCAGGAATTCCTGTACGGTAGGCACAAATGGGTGTCTCGACTTAAGGCGCCAGGGAGGCTCAGCAATTACAGCGAGCCTTTCGTGGAGCAGATGGTTTGGCTCCACGGCCCGGCACGCGATACGTGCTGTGGCTCCCGCGCGGCGAAGCCCAGCGGGCTGGATGCCTGCAAGAATGGGAAGATTGTCCACGGGAGTGGGACGCAGGCATCCTGTCACGATGCGCAAGGCTTCGTTGATGGGCGTATCGATGAGGCGGGTGTGGGCACCTAATGGTTAAGACTAATAACACCAGTAATTTAATTTAAAGGATCAACATCAAGGAGTTCATGGAGTGAAATGGTTTGATTCAACACTTAAATAACATTAAGACAAAACGGCGTTTATTGTAAAGCAGGTATTTAAATCACACAACTAAATAACTAAAACTATTAAATGATGGGTAATGTGGTTTAAAAGTGGAAAATGGAGAAGGGAGAAAAAGGGTAAAAGAATGCGCGTGTACGTGAGCACACGTTGTGGGGCAGACAAAGGAAATAGCTACAGGCATGTGCACTGTAGGCACGCGTTGTGGGGCGGACAAAGGAAATAGCTGCAGGCGCGTACACGTAGGCACGCGTTGTGGGGCGGACAAAGGAAATAGCTACAGGCGCGTGCATGTATGTGGACGCGTTGTACCGAACCCGAGGAAAATATGGAAAAAAATAGAAAAAGGGGAATATGGCTTCAACCTTAGCGAGTAAGCTACAAGCGTAGTAGGCCACTGTTCACAGGCGAGGCTCAGCAGATATAACCTTAGTTATTCTAGCACTGCCAGCTCCTAATGGCTACCTCCCAGCAGCATGCGTATTTGAGGTTAGGAGAATGTGTTGATGGTCCCGTTTCGGGACTTAGCTAATTAGAATTGAATCTATTTCCGATTTACCATAACGTGGCAGGGAAGCCGTATTCCCACAGAGTTAGTGGAATAAAAGAGATGGTAAGAGCATGCAAAGTACAACTTCAATAATCAATTACAATTAATTATAAGCTAACACAAAATATTTAAATTTGGCTACAATCAGGTCAGTAAACAATACTAAGAAACATTGTAATTCAAAGCCCAGATGTTCAGCCTTACTTGAGGTTTAATATCAGGGGATATTAAACACCACAGTTCATGCGAGAAGGTGGAGAAGAGTTACTTGGTCCGACCGTCGTCGGAAAGGGGGTTTCCTTTTTGGAAGCGTGGAACGCAGATCCAGGGAAACAACGTGAATTCCAAATCCTTGGCAGAAGTTGGCAGGATGATTCGCGTCTCTGGCTGTACCAGGGAAAAAGCGCCTTCCGTGGGGCGCATGGGACGTTTTGGGGACCGGCCGCCTTTCTTGTCCAACTTTAAAAGAGCCGCGCTTCAGTTACGCCGCCTCCGATATGATATTGGGTCCTTGCAAGTATAATGCTAAACGTTGAAATTAAAAGCCTAATGATAAAAACCTTGATCAGGGGTTTTAGACACAAAAGGATTAATTTCAACTAAAATATCTTACTGCAGTTTTTGGGTCTCTTTTAGCTAACAGCGTGATGCCGTCGGCAGGAGAGAGAGTGAGATCACGGTGTGTCAATGGGTTTTGATGCCCACTCTTGAGCATCACGTGACTCAGGCTGCGCTGTATTGGCGTACAGTACATAAAAAGTTTTATTGGAGGCGGTGCTGAATGCGTCATCGATGACATAGGCACAGGAATCTCCCGTAAAGGATACTCCTGATGGATACTCCATTTGTCCAGTTGTAGTCCATTTGTCCCAACATCCTCCTCTAGAAGAGTCGCTGATCCCTCCATAAAGGCTTTGGCGTTCTATAAGGGGGGGTCGGGTTCGGAGTACCAGACGCGACTGAGAGGGGATCAGAAAGATATCCACAAAACGTGGAAATCCACTAGTAGAGAGAGAGAGAAGAGAAATGGGAAAAAACCTCCCGGCTAAAAGCCCAAAATGATAACGACCCCACAAATAGGGAGATGCTCGTAGACTCAAGCAAAATAAAACAGATAGGAGAAAAACAATACCGGCGTAAGCCAAAAATAATAGCGACCCAAGAAAATAGGGTGAAGCTTGCAGACTCGAGCAGAGAAATTGAAAGTCAGGGAAAATAATCCCGGTGTAAGCCAAAAAAAATAACAACCCAGTAGAATGGGCGAATGCTCGCAGACTCATGAGAGAAAACAAAAGAGGTAGGAAGCCTCTAGCTGTGAAACTGTAAGAGAGCAAAAAACAAAACAAAGAGGCAAAAGGAGACAGGGAAAAAACCAAGGTACTGTCTAGCAGCAGACAGGAGAGGAAAACCAAGGAAGGAAATAAAGAGTGAAAAAAAAACAAGAATCTTAAACAGAAATCCGGGAAGCGGAAAAAATAGGGCAAAAAATGTCTCAATGAGTTAGTTTTTCATCTAGTCAGGCCTTCGTCTTTGTCTGCTGTTTATGGTTCCTATGGCTAGCAATTTATCCATATATTTAATAATCACGTTAAAAATAAATGTCCATTTTGATTGCTTTATTCTTGTATTTTGAGTGGTTTTTAGGCTGCATGAATAACCAAGGGTCCCTGAGGACACACCCCTTACCTCTCCCTTCCTGGTGTGGCGATGCGGCGTGTTCTCCTCGTTGATGCTGGACAGGAAGTTCTGGGAGATGCGGAGAGTGTCCTGCAGGAGGGCGTGGTCTGGGTGGCTGGAGGGTGTGTGTTTCAGGAGGTCCTGCCCCACAGAAATACATGCATCACACCCCACACATGAGTACATATGGCTGAAACTCATCAACGGTTAACTAGTAAATATTTGGGGGAATATTCACCTTTTTGCAGTTAAAGGGAACAAATATTTGTGATTCCCTTCTAATTAGGTTAATTTTGGTCTTGTGGACATACAATGTGCATATACTTGTTTTGGAAATAATTACTTTCTGAATTCCAGAGATATTGGGTACTTTTACCCTTGTTTTTGGATTGAAGTTGGGCGGTACTATACTTAGGAATGGTGATCACTAATCCCAAACCAATCACAAGGCTGATGTCGCTTGTCCCTCCCACCAGCATTTGTGAAAACTGTCGGGTAAGTGAGGACTAGGGAAAATGTGTATTATCTGAATCCAGCGGTTCCAACAGTCAATGCCCTTGTTAAAACGTTCGGCACTCTGAATACTGAACACGCGATATTGCGTGCTAGAACCCCTCACTTAACCTGCATTCAAAATAAGTTTTACGTGATTTAATTTTATTATTATTATTAAAAATGACAATCATCAATTAAATCGCCAAATTTGTTAATAGGTAAGTCGAACAGTAACCTGGTGGATCAACCAACAAGCCAAAACTAAGTCTAAATCAGGTCTTGAGATTAAATAATTTTATTAAATGAAAAACAGTCAATTAGAATAATGACTGGAAATCATACATTCACTAAGGAATATAGGCTGACTACTTATAATAATATATATAACTTTTTCTGCAGCTCCATAAAATATCTTTACAGGGAGAGCATCCCTGTCCTGATTGGGTTAAGGTGTGGGGGAGGTGGGGGGGGGTCATTTATGACAACAACTGGCTTATCTTTGTTTGTGGGAGTGAGTGAGTGAGAGAGAGACAGAGAGTGACAGAGATAGAGAGAAGGGGGGGGGGGGGGGCTTTACTCATATCTAAATATTAGATATCCTACATTCCCTCTCTTGTAAGAATAGGTGCATGCACCCGCTAAAAACCTATTCTTACATCACCAAATAGGAATCACATTACACATTTGAACATTGAAGATGCAGTTACCTGCTAACAACAAAAACAACTGTCCAAATGGTTCACCAACCATCTTTAAAACATTTAGTCCATGTCCAGTTTAATAGTCCCTTTGTGATCTGCTGGCCAGCAGATATATGGACACACTGACGTATGTCCCACGACGATCCAGTGTGGTGCGGAGACATATCTCTATTAGACACACTTTTGTGTCGCTGCTGTTATGACACCCTGGTTCAGTCTCTTCCTTCTCCAGTGTCCGGGTATCTAGACTGGCAAGGGACAAGAGGTTCCCTGGACTTTGGGTAACATGCAGTGCTTTTTCCCATTAATGTTGCAATTGTGTGAGTGAAATGCAGCCGACTCCCAACAGTGTCTCTACCAGTTCTGCACAGCGTGCGGGGGCTCTGTCTCCGGTGACAGGAAGCTGGACGATCCACAGGTGACATAGTGCATTCAGGACCTTTCTTCTGACGAGCGGGGAAGCGCCTCTTTCCCTGTCGGAATCCATTTTGGCTCCTTTAGCCTGGGTCCAGTTGGGTGGACTACTGACGGCAGTTGCTTAGGCTAGCTTCCTGCGGCAGGTTGTGGGACCGGTTGCACTTGTTTGCACTTGTGTCTGTGGGTATCCTTTAGGGAATGGCATGAGAAGATTGTAGGAGTTGAGGGCTTAGGCCTTATCACTCACAGCAACATGTGAAGAGGGGAACAATTAATGATAGCACTGCATGTTATGACCGCTGTCAGTTCATGCAGGGGAACCTTACGAACAGGGTTTACTGTCCACGGGATTGCCAGTCTAAGTAATCACATGAATAGGGCAGACTTGTCCATAAGTGTCCAGGAACAGTATTTGGTGGGGCACCTACACTCTATAAAAGGGAGTTAAAAACAACATGGGCATGATATTAGGTTAAAAGGTGGTGGTAGGGATGTGGGGGGGGGGGCAGAGACAGAGAGAGGCCGACACGGAGAGAGAGAAACAGAGAAACAAAGAGAGAGAGAGAGAGAGAGAGAGAGAGCAAAAGACATTTAGGCAACATCCTGTCATTCCCTCTCTTGGAACGATAGGTGCATGCAGCTGCTAAGGGCCTATCGTTCCATCATCATAAAAACCACACATTCGGGCATTTTATATATCATTGTACAATGATAGCCGCATGAAAACAACTGTCCAAATGGTTCACTAACCACCTTTAAAACAATTAGTCCATGTCCAGTTTAATAGTCCCATTCTGATCTGCTGTCCAGCAGATATATGGGCACACAGACATATGTCTCACAATGAACCAGTGTGGTGCAGACATTTTTTGTGTCACTGCTGTCATGGCACCTTGGTTCAGTCTCTTCTTTCTCCAGTCTCAGGGTATCTGGACTGGCAAGGGAAGAGGTTCCCTGGACTTCCTTGGGTAACATGCAGTGCTTTTTCCCATTAATGTTGTAACTGCGTGAGTGAAAGGCAGCCTAATCCACAGTGTCTCTACCAATTCTGCACAGTGTGCGGGGGGCTCTGTCTCCTGTGACAGGCAGCTGGACAATCCACAGGTGGCAAAGTGCGGTCAGGACCTCTCTTCTGACAGGCAGGGAAGCGCCTCTTTCCCTGTCGGAATCCGTTTTGGCTCCTTGAGCTCGGGTCCATTTGGGTGGACTGCTGACGGCAGTCGCTTAGGCTAGCTTCCCACGGCAGGGTATGGGTCCGGTTGCACTTGTGCCTTTGGGGGTCCTTCAGGGAGTGGCAGGAGAAGACTCTGTGGGACTTGAGGGCTTAGACCTTATCACTCACAGCAACATGTGAAGAGGGGAACACTGCATGTTATAAGCACTTAGTCCATTCAGGGGAACCTTACGGACAGGATTTACCATCCTCAAGATTGGCAGTCCAAATAATCACCTGAATAGGGCAGACTTGTCTATAAGTATCCAGGAACATCATTGGAGGGGGCACCTACACTTTAGAAAAGGGACTTAAAAACATGGGCATGGTCTTATGTTAAAAGGTGGTGGTAGGGATGTGGGGAGGGGGGGGGGCACCAGTTTTACCTCCTAGAACCCCAGTGTGGTTACTGGCAGTCCTTTGGCTGCGGAGGGCCACAGCGTTCAGCAAACCGGGATGACAGAAGGCATCCTGTCATCTTTCTTCTTCCACACGTGGATGCCCCTTAACCACGCCCGTCTCATCTCTGTCCAGGGGTCTATGCCAGTTTTGGCTTTGGTTCCCTCTCTAGGCGGCTGGGCTGATCGTCGCTTGTAGGCCTCCAGTCCATCACTGCTCTCCGAACACTTGACGTTGGAAAGGGGCTCTTGCACTTTCCCTGGATGACGTGTGTGTGCGAAGTTTGCACGTGTGGCTCGGGGGTGGAGAGATAAGGGTGTGGGAAGCTGTTGTTCCAACTTGGCTGCTTTCATCTTGCTTTGGAGTGCAAGACAACACTCTGGCGGAGACTTTGAGGGCCCGAGGGGTCGTAAAACGGCCGGGGGTTGGCTTCCTGCTCCGTTTCTCCCGGGGTCTCTTTGCAGCTCTGATAGGGGGACCTCTGCGAAAGCCTCGCTCCCCTATCTCCTCCGTCATAGGAACTGTGGAAGTGGGAGAGTCCACAGAGCACATCCCTTCTGTCTGTGCAGCAGACAGAGGTTCCCCGGATTCAGCAGGAGGGGAAGAAAGGTCCACAAGGGGTGGGGTGGGGTCCTCGGCCTGGGTGGACTGGTCTGTGGGGGCTGACTCCACCTGCTGGGGTGCGTAGACCTCTCCACCTGGCAGGGTTGATGGGCCTATAGAAGCCGGGTTCCGCGTCCTGCGGTTCAACGGTCTTCTCACCAGGCTGGGCTGCTGTGTCTGCAGTAGCAGGTTCTGCCTCCAGGGGTTCGACGGTCTCCTCACCAGGCTGGGCTGCTGTTTCTGCAGTAGCAGGTTCTGCCTCCAGGGGTTTGACAGTCTCCTCACCTGGCTCAGTTGAGAGGACTGCAGCAGCGGATTCCACTTATTGTGGGGTGGAGCTGTTTCCCCCAAATTGCTCCAGGGAAGGGGGGCTCACCAGGGGGGCGGCTACATTGTCTGTGGAGGTGACAAAATCCACAGAATTGTCCAAGCCTGAAGGGGGTGGGGATGAGTCAATGGAGAGTGGTGTATTGTCCTCAGTGGGGGGTGGTGCCTGGGTTATGGCTGGGATGGTGCCATCCACTGTTTACAGATGTACTGCCACAGAATAAACTGGTTTGGCAGTAACTTCTAACTTACAGTGGTGCTTTTCCCAAGCCAGTTTCCACATTTGGTTTACCTCCTCCCATGCCTGCTTTGACCGCCGGAGGTAGAGAAAATGTTGTCTTTTCTCTAGGTACGACCTTATCCCTTGTACAATCCTGCGCTTGGTTTCATCACTATCTGGAGAAATCAGATAGTCCAAATACTCAGTCCGCAGGTTGTAAAGTGCCTCCTCCTTCAGCTGGTCCATTGCATTGAGCTGTTCTGCAAATTTTGGGCACTGGGCTATCAAATATTGCCATTCTGATATCATGAGATACCACTCCTGATCCAACCTTGACTGGCCAGGGAATGCTGGTAGGTCAGCAGTGGAGGGTAAATGAGGCATCTCTCTCTTTGTCTGGTATGCCATAATAATATATATATATTTTTTAAACAAAATCAATCAATCTAAGACCAGTCGATTAGAAAAAGATTTGAACTTGTCTCAGAGTTTACCGCAGTTTACTCAATAGTACAATTTCGTATGCTATAGGACAACCTATCTCGGTGGGACCTCCAATTATGTCGGGTAAGTGAGGACTAGGTAAAATGTGTATTATCTGAATCCAGCGGTTCCAACAGTCAATGCCCTTGTTAAAACGTTCGGCACTCTGAATACTGAACACAAGCGATATTGCGTGCTAGAACCCCTTACTTAACCTACATTCAAAATAAGTTTTACGTGATTTAATTTAATTATTATTATTAAAAATGACAATCATCAATTAAATCGCCAAATTCGTTAATAGGTAAGTCGAACAGTAACCTGGTGGATCAACCAACAAGCCAAAACAAAGTCTAAATCAGGTCTTGAGATTAAATAATTTTATTAAATGAAAAACAATCAATTAGAATAATGACTGGAAATCATACATTCACTAAGGAATGTAGGCTGACTACTTATAATTTACCAAAGGGAAGACATTAAACCAGACATTAATTAGAAGATACCAGTAAAGAGAGAGATAAGCCAAGAATTGCCAATATTATTTACCCTTCAGCTGAACAGGAACAAAAGGAAACGCATGAGGAACCAAAAAGGATGACTTCTTCACCAAACAAACTCCAAACTGACTAACTTTTTCTGCAGCTCCATAAAATATCTTTACAGGGAGAGCATCCCTGTCATGGTTGGGTTACGGTGTGGGGGAGGGGGGGAGAGACAAAGACTGGCTTATCTTTGATGTTTGTGGGAGTGAGTGAGTGAGTGAGAGAGAGACAGACAGCGACAGAGATAGAGAGAAGGGGGGGGGACTTTACTCATATCTAAATATTACATGTCCTACAAAACTAATGCGGTCCCGAATTAATGCCGTATTGGAACACGGCCAGTGAGTTAGCTAGCCCTGTGGATTTACTACTTTCAGTAACGTTACGCGTATCTTGGCTAACGTTGGTTGTGTAGCACTAATGTTAACTAATAATGTCACATATGCCTTCTCATTGCTGCGCCCGGTGGTGCTGGGTACAGTGCAGTTGATTCACAATTCCGTGGCATTCATCATGCGAGCTACCCACAGTTCTTATATCGTTCTCTGGAGCTACCCAACATCAATTAGCTAGCTTACTAGTAGCAATATCCACATCTTTATTGGAAGAAACAAATATTATAACAAAGTTAAGAAGTGTGCTTTATTATAGAAACATAGAAACTTAGTATCTGCTTGAAACCCACCATTCTGTCACCACCTGTGAAGCCAGAGAACGCAAATTTCTTCTCTCAAATTCAGTGTCGGTAGGTTCGTACATCTATGGTTGTACAACCCCGATTCTCCCCGCTTGCGCTATTTTGTATTTTTGTTGTGTGTGATGCCAAGTGTCTTCTTGGACAGAGGATTATCAATCAAGCGTGCTCATTAGAATATTACGACCACACCCCGACCGTCCTAATACAGGTCTGATCAGCTAATTCAGCTGTATTTGAGCAGTGATTTATCATATTTATATATTTTTATATTCAATCAAACTATGGTAGATGCTTAATAACACACTCAAATTTGTTATCATACATACATTTTAACAATTTTAGGCTTTGTTCCCTGGGGCTAATGATACAAGTTTGCTTTAAAAGTTTTATCATGTTTTCATGATAACCCGATGTACTGCCAATTATAGTACCCAACACCAGGGGCGCCCGCAGGATTTCTCCCCGGGGTACGCAACAGAGGAGGCCAAGCCATAGGCTACATGAAAACAAAGCCACTACTTAGGACTAACGTTACAACGTAATTTACATTTTGCACTCATAGGGTCGCATATTACAAGAAGTTCTAACGTAGGAGTAGGCCCAGCCTACGTTAAAGTCGGATCTTTCATCAGCAAAACCGGATCACTTACTTCACAATAGAATGGAAATGTTGCGCGCAAAAAGATGTTACGTGACTTACAGTAGCCTGATCTTTCATCAGGAAAACTGGAGACCTCACAATAGAATGGAAATGTTGCGTGCAACAAGCTGTTACGCGACTTACAGCACAGTTAATGTTAACACAATGAAAACACTTCTGACAAGTCAATGTAACTATCGAACATGCTCAACAAAATGTATTCACTGCTTAAATTTCTAATAAAATATTATCACTGAATGTTCGCCAATTGTGTGTGTGTGTTTGTGTGTGTGAGAGAGAGAGAGAGAGAGAGAGAGAAAACACGCCACTGCAAATAAAAGAACATGTTGCCTCAATCACTGCATAAAAATAAATAGCATCTTACCCTTAAGCCCTATTTGGACGGGATAAGTTTTACAGGGGGGAGGTGGGGTAATGTAATAATTACTGGAAGAGCTCCGCTATTTTAGTTCCCATGTCTGTAACTTTTACGGACTGCGCGCTCCCGTACCAGTAAAGATTCGGGAGTCTTTTACCTACTGTTAAATGTCCTGTAAAAATTACCCCAGGTTAAAGCTATCCCGTGCGAATTGACATGTCCGGTAAAATTCTGTTATTTCCTGTGATAAATTAGTTTTCCCCAGTCTTTTCTACTGGTTTTTCACGTAGCCTAAGCACTCGAGGACGCCTTTGGTTGTGCTCTCTTCGGTCCAACTATTGACCGACCTCTAAATGAATGTAACGTTACAGTAAATAAGAAGACAGAGAGCAAAAAAAAACAGGCTAAAAAGTAGGCTACAGTGGGGCAACGCTTTGTGGCCGTTTTAGGTAAGCTATTGTAGCCTAGCTATAGCCTTACATACATGTTTCTTTTCAAGCTAACGTTAATAAAGAGGTGTACCGTGTAATTGCAGGATTCCTCACGCTTTTTGTGGACATGTTTGCCATGCCAACATTGTCTCCACGTAGTTTTTTTTTTTTGGCGGCTCAGTTTGCAGTGAAGATAGGATGTGTAACGTTGTATGACTCGTGGGGAACATTTTCGGTGTGACGACAACATAGCGTAGACACTCCCATCTCTGTAATTCTAGACGCTGCTTACGGAGATAGCTACTTTATCCCGTCCGAATCAGCCATTAACATTACAGACGTCCTGTGGTAATAATTACTTTACAGACATTGTCCTGAAAACGTATCCCGTCCGAATAGGGCTTTAGAATGTGAGATTGACCCTCCTTGTCCCGGTTGCGTCAAATTCCCTAAGCACCCGCTCTGTGTCGATTTCAAAGTCATTGTGAATGTTCATAATCGCCAATCGCGTCTGTCATGCTGTTCCGTAGGTAGGTTTTCAGACGTCTCAAACAGCTGAATGAGTGCTTGACCGAAGCAGTAGACACGGGCATCGTAAGAAGGACTTTCAGTATGCTATGAAGTATTCGTTTAAGTTAGTTATCTTGACTGACAAGTAAAAAGGCAACTCTAAACTTTTCCCGGTCTAAAGAAAAAGGTGATCCTCCAATCACTTTCAACGGTGTTAACGGCGGGATGGTGATCCTCCAATCACTTTCAACTGTGTCTTCCAATTACTTTCAAATGTTTGAAATATTCAAAACTTGGAAAATACAATAACCAGGCAATACAACAAAGACAATAAGCAAATATCATTCCTCAACATCGTAGAAACAGAGACGCAGAGACTTTGACAATTCACGTCAGTTTTAATGGAAATACTAATTTTGCTGTTGTTGCTAAGGTACGCAAACTGCGTACTCTGCGTACAGCTGGGAGCGCCACTGCCCAACACTGCCCCTACAATCAGGCTCGCCCAATTAAACTACCTGACTCTGCCACCGTAATCAGGCTCAGCAAATCATCCTATCTCACTTTGTCCTTGCAATCAAGCACAACCAATTGAACTGCCAATACTGCCATTGTAATCAGGCTCAGCCATAAAACTAACCAACACTGCCCCTGCAATCAAGCACAGCCAATTTACCCCTTAACTAGCACCAGCCCCTATTCGGGCCAGAAGTGGTTTCGTTTATTTGCATTCATTGTGTTTTTTTTATAGTTTTAAATAATCTGGTCACACAACATACCACTTGAAAGTGTTTAAACTCATGATTATATCTCTATAAAATATTTTACAATCCCAATGTTATAGTGACAATGGTTCCTTATTTTTTTAAATGACACAAAACTCAATCAAAACGACGATTCCGTATGTTATGTTTTCCAAGGAAGTCCACAAACGACAAGAATAACGGTGAAGTCTGTATCCTTATTCCGGCAACATAAAAGTAATACTTTGTTTTAGTATTACTTTCAGTAATGACTATTAGAAGACAAACTCCCAAGGGTTACCTTACAGAAGAAACCAGGATTTTGCCCGTAGTCAAAGGGGTTCAAGAACAGTAATCATTAAATTTTCTGGCCTGTGTTCAAAAAAGTGCTAGAGAAGGGGTTAAACTACCCAAACTTGCCTCTAATATTAGGCTCAGAGGCAAAAGGACAACAAGAAAAATTAAGATTTAAAAAAAAAAAGAATTTGATTTGTGATAGCAGTGGAAAGTAGAATGCAGGAAATACAGGAGAGCACAGAAGCTCTTAACAGCACTACCACTTACATGGAGGACCAGCGTGCTCCGTGTCACTCTGTCCACTGGCTTATAGAGCAGAGCTGCAGGAGATAGAACACATTGCAGTATTACATCATTGCACAATTACATGATTACACATTACAGCATTACATATTACAAACCCCAATTCCAGTATGTAAAATGTACATAAATGCAGAAAGCAGTGATTTGTAAACCCTTCAAGGGATCCATCCATATCTACTGCATATCTGGTAGCAGAGTGATGGTTTGAGGCTCGTTTGATACCGCAGACCGTTGATGACTTACAGCCATTTAACCAACCATACTATTCCCGTGTAATTTACAGCTTAATCTAGTCCCACCCCCCAATTCCCATAGAGATCCATTCAAATGCAGAGAGGTTATAGTATTGCCTGTAAGAGTACCTGAAAATAACAGTCTTTGATATCAACCTGTCCCAACTTTTCTACATCATTACACATTACATCATTATACTGTCCTTACAGGACTTCCACTGGCTCTATCCAAGGGGCCAACACCGGGCTTTCATTTTGAAGCTCACTTCCTGGTTGGGCTGGGAGCGGCCATAGTGCCGTTGCTCACTAGCACCACTGCGGTTGGCTCCAGTATAGGTCTTTCACCATGTAAATCAATGGCAGCAATGTGGTCAAAATAAAAGTCAAGAAAATATAGTCGCAATAGGTGCTTTTCCTTTGTCTAATGCTGTTTTTTAAATTATTGTGTCATTTGGACAGGGTATTAACATTTGTTCAGGACCAATCAGGACATGTTATGTCACTGGAGTCACTGGTTCTATATACTGGTTATATCTATGGTCACTGCACTCACTCGGAGGGACCAGAACAATCATTGGTCTAAAACGCGTAACACCAGGCTGGGGTCTTGGGACAAGACAGGCTGTATTTTTGAGTGTAATTCGAGTTGATGGAGAAGATACCTTAGTAGCCTACCCTGAACAAGCTGTTGTTTTGTGTACACAGTTCATAACGTAATAATTTGACTGCCTTGTCGCTCATCTTCAACATGTTTGTCATCACATATTCATTTTGGAGCGAGCTATGATGTGTTTACTATGAAAGAAAATATTGTTTTGTGAGATGAGACTGAGACAGCAGGGGATGTTGCAGCAGTTACGTTAGCATTCATTTATGACACTGCAGGCCCAGCGTCTCAGAGCAAGCAGCCAAACTGTGGGTTACTTATCTGATATCGATTGCTCCATACCTGTATAACCTCATCAATTTAGATATTAATTTATCTATTCCACCCCCTCCCGTTCGCAATCGCCCTACTCCCCCTGCCATGAACATTACCATTGCTTAGCAATGCTGGGTTAGCTAGCTAGCAAGCTAACAATAGCTCATGGCAAGTCGTTTTAACATTTAGCTAGCAAGCTAACGATAGCTTATGGCAAGCCGTTTAAATTTAACAGTTATTCAACTTCCTTAAAGTCCTCCTAATAGCTGCCCAATGGCCTAACTGGCTGGCCATATACGTTAGCTAGCTACCGTGATTGCCTAGCTAACGTTACTAGCCAGCTGCTTCAACTAGCTATGTCCTAAGAGCAGCTAACGTTAGTTAACTAGAACGTTTTATTTTGCTCTGAAAAGAAAAGAATACGGAGTTTGTGCGTCTGTAGATGTTTGCAATGTTTGTGATTAGGTTACAGGATGCAGATGAAAGTTAATGCCAGCTACGATGTTGTACTATGCTTTAGCTAGCGTGTGCACCCACTAACCTACAATGCCGACTTTATCTGGAACAGTTTTCAGAACGTGGTTTCATCGCATGCTGCGGGAAACCGTGACAGACGGCTCTGTCACAGTCGAGTTAGCGTTTAGCCAAAAAGACGGTGGTGGTTTGCTCATTTAAGACTATGGTGACAGCTTGCTACTTTTTTTGCGGCGCTAGGGACATTTATAATAAAAGTAGTCTTGTCAAAATAACATCTGTGCGTATCTGTGATAGATTGACCGTCAATATGGTTGATGGCAATAACGTTACCCTATGTTCGTCCATGTGTGGTGATACAGCGCGTCTAGCTTGGCTACCAAGCTCAGTTGGTATGCTATCTAGCTAATCAAATTAGCTGAGGTTAGCTGAATATAAATTGAAGATAATTGAATGAACATTAATTATGTTACGAATTTCACACATTCAATGCAAATAAATAAATAACACAGAAAAATCGAAGATGAAAATTAAATGTTATATTATAAAACATTAGCTACTTAAGGAAGTTTACCACAAGTTTGTTTTGCAATAGAAAATGGTGGGTTTGGTTAAGGTCAAGCCATGGGCTTCTCCACCCCGAACTGTCAATCATACTGTGCCCGGACCATGATGACCACATCCGGTTGACCCTGCTCCCGACAACGCCACTTTGGGTCCATGGAGCTGACACAGTTTGTACAAACATGGCGACGAAAAAGACTTCCAGAGACTCAAAACATTTTTCACTAGGCCGTGGGAAGGCAATGGGTGACCTCACAGTGACTTTGTCCATATTTTTATACAGACTATCTCACAGAGTTAGTCTGAGTACCAGAGTGCCACTGACAGAATGAGTACTCTGTGGCTGTTTTTCCATATACATACAGCAGTACGGGTTGTGTTGTGTAAATACATACTCTCTAGCGAGGTCTTGGTCGGCTGTTCTTTGCAGTCTTTAGTCTGCCTGACCTTCAGGTTCTGTAGACACAGAGATTTGATGTCATTAGACCAGATAAAGTCATATGAGAGAACCAAGCCACCACCCCACTGTCAGTGACATCATTGTGCTAGGTATGCCAGGAAAAAGTCAAGTCATAATTTATTTAAAGTGCATTTCACAGAAGTCTCAACACACTGTACATTTCAAACAAAATGAAAGCAACAACATAACTAAAACAGGAAATACTAATAATAATAACAACAGAAACACTCATTTAAGGGCTGTCGGACCAGTAGATGAAACCAGTCATAGTGGGCCATAGCAGAGTGAGAAGAGATATGTTTTGAGTATTTATTCAAAAATATCAAAGGGACTTGGTTTTCTAATGGATGCGGGAAGAGCATTCCAGAGGTGGGGAGCACAGTATTAGAATGCTCTGCACCAAGCCGATTTTTTATTAAATCTAGGGAGTGATAAGTAGCTTGTCAAAGATAGGTAGCGAATTGAGAGTCTCTCTATTATTTATGAACCAATCTCAGTTCGCCATGCTGAATTTTTTTTTACTGCGAGCTGATAGATAATTTGTTAAATCAGCAGCTTTGTTTTTAGTTGCCATTTTTTATTTGGCATGAGATGTGTTTCGGTAACATGAGAACATGCAACCCTGAAAGTGTGTATCTTTTGCTAACAGCAAGAGAGTTGGTAACCCTGCATTTCAC
Source organism: Synaphobranchus kaupii (assembly GCA_029718625.1). Classification (NCBI taxonomy): domain Eukaryota; kingdom Metazoa; phylum Chordata; class Actinopteri; order Anguilliformes; family Synaphobranchidae; genus Synaphobranchus; species Synaphobranchus kaupii. The sequence continues at coordinate 8,898,722 of CM056386.1, read as the reverse complement.
TTACACACATTTGTATCTTCTAGATTAGATTGTTGTATTAAGATTTCAGCATCAGCCATTGTTAAGATTGGTCAGCTTTTAGCAATGTTGTGAAGATGAAAGATTCCTGACTAGTTATGGCCTTAATGTGAGGCTGAAATGAAAGGGAGGGATCAAAGATTACGGCAAGATTTTTAACTGTAGGGCTCTGTGATATCCTACAGCCATCAAGGGTGATGATCACATTTTCAAACAGACGTCTGTGTTTGGCCAATCAATTTTATCTGCATTTAAAAACAGAAAATTTGCAGACAACCATTTTTAATATTGGCAAGCCAGGTTTCTTAGTTTAAGAGTTGGGAGGGGTAATCAAAGCTTATGGGAATGTACAGGTTAATATCATCAGCATAGCAATGAACGTTGATGCCATATTTCTGGATAATATCCCAGAGGGGTACTATATAAATTAAAAATAAGCACCCTAAAACTGATCCCTGTGGTACGCCAAATTTTACTGTTGAACAGTCATTAATTATGTTGTTATGAACCTATAGTAAATAGGAGTGGAACCATGCCAGTGCTAACCCTCGGACCCAATATAATTCTCTAAATGTTTCAAAGAAATTTTGTGATCCACAGTGGCTGAACTTAGGTCCAGTAATAGTAATAGTGACGATGAATCAGAATCAACAGAAATTAAAATGCCGTACGAGGCGGCTTCAGTGCAATGAAGAGAACTGAACCCAGAATGAAATTGATCAAAAAGGTTGTTAGTGAATAAGTAATTAGAAAGTTGATTTGCTACAATCCTTTCCAGTATTTTGGATAGAAAAGGTAAGTTTGAAATTTCTCTGTAATTATTAAGAATGTCTGGGTTAATATCTGTTTTTTAAGCAATGGTTTAATTACAGAAGTTTTAAAGGCAAAGGGAACTAAGCCAGTGGAAAGCAACTGGGTAATAATGTTGAGCATTGGGTACCTGAGATTGGGAGTAGCTCTTGTAGGATATCTAATATTTAGATATAAGTAAACTACCCAGCTCCTCCATCTCTTGCCCCCTCTGTCTCTCTCTCACTCACTCACCCCTACAACCATCAAAGATAAGCCAGTCTTTGTCATAAATGACCCCCCCCCCCCCCTTTCTCACACATTAACCCAATCAGGACAGGGATGCTCTTCCTGTGGAGGTACTTATGAGTGTGCTGAAGGAAAGAAGTTAGTCATTCCAACTCATTATACATACAGTACATTTTGCAGAGGGGAAGCATAGCACTGTTACACAAATACAGAATAGAATAGAGCAAAATATAATAGAATAGAACCAGAATAACACTCGGAGAGATGTAGCGACCGCGCCGTATGTAGTAACAGTATGCTTGGGGCTTGACCTTCCGCTGTGAAGTCGAGCGTTGACTAATTTGAAATAAAGTGAGCCATTTCGACAGTTACACAAAAGATACACCGCAAGATACAGGAGCGAAAACAATACCCCCGGTGTAATAGAATAGAATAGAATCATACTGAATACACCGAACACAAGTGATATGTAGCTATAGCCTATACACATTACCATACAACATAATTAAAAAAATTTTAGACCGTCAATGCGTGAGATTTGTCACATTTCTAAAATTCCAATATCTAGCTACATAAAATTGGCCATGGTCGCAAATAAGCATGTTTTTAGACCATAACGTAAATAAGCAAAACTGTACCAAGCTGGCGCATAAAACAGCAGAAAATCAATCAACAGCTGGACTCACCATTAGAAGAGGATGCGACAAGTTTGAAACCTCCGCAGTACCTACATCGACAAACTTTTATTTGCTCACTAAATTTAACTCTAAACTTTGCCCCTAGGGGTTGAGACGTATCCGTCTCAATTAGCCTACAGTAGGCTATTCATGTGTGTCTGAAATTATAAACTACAGCTTTAAGAAAACCCCGTAAATTTTCACGCTGTATTTTTTTAAAAGGTAGCCGGCCGCTTGCGAAAACCTCAGCTTCTCCAGTTGCTATTAATAGCAGGGTGCTATTAATAGCCCAAAGCACTTACGACCGTCCTCTCACAGCCAGACTGTAAAATGCATAAAATGCACCGTTTATACATGCTAAGAAAATCATGTTCACGTATAGAAACAATAATATTTTTTTAAAACGTTGTACAAATGAGCATTCGCCATTTTCCCTTGCTTACTGTAGGCTACTATATTGCTACAGTAGGCTACCTGATGCACTTTCAGTTTAGAAGACACCAAATTTTTTTTCTCCAAAATCTCTCGTATAAATATGTTTAGGAAACCAAGTACTTACCAGTATATTCAGCTACAGCTGTTTCTTCTGATTAACCCCGAAGAGTTTATCTTGTTGCATTTCGCCAAAGTCCCGTACAGTCGACATTTCCACAGCGACCACCCGTCGCACTTAGGGTTGAAATAGGCTAAGTTGTTGTTGCTGATTAAATACACACGCTTTTTAAAAAAACTTATTTAAATACATTAGGCGACGTATGTAATGGAGAGTGCAATCAGACCAGCGTTGTCAATAATCTACCGTCAGATAGGCTAAGTGTCATCTTTTCATTCGGTTTCAGCTGTGCGTTAGTTAATTGAACTGTTTGTAGCGTAGTCACTGTGTAGTTGAAGTAAATTGCAGCATTAGCGGTCAGTTGTTAACTTGCTTTGTGTTTTTAGGCCAGCTGCTAGTCTTTTGTGTTGCTAATTGAAAATAAATTCACCTGAGTGAACTAGCCCTGCAAGCAGCTGAGTGCAATCGGGAAATTAGCAAATAGTCTAAGTTAAAACAGAGGCCGTAAATACGGCAGCCTCATCGTCAATTTATCTGAACTATCTGTTTGTAATGATCTTTCCCCAGCTAACCTGTCTTATCACCCCCTACCATGTGTCTAACCCCCATTCTTCTGTGCTCCATGCCTCGCTCCAGGAGGCCCAACCACCGCAGACGCTGTCCGGCTAACCTGGTCTGCCCACCACTGTCCTCTCAGTGGTGGGTGGACTATGGAACTGCCGGTCAGCCGTCCAGAAAGCTGACTTCATCACTGCCTATGCCAAGGTGAAGTCCCTCCACTTCCTGGCTCTCACTGAGACCTGGATCACTCCCGATAACACAGCCACTCCAGCTGCTCTGTCTGCTGGCTACTCCTTCTCCTACACCCCCAGGGCCTCTGGCAGAGGCGGGGGTACTGGTTTGCTCATTTCACGTCCTGGAAATTCTCTATTCCCACTGTACCCTGCCTGAATATCTCCTCCTTTGAGTTTCATGCAGTCACTGTAACTCACCCATCTGCACTTAACATTGTTGTTCTCTATCGCCCTCCAGGTCCGCTCGGTGCTTTCCTGGATGAACTGGACACTCTCCTGAGCTCCTTCCCTGAGGATGGTACCCCTGTAATCCTACTGGGAGACTTCAACCTCCAACCAGACAGTTCCCAGCTATCCAGTGTCGCCTCACTCCTCCAGCCCTTTGCCCTCACTCAGTCCCCATCGCCTGCCACCCACAAGGGTGGTAACCAACTGGACCTTGTACTCACCAGGAGTTGCGCCACATCTGAACTCACAGTGACCCTCCACGTATCGGACCATTTCTTTATCTCATTTTCTCTCTCCTGCCCACTCTCCCTCAACTCCGCTGACAACCCACCCACTGTTATGTTCAGGAGAAATCTCCACACCCTCTCACACTCCTCTCTCACTACTTTTGCTCTCTCTGCACTTCCTCCTCCTGCTACCTTTGCTAAAATGCCTATTGATGTTGCCACCTCTGTGCTTAACTCATGCCTCTCTCAGTCTCTCAACTCACTATGTCCTCTTGTCTCCAAACCAGCTCGACTATCACCCCCCTCCCCGGGTCTGACAGATTCTCTCAGATCCAGCAGAACCATGCTGCGAGCCGCTGAGAGAAAGTGGAGGAAATCCAGATCCCCAGATGACCTGGCCTCCTACCACACTCTGCTGGCGGCCTTCACAGCTGCAACCACATCAGCTAAAACTAAATTTTTCCAGTCTAAAATTGATGCATGTGTATCTAACCCACGTAAACTCTTTTCCACCTTCTCCTCCCTGCTCATCCCCCCTCCACCCCCGTCACCCTCCTCCATCTCTGCAGATGACTTCCTGACCCACTTTGAGGGGAAGGTGGCCACGATCCGGAACTCCTTCACCCATCCGATGACACCCCACATCCCCCATACTGAACCCATCGCTACACTGTCGTCCTTCAAGATTCTGGAGGACTCAGATGTGCTCCAGCTGGTGACGCGCCATCGCGCAACCACCTGTCCACTAGACCCCATACCTTCAGCAGTCCTCCAGTCTATATCTGCTGAGCTCCTTCCATATCTGTCCTCCATTATTAACACCTCCCTAATCTGTGGCCATGTTCCTGCTGCCTTTAAAACTGCCCGTGTAACCCCACTCCTTAAAAAACCTAGCTTGGATCCCACTGATGTCAGGAACTACTGTCCTGTATCTCTCTTGCCCTTCCTGTCCAAAACAATTGAACGTGCTGTCCTTAACCAACAGTCCGGCTTCAGAACCGGCCATTCCACTGAAACTGCTCTCCTGGCCGTGACGGAGGCACTCGCCACTGCTAGAGCCTCCTCTCTCTCCTCTGTTCTGATTCTCCTTGACCTGTCTGCGGCATTCGACATGGTCAACCACAAACTCCTGATCTCCACACTCGCTGAGATGGGCATTTCTGGAACTGCCCTCTCTTGGTTTGTATTGTATCTCACTGATAGATCCTACCAAGTCTCCTGGAAGGGTTCCGTCTCTGCTCCCCATCCCCTGTCTACAGGAATCCCGCAGGGATCTGTACTGGGTCCTCTGCTATTCTCTATGTATACTAAGTCTCTTGGTTCAGTAATTCATTCACATGGCTTCTCATACCATAGCTATGCTGATGATACTCAACTCTTCCTCTCTTTCCCTCCCTCAACCCCACAGGTTAAGGAGAGGATATCTGCTTGTCTGACTGACATCTCAGAGTGGATGGCTACCCATCACCTGAAGCTCAACCTTGACAAGACAGAGCTCCTCTTCATGCCGTGCAAGACCTCCCCACTACATGACCTCTCCATCACCGTTGACGGGACCGTGGTGGCTGCCTCCCGCTCTGCAAGGAACCTGGGGGTGGTCCTGGACGACCGGCTGGACTTCAAAGAGCACATCAGGGCGACGGCTCGGTCCTGCCGGTTCCTCCTGTACAACATCAGGAGGATTCGACCGTACCTGACCACCTACTCCACCCAGCTTCTTGTCCAGACCATGGTCACCTCATGCCTGGACTACTGCAACTCCCTGCTCGCAAGCCTACCAGCCTGCACCATTCTGCCTCTTCAACTGATCCAGAATGCAGCTGCCCGGCTTGTGTTCAACCTCCCAAAATTTTCCCATGTAACCCCCCTGCTGAGGTCACTCCACTGGCTGCCAGTTGCAGCCAGGATCAGGTTCAAAGTTCTGACCCTGACCTACACTGCAGCCAATAGGACAGGCCCCGCCTACCTGCAGGACTTAATCCAGAACTATGTTCCTGCTCGACCACTTCGCTCTTCTACAGCAGGGCGACTCGCACTTCCCCCCCTCCGTGTCAAAGGCTCTCGCTCGTCCAGACTGCGGAGTTTTTCCACCTTAGCTCCTCAGTGGTGGAATGAACTTCCCATTCCCCTACGTTCTACTCCAACCCTGCCTGCATTCCGCCGAGGCCTGAAGACACACCTCTTCAGACTCCATCTTGACTGATATTAGTTCCACACTGAACTTATTAGTTCCCCTCCGAGCTGTGCACGTGTCTACCTGCTAACGCCAGGCGGTTTTTATCATTGTGCCTATGTGCATTCCAGTCCGTGTCTTACGCCCCCCCCCCCCCCGTTATTGTATTATTGGTCCTTGTTAACCCTCAATTTCCCCTCCCCGCCTCTGCACATCTGATTCCCATTATGTCCGTCTCCCTCAGTGTATATAACTCTGTTATTTCCGTCTTACTTCGCGAGTTTGTCACCGTTGGTTTGCTTCTGTGTTCTATACGATTTTTCCGAGTACCTTCCCAAGTTGTCTGTTTGTTTTCTGAGTATCTGTTTCCTAGTTTTTGTTATCCCGAGTCTTTCTCCTGTCATTATTTTATTTTTGTATTCAGTCTTCGTTTTGTTTTCCTTTTGTTTCTCTTTACACCTCCCTGGTTTTTTACTTCTGCCTGTGTTCTCGTGACCCTTATTTTGGACTCTGATTTTGTACCTCTGCTGTGCCTTTCCGGTTTCGACCCCAGCCTGTTCTGTGACTACTCTTTGGACTCTGTTTTGTACCATTGCCCTGTCTTCCCGGATTTCGACCCTGCCTGCTTTGTACTACGGATTGCTGCCTTGCCCCTATATTAAACTTAGTTTTTCCTACTTACCGCTTGCTATTGGGTCCTGTTTTCCATCTACCCTTACAGAACAAACTCACCAGTTAGGACCGAGTGGGCGGTCACCAGAGTCTGTCATGGGGAATAAGGATTTTTTAGAGGACCCCTTTCTCCACAACTACAAGGATTTCCTCATGAGCGTCTGGGGGCGGAATCCTGAGTTCGCCTACAGACATGCCAACCATCACCCTTCAACCCAGATTGTTAGTACTCATTCTCCCAACAACCATTCTCCACCCCAATCTGTTCCTGATCGGCCCATCTCCCACTCCGTTAGGCTCGGAGGCCTAACCCGTCAGTCGGCCAGCCCTGAGCCTTTTACCCCTTCTCTCACCCAACCCCAGTCGTCACCCTTCGAAGGGACCAGCCTGGTCCTGTGTCCGGGAAACTATGGGCCAGGAGAAAGCGAGGGGGTCCTGGTTCCCGGCTCCATCGGTGGAGGATCCATTTTCCATCCAACGTGTTCGCCTGTTCCCCAGTCAGTCACCCTCGTCGACGCCCTGCCTGTTCCCTGGGTGGTTGTGTCTCCTGTCCTGCCACGCTCCAGCCCTCCTGTCCTGCCACGCTCCAGCACTCCTGTCCTGCCACGTTCCAGCCCTCCTGCCCCGCCACCAGCCTCCAGAGCAGTCCCTCCTGTGCCGCCGCCGGCCTCCAGAGCGGTCCCTCCTGCGCCGCGGCCGGCCTCCAGAGCGGTCCCTCCTGCGCCGCCGCCGGCCTCTAGAGCTGTCCCTCCTGTGCCACCGCCGGCCTCCAGAGCTGTCCTTCTGTGCCGCCTTCCGGCCTTTTTTGCACATTCTGCTGTATGTTCCACCAAGCAAACACCAGTTCCACTCTGATGAAGCTGATGTTGGAGGGATCTGGATAATAATTGAATCAACACGGGACATGGCTTCACACTTAGATTCCCTTCCACCAGATTGATTCCTTGATGTGTTTGGCTGCCTCCCAGATGGCATTAGCACTACACAACCCTTCCTTGGAGGAAAATGTACCCAAACTTGTAAGAACCTTCCCCTGATCTAGATTAAAGGGATAGTTCGGAATTTGACATAATGGGCCCTATCTTGGCGATCTTGGCGCTTAGTCTAAGTCCATTTAGGGCGTGTCCAAGTCCACTTTTGCTATTTTAACGGCGTGTTTTTTTGGCGCTAAGCACGGCGCATGGCGCAACTGGGCTGAACCTAGTCGCTTCATTAATTATAGGTGTGTCTTGGGCGTGACATTCAATAAACCAATCAAAATGTCATATCCCATTCCCTTTAAAAGCCTGCTTTTCCACCTTGGCGGATTGCTTATGATGGCGAAACAGACATGCTCGTGCGTGTTTATTGTGATCAAGGAATAGGCTAAATGGAGTATGATCAATATTATTCGGACTAACCATTAGCCTATGAGTTCTCGGTAATTCCAGACAGGGCTGTTATTTTACAAAATATGTGCGGTTAAATTTTGTTAAAAGGACCTGCAACAGCTGAGAATAAGCCATCAATGGCTTCAGTCTCACCTTAGAAAACGCCAAATTAGCCTGCTTGTTCAGCGAATTTCGTTTGATTATGCAATGAAAGTGTCAAACATCAATTCCAAGAGGCTGTTCTCATGGAGTTCTCGAAGTTCAAGCTTCATCCAAAGTTCATTAGGCTACCCGCATAGTAGGCTAATATTGATTAATAACATACATACCGTTATTTTGCCTTAATGATGACACTAAATAGCCTACAATAAAGCTGTCAGGTTCGCAACCCATAAGTTCACGCATATTTCCCCATGTTTAATAATGTCCTGTTTATGGAAATGTGACCAACCTGTTTTACTCGTAGCGTAATCCTTTAAAACAATCCACTTTCCCAGGAAGACCGTGAAACGTGCGACTTACAGCAGGGGAAACAGAGAACATGCAGCTCACGTGCAGAGAATGGCATTAAAATTAATTGTGAATTAATTGTGTAACGTGCTGCAAATTTGTTTTAGTTTCTAATTAGACGCTTAGTTCTCTTTAAAATCATTTTGTTCAGTTAAGGAATAACGGGTGAAATCAGCTGGGTTTTAAACGGTGAGAGTATGGAAACCTGGTCACTGTAATTTAAAAAAATATGAAGGACGAAGAATAGCTAAGGTTACAATTTAGTTAACATGGTGACATCTCCGTTTTTTAACCATAGGCTATCGAAAAAAACCTTATGCACAGCGAATCCGCTGTAGCCTAGGCTATTTGAAAAACAATAAATGCAATATTCACTGGACAAGGTTTTGAACTTTTTTCAGTCACAAACCATTCTATTTACTTACAGGCTGTATTCATAGATAAACAGAGCTGTATTGTAATGACATCTGAAGCGAATTTTCAGAACTTAAATGTCCGTCTATTGCCGTGCGTGAGTTTTCCATTGAATGACAATTCACGCATTAGGTGCAAAGACAATTCGCGCATTAGGCTTGATAGCTATAGGTGTTATCAGCTCCTTTTTAATGGATAGCCATTGTCCCGTACCATCGCACATCGCCTGGATGTTGATGGAGTGGGCTGAGAGCAATGTAATGTGGCATTGTTTCCCTTCGCTGAGGGAAAGGTATGTGGACCTATGGAACCTTTTATTATTATGCATTTTTGATATAGCCTACACAATAATAATATTTCACATTGTGATCTAGATATTTTAGTCATGCCTGTGCACGCCCCTGTGTGTAACAGACAGGAGGGTATGCGCGTTGTGCACACGCCTATGTAGACGCACTTATATGCGCCGTTAAAATAGCATGTAAACAACTGCGACATGACTTTAGACCAGGTTTGTGGTGGTTCTAGCGCAAGCGCTTTCTGCTGGCTCAACATAGCAATACGCCAAAAAGAATCCTGGCCACTCCTCATCTTAAGACCAACATGCCCAGTTCACTAATGATGGCGCAAGAGTACATGGTAGTTAAACGGCGTAAGCGTTAGGCGTTATTATGGACCTAGCGCCGGGTGTAAGATAGCAAAGACACTTGCGTTTGCGTTAGCGCCGCTTTGCGCCGGGTGTAAGATAGGGCCCAAAGTCTCAATTACGACTTACCCATGATGTAGTTGATTGATGAAAACCATTTTCAGCTAATTCCATGCTGTCCCTTCTTTTGGACATACACACATTGCAAATGCTAGCGCAACTCTATGGTAACCGTAGCATCCACTACCAAACGCACTTAAACACTCCACAGTGCACCCAAAGCAAATAAAATACGACGACAGTCTATCTGGGTTATTTTGAGTGTTTATACCATAATTTTTAAAGTCAAACTATCGTTGAATCCTTTACTCTGTGCTGACCTATATTCTCTGTGGAAGTACGGCGGCAGAGCGATACTTTACGTTACCTACGAATGTAGTGCCGGCACTGGTTGACTACAACAACAAAGAAGAGCAAGAAGTTGCAATGGCCACATTCGCTCTGCCACCGTACTTCCACAGAGAATATAAGTCAGCACAAAGTAAAGGATTCAACTATAGTTTGACTTAAAAAATGATGGTATAAATACTCAAAATAACCCAGATAGACGTCGTCGTATTTTATTTGCTTTGGGTGCACTGTGGAGTTTTTGTGCGTTTGGTAGTGCATGCTACCGGTTACCTTAGAGTTGCGCTAGCATTAGCAACGTGTGTATGTCCAAAAGAAGGGACAGCATAGAATTAGCTGAAAATGGTTTCCATCAATCAACTACATCATGGGTAAGTCGTAATTGAGACATTATGTCCAAAATTCCGAACTATCCCTTTAAGGTGCTGTGCAATGGCAGTGATGGTACCATATGTTGCAGAAACCTGCTCTCCAGAAAGGACCTGGGCCTGTTCAGCATATTTTCTTTGTTTATTGTTTTCGTCAACCTTTGGTGTTTTATTAGCTTTGTATATGCATGAGATTGTTTCAGTGAGTTGTGATTTACCCTGGAAAATTACCAAAAGTTACCGAAGGTTACCTGGAAAATTCCCTCCCTTTGCAACCCTAATAATGACAGACATTAGGATTATCTGGGGATACAATGCCAGATGCCCAGAGGTAGCAGAGGTCTGATAGGTGTGTATGGTGTGTACCCCCACACGGAATGGAGTGGTCTGGTAGTTGTATAGGGCAGTGGTTCTCAACCTTTTTTCTGCCAAGGCCCCCTCGTGTCCAATAAGATATTGCAGTGCCCCTCTATATACGATAAAGTATTTTCCCCTCTCGTCTTTTTTGCTACAATGATGACAAAAGTGTTTGCTTTCAAAATAACTTTTTTATTTAAGTGCTTAATGTTGCCATTACACTACTTGTAGTAGTAAACAAGGACCAACAATACAATAACGGGGGAAACGTAAGACACAGACTGGAATACACATAGACACAATGATAACAAACGGCCTGGGGTTAGCACAGCTCGGAGGGGAGGAACGCGAAAGTGGACACACGTGCAGAGAATGCAAAATCAGATAGATACAGGGATAGGATAACGAGGAGGGAAATGACAGCTGCAGGTAGAAACTCAAGATGAATTAGTAATTAGTAATGTTAGTAGCGAACTCTAAAACCCTAATGTTAGTAGGTTAGCTGGTTAGTATTATATACACGTTAGTTTGTTAGCAGGTTAGTATTAAATCTAATCTAACAGTTAGTATGATTAGTACATTAGTATTATATACAAATATTAATAAAGCCAGAAGGAAGAAAACGAGGTACGAAATACAGAGGAAACCCGAATGTTCCCAAAATCACCCGAATAGTGCAATGACAAAGACAGGGAGTGGAATCTGAGGAACATGGAACGCGGACTGACAATCGCGAGGGTAATGCGGGAAAATAGGAAAATAAATCAGGAAACATACTAACAGACTAAACAGACAGATTACAGGATCCTAACATTTTATTACTTGCAGCTTCTGTGTTCTCACCATCTTAGTCAGAGACTGGGGCACTCTCGGTGGTCAAATTGGCACCGGAAGTTGATGGTTGATCGGTCAGGTCTTGATTAACTGTAACTTGTTTAGATGGAAGAGTTAACCTCTTGCTGCCAAACGCCGCCTAGCGGTAACGCAGGCATTACGGAAGTTATTAAATTATACATTTCATTAATTTAATAATATATAATAAACTGCTCACCTCAATATTTTGATTAAATATCCTTAAGATATATCCATTCCTTCTGGGAAACTGGTTTTTAAGCCCAAAACGTCAAGTTAAAACTTCGTAAATAACGTTGGAAACTCCAACCTAATTCCCAAACATGTATTGCAGCTTGATGTCACACCATAAACAATGTGCTGGTAAACTGTTCTGCTTAATTGTATTTCAAAAAACTTTGGTTTGAAAAATCATTATACCTTTAGGCTTCAAGAAAAAATACTTTAAAACTTTCATACGGCTGTACATGATTTTTTTCCTATTTTAAACTGACTTGTGCTTTTCTGCACTTAATCACGAGTAGTTCGGCTGTGTTCAATTTGGCGTTGTGAAACTCAGCCATTTCTGGAGTACCAATCCCGTGGCTTAGTATTTTTTAGCCAAAGGGGTTTTGTACTTGATTGCAGAGATTTATGCAAAACCGTCATCAATTGGGTGTATTTCTTTGACTGATAGCACAATAGGTATATCTGAAGTGGGAAAAACTTGCATCGACCCGCCTCCACTGCGAGTTATTATTTGCTTTCCATTGGGTTTTAAAACTATCTGTCAAATATTCCAGCCAATAGCCAAGACTCTTATCTTTCAGACAAGCCCTCATTCAACACAAAGTCTTCAGAAGTCACGTAGATAGAGCTCCGCGTAAGATAGTGGTGGGCATTACGGTTCCTTTCAAGGACCCGGTTCCTTTGACTCCAGTCTCTAAAAGGATTCGTTCCAGGATTCGTTCACTGATCTAGTTCACACTCTCGTTCACCGCTCTTGTTCTCGTTCACTGACTCTCATTCTCATTCTCGGTCACTGATTCCTCTCGCTCGCGAACGAAATAGGTAGGTGGCCTGGCGCGATGTCACGTTTACTCAGACATACCAAGCAACAAGTTGGGAGAGGGTGATAGAGAAAATAACCCAAAGGGTTGAAAAATCACTAGAAGGTGAGACCTAAAATTTTCAGTGAAGGTATGCAACTTTAAAAAAATATGTATTTATTAATTTGTGAGCCTTGCTTGTATGTGTGTCGATCGTTTATACTGATTGAAAACTTGTGTCACCCCTCCCACTGAAATGGTTGAATCTATGCATGATGGCCGTAAAGTAGCGAAGTTTCGCTCATGTAGATAAGAAAAAAGTTCTTTACAACTGTTTACAAGCCATTCATCACATTTAAATTACGATTTATTTTAAGGTACCTTATAACAATAAAGAAAAACAAGAAAAGAATAATATCAACAGCAATAATAATATTTAGGCTAATTGGTAACCTGTATGTATAATAAAAGCAAATGAAGGCTTTCAGGGTTAATTTCTCCTAATTTTTCCAAAGGAACATCTCCAAATGAAAAAATCTAAGTATAAACTAATACGTGAATGAACAACCTTTCTCAGTAGTAATCATGAAGTAATCATTCACATGGACTGAAACGTCCGTTAATAAATGTAGCTTATGTGCCATCCATGGGCTATTTATATAACTTAACGGGTGAGTTGAGTTGTGTCGGTCTCCTGCACCATCGCCATGGCATATGCTAGGCCTACATTGTGCAGCAAGCTATAGCAACACCAATGTTAAAACAATTTTGATCTCTCGAATGATCAAACTGGTGATAAGCTTATATAATAATAATAATAATAATGCATGGCATTTATATAGCGCCTTTCTCGATACTCAAAGCGCTTTACAATGATGAGGGGGAAACTCGCCTCTACCACCACCAATGTGTAGCACCCACCTGGGTGATGCAACGGCAGCCATTTTGCGCCAGTATGCTCACCACACATCAGCTGAGGTGGAGAGGGAGAGAATAATTTTTTTTAGCCAATTAAACTGGGGGATGATTAGGTGGCCGATTGAATGAGCCTGGGTTGGGAGTTTAGCTAGGACACCGGGGAAACCCCTACTCTTTACGATAAGTGTCATGGGATCTTTAATGACCACAGTGAGTCAGGACCTCGGTTTAAAGACGGCATCTCCTACAGCACAGTGTCCCCATCACTGCACTGGGGCATTGGGGTTTATTTGACCAGAGGGAAGACTGCCCCCTACTGGCCCACCAACACCACGTCCAGCAGCAACTTAGTTTTCCCCAGAGGTCTCCCATCCAAGTACTAACCAAGCCCACAACCTGCTTAGCTTCAGCCATTCAGCAGGCGCAGATTGCATAGTGGTATGGCTGCTGCCAAATAATATATATAGCCTAATAGGCCTACATTTGAATATCGGAATATAATGACTGTGGTTTCATGGTTCGAGTTGTTTAGGCTACAGTATATAGGGCGATTCGGAGCCATGACCTAATTTGCGACTGTCTTAAAAAAAATGTGATGTCTCTGTTAGGAAATGCATCCTACTGAAAATGTAGGCAACTCTTTCGTTCACGTTTAATTTACTTCAAGCAAAGAGCTATAGCGTTTCTCAGATGCAGCTGGGCACTTACTTAGAAAGCTAAATGCTTTTAATTATACTCAGGCAAGTGTTCAGTGCAATACAAAGATGACGGGGAGGAATCGGAGCTGCAGCGACTGCGTATTGTGCCAAACTCGGGAGAATCCAGACCCAGTGAACATCAGGACAGCATGTATGGTTCCTTAAGTTCCTTCACGGATTCGTTCCTCTCGTTCACGTAACTTTCCACCCCTCTCGGTCACACACAGGGAGGGCCTTGGAGAGCATGCCCCACTCAATGCTGCTATTGCCTAATGCCTTGTTAAATAGGAGTAGCTGCAACTTCAGCGAATGGGAAGCTCGCAATTGAGAGAGGAACCAAAGGAATGAATCCGGACACGGTGGGGAGTCAGTTCCTTTCATTCACCAAACGGATTTGTTCGAAAGGAACGAATCGTTCAGGAACGACACACCACTAGCGTAAGAGGAGGAGGCGTCGTTCTGTGGTCCAGGCGTAATGTTCGTACCAAGATGGTGCAGAGTGTTTTTAGCTTGTAGCAGCTAGCTACATTCCGTTTAGCAAAGTATAATTCATTAGGTAACAGCGGCTGTTCATCTTTTTACTTGACAGTCTCTTTCATACAGTTTTTGGTTAGTTATGTCTAGGTTATTCAGGCGTTTCTCCGTGCAGCAGGTCCTAGCCCCAAGATGTTTTTGCGATCTTAGTTGAGTGGTGTAAGGTAACAGATTGTTTTTGCCGGTATACCAGTGCGAATTCACTGTCATGTATATAACTAATCCCTCTGAATTAAATGAATATAGATAACATTACTATATTGTAACAATGGCAAGCTAGCCAGCAAAATTACACATAGCAGCTGGCTATCTATTTGTGTCTGAGACAAGCTGTTCCAAGTTTCTTTTGAATGAAATGGCGTCTGAAGTGTTTGTTTAGTAGTTATTGTTCCACATGAGTAAATTGTTCTGTATGCAGTACAGCAGGCTGTGCAGGTAAACGAATGAGCAATTTATGCATGACGTAACATGAGGGAGAGATAACATGAGGATGAGTTTGTTGTTGATTATTATGCAGGGATTTATTTTATCTAGGAAACTGGTGGACATTTGATTTTATATACCGTTTGCATATACCTGGACTCATTTCTGGCTAATGGGGATACAAGATTCACTGTGCTGCTACATGGGTTTGGAGAGCTTTTTTGGGACCACGGGTAGGCTAGTTAGTTGTGTAATATGAAACACACAAAAACACATCTAAAAATTTACTTTTATTTCCAATTATCAAATTTTATTGTAAAACTTTAAAAAAATTAATCGTATTGAGACTTTTCTGGAACCTTGCCATTTTGCACAATTTGGCACAATTTGTGCCAACTTTGGTAACCGAAATGGTTCACCTGAAAAAAAGCTCTGTAGAATTTGAATGGTGTGAGATATTGACACCATATTTTAGCAGAGCTAGGCAGCATATTGAGAAATCACAAAGAGGAGTTATTTCCTCCATAGCACTTGTAGCTCATCAGGTAAAAAATCAGAAATTTGAATGTAGGTACCCGTTTTTTTGTTTTTTCACAATTTCTGTATATAAATTGTTGTAATTAAGCATCAAAAAGTGTATGTATATGAATTATGACTGCTTAGTCATAATAGTGCAGTTCTATGTTTTAATAAAAGCTATGAACCATATTTGTAGCCTTTACATTTTTTGAGATAAACAGCTTTGTTAGTCACTAGTAAAAACAGGCGAGAATTGGTATATTTTGCCCTTGGTATTAAGAGGTTAAAAACTTGTCCATTTTGTGTGAAAAACGCACAGCAACAGTTCAGATATAAGACCGCAAAGTTGGTGAGGTTCATCAGATAAGAGCTGCGTGAAGAACGGCTAACGTAATGTCCCCATTTTCAGAGCAAGACATTTTGATAAAATTTTCTTAAAATAATATTATTAGATTAGGCAATTATTTTAGTACATGGACTATTTGTTTAGTTAAATAGTTATTTATATCGCTTTTTTTGTCAGAGTATTTTTTTATATTTTTAAAGAAACATTCCCAGCCGTCTCAAGGCCCCCCTGGCAGCTCTCTGAGGCCCCCTAGCGGGCCACGGCTCCCCTGTTGAGAACCGCTATAGGGAATGTACCCTCCATACCTCCATTCTCCCCCAAAAACAGGGTAGAGAGAGGCCCTATCCCTATCCCTGACAACAGTGATGCCATTTTACCTCAGAGATTTCGGCGAACTGCACGTTGGCCTGGCAACACTTCTCCGCCATCTCCACGGCAACCTTGTAGTTGTCCACGAAGGCTCTGTACAGGCCAAGTTGACTGACCTGGGGAGGCGAGGGGGGAGGGTAACCGTCAGTTCCTATTATGGTCTTTCCACCTGCATCCAGCAAAGCTGCCCCATGGACCAACCGGCCACAGAAGCACAGAATGTAACCCAAAACACAGGGCTACAGCAACCATAGCCAGCGTAGGTACACACTTAAACAACTCTACTAGTACAGATACTCAGCTCAATATTCCTAGCATTGACATTTCTGTCTTCATGCTATTGAAGCCAAAGCACTCAAATTTGATGAGTCTTATGAATATTATTAAGGCAATGGATACTGTCATAAAAACAAATATTCACCAAGTGCAATACTGTGGCGGTGGATGTTCTGTACAGTCATATGGCACCGGAAATTTTTGTTACCAACTGGAAGCTCCTGTATTTCAGAAGCAGAAAGAACAGAAGGAACTCATGAGCTGAGTATCTGGTGGGCGTGGAGAATCTGTGACTTTACTCATGCATAAATGTTTCCAACAAGAGAACAAAGGCTTGGATCCACATCTATCCAACTCATAACTACAAATCCCAATTCCAAAAAAGTTGGGACAGTATGTAAAATGCACATAAAAGCAGAAAGCAGTGATTTGTAAATGGTATTTTACATATATTTAATTGAAAACAGTACAATGAAAAGATATTTAATGTTTTACCTTATCAACTTTATTGATCTTTGTAAATATATGCTAATTCAGAATTTGGTGCCTGCAACACGTTCCAAAAAAGTTGGGACAGGGGCAAAAAAAAGAATGGGAAGTAAAAAAAAAAAAACCTGTTTGGAACATTCCACAGGCAAACAAGTGATGCTATCATGAGGTATAAAGAGATATCAAAACACTCTTGCGTATGAGGACTGGTTATTGTTTGTATTAACAGAATCCGCTTTGTTCACGTTCATATACGTGCTAGAAGTGTAATTTGAGACCGTTTCAGCTGCCCTGCAGAAGTGAATGGAGAGCGACAAAGACCCTATTCTGGATTATCACCCCAGGGGAGCACAGAGCAACTAATGAACATATTTCGTCACCATTTGGACTCATATCATGGCCAGGTAACTACACAACCCAAAGTTCTACCAAACTTCAGTTGTGCTTTAATGACAGGAGCTTTTGATGCTCAATTTTTCATAATGACGTTTGGCTGTGTTCCACTCGACTAATACCTTCACTTAAAGAGGAACTGAAACGTAATATGAAGTGAAGGTGATATTATGGATGCCTTTTCAGTCTAATACATATTCCAGTTCTCAGATGTGAAACGGTAATAATGGAGAATAGTTTATCGATTTGCTGTTAGGGCGCAGCCATGTTTAGTTTCCGTAGTCAGTGATGTCACTGGCATGATATGTCTAGTTGAGTGACAGCAGTAGTAGAGCAGAGACAATTCAAATCCGTGGCCAACTCAGTCTCAGTGAAGTCAGGACATCGATGTCTTCAATGGAGAAAGATGCAAAACGGTCCAAAGGAGGGTCATACTGCATTGCCCCAGACTGTAGAAATACATTTTTTAAATAAAAGGCAGTTGGTCACCCCATACATAGTACATACATTCACCGGTTGTTAGCCCCCCTAATCTATGTTAGCTAACACGTGCTGAATTCGGACTTGTCCTAAAAAGATTAAGCTTGATAGCCGACTACTTAGTTTATCTTCCATGTCGACTCACAGCCCTCTCCAAGTTTTGCATGTCGTAAAAACGGTATTTTGTCCAGGTCCCATTACGATTTGTTGAAAAAAATCGGACAAGGTCAGCAATAAAACTTGTTAGCCAGCCCACTTGATCGTAACAATTGAAACACCCTTCCCTTGGCAAGTTTAGCCGGGTCGAACAAAAGCTTAGGTCTGCCTTCACATTTCACTTGGGTCTTCTCTCCAAAAGGCATGCATTCAAACACCAACCCGTCTCGAAGACGATCAGCAATTACAATCTTATTAAATCTACAATTTTGTCCATGATAACTACAGTGGCACTGGCCATGACAGCTGAATGAAATGCTTAGCTTGCTAAGATTTCATTGCAAACTAAAGTGTGCAAGATCTGAGGGTGATATGCAGAACTACTACAGATCCATGATGCAAAATATAGGCAGTATACCGTGCTGTCCCTTAGCGTCTCGAAATGTATCCAAAATGGCAAAATTGTGCACTGCTGTAAATCATAAAATAATGATATATTTAACTACAAATCAATTGTTTTGGCTCATAAAACTCACTTTTGCATCATTTTCAAGCGGGGATTACGATCCTTTCATCAGTATAGGGGGATATACTGTATATCTATGGGTCTAAACACATATCCAAAACCTGTCATAAAATTAATAAAATATTTTGTGTCCATTATAAAGCATATACACATTCATACTCACTCCAAGGAAAATTTTACATTCATCTAGCACATGTGCACAGCAAATTTGAATGAGTATTTTCCATTCCCTGAGTGACAAGTATTACCCAGGGAGATACTATGCCATAGAGTGTATATTATATGTGATAAGATTACAATAAAATAAAATAATGTCATATGTCCTGTTAGGACAACCGATCAGAGATGGCGCAGCTCTGAGAACAGACGTGAGACAGCGGGTGAGATCTACCATGGCGACGTCCTCCTCGTAAACTTCCAGCAAGCAGAAACACCGCAACCAAAACTTTCACCTGGACATATTCATCATTCTTACTAGGGATGTGCAGCGATGCCACTATCTGTATCTGTATCTGTTGGACCATCAAAATGATCTGTATCTGTATGCGGATAGAAACCGGAAGTGGGTGTGGCTTTGACCGGAAGTGATGTTACATATAGGAAATGTCATATTTTCTAGTCTAAAATTAATTGCTATTGCAATTTATGAGTATTCACCCCCCCCTCCCTGTCTTTTTTTCTTTTAAAAACCTTTTATAAGAACTATATTCTGGACTTATTTATCTAACCCCCCACCCCCTAACTGGGGGACACTGAACAATAATTTTGGATAAGAACTGGAAAAAATCTGAGTTACAATATATAATCAACTCAGCAGTTTTATAAAAACATGAAACCATTCCATTATACATTTGAATGGAAACTATTTCCACAATAACAAACCTTTCTGCCTGTTGTGATTTCATATTGTACTTTTTTTTACTATATGAAGATGGAAACCCCCCACCTTTTTTTGCCCCTGTATTGCTCCTAGCGAACACAGCCTGTCCTCTCATTTTATTTTTGCGCTATGTGAAATGCGATGCCAAATTCACGATGGTTAAGCATATTACAGATTGTAGGTTGCATGAAGTGGGAGGTGAGGGTGTGCGTGTGTCATTTGTGTCAGACTGAGCCCACTGGCATTAATGTTAGGCTTTTCGTTGAGCACTGAGGTTTGGCGTTAATGGCATAACATTTGCACTTGCAGCAGAGCAAGCTACAATCAGTGTAGCTAGCCAGCCACTCGCTTTCACCCTCCATACGAGAAAATTAATGACAGACTGCCTGGTGGTGGAGTCGAGAGAAATATCCGCTTCCAACCCACTCATTTCATTCATTCATTAAACTTTCAGCTTAGCTACTGTACATGTTAGCTTGCTCCTGCTTGAGCCAGCTCTCGGCTGCTGTGCTGATTAATGGGTGGAGAGAAAACAACATCAAAAGTGGATTCGCATGTAGGTACATATTCGCCACAATCGCACTGTGGTAACTTAATTAAAATGAATATATTTAGCCTATATCACGGATTCTGTGAATGCTTGTTTATACCCAGATTGTTTAACATTCAACTTGCAATGAATCCACACTGTGGACTTGTAACCTTCACGTAACATACGTCTATCAATAGCATACAGGAGACCTTCCTGATTTAGAGTAATACATTAGCAAAATATCTTTATAAACATTAAGTCACAGTTTGGTTTCATAATGCTGATATTGATAGGGCATTTGTGTTAATCACTCCTGTTAGTGGCTATCTCAATGAATGAAATCTCTGGCAGATAGCTAGCTGTGCCAAATTAGTCCTTCTGTTCTCTTGCGCTCTCTCTCATTTTTTTTTTTTTTTTTTTCCCCGTATCCGAATATTAACAAGCAACTTCGGGTAGAAAAAAATATCTGTTCCAACGCATCATTCGTGCTTTCCCGAATACGGTATTCGGCTCCGGATACACCCCTTGTTCTTACTATTGCCAACATCGCATTACCTACCTCTTCAACCGTGGAAAACTTGGAAACCTTCATCGACAACTACTTTTACAGCCCGTGCATGATGGCAGCTGAACCCAGCAAAAAGCAACCGAGACAAGACTGGTCTACCGAGACTGACGACGGAATAACCACAATCGAGGTCAGTGTACTCCAATCTATTAATAACAAACTCTCAATACTGGAATTACTACACGCAGACTTCAAAGAACTGAAATCCAGTCACAAATCAAATCGCTTCAAAAAGAAAACGAGGAACTAAAAGGAAGTCAAAACTCTCTCTGCCCAAGTCAGTAACATCGCCAACGAAAACAAAGCAATGCAAGAGACAATCTTGGATTTCCAATGCCGCAGCATGCGCGATAATTTGATTTTCTCCGGAATACCCGAACAAACGCCAGATAACACAAGCCGCAATCAAACAATTCATGCAGTCAGCCCTGAAACTACCGCCGGACACTGTAAAGAAAATAACATTTCACCGAGTTCACCGCCTCGGCAAAAAATACACTAACAATGAAAGAACGAGAGCAATACTCACAAAATGTGAACATTACAAACAAAAAGCACTCGTAAAAAGCAAAGGAAGGGAACTGAAAGGGACTAATTACGGCATTAACGACCAGTTTTCCAGAGAAATTCAAGAGAGAAGAAAAAAATGTCTCCCGATCCTGAAGCAATTTCGGGAGAAGGGAAGACGAGCTACTTTGACAGGCTATACATCGATGGGCAGCTCTACCGTGACTGCAACATTACCACCTGGCTTTAGACACCCAAAAACCACAATACCCCATACGCCAATATCAAAACAGAACTTTAAATGTACTCCCTGCTGTCTACTGCTAAAAACAAATGTCACACTTAATACTGACTCTACAATCTCGCTCTCTCTCTTTCTCTCTCTGATTATGTCAGATTCTCCTTTTATGTTTAATATCTATCTCTGTCTATTGTGTTTATTTATGCCTATCTGTTAAGGCTAGCTTGAGAAAATGTTTTCACTATCACAGAAATACCAATGTCATCTCAAACTGTAATCCAAATATTGTAAACTAATGTTGATACACCACACACTCACCATAGAAATATTTTTTTACATCCATACCCACTACATATTCCTAACACACACAAATCCACGCACAACACATAGCTGTAAAATTGACCCTAAGCCACATCAATGATTTCACTCAAATTTGTAACCTGGAACATCCGCGGGATTAGTTCACAGGCAAAGATAACTAAAACGATAAACCCCCTGGTCAAAATACAAGCAGACATATGCCTGATACAAGAAACTCACTTAACAGAATCTGAAAATCAGAAATGGGAAACCCCACAATTTAATCAAGTATACTCATCAACTTACAATTCTAAGAAAAGAGTCAATTTTAATAAAAAGCGTGTCAATTTTAATAAACAAAAAGAAATTCCATTAATCCATAATGCTACCATCACTGACCCTGAAGGACGATATGTTATCATCAACGCCACCATTAACAACAACACCTTCACCATTGCAAACATATACGGACCCAATACTGATGACTCTGCTTTCTTCCATATATTTTTCGATTCACTATCCAACTCCAACTACAATCATAATTGGAGGCGACTTCAATACAGTTATTAATCTTGTCATGGTTTCTAGCAGCCTCTGCTGTTTCTGCGTTCGGTTTTCCTTTTGGCATCGTCAGGACGCTCTATCTGATTTTTTCTGCCTCCGTTCTGGTGTTTGTAGCTTACCCGACAATTATTCCCTACACCTGTTTTGCATTTCCTGTCGGCTATATATAGCCCAGGACTTCCGCATTTCCGACACTTCGATATTGTTTTTTTTTTACGTTGACAAACAAAGTCGGTAAAGGTATAGGAATTTTGGTCGCTGCATTTCTGGTTTGTACGAATAGGAAATGCCGCAAGTCCGGTTAGAAGATTTAGGATTAGATTGGTTTTTTCTTTACTTTCCAATCTTTCTTTATCCTTTTTTCTTTTCACCTGTTGCCAGTTGTGTTCAGCTCTTTTGCCACAAGAGCTTGACTTCTTTCTCACCAGTAACTAAGTCATATCCGATATTTCATATTTAAAAAATCATACCATCATAATCAGTGATCATGCCCCTGTATCATTCAATCTAAACACCAAACAACTCAAACAACCCATCACCAGATGGAGATTTAACACTTCTTTGCTTAAAGATCCTGATTTCAACACACTTTTCACAAAAGAGTGGGCATCCTTCATGGAAATAAAAGATTCTCCGGAAATTTCACCCACACTAATTTGGGAAACAGCAAAAGTAGTACTGAGAGGAAAAATTATATCATACTCATCATACAAGAAAAAAAAAGGAACAGAAACTGGAAATCTAGCACAAAAAAATCTGGATGACACATATGGTAAAAATCCCACAGAACAAGTTCAGAAGGAATTGACAGAAACTAAACTACAGCTCAAAAATATCATAAACAAAAAAACCCAATTCCTGATACAAAGACTCAGACATGATCGTTTTGAACACAACAACAAATCAGGAAAATATCTGGCAAACCAACTTAAATGAAAAAAGGAAAAATCAATTATACCAATCGTAAGGAACTCGGCAGGAAACACCATGCAGTCACCCAAAGACAGAAGCGATGCATTCCGAGAATTTTATAGCAAATTATACACCCCTGACAAAGAACCCAATTCAATAGATATTACAATCAGTAATATAGAATTACCCCGACTTAATAAGGAACAAGCAGATGAACTAGACACACCATTAACACCTAATGAACTCCATACAGCACTCAATAAGATGCCAAACAATAAAGCTCCAGGACCTGATGACTTTCCTGCCGTGTTCTTTAAACATTTTTGGAATACAATCTCACTACTGTTTTACAGAATGGGACTTAACATTAAATATAACTCAACAATGCCATCACACATGAACACAGCCCTCTTCTCAGTACTACTGAAACCGGATAAAGACCCAACTCTCTGCTCCAGCTACTGCCCCCTATCACTCATCAACACAGATCTCAAAATTACATTACATTTATTTAGCAGACGCTCTTATCCAAAGCGACGTACAGTAAGTGCGTACAGAGACATCATCATCATTACAGAACAGACAAGGCAAAGCACATCCTTTGCATAATGTAGCAGCTATCCCTAGCAATGAACGTTGACTGTAGTTCACAGTAAGCTGTGGGCAAATCAGCAACACCACACTTTCATTCCAAATACTATTATAAACTATACTATTATAAACCATTCCAAATACTATTATAAACTATGCTATTATAAACAAAAAATCATCAGCAAAGCACTAGACACCCGAATTGAAACAGTAAACCCATCACTAATACATCCAGATCAAACTGGATTCATCAAAGGAAGACACTCATCAAATAAAATGCGCAGATTATTTAATCTAATTAACGTAATCAAACAAAACAAAATAGCAATAATTGTATCATTAGACGCAGAAAAGGCATTTGATAGAGTAAATTGGAAATTTACGCCCAAATCAAACATAAAACATGACTGAGCCACAGTATGTGAAATGCACTCAAAATGTGAAAATAACAATGGCCCTGTCCCAATACTCACACTTGAGCACTTGCGCACTTATAATAACAAAAATAACAATATCGAACATATGGCACAACCACTCCTAAAATCCATGTAAGCAGGCAATGATTTTCTCTTGCCTTGCTGACGAGTTAGTAAATTAGTAAAAACTTGATTTAGTAAATAATTGATTTCGTAAAACTAAACTAATAAAACTAGAAATTCTGTTAGGCCCGGCTGTAATTTATTATTCAAAGCATCCAAGAAGACACTGCAAACACTGTTGCTAGGGTAATAATGTGCTATATTGGATAAAAGAATCATCAATGAAACCAGAATGAACTGAAATGAATCAGACGGGTTTTTGCAGGACAAAGGGGGTATTACAAGTCAACGTTTCAGATAAATAGCGTTATAAAGTGTTGCTTATTTCTCACACGGATTGTCCCAGACAATAAATGTGTAATGGTTTTTGACCCTTTTTCCCTTGCGGTCGTTTTATGAAAGTAGCCTTGGAACGTCAGATCTCTGTTCCTTTCGTCTTCTCGTTACCTTTCCCTTTATTGAGATGTAGGGCCATTATTTTTCGCATGTCTTGCGTTTGGCACACTGCCGGTAGGTTAGGACATGGAGGCTGCGTCCCTTTAATTCCTGCAGCAAGCAGTACACTCCGTTTTAGAGTTAGGGAGTTATTTTTTCGCTGGTTACGTTCTCCCCTTGCTTAGCTCTAATTTATGTTCCTTCGTTTGTTACCTCCGAGGCAGTCTTTTCTCTCACTCCACGTTAGCATCTCGTTCACTGTTTTTTATACCATAAGGTATTCAGTGTTTGTTAGCTCGTTGTGTTTACCAAGCTCGAGATTCGTTGCTCTCGTGTGCCGTTCACCCAGTTAGTGAGATATGGCCATTATTGTTCGCATGTCTTGCGTGTGACATACTGCCGGTAGATTAGGACATGGAAACTGCTTCCCTTATATTCCTGCAGCAAGCAGTTCGCTCCTTTTAGAGCTAGGGAGTTATTTTTCGCTTCTCGTGTTCTCCCTTTGATTAGCTCTATTTCATGTCCTTTTGTTTGTTACCTACGAGGTAGCTCCTTCCCTCAGTTCACTTTTTGCATCTCGTTTTTCACTGTTTTGTATACTGTCATGTATTCATTTTTTTTTTTTAGCTCGAGATGTGTTGCTCTTGTGTGACATCGCCCGGTTATACGGGTCGTTTTTAGTTACGCCCCTTTTTCCTAGTTCCATCATTTCCCTCCAGTCGAGAGTCGGAACTAGGTTATTTGCATTTTGCCTTTATATTTCCCTATATACGGGGTCTCTCCGTCTCAGTGGCTTTCTAGCTTAAAGAATCCCCTTGCTGCGTTTGGTCCCTCCAACCTCACACGTCACGCCCCCATTACAAAATGACCACTGAATTTTGAAAGGGATAACTCTATGCATAAAACCAATGGTAGGATTGGATATTTATTTCATATTTAGTAGCAAATATTGATAGTAGAATGACGTGGTATAATTACACAAGTATTTCACATGTTTATTTTGTATTTGAGTGAGCAGGGCTTTTCAGTCATACAATTGTGCTATTGTTGGGTTTATGTTGTTGTTATGAAGGAATACAAATTTTATGTGATGAAGAAATATATTTACTCAGACATAGACGCTGTTGTCCACTAAGTCACGCATTGTAGGTATAGTTGCAGG
The DNA here is from genome assembly GCA_029718625.1 of Synaphobranchus kaupii. NCBI lineage: Eukaryota > Metazoa > Chordata > Actinopteri > Anguilliformes > Synaphobranchidae > Synaphobranchus > Synaphobranchus kaupii. The sequence goes on along the minus strand of CM056386.1, from coordinate 8,873,031 downwards.
CGAGACTGGGTGGGGAGTTGCTTGTTAAATAGACTTGAAGAGTTGGCAGAGTTGGCACGAATTGTGTACTAATAACGCAAAAACATGGAGTTTGTTGTTTCCACTCATAGTCTGGTTGCAAGAGAAATTAATATCTGAGTTGAGCAAAATCTTGGCGCCATAGCCACTAGGGGATCTGCATAAAGGGGTTAAGGACTGTAAGCAATGTAGATGTGTTTGTATAGGTCTTGTGTTTCCCAGTTTTCACACTGTGATAAACACAGATATCTGATCATCTGTACTAATTGTTGTAGCTCTGTTTAGTGCGTTCCTGGGGACAACTGTCTTGAGGCCAATAAACCAATCATCTGTTGCCATGTCAGACCTGTTCTTATTGTCATTAGACGGGTCCACCTGTATTGTGTGATTACCTGGTCAGATGGCCTAACAGCCCTGGCCTGAGGATAGAAGCCTATATTTACTTTTACTGGCATTTACTCATTTTACTGGCATTTAGCAGACAACTTGTCAACTAGCGTATTGAACATTAAACGTTATACAATTACAAAACTACCCTAATAAAATGTAAACTACATTCAACAAACAACAGCAAAGAATCACAGGCTCTTAAAAGAAAAAAAGAAGATACACCTAAAAAGGGGTAGGTGAAACTGGGGCGGGGTGGAGGAGCCGAGGAGGATCATCAGTCTGTGTTGGAAGATGTAAGGTGGTCTTCTGCTGTTCTGACTGCCCTGGGAAGTTCATTCCACCATTAAGGAGGCAGAACAACCAGCAGGGCTGTGTCTCAAATTGCATACTTGTGTAGCCTACTAGTTAGCGCTTATATCAAGTAAACGGTCAATGTGATCAAGTGTGTTCCAAACATAGGGTTCATTCCCATGGCTTATTTTCACTCCATGCATCCTTTTCTCACTCCTTAGCTTCGCCCAGTTGAGGATGTGAGGAAAGGATGCAAGGATCAGATATGAGTACAGAGGAATCATGCATTAGGCAAATGGAACGTCCTTGCTCAGTCAAGTGTCAGCGTCATATTATGCTTCAGTACTATAATGCTTTTTAGACTTTTTTTTTCATGAATAAATGTGGCTTTTGTTTGTCATAAAAAAATGTATGTCATTATGGATTAAAACACATTTTATATGTATTATTGAAATTGAATACTCGATTCTGATTGGCTGGGAGGTGGTCATTATTTCTACTAACTGGCAAGAATCCCATACATGATTAGGCACATTCACAAGTGTAAAGGTGTGCTAAAATCTCTTTTTTTGTGAGATGGCATTTCACTGACTTTTCAACATAAAAATGTTCACTGGGAGGCAGATGTTGAAACTGTGCTGCTAACATTACTTTCCTCAGAATCGTTTGATACAGGCGTAATGTTTAATTCGGTGTGGGTTTTGGGTTTAATTGGTATTACAAACTTGTCCATTTTGTGGAGTCAACATCACATCACCTCTAGCAAACTATGTCTTATTAATAGCTGGCAGTCTGGAGAGTCAGTAGTAGGCTGCATACCTCAACAAACAGCGCTTTTCAATTGGTTGCTTGTTTCACGTTTATCTCATCAAAATATAACTTCACTCTGCAATATGATTTTCCCGTGGGTGCCCAGGCGCCTGAGCACCCACATGATCGCCGCCTTAGGCTACTATAACACTAGATGCATTTAAATCTTACATGAAGAATTTAGAGGCAGATTTGTAGCCTATTTGAGGGTCATTGGGTAATAGGCTACAAATCTGCCTCTAAATCCTTCATGTAAGATTTAAATGCATGTTTTAGTAGGCTAATATATAGACTTACATTATTACAGTAATGTATCATATTAGACTGTTACAGCAATACATATAGTACTACATTGTTACTGTAATATATAGACTCTTAGATGGTTATGTCTAGATGTAAATAGTTTTGATCACAGTTCGTTTTGGACACAAATATCACATTATTATTTTACCATTGATTTGTTAATGAAAAATACATAGAGCGATTTTTCTTGTCAGATTTATTTGTTGTGTATTTTTTAATTGGGAGTAATCGGTAGGCTACATTTAATTCCAATATCATGCAATTCAATCATGGCACGTCACAGGCACATGCGCACTTCCTTTTTTACTCATTTAACGAGAAGGGTCCATCTGCAGACCCGCAGACCTGGCCTCATTCGTGATCGGCCTCAATCGTGATCGGCCTCATTCGTGATTACAGGAAGTTCGCAAGTGCGCATGCGCTTACAAGACGAAGGGGGAAAAAACAGAAAGAGCAGCGTGCAGGTAAAGCCACACTGAAATAAAACAGTCGCTCGTAATTAATGGAACCTTCTGAATTTCAAAAGCAATGGTATCTAGCCTACTGAGTGAAAGTTTGAGAGTTATTCGGCTGAAGTTCGCTCGGTTGCCAGTTAGTGATAATATGCTAAAATGTACTCATTTTATGTGAATGGTGCGTGTTGGCTCGGCTTCAGATTGTCAAAACAGCTATTAGCCATTAGTGTTAGCTATGACCTGTTACGTGCTTTATTGTTGTAATAAAAGAAAACAAAAAAGTCGCTAACACTTTGCAATAATGTTACATGAATTGAATTGTCTCTTAATAAAAATGTAAGGTGAAGATTACTGACTCAAGTATCATTCTTTCTTACATATTCCTCACGTACACTCAAAAACCTTGTATAAGGGAGTATTGTGTTTGACAGCAAGCTAGAAGCATGCTTGATTGGCTAAAAAGCCACAATGGGGCATTTAGTTTAAAGCTGCAATTAATGAAAAAGGCAATACAACATTAACTATATGGATTAAGAGTGGAAAACAAGGGTGCATCAGATATGTTTAATGATATTAAATCCAGGCTAATGATCTGTATGACATATTTACAAGAGGTCCATTGATGACATAACTCAAATTCAACATTTGCTTTATCTTAATGGTTCCTTAATTTCCAGCCCTAGATCAGGATCATTGTAGGTCTCATCCCATAAAGACTGCCCACCAATAATGTAATGTAATAATCACATTCTCTCAATTCGATTGAGTCGATTTTGGCCTTTTTTGTTAAACATCTCCATTCGTCTCAAAATATCGATTCAGTGGAGAAATGCAAATGAGCATAAAATAGTTTTAAAAATTTGATCCAAGGCATTTGAAATAAGCTTATATACTGTACACATACCAATCAAAACAGTGTAATTACCCTGAATGGTGTGCCAGAAAAGCATGCATGGTATCAAGAGGTGATTTAAAACACTATGGGACAGATCCAAACAAACTCTCATAAACTATAACATTTTATGCATAGTTGTATGCTAAGGAAGAAAATTTGCTGATGAGGTCACCAGATAGCAGTCTGACACCGGGTCCTACTTCACAACCTGGACAGGCCGCTGATGGCCTCATGACACAGGTTCTCATTCCACTGGGCATGGCCGCCAGCTTGAGCTGCTGCCCGGGGCCAGGGATGACGGGCAGCTGGCCCATCGTTTGGCCTTGGATGACCACCTTCAGGCCCTGGTTCGAGAGAGCTCCAATCAGGGCAACTATCTACAAACAAAATATCCTCCCTGTAGAATAAACCCCTCCGTCTCTGCATGTGCACAGAGCAAAATTTGGTGGGAGGGGCTTAGAAGAGAGATTGAAGGGAGGAGAGCAAAAGGGAAGTCTTTTAGCCTTCTGTATTTTCAAACTTGCCTACTGCAGCTTTAATCCTATTTCCCCAATATTTTGCTTGTAGTGACTAAGGTTATTTAATTTATCCAATTTGTTGCCATTTCACATAAAAAATTTGTATAGATAGGCTATGCTAATGATCCAGTGTACTCATTCTGGTTTCATTATGGATCAAGCTATTTTCTCTTTTAGATAAATTTTGTTCATTGTATATTAAAAAAGTCTAATTTGCTCTATTCATTACTTTTAAAAAATTGTGGAAGAATGAATCCTATCCAGGATTGTTAAGGCCAGGGCTGGTGACTGAACACAAAAGGGACAATAGATAACAAGGGTAGTAGTGGATCAAAAAGTTTTAGTTTATTTATAGCAGTCCTGTAACAGCAAGGACATGAATGATGAATATATGAATGATGGAAATAAGGTGGCTCTGGAGAGAGGTTGTTCGGCACACACTGAATGTGAGGCTGGAAAAAAGAGACACGAGAAATCGATACTCTACATCAGGAGTATGTTAAAATCAGCAATAGTTGTTCATCACTGGTAGAACAATAGCAGTCAGGCGGAAAGTTTGACAATAGAGGGTAGAACAGAGCCCTTGGTTTGACTATCTGGTAACACTTTACAATAAGGTTACATGAATTGGCATTAACTAATGTAGTTGTTAATATGAATTAATGATGTACAAATATATTAAAGTATTTTCAAACATTAACAAATGGTTTGAAATGACAAACCATTAGTTAAATGTATTTGTCAACTGTTTATTAACAGTAGGCTACAATCCGTAATGTCTGCGCCGCGCTGTGTTTAGCTGAATAGTACAACACGAGCTACTGACAACAACGTTTCGTCCTCGGTGGCTCATCCGAAGTTGATTCAGAAGCTGACATGATGTTTTCTAGCTAAGAAAATGATTAGCTAGCTAGACCACGTATATACACGTCTGACCAAAACAACAGCAGCAGTAGTGAGGCGGAATTCGATTAAGATTGTAGCATTAACTAATGATAAATTAAGTCCATTATCATGGGCTAAACTTAATTACCATTAGTTAGTTACCGGTTGACAAATTACATTACAGTCATTTAGCAGACGCTTTTATCCAAAGCGACATACAATAAGTGCATACAGAAACAAATACATTAGCTAAAGGTTTGTACTTTCAATAAGGGTACGAAATAATGAAAAGTTAATCGAATGCTTTGTTAATGGATTTGTACATCATTAAAATTAATGTTAGCAACAACATAGCTACATTAGTTAATGTCAATTCATGTAGCCTAACATTATTGCAAAGTGTTACCGACTTTTTTTTCTTTAATTACAACAATAAATCACGTAACACGTAATAGCTAACACTAATAGTTTATCACTAACTGGCAACCGAGCGAACTTCAGCTGAATAACTCTCAGATTTTCACTCAGTAGGCTAGATACCATTGCTTTTGAAATTCAGAAGGTTCCATTAATTACGAGCGATTGTTTTATTTCAGTGTGGCTTTATGCCCTTTCTGTTTTTTTATCTTCGTCTTGTAAGCGCATGCGCACTTGCGAACTTCCTGTAATCACGAATGAGGCCGATCACGATTGAGGCCGATCACGAATGAGGCCAGGTCTGCGGGTCTGCAGATGGATGCAGTGGCGTAGCGGAGGAGGCGGGGGGTGCGGGGGAGCCCCGGAGCTTAGGAGGCCCCGCTCCCAGTAGATTTTTTTTCTTTACATTATCCTCTTAGATTTCGTAACGGGAACAGGGCACAGAGGGCGGGGCCCCTTCCCTTCTATGTTGCTAGGCACCCCGTCATGTGTATCATTCTAATAATTATTTGCTCACCTGTGATAGGGCTAGCCGGCTGATAACTAATGCTCATTGGCAGGCTGGGCACTGGACAGCGTTCAAAACAAAGCGGGAAGCATTGCTAATTTAACGTTCATTAGTTGCGTTGACGGTAAAAATGAAAAATGAAGCGCAAATACCCAAGCGGTGCTCAGAAAAACAAGATGAGAGCGAAAGTCGAACATCAATCATTGTTCCAGCAGGCAGCAAAGGTAGACTCTAACGTTACTGCAGATGCATCGGCAGTAAGCTCCCCACCCGGCCCGGCCACCGCTAGCAACCCCCCGGTCAGCTCCGAGTCCAGGCAGACAGCAGACAGACAGCCCAGCCAGGCCCCCAGCCCCGCTACAGCCGAGCCAGCTAGCTCCCCACCGGACCCCGCCACCGCTAACAACCCCCCGGTCGTCAGCTCCGAGTCCAGGCAGACAGCAGACAGACAGCACAGCAGCCCCGTTACAACCGAGCCAGCTAGCCGTGCCTCACGCTTCGAGACAGGTTAGAATAATAGAAAGTTTTATTCGCCATAACCAGTACGAGTAGGCTACATGTTACATTGGAATTGGAATCTAATCAGTTCCTTTTTTCAGGTAAAAATTAACATAGCTAGAGAATACGTTCGCACATACAGCCCCACTAGTAGCTACGCATACTAGTAATAAACCAACGTCATTCAAACACTGCTACAACCGGACTGTACACACTAGTTCAAAAACTTCACATAGCTACCTAGCTTGTCAGCTAACAACGGTCATGCTTTACGTTTAGCTAACGTTAGTTAGCTTAGCAAGCTTGCTTCTTAAACCGTTCCTGTTTTGAAGCGTAATGCAACCAAAATAACTGCCGACTCTCGTACTTGTCCAAGTCAGGAATACAAGGCTAACGTTATATACTTTTTGCATTTGACAGATCTTACCAGCTGTAACTCCTGTCTCCTGACTGCAGCATCTACTATGTAGCCTATAGTATAGGATGTGTTTTGTTTGTTTGTTTTTTGTAGGCTACTTTTCTTTTATACAGAATGTTATGTTAGCTATGTGAACCGTTCCGTTGTGTGAACTCAAATGATAGGCTATAACGAATGTTCTACAATACCTTCATGTTACAAAAAATACAAAGCCACTTGTTTGTATTTGTCAATGATGTCCATGGACGGCGCTACACCGGGGCAAGGGTGGGCTATAGCCCCGTCACAAATTTGTTTAGCCCCCCCCCAGGCATTTTAATAACATTTTTATAATTATAATAAAAATATATATATAAAAGTAAATCAACAATTCTAATCCCTTTCTGATATTCACCCTGGCTACGCAGCGTATGTAGCCTATGCTATGACGTAGGCTACGGGTGTGGGGGTGTGTGTGTAGGGAGCTCAAGCAAATGACAAAATAACGTAAACTGATTTCTAACGTTAGCAAACCAGTGTTTCCCATAGCCTACAATACATCAGGCCTACAGAGTTCGCCACCATGTCAAAAAAATATTAAATGGAAACGTCATTGCAAAACCAACGCAAATGTTACGGTGCAGCTTTATGGAGCACACCTAGGAGCATAACTAACTGATATGTAAAGTTTGCGATCTTCGTTAGATAATGAAACTCCTAAATGTCCCAATCACAGAGCAGCGGTTAAACAACGACATTTTAGCCATCTTTTCTGACATAACGTTACACTGATAATGTATCCTCTCTTCTCACGTCCTTTTTCATTATTTTCCTGTGTCTTATTTTCTTTGATGTCTGATATTTTTAAGTATTCGTATTGATGAAGCCAAATGACATTTGTAATGCCATTTCAATTGACAGAATTGTACAATTCTGACTGTTGTATAGATGCTCTGCCACTTGTGCAGACCCCCCCAGCGCACACACAAAAGCCATCCTGGGGGAAAAACAGCTAACCTTTAAGTGGCCGCGATGTCTATCCCATGTCACTCTATTATTGATTTAGGGGAGGGGCCCCATGGTCCGACCTGCGGGGGAGCCCCGAAATATTGCGCAACGCCACTGGATGGATGCTATTGCATTTAACAGGCTTCGCTCTCGCGTGACTCTCGCGCGCATGCACACGTTTCCACGCGTGAGGCTTCGCTGATCCTGCAGCTAGACCCTTCTTCAAAAATGGATATTCGAATGAGTGCATGTTCTTTGAAAATAATATTGGTCTTATTTTCCTTTGCCTAGCCTACTTACAATTATCAAAGAGCTGTCATAAAAAGAAAAAGAAAAAATCTTTTTTTTCAGTAAATCCAACAATTTATTTGTTTACTTAATAATATTGTGTGCAACCACTGTCCAGCGATCATTTATTTTGATTGTGTGATGGGTATATCAAAGTCGTCAATAGGAGCTATGATCATTTTATCAATGCGACGGATTAATACGTTCACTGCCTTCCCCATCACTCAAGAGCTACTACGATGCACAAAGGTAGGATTTTAAAAAGGCAAATGCGGTTATTAAAGGCAATGTCACTGACACGTTGAAAATGTATATCCCGACGCACATTTTTTTAATAGTAAGCTGGAAACCCAGGGAGCAGTTGCAAGAAATATGTCATTAGAATATCATGCCCTGTGTCACCCACATTTTGAGAAACGCACCTGCGTAGCGCAGGTTAGAATACGGTGTATCTCATTCCGCGTAAAATCCACGCAGGAGAGGCACTTAAGCACATGACTTAAGTTGGCCATCTCTGAATCCGGCCCATAGTGATGTGCCTAAATTTAAGATATGCTTTCCTTTTTTTGTTCACCATTGCCTGTAATTGATCAGGCAAGGTTTTGAGCGAGCGGGATTAAAACTGACTTCAGGACTATTGTTCTATTGTTGCTAATGATTAATTATCCGGAAATTATTTACGCCCTCCCCTTCACCAGAGCATTGCAGCGAGGTTAGGGACGCTATAGCAGGCAACAACAGTAAACAACTTTCTTGTTCGATATGTGCTTTCCTCTGGTTTGTCTTTCACAAATGTTATGGCAAAATAAAAACTGTTTGCGTAGCTTGAAGCGTCCACGTTCGCGTATTTTCGTGAGGCATGTTTCGAAGCTGAAGTCATTGCATTAGTCCGATTGACTGCTGAGAGGAGAAGGGTCTAGCTGTATATAGCCCAGATAGCTAGTAGCTATCCTGTACCGGTAACGTTACTATTTGAAAGACGTGGATCTCTGAGCTTGACGTGAGTATTATTATGTGAATGGATCTTCTTTAGTTCAGTGGCTCAAACATATGGTACGGTTGCAACTTGCACCACACACTTTCTTTTTTAGGCTATTTAGCTATCTTTTGTTTTGCTAAACGGGTTTGCATTTCCGAGTCTGCGCATAGCCTGAGATGGGAGTATCTGCAGGCCGGAGGCCAGGGCGTGTTGAAAGAAAGGGGGGTGTCAAAAGCAAAGTGGGCGTGCCAAAAGCAATTTTCTATTGGTCGATAATTTTGTTAGTCAAACACATTATCCAATCAAAAGTATCCTCCAAAGAAGTAACTTAGGTGTGTCCAAAGCCTTCTGCTCCTATGTTTCTGTCGGTAGGCATGCAAGCATGTCGGTGAGTAATAATGCCTAAAAACAAAAGTTGTGATATTTAGCCTATGTAAAGTGTTACATATATAATTTGAAAATGCCGTTTTGAAATTATCGTCAGGAAATTGTACAGTATGTGTTTTATTGCCCACTGTAGCAAAGTCAAAACTGTATTAAAAGTGAGGCTAAGAACTTAACGTTAACGTTAGTTGATTAATAGTCTATGAGCTAGTTAACAAGTACTGGTAGGATACATCAGCGTGAGGAAATTGGAACAGTCTACTTAATTTAACTTAGATGATTAAAGGTTGTTCTTGTTAATTAAACGTTACTCTCGTTATTTTGCTTAATAGAGACACATAACAGTTCGAAGTGAAGCTCAGTTCCCGTTGACTGAAGACCTCTGTGTTGGTGGTTGCCCTTTTTTGTTCTAAAGTGTATAGCTACCAGCCTAGCCAGAAGCACAAATTGATGACACACCAGGAGTCACACAGACAGTGGTCTGTGCAGCATGGAAGTAAGTTCCGGTATATTGTCAGCACATCAGTGTTCAGAAGAAAGGCTCACTTGGCTGGCTGGACAGTGAGTTCTATCCTTTACATAGAAATATGTTTATTTACCTTGTAAATCACTCTGTTACTTTATATGATGTTGAGCTTATTTATTTATTATGCACGGAGAATGAGTTTTATAGCATGTTCATGGTATTAAAGGTGCAGTAGGCAAGATTCTTTCTATATCATTTTGGCAAAATTGCTAAATTTGCTCATTACATTCCAGCAGCTATCAATAAATCAAGTGTTCTGAGAAAAAAATCTGGTTTCTATGAGTGTCCTGGGCTCTGTACTAGGCTGTCAAAAAATCTCAAGCCGGTCTACCAATCAGCTACCAATCAGGGAAACTATCTACAGGCAAAAGATCTTCCCGGTCGAATAAACCCCTCCCTGTTTGCCTGTCTCCGCGCGTACACTGGAGCATAAATCGGTGGGAGGGGCTTAGGAGAGAGATAGGAGGGAGGAGTGCAAAAGGGGGAAGTCTTTTTGCCTTGTATATTTTCAAACTTGCCTACTGCAGCTTTAAACTATGGTTAGTATAGTACTTAATGAAGGTTACAACTGTAACCACGGTTCTATGAGTTCCGGATGACCATTAGGGTCGTCACCCAGTCTAGGTGCCAGATGCATCGAGACTCTTATACTAACATTTGTCATGGACATGACCCCCAGGTAGTGACGTAATTCCTCCCTATAAAGCAGGGGTGTCAAACTCCAGTCCTGGAGGGCCGCAGTGTCTACAGGTATTTGTGGTTTCCTTTCAATCAGTACCCAGGTAAAGCATTGAGAACAAGGTGTGTGGACTTCTTAGCCAATCATTGACTTAAATTAATCACTTGTGCTGAAACGCACCAAAAACCAGCAGACACTGCGGCCCTCCAGGACCGCAGTTTGACACCCCTGCTATAAAGGGAGGCACGTCAATGCGGAAGTCCTCAGAACCTTTCTCGCCCTTAAAGGGCCCGAGTGACCATGACCCCTAATGGTCATCCGGAACTCATAGAACCGTGGTTACAGTCGTAACCTTCATTCTATTTCGTTCCTCCGACCATTAGGGTTGTCAACCATGCATGACTAATACCAACAATGTCACAAGGGATAGTCATACCTTTAAGTGGATGCCAAGGCTGCCGGCAAGATGGTTGCTCTGACCATTGAACCTGGTGCCACGTTGCCGTGATAGAACCTTGAGAATGTACAGGGGGACGCCCATGTCGCTGCCTCACAAATCTCCTTAAAGGTTGTATCAGCGATTTTGGGTGGAAACATAAATTATTTTTTTTTTCCTCACGATCCGCTAGCTGCCCGCCCCATAAGCAGGCCGTCAAAAAACCGCGTCTCTGTAGGCAGCCTATGCTCCGAGATCGTACACAAAAACAAATGGTACTACCAACCACTCAAAACCAAAATAAACAGTATTCCAACCAATCACAATGATCTGCACAAACGCTAATACTCTTATCTCGCTGAAATCTTGACGGATTTACAAACGGTTTGGTTTCTTACAAACGTTATTAACGTGGTTATAATTCTGGATGCTTGAACACTATTTTTAAAAACATAACATAATTATTCATAAGTATGTTTGTTTGGGATTTCGCTTCAGAAGTGACGTCACGTTTGTGCAGATCATTGTGATTGGTTGGAATACTGTTTATTTTGGTTTTGAGTAGTTGGTAGTACCATTGTTTTTGTGTACGATCTCGGAGCATAGGCTGCCTACAGAGACGCGGTTTTTTGACGGCCTGCTTATGGGGCGGGCAGCTAGCGGATCGTGAGGAAAAATCAGATGAATGTGATCATTTATGTTTCCACCCAAAATCGCTGATACAACCTTTAAGCACTACACCTTTCAGTGCTGCCGATGAAGTAGCCATACTTCTTCTTGACCTACTCTGGACAATGGACCTCATAGGCCATAGCTATCACCTTCACTACCCAACGGGAGAGGCTCTGCACCGAGAGCGCTATTCCCTTAGATTTGCCGTAGCAAACAAAGAGTTGCCCTGTACATCTGATGGAAGTAATAGCTTCGACATAGCATTGCAGCACATGCACTGAACATCCCCCAGGTCCTTGCCTGGTGGGGGGGGTGAAGTGCAGCGAGCTCGATCGGCTGGTTAATATGAAGCGCCAAAACAACTGTGGCCAAAAAAGATGGATTGGGCCGCAGTGTGACTCCTGAGTCAGCCGTCCTCCACCTTAGACACTCTGTGCTGATGGAGAGAGCGCAGAGCTCACCAATGTGCCTAGCCAACGCCATTGCTAGCAGGAATGCTGTCTTAAGGGAAAGCCATTTAAAGCTGGTCATATCAAGAGGCTCATAGGGCTGACCCGTGAGCGCTCACAAAACCAAAGGGAGATCCCAGGAGGGAGCCACCTGGGACCTCGCAGGTCACAGCCGCCGGGCACCCCTCAGGAACCGGGTGACAAGGTGATGGCTCCCTGCAGGCTTGTTACATTTACATTTTACATTTTAGTCATTTGGCAGACACTCTTATCCAGAGCGACGTACATTAGTGCATTTTCCAACTTGAAACAAGTGCGTTAAAACAACCCTAAAAGGTAAATACGATTTCAAACATCAGGCGCAGTCAGTATGATTTATTTTTATTTTTGGGGGGGGGGGGGGACGGGACCACACGCTATCAATCATTGGCGTGTACAACAGTAAGCCAATAAGTAACCTTAAGTATTAAACTAGCAGCTTGAACCACTTAAACAAGGATTCAGAAAAACACAATCAAGGGAGGTCACAAGGAGGTAGGGAGGGGTGGAGAGAGGTGCAGTTTGAAGAGGTGAGTCTTCAATCTGCGCTTGAAGGCGGTCAGACTTTCTGTTGTTCTGACCTCCATGGGGAGCTCATTCCACCACCGTGGGGCCAGGACAGACAGACGTCGAGACCAGGTGCTAGTATGAAGTGCATGTGTGCACCCACACATGCCTGCTAGATATGGCAGCAGCATCAACCTTCAGTGTGCTGGCTGCCCTGCCGTGATCAAGCATGGACTGTAAACAATACAGTAGGACAGAAATTGGAACAACGTACGGGGTCTCCTTTCTGTGAGCACCATGTGCAGAACCACTGCCATATATATCCATAGGCCCTACTCATGGAGCGGGCTCTGGAATTAAGAAGCATCTGCAGGACAGGGAACCACACCCAGTTAACAAAGGGTCGGGCTCCCTCGATCCGCAAAAAAGGCAGAGGAGCATCGGATATAACGGTTCCATTGGCCATAGCTATCGAGAACCACTGGGGACAGTGAGTGGACTCCCGAGAGGCAAACCGGTCTGACTGGCACGACCGGACCGTCACCATGCTAACTCCTCTTCGTGGCGGAGACCTCTGTGGTTTATGTGATAAACTGTCGAGGTAACACCTAGGGATGTTGATAATGGATATTTTTGCAACTGGTTAGCCAACATCATTATTCGGTTAATTAACGGTTAGAAATGCTGAAACGTTCTACAGTTATGACCCACATAATACCCAATCCAAAACCAAATTAAAAATGCATGCATACACAGAATGGACGTTTCTCAGAATGGTATTTATTGCTTTCAAAATGTAACATTCAACATAACAAATAATAAGTTGTAATATACATTGTATTTAGGCTACAAATAGCAGCCTATGTTGTAGCCCTAATTATTTTTAAATGGACATCGGCACATGCTAGCCTATGCTATAGCCGGATCTTTTGAGGGGGGGGGAAATCAAATTTTTTTTTTTTTTTAAGGCTATGATGTGAGCTAGGCTAAACTAAATCAAATTTAGTTTACTTATTAGCTAGCCTACACATTTTTGTTCAGGAAGATTAACATGTTTACATGTTCTGGTGTTAATCTGTGCGTATGCTAGTCTGTTTACAGTAAGGTTCGCCGCCGAGAACACCTGCTCCTGGGGCACGGATGTCCCCGGCACACGCAGATAGCATCTGGCTAAAGCTGGGGACACATTACATGACTTTTCCAATCGTAAGCAACAATGACAATAATGAGTACCACACATTTAACAAATGTCATATGCAGATATGCAAGTCTCTTGTGTCGCACACACGTAACGACGGCTGTTTTTCAGGAGCACAAATCTAAAAGACAGAGAATTTACGCAGACTGATGCAGTTCTCTCGCATGAACGTGATTTCTCGTGGTAGACCTGCACTCGCGAGAATGTCTTTTTTTCCGTATATTTTGAAACCAAAACAAACACGGAGCCCATACAGCTTGCAACTTTGTCAGTATTGTTGTGGTAACTTGCAGAGCTCCTAATTTGTAGTATTCCAAAAAACTTATTTATTCGGCTCAGCCATCCGCACGTTGGATTTGATGTTTACTTCCGTATTTTTCCGCCTCTGCCTTCCTCTGTCGCAAACTCACTTTTAATTGGCTATTGAAAATTCCGGTAGAGATTTCAGTCTTTGGCCAGCGCAAACCACAGGATTATGCAAAGACTAACCCCGATGAAATCAAGCGTGTCTGATAAAATCGTGGCGTTCCTGACTGGGATCATAGGAGACAAGACTATAGTATTTCACTCCCACACACATATCGATTACAGCTGCGACTTTACAGTGCAACTAGCCTGTATTAAGCCTGGACTACCACAGACTGCCTGACCTCAAATCGTTGCCAAATTGGGCTAAAACATAGAATAAATAAAATTCCAGTCTGGGGAATCGGAATCTGTTAGCTTGTCTGTTTGGACGCATGGGTACCTGTATTTTAAAGGATTCAACATGTTGCTTGTGCTGGTACTGTATTTGAGCACCCTTTTGCACAATTTACACTGAACTTTGTCGTCCCCCTTCTTTGTAAAATTATTCCAAACCAAGCTACGGCTTGTGCGGTTCATTTTGATGTGGATACTGGCTATAACATTAGCAACAGTTGAGCAGCTCTCTAGCTCAATCGCTCAACACCGACCTCACTATCACGTTTTCCCGGAGCACAGGCAAGAAGTGCCTCCGTGCAAAAAAACTGTCTGGATTTCGAGCACATTGATGTGGTCCGACTGATGGAGTCGTGACCACAATCCCTGAGCTGGCTGGCCGAGTGGCACGCAATCAGGCAAAACGCCTCTGAAAAAATAATTCTCATTTCGAGGACCATGTTCACTCGGAACCGACACATAACGTCGAACACCGTGCTATGAGGCGGGGTGTCAAAGATGCCCTCATGCCCCTTGAATCGAGCAGCAGTCTCATAATTGATGGAGTAGCTTGGCATTAGCTGGCTCTTGCCATAATTGACATTGATGCCCAGACTGGAGATGTGTCCTAATAAGTTGGCAGTGTGCGAGAGCACCATACTGCACAACTTGGTACATAAGGTACAGCAGGCTTATTAACCCTGTCAGTCGGAGCTGTGATAGACCAGTGCTCCTACTGCGGGTGAATACACAGGGGGCCAGAGAAAAGTCAGAATGGGAGGACATTGAATTGATGTGCCCGACCTCGGAATGCAAAGTGCAGGAGACGACAATGCTCCACTCTGATAGGAATGTGGAAGTACGCGTCTCTCAATTCTGGCCCCTCAGGTCCAGGACTAGTCAGAAAATACCGTGCTTTTCCCGTAACAGGAAATAGCGTGAATAAAAGCCCCTGAGCCGTTTGGAGGGAGGCACCACTAAAACGGCGCACGTCTCCATGAGGCCCGCATTTCATGACTCAGTATCCCTGACTGGGTGGGGTGGGCCGCCGGTTGAACTGGAGGCGGTAACCCTTTGGAATTGTGGAAAAGATCACACCGCTGGTCTTTGTGTGGGGTTTCCTTCTTATACAAAGGCTGCGCGTGACTATGAGCCATAGGCGGGGTTCAATGCACAGAAGAGTATTGAGGGGGGGGCATCTGCTGCCCCTGTATCTCAATGCCTCCATAGAGCGCTCAAGCGTCTGTCTGGCTACCTCCGTGATGACCTGGCCGGGGATAACTGGCTGGTCTCGGATGGTTATCTTTGTGGCGTCAGGGCGAGGGGAACGAGCCAACCACCTGATGCCGAGTCACCGTGAGCAAGGACATCACACGACCAAGTTCACGTGTCATGAATGCAATGCTTGAAGTGATGCCTTGCTGGTCGAGGTGTCGACCCCGCATCAAGCAGCATTGTGCGAGCATTAACTAAGAAAGCAACTTCCAATCCGCACCATCTTGGCCGCCGCATCATATGACCTACAGAGCAGCTCATATGTTGCTCTGCATTGTGGCCTAGGGCAGCGGCCATCTGCGCGGACCGCTTCCTCTGTAATAGCAGGTTCAACAGAGGGCATGTCCAACACTTACGTAGCTCTGCCAGAAAATCATTATATGCTGGCATGGCAATCTGCGCCCCCTGGGGGGCCCGGCGGTGGAATCTAGAAGCCGCTGTCAGGATAGATCTGGAATCAGTGAAAGTACAGAAGGATACAAACTTGTACTTGCTGTATACAAACCTGTTGACCAAGTAGAATATGTCTCAGTGGGGCGCGACCACACCAGGTTAGACTATAATCAGTATTGGGGCAACCCTTGTTCCCCAAATACAAAATCAACGCGGCAGCACCATGTGCTTAAGGCCAAAAAAAAAATATTGTTTGTTTCTGGTTGGTTGTCAGTTAAGGTCATGGGTAGGTAGGGAATTTATTTTATTTTATTTATTTTATTTTTTCCCATGGCGGCGATGGATAGGTAGGGATTTTTTTTCCACGACAACATAGATAGCCTACATGTACTCTACCAGCATGTTTGATATTCATATATCCATCTATTCCTATTAAACAGGTACCTGACATGAGATGTGGCATTTAGTTCTGTACCATTGGCATTGAAGACATCTAAAACAATATTTAATGTAATACCTTTAATACTATTTATACCATGGCTTGGCTAAATACTCGATTCTGATTGGCTGGAGGGTGGGCATTTATTTCGTTAAACCGAGCGGCAATGAAGTAGCGCCGGCAACATTTTAATCACCGTTCTAAATTAATACGCCGTCTACGTTATCTGCTGCCAGCGCCATTAGAGTCGACCCTTTTATGAATGGTATCCATAGCAACACCAACAGCTGATGAATAAAGCCGGCAAATAACGCTAAATCCGTAGATTTGAAAAGTTTGCCTTCGCCAAATATCTTAGTTACAACAACTTTAATCTAGCAAAGATGTTTTGTGGTTAGAGGTGCAGTATTTATTCAGTTTGGAAATATGAACGTAACATAGTAGGGCTTTACCTAGCTAATGTAATGTAACGCTGACGTGAGCAACGCTGGTTGCGAATGCGAACAAGTTACTTCACAAAGCACGTTAATCTGTATATTAAAAAAACATTTTATCCAGCAAAATGTCTTAGATATGACAAGTTACATCTAACAGTAACAAACTCTGTATCTACAGTAGGCTATTTTTTTCAGATGTTCCCATCTCATGATGCAGATCGTGAAATGCAATTTCCTTAGCCTGGGCTGTTTAAAATAGGCTGCGTGACCAAAGCATTTTTAAAAAGCAAGACGGAGAGAGGGAGGTAAATTGAGTTGCGGTTTCATGCAATTTTCTTAAATAATGTAACTAATGACAAAAATAACCAAAATTGGTGCTAATTTTATGGTATAAAGTTGAGAAGGAACTATTTGCTTCCTTATAGAATCAATTGTTTTCAGAACTACCGACGAGAGGTTTTTGCATAACTACGGACAAAATAGAACTAGTAACGAGAAATAGAATTAGCAACGAGATGTTTTCTGTTCAAATAGAACTATCAACGAGCAGTTTTGCATGACAACGGCAAACTACATGCCAAAATGGCCTCGGAAGGATATTTAAATTATAACCATGGTATAAGCGCAGAAACCGCTTCAGAAACTCTTTTTTTTTTTTTTTTTTTTTTCCCCAAGCTCATAAAATAAATATGGGTCGCACATAAATCGGCAGGGTCGGTCGGAAACCAGAAACAAACGATTATTTTTTTTAGGCCCAACCTTACTATATGCTAAACATAAACCATAGCCCAGTTTAACGCTAGCCAATAACCAAGAACGATACCCAGTATCTTAGAATCAACTAATGAAGCACACCTGCTCACAGATTGTGAATAAAGGAAAATCTCACTGGGGTATAATCACGCCAGGACAGATATAATTAGCACTGGGGTAAACCCTGGTTCCCCAAGTACCACTTAAATGCAGCAGCACCGCGTGCTTAACCACAGTATATGCTAAACGTAAACCATAGGCAGCCCTGGTCATAAGAAGGGAAAATAGAATTTCCATTACAGGTATGCGACCACACCAGGATAGATAAAATCAGCACTGGGGTAAACACCAGTTCCCCGAGTACAAAATAACCATGTATATACATATATACGTATACCTCTATATATCTGGAGTCAGTGAAATACAGAAAGGATACGAACCTGTACCCGCTGTACACAAACCCGTTCACAGAATATAACATGTCTCACTGGGGTGACCACGCCAGGATATACATAATCAGTACTGGGGTAAGAACTGGTTCCCCGGGTACAATATAACGACATATTTATCTATATCTGGAATCAGTGAAATACAGAAAGGATACACACCTGTACTTGCTGTACACAACCTGTTCACAGAAGAGAACATGTCTCACTGGGGTGACCACGCCAGGATAGACATAGACATAATCAGTACTGGGGTAAGCACTGTTTGCCTGAGTACAAATAAATGCGGCAGCACCGTGTGCTTAGCCGCATCATATGCTAAACGTAAACAATAGCAAAGTTTAGCGCTAGCAAATACCACAGAACGACATCAGTATCTTTGTAGCAATGCTACCAGTGGATTACCACATGCGAGTGCTTATCGCTGCCTTTGGAGGACGAAAAGAATCATAGCTCCGACCGAAGTCACAAGGCACAAGGGATAGCACAAGATACAAACACGTCTTTACTCTGCATCGGCGAGAAAAAGAAGAGGACTTCGCATTGACGTGCCTCCCTTTATAGGGAGGAATTACGTCACTACGTGGGGGTCATATCCATGACAAATTTTGGTATAAGAGTCTCGATGCATCTGGCACCAAGAAGGTTCATTCGTGGTTGACGACCCTAATGGTCGGAGGAACGGAATAGAACTGTACATGAACATTTATTGTATGGTGTGCACTTTTGATGCATTCCATGAATTAAGATGTCTAACACAAATCAGACATTTATGTATTTTTAAATGTAATTTCAGGCTGTGTCAACAGGGAATGTTATTCAGAAGAATTCAGAAATGAATACCGCACTGATAACCAGGTCTCAGAATATTTGGAATGTGGCAAACCCTATAAAGACATTCCCAAAGGATTCTATGGCAATGGGAAGAAGGGAGTGTTCTATGCTTTTTATTCAACTATGGACTTTCAGGGCTTCTGTTCCAATTACTGTTTTTATGAAAGTGGCTGTCATTTCTGAGTTGCTTTCTTACAAAACCCATGGTAGCAGTATTACCCTCCCAGCGTGGGAAGAGGTTTAAGGTTTGGTTTGTTTTGTTGTTTGTTTTACCTTTTTTTTTGTACAAATTTATGTTCAAATTCATATTTTCATTAAAATGCACAAGTGAATCTTTCTTGTTTTTTTTCCCTCAACATTGATGCTGAAACAAGAGCAGTGATTGCCTGATTACTATACTTGATTTGTACCTGTTAGGCTGCATCTTGTTTTTCATGTGTAAGCTTACTGACACCCTGATGTTTCATAGAAAAAAGAAAATATTGCAATATTATTTTATTGACACAGCTTAAGTCCATTTACTCCTCATGCCACACGATCCACTTGTTCAACATGACAACCAAACACTGGGGTATGCTGGAATACTAGGATAGGATAGAAGGAGGTGGGCAGATAGAGAGAAGGGGTCAATTACGATAAGATCTGTAAGGTACGCCCCTAGCCACGAAACAGCCTTAGGCCCTCGAACAAGTAACCTGTTGGTTCCTCAGTGTCATTATGGCCAGTGGACTCACAAAACACATTGTGGCAACCGGCGGGGACGAAACCACGGAGAGGTGATAGATGGAAGGTATGTTAGGCTGAAGTGGAAGGACGGCATGCCCATATTAGGAGTTCCGATGACGTCACCACCTCAACCAGGAAATACACGGTACCTGGAGAAAACGCCGTCAGCTGTAGCGAATCGCCGGGCTAATCGGTGCCCTAGAAAAAGGACTGGCGAACAACCGGAAGACGGAGTAGCTTAGGTGAAACCAAGGTGGAGTAGAGAGAGAGAGTGTGAGAGAGTGAGTTTGGTGTATTGGAGGTATTGGAGAGAGAGAGATCTAAAAGTGCTGTGTTTGATCTGTTTTTGTCAGGAGAAGTCTGCTGTGTGCCCGAGTCCTGGAACGTCTGAGAACCCGCCCCGTTACCGACCCCCGCCTGTCCGACAACCCTCCGCCGACATCAGCCCTGGACCGTGTGAGAACCCGTCTTTGTGTACCGACCCCCGGCCTCGTACCCCGACTATTCTCCCGGATCACGGACTGGCAGACGCTCCCGCTAACCCCTACCTCTCTTTCCCCGCAAACAGCAATAAACTTGCGATTTAAATTGAATTGCCGCAGTGTGGACATTGCGATTATTGTTTTCAGTTACGTGACTGTAATGTAATGTAACGTGACAACTCCAACCGCCTCGGAGTTTGTCACAACATGTAACACTTGCTGTAAGTACACTAGGGTGCTGAGGTATGTAAATACAAATGAATATGGTCAGAATGCTAGATAAATCAAGAATGAAACAGGTTATTGAATCTTAAAATTAATGAAGTTAAAAGGATTAAGTCATGAGGACCTGGGTTTTTATATTAATAAATGAATGGTTTATTTTTACATCCTGCCCATCCCATGTAGGCCTATACTTTTTTTTTAGCTGTAATTACATTACATTACAGGCATTTAGCAGACGCTCTTATCCAGAGCGACTTACACAACTTTTTAGCATTTTTTACATATTATCCATTTATACGGCTGGATAAGCGATTCCTTGCTGAAGGGTACAACGACAGTGTCCTACCTGGGAATCGAACCTGCAACCTTTTGGTTACAAGGCCAGTTCCTTAACCATTATACTATATACTACACTAGAGAGAAATAGCATTCGGCTTATGTCAAAATTTGATTGATGTGCATATGGCATAATTTTATGAATATTCATGAGGTTATGAAAAAATATAATTATGCATAAAAAAATGTTTTTATTATTATTATTTGGGGTGTTGTGGGGCTTGTTTCAAGGGGGGCTGTATTGGCATCGTGATGATGTCATTTTATTGGTGGTTGTAAACGTTGTTTTTTTTATGGTGGGTCTTGATGCTTAGGGGAAAACGTGTTGGTATTTTTTTATTAGAACATCGTGAAAAAGTAATGGTGTATATATATATATATATATATATATAAGTTAATAGCAATAGTTTTAAGTTTTTTTAAAAAACAGTTTGTGTTAGCAGAAACATTTTAAACGAATAAAAGAATTCAAGCAGGTTGTTAAAACGTGACAAATAGCGGTAGGCTATATCGAAAAAGCGAGTTAGTTGTCTGAAAGAAAGAAAGAAAGAAAGAAAGCATGCCATTTAAAAAAATGTTTGTTTAGCGCCGAAGGAAAAAAACAAGTTTTGGAGATGTCCGTGAACGGCTACGTAGAGAGACAGTAGCCAAGGACTTAGAATATTTTATTTAAGTCCGGGGTTGCATAAAGTCGTAAAACTGTGTGTCTGTAATAGCCAAGCGGTATATCTAAAAAGCAAGTTAGTGTTCTAAAAGAAAGCCTAGGAGGACTCGAAAGAAAGAATCAAAAATAACGTTTTACAGAGTTAAAACG
Organism: Synaphobranchus kaupii; assembly: GCA_029718625.1. Classification (NCBI taxonomy): domain Eukaryota; kingdom Metazoa; phylum Chordata; class Actinopteri; order Anguilliformes; family Synaphobranchidae; genus Synaphobranchus; species Synaphobranchus kaupii. The sequence continues at coordinate 8,851,640 of CM056386.1, read as the reverse complement.
CAAAACCTAAAAATTACTTTGAATTTTTTCCGAAGCCCGTGGATAGCCTACAGACTATAGACGGCAGAGACGTTCCCAGCCTGCCGGCGACAACACAAATGGAGCCATTTGCTTTTCGTATGGAGTATACCTAAAAAGGGGATACGACCCGTAGTATCCGCTTCCTGTCCCCTATGAAATTGACGGACGTTTACATGGTCCAATTAGCTGGATAGTGCCGGATAGTTTGTGACAAACCGGGGTCGTAAAATATTTGAGGGTTAGCAACAGCTGGGAAGGGGTTGCGTGCTTGCGTGCGTGCGTGCTTGTGCGATGTTAGAGCCGAGCCTGAGTGATACGAACAGCCGTGGGTGGGGGTTTGGCGGGACATCCAAGAACTTTTGAAAGAAAGAATGAAATTCATAGACTAGAAAATAAACCAACAGGCCGCAAAAGGCCCGAACCCCATTGAAAAGGCGTCGAAAGACGCGTTTCCAACACAATGTAACCGTCTATCTACCCTATAATGTTGTTCACTGGTCAGGATCATGAAACAAAACTTTCGGTATTTGCACAAGGTTATGTAATATGGCAATCCTTAGCGTCAATATGACTATTTAGTATTGAATGGCTTGTAAAAAGATGGGTTAGTCGATTATATATAGCCTATATGGTTTAATCGTAGCTACTTTAAAAGTGTATTTAATTTTTCGGAGAACTGCGCGGGCTACAATTCACGGGGGTGGTGGTGGGGGAGGTGTGGAGTTTTTTCAAGTTACGACCCCCCCCTAAAGATGAAGCAGCCAATCCTAGCTGTTAAACTATAAAACAGAGGGTTTTACAACATGGTTTACAGTAGCTGAATGGGTCTGAGTCATTCATTCAATCTTGAGACGCTCAGAAGAAGAAGACAACCATTTGCAAGCGATGTCTGTAGATTTTTCAACACAAGGTATGTGTTACTATTTTAATTATTGCAAAAGTATGGAACTTACAAGTTGTTAATTAAACATGTTGAATGTTCTATTTCTTAATTTAACGGGTGTTAATGTAAATGTATTACAGACTTGGATGAAATATTGAATAGCGACAGGGAGTCTTTCGAACACGTGGCAGGGTTCCAGGAATTTATTGAAGCGCTACCAGATCAAGAGGCCTTAATCAACGCCATTACCATTAGACAGAGTAAGATGTTTTTGCAGTTTTTAAAATGGACTTTAAAGATGCTTATATATATATATATATATATATATATATATATATATATATATATATATATAATTGATAAATGTTTAATTGTTTTTAGATACTGGGTAGGCTACACGTGGCCTACGCAATGTGTATAGGCCCAGGGCTTAGCTTCAGCAGACGCTCTTCGCTACAGTTATATTCAATGTATGAAACTTTTAAATACTTTGTTCAACATCTGTTTATGTGTTTTATTTTTCAGATTTTTGGTGAATGTTTAATTGTTTTTAGATACTGGGTACACGAGGCCTACGCAACTTGTATATGCCCAGGTTTTAGCTTCAGAAGACGATCTTCGCTACAGTTAAACTTTTAAGTACTTTGTTATGTGTATGAATATGTTTATGAATATTGAACATTGCTATGTGTTTTATTTTTCAGATTTTATTTTATTTTTATTGTTAAAAAGGCCCTGAAAACCCTCTAGAGACGGTTACAGAGACATCACCTTGCAGGCCTAAAGGACAGAAGAGAAAAAGCGGTGAGATTTAAGTTTTCTCCTAAACAAAATGTTTGTGTGTGTGTGTATGTGTGTGTGCGTGCGTGCGTGCATGTGTGTTTTAAAATAAATGTTTGCTTATTTAAGTCTTTTTTAATTTTTAATTTTGTAATTTGATTTTTTAATTTGAATTTTTTAATTTTACATTTTTAATTTTTAATTTTTAATTTTAGTTTTTGAATTTTTATTTTTATTTTTTTCCTTACAGATGGTGAAATAACGGATGACAAATTATTGGGTGCGGTGATCGACCAGGATATTTTAAATACATCTAACGAAAGCCGGCCTAACAAACGCGTGAGCCCAGGACCACGGACATCGCCAGAACAGGCACAAACAACACCAAAGACCTCAACAGCCGCCGAACAACCAGATGATAACAGGACACCTCCTGCGACTGCTTCGGTTTGTCAAAACGACAAAAGTCTGCGCTTAAGTATTTTGAATAATTATATGATACTTGCTAAAATCCTATTAAAGTAAAAATGGCTCCTAAAAGACCTTGTACGTGTTCGTGTTCAGGGGGTCGACCGCCAAACAGAGCATCCCGAGGTTCCAGACGTTCCAGGTAGTCATGATGTCGCAGGAACTCCTGAACCTTGGGACTCTCACGTTTAAGTCTTACCCATTCGTGCTCTCACATAACTACAACATTCAGGTTGTATACGCGACGCAGTGTCAATTTTCTCTTGAAATTTGTGATATATTGAACCAAAATCTGTTTTTGTGAGAGGGTTAATTGTGCTTAAATGAAAACATTGAGGGCAAGCATGAAAAAAACACCCCACAAATTCAAAAGCTGTCCGAACCCCGTCCACCTCTGAATACCCATCTAGATAATAGTTACCCATCTTAACCTACCCCCGGTTCAAGGCATGCTGAATGAAAAACTTTTCCCGATGACTCACATATTCTAACCATTGAATGGCGGCTGTGGAAAATGATTTCTGCTGTTGCGCGTAATTATCAGGCGATGGGACTGCGATGGTGTTTTTGGACAAAAAGTTTGTACAGTATTGTTTCATGCACACCGCGGCTATTGTAATGCACTGGAACGGGTCTAAAGCTGTGCTCCCAAGCACCTCTGTCCTAAACCGCAAACAAGCTTCCCGCAAAATAACAACGTCATTCTGACAGTACTCTGACATTTCTTTTCAAAAGTCAAACACAGCCCCAGACACATTATTATACCAGGACATAAAGTCCTCCCTCTCCTTTTCCATCATTGTATCAAAACCATAGTACAAAGGAGGCGGGTACGGACCGATGTGATTCTGGTTCTCAATTTTATTCCAGAAATGGGGAAAATGCCCTTTTTTTGCATTGTCAAAACCTAGAGCGCCATGGCACTCAGCTTCATAGTCAGGAAACAGAGTGAATCAATATACCTCTGTTCAAAAACCTCATCTGTAATGCACATGAGCTTGCTGCCTTGCGCTTTGATTTTTGGTGTCACACCTTGTTAACCAAATACTGCATCAGCAGGTAACCATGGTAACCCTTCGAATTATGTGCAATGAATGTATAGCCCTTGTACTTTGGGGTTCGATACCTTTAAAAAAAAGCCTGTATGCAACCATCACCCTCTGCAGTCCAACACTCGCCATTAAAAGCCATGCAACATATGAAATTCACAATGTGTTCGCCATGGTCCTACCGACACTCAAAATCATAAAAAACATAACGTATGTTGGGGTGTTCAGATTTCACAGGTTGTATGTAACACACGTGCTCGACTTCAGGGTTCAATACAGCCTTACACACGCTTTGCAGAGCTTTAGACAACATTTGTGTGTTTTAGATGTGTTGCTAATTATGACATATTTTCGCGCACATTTGTCACAGAACTTGCTAGTATCACACAAACTGAGCATTTTACCGCTAGACTCCTGCCATTTCAAAACTTTATGCTCGTTATAGCAAAACCTAGACCGACAGATTCGCTTACAATCCTTACACCTTATCGTTGTTGTTGAACGATGTGTAAAACATTCTGCGCAAAAACAGACGTTACAATAATGTAAGCAGGAGTGGCAGGATGTTTCGAGGTGTACGGCGTGTAACAAAATGTACAAACATATTGACTGCCTAAGAAACCTGTCAATGATTTGATACCGTAATAGTGTCCGCCATCGAGGTACAAAAAAAAAGGTTTTTGAGTGTGGTGTGTTGCTCGTTTGAAACTTGTTTAAGACGCCGTTATTTGACCTGTGTGCCCATACAACTATATTGATGTTTAAAAACCTCTCAAACATTTGAATGTCCGAAAAACAAACCTTATCCTGAACACTCAAGCCTATGGAACGTTGTAAATGTTCAGCCTCTCTTTCAGCATCACACGTTGTGAATGTCGGATTTAAAAGATGTGTCAAACATGTTGCGAAATACCGGTGTTGTAGCTAACTATTAAATGTTTTAGCTTTTTGCGAATGATTTCGCTCTTAAGACATGTTGATAATTTTCGCCGGTCTCCACCGCCATTAGGGTTCTGAATAATCTGTGCCACAAGCATCAGAGTTTCATCCACCAGGATATCAAAATGGCTTTGAACCAACTTTTTAATCATGTTGGATCTAATAAAGAACATAACAGCCCCTCACAAGATTTCTGACGATAGAAGACGAAGGGGTTGGGGGGAATTTATAGAGGCTACGGCTATGCTTAATATGCCTCTTTCTGTCATACCTAATCAAAATGTGCGTGGCAAGATAAATCGACACAAAAAATACCAAATACCGCAGCATTTACAACTATGACGCCAGAACCAGGCCCTAAGGCTGTTTTTTCATCCCCCGTTTTAGACCATTCAGCGTGGATAGATTTCTGAAGCTGTTGAGTGTGTTTGTTTTAAATGATCAAAATGTAATGTTTAACATGTTTTTATTTTACAATAAAATACATAAACTAACATTCAAACAAAACATGCATGTTTTTTTTTCAACCGTGACAGGCCTTAAACATTTCACCACAGCAAGCAGTCTATACACAGTTTAACATGTTTTTAATACACTTGTCCATGTATATTTTATCAACATATCTTGAAACCATCGCATCGTTATTTTTCAAATTATCAGAGTATAGGGATATAATTTCACTAAACGGAACCCCTTTGGCACTGTTGTGCAGATAAAATATGCAATGCTGTCCGCACTTTGTGCTGTGTGGGTCTTGCACTTGTACCGTGTTGTAAACAATCCTTTTACAGTTCTTTTGTAAAAATGTATTGATGCTATCTGGGAAATAAATGTAGTCAGGGGGATTGCCATAGGAGTCGAAAACTTCACCAGTTTTATCCGCACGCACATACAGTACAATGCTAACCAGTGTTCTCCAGGCTTATTTTGAGGGTGTGTATTCACAATGTACAATGCTGGTATATTATTTAGTTTATTATCCGGTAGCTCATCACAGGCCACAACCCCATAAAAGTTCTTTACTGTGTAAGGATTGTTACTCAAAATAGCCATTAGTTCTCTGGTGTTCATGATTGGGCGGCAGTGTAGTATAATGGTTAAGGAACTGGCCTTGTAACCGAAAGGTTGCAGGTTCGATTCCCAGGTAGGACACTGCCGTTGTACCCTTGAGCAAGGTACTTAACCTGAATCGCTTCAGTATATATATCCAGCTGTATAAATGGATAATATGTAAAAAAATAAAAAAATAAATAAAAAAGTTGTGTAAGTCGCTCTGGATAAGAGCGTCTGCTAAATGCCTATAATGTAATGTAATGTAATGATTAATAATCATACCTCCTCTGGTTCACTTCAATGATATTGTCGAAGCATGCGTAAACAATTAAATTAACAGTTCTGGGTAGTGGGTTTCTGAATCTCATCTCCAGACGGATATTACCCGTCTTGATCAGTGATAGATGCTGGCTGCAACCTTCATCGGGTGTCAGGTTGAAAGCATAAAGAGTGTAACCGTTCATGTATTCTTGACGATTTATACACAATGGTGTATCTTTCAGATGCCTTCCAGTGGCCAGCGTTAGGCTGTAAAATTCACGAACCGCGGAACCGTTACCGTAATTTGGGAGGTATGGCTTGCTCGGGATCGGGAGACCATTCATACTGAGCGATATGTACTCGGCATTGTAATGTTGGAAATTTAAAGGGTTCTTGTTGTAAACACCTGTAAATGCGTCGTTATCTACCAAACCTATAATGACGGATTTCGGTAATTGACCCAAAAACTAATTTTCTTGATTGCAAACTCTAAGAACAGCTGCTAAACTGAAAGTTTTAAGACTAACACGGTCAATCGGATATTTAACATTTGATGTCAGTAGAGCCTGGGCATGTCCGAGCTTAACGGGTGGAGAGACCCCGATTTTTTTTACAAATAGTGTGGCCGAGACCATTTTAAGAGGGTATTGCAGCTGGGCCTCCTCGCTCATTAGGCAGAACTCATCCTTACACCGAACCACCTTAATTTTAATATCGACGTTTATAAGTAGTCTCTCCTGAAAAAACATGTCTGCGTGGATGGGTCCGAGCAATTCAAAAGTGTTACTCGCCGCTGTATATAGAGCTCTATCTTTCAAGCCCTTGTTGTCACCCGCAGGGTCTGTTTCGTCCATATGTCCACTGGTGTCCTTATAGAATAAGCTGGACGTAAATTGATTAGACATTGTGTCTTCAGAATAATTAAGTAGACATTCCATAATTGCTCTGTAGGGGTACGTGTTGCCAGTGAAACATCCACCTGTGAAAAAATGGTCGCTATGGGATAATTAATAAGCCCAACCTTGTCAGCAGCAGTAATATTGGTGCCATCTGCACGGGTTATCATCGTAGGTATAAAAGAGTATTGTTTAAGTCAAGGTAATCTTCGCCATTACCGGCTATATAGAACTCAAGAGGACCAGTATCCGAAATGGCTGACAGGGGCGGCACTTCTACGTAAATGCTCTTATCAATACTTGTTTGTGTGTACGGAACCGCAAAAAGGTCCAGTTCCGACTTCATACATTCCTCTGACATGTTGTGTATGAAGGCCATTTAAAAAAAAATGTATCTACTTTTTCTCTTCGCCTTCTTGGTCTGCTTTTTCGCCTTCCTCTTCCTCTTCTTTGCAACTGTGACCCGAATGTATGCCGGTCGTCTCTTTTTAGACTTAGCTCTACTTGAGACACGCCCCCCTGGAGGCCTTTTCTGTGCGCGCCGTGTCATGACCAAAAGGCCCGAACCTTCTTGTTCACCGGTGTTCAAACGACTCGTCACAACTTTATTGACCACATCCTTGGCTATGTTTTTAGCTGCAGACATCAAATGTGGTCTGGCTATGTTGAAGCCTTTCTTTAGTAGGGGCAATGCCATTCGGAATAAACCTCGAAAAAGTCCTCCAAGACCGCTACCATACATAACACTCGTGCCCTTATACCCCGGCAGACCATTACCGACCGGCTTGTGCTGTATAATAGTCTATATACCTATGGGGGTCAACGTATAGGTTTGAACTTGCCATTTTTATTTGTGATATCGATGCTTCACTGGCCTGAAATGCAATTTTATGATGGATTTACCATGAGTGAAGTGTATGTTCTCGTTCTGATCTGATTTCAGCTCAATTGTTATGTTATCAATGTGCTTCTTGCTGACATGTACATAGTGTGGCTTCTCGTACGAGATTGTGATGACGTCGTTGCTAGACCCTGTTATACAGTGCATCCGGAAAGTATTCACAGCGCTTCACTTTTTCCACATTTTGTTCTGTTACAGCCTTATTCCAAAATTGATTAAATTCATTTTTTCCCTCAAAATTCTACACACAACACCCCATAATGACAATGTGAAAAAAGTTTTTTTGAGATTTTTGCAAATTTATTAAAAATAAAAAACTAAAATTTCTCATTTACATAAGTATTCATACCCTTTGCTTTAACGTATTTTTAAAGTATCATATTTCATATTTGGTCGCATATCCTTTACATGCTGTTACTTCCTGAAGTCTGTGACCAGCAACATCAAAAAACTGTCGATATCTTATTTTCAGGTACTGTTACAAGCGATACTATAACCTCTCTGCATTTGAATGGATCTCTATGGAAATTGGGGGGTGAGACTAGATTCAGCTGTAAATTACACTGGTACAGTATGGAACACATGGCTGGCTAAATGGCTGTAAGTTATCAAGGGTCTGAGCTATCAAACGAGCCCCAAACCATCACTCTGTTGCCAGATATGGAGTAGATGTGGATGGATCACTGCAAGGGTTATTTCTCCGGACTCATTTTCCTATAGAACTCTATGGGGAAAAAAGTCAGGAGAAACAACCCTTAAAGTCACAGACTTCAGGAAGTAACAGCATGTAAAGGATATGCGACCAAATATGAAATATGATACTTTAAAAAATACGTTAAAGCAAAGGGTATGAATACTTATGTAAATGAGAAATTTTAGTTTTTTATTTTTAATAAATTTGCAAAAATCTCAAAAAAACTTTTTTCACATTGTCATTATGGGGTGTTGTGTGTAGAATTTTGAGGGAAAAAATGAATTTAATCAATTTTGGAATAAGGCTGTAACAGAACAAAATGTGGAAAAAGTGAAGCGCTGTGAATACTTTCCGGATGCACTGTATGTACACATCGTAGCAAGGGCACAAAACTATTTCCGTCAATAATCTGTGTAAACATACATTGTGTAAAACCCCGCACGAATATCGGCAGGATGTGGTGCCACAGGCTTTGTGACCAGGGTACAGTACATCCGGGTCCAAACCTAACATCCTAGCGAGTTTACCGCTAGCCACCAGCAATAGATTTTCGTTTGCACTACTAATATAAATTCGGTTTTTCATTGCGGAATGGGCCACCTCAATATCCAATTTTGTTTTTAAAGCTTTATTCATCTCATCCACTAGCATTTTCATGTTCTTGTAATAACCCCAGCTTATTACAACAACATAGCTGAGTTCCTTTTTCTTATCATCACTTACGATAAAAGCGTTTTCATGAGATGATAGCAAGCTCCATGTACATGGGTATTGAATTTCTGCTAAAGCAACTTCCCATTGCCCGCGAAATTCGAGGGGTCTAGCGAAAGTTGTTGTGTAACTTGAAATTTTATTTCCAGGGTAAATATCTAGACAGGCGTTACTCGGGAGAGTTACAGAAAATCTTGCTTCCTCCATGGTGACCTAATGCTTTTTTGCCGGTTCCTGTAAGTTTTTCTACTCTTTTAGATGTCAATCACACTATCTTTAGGTAGCTGTTGTATTTTTCAGGCCATCCGACCCACTTCACTAAAACAAGTTTCTGGTTCTTATGTTTCTTTTCAGATATTATTTTTTCGACCTTAAAGGTTTTGTCTTTTCCAACTATAACCTTTTGTAATTCCTCCTCATAAATTGTGCCGTCAATGCTCGCCCCATCATAATCCTTCAATCTATATACAGGAGGGATTCTGTGGACCCTTTCAACAACTGTAAAATATGAATCTGTATATGTTTGCTCATAACCTTTTGCAAACTTTCCGCGTACATTAGAAACTCTGACTGTGTCCCCCTCCTCAAACTTAAACGTTAGCTTTTTAGGAAAGAGGCCGTACATATTTTTTTAAACTTTCAAAGCATTATTTTCGTTTACTTCAACAGATTTAATTTTAATCGTGCTGTGGTAGCTGTTATTGTAACCCAAGACCAAATCCTGTACAGTATCTATATAGCGTCTAGTATTGGGTGCTGTGAAGTATCTCCACATTCTGGATTTTAATGTTCTATTGAAACGTTCGACCACAGATGCTTTCACATCGTCGTTGTCTGTGGCAAAGTGGATTATTTTGTTGCGTTTCATCAGACTTTGAAACAATTTATTGAAAAATTATTTTCCCTTATCGGTTTGTATTTTTTTAGGGATTCGCCCGTTTGTGAGAATTCCTTGAAAAGCCCTGACCACTTTGACACCTGTCTTGTTTTTAAGAACACATACCCAGATGTATTTTGACAATATACCTATACAAGTTAGCATAAACTTCATATTATCATTATGCTCAGATAAACTTGACGTCTACTAAATCAACCTGCCATTGTGAAACAATGTTTCTCACAAAAACCCTGTTTCTTTTGAAATTGACTCTGATGGGTTTGTGTAAAGTGTATGCATCTTCCCCTGACAACCAGTCCGTAACTTTCTTGTTTGATATGTTACTACCTGTTGTTTCACGCAAACCCCTTTGAAAATGCTCTTTACCACCGTAAGAACCAGGATTTTCTGGAGCATAATAAACATCTTTCATGCGTTTCTCAGCATCCATCCTTACAGCTATCACAATAATGACACATTATATAAAAAAACCAAAGTATTTATTTATGTATTTTAAAAAAAAAGTTGCAGGTTACATGACAGAAAATGCATATATTAACATTTAACAGGTTCTTGAAATGTTTTTAAACATTGTCGTTTATCTGGGTCCGATTGCCTTCAGAGTGATCACACCACAGGTGTTCATGCATCCGTCAATCTATGCTGACATCAGCAATAGCCTTCTCACTGGCCGGGTCAAGGTCTGCACGTAAGATTTCCCTAATGTGTGGCTCCTCACGGAGTTCTGAAACAAGGGTATCAAAAGACCCCAAGATTCTCACAGGATCTGGTTCCCCTCCGAACACATTCAATGCCTTGACCAGCAGAGGGCTCAGCCACGTTTTCTTCACTTTTGCAAGGAATTTGTCAAAATGATATGTGAAATAGTCAGAATCAGTTTCAAAGAGGCAGCTGTGTCTCAGTTGACTGGGGTGATCAACTTCACATCCGAGACATTCGCTTCTCAGCTGTTTTTCGATAGCGCCATTCAGAAGACAGGCAATGATGGCTTTCAACAGCTTAACCATCGGACTTGTAAGACACCCGTCGATTTTGTCTATACACCCCGGGCGTTTTTTTTGTCTGGTCTGTTGTACACAGCATGGCCCATCGTAACCTTCGTCTTCATAGACCGTAGCTTTTGGTTCTGTTAAAAAGACGGTTTCAAACTTGTCGACATTGATCCAAGGCTCTGTAACAAGTTTGTCATTGTTTGCTGAATACTCAGACTCCCAAGATTCTGAGCACACGAAACCCTGTAGGGGACTATACATTTTATACAAGTCTTGAGACATGCTTGTCAAGAGGTCTGTACAGCATGTATGAAATCAGGCTTTGAGTGAGTGGCTTTTAAGGCCCTCTGAAACTTATAGCCACGCCTTAAAACTTTAGAGTTATGAGCTGGGTGGGGCCTTCCTTTTTGGGGTTGATTTGAATTTAACATATTTGAACGTTTAATAATAATGAAATAATATGTAAAATAGCATGTAAAAGAAAGGCTTTTTTATTTTAAAGTTCACAAAATCAATCAAAAAGACATTCTGTATACATTTATATTAAACACACACACAATCTAAAAACTTTTTGATTATACTTTTTGACAAGTTATTTACACAAACTTGTTGTATAGTCTTCGTCATCAGAGACAAAGGGTGTTGGTGGCACATTTTCCTTTTCTTCCTCATCTTCAGCCACATCATTAAACCTTGCACACAAGTTCATTTTCATATAAGCCATTGATCTCCAAATCCGATGATCCTCAAACACATTATCGGCTTTCTCAATAGCCTTGTTCAACAAGTGCAGGTCATCAAAATGAAAGACAATTAGAGTATCCCCAATGTCTCTTGATTCATAGGTCTCGGCAATTAACAGTTTTTTAGCCGTTTTGAGCGCTGACACACAGATTACGCTGCAGTCCTCCTGACAGCTCAGAAAATTACAACTACCTTGTACATCGTCGACAACATTTTTGTAGCATTGTTTGAAGTTAAGCCAGTCCTTGTGCACAAATACCACAGACTCTGTATTTTAACTGTACATCTCCCCCTCACACAGGTTGAAAATTGTAATTTTTGGTTCCTCGCCAGACGTGTCAATATTATACCCACAACGGAAATATGTGGAAGCTGTCACTGGCCATTCTTCGTAAACTGAACGTTTTTGAAGTCTTGACATCGCAGCAAAAGGTTTTTTTGGTCTCCGCAAAACTGTCTTGTTAGCCACAACCTCTGGAGATTTCGGTGTTGAGATTTCCAAGGTAGACATGCTTCTTTGTAGGTTGATTACAGGCGATAGTGTCAATGTCTGTTTCGGCTATAGACCTGTTCAAAAAGTCTGAGCTTTATACAATCCGTGTGGTCAGTATAACTGTTAGGATCCTGTAATTTGTCTGTCTGTTTATTCTTTATTATTATTTTTCCTGATTTCTTTTCCCTCGCGATTGTCAGTCCGCGTTCCATGTTTTCTGAGATTCCACCCCCTGTCTTTGTCATTGCACTATTCGGGTGATTTTGGGAACATTGAGGTTTCCTCTGTATTTCGTATCTCGTTTTCTTCCTTCTGGCCTTATTTATATTTGTATATAATACTAATGTACTAATCATACTAACTGTTAGATTAGATTTAATACTAACCTGCTAACAAACTAACGTGTAATATAATACTAACCAGCTAACCTACTAACATTAGGGTTTTTGAGTTCACTACTAACATTACTAATTACTAATTCATCTTGAGCCTCTACCTGCAGCTGTCATTTCCCTCCTCATTATCCTATCCCTGTATCTATCTGTGATTTCACATTCTCTGCACGTGTCCACTTTCGTGTTCCTCCCCTCTGAGCTGTGCACTTGTTTACCTGCTAACCCCAGGCCGTTTGTTATCATTGTGTCTATGTGCATTCCAGTCCGTGCCTTACGTTTCCCGTTATTGTATCATTGGTCCTTGTTAACCCTCACTGTTCTCACCTGTGAGCAATCTCCCCTCCCTGCTTCTACACACCTGATTCCCATTATGTCTGTTTCCCTCAGTGTGTATATATACCTTGTCATTTCAGTGTTTCTTCGCAAGTTCCTCATTATTGATTTTCTACTGTGTTTTTGCGAGTGTCCCGAGTTCCTGCCCTGTTATCTGTTTCCGAGTTTTTGTTTCCCTAGTTTTTGCCTGTTGTTGTTTTGTTTTGTATTTAGTCTGTTTTGTGCTCTTTTTGTTCCTCTTACGCCTCCCTGGTTTTGACCCCTGCCTGTGTTCTCGCGACCCTGGTTTTGGATCCTGCTTTTGTACCTTTGCTGTGCCTTCCCGGTTTGACCCCTGCCTGTTCCTTGACCACTCTTTTTTATTGTTTTTATTTTTTATTTTTTTTATTTCGGCATGCATATAGTTACACTTTATCACAATTTCTGTAATATGCCCTGACAAAACACATTACTTGCCGAAAAGGGATACGGGAAAAAGCAGCCTGCTTATCATAGTCCCGCCCCATTTCCCTCATTATTTTACATGTTCATAATATACATTTGTTTAAAACAAATTTTTTGTATCACAACAGCATAACTGAATTTTCTTTATAACAAAACAGTTTGAGAAAGAAAAAATAAGCTAAAGTAAAATAATATAGACATTAAAGTCCAAATAAGTCGAATTTGAATATACATGTCATACATTAGTCAAAACAATTTGTTTCATTTGTTTCATTTCAACAGCAGACAGTCCCCATTTGGACTGTGCTTTGTACCGTTGCCCTGTCTCCCCGGTTTTTGACCCTGCCTGTTTACCACGGATTGCTGCCTTGCCCTTTATTAAACTTCGGTTTTTGCGAACTCCTGCCTGCGTTTGGGTCCTTCCCCCACCAACACCTAACAAAATTTGTACAAAAAAGGTACAAAGGTACAAAAAAACAGACAACAAAATAAACCTTAAACCTCTTCCCACGCTGGGAGGGTAATACTGCTACCATGAGTTTTGTAAGAAAGCAACTCAGAAATGACAGCCACTTTCATAAAAACAGTAATTGGAACGGAAGCCCTGAAAGTCCATAGTAGCATTTTACATTACAGTGCTCTAAATGCCGTGTAATATATTTGTGTAACAAGTATTTTAATTACTCATTGTACTGTACTGTATTACAATGTTAACCTTAATCCTAGGTTTGGAAATGTACAATGGCCATTTCTGGGGGTCTATGGAAGCATATCCATGCCAAAATTCTAATAAATGAAAATCGGCGATTGCATTTCGTTTACATTCGATGTGCACAAAAACCATGACATAGTTCAAATGAAAATGCAACACTGCATTTTCACTTGCAAGTTAAAGTACGCACTTTATCTGACAATTTGAAAATGTTAATGCAAATCCATTTCACATTAAATTTTTCTCGCCCTCTACACAACCCTGCCATAATTTAAATTAAAATGAAAAACCAAATTTGCTTTAGCAGTTTCTTATTGTAATCGCATGATCCATGACAAAAAGGAAATGATAATTCAATTCGCCATTTAACATATCGTTTTCATGCTTTTGCGGCACAAGAGTGACATAATTCAAATGCAATGGCATTGCATCCATTTACATTATCATGTCCGCGTGTTCATGCAAAAACCTGGACAAAAAAATGCTAAATGTCAATGCTGCCCATCAAGGCAGGCCTCGAAGAAAGGGGCGTCACAGGGGACCGTTCAAACCATTGAACACATTCAATGGTTGTCTGTGATTTCGGTTGTCAGGCAGTTAGGCTACCAGAATAGATAGCGATATTTGCTAGTTCTCAGTGTTTGGGATTATAGGCTAAATGTTAGGAATTAAAAAGGAAACAAGGTAGCCTAAAAGTTACGACTAGCCATAGCCAGCCCAATGTTAACTAAATGAATTTAACAGTTTAGCCTGCTTTCGTTAATCTGGTGTAGAAACTAGCCTATAGCCTAATGTTACGGGTTTCTGTAGTCAAAACCAGCCGGCTATTCATGGGAGGCTGTAAGGTGGTCGGGAACGGAAGACCAAACGCGACAGGAGGTTCTAAAAGCAACCCCAGAGGAGGTCGCCACAAGAGCGGATATACTCTGCGAGGAAAAGAGGGGAAATACCTCGGAAATGAAAATAGACACAGGTCTAGAAAGTGGTATAGAAAAAACTAAACAAATGAAATCAACGCAAAGTTATAGGGTGACAAAACTTTTAGACTAGAGGACTAATAGGAACAGAAATCCTCCTGTTAGAATGAATAGGAAGCAGAACTGAAGAGGAAATCGAAACAAAGAAACAACGGGAGGTAACGAAAAGAGGACTGAGAAAAGAGTAAATCAGGGAGCAGACAAGATCTGAAGATCTAACCCAAACTCTAAATCTAACCGGACTTCCTGCTTTGCTTATTTGAAATAACAAGCAACGCAGTGACAGAAATCCTATACCTTACCGGCTTATGTGAAGGTGCAAGACAACAAGAAGCACCGGAAAGTGGAGGTGCGCGGTTTAAATACCTGCAGGTAATGAGAGCAGGTGCAAATGCTGAGTACCTGGAGAGAACGAAACTCCGGAATGGAAGACAGACAATCCGATAGATTGCCCTGTCGTCGCTAAAAGAACGAACGTCCTCAGAAAAAAGGAAAAGCGGGCGCAGCCCATGACAGGAGGCTATGCCTGAAAAATATGCTACCCTTTCCACCGTCGGCATTTCCATCACGATTTCTATTAATTATTGTTTTCCTTCAGATAGCCTTACCCTTCGGCTATGTGCAAATGCAAATGTAACGTTGTCCACAGAAAGTCTGAGACAGCGATCGGAATGAGACACAGCCTCAGCCTACCAAAAACGATGGATTTTGTATGGTGTATAGACTAATTAAATAAAAATATAATAAAAAAAATAATTGTGTAATTAGGCCTATTCCACATAGGCTATGTTGTGTAGACTGTCATTCATATCTTTACCCAGCAGATAGCAGTAAAAGACTTGTAAAAACTGAATGACTTTTTCATTTGGTGAAAACATTGGGGAAACGACCCCGGGGGACAGCCGACTGATCTCCCTACTCACAGGCCCATCAACCTTGGAAATTTACCTGTAGCCTTGGCTATTGTAATAGTTAGCCTAGCCATGAAGCAACATAGCCTACAGATGAAAACAAATGGACATTTATACAATTTTTAAAAAATATTTTTATTTTATTATAACGTTACACCATATAGGCTACCCTACCCTCCACCGTCTTTGGTAGGCTAGTAGGTAGGCTATTCGCACAGTCTCTGGAGCTTTCCCGATCTCAATGCTGTAAGATGAGGCAGTTAGCCTCTATGACACATATTTTCCTGTTGTCGCCTAGCCTACCTTTTACACTTTTAACATTTTAATTTGTTAAATTTAAATAGGCTCACATCAATTGAGGGAGCTCCATTCAGATAAAACTGTCAATAATTGCATAGGCATTGTCAAAGTAACTTATATGATTAGTGTATTGTTTTACAGACCCCCCAAAACTTTACATGTGTTGCCTTTGGGGAAGCTTGGGTCTTATTCAGGGGATCTGAGCTTCTCCTGGCTTCCCCATAATTTGCATCCTGAACAGGTATTAGGATACCATACCCATGATCAGTGGTGGTTTCACTCTCACAGTACATGTAAAGCACAGTAAAACTGTCTTCAAAAGTGCTATCCAATTAAAGTTCATTATAATTCCTACTGCACTACAGCAGGTTGTCTTATAGTGTCTTACAGTATTATTTATTTCCATTCTGCTCTGCAGTGTGGACTCCCCAGTGTCATGGTTATTGGCAGCCTTTGTTGTTTCTGCGGTTTGCCCTGGGATTTGGCGTCGTCTGACGCTCCATCTGATTTTTTCCGCTTCCGTTCTGGTGTTTGGATCTCGCCAGTCATTATTGTCCACACCTGTGTTCGGTTTCCTGTTGGCTTAAATAGCGCAGGATTTCTGCTTTCCTGCACTTCGATATTGTCGTTGCTAATTGACGTCGAAGTCGGTAAGGTATTGGAACACGGTCACTGCCTTTCTGGTTGTACAAATAAGAAACGCAGCAAGTCCAGTTAGAAAGAAGTTAGGATAGGATTGGTTATTTTCTTTAAGCTCCTATCTCTTGTCTTTGTCCTTCTTTCTTTCGTTCTGTTACCTTTTTGTTTTGAGCTCTTTGACTACAGAGCTTAGGTAACTCTTTCTGTTTAAGTTTACACCCATGTAACTCAGGGTTATTCTTACATTTTTTCTCTACCTCTCTACTACGCTCTTTGTTTTAGAGCATGAGAGTGCATCTTGTTGCGTCGAGGATTGTCTAGGCTACGCTCGGATTCAGATAAGCGTATCTTTTTTCATTGCTTTCAGCTGTTGTTAGTTAATTGAACAGATTGGAGTCACTCGGTAGCTTAGCTTATTTTGAATTGTTTGCAGTTAGTCCGTAGCTTGCTCTGTGATTGGGCCAGCTACCTGTCTTTTGTGTTGCTAATTAGAAGGAGTTGGAACCTGTTTCACCTGTGTGTATATTAAGCGTGTTTGCAGCTGATCACCTCAGAGTGCATCTTGTTGCGTCGAGGATCGTCTAGGCTACGCTCAGATTCAGATAAGCGTATCTTTTTTCATTGCTTTCAGCTGTTGTTAGTTAATTGAACAGATTGGAGTCACTCGGTAGCTTAGCTTATTTTGAATTGTTTGCAGTTAGTCCGTAGCTTGCTCGCTGTGATTGGGCCAGCTACCTGTCTTTTGTGTTGCTAATTAGAAGGAGTTGGAACCTGTTTCACCTGTGTGTATATTAAGCGTGTTTGCAGCTGAGTGCAATTAAGTAACTGCATAAAGCTAAAACAGGCTGCCGTCGGCATCAATTTACTTGACTCGTTTGTTCTGATCTTTGCTAGGACCCTATCTAACCTCTTTTCACCACCTACCATGTGTCTAACCCCCATTCCTCTGTGCTCTATGCCTCGCCCCAGGAGGTCCAACCACCGCAGGCGCTGCCCGGCTAACCTGGTCTGCCCAACCCTGTCCTCTTATAAGGAACTTTCAGTGGTGGGTGGACTATGGAACTGCCGGTCAGCTGTCCAGAAAACCGACTTCATCACTACCTATGCCAAGATGAAGTCCCTCCACTTCCTGGCTCTCACTGAGACCTGGATCACCCCAGATAACACGGCCACTCCAGCTGCTCTGTCTGATGGCTACTCCTTTTCGCACACCCCCAGGGCCTCTGGCTGAGGCGGGGGCACTGGTTTGCTTATCTCTCAGTCCTGGAAATTCTCCATGCCGTCTTTACACAGCCTAAATATCTCCTCCTTTGAGTTTCATGCAGTCACTGTAACTCACCCGTCTAAACTTAACATTGTTGTTCTCTACCGCCCTCCAGGTCCACTCAGCGCTTTCCTGGATGAACTGGACACTCTGCTGAGCTCCTTCCCTGAGGATGGCACCCCTATAATTCTACTGGGTGACTTCAACCTCCAGCCAGAGAGCTCCCAGTCATCCAGTGTCGCCTCACTCCTCCAGTCCTCATCGCGCGCCACCCAGAAGGCTGGTAACCAACTAGACCTTGTATTCACCAGGAGCTGCGCCACGTCTGAACTCCGCTCTATGTATCGGACCACTTCTTTATTTCATTCTCTCTCTCCTACCCACTCTCCCACATCTCTAACAACCTACCCCCTGTAACTTACAGGAGAAATCTCCGCACTCTCTCACACTCCTCTCTCTCTACCTCTGCTCTCTCTGTACTTCCTCCTCCTGCATCTTTTGTTAATTTGCCTATTGATGTTGCCACCTCCACCTTCAACTCCTGCCTCTCTCAGTCCCTCGAAAGTGGAGGAAATCCAGATCCCCAGATGATCTGGCCTCGTATCACACTCTGCTGGCAGCCTTCACATCAGCAACTACTTCTGCTAAGGCAACATTTTACCAGTCAAAAATTAATGCATGCATGTCTAACCCCGTAAACTCTTTTCCACCTTCTGTTCCCTGCTGATCCCTCCTCCACCCCCCTCACCCTCTTCCCTCTCTGCAGATGACTTCCTGATCCACTTTGAGGAGAAGGTAGCCATGATCCGAAACTACTTCACACATCCGTTGACGCCCCATATGCCCCATAATGAACCCACCACTACATTTTTGTCCTTAAAGACTCAGATGTACTCTAACTTGTAACGCGCCAGCGTGCAACCACCTGCCCACTGGACCCCATCCTGTCGGCAGTCCTCCAGTCTATATCTGGTGAGGTCCTTCCATATCTTTCCTCCATTTTCAACACCTCCTTAACCCTATTTACTTTGGCCCATTTGGCCCAATTTTCGCCTAGTTTTTACTAGTGTCAATTAAGTGCCAATATCTCAAAAACTATTCACTGCACATCCATGGTTGAAAGTTTCAATGAAAGAAGAGGCTTGTACCATTCAGAAATTTGCATCAGAATAAATTTATGTAAAAATGGTCACATACAGTTTATACATAATACACATAAAAAAACAAAAAAAGTACAAAACGCCTTGTGTTTTTACAGTTTAGCACTGAATATTTCAACTTCAAAGTACTGGAGCAAGCCAGAATTCCTTACACTAGTGCACTGATATGTTGTCCACTTGTGTATAGAATTTGGTAAAGATATCTACAGGCTTTCCTTATCCATTGGTAATTTTTCCAAAACTGTGCCCAGTGTCCCAATATTTATCCGAACCTCTCCAAATATAAAACATGTGCATATCTTTCTGTCTAGGCATGTCAATCATCAGAAAACTTTATTTTTCTTTTAAAACATTTTTTGTAATACAGAATGCGAAGAAAATTAACCTACACATGTTTTGTGTTTATGTGTATGAGGGTATTCTCTTACAAAGCGTGCCCAAAAGTGCCCAAATACCTCTCCGAAAAGGATTACTTACCCTAATGTTATCCAACCAATCTGCTTTACATTTAAAATGGCACTGTACTTCAAAGTTAGATTTACCAGAGCCCCATAAGCCAGCAGAATAACAGGTTTATCTATAACAAGCCTTCAACTTGACTTTTTACAGCAAAAGTAATGAATTATACATCACTATTTGGCAAACCTGTCTGTTACCACCTCCTACGACAGAGGTGTCAGGTGGGGGAGGGGTGTCTTCACTGTCCTCCCTGAAAAAGACAGATTCAAGTACATTACTAAGTAGAATCACTAAAAAATGAGAACACAAATTATCTCAAAAAGACATATGGCAAGTATTACAATTAAGTGGGGAAAAAAATGTATTTTATAAAAAAAAATATATATATATATATATATATATACACACACACACACACTTTATATATATATATATATATATACGTATATACATTAAAAAATCTTACATCCACAGTACGTCTGATATTAGCTCCAACATAATTAGCAATCGTAGCTAACTAGGATTTATGAATTAGTTTGTCAGCTTGCACGAACTAAATTACATTATTATAATACTGTAATGTCTTGACTGAACCGTGAAATAAAGTACTGAGAATGGATGTCGTTTCATGCGTAAATTCAACAACTAGCCCTTGTGTTGGTTGCTGCACAAAGAAACTGCGAATGAACGCTAGAAAACAAAGAGCAGGCGCTCCTTACCAGCCTGTGACGCCATAGAAGCTAACTAGCGAACTCCTGCGAGAATCCATTTATCACCAAACTAAAAATACTCTAGATAATAGCGCTCCATACTGTTGATAATTATGATGATAATAATAACAATAATAATAATAATTTGTATTATATATTTTTAAAAACCACTTACATGTCCAGGCACGGGTCCATGCCAGAGTCATTGCTCTGCCAGAACACAGACTTCTTCGCCTCTGGGACACTTCTTCACCTCCAAAACCTGAGCAACCGTGAAATAAGCGCTCTTCTTTCCACCGTTGATTGCCACGTTCGCGTATAAATGTATAAAATAATCGTAAACTTTGAAGCAGCAAAGACATCACCAGCGCAATTGCATCATACAGCTGCCCGTGTCTGCGTACAGAGAAAGACTGGTCTGTGACGTTTTTTCAGCTCACAAAAAAAGCTACACATTGCTAAATACATCGGGATAGACTGAAAACGTAATTGTAACAGCAATCCAGCCCATCCCTTCCAGGATAAACTCAGTCAAAATGGCCACAGGCGTCATCTGATGCTGTCGACAGTCAGGAGCGCACAGCCGATTGCCCTATGGGCTGTCTTTACGCGTGGATACAGCGCCGTTCACAGTCGCTTGAATATGACATGTTTTACTTAGTTTGAAAGGGCAGGAACCCCCGTAGAAGATAATCTACATGTTTTACGTTAGATCATTCCTGTAGCAGTCTAGTAATGCTTTTACGCAACGGTAGTAACGTAGTACAAACGCAAAAGCGAAGGGTACGCACTGTGGAAATTGAGACTTTCCTGGATAATGGATAAATGGGTTACGAAAAAACGTTGAGGATTCTTCAGAAAAGGGTTATAACTGCATAACCAGGTATCGTATTTGGTTGCTTAAACATGTTTATCAAGAGAATTTGTAGAAAATAAAATTTATTTATACAAAACCGGAAGTATGCATACTGAAGTGAGCACGGGAAAAAAACACCTAATGTTTATTTATACAACTTTTCAATAATATACAATTGTTCCTGAATCGGATCTTGATTTTTTAGCGTGTTAAAATGGTACCAAGAGCTTTTGTGATACGCATTTTATTGCCTGTGACTGCGGCCAGGTGAAGGCTGTAAACAAATAAAAAAAGTGGGTTGGGCTATTAGCACCCTGCTGCTTTATGGCTCTGTAGTGTAACCTGAGAGCTGATAAGCATATAAACGAATGTGTTCGCAGGCTGTGACTGTTTTTAACAATTTTGCGTCGAAAGTTCCGTGTTTTATTAACGTTATAATTTAGAATTTAAGAGAAATATGAACACTATAAAAAATTGGGGCGCATGCGTCCCACCACTAGGGGGCCAAAGCCTATAGAGTTAACCTGTGGCTATATTCCTGCTGTTTTCAAAACTGCCCGTGTTACCCCACTCCTTAAAAAACCTAGCTTAGACCCCTCTGATGTTAGAAACTATCGTCCTGTGTCTCTCCTGCCCTTCCTGTCCAAAACTCTTGAACGAGCTGCTCTTAACCAACTGTCAGTTTTTCTCCACCAGAACAACCTGCTTGACCCTCATCAGTCCGGCTTCAGAACTGGGCATTCCACTGAAACTGCGCTCCTGGCTGTGACCGAGGCACTCGCCACTGCCAGAGCCTCCTCCCTCTCCTCTGTCCTGATTCTCCTCGACCTGTCTGCAGCGCTCTGTCTCTGCACCTCATCCACTTCTTACAGGAGTCCCGCAGGGATCTGTACTGGGTCCTCTGCTGTTCTCCATTTATACTAAGTCTCTTGGTTTGGTTATCAATTCACATGGCTTCTCTTACCATAGTTATGCTGATGACACTCAACTCTTCCTCTCTTTCCCTCCCTCTACCCCACAGGTAAAGGAAAGGATATCTGCTTGCCTGGTTGACATCTCTGAGTGGATGTCTAGCCATCACCTGAAGCTCAACCTCGACAAGACTGAGCTGCTCTTCATGCCATACAAGACCTCCCCGCTCCTAGACCTGTCCATCACTGTCAACGGAACCATGGTGACCGCCTCCCGCTCTGCAAGGAACCTGGGGGTGGTCCTGGAAGATCAGCTGGACTTCAAAGAACACATCAGGGCAACGGCACGGTCCTGCAGGTTCCTCCTGTACAACATCAGGAGAATTCGGCCGTACCTGACCACTTACTCCGCCCAGCTTCTTGTCCAGACCATGGTCACCTCACGTCTGGACTACTGCAACTCCCTTCTCACAAGCCTACCAGCCTGCGCCATTCTGCCCCTACAACTGGTCCAGAATGCAGCTGCTCGGCTTGTGTTCAACCTCCTGAAGTTTTCGCACGTCACCCCCCTGCTGAGGTCACTCTACTGGCTGCCGGTCGTGGCCAGGATCAGGTTCAAAGTTCTGACCCTGGCCTACACTGCAGCCAAAAGGTCAGGCCCCTCCTACCTACAGGACTTAATCAAGCAGTACGCTCCTGCTCGACCACTTCGCTCTGCTGCTGCAGGGCGACTTGCACTTCCCTCCCTCCGTGTTAAAGGCTCCCTCTCGTCCCGACTGCGGAGCTTTTCCACCCTTGCTCCCCAGTGGTGGAACGAACTCCCCACTCTGCTGCGCTCAGCTGAAACACTGTCTGTTTTTCGTCGTGGTCTGAAAACGCACTTTTTCAGACTCCACCTCGACTAAAATTATACCCATATAGGGCCATTCTATAGTATTCGCTTCCTGTTTTCTATTTACTTGTGTTTTTGGTTATTTTATAGTTCAGAATGTATAGCTGACTGTGTGTACTACTCATGTTTATTACTAGGGATAGCTCCTACGCTGTGAGAAAGCTGTGCTTTGTCGGATTTGCTTTTTAGTCGCGTCAATGACCTTCAATATGCACTTATTGTACGTCGCTTTGGATAAAAGCGTCTGCCAAATGATTGTAATGTAAATGTAAATGTACCTTTTGTTTGTTTTACTCGCTTCATCGAGTTCGCCTCCTTTTGAGGTAGATTTGTTTCGACTTAGGTCGGGAAGTTTTTTCTCCCATTCCTTAGTTCTCCTTTTCCCTTTGCGGTTTAACCGCTTAGTGGTGTATCTCTCTAGGTACGCTTTAAGATTCTGTTGCGTTTGGTTCTCTGAACCTTACCTCGCCCCATCACACCCAGATGATGAGGCCAGGATTCCTTCCCTGAGCGCAAGTGTGACCGTGAGTGTATCTGAGTTTGTATATACTGTAAATATTTACAAGAAAACACACAAAAAAAACAAAACATAAAACACAAAAATGTGTACAGTCAAGCCAGAAAGGCTGCACACCCCTTTCACCTTCTCCACGTTTTACAGACATATTTTACAATAGATTGAGTTCATTTTTTGTCTCAAAATTCTACACAAAATAGCCCATAATGACAAAGTGAAAACAGGTTTTTAGACATTTGTGCTAATTTATTATAAATCAAAATGTAAAATATCATATGTACACCCAAAAGTGAGCTGAGGTGCATTTTTGTGCATTTTGTTTCCACTGATACTGCTTGAGATGTTTCTACAACTTAACTGGAGTCCACCTGTGATAAATTCAATTGATTGGACATGATTGGGGATTGCCAAGACCTGCTTATATAAGGTCCCACAGTTGACAGTGCATGTCAGAGCAAACTCCAAGCCATGGGGTCAAAGGAATTATCTGCAGACCTCAGAAACAGGATTGTGTCAAGGCATAGATCTGGAGAAGGGTACGGAAAAATCTCTGCAGCTTTACAGGTCCCAAAGAGCACAGTGGCCACCATCATTCGTAAATGGAAGAAGTTTGGAACCACCAAGAATCTTCCTAGACCTGGCCGCCCGGCCAAACTGAGCAATCGGGGAAGACGGGCCTTGGCCAGGGTGGTGAGCAGGAACCCGAGGGTCACTCTGACAGAGCTCCAGCGTATCCTTGTGGAGATGGGAGAACCTTTCAGAAGATCAACCATCCAGGCAGCACTCCACCAATCAGGCCTTTATGGTAGAGTGGCCAGAAGGAAGCCCCTCCTTAGTAAAAGGCACATCACAGCCCGCTTGGAGTTTGCCAAAAGGCACCTAGAGGACTCTAGGTAACTTTTTGGCCTGAATACCAAGCGTCACGTCTGGAGGAAACCAGGCACCGCTCATCACCTGGCTAATACCATCCCTACAGTGAAGCATGGCGGTGGCAGCATCATGATGTGGGGATGTTTTTCAGCAGCGGGAACGGGGCGACTAGTCCTGATAGAGGGAAAGATGAATGCAGCTAAGTACACCGAGATCCTTGAAGAAAACGTGCTCCAGATATGCCAAGATGAATGGGCAAAAATGTCCAGAAACAAGTGTGCCAAGCTCGTAGCTTCTTTCCCAAGACGCCTTGAAGCTGTAATCACTGCTAAAGGTGCAGCAACTAAGTATTAGGCTAAGGGTGTGTACAGATATGTAACCCCTAAATAACCTATTTTTGTCAGTAAAATAAAATTGCATATTTTCTAAAAACCTGTTTTCACTTCATCATTATTGGCTATTGTGTGTAGATGTTTGAGGCAAAAAAGGAACTCAATCTATTGTAGTATAAGTCTGTAACGTAGTAAAACGTGGAGAAGGTGAAAGGGGTGTGCAGACTTTCCGGCTTGACTGTATATAGTTACAATGTTATTGTTATAAACATTGAACTAATACAAAATGGTTATTATTTCTCTACAACATCTTGCATAGCATGGGTTGTGTACATAAATATTTATATAGTTACACTGTTATTGTTCTAACCATTTAACTAATACAAAATGGTTATTTCTCTACAGCATCTTGTGTAGTATGGGTTGTGTATGTAAATATTTATATGGTTACAATGTTATTGTTCTAAACATGGAAGTATGGGTTGTCTCTGTCATGGTTTCTGGCAGCCTGCTGTTGTTTCTGCGGTCGTTCTTTCGTTTGACGATATCGGGGCAATCTATTGGATTTTTCCGCCTCCGTTTTGGTGTTTGAATCTCGCCCGGCAATTTTTCCTTTCACCTGTTTTGGATTTCCTGCCGGTTATAAATAGCCCAGGACTTCCGCATTTCCGACGCTTCGATATTGCCTTTGCTATTTGACTATCGGAGTCGGTAAGGTAAAGGATAGCGGTCTCTACGTTTCTGGTTGTTACACTTCAGAAACGTAGGTCGTCCGGTTAAGAGTTAGGGTACAGATTTATTTAGTCTTTTTGTTTCCTTTTCTCTCTTTGTCCTTTTATATTCCTCTACCTGTTACCTTTTGTTCAGCTCCTTCACACCTAGAGCTGTAGGTAACAGGTTCTTTTTCTATTACGTTTCTTTCGCCCTTGTTACACAGGCTTTCTTTTGTTTTACTCTGACCTCCAGTTATACGCCTCTTGTGTGAGTGCGTGAGGTTCCTTTGTTGTTTTATTACTCGTGATCGCCGAGTTTGCCATCTTTTGGGGTTGTTTTGTGTTGGCTTAAGCCGGGAGGTTTTGATTCCCATTCATTTTGTTTCATTTCTCCCTTTACTGCGGGGCTGTCCACTTAGCGGCGTATTTCTCACGAAATACGCTTTCAGATCCCTTGGTTGAGGCGCTTGGTTCTCCGAACCTTACAATCCCCCTTACAGTCTTACTCCTAGATGTGATCTGTGCATACCATCACAGACTTTGATTTCCCCCTTTCAAATGATGCCAGTTATATTTTTGAATATGCTCATTTCACAATCCACATTTCAACAGCTCCCAAGAACACCTTACTAACCAACTACTGTGTTCTGTTTGTTGCATCAACACCTGGTATTTTTACAGTTGTTGGTAACATGTAATTGAGGACATGTGGAGTGTGAAAAGAGATTCATTATGAAGAGCATTTTTAATCAGTTGTCAAAAATCAGTTTGAAACGGTTATTTTTAATGTACCATATGTTGTGTTCTATGAATTCTGTTATTCCTTGATCTAATCTGAGTTTACCAGTATATACTATAAGGTGTCCTCTTTCAAATTAAGCCAGGTACATGCATGTGCTATAGATATTACCTGAGTTATAACCATCCTAGTTTGGGTATGCTATTTTAGGCGGAAATTAACATTTGGAATGTTGCAGAAACGCCTAAGTAACCACTTATAAAAGCCCTTGTTGTTAGGATTCTGAGTCTTGTCTGTTTTCGTTCCTTGTTGTTTATTATTTTTCATTATCATTGTTAATTATTGTATTTGTGTATTTTTCTGTACTCATGTTCATCATTTATTAGTGTAGTTACTTTCGTGTTTGATTACGTGTTACATTCCATTTTCCAGTTTCTGTTCACGTAGTTGTATTTATGTCACTCGTTTCCTGCATTTCTATCTTTCAATTATCTACTTTACGCTTCCTCCTTATTGATATCTTACGTCCGCTATCCACTAACTCTCTTAACGTATGCACGTGTCTTCAACACTCCCGGTCATGTCTTGTTTATTCCTTTGCATGCCTAGTCCAGTCCGAGTCTTCCGTGTTTCCCTCATTATTCTATCATTGCTTCCCTCATTGTATCATTGTCTGCACCTGTGAGTCTTCCCTGTTACTCCTCCCACTCGCACCTGATTCCCCTTGAGTTGAGTGTTCCCCTTCTATTTATACCCTTCAGTCTCACTTGTCCTTGTCAGAACGTTGATCGATTTCCCAGTGCCTACGCCTTACTAAGCCTGAGTTATTCGTGAATTCCGAGACACCCTTCCGTTTTACTTCGAGTTTTGCCTGCCGATTCTGTTTGTTTGCCTTTCTGCCTTTTTGGATTTTTGACCTTTGCTTTCATTTTATTACCACGCCTCTGCCTACCCCCTTGTACCTTTGCATATCTGATTTCCTGGTTTTGATCTTTTTGACTGTTTTTGATTATTCTTTTGGAATTTGATTTTGTCTCGTTTGAATTCTGATTACCTGGCTTTTTGACTTGTACTGAAGTAAACAACGTTTTTGCCTTATCCTGGTCTGCGTTTGGGTCTCTGAGTCTGGGGCGTAACAGTACGTTCTGACCAGAACGGACCCAGCAGACCCTGCTCAAGTGCACACCGCACTTGAGCAGCAATGAGCCATGCTGGGGCGTCATCAGTCACACTTGGATGCGGTCACTCACCATCTCCAGACCCTCTCTTCCTGTGTGGCTGAACTAACGACAACCCTGCGAGCCTCATCTCAAGGCGTCGCACCCCAGCAACCACCTGTTCCACCCACGCCTCCGAGTCTTCCTCCAGCGCCTGTGCGGGAACCCCGTCTGCCTCCTCCTGAGAAGTACGCCGGTGAACCTGGTGGCTGCCGCGCCTTCCTCACACAGTGTCAGCTGATTTTCCGGCTTCAGCCCCTGACCTTCCCCTCTGACGAGTCCAAGGTGGCATACGTCATCACGCAACTTACTGGACGAGCCAAGACGTGGGGAACATCTACCTGGGAGGCGGGCCTACCATGCTGCCAGAACTTCGACCTGTTCGCTGAGGAGATGAAGAGGGTCTTCTTTGGCTGGGAGCAGAAGTTGCTCTATGACACCTTCCTCAATGGGCTCTCCGACAACATCAAGGATGAGCAACTGACCCGCGACCTCCCTGAGTCCCTCGATAAACTCATCTGTCTGGCCATTCGAGTGGACTCATGTCTCCAAGAGCGTCGACGCTTCCGGGTCAGAGGAGGGTTCCGAAGAGAAGCATCTGGAGAGTCGAGACAGTCCATCACCACCTCCACCCACTCTGCCAATCCATCTGTCCAGACGTCGGAATCGGAATCCATGCAAGTGGACCGTGCTCGTCTGACCAGGACGGAGAGGGACCGGAGGATGGCCACCCGATCCTGCCTCTACTGCGGTGAGCCTGGACACTTTGTGGCAAAGTGTCCGTTAAATGCCAACGCCCACTAGTGAGTCGAGGAGTACTAGTGGGCGTAATTCCAATGGAATCCTCCTCCAAACACCGTACCCGTCTGCCAGTCACCACCGGGTGGGGAGGGCATCTGTGCAGGACAACAGCTCTCATTGACTCTGGGGCTGAGGAGAACTTTTTGGATGCTGGCGCTGCAGCAGCCTGGGGGGTTCCTATTACCGACCTGGAACACCCACTAGTGGCTAACTCTCTCAATGGCAAACAGTTCGCCAATATAACACACATCACCTCTCCTTTGTCACTGCGCATCTCCGGAAACCATCATGAGGAGACCAAATTGTACATCATCAACTCTCCCCATTCACCCATCATCTTGGGTCACCCCTGGCTATCCAAGCACGGCCCCAGCCTGGACTGGAAGACATGTTCAATAGTGGGTTGGAGCCCCTATTGCCTCTCAAACTGTCTTCGTCAGGCTCACTCACCTGTCCCGAGTTCCCGTCCTTCCGAGCAAGCCACTGACATTAAGTCAGTCCCTCCCGAGTACCTGGATATCAAGGATGTCTTCTGCAAATCCCGAGCCACCCCCCTGCCTCCTCATCGCCTGTACGACTGCGTCATTGAGTTGCTACCAGGAACCACTCCCCCCAGGGGGCGCCTGTTTTCTCTATCCCGTCCTGAAACTGGAGCCATGGCCAAGTACATACAGGAGTTTTTGGCGGCAGGGATCATTCGCCACTCATCTTCCCCCGCAGGAGCTGGGTTCTTCTTCGTGGGCAAGAAGGATGGCTCCCTACAGCCCTGCATTGATTACCGTGGTCTGAATGACATCACTGTCAAGATTCGTTACCCTCTCCCCCTCATGACTTCAGCCTTTGAACTGCTCCAAGGAGCCACCATCTTCTCCAAGCTGGACTTGCGCAATGCCTACCACCTGGTGCGCATCAGAGAGGGGGATGAGTGGAAGACTGCATTCAACACCCCCTCGGGGCACTACGAGTACCTCGTGATGCCCTTCGGTTTGATTAACGCGCCGGCCACCTTCCCGGCGTTAGTCAATGACGTTCTCAGGGACATTCATTCGAAGACGCTTTTGGTGGCCATCCATGTTACAAGACATCCAGAACTTTGTTAATGCCTGCTCAGTGTGTGCACTTAATAAGACCTCCAACTAACCCCCTGCCGGTCTCCTACGACCCCTGCCTGTTCCTAAACGTCCCTGGTCACACATTTCTCTGGACTTCATTACCGGATTACCCCTGTCTGATGGTAACACCACCATTCTCACCGTGGTCGATAGGTTTTCTAAAGCCGTCCACTTCATCTCTCTCCCCAAGCTCCCCTCCGCCAAAGGAAACTGCTGACATTATGATCCAACAGGTGTTCCGTCTCCATGGCCTTCCCACCGACATTGTGTCAGACCGTGGACCCCAATTCACCTCTAGATTCTGGAAAGCATTCTGTAAGCTGTTGGGGGCATCTGTCAGCTTATCCTCCGGTTTCCACCCCCAATCTAATGGCCAGACTGAGCGGGCCAACCAAGCTATTGAAACGGTACTACGCTGCCTGACCTCCCAAAACCCTACTGCATGGAGTCAGCAACTTCCCTGGGCCGAATACGCCATGAACTCCCACACTTCTGCTTCCTCTGGACTATCACCCTTCGAGTGTTGCATGGGCTATCAACCCTCCCCTGTTTCTGAGTCAGGAGGAGGAGGCCACAGTCCCCTCAGCTGATGCTTTTGTGCGTCGATGCCGGCGCACTTGGCGACGCACCTGTTTCAACTTGCTTCGGGCCTGCGCCCGGATGAAGCAACAGGCCAACAGGGGGCGCTCCAAAGCACCGCCTTACCACCTGGGACAACGCATTTTGCTCTCCACCAGAGACATTCCCCTCCGAGTAGACTCTCGCAAGCTAGCCTCTCGTTTTATTAGTCCTTTCCCCATTATTAAAATCATTAGTCCCACTGCTGTCCGCTTGAAGCTCCCGTCCACTATGCGGCGCATTCACCCCACTTTTCATGTGTCCCGGATTAAGCCCATGGTTACCCATCCCCTGTGTCCCGCTCCTACACCCCCCCCACCTCCCCGTCTCATTGACGGCTCCGAAGCTTACACAGTTCACCGTTTGCTGGATGTTCACCGCCAAGGGCGAGGCCTTCAGTACCTTGTTGACTGGGAGGGTTATGGTCCGGAGGAGAGGAGCTGGATCCCCTCTCGTTTTATTCTGGATCCCACCCTCATCAGAGACTTTAATGCGTCACGTTTGAACTCTGTTGTTCCCAGTAGAACGCCAAGAGGCGTTCGTTAAGGGGGGGGTACTGTTAGGATTCTGAGTCTTGTCTGTTTTCGTTCCTTGTTTATTATTTTTCATTATCATTGTTACTTATTGTATTTGTGTATTTTTCTGTACTCATGTTCATCATTTATTAGTGTAGTTACTTTCGTGTTTGATTACGTGTTACATTCCATTTTCCAGTTTCTGTTCACGTAGTTGTATTTATGTCACTCGTTTCCTGCATTTCTATCTTTCAATTATGTACTTCACGCTTCCTTCCATTGATATCTTACGTCCGCTGTCCACTAACTCTCTTAACGTATGCACGTGTCTTCAACACTCCCAGTCATGTCTTGTTTATTCATTTGCATGTCTAGTCCAGTCCGAGTCTTCCGTGTTTCCCTCATTATTCTATCATTGCTTCCCTCATTGTATCATTGTCTGCACCTGAGTCTTCCCTGTTACTCCTCCCATTCGCACCTGATTCCCCTTGAGTTGAGTGTTCCCCTTCTATTTATACCCTTCAGTCTCACTTGTCCTTGTCAGAACGTTGATCGATTTCCCAGTGCCTACGCCTTACTAAGCCTGAATTATTCATGAATTCCGAGACACCCTTCCGTTTTACTTCGAGTTTTGCCTGCCGATTCTGTTTGTTTGCCTTTCTGCCTTTTTGGATTTTTGACCTTTGCTTTCGTTTTATTACCACGCCTCTGCCTACCCCCTTGTACCTTTGCATATCTGATTTCCTGGTTTTGATCTTTTTGACTGTTTTTGATTATTCTTTTACAATTGATTTTGTCTCGTTTGAATTCTGATTACCTGGCTTTTTGACTTGGACTGAAATAAACAACGCGTTTGGGTCTCTGAGTCTGGGGCGTAACACTTGTACACTATGTTCTGTTTGTTGCATCAACATCTGGTCTTTTGACAGTTGTTGGTAACATGCTATTGAGGAAATGTGGAGTGTCAAACGAGAGATTCATTATGAAGAGCATTTTTAATCAGATGTCAAATATCTGTTTGAACATTGAAACAATACAAAACGGTTATTATTAATGTACCATATGTTGTGTTGTATGGATTCTATTACTCCTTGATGTAATCTGAGTATACCATTATAAACTAAAATATGTTATCTTTTTTTTTTTTTTTTGAACTTAGTTTTTATTTCAGTATCAACAACATAATACAATCATTTACACCATTCATCAATCATTTTTCCAGATGTTTTTCATTTTACTGCTTTTTGTGTTTTGTTTTGTTTGTCATTTTCCTGTACTCAAAGCAAATACATATTTCAAACATAATCAAACAACAATGAAACACTGAAAAAAAAAAAAAAAAAAAAAAAAAAGGGGGGGGGGGGGAGAGGGGAGGGAATGGGTGGTATGACTGTTTGTGTGTGTGCATGGGTGTTCATATGAGCATGTAGAGATAAGGTGGAATGGGGTTAGGGTATATAGTGTGTATGATTTGAAATAGTAGGGTTAGATCACTTCATTGTATCAATATAGCCATGGCAGGGCTCCACCTTTTAACAAATAAATCTTTTTGGAGTCTCAGGGAATATGTTATTTGTTCCATCTGGTAGATTTCCCAAACTTTCTGAGTCCATGTGTTATATGTTGGTGGATCAGGTTTTAGCCACTTAATTGTAATGCATTTAATTGCTGCCGTTAGCAGTATTTGCAGAAGGTATATTTTAGCTCTACTCTCAATGCCCTCTGGGATTACTCCCAGAAGTGCCACTTCTGGACTTTTGGGGAGACGTAAATGGAAGATTTCTGCAAGGGCCTCAAATACATCTCCCCAGAATGTTCGTAATTTGGGGCATGTCCAAAATATATGGGTATGGTTTCCAGTTTGTGTACTACAATTCCTCCAACATTTATTTGAATACGGTCGACCCATTTTAGCTACTATTTCTGGAGTCCGAAAAAATCTCGTAATTACCTTCCACTTAAACTCCCTCCATACGTTTGAATTTGTCACTAAGTGTGCTTCAGTACATACACTACTCACAAAAAGTTAGGGATATTCGGCTTTCGGGTGAAATTCAGGATGAACCTAAAATGCACTATAACCTTTACAGGTGAAATTAATTTGACCTTCTCTAAACTTTTGAATGCACATGTCCAACTATTCAATGTTTCAGTACTTTTTGCACAACTTGCTGTTCTCTAACAAGGAGCTGAACGGCAAAATTCACAACAGGTGTTTGATCCATGAATCGACCAATAAATTTCCTGGTTCAATTAGAATTGGTATTTAAACAGTCCTCTTCATCATGCTGTTCACATTTTGACATCATGAGACCAAGACGACACCTAACAATTGATCAACAGTACCTCGCCATTGCGAGGCTTTCAAACAGGATGTTCTCAGAGGGAAGTGGCCACTGAGCTTAGAGTGTCACAGAGTGTCATCAGCAGGTTGCAACAGAGATACAGAGAGACTGGAAGAGTCACAGAAAGGCATAGAAGTGGACGTCCTTTGGCCACATCCCACACTGATGACCGCTTCATTGTGAACAGTGCCCTGCGGAACCGGATGATGAATGCCACTCAACTCCAGGCACATTTAAGGGAGGTGAGAGGCACCCAAGTGTCACGTCAGACCATTCGAAACCGTTTACATCAGCGTGGTCTGCGTGCTAGACGACCTGCAAGGGTACCTGACCACACCACCAGGCACAGGCGTCATCGTCTTGCATGGGCCAGGGAGCATTTACGCTGGATGAGGGACCAGTGGGCCTCAGTGCTGTTCTCTGATGAAAGTCGATTCACGTTGAGCAGAAATGATGGCCGCCAACGATGTTGGAGACGTCAAGGAGAGCGCTATGCATCAGCCACTGTTGTCACCAGACGACCCTTTGGTGGTGGCGGTGTTACAGTGTGGGCAGGTGTGCCTAGTCAATACAGAACTGCCCTACACTTTGTGAATGGTACAGTGACAAGCCCATACTACCTGAATAACATCATTAATCCAGTCATTGTGCCCCTGCATGAACAACACAGGCCTAATTTCATCTTCATGGACGACAATGCTCCAGCTCATCGAGGTCGCATCATTAGGGAAAGGCTGCTGGAGACTGGGGTACCTCAAATGGAGTGGCCTGCACTTTCTCCAGACCTGAATCCCATAGAAAACCTATGGGATCAGCTGACTCACCGTGTAGAGGCTCGTAACTCTGTACCCCAGAACCTCAATGACCTGAGGGCCGCCCTTCAAGAAGAGTGGGATGCCATGCCTCAGCAGACAATAAGTCGACTTGTGAACAGCATGAGACGTCGTTGTCAAGCTGTAATTGATGCTCAAGGGCACATGACAAGTTATTGAGACATTGACATTTTTGTTGTGGTATACCCACCACTGTTGTTGGCTTTTATTTCAATAAATTGTTTGAGATGAGGAAATCACCATTGCATGCTTCTACTTAAATGCTCTACTTTCATGATACGTATAATATCACTGTAGCGTGAACTTACATTTTCCATAAATTTCACCCGAAAGCCAAATATCCCTAACTTTTTGTGAGTAGTGTATATCCTCCCATGTGTCACAAGATATGTTTGTGTTAATTTCAGTTTCCCATCTTTTATCTGTAGTGTATTGTTAAGATCCATGTCTGAAAATATTTGGTAGAAAGAGCTTACAATTTTCTTGTCTCCATTCCCTGTTTGTAATCTTTTCAGGAACTCTTCAATTGGAGTCGGCCTCAGAACTTTATCCCACTCCTTGTGTTTTGTTAAAAAATCCCTTAATTGCAGAAATCTGAAGAAGTCTGTGTTAGGGAGCAAAAACTCCTCTCTTATCTGGTCGAATGATTTAAAAATGCCATTCTTATGGAGTTGGTAGAGATTAGTGAGTCCGTGATGATCTGACCATCTCCTAATCCCTGTGTCTAACTGGGAAGGTACAAAATCTTTTATGAATCCAATTTCGGTTAGTGCTGAGATTGCTTTAGGCAATCCAAATGATAGTTTTATTTTCCTCCAAATTTTTAGTGTGGCTCTAGTCCACTCACTCATTTGGATTTAATTTAAGGGAACGTCTAAGAAAAGTAAGGTCTGTAGGGGCCTCACAGAAAAACTTTTTTCAATATCGAGCCAACGTGTATAGGCCAGGTCCTGAATCCATACTGTTAGGGGCCTCAACTGTGCGGCCCAGAAATAATTTCTCAAGTTTGGGAGCCTGAGTCCACCATGCGGTTTAGTCAATTGTAATGTTTTTAGTCTGATTCTCGGGCGCCTCCTTTGCCAAATAAATTTAGAAATGAGCTTGTCTAACTTATCAAATGTGGTTTTAGGGATATCAATGGGTAGCATCTGAAATAAATAGAGAAGCTAAGGCAGTACATTCATGCGTACACTCTCAACTCGGCCTAGCAGAGATAGGGGAAGCGCTGTCCATCGGTCCAGATCTTTGCTAATTTTTTGAATTATGCTTTTATAATTTGCATCATATAAGTTTACTAACGATAGAGGGATTTGAATGCCTAAGTATTTAATACCGTCCTTCGGCCATTTGAACCCACTCTGGAATTTGATCGTTTGTGGAATACCATGACCTATGTCCATAGCCATAGTTTTATCCACATTCACTTTGTAACCTGAGAAGTACCCGAATGTGGAAATTAGATCCTTTAAGTGTGGAATTGTTGTTGTCGGTTCAGTTAAATATAAGAGAACGTCATCTGCGTACAACGATATTTTATGTTGTTCTTCATTTATTATCAGCCCTTTTATGTCACTATCATCTCTGATAAGCTGTGCTAGTGGTTCAATACTGATATCAAACAGTAGGGGCGACAGTGGACAACCCTGTCTACAGCCACGTTCAAGTATAAATCGGTCCGATAAAAATCCATTTACTCTAACGGCAGCTTGTGGATTTGAATACAATGTTTGTATCCATTTTATGAAGTTGGGGCCAAATTGGAGCCGTCTCAGTGTATGAAAAAGATATTGCCAGGATACTCGATCAAATGCCTTTTGGGCGTCGAGGGATAGTAACATTGCTTCTTCTTCTTTGGCTTTCGGGTGAGTCATTAAATTTAGCGATCTTCTAATATTGTCTCCATAACTTCTCCCTATAATGAACCCGGTCTGATCAGGGTGGATGTTTTCTGTAATAATAGTATTTACGCGTCTTGCTAGAATAGCTGTTAGAATGCGAAGGTCCGAATTTAACAGAGATATAGGCCTATATGACGGGCATTTAGTGGCGTCCTTGCCTTCCTTATGAATTACAACTATTGTTGCCTCCCTCCATGAGGGGGCCATGGTACCGGATTGTAGTGCATAGTGATAAGCCAATTCTTCATCATCAGTACATGTGTCCGTATTTTTGTATAGGGATTTATAAAATTCTGCAAAGCACCCTGAAATTTCGTCAGGTTTTGTTAAAGTTGAATTGTCAGACTTTAATTTCTGAACTATGTTCGATGATTGTTGTTTCTTAAGTCTTAATGCCAATAATCTGCTTGCCCTATTTCCATTCTCATAATATTTTTGATTAGTAAATCTCATATTGCCCTCAATTTTTTCGGTGGTTAGATTATTCAGGTCCCTACGTGCTTGTTTTAGAGCATCAGCTAGGTTGGAGGTCGGCATTTTTTTATGTTGCTGTTCAAGCTGCCTTATTTTGTCCTCTAATTCCTTGTGTTTTGCTTCCCTTCTCTTTTTTTTCGCACTTGCAAACGAGATGATGCGACCTCTAATATATGCTTTTGCGCAGTCCCACAAAGTGAGAGGTGATATTTCAGGCGAGGCATTCAAATCCAGATAGTCATTTAGTTTGTTAGTTACAAATGTAATGAATTCTTTATCATTCAACAGTGATGCATTCAATCTCCATTGTTTGGTTGACGGCCTGTGACCTATGTTCCACACTAATGCAAGAGGTGCATGGTCAGATATGGTGATAGGTAAAATCCTTATGTCTTCAATCCTGTATAGTTCTGCTTTGGGGGGGAAAAAATAGTCAATTCTGGAATAAGAGGAATGTCTATGTGAATAAAAAGTAAAGTCTCTACTTTTAGGGAATTTATGTCTCCAAACGTCAGTTAAGCCTGACTCCACTGATAGATGCCTGAGCATTTTACTCATTCTAGAAGTAGGAGATTTTGAGGCGGGTTGTCTATCCATGAATTTGGACATAGCACAGTTGAAGTCCCCACCCAGCAGGAGAATACCAGAGCTGTGCTGTAATATTGTGCTAAAGACCTTACCCATGAAGGCCGGCTCATCCTCATTCGGAGCATATACATTCATCAAAGAAACTTCTATACCATCAATGAAGCCATTGACTAGAACTAGAATCTCCCCTCTGAGTCTTTATGAACTGTGGTCAGTGCAAAATTAACCTGTCTATGAATCAAAATACTCACTCCTCTTTTTTTACCTGATTGATGTGAAGAATGAAATATTTTGTCTGCCCAAGATTTCTTTAACTTCAAGTGTTCCGTTTCTGACAGATGGGTCTCCTGCAAAAATGCTATCTGACAATTCTCTCTTTTTAGCTGGTTAAGAATTTTCTTTCGTTTTATAGGACTATGAAGACCCTTAACATTGTAGCTAATAACCCTGAGAGATTCCATGGTGCACGGTTAGAATTAGGAAAAATGTATATTTGTTCCTTTCGTGGGGTGGAAGGGGTCAGGTGGAAGGCAATATTTGAGCGTGGATAATAATATACAATGATTATGTATGTGATTACTTGGATGAGAATGAGTATGTGGAGATATTTGCAATAGTATGGATGGATAGGTGACATGGGAATGGGGTAACCAAAAACCAAGCAGAAGCAAGAATCCAAAAAAGAGGGAGGGAAAAAAAAATTAAAAAAAAAGAAGAGAGAAAGAAGAAAAAGTAAAATAAAATAAGGGGAAAAAAAAAAGAACTGTGTAAGGCAGTATAAACCGAGTACAGTGGCATGCAATGTTTAAGCAGTAGCGTATGATTTTGCATATGCATAGGAAGGTAAGGAAACTTCCCTTGTAATGTTACTCCTGATCTTACAGTAGGATCCCTGGGGAACAGTGGGATCTGAACAAACAGAACTAAACAGTAGTTCAAAGAGAACCATAAACTCAACCGACAGTGTTGTCCGGTCAGTCCTGTGGGACAAAGTCCCGGGCTGCGGGTCAGAACGGGCAGCTATGCGAACAGTCAAAGAGAGTGCTCGCCTTGGCTTAAGTGTACAACCAAGCATAACAGTCATAATTATAAGGTGACATCTTCAGGCTCCTGCAGAACCACATTATAAACCTAAAGCAAGGTGACGACATATTGTATATAAAGCCTATGGCGCCGGTGAGAGATAACCATATCCAAAATAAATGAAAAAAGAAAATACAACACCCTATCCAATATGTAAATAGCTGAAGCTATAAGACAATGCCGTTCATATGTCTCAAACTGTGCAATGTATACTTCCAACCAAATTTAATCCAACCCAGTCAGGCAGACAAACATTAACTCACGCCAATATGCACACGCCCACATGATTTCTCTGGATGTTATGGATCGGTTCACGTAAGGGGTACTTACAAACTTTGTTAGGGCACTTTTCAAATGAACACACCCTGGGTGATAATACAAAATAAAAATTACTTACTCAAATTGTCCGTGTGGATTAACCTTAAGTCACTGGTGGCGTTTTTTTGTAGTCATAAATACACATCTGTGTCGTTTATAGAGTAAGGATACACCTTCATTCAGATGTTGGCCGGGATGACACTGCCCTTTACATAGTCCATGGCTTTGGTGGCGTCCGCGAACTCCTTTTCCACGTTGTTATAGGAGATGCGGAACCTCGCAGGAAAAAGTAATCCATAGCGGACTCCCGGTCTCCCTCGTAGCATCTTCCGGACATCTGTAAAGGCTGCTCGGGCTTTAGCGACGCTGGCCGTATAGTCTGAGAATATAGCGATGGGATCCCCGTTGTAGCTGAGTTGGCCTCCGTGGGCGCGGGCTTTCCTGAGGATGTCCATGGCATCTCCGTCGCTGTGTAATTTGGCGATGATTACGCGCGGTTTGTCCCCCGGCCTCCTCTGTGTTAAACTGCGGTGTGAGCGCTCCACTCGGATCTCCTTGTCCATCTGAAGCACTTCTTTGAGAAGTTTTGAAACTGCTGCGGGAGCGCTTGATCCTGGCTGCTCAGCGACCCCCATGATCCGGATGTTGCCTCTCCTCATCCTTCCCTCCATATCCTCACACTTTTCTTTTAATTCTTCCACTTGTTTCCTGAGGTCTGTTACAGTAGTTTGAACCGAAGCTACTTCATCTGACCATGTAGACAATCCCTCCTCCACGTCTTTTACGGCGGCTTTTACAAGGTCAATTTCGGTGCAGATTGTGGTTGTATTGTTAGCAATTTTGGTCTTCACTGCTTTAATTTCAGACCGCACCGCTTCAAAATCACCTGCTAAGGCGTTCTTCAGCTCTTCTCTTATTACGGTGGATATGTCTTTCCTCAGGGAAGCAAGGATGTCAGCTTTGACCGATGCAGTGTCCATGGTCGAGCTTACCGCGGGAGCGGAGGCGGCTTTGTGGAGGTTAGCTGAGCGCTTCACCGAGGAGGTGTCGGGCCTTGTTTCGGATGGACCGTCGTACTTATATTTCCGCAAATTCCACGCCATACATCAATTTCACCGGTGTTTTCCTTAATCTTGGTTTATCGAAGATAGGTCTTGTGCATTTTAAGGCGAAGTCAGAACCTTGAATGTCGTTTATTTATGAAATTAATTTGGATTCTGCAGGAGCTCTAGAAAATGCGTCTCACTCCATGTGTGGCTCACTAGCGCCCCCAAGATGTTATCTTTTAAATGAAATCAGGTATATGCATGTGCTATGAATATTTCCAGTTATAACCATTCACATTTTCGTATGAAATTCTAGGCGAGAATTGTCATTTTGGCCAGTCAGCTCAAGAGGTTAACGATTTACCTAATAAAGTCATGTAGACTACGGTGATTGAACACAATAGCCTATATGAGACGTCTTCAACTTAATAATTTTGGAGAAGCTGTGCTGACACAAATTGTCTCTCTGTCAAAGCGAATTTGATCCAGACACCGTCTATCAATTAATCTATCTAATATTGGTCTGGTATGATATACCCTCATCATAGCCTACTTTTACATATTTTTCTGGCCAAACAGGTCAAAAACACGTGAAAATTAACGTGCTGTTAACGTGTTGTCTACGTGCATACTTCACTATGAAATACAGACAACCGGAGATTTTAGCATTTACTGGATTTTTACATACTTGCGATTCGGAACGCAAAAAAAAAAAGAATAAATAAGAACAAAAAGAGAATCCTTAGCTTGTTCAGATAGCCTAGGTGTAGGCATCGCAGTCCACCCCTATGCTGACAGAAATGTTTTAACCCAAGTGCTGAGCAGCCAATAGGAAATTATGGTACTCACACGTTAAACAGTTGACAACACGTAGACAACGCGTAATTCCAGACGTCAATTTCACGTGTTTTTGACCTGTTTGGCCAGTTGACCATTTTTGACGTGTGAGTACCATAATTTCCTATTGGCTGCTCAGCACTTGGGTTAAAACATTTCTGTCAGCATAGCGGTGGACTGCGAACAAGCTAAGGATTCTCTTTTTGTTCTTATTTATTTGTTCTTTTTTTCTTTTTTTTTTGCGTTCCGAATCGCAAGTATGTAAAAATCCAGTAAATGCTAAAATCTCCGGTTGTGTACGTCTGTATTTCATAGGCCCAGAATTTGAAGTATGCATCAATTCACACATTTATGCGTTTTTTGTCCCCAGAGATCATTGCGCTAACGATTGACTGTAGAAAAATAGCGCAACACGTAAACGTAAGAACCGCACGCAGCTCTTCTCACAAGAGAGGCATTTCTTTGCTCATTTAAAATGTAAAGCACCGCAACCAAAATTGCTGCGGAAACTACCGGCTCCATAGTTAGATAAACATAAATTTCTCTGAGGAAACTGGATCATTATCTGAAGGTCAGCTTGTGACAGTTACTGACAGCACAACATAAGTAGTATAAATATAATATGTCTGTATCTGCATCTTACTATTCTGTTTTACTGGTGGTATGAGATTATCTGGTCTGATTCCGCCACTGCATAGGTCATGCCGTCAGAAGTAGTTCCACCATGACTGTAATGTCTTAATGAAAATGATAAATTTGGCTAAACAATATTTATTTATTGTCAATAATGTGATGCACTGCACCATAACATTTGTAGTTCATTTCAAATGCGTAATGGTGCTAACTGTACTGCAGCTACTTATCGACTAATTTAGCGGAAGGGATTCTATTGTTTTTCCTGTAAGGTCAAAGGTATTCTGATGCTTACCATGTCGTCAAGTGTGTTCCAAATTTAACTAAATTGAAGTGTGCTTGCGCTCTTGCATACTATGAAGTACGTTCTAGCTAGTATACTTGCAAAAACGTACTATCTAGTGTGCAAGTACGCAGAACGCAAGTATGCATAACGGAAAACAGCCACAGCCCAGGCATTACCAGGGAGTGCAGGCTCAGAGAGGGGGAGGAGCCAGAGGTTCAGATGTTGCGGAATGGAGGGGTCTGGCTGGTGCATATTATCTGATGATGACCAGCAGCAGCTTTCTGCAGATAGGTCTGATGGCAGAGGCAGGGAGGTCAGCTATTCTGCATTCTCTACACATGCAGCATGTCATATGCTTCTGCAATATTGGCTGTTATTAATCTCATACAGGCATGTTTCTCCAGGGATTGGAGGGGGAGGGCTTTCATTCACCCGCAGGAAGTCTCAGATACAGCTATCTGCCAGGTGTCCTATAGTGGATCTCGTCACATCAAAGAAGCACTCAAGTGACACGGTGCCCTGACGCAGGACGACAGAGAGGGTAGGGTCGACCCCCTTGGGCAAATGTAACCCCCCTAAACCAGCACCTCCTCATTCAGGCCTGCTGCTGTTGCCATGGCAGCAGATAATCAGCATTTACTTCAGTTATTTCAGAGAATGAATGTTTTAGACTGAGTGTCACACTCTAATCATCTAATTTACTCAAAACACCTACAAAGTTTTTCTACTGGTGTGTCATTCAATTGGACAGGTATCTCAGTTTGGTTGAGTATGGGGAAGACTGCAGACTTGACAATTGGCCAGAAGACCATCATTGACACCCTCCAGAAGATGGGTAAGCCACAAAAGGTCATCGCTAAGGAGGCTGGCTGTTCACAGAGTGCAGTGTCCAAGCATATCAATAGAAAGTTTAGTGGAAGGGAAAAATGTGGCAGGAGAAGGTGCACAAGCAAAAGAGATGACCGTAGGCTTCAGCGGATTGTCAAGCAAAGACGATTCCAAAATTTGGCGGAGATGCAGAGGGAGTGGACTGAGGCTGGAGTCAGTGCTTCAAAAACCACCACGTACAGAGTGTGACACTCAGTCTAAAACATTCATTCTCTGAAATAACTGAAGTAAATGCTGATTTTCGACACACTATTCTAATTTCTTGAAATACTGTTTTGGGGGTTTTCTGGAGCTGTAAGCCAAAATTATGAAAAATTAAACAAATAAAGGCTAGAAATATTTCACTTTGTGTGTAATGAATCTATAATCTATGAATGTTTCACTTTTTGAATGGAATTATGGAAAAAAAAAAACTTTTCCATGATATTCTATTTTTTTGGAAAGGATCTGTATATAATTTAAAAAACTTGTGTAGGCATATTCCGCATAGGCGATGTTGTGTATACTGCAATTCATGTCTTTACCCAGCAGATGGCAGTAAAAGACTTGTAAAAACTGAAAGACACAGCAATTCAGTTTATTTTATTATTGGGTGAAAACACTGGGAAAACGACCCTGGGGCACAACCCCGACTCTGATCTCCCTACTCACAGGAAATTTTACCTGTAGACTGGGCTATTGTAGCCTAATAATCTATATTTAGCCTAGTCATGAAGCAACATAGCCTAGGCTACAGATTAAAACAAATGGACATTTACACGATTATATTTTTATTTTATTATAATGTTCCGATCTCAATGCTGTAAGATGCGGCAGTTAGCCTCTATCATGCTGATTTTACTGTTGTGGCCTAACCTACTACACAAAACATTACATTTTTTTCAATTTAAATAGACTAGGCTACGTGAGAGAGAATGTAAAAACTGGTCTTTTTAGAGGGTGTGCGAATACAGTGAGTTCCGACTGTAGCCCATCTACACAGCTGTAAAATAATAATAATAAAAAAATCCATGTCAGTATTGGCATAGTGCCATTATGCTCAGTCTTTTAAGAACATAGGCTACAGAATCATTTTAATTTAAATAGGTCTACCACTCAGACAAAATTTGAGACATAAGCACTTATTTTATTGATAGCCTGCTTATTTTATTTTAGTGACATGGAATATAGGCTAAGCAATCCTCAAGGTTGGATTATCACACAGCCCTGTCTAAGGCAAACCGGTTAACGGAAATCTATTGCCTCTTACGGCAAGTCCTCCCTGCTGTTAAGGTTAAGTTAGTAAACAACGGGCTGGCTAGGCTCATCGTAACGTTTATGTTACCTCGTTTCCTTTCTAGTTTTCAGCATTTAGCCTACAATCCCCGGACAACCAAAATCAGACATCAATTGAATTAATACGAGTCCCGTGTAACGCCCCTTTCTTCGAGGCCCTGTCTTGATGGGCAGCTTTGACAGTTTGCATGTTCAGTTCGGATTTTTGGCAGGGTTTTTGCGTGAACACACGGAAATGGTAATGCAAACGGATGCAATGCCATTGCATTTGAATTATGTCACTCTTGTGCCGCAAAAGCATGAAAACGATATGGCAAATTGAATTTTCATTTCCTTTTTGTCATGGATCATGGGATTGCAATAAGAAACTGCTAATGCAAATTTGGTTTTTCATTTTCATTAAAATTATGGCAGGGTTGTGTCGTAGAGGGCGAGAAAAATAAAATGTGAAATGGATTTGCATTAACATTTTCAAATTGTCAGGTAAAGTGTGTACATTAACTTGCAAATGAAAACGAAAGTGGCCTTTTGCATTTTCATTTGAATTATGTCATGGTTTTTGCGCACATCGAATGTAAACGAAAAGCAATCGGCGATTTGCATTTTCATTTGAATTATGGCGCGGACATGCTTCCATAATTTTCAGCAATATATAAACACAAATAGTCCTTACATGTGATTGTTTGTTTTTGTTACTAACACGAAAGCTTCAGTGAAAGGAGTGTTTTCAAATTTTACAAGCATCTGAAAGAGTAAAAGAGCTTCAGATATGTGCTTGACTCAGGACTGATGCATGCTCAGCCAATCACAGACAGAAATGTGAGGGAGATGCTGAGGGCTGTCCCCTGGTGGGTGCGTACCAGTTTGTGGAAAAGGTCACCCACACGCTGGTGGTGGCTCCACTGTTGCACTCTGGGTAGGAGGCCATCATAGAACTCCTTGTGGATGTCGTAGAGCTCAGGCACTTTGAAGAAGATGGTGTCGATCTGGGGCAGTGAGAGCACGGGCTGGGAGGTGCTGGCAGCTGCTCTCAAAGGCTTCATGGGCTGAGAAAGAGAAATACATTTCCCACAATCTCCTGCACTAAAAACAAACTCACTCTCGCTGTCTTTCTCACACACAAACTCACACACACACACTATGGCTTTCAGTGGCTTTGTGTAATGAGACACGAGCCACAGTTCCCACAGCATACACACACGCAGACTACGTACACACACTCACCAGTAACAACACCTCCAGGTGGCTGAGGTAGGTCTCCTCACTGGCCAGGATCCCAGATAACACCCACTTCCTCATCTCCAGACCCTTCTCCAGGTCCAGCTCCGCCTGTCAGGAATACAGAACCATTTACAGTTCCTACTACTACTGTGTGTGTGCTTGTGTGCATGCATGCATGTGTTTGTGTGTGTGTCAGTGTGTCAGCTCTGTTCGTGCGTGTGTGTGTGTGTGTGTGTGTGCATGTCAGCTCTGTTTGTGCGTGTGTTTGTGTGTGTGCGCGTGTCAGAGTGTTTCACTTCTGTTTGTGTGTGTGTGTGTGTGTGCCTGTGCATGTCAGAGTGTGTCCTGATCTCCACACACACTGAGATGGGCATTTCTGGGACTGCCCTCTCTTGGTTTGTATCGTATTTCATAGGGGTGTAACGGTTCTGAAACCGAGACCGAAACCGTGATACAAACGTCCACGGTCTGGAAGACGGAACCGCGATACAACCCCTCCCCGCTGCCACCACTGCAGGTGCAGCCTGTTGAGCTCTCATTACGTTACTACTAATGTAAGAAACTAATTTTTCATTTCACAATTAACACTATAACACATGTAAATCACGAAATTATTATTCTATTTAAAGTTAGGGCAAGCTGCAGGGTTTTTCCTGGCAGAGAAATGGGTTTTGAAGGTACCAATGCGAGCGCACGCAGTGTGTGAGGAGGAACATTTTTTGCATTCATTTTACCGTAAATACAGTTTTTGGAGTACAAAGAGCCCATGTAGGCTTTGGTTGTAAAGTACCAGTAGGGTTGTGTTTTTGAAATCAAAGGTCCTATTTTGATAGCACA
Source organism: Synaphobranchus kaupii (assembly GCA_029718625.1). Classification (NCBI taxonomy): domain Eukaryota; kingdom Metazoa; phylum Chordata; class Actinopteri; order Anguilliformes; family Synaphobranchidae; genus Synaphobranchus; species Synaphobranchus kaupii. Next base: position 8,806,898 of record CM056386.1, on the reverse strand, counting down.
CAAATAGAAAAATAAATAAACAACACTCTAAAACAGAAATAATGTAGCTACACGTTTTTTTTTTAAACGTACAAAAACACAATTTGTGTTTTTACATGACAACAGCAATGTAGACTATTTCAGCCTTAAATGCGATAGGTCACTGTGGAAATGTCGACTGTACGGGACTTTGGCGAAACGTAACAAGATAAACTCTTCAGGGTTAATCATAACACAGTGGTAGCCTACCTGCATATAGCCTACAGGTAAGATATTTGGTTTCATTAACATATTTATGGGCTAGCTACGAGAGATTTTGGAGGAAAAAAACGAGGTGTCTTTTCTACTAACGTTTTTAAAAAATATTATTGTTTCTAGCTATACTGAACATGATTTTCTTGTAAACGGTGCATTTTACAGTCTGTGGCTGTGGCAAGACGAGGGTCGTAAGGGCTTTGGGCTATTTATAGCACCCTCTGATTTCATTGCACTGTAGTATCAATCCTGGGGTTTTCTTAAAGCTGTAGCCTAGTTTATAATTTAAGACAAACATGAATAGGATACTGTAATTGAGACCGATAAGTCTAACACTATAGTTATGGGGCGCCAAGGTGGATCGGGTTAAAGCTTTTACCTTTTCAGAAGTTAGGGCTTCAAAAGGTCGCCTAATTCAAAATTGGACCGTGTTCCATCCAACTCGCTGCCCACGCTATGTCTTTCTACCGAGTCGCACTCTGCCACATAGTGTTGTGTCGTTCGCGAACGATTCGTTCAAAAGACCGAATCTTTTGGGTGAACGAAATGAACTGAATCACTTACTGAAAAGATCCGTTCATTTCTCAGTTCAGTTCAGTTCACGAACGGATCTGATCAGCAGCGAGCGTGCACCGTGCAGGGAGGGGGAGGGACTGCCGCGAGCGAACGTGATTCGTCCCTTGCGAACCAGTTCTGCTGTGCTGAACGAATCATTCGCATTTGCTTCTTCCTATTCCATTTCGGACGTATTGTTCTAAGTATTGTATAGCCGAAATGAGTACCGTGTTTGCGTGTTGTATACTAGAAAGTTTTTTTTCTCTAATTTGTTTCCTAAATTGTTCAAAATAAAGTTTATATTAAAAAAAAAATTTATAAAAAAAATTCACGGGCGGGCGGGCGCCGAGCGAGGCAGCGAGCGTGCGGAGTGGACTGATTCGTTCACTGCGAATACCCCGGGGGACGTTCGCGAACGACACAACACTAAATCCCCGAGTGATTGAAGTAATTCGTTCGCAGCGATAGGATAGACTCACATGGGTCTATTTTCTCCGAGCTGACAGCTAATGGAGCCGGGCGTTAGCACATGATTGTTAAACTTACAAAGCCACATGAATTAACATAAACGCACACTTTCAAGTTCCCTGTTGTTTTAACAGACTTCCAGATAAACAAACTTAAAATGTTAGGCTGGCCCGTAATGAAAGGAGATTGTAGCCGGTGCAGGCAGGAGTGTATATTTCCAGAAAAAAAGAAAAGAAAAACGATGCGTGTGGGGTGCGTTCAAGTAATGATCCCGGAGGGAAATTACTTTGCCACAGCAACATACGTAGGCTACAGAAGCTACAGCACCACGTGACGAGTGTTGTTGTGTGTTGACATTCATATATATTTTATTCTGTCGCTAATTTCAATCACTCACTCATATTTTGTTCTGTTGCTACATGTTTAGAATCATGTAGCAATATAACAAAATATGAGTGAGTGATTGAAGTTAGTGGTAGAACAAAATGAATGTCAACAAAATTATGAATAGCATTAAAAGATGTGAATTATTTCCTACTTTTATAATTTTGTGTTTTGATTTCAGTAGCCTATAATAAAAAACCTGACATTTAGTTGCATAGGCCCACACCTTATTTGTTTATTTGACAGGGAAAATGCACATTACAGATTTTTAAAATCTCACCACCTTTCGAGTTTACAATGCGTGGTGAAACCTGCAATATGGAAGAAAAAAAAACGTGTGGCTGAGACTGTCTCAGATCCTTAAACTGTGACGTAACGGTGCAAGTTGAGTGATCCGTTCACTGAAGGCTACTAGACACAGTGAGTTAACGTGACGTGATCCTGAGTGATAATCAGCGGCTCAAACTGCCAGAATCAGGCCCAGCAAGTTAAGACTTAAAAGTCATTGAAAACCAGCGTTCACCTCCAATATTGATATTCAACGAGGAAACTTTTAAAATATCAAGATTTGTAAACGGAGTTTGGCGCATTTGTCAAAGCGACAGCACTTCCGCATGAACTGTTCGGCCGTCAGTTCACTGAGTGAGTCGGACTACGCAGTACGCAGTCGGAGCTCCGCCCAAGCACTGAACGATTCGGTGAACGAATCTTTTGAACAAATCTTTTTAATGAACTGATTCTAGTGATTCGTGTCACTGAAGTGAACTGTTTTGCCCATCACTACTGCCACAGAATAGCTGAGCCGCATTTCTATAGGCTACAGTCTATGGTTCTATGCTTCTTCTACTCGTCTCCTAGTACTGACATATTGAAGGCGACTAGTACAATAGCCTCTATATCGCCATCCGCTGGCCGAAAGACCATAGTGCACCCAAAAAATTAAATTCATTTGGATATGATTTTATTTGTCACGATTCTAGCCTGTCATGTCATGTTTTATATTTCATTCTTGTCTTAGTTAGATTTCTTGTTAATGTCACGTATTATGTTTAGTCTAGTCACGCCACGTTTTATGTTTAATTCTTCTTACGTTTCATTTTCATGTCATGTCACGTTTCCTGTTTGATTATTGTTACGATTTATTTTCTAGTCTTGTCATGTCACGTTTTATATTTGATTCATGTTACGTTTTCCGTTCATTGTTAGCATACACATTTTCGTGTTTTTCCGCAGCCTTGCGTTCATGCTTTCTCTATATCTCTTGCTGTCACTCACGCTTCCCTAATTGTTTCATTCTCCCGTGTCTAGTTTACTAATCTACTAACGTTAGATCAGGATTGGGTAATACTAACTCTCTAACCATGTGTTCATGTCTACCTTACGTTTCTCGTGCATGTCATTTACTAATTTACTAACGCTAGGTCAGGATAGGTTTATTACTAACGATTACTAATTATCTTGTTACCTTGTCAGCCTTCCACACCTGATTTCCATTCGCATGCTGCTCTCAAGCTAATTGTCTGCACCTGTCTACACCTGCATTTAAGCTCAGTGTTCATGTCTTGTTGCCTCCTGTTTGTCAGTGCACTTTTGAGCGTTTTTCCAAGCCTGCCTTTTTGTTTACGATCCAAGCCTGTTATTGACCATTGTTATCGACCTCTGTTTTGTTGACCACTGCCTGCCTGTACCACAAGTTTTTGCCTGCTGTCTTTAGTACTTTTGCCCCGCGGAGCGGACTTCGGTCTTGACTCTTGCATTGCCTTCGACCCCGAGCCTGCCTAGTCTGCCTGTACTTCTGCCCCACTGACAGCTACTCTGGTTACTGGACTATTGCATGGTGTACCGATTCTGAGACTGCCTTCTCCCTCGGTACTGTACATTGGTTTTGGCTGGATTTTTTGTGTATGAACTTTGCTTGTTTTTTTGACCACGCTCATTGGACATTCTCTCATTAAAAGCCCTCACGGGACTTTTTCTACTACCACTGCTTCTGAGTCGTGCATTTCGGGTCCTACCCTCACGCACCCATCTCATTATTTGCCGTTTTGTCAATTATTGTGATTTTAGCAGTCCGTGAAATCATTTTGGCGGCCGTCAAATAATTTACTATGAAAAACCCTGAGCTGTATATTTTGTAAATATTACACATTACATAAACAAAACAAAAAAAACCGAGGTATGAACTGAACCGTGGTTCAAAAATCGAGGTCTGAACCGAACCGTGGATTTGGAGAATCGTTACACCCCTAGTATCTCACTGATAGATCCTACCAAGGCTTCTGGAAGGGTTCCGTCTCTGCACCCCATCCCCTGTCCCACAGGGATCTCATCACACCTTTATACTCGGAAAACCCTTTGAGGACGGATCCTCATTTACAATGGTGCCGAGAGCAAATACAACAAATAAATAAAATACATGAATAAGAACAAGAAAACATGGGTGCATAAAATTTCATAAATAATAAACTAAAAACATGAGATATAAATAAAGTAAAATACAAAGCCAAATAAATTAAAAGATTACAAATTAAATAAAACAGTTACATTCAAGTACCATTTGACACACAACACGCAATCTAAAATGGCTTAGGGAGGGCAAGGTATCTACTTTAAAAACATTTTGAAAGCTGTTCCAGGTAGCAGGGGCACTAAAACTTAAAGCAGACTTTCCAAGTTCTGTGTTAACACAAGGAACTTTAAGCATTAGGTAATCCGAGGAGCGTGTCATATAATTATTATTTTGCCATACAAAGAGGGATGAAGTATAGTGTGGGAGTTTACCAGTTAAAGCTTTAAAAATAAATAAGTGGAGTATGGAGATAGCAGCATTTCTATAATCTATAATCCAAGACTGATAAAAACATTGCCTCAACTATCCTTTTCCTGCAACTCCTAGGAAAGAACATTTTATTTCTATACAAAAAACCCACCCTCTGCCTTAGGTTAATGACCAGAGTTTCAATATGGTATTTGAAAGATAATTTGTCATCGATCCAAATACCAAGATATTTATAAACATTGACTTTCTCGATTACATTGCCAGATGAAGATGAGAGCGAAAAAGCTTTATCACCAGTATTTTTTGCCCGGGAGAAAAGCATCCACTTTGTTTTCTGTGGATTTAAGACTAGTCTATGATTTATTAGAGACTTTTGCATGACATCGAAAGATGATTGCAGTTTTAACACCGCTTGTTGCACCGAATCCTCTATGCAGTAGATAACTGTATCATCCGCATAAAGATGAGCATAGCAATCAGATAGGGATAAAATTATGTTGTTAATATAGATAGTAAAGAGAATAGGACCTAAGATGGAACCCTGTGGAACACCAATAGTTATAGCTGTTTTATCAGAGAAAGTACCATTTATCTTTTTTAAGTGTGATCTGTCTAGGAGGCAGCTATGAAACCAATTAAGAGCAGTTGAGTCAAAACCTAAGGCAGAGAGTTTGTGCAGTAGTAAAACATGTCAACTGTGTCAAAGGCTTTTGATAGATCAACAAAGATTGCGGCGCAATGTTTTTTGTTATCTAACCCAGAAACAATATAATTTACAACTAAAGAGGTAGCAGTAATTGTGCTGGGGTTAGACCTGAAACCCGATTGAAAAGGACTTAAAACAGAAAGAAATGATTCGAGTTGCTCGTTTACCAATGACTCAAGCACTTTCGCTAGACAGGGTAAATTAGAAATAGGACGGTAGTTATTTAGGTCCTGTTTATCACCACTTTTATGGAGGGGAATCACATGAGCTGTTTTCCAGACTCTTGGAATGAAACCAGAGACAATAGTTAGATTAAAAATGTGCGACAGAACCATAGATATCAATGGGGCCGAGAGCTTAATTAAAAAGGGATCCAAATTGTCTTCCCCAATAGCACATTTAGTATTTATAGCAAGAAGTGATCTTTCAACAGATTGAATAGAAAAATGATGTAAAGTAAAAGAAGGAGATGATATCCTGTCATTTACACAGTCTGACATTTCGGGTGTGAAACAAGCATCATTAAGTTTTTCAAAGAGGTGACCTGCAGCCTGAAAATGCAAATTAAATGCTGAGCAAATTGCCACTTGATCAGTGACGATGGACTCACCTACTTTTATATGTGTAGGAGGAGCGGTAAAGGAGCCACCTTTAAGGGAATTAACAGTCTTCCAAAATTTAAAGGGATTTGAGTAGGATTCTCTAAATAAATTTTGATAAAACTCGGCTTTAGCCTTTCTCACTGACGAGGTGCATTTATTTCTTAGATGTCTGAAAGCTTGCCAATGAGAGGCCTCACTCACTCATTTCTCTTGCCTATAACTCGAGGGGTTGTTTTACCCATACGTGTGCTCCTTATACAGGCAATTGGGCAATGATCACTAACACCAAGATCAAAAACACCAGATGATATAATTTTGTCGCTTCTATTGCACAAATCAGATCCAATAGAGTGGATTTGTTATTTTTTAGATTTGGTCTAGTGGGAACATTAATTAACTGAGAGAGATTTAGATTACCACAAAGCTCGTTGAGTTTGTCTGAGGAATTTGAGAGCCAATCAAGGTTAAAATCACCTAAGACAATGATTTCTGAATTAACAAATTTACAAAGCAGGTCCTCCAAAACAGTTAAAAAATTTGCAACAGCAGAGGGAGGCCTATACACTCCTGCTACAACAATAGAATTATTAAGACCTAGCTCTACCTTTAGCGCAATAAACTCACAATGCTTAGGAATAGAAGCAGTACAAAGTTGTTCTTAAAATTGTTCTTAACATAAATTGCTACACTCAATTAGTCAATCTAGCTCTGTCAATTCTGTAAATGTTATAGTTGTTAATAAGTATATCAGAATCTTGGACACTTATCTTGAGCCAGGTTTCAGTAATAACCTAGATATCTGGATCTGCCTGTGAAATTAAAATTTTTAAATGATCCAGTTTGTCTTGCTGAAACAGGCTTCAGATGTTCCAATGCAAAAGTCCAAGGCCTTTTCGAGCTTTAAAAGAGCAGGGATTGAATAGAATGTTCTGTGCAGATTCCACAATGAGAGGGGCAGGAGTGCGAGGTTGAAGGATAATTGGGAGTAAATTTGAGGAGGTAATGGAACGATTTGTGTAAGACTTGGCAGTTCTTTGTGTAACTATAACAGGAATGGAATCAGTAGGAGCAGGTGATGTGGTATGAGAAATAGCGTCAAGATAAGTTGAGTGTGTAGAAATAGATTGAGTGAGATTGTTGAATATGACAGAGATAGAATGGACGGGAAAAGGACCAAACTCAGCCAGAGAGATAGAGGGCTGTAACATGGCAGAGTCTTCAGCAGGACCCAGAGAGAGATTATCATAGCGGATGGGAGAGTTATCTAGAGCGGGGTCATGCTGAGGTCGGTGTCAATCAGAATTAAAAGCAATGTGCTGAATGAGGTTATTAGTCAGTTGTTTAACACACTTAATGTTGGGGTGCAGGCCATCTGGTTTATATAGGTCCGATCTTGTTCAGAAGTAGTCAAAGCGGCTAATAAAACCCTGCCCAGCTGCAATGCAAAAGATTTTTAGCCATTCATGAAGACTAAGTAGACGGCTGAAACGTTCAGGGCTATATAAAAGCGTAGGAATGGGGCCAGAAAAAACGCAGGTTTTGCCCAGGCTCTGGATTGTAATAGCAAGGGACTCTAGACGATCGTAGAGTATAACTGATTTTTTATCCATGACGTCATTAGTACCCACGTGAACAATTAGTCTGTGAGCTGAGGGGTGGAGGTCTGTAAGCACTGGCGATAGTTCAATAATGTCTGCAACTTTGCAACCAGGAAGACAGTATGTGATTGCGCCTGGAAGCTCAACGAATCTGACTATGGAATCACCAATAATAAGGATTTCAGGTTGTCTGTCCCTACAGCCCCCACTGAAGATGGCGAGTTTGGATGAAAGTGGTAGTTTATTGTTATTAGCCACATTAGTTGCACCTTTATGAGAAGACAGGGGGATAGCGTCGCTGGAGATGACGTCATCATTAGCCACAGCAGTGTCCAGTGCTCCATTGAGCAGGTGGGTCAATGGCTGGAGGCTAGGAGGAGAGCATTCGGAGTTGGAGTTGGAGTTCGATACAGCACGAGGGGAAAGGTATTGCCGACGTTTTCCATGGGATTTTAGAGGGGTCGTGGGGGAAATTTGACGCTTCTTCATCGTATTGAAGCGGACCTGAGCAGGCTGCTGCGGAGCACTCCACGAGCAATCAGCCGCTAGTTCAGTTAGCTCCTTAAGTGGATCAAAGAAGTTTGAGAGCGGGACTGGATTGTCATCCGGAGAAAACAGAGGGAGAGAAATCCTTCTACCCTTCTTCGCAACAGATGGCCAGGAGGAAGGATGGACAGCGGATGGACTGGGAATTCAACTTTTTGCCGGACTCTCAGTGCAGGAGGGACCGTCTCGTTGCAGCCCAGCCAGCCAAGAAGAGAGCAGGGATTGCCGCTGGAGGACATCATGCAGGAGGCTCTCGATGGAATGCAGCTCGGATCTCATACTGGATAGCTTGGATTCAGTTGAGGTAAGTGGAGGCATGCTGCGGAGAGAGAAATAACTGCCAGTACACAGAACTAAGATAATAAGCGATGTTGTTGAAGCAGACTGCATTTATCAGCTCAGTTAGCAAGGAGCTGATATTAGCTGTTAGCAAGTAGCTACCACGGAACTTACACGCATGGGCTCCGATAGGAGCCCGCTGCGAGGATCTGGTTTAGTAGTTATATTGGTGCACAGATGGTGGTTGCACAGGGTAAAACGTACCGACACAGGCCCAGAACTGGGCCCACTGCAGAAGTTTGGTGTCTTAGTAGTAGGAGGTCGTAGGAGGTGGTATCTCGCTTTGGCTCGTAGTTCAGGTATTGGATAGATACAGCTTTCTCTGTACAAGGCTCATGTTGCTGGAGCAGGCAGACCAAATGTGTTAGCTCCTTGTCTTGTGGGTCTTCACGGACAGCCTTTGATAATGAATACTGTGACCATGTGCTGGAGGCACTCACCGTTTCACATTTCAGAATATTCAGGCTCAAACTTTTACTCATCCATCAAACTCTCGTGATCAAGCTCAGATGGAGCAAAAACCAGAAACGTCACCGGCACTCCAGGACCATCTGTACTGGGTCTTCTGCTGTTCTCTATTTATACTAAGTCTCTTGCTTCAGTAATTAATTCACATGGCTTCTCATACCATAGCTATGCTGATGATACTGAACTCTTCCTCTCTTTCCCTCCCTCTACCCCACAGGTTAAGGAGAGGATATCTGCTTGTCTGACTGACATCTCTGAGTGGATGGCTACCCATCACCTGAAGCCCAACCTTGACAAGACAGAACTCCTCTTCATGCCATACAAGACCTCCCCACTACATGACCTCTCCATCACTGTTGACGGGACCGTGGTGGCTGCTTCCCGCTCTGCAAGGAACCTGGGGGTGGTCCTAGACGACCGGCTGGACTTCAAAGAGCACATCAGTGCGATGGCATGGTCCTGCAGGTTCCTCCTGTACAACATCAGGAGGATTCGACTGTACCTGACCACCTACTCCACCCAGCTTCTTGTCCAGACCATGGTCACCTCACGCCTGGACTACTGCAACTCCCTGCTCACAAGCCTACCAGCCTGTGCCATTCTGCCTCTTCAGCTGATCCAGAATGCAGCTGCCCGGCTTGTGTTCAACCTCCCGAAATTTTCCCATGTAACCCCCCTGCTGAGGTCACTCCACTGGCTGCCAGTTGCAGCCAGGATCAGGTTCAAAGTTCCGACCCTGGCCTACACTGCAGCCAATAGGACAGGCCCCGTCTACCTGCAGGACTTAATCCAGAACTATGTTCCTGCTTGAGCGCTTCGCTCTTCTACAGTAGGGCGACTCGCGCTTCCCCCCCCTCCGTGTCAACGGCTCTCACTCGTCCCGACTGCGGAGCTTTTCCACCCTAGCTCCTCAGTGGTGGAATGAACTTCCCATTCCCCTATGTTCTACTCTAACCCTGCCTGCGTTCCGTTGTGACCTGAAAACACACCTCTTCAGACTCCACCTTGACTGATATTCTAATCTAGAACCTCAAGGTACTAGTTCCCAGTTTTTCCTGTCTGTTTGTTATAGTTTATAATAGTATTTAGAACAGAAGTATAGTAAAGCTGATTTACCCACAGCTTACTGTGAACTACATTCAACGTTCATTACTAGGGATAGCTGCTACATTATGGGAAGGATGTGCTTTGTCTTATCTGTTCTGTAGTGACTTAGATGATGTTTCTGTATGCACTTTTTGTATGTAGCTTTGGATAAAAACGTCTGCTAAATGACTGTAATGTAATGTAATGTCAGCTCTGTTGCCCTCCTTCCCCCCAGGCCTCCACCTGAGGACTCTAGCTCCAAACTCAGATGTTTGTTTAGCAAATCCCTCCTTAGATCACTCTTACTGTGAATCTAGCTAACCTAGTAACTATTTATTTCATCATCATCCAATCAGATGTATGTTCCCAGGTAGACAATGTTGTTTGCTAGCTAACGTTAACAAAGCGAAAAATCTGATCGGACTAGAAGTTTCTACACAAATTGGATTTACTGGTTCCGGTAAAGGTCAGTGGCCATGCCTAAGGCAGAAAAAAAAAAAGAAAGAAAAGGCTGCACACTGCCCTCTGCCACCATACCAGCAACATTCTGAAAACAGGTGTTCAGTTCAGCCCCATTTCTGTTGTAAAACACTCATGTAATGTTTTGGTACTCTTGAATGCACCCTATACACAATAATTCCTGGAAAGTTCTCTTCTGGAAGCCCCTCTCACCAGCCCGTAACCTCATTGCTCACTTGGGGTGTTCCTCAATATCTGTTCTTGTCTGTTCTTGTGAACTTGTGTGACGTAATATTTAACAATCAAAGTTCTGTTACAAAAGCAAGAACACAAAGAAGCAAGAATGGTTAAAGATCCCCAAAGTGTTCTTGATTCCCCCAAAATATCGAGGATGGGACAATACTCAGCGAAGCCCCAGAAATAGGTATATCATCCAGGGATTTTAAGTGCACTATACTGTATTTAGAGAAAGTTTTGCCTACTTAGCAACTTTCTCATCCAGTGTACTCAATAAGCATACTCGATAGTATGGAAGGGCACTGATTCAGACATAGTCTATTAGTTTTTAATTCTCTCATTTCACCAATAAATGTGACTAAAATCTTTCTAAGAATGAAAATGAGGCAAGAAATATACGTTACAATAGCTGAATTTAAGCTTGTTTTAAACGTATAATGTATAACTAAAAAAGTTTAATACAACTTTCAGAAAGAGGAGGCTCGGCTAACTCGTAGCCAGTACTAGCCTCTGTTGTAATGGCACACATCAACCTGAGGCAAGCGGAGTTGTATGCCACAACAAACGCTAGCTAGATGTTAGCTGGTAAAGAGAGCTATTTTAAATGAGGAATAGCTCAGCTAACTTGTTGCTGGTGCTAGCTTTGCTGCATTGAGTTAGCCGAACCTGCCCTTCAGATACACGTACTTGCATGTTGACAAATATAAGGCTCTGAAATTATGTTGAAAAGATGCACACATGCCATTTATTTTGGCTTTATTATATATCAGTAAAACAGTGATAACTCCAATTAGTGTACAATTTAACATAGGCATGGAAAACACCGGGTAAGAATTAGATACACCGGGTAAGGGGAGACTGTCAGGAAAGGCTGCTGCTGCCTGTTTTGTAGTGGTAGCGTAACCGCACATCACAAGCATGCATTGCAAATACATACAGTGCATCCGGAAAGTATTCACAGCGCTTCACTTTTTCAACATTTTGTTCTGTTACAGCCTTATTCCAAAATTGATTAAATTCATTTTTCCCTCAAAGTTCTACACACAACACCCCATAATGACAATGTGAAAAAAGTTTTTTTGAGATTTTTGCAAATTTATTAAAAATAAAAAAATAAAATTTCTCATTTACATAAGTATTCATACCCTTTGCTTTAACATATTTTTAAAGTATCATATTTCATATTTGGTCGCATATCCTTTACATGCTGTTACTTCCAGTCTGTGACCATCAACATCAAAAAACTGTCGATATCTTATTTTCAGGTACTGTTACAAGCGATACTATAACCTCTCTGCATTTGAATGGATCTCTATGGAAATTGGGGGGTGAAACTAGATTCAGCTGTAAATTACACTGGTACAGTATGGAACACATGGCTGACTAAATGGCTGTAAGTTATCAAGGGTCTGAGCTATCAAACGAGCCCCAAACCATCACTCTGTTGCCAGATATGGAGTAGATGTGGATGGATCACTTTAAGGGCTCTATTTTCAAACCAGCGCAAGGGGACGGTATAGTCAAACGCAAGCTTGTTGACAGCATCAACGTCTTAAAACTGGCGCTATGGCGTTTCTCAGCAATACCGCTAGGATCAACAAATTCTCAACATAACATCCTTTCACTTGTGCTGCAGTGGGATGGGTGGCGCTGTCTGGGGCGTGTTCTAAAATACTTTCGGCTCAGTGACAATTTGAACCAACGAAAACCCATTGCGTTATGATCAGCTGGAACCACCTCTTAGCGGAAACGCAATAGACTCTGGCAATTTGGCAACTTCTTAGTCATGTAGTTCTATGTAGTGTCTATAGGTGATGCCAACATTACACTTCCATTTAATGAACAAATAGCCTATAATTATTATTAATTAATTAATTTTAATTTAAACTACTAGAATAAAACAGGACAGCTTACAAGAAACTTGCGATCATGTAGGCCAATAGCCTATAATATATAAATTACACATTGACACAGTTGAATCATAAGCCTACCATTTGAATCATAATTATGCCTACATCACCAAATGTAGGCTAATTAATGCATTCGCCACCTCCTCCCGTGCCTTCCGAACTTCTGGGAGACGAGGTGGTGTGGATTGTGATCCATAAATTACTACAGTCCTAGCCTGTACTTCTGTTGCAAGTATGTCTGATTCCTGTGCGGAAAATCGCTCTTGTCGTTGACGGTCCAGTGCGTTTGGGTTGCTCATTATGAAATTGCATGGAGCGATTGCGTTCCAACTGGCTTTTTTTTTAAAGCATGAGAACAACAATTTGATTGGCTACCATAGAGACACACCTTGGACATTTAAACCCAGCCTTTTAGCAATACCGCCATAAGGTGCGTCAAGATTGCCGTCATGAAATTACCAAATTTCTCGCCGACACGCCCTCAGAGCGATACCGCCAAGCGATTACTCTTGCGTTCCCATTGCGTTTGGTTTATTAAAATAGAGCCCGAAGGGTTGTTTCTCCTGACTTTTTTCCCCATAGAGTTCTATAGGAAAATGAGTGGGAGGATTGATGGGAGAACCATACCCCCTCATTTACATAGATACAGTTTGAAAATGAAAATGAAAAGTTTTTCATTTAAATTTTAATTTTGGGCTGAATAATCCTCCATTTTCATTTTCCTCCATAGGATTCAGCCTGGTTCCTCCACCGAACTATATAGAAAACTAGAAACCACAAGGTGGGCGTGTCCTGAAGTAAGGTTTTTTTGTAGCATCAAAAAATCTGAAGGGGGGGACATGTAATGGTGCATCACCCTTTCCTCGCCCATAGACTGCCAGAAAAATCCGAAGCGCTGTCATGTCATAATTAGCGTACTTTTTAATGATGTTAGAATCTCATAAATTATAATTATAATAGTAGATTTCACTTGTGATAATGAAGACCATGTATTATATCACAATCTCTAGGAAATTATTTTTTTTCATTCCGAGGGTTGACCAGCATTCATTTACGCTCTGCGCCCCAGCCTACGGATGCCGGGAAGCACAAAAAAAACCACAGCCTCCTCTTGGCTCCGGTCAGCCGGAGGACAAAAACTTTTTTTGTTGTTGGTACAACCAAAGCCCATGGAGAGAGACTATATAATCTCTGGTACAACTCAGACTTGTATTCAATAAGATACCTAAATCCTGCTGTGTCAGAAAGTGTCGTTTTTAATTAGTTTAGATAGGTAACATTAGCTACAAGCTAGCTAGAGGATAAGATAGCTAACTCTTAGCTAACTAGCTAGCTATTGCTATCACCAAACAATTATCTATATAGTTCGGTGATTGCTCTCCTAGTTTCCAGCATAGGCTGACTAACGTTAGCTAACTGCAAGTAATCGATCGTCCGTCAGGGACGTGATAATTCAAGGAGGTTATATGTATAATCAACTGATTTATGGTTGAAGAGAGAATTATATTATTCAAAATAGCCCTTATTCACCAAGACATAGAAATACACACATTTGCCTTTAGCTTTTACTTTATTTTAACTCTATTTACTTTGGCCCTTCAGAGGCAATTTCCACCTGGTTTCTACTAGTTTTATTTAAATGTCAATATCTAAAAAAATATTTCCTGCACATCCATGGTTTTAAGTTCTACTAAAGAAGAAGCTGTAGCATTCAGAAATTTGTTACAGAATAGATTTATTTCAGAATAGTCACATACAGTATATATATAATAACCATAACATACGTCGCCTAATGTATTTAAATACGTTTAAAAAAGAACGTACGAAAGCGCGTGTGTATTTACACAAGAACAGCAACGTATTTCAGCCCTAAGTGCGACGGGTCGTCGCTGTGGAAATGTCGACTGTACGGCACTTTAGCGAAATATAACAAGATAAACTCTTCAGGGTTCATCAGAAAAGAGCTGTAGCTGAATATACTGGTAAGTACTTTGTTTCTTAAAGATATTTCTATGAGAGATTTTGGAGGAAAAAATTTGGTGTCTTCTAAACTGAAAGTGCTTCAGGTACTGTATATAGTACAGTAAGCAAGGGGAAAGGGCGACTGCTCATTTGTACAACGTTTTAAAAAAATATTATTGTTTCTATACGTGAACATGATTTTCTTAGCGTGTATAAACGGTGCATTTTATGCATTTTACAGTCTGTGGCTGTAGCCAGAGGAGGGTCGTAAGTGCTTTAGGCTATTAATAGCGCCCTCCTAATTTATTGCACTGCAGTGTAACTGGAGAAGCTGAGGTTTTCGCAAGAGGCTACCCTTTTAAAAAATACTGCGTCAAAATGTACGGGGTTTTCTTAAAGCTGTAGTTTATCATTTCAGACGAACATGAATACTGTAATTGAGACGGATACGTCTCAACCACTAGAGGTGAAGTTTATAGAGTTAAATGAACAGTGTCTTTGACAGCTGCAGAGATATATAGTTCGGTGGGAAGCACATAAAACACAACAGTCTTGGCTCCGGTCAACCAGGATGAAAACTATTTTCAGAAACATGTGCGTATTGGTGGTGGGCTACAACTCAGACTGGATGTTCAATAACATACCTAACGTGAAGTCCTGCAAAGTAGGAGTACTTAGTTAGCTGGATAGCTAACTGTACTAAAACCAGGAACAGCTCTTTTTACTACAGTCCGTATTCCAGAATTGGGATGTTTTGTCTTGGTGCAGTAGTGGTATCTAGTTAAGAAATCCTGTTTAGGTATACCCCCTGCTGTGTCAGAAAGTGTCTTTAATGTTTTAAAATTGTTTTGATAGGTAGCCTAACATTAGCTACAAGGTACCTAGATAAAATAGCTAGCTAATTAAGTTAACTGCAAATAATCGTCGGTCAGGGACGTTTAAGCAGATAAACCAAGGAGGTTATGTGTAAATCACACTGCAATCAACCGATTTAACATGAGCTAAACTTGAAGAGATGATAATCTGTAGTAACGTTAGCTAACGTTACAGTTTTGGGGAGTAGATTTCAGGTGCTTAATTTTTCACTATACTAATACAAAAGCCTGTTGTACAATCCAGCAGGTTGTCATAGCTCTGACTAGCTAGCACTGGAGGAAGCATAAATAACGTTACCGCATAGGCTACAAAGTGACTAAGTAATATTGGCCCTATGCCAATATTGTAATTTTCATGCTGTATTAGTTGTTTGCTGTATATATGTAGCTGTCATATAAAACACACATTTAGCTGTTTTTCTCCTTATGTTAGGACAAAAACAGCAAAAACAACTTGGCTTATTGTTTGCATTTTCATTGCCCAGCTGAACCACCGAACTGTTATAGTTGCCACTATACACGTCGATTAGTAACCAAAGTTACCAAGTGGGGTTTAAGATATCCTTGTAAAACAATTTGTCAAATAGTATAGTTTAAAATCTTTCTGTAATGACGAATTTCTAAATCAGGACAGATTATTTATTCAAAATAGCCTTTATTCACCAAGACACATGCTATTACACAAATTTGCTAATCACGTATTTACTTATATTACGAATGTAGCTCGCTAGGTTCTAAAAAAAAGACTATAATATAACGTTACGTTTCTTTAGGCTACTCTACCATCTACTCTCAGTTGACATTATCATACTGCTGGGCGCCGCAATTTTTGGACCACGACGGACACCGTGAGTGAAGTGAGCTGTGATTGGCTGCAGAGGCTACCCGCAATCCTTAAGGAAATGGTGGAAACTGGGCCGGAGTGGGCGCGGATTTGGTAAAATTGGGGGAAAATGCTGGCTTCAACGGAATGAATAGAAGAGATCCAGCTTGTGGTTTCTAGTTTTCTGTATAGTTCGGTGGGTTCCTCTCAAGGTTTCCTCCTGTTTGTTCAAAGTAGGGAGTCTCTGCACTGTCGCCCTAGCCTTGCTATTATGGGGGTTTCAGGCCTTGGCAGGGGTGTGCTCTGAAGTGTAGTGTGAAGAACATTTTGTGGAAATGCACAATAAATATAAATGTTTTCCATTTGTTCGTAACAGCACAGTCGGGCAGAGGGGTACAGGGAGGGACTCTGCGGGGGGCGGGGCCACACTCACAGATTTGGAGGACTCCAGAGACCCGGAGGAGAGTGTGTCGCGGCTGCTCCGACTGCGAGAACTGAGGCGTGGGGAGGAGCACGGTGAGTCGTCAATGTACGGCATCATGTCATGGTAACGGCGCTGCTCCTCTGCCCGCTCCGCATCATAACCATAAGGAGGAGGAGTCCCACCCAGCAGGCCATCTGAAAGAGGGAGAGAGTGAGGAAAGAGAGAGAGAGAGAGAGCGAGAGGGAGGAGTAGGGGGAGAGAGAGCAGGAGAGGGTGTGAGGGAGCGAGAGAGTGAGAGAGGGGGGATAGAGCGAGAGGGAGGGAGAGAGAAGGAGGGATATAAAGGAGGAGGTCAGTAGGTGCCAGAGTGGAATGGCTCTAAAAAATTTTCCTTCAAGGGTGACATTCTGGGGATTGAGTGACCACGCCCTTTTCCCCCTCTCCCAACACTGAAACCATTTGGCTATCGCGTCCCAGTAATCATGGAAACCTTCCCATCTCACTTGAGTCATCCCTCCTTATCTTAGTCATATTTATTTACTTATTTTTTTATTATTTGGACCAATGGAAAACCTTCACTCATGGGTTGCCAGATATTTACAAAAACCCCTGGGACAGGGGACGTACAAGCCTCAGGACTAGTTGTCTGAGACCCATCAGAGGGAGGGAGCAATGCTGAAACAGCACACCAACACACAATGCCAATGCTGCACAAAGCAAAAGTGAATTCAAGTCCCATTTTCTATCTTACTGTATGCCTGACTGATCCATGCACTCTACCATGCACTGTACTCACACAGTGAGTATTTTCATTCATTTTACACACACACAGGACTGCCATTTTATTAACTGTGCTCTCCAATTTCTGTGTTCATAAAACATGTAACATTAATCCACAGAGAGAAAAGACCACTGTTACTATCCAGGCAGCCACCACCATAGACCCAGAGAGAGAGAGGATGGAGAAAAAGACAGGGGAGTTCATCAGCAGGGGCGTCACCAGAGATATATGTTTGGGGGGGCTAAGCCTCTACTCGGGGGGGGGGGGGGGGGGGGGGGGAGGGGGCCTGCACCCGGAGGAGATATTTTTCAAAAAAGCAGCCACAAAATGGTTGTTCCCCATGAGTTTTGAGAGCAGCAATAAGCCTAAAATCAATAAATAATTTAGTTGTTCCAAATAATATTTCTTTAAATTGCTTGGATATATAGCAATAAGGTTGGGCTGATGTATGATACCATCGTCTATCAACTAAATTTTATCGGCATCGGCAATGGTTGACACATTGTGATGTCAAAGACAATGTGTTGTCATGGTTTATGACCCTTTTTCCCTTGCGGTCGTGTTCCTCGGTCACCACACGTGGGCGATGCTCCGTTGGTGGAGTTTTGGCTCCATCCCTTCTTTTCACGGAGTAAGTTAATCAACGTTCACAGCTGGGATGTAATGCCGGTGAGCTATTTAAGCCCATGTTCCTTTTGTTCGGGGCTTCGATATTGATTGTTCGTTGTGGTGTATTGTGCTGTTTTGTGTGTGGTGTTATTCTGTCCTTTGTATGTTTAAGTCAGTATTATTTTGGTCTAGGTTTTTAAGGAGACCGTTTTGCTCCGTTGTGCTTCATTGGAGTTATGCGGGACTCGCCTATGTGGATGGAGTTATTCGGACTCTTCCCCCCTGGCTCTTTTCTGTCCTCGCTTCCTGGTTTCTCCTTTTTAGTCCGTTTGCCTAGATTTTGCCTTTCGATGTCTCTTTCTCCTCTCTCTGTTTGGTTTCTTCCGTGAAGGCGAGAGGAGTCTTTGTTTGTTTGCGTGTATCTGTATAGTAGGTTCTTACTAAGAGACAGGGCATTTTTATCATACTGACTTTAGGGCTTTATTTGGTGTGCGTTATTTGTACCTTTCATGCTACTCGCCTGTTTTAACGTCTCGTTGCTGAGGCAGGGCTTTATTCTTGCCGGCTCTTTAGTTACTTATATCGTAGAAATATGGGACCGCAGATCTCTGCTCTAATTCGCCTGTATTGCCATGTTTCTCTCTCCTGGGAGATCGGGCGTTCTCGCTTCTACTTAGTTACTTAGCTCGTAGAAGTATAGGGTATCAGTTCTTTGTTCCATTTCGCCTCTGTTTGGTTTTCTTACTGAGAGACCAGGCGTTTGAGCTTCTACTCATTTCCGTGTTACAGTGAGCCGGTTAGTAGCTTCGGTACGTTTGTTCTCTGTTTTTGTCTCCTTCTCGTGGACTACGTTCCCCTTTGTTGTGAGTCAGGGTTATTTCTATTATACTGAGGCAGTGCTAGCTATTTTCTATTAAGTTTGCGTTAGTCTTTTGGTACAGCTGTTCTGCTCGCCCTTTTTACCTGCGGGACGATTTTGTTCGGAACTGTAGTTCTGTTCGTTCACCTGGTGTGTCTCTCCTTATATGGAGCTTGGGCGATGTTGTGGACATGTTTGTGTGTGACTGCGTGTTTCTGAAAGTAGCCTCGGAACGTTAGCTCTTCTTTCACCTCGTTACATATTCCTTTACTGAGAGGCTAGGGCGTGTGTTTTTCAATTAAGCTTGCGTTAGTTATGTTTGCTAGTAAAGTTATGGGACGACGGTGCTCCGTTGGCTCGCCTGTAAAATGTTTCTCTCTCCTGGGAGATCGGGCGTTTACCCCTTTACGTTTTCTGGACCAATGCGGGACTTGCCTATGTGGATGTAGTTATTCGGACTCTTCCCCCCTGGCGTACTTGCCTATGTGGAAGTAGCTATTAGGACTCGTCCCCCCTGGCATATTTGCCTATGTAGATGTAGTTATTAGGACTCATCTCCCCTGGCTCTTTTCTGTTCCTGCTTCCTGGTCGTTGCGTTTGACTGCGAGCCTATGAAACTAGCCATGGAACGTTAAATCTCTGTTCCTTTCGCCTCCTCATTCTATCTTATTATTTTTGCAGTGTTTGTTATCTGTTTATTTTTGCCATTACGCTACTCGCCTATTCTTATGCGTCTCGTTTCCGAGACAGGACGCGTATTATTTCTGGCTATTCAGAGACCTGTCCTTGCGCTCTACTTATTGGCGTGTGACAGTGAGCCGGTTAGTAGCATCTGTAGTCGTGTTCGTTGTTCGTTGTCTTGTCTCCTCCCTTAACTGCGGGTTATCCCGCCTTAGTGGCCTTAGGGCTTAAAGAATCCCCTTGCTGCGTTTGGCTCCTCCCACCTCACACGTCACGCCCCATTACATGTGTAGCCTATTCTAGTTTGACAGCTTATAGCAAATTGCGTCAATGGCAGCGGAATTAATTTAGGCCTGGCCTGTAGATTATATTTAACCAGCAATTTGCTTTTTATTGCAATTAAAAACCAGATTCCATAGCATATATCTAAATGTTCATGTATGCATTGATTCAATTTTAACTTGTGATCACCCTTCATGAGCAGGGAATCATGTTGGAGGGTGGGGCAGAGGGATTCCCTCAGAATTATACTCTCCCATAAACTTCTCCCTATCATTAGAAAAAAACTTTTGTAGCTTTATCAAAACATCCTAAGTTCATGAGTGAAATAAGTTACCTACGCAGCTATCTAACTCTAAACTATTATCTGTCTGTATTATCCAGGCTATCTCAGTAGCCAACTGTGGACATAAAACCAGAGAGGCTAACGTTTAGCTACTCCACGTTGCAGATGCAGCAAGTGGGTTCCGTTTTAAAATTTAATTAGCTGCTATAATAGTAACAGACAAGCTTCACAAATTCCGTTTAGGAATTTTAGTTGGACAACTATAGTTAGACTATCTCCTAACCTAACCTAAAAGAAACTCCTGCCTTTTTCTACCAAACTAAGTCATAGTGACAGTCATATTTTCAACCCAGTTATACCCATAATACATACAATATAAGAATAAGAATCAAAGCATGATTTTACTTCAATGTTATAGTCCGTTTTACACATCGTAGACTCTGGCTGGTCAACATATGACTCTAAATAATGCAAAGTGTAGGCTACAATTGATAAGTATTTTGAACTTACTTATTTTTTCTACATGGTATGGATCCAGCCTAGCAGTAGCACTTGAGAGCAGACCTATGGAGCAAACGCTTTCGTAGCTAATGTTAACTGTTAATTTAAAATTCTGTTAAGCAGTTTATGTTACCGAACTTATCAAGCTCAAGTACTAGTGATTGTTACAGCAGCATTGGAACGTTCATACTACACTACAACCCACTCTCTGCGGTCATTTGAATTGAGCAGTCACGCTGCTCCGTGCATGCACCACACTCTAACCAATGGCTGCACTAGATTACCTAGGACCTTTCCGTGTGCATTATGATTCTGGAGTGTCGATGGCGCATTTTGTCAAATCAATCTGAAAAAAAATTGAATATTTGGGGGGGGGGGGGGGGGGGGGGGCTAAAGGTCTGGCGATGCCATTGGTCATCAAGATAGAGATTTGATGATAGCAGGGTGGGGGTGGGGGGGGGGTTGTCTGGTTGCCCTCCTGTCTGCAGGTTCCATTAAACACCACAAAATAAGAGTATGGGCGTTCATACCCTCTTGGGAGGGATGGATGGGGGGAGCATCTGGGTTAAGGATGAAAAACCTCACCCTGCTGCTCCTGAACCATCAAATCCCAAATATCTAATTTAGAAGCAAATCACCTTCAGAAAGGCAAAGGGAAAGCAGCAAGTACTGACATGAAATGCAACAGAAATCCAACTAAAATGCAAAAGAAATGTTACTGGAATTCAGCAGAAATCAGACTGAAAAATGGCCATAATCTAAAAGATTTATATCAATCAATCAATCTTTATTTGTATAGCTCGTTTCGTACAATTTAATGCAATGCAATGCGCTTTACATTATTAAAAGTCAATCAATAATGAAATCAGGCAATCAATAATACAATCAATAATCAATGTACTGTAAGTCTATAAAAACAATTAAATAATAAAAATAAATAAAGAACTATAAAAACAATAAAACATATAAAAACTAAAAAAAACATAAATAAATAAGAAAGCAATACATACATAAAATAAAATAAAAAAGGGAAAAATTGCCCATGAATTTCCCTAGGTAAAAGCGAGACTAAAAATTGTGTGTCTTGAGTTGACATTTAAAAATGTCTACATTTTCAGCTGCCCTTAAAGCGGGTGGGAGATTATTCCAGAGGCGGGGACCATATGAGCTGAAAGAAGCCTCACCATATGTTTTAGTCTGCGATTTAGGAATTATTAAAAGAAGTGAGTCAGAGGATCTGAGGGCTCTGCTAGGAACATATTTAGGAAGTAAGTCTGCAATATAACCTGGTGCAAGTCCATAGACTGATTTAAAAACGAGTAAAATAATTTTAAAATCAATTCTAAAATGTACAGGTAACCAGTGCAGGGACTTTAAAACAGGGGTGATGTGTGCTCTCTTCCTGGTTTTAGTTAAGACCCTAGCAGCAGCATTCTGAAGGAGTTGCAAGTGACCTATTGCCTTTTTAGGAAGCCCAGAGAATAACGTTACAATAGTCGAGCCTGCTCATAATAAATGCGTGCATTAGTTTTTCTGTGTCACCTTGAGTGAGAACAGGTCTGACTTTAGCAACATTTCTCAAATGGTAGTAGGCAGTTTTTATTACATTCCGTATATGTGGCTCAAAGCTAAGATCACTGTCAAAGATAACACCTAGGTTTTTAACCTCAGTTTTGATGTTCTGGGATAATGGGCTCAATTTTGTCATTATTTTCTCTCTGGGTGTCTTGAGTCCAAATACCAATATTTCTGTTTTATTATGGTTTAACTGAAGGAAGTTATATGCCATCCAAACATTAATGTCTGTGATACAGCTAGTTCATCTATCAATGGGGCAAGGATCATCGGGCATAGCAGAGATATAAAGTTGGATATCATCGGCATAGAAATGTAAGTTGATGCCATGTTTTCGGATGATGTTGCCTAGTGGGAGCATGTACAAGCTAAACAGACTGGGGCCTAATATTGAACCTTGAGGAACTCGCCGAGACAGACCAGGGAATCACGGTTTGTGAGGTAGGACCTAAACCAATTTGAAACTGTGCCAGAGATGCCAACCCATGTATGGAGTCTGTTTAAAAGGATTTCGTGGTCTACAGTATCGAATGGTGCACTAAGGTCAAGAAGCAACAAAATTGAGGGTTTCTTTGAGTCAAGATTCACTCTAATGTCGGTAAGGACTTTAACTAATGCCATTTCAGTGCTATGCATAGCACGAAAACCGGACTGGAACTTCTCAAAAATAGTGTTAGTGTTTATAAATTCAAATCAGCTGTGTAAAAACCAGTTTCTCAAGTATTTAGCTGAGAAATATTAAATTAGAAATTGGTCTATAGGTTTTTTCAGTAGGGGTCGTACAACAGCAGTTTTAAGAACAGATGGAAAACAACCAGTTTGTAGTGAACAATTGACAAGGTTCAGCACCTCCCCAGACAAACAGGTGAATACTTTTTTTAAAAGGAAGTTAGGGATAGGATCAAGAGTACAAGTTGAACAGTTGAGCTTTTTCACAATTTTAAAAAGCAGATTCTCATCAATTGTGGCAAATGATTAAAAGGAGACATTTGTTGGAGAGGCAGGGTGAGTGCAGATCATTTTTGAAGATATGCCAGTCCTAATGTTTGTTATCTTGTCTCTGAAGTACAATGGCAAATTCAGTGCATTTAGCTGGGGAGACTATCTCACTATCCACAATGGGAATAGGATTAATCAGACAATCTATTGTTGAGAATAGAAATCTTGGATTGTTCTGATTGTTAGCAATCAGGGTGGAGAAATATGCTTGTCTAGCAGCTTTGGCACTCTTATTGTAGTTGGTAAGACTATCTTTTAAGATGTCATAGTGGATCTCCAATTTAGTTTTCCTCCACTTTCGTTCAGCCCTACGACAAATCCTTTTGAGTTTGCCCGTCTCCTCATTTTTCCAGGGAGTTCTTGGCTTACTTGCAATATTTTTAATTTTGAGTGGAGCCATGGAGTCAATTGTGGTCCTTAGTTTCAAACAAAAATTATTAGCGAGTTTTTCACAGGAAGATGGTAGAGATGATGACAGACCATTGTTAAATAAAATGATCAGCCGCTTCAGAGTCAAGAAAACGTTTCTTAACAATTCTTTTAAAATTAGTAAGCGCATTGTATGCCATAACATTAAAAAACACACAGTAATGATCTGAAACAGCAATATCAATAATAGAGTTAATATCTAGAACGAGTCCCCGTGTAATGACAAGATCAAGAGTGTGTCCATGTTTGTGAGTGGGTTCTTTGATGTGTTGTATAAAATCCATAGAGCCTAAGAGATTGATAAAATCAGCAACTTTGCTATAAACTGGATTATCTAAATGCAAATTAAAATCTCCCATAATAATACTCCTATCATAATGTGTGCAAATTATGGAGAGCATTTCTGAGAAGTCACTCAGAAATAGGGGGCATTGCTTTGGGGGATTAAGAGAAAGAGGCCAGAGTTCGCTATAAACTTTATGCAAATTGATAAGTTAAAAAGGCATCTTACTTTGAGTCCTATTCTGTAAACTTTTCATAGTTTCTCTACAGACATATTACAATAAGGAAATTAACTGCTGTGGCACAGTCCCATTATTAGACTTCAATTACACATGAGGCTGCAAGTTTTCCAAATTAACATTGGTGATAATAGTTCCAATTAAAACAGGACATCATCAACACAATAATGAGAATGCATAAATACACAATGAATTTAAAATAATGCAAAACACTGGAAAAGCAAGTCACCGTACAGCTAAGCTCCAGTTCAGGCAAATGTAAACTCAATTTGTGCATCAAAGCAAAATTAATTTGATTTCATGCTTCCTTTTGTGGTGTTTGGAAGGGGGGGTCCTTGAACTTTGTCTTGGTTGTATCTTTGTGGTTTTTTTGTTGTTGTTTTATTTTTAGGTAATTAGGGAAATAAAGTCAGTACATATCTTAATGAATTTAATGAGAGGAGAGGAAGTCAGGTGTTGGGATTGTGGTACTTTAGCGGAAAATGTTCATTATCTCTTCGACTGTTGTGGTTCCAGCAGCACTATCGTCACACAACAGTGCCTTTCACACAGACAATAGTCAAGGCACCTCCTTCTATATGACAACCAGATACTGGAAGGGGGGGTGGGAACACCCTCACAATCACATATGCCCATCAACAACCTGCACTCTGTTCTCTCTCTCTGTCTACCTCCTTTGTTTTTTCCCCCACTCTTGCTCTTTCTCTCCATCTCTTTCCTGTTTCTCTCTTTCTCTCCATCTCTGTTTCCTATTGTTTGTCTCTCCTAACCTCTCTCCATCTCTTCCTTTCTCTGTCTCCACCTTTCACTCCCACATCTATCTCTCTATCTGCCTGATATCTCTCTCTACATCCTTATCTCCCTCCCCCTCCCTCTCTCTCCTTCTCTCAGTAATGTAGCTTTGTGCATAAGAACAGTCTGCTGGTTAATCTGCACATGCCACAGGGGGGTTTAATCTCCATGACTACCCATGCTCATTCAATTACTTGAACGCCATGGAGGGAGAGAGAGAGATTTAGATGTCATGGCTTTTTCTTTCATTGAAATATTTTTTTACAAAATCTTTCATGTGGGAAGCAAAGAGGTATATAGTCCCTGAGTCAGCAATCAACGATTAACCCTTTGCTGGCTGACTGCAAGAGTCAGTGGTCAAGAGCACACTGAGAGATGAGGACTGGTGGGGGTGGGAGCTGTTTCAATTTCTGCTCAGGAAGCCAAAGAGTCTCATTTAGAAAATCTGTTAAAACACAAAGAAAGACAAAGAAATGTATTAGCTGTAGCGACAAGATAACTGCTACAAATCTCCCCGCCTGCCCAGTGAATAAATACACAGGACCAAAAAAGAGGCCTGGGACTCCGCCTATCACTATACACAAGCCATCTGAACTTAACTTGCATATATATCATTAACTGTACACAAGCCATTTATATTTAAGGATGTGTATACCATGACTGTATACAAGCTATTTACATTTAAGTGCATATTATTATTAGATTTAAGCATATGCATACCAATACTATACACAAGCCATTTGGATTTGTGTGCATTATTACTGTACACAAACCATTCAGATTAATGTCCATATAACATTACTGTACACAATCTGTTTGGATTTAAATACATACATTGTATACCATTACTGGTGTATATCATTACTGTAGCCTACACAAGCTGTTTAGTTCATATACTATTACTGGTGCTAATCCATTTGGCATAAACTGCCTTTATACATGAATTCACTGTGCCAGTTGGGTTTGGTGCAGTACCCTTCCACAGTGCCCAGTGGGCTACAACCTAGAACCAGAAACCCTCCAATCAGATCTCTCCAACAGGTAAACATGAATGTTTGAGTCATCTGCTCACCGAGGCGGGCATCCCTAGAGCCAGCCAGGGGTACTGGGTCAATGACCATGAACAACAAATTGAGACAAACCCCATATGTAAACAGGAGACTTGGATGATGGGGAAAATTTTTTATCTCCCACCTAATAATCCTGCTTTGTTTTCCGAGAGATTAAAAATTTTCCCCGTCATCCAAATCTCTCCCCCACTCTCCCTCTCTCTTTCTCTACCCTCACTCTGTTCATCCAAATCTCTCTCCCACTCTCTTTCTCTACCCTCACTCTGTTCTTTCTCTCCAATGGTTGTGTCTTTCCTTAAAAGTTGCTGATTTTCTACCTCGCTTCTGTTTCATTCTTGAGGGTGCCCAGTGTTGGGAGTAACACGATACAAATTATCGCGTTACTGTATCTACAATATTTTTTTGCAGTAACGAGTAGTGTAATGCGTTACTGGTCCAATTTCAGTATTGTTGTTACTGTTACTAATCTTGGAAATTGCTTGTTACTCTGGTTTAATTTGTCGCCGTTGATCCAAATAAATGTATTTGATCAGAATAAATATAGTATCTACTTTATTCCCTGTTGTTGGCGCCGCTAATTTAAACAAATCCCCGCCCCCTACATCCGCTAATGTTTATGTAGTCCACATAAAAAATGGCAGCAGCTGATATTGCAACATTGCAAGTAAAACAGCTGCTAGTTGGATTAGCTAACATGACTAAATACTAAATAGCCTATCAATCACTTTTTTTTTTTTTTTAAAGCCACTTTTGGAGGAAATTGTGTAAAGCCGTGGTAACCAGGGCATCGAACGTAGCAGGCGGTTTGAACACTGCCAAGGCATCTTTAATGGGATCCGACAACGCATTGATGAATAGCGTCATCAGGGGACCCTCAGACCACCCTGTTTCCCCTGCCAGTGCTCGAAACGCGATAGAAAAGCCTGCTACCGTATTGTTGCCCTGGCGGAGACGGGTTAGTCTCATGGTCACCTCCTGACCAGAAATGTCATGGTCGAAGACCTCTTTCATCAGGCTATCCACATCTCTCATGACAGGGGCGTTAGCCCAAATTAAGGGATCTGCCCAGGCGAGAGTGGTACCGGTGAACAGTGACAACACAAAGGCTACCCGGGAATCGTGAGAGGCGAAACGTGAGGGTTGAGCCTTAAAAAAAATTAAGCACTGTGATAGGAAGCCCCGACACTTCCCCGACTCTCCGTTATACCCACTAGCAGCGAGTGGGACGGGCAGATGAGGAGGACCAGCAGGGGCTGGTGCTTGTGACACTGGGGTTTTGACTGTTATAGTCAGTTGGCGAACACTCTCCGCCAACTCATGGAACCAACCTTCCTGGATGCGCAGCTGATCAACTAACTGGCCCTGTTGTAATGACATTTGTTGTTGTGCCTGGATAGCCCGAATGCCCTCCTCATGGGCAGTCAGTGCCGTCATTTGATCCTCTCCATTTTGGCTTTTGTATACTGTAAGGGGTCGGGCTCGGAGGACCAGATGTGACTGAAAGGGGATCTGAAAGTTGTCCCACCAAGCGTGAGAAACAACCACTAAAAAGGGTAAAGGAAGTCTGTGAATGGAGCAGAGAGAAATAAACAGAAAGGGACTATAACTCCTGGCGTACAGCCAAAATATAACAACCCAGATAAGTGGGCAAGAACGCGTAGATTTCAAGCAGAGAAAATAAACAATAAGGGAAAAGAATCCTGGCATAAGCCAAACCAATAACAACCCAAAAAACAGGGCAAAGCTCGTAGACTCGAGCAGAGAATAGAAAAGAACAGAATTGCCTCTAGCTCAGGGGTAGGGAACCCTGGGTCTGCTGGTTTTTGTTTTCACCTTAAATACAGCAACTACGTAAACCAAAGAAACCAGGTGAGGTGAGTTAACTGTGTAATCAACTGCTTTAATTGATCCATTAAGGAGGGAGTAACAACTAAAACCATCAGACCCTGCGGCTCTCCAGGACCAGGGTTCCCTACCCCTGCTCTAGCTGAAATACTATCAAAAAGCTTAAAATTAAACGCAAACGGAAACAAGGCGAAACTAAGGTTACTGTCTAGTAGCGAGACAGGGAAAAGAAAACCAAGGCAGGAAATAAAGTGTGACGGAGAACAGAAACCTAAGGACTGAATACTCTAACACTCTACAGGCAAGTCCCGCGTGTTCTTTTGAAACTCAAAAGGACAAGTGGTCGCCTGAAATCCTATACCGCGTTACCTGGCTTAGCGTGGCAAGAATGACACAAAAACCCCAAACAAGTGAACGGAGCTTAAGTAGGGCAGAGCGCACCTGAAGGAAATAATTAATTAGTCCCGGAGAACGAGAACTAAAGACGGAAGCCCCCTCTCGCAGCCCCGAGAGGCAACGCCTGAAAACATAACCTGAACAGGCAGAAAACCATGATAACCCTACAGTAAAGCGCTTAGAGATGCATTGTAGCCTACTGTAAAGTCTGAAGACACTTTTCAGAGGTGCATACAGAGTTTGGGTTCATTAGAGAGTAGGATTTAAATGGAAGTATTTTAGACATGCTTGTTCAAAACACAAGAACAGCAAACAGCAGCACGTAGCCCTTGTCAGGTCAGTGCTGGGACAGTAACATTTTAATCAACTCCATGATGATGCTATGCAAATTTCAAGAACCGCCAGCACGTGAAAGTGGTATTAGCATCGTATGATGTGCGCAAAGCAGTATATTGTACTTCGAGGACACAGGGAAACGGGAGTGGCACTTAACAATGGGAACTTTATAGAAATATTCAGGAATAATTTATTCTCCTTGGACAATTCTGCGTCTTTGTCATGAAATCACACGTTAATTCAAACCCATCAAAGGTAGGCTAAAGTTTTAATACTGTGCTTATATTGTGTGTTTTTTTTGGTTTTTTTTTGTGCCCGCCATGGTAGGCTATAGGTAATTATGCGTTCAACCTCAGGTGGCTGTTGAAGGTTAAGCCCTATTCGGACAGGATAAGTTTTCAGGACAATGTAAATTAATTGTTATCACAGGACGTCTGTAATGTTAATGCTGAATCTGACGGGATAAAGTATCTCCGTAATCAGTAGGTTATCTAGAAATGCAGAGATGGGAGTGTCTACTCCATTTTGTCATCACACCAAAAATATGCCATGCATCCCATCTTCACTGCAAACTGATTGCTTATAGTTCTGGCAGAAAAGCGCTGGCGGGGAGCAATTGAGAAAGATGCAGGCGCTCAAAAATAAATAAACAAATAATACGTGTCATGAACGTCTCACAACTTTTGAGTGTCTCGCAACTTTGTCTAAATTAGTCATTAGGAGCCAGAACATGTGTTCTGGTTTATATTAGCCTATAGATTTTGTTATATAGAAAAAAAGAGAGAAGTGATTTTAGTAATTATTTTCTATTGGGACAACGTTGTTGTAGGGGTGTTCCCATGCAAACCATTGCATTACGGTTTGTCATAGGCTGTCTCTTGTGCGTATTTGATTTTTTTTTTAAATCCCACCCACTTTTGCTCTGACCCACCCGAAATTAATTCCTGGCTATGCCACTGTGTTCAACATGAACTAAATATATTTTGCAACTGCAAAATCCAGTCCTATTCGGCGAATTAATTAAATCATTTCAAATTATCTGATAGCCTCATTCATTCAATCATGGTTCGCTTTGCCACGCGCATATCCCTGTGCGTATGTAGGCTTTCCAAGTTTGAAGTTTGATGCTGTTATGTTGCTGTTATTTCATTGCTTATTTTCATTGTTAGTTGCCTATTCCTTTTGGGCGGTAACACAAAAGTAGTGTATTGCGTCACCTTGTCTGTAAAGTATCGAGTAGGCCTATTGTATCTCCATTACTATTTCAAACGGTAACGAGTAACGAGTATCCTTGGTTACCTTGAAAACAGGAAGCAGCCACCATTAAAGCCCTTTGATTGGATGGCAGCAATGAGCGGGGGGGGGGGGGGGGGGAGTCATTTTGGATCACAGCACTCTCTGGGGAATGTCCAATATTTGTTTTGTCCATTATAAAGCATATACATTTGCTCCTTCTGATGGCTTAAGATAAAAAACATTGATATCACAGTGTTACATACACCTAAATATGTTGCCTAATCATTCACTCTTCTACCTCAATAAAACATCACTTTTCCCTGTACTCTACAGTATGTATACCTTTGTATACCAAAAATACTTACATATCGGGAAAGGGACACTCCCCTCCCTAATGCGTTTTCTATAGAGCTTGCATAATACCAGACCGTTAAAACGAAAACTGTGTTTACACTGGGCTGTAGTAAATTGTTCAAAGCACCAAAAAATACATGGCATATACCGTTGCTAAGGTTATAATGTACTCTATTGGATAAAAAAGCCGGCAATTAAACCAGAATGAACTGTAATGAATGAGACAGGCTTACAGGGCATGGGGGTATTACGAATCGACGTTTCAGATAGTGTAATAGCGGTATAAATTGTTGTATATTTCTCAAACCGATTGTACCAGACAATAAATGACCACTGAATTTTGAAAGGAACATCTTCATGTGTAAAACCAATAGTAGGATTGTATATTTATTTCATATTTAGTAGCATATATTGCTAGTAGAATACATGGTAGAATGAGACAGTACTTTCAAAGTTTATTTAGTATTTGAGTGAGCAGGGCTTTTCACAGCTTTTCTGGCATACGATCAGGCTATTGTTGGGTTTATCTTGTTGCTATGACGTTATTCTAATTTTATATGATGAATAAATATTTTTTAACTCAAAAATAGACGCTATTGTCCACTAAGCCACGCATGGGTAGGTATAGACTAGGTGGGGGTTGCTTGTTAAATGGACTTGCTACGGGGAAATAGTTTATGTTTATGATTTCCACTAATAGTTTGGCTGCAGTAGCAGCGATTGTCTCAGTTGAGCAAAGAGGTCCCGCCGGCATCACCTTCTACGCAAAGGAGTTAATATTTGGTCACATATCCTTTACATGCCATGACTTCCGGATGTCTGTGACCCAACAACATCAAAAGACTCTTGATATCTAATTTTCTGGTACTCTTACAAGCGATACTATAAATGGAACATATGGTTGGCTAAATGGCTCTCAAGTCATCAAGGGTCTGACGTATCATACAAGCCTTAAACCATCACTCTGCTGCCAGAAATACAGTAGATATGGATGGATAACTTGAAAGGTTTCTTCTCCTGACTTAATTTTCCATAGAGTTCAATAAGAAAATTTGTCAGGAGAAACAACCCTTAAAGTGATCCATCCATATCTCCTGCATATCTTGCAGCAGAGTGATGTATTAAGGCTCGTTTGATACCTCAGACCCTTGATGACTTACAGCCATTTTAGCAACCATGTATTCCATACTGTTCCAGCATAATTTACAGCTAGATCTAGTCCCACCCCTCAATTCCCATAGGGATCCATTCAAATGCAGAGACATTATAGTATCGCTTGTAAGAGTGGTGGTGTAGTGGTTAGGATTCGGCGCTCTTACCGCCGCGGCCCGGGTTCGATTCCTGGTCAGGGAACCAAATATGCGGAGGGAAGTCCTTTACTCTCTCCTCATTAGGTTCAATTTGAGATGGGTTTTTGAGTTGAAGAATTCTCAAGATAAAGATGAAGGAAATAGCAGAGTCTTCTATTAAATTTAATCTTTTATTAAACGTTTAAACGTTGATTCAACGTGGGAAAACCTTAAACCTACGCAGAGGATTCGGAATTCCCTGAACAAAAACAAACATTAGCTCATATAATATCATAACTCCTCCTTTATGTTAATAATACACCAATAATATGTGGTAACACCCTTTCATAATATCTTATTTTATCCAATAACAAATTAGGCAAAAAATAAATATGTTATATGACCTGTTCTTACCCTATGCGCTTGCGGGAACTCTTGATCTATCAAATAAAATTGTTTGTGACCTTTCCTCCTGTGCCTTTTAATCAGACCATGAAATTTTCCTTACTTTCCCTTATTTTTTATTCTTCTCCCACCTGTTCGGTCAGCATGATCTATCTTATCAGCTTAGTTATGGAACACAGGAGGAAAACATTCCTGTTTTGACTGGTGTGCTAGATGCCCTCGTCCTTGCTGACAGAGAACTATCCTGCATCCTCTCGCCACCCCCGGTGGGTTGTTTCATGACCTCCAACAGTTCTTTTACCTCAAAAATGTTTTTTATACGGTTTCCCCCTACAGGGAGAAACCCTCGTCTTGCACATATTCCCCAAAATGTGTACTATATACCCCACAAGCATACACTGAGTCACAGTAGATAATAATGGTTTGTCCTGTACCCCTTCTACAGGCTCTTGCTAGGGCTACCAGTTCTGCTTGTTAGGCACTTGTCCCTGGGCTTAGAGCTGATTCTTCGATCGTTTGATATGTCCATGGCCCTTCTTGTCGTACTACAGCATATCCGGCTCTCCTTTTTCCTGTGCGGGGATCAATGGATGAAGAACCGTCCACAAAGAACACGTGGTCCGGAGCCATCAGTGGTTCTTGGTGTAGGTCTTCTCTTGCTCTTGCTTCTGCTTCCACCACTCTTTCACATTCATGTGGTTGGCCTTCTTCTGGTGTCATCATTAATTCCGCTGGGTTCACAGCTTTGCATCTGATAATGGTCAATCCTGGCTGTGTGAGTAGGATCTCATATCCTGATACTCTCCGATGAGTTAGGGACGATTTCCCTCTACTGAGTAGTGCTTCTACTGCATGTGACACATACAGGGTAACTTCATGCCCTGCCGTTATTGGCGTTGCCTTCTCTACTGCAAAGGCGGCTGCTGCCAGTCCTTTCTCACATGTATGGAGTCCTCTTTCTACGGTATCTAGTCTCGTACTGTAATAGGCAATGGGTTTGTATCTTTCTTGCTCTTTTTGGGTCAGTACTGCTGTGACAAACCCCCCCTTTTCTGCACAGAACAGGTGGAACTGTTTGTTGTATTCTGGGAGTCCCAGAGTTGGAGCTGTTTGTAATGCTTGTTTAAGTCCAGTGAAAGCTGATTCTGTCCCTGGGAGCCATTCAATTTGGTGTCTTCCTGCTTTATTTAGGCACAAATCTCTTAGTGAACGTGCCATTTCCGCATAGTCACAAATCCACTGCCTACAGTACCCCGTCATTCCTAGGAATCTCTGCATTACTTTCACCGTTCTCGGTCTGGGCACCTTCGTAATTGCTTCAATTCGTTCTGCTGAAATACTTTTGCTCCCTTTCTTAAGAGTATGACCCAGGTATTGCACTTGTTCTTGACAAAACTGTAACTTTGACTTGGATACTTTGTGGCCTTTTAGTGTTAGTTCTTGTAGTCGTTTCTTACTGTCTTCTTTGCATGCAGTCATATTTGGGCTGCATTGGAGAAGGTCGTCCACGTACTGGATGAGAGTGGGGGGCTGTGGTGCAAAGTCCGCTAGGTCATTTCTGACCATTTGATTGAATAGGCTAGGGGATTCTACATATCCTTGAGGCAGTCTCTGATAAGTGTACTGTTGCCCCCTGTATGTGAATGCAAACAAATACTGTGACTCAGGGTGCACTGGAATTGAGAAAAACGCTGAACATAGGTAGATAACTGTGTAGTGGGTTGTATCACTTGGGATGTTAGTTAATATGGTTGAGGGATCGGGTACAATTGGGTAGTCTGCAATTTCTTGGCTATTGAGTGGTCTGAGGTCTTGTACCATCCTCCATTTTCCTCCCGCTTTCTTAACCGGTAAGATTGGTGTGTTGCATGGGCTGGTTGTAGGGTATATCACCCCAGCTTTCAGAAGGTCTTGTATAGTGGTGCTAATTCCTTCTTCTGCGTCTTTGTTCAGGGGGTATTGACGGACTCGGGGTCCCATCATGCCTGGTTTCAATTGTATTTTCACCTGTCCAGCTGAACACATGAGGCCAATGTCGTGGCCCCCTTCTGCCCAGAGTTCTTTTGGAACATCCTGTAGGTACTCCTCTTGTTCTTCTGTGAGCGTCATCATTGCTTCCACTTCCAGTGTGTGTTTCTCCATGCGTACTGGAGTCTTTAGGTCCAATGATAAGAACCAATCTGTGGGGCAGACACCATTCAACAATCCGTGTATGTTAGTAGGGAGATACTGCTGCTGCATCATTCTTTTTACCATTGGTCCAATGTCTTTTGCTTCAAATCCTGGGTTGACACCCAACGTTACATGGGGAGCTGCTGTGTCCGCCATCATGTACCATTGCTCTGTTGGTAAGTTCTTCTCCCCCAGAGCTATCATAGCCCCGACCCCTTCTTTTCAGATGTAGATGCCTCTTGCATGTATCACACCCTGTTTCCCGTCTATCTCCTTGAAGTCCTGCGTGTACTCTTCATCTTCTTTCTCCTTTTCGGCTATCTGGAGAAGTAACAGTTTCTTCTTTAGAGATTTATTCTGTCCTTCTGAGGTCTTCATATTTTCCCTGTGCAGCTTCATGTGGTGGACAAGATGGGCTCTTTGCTTTAATTCTTGAACTTGTTGCTGCGAGTACCCTCCTTCATGCAGGAATGCTTGTTTTTTTGCCCTTTTCACCTCCTTTAGGGTTTGTTTCAGCATTTCCTTTGTCACTTTCTTTTTCTTCCTTGTTGTACTGTCATCTGATTCTTCACTATCAGAGGAGCTTGATTCATCTCTGGGAAGGGCAGTTGACCTTAGTTTCACTTTCCATTTCATGTCATATTCTCCTCTCCTTGGGTCTCTTCCAGCTCTTCTTGATTCTCCTTTCGGTTTCGTTTCTTCTTCTCACATTTCTTCTTCATTTCTTCTTCTCACATCTCACATTCTCACACCTTCTCACTTCTCACATTCTCACACCTTCTTCTCACTTCTTACCTCCCTCTGCTTCTTCCATTGCCTGTTGATATCCGGTGGCACATCCTAGCTTGCTGCTCCTTTCAGATTCACGTGCCCCCAACGACTTGACTGTTTCTTTCTTGCAACTTGTCATTCCCTGATTCTCTGGCCCGCCATGAGGTGTGTGGAGGCGTGGGCATGGTGTGCTATTTGTGCTATTTGCGGGATTTCCCTCGTTTCCTCGGCTGTCACTCTGGCCTGTCTCTGATTCTTCTTCCTCTGGGCATGCTGCTGTAACTTTTGATCTTATTAAAACTTAAAAAGGTCCAAATTACCTTCTACTTCCAGGGCGGCTTTCACTTTCACCAACTCTGGCCTCATCCTCACAGTAGTCTCAGGCCCCTGGCTCAAATCTTCTTCTTCCCCAGTGCTGTTCAATAGGGGATACAGGCCTGTAGCTCCATTCGCCGGTCGCCATCCTTCTGGTGGTCTCTCTGATGCCGCTGGCTGGGGGTTCACTTTCGGCTGGTGCCCCTCCTTCCTCTCCACAGTCGCTCTCTGTCTGAAAGACTCATTTTTCCATTGATTTAGATGTGCTCTGTAAGTTCGCAACTTTCCTTTCCGGCTCTTACTCTCCTTACTACACAAAAGTGGTTCCACTGATTGCAGGTATTGAAGCCCAAAAGTGCCTTCCTTAGGCCATACCAAGGGACCACCTCTTGTCCACTTTTCCCATTTTTTCATGGTCTTCTCTTTAAAGTCTCGCCCTTCTGCGTTTTCATGGTCTTACTTGTCCTTCCACCCATGTTTCTTTTCTTTTTTTTTTAATTAAAAAATTTAAAAAATAAAATTAAAATAAAAACAATTAATTTATTCTTAATTAATTTATAATTCAGGGGACCACTCTGTTCTTGGTAGCCACGCCTTTACCTTTAATCCTGTTAGTTCCCACTTAGTGACTGTGACTCGCGTGGCTCCTCCCCCTGAATGCCCCTGCTCAACTTCCCCTTCTACCTCTTCAGTTCTCAATTCCCTCACTGGGGTACACTCCAGCCAAACGGCTCCGTCTGCCCACCAGTCTAAACATATTTCAAATGTTTCTCCTGTTTCTATGGCCTTGGGCATATCAATCCCTGAATGGCACCACAGAGATTTCACTCCATATAACTGTTCTCGTGTTAATTATTCTCCCATTGTATCTTTTCCCACAATAACATACACAATAACATACACATAATATTTCCACTTTTCTAGTGGAGTACTATCTATCTAAGTAAAACCCTGTTATTTACATAATTTCCTTCAGCATTATATACAGCATCCAAAATACAACAAATTCCCATATAATGTTAGCATACCTTATCTTTTTTCTATTGTTCTCCTGTTACAGTATTGTTTAATCGATTATGTTCAGTTTGATTGTACAACCCGTGCATAAAGGCTAACCAGCCCAAACTTATTGTAAAATACAATAATAGCACAACCCAAAGAACTATCAAACCTTGAGGTACACTTCTTGGAGGCGGTATTTGTTCTAATTTGATTAATTGAGATATATGTATATACATATAGTACTATTTACAAAAAATTATAACAAAAATTATAGTATTATTAACAATAGTAAATTATTTGGCCACACAACATCATTTTTTATTTTTTTTATTTTTTATTTTTTTCACAACACTGCTTCCCTAACTGTCCCTACCGTAATATAGCAGTGGCAGTATCTTTCGACTGCTTCACTCTATCACCGTTTGTGGCGGACTGTTTGAAGGGAAAGGCGTCGCTTTTACACACAACCTCTACGCGACCCACAACCCGGAATTTCTCATTATTTCAGAGATTTTGGTTAGCTAACTTGGAGCCCTATTCCTATGTGTTGTCATAAATCACAAAATCACAATCAGAGCTCAGACTTTTTCAAAAATCACAATCAGAGCTCAAACTTTTTCAAAAATCACAAAATCACACTCAGAGCTCAAACTTTTTCAAAAATCACAAAATCACACTCAGAGCTCAAACTTTTTCAAAAATCACACTTTTTTTCAACACTCAACACTCCTGCTTATTTCACTTCATCACAATAATTTTTCTACCTATTTATCCTATCCTATTTATTAAATTATTAAATTATTATTATTATTGTTATTTTTCTCCACTCACCCACTGGAGCCCCGTCACCGGTGGAAGACTACACTTGGGGCCAACGGAGTGCGGGTAATTCCTCTCTGCAGACTTTTTATGAAAAAGGTGTCTGCTTACCTCTCACTATTGACCAGTCTCTAACTTGAAGATAAAACACCGCACGCCGTTGGTTCCCTCCTGCGATCCTCTCCGGGATCTTGGAGTCCTGGCTGGCTTGCCAAATATGTGGAGGGAAGTCCTTTACTCTCTCCTCATTAGGTTCAATTTGAGATGGGTTTTTGAGTTGAAGAATTCTCAAGATAAAGATGAAGGAAATAGCAGAGTCTGTCATGGTTTATGACCCTTTTTCCCTTGCGGTTGTGTTCGTGGGCGCTGCTCCGTTGGTGGAGTTTTGGCTCCGTCCCTTCTTTTCACAGAGTAAGTTAATCAGCGTTCACAACTGGGATGTAATGCCGGTGAGCTATTTAAGCCCATGTTCCCTTTGTTCTGGGCTTCGATATTAATTGTTCATTGTGATTGTTTGATTGTTTGTTCTGTGGTGTATTTTCTGGTATTAGTTGTGCTGTTTTGTGTGCGGTTTATTTTGCCCTTTTAAAGTTTTAATCATATGATTAGATCTAGGTTTTTAAGGAGACCGTTTTGCTCCGTTGTGCTTTTATTGGAGTTTTGCGGCACTGGCCTTTGTGCTTTGAGCTTTCAGGTTCAATTCCTGTTTTGTGTGCTTATTTCAGTCTCCGCTTTCTGGTCTGTCCGTTGTCGTTTTGCCTAGATCTATTGCCTTTTACTAAGAGACAGGGCGTTTGTATCATACTGACTTTAGGGTTTTATTTATTCTTAGAGGCAGGCCGGTTATTTTCGATTAAGTTTGCGTTGGTCTTTAGTTACAGCTGTTCTGTTTCGTCCTTTTCACCTGCGGGACGATTTTGTTCGGAACTGTGTTTGATTGCGCGTTTATGAAAGTAACCATGGAACGTTATCTCTGTTCCTCCGCCTCGTTGCATTTCCCGTTATTGAGAGGCAGTGCGTGCTATTGTCTATTAAGGTTGCATTGGTCTTTTGTTGCAGCTGTCCTGTTCGCCCTTTGTACCTGTGGGACGATTTTGTTCAGAACTGTAGTTCTGTTCGTTCTCCGGGTGAGTCTCTCCTTATATGGAGCTTGGGTGATGTTGTGGACATGTGTGTGCGAGATTGCGCGCTTCTGAAAATAGTCTTAGAACGTTAGCTCTGTTCTTTTCGCCTCGTTACATTTCCCATTATTGAGAGGCTAGGGTGTTTATTTTCTACCAAGCTTCTGTTAGTCTTTGCTAGTAAAGTTATGGGACGACGGTGCTCCGTCGGCTCGCCTGTAAAATGTTTCTCTCTTCTGGGAGATCGGGCGTTTACCCCTTTATGTTTCTGCATTTGACTGCGAGCCTATGAAACTAGCCATGGAACGTTATCTCTGTTCCTTCGCCTTCTCGTTACATTCCTCTTTACCAAGAGGCACGGCTTTTAGTCTCTATCAAGCTCGTGTTGGTCTTTTGGCCGGTGATGTCCGGTGCAGCTGTCCTGTTCGTCCTTTTCGCCTGCGGGACGATTTTGTTCGGAACTGTAGTTCTGTTCGTTCTCCGGGTGTGTCCCTCCTTATATGGAGCTTCTACGATGCTATGGACATGTTTGCGTTTTACTGCGAGCCCTCGATAGTAGCCTTGGAACTTTAGATCCCCGTTCCTTTCGCCTCTTGGTATACTAATTCCTATTCGTTTTCAGTGTTTGTTGGTTGTGTGTGTTTTGTGTGTACCTTTTATGCTACTCGCCTCACAGCAAAAATTGGAGAGTTGAAATTTCGGGGTTAAACATTTCTGAGTTGATTTCCACTCTCAGTGTAATTTCAACATTTTCTGATTTAAATGGTGCTCCGTGTTGGGGTAATTTGAAAGAGTTGATCACATCAGTGTTATCCAACTCTCTACAGAGACATAATCCATGCATTTTAACTCTACAGAGATGTAATTAAGCTCCGCCCATTCATTTCACTCACTCACTGATTTCATTTCACTTGTTCGGTTGGAGACAGACATTTACCTAGAGCTACTCATGCAGTTATACAAGGTAAGTGCAATTAAGTCAGACTTACTGAAACAATTATAAATTGATGCTGTGAACTGCAGTATGTAGCCTACAATGAAACATCTACAGAGAATGCAAGTTATGCTTTGCCATGCTGAAGAGCAAATTTGTGATTAACGTTAGATAGCTAACGTTAGCTAATGTACCAGTCTATGCTAGCTAGCTAACCATCTCCAACTTTATCAATGACAATTTAACAACAATTCACATGCAGGCTCAAAACAATGAAAAGCAAAGCTTTATTTTTTTTTTTTTAACTGTATAAAATCTTGTTTGAGGCGGGAGCTAACAGTCTTTTTTTTTTCTTCACCACTTTCAGCGGTTGAGCATCAATTAAGGTGCCGCAAAACGCTTGCAGACACGTTTGTGTCTAGTTGCCTGTGTGACTGGGACTTTGCTTTATTTTTTTTACTGTTCTTCCTTTAGTTTAATTGTCAATTTACTTTGTCAAACTTTCTTGCATGTCTCAGTAAAATGCTGGTCCAGGTGAAATCCAGCCAACAGCAGAAGTATGTCAAGTTGGATGAGGTTGAAGAAGGATGGTTTGACTTTCTGCAATTCCATGAAAAAGGTTAGTTTGGCTTAGGAAAAAGTTTTAAATACACCCGTATTCTCAGCCCGACGGACCTGGTACCAGGTCCAGTAGAACCTGTCCATAAATAACTGCCAGTAAAAAGTTCATAAAATGCTGTGGTGGTCTTTTTTTCTCTCGAATGTTTCTAAAAAGACGAGGCTTTCCCGACGGACGCACGACAGTAGATGTCGTACGAACACATTGGGTATGGTTCAATTCATTTTCACCTTTTTATTACTTTCCATTATCTTAATCCTTGTTAGTTATAGGTATTTTCCTCTCCAAATGGCATAAGTGTCATACAATTATACAATTGTACAAAGCATTATCGAGTAATCCGGTTTTGAATAACGCAATGACATTTATTTCCGTTCGGAACTAAGCACATATTTTTTTCTAATTGCTAAGTAAGTGGTTCCCAACCTCAGTCCTGGGGGCCCACTGTGTATGCTGGTTTTCGTTCCAACCACAATCGCAATCCAAGAATTTTAACAAGCTGTACTTGCCATGTTTAGAGGGATTATTTACCCACTTAAGCCACATTATGTCAGAAATAGCTATGCATACCATGGAGAAAAATATTCTCATTCATATTGTGCTATATTGCAAACAATTACATATGAATAACTGATCCAAAGAAATTAAAGACTGAGGTTAATCAACAGGTTCCTAATTGGTAAAAGTGTGGACACCTGGCCATGAAAACTAACCATTTGGTAGATAAGGCAGGTAATATTCAAATGAAAGACTGAGGTGAATCGATAGGCTTCTAATTAGGTTGATGAACGCAGGAGTTCTTTCATAATTTTTCCTGTCAACTTATTAACCCATTAACACAATGCAGGTTTGGCTCATTATCATTTTCTTAGTACTTGAACAGTGAGCAGTCATTCGCTGTGAGACAAACAGTGCTGACTTCAAAAGCACATTCAGTTTTGTCTTACTATCTTTTCCAGTCATTGAGAGATTTTGCCTGCCACCTGATGCACCAGTTACATACAAGGATGCAACAGGGACAGAAGTTGATGCAGAAATATTCAGCGACCTCGTTGGACAAGGAAATGTGATGTTGACAGTTTTCTCAAATGACAGTGAGATATACAGATGCAGCCACCTTGAATAGCTGGCAGATCCTTGGCAGGTTAAACAAAGATAACACAGAAACTTAACTTATCTTAACTTAAACAATTCAGCCTCTTAATAAACAATATAGATGTCCTTAATTTCTCTAAAGCAATGTCCCTCATGGTGTAACAAAGTTCAGTTCAGCCAACTAGCAGTCGGCTGAGAGCGGCAATTCAAGGTGGCTGTCAATTTTGAGGCACATATAATCAAGCACTCACACCCTACAGAATAAAATTATTTACTTTTTTTTTCTACTCCTTTAGAATTTACTGATTTAGAGATATCTGACTCAAGCTTCAACTCCACTGCATCAACTGTGAACCTAGATGAGGTCCCTAGAAAGAGACAAAGAATTGAGCATACATGTGATGCAGTGTCTGCTAAACAGGTTGTAACAAAGTTTGATTCTTGAGTTTTGTCACTCGGAGTCTTTAAAAAAAGTTATTTATAAGCATGTAGTGCATTGTCATGTTTTTGTGTTTTATTAGTTGATTGAAGCTGTGCTAAGTGGCAAGTCCGGTGGTGAAGAAATACTACAGGAATATCAAACAACAGCAACCCTAACAGATGCCACAAGAAGACAAATGGTTAATATACTGGTGGCTCACATGGTTGATAATCATGGGTATGTGTTTCATATTCTTTTTATTTGTGCCAAATAACTGCATGGCCATTGCATAAATTTAGATTACTAATTTAATATCTCCTCTCAGGCTCCTCCCACTAAAGCAATCAGAGAAGAGTATGCTCTTGGGATAGTGATGCTGTTCCCTTCCCTCAAGGATCCATATTCCAAGAAAGGCTATGTAATAGTCATTATCACTTGCATGACACTCATGTCATACTTGCATGTTGTGACATAAAGCTGTGTGCATGACATTGACATTTAAATTCTTTGAGATTTCTTATGAGCCGCATATGACAACTCATTTAATATTTTTCATTCAGGAACACTTCTATGATGCTGCAAGCAGCACAGGATACATTTCTTGGCGTCTGAAAACGGTCTAAAGGAAGGCTCGTCAGGGATCTGCACTGCCACCAAATGGCTCTACTGACCTTTCTCCAGGAGGTAGGGCTGGGCAATATATCAATATTATATCGATATTATGATAGGAGACTAGATATCGTCTTAGATTGGATATAAAAGTAATATGGTGATATGGCATAATTGTCTTTCTGGTTTAAAAGGCTGCATTACAGTAAAGTGATGTAATTACCAGACTGTTCTAGCTGTTCTATTTGCCTTTACCAACTTAGTCATTATATCCATATTACTTATTATTTATCAAATCTCATTGTGTAAATATTTTGTGAAGGCACCAATAGTCTTCCCTACAGTATTGTTGCAATATCGATATTGAGGTATTTGGTCAAAAATATTGTGATATTTGATTTTGTCCCATCTCCCAACCCAACCAGGAGGCCCAGATTTCCAAAGGACTGTTAATGTTGAAAGGCAGCTTGATGGGGATGCTTGCCAAGAGGCCATGTCTTTGCTGAACCATACCACAGACAATCAACCACAACTGATTTTCCAGAAGATGAGGGGGACCTTTCAGCACCGTCAGAACCTTGTTAATGACCCAGGCAGAAGTGTTGATATCTTCTCCACCTTCCCAAGATTCCTGGATACAAAAGGATTGGTAAGTTTGGAATTAGATGTTTAGAAATGCTTGAAATTTGAAAGTATTTCATGTAGTAGTAGTTTAATATATTCTTTCTTAAAGGTGGATCAAGACTTCACTCTTCTATTTGGTGATGAGACATCTTCCAATCTGCTTCAGAAATGGGATGTGTACTTCAAGCCAAATGTCATAAAAGAGGCTAAGCGGCTCACTCAAACACCAGAGTTGCGTCGCTTGGTGCAGTCTGCAGAAAGTCCCACAGGAAGTGATCTTAATGAGCCAACAAGTGAGTTGTTTGTTTTGCTTGTTTTAAAGCCTTTGCTATATGCAGTTTCAGTTGCTTCATTCATTATTTTCATGACTATATGATTAAAATGAGGAAACAAGGGCACCTGTGTTTTTTATATTTAATTTATTCTGTGTGTCTCTGAAAGTTGATCAGATTTTTTGGGATAAATATGAAAAACAGATGGATGACTGTTTAAAACTCTCATAATGACTCCCTGTTCTCTCTTTTCTCCCTGTTCTTGGGACTCTTTGTCCTCAGCCTATGACCAAGAAATGGCCTCCCTCTTGTTGCTGTTACATCTCCTTCCACCACCACCTGGGGGACCAAAGTCTCCAGAAATCAGTGCAAGTGATGCTGTTGAGAGACTTGTAGTCTTTCATAAGGTAATTATATCAGTGTTTCCTCTAATTTTTATGGCAGTGGTGGCAGGGGGTAATTTTTAGTCTTTGTTCCACATCCATCCCTGTTGGGTGGGTTTGGCGTCCTCATTTTTCAACCGAGAGACTGCGAGGGAGTGTGTTCGACTCCCGAGTTTTTACTTTCGGTTTTAACCCAAACCGTAACCCTAACCTTAACCAAGTTACTTTATTTATTTTGTTTTTAAACGGTGGAGGAACGTGTCCATTTCTGACGAGAGAGGTTACCTTTTCGGTAGGTATAACCCAAATAGCCGCATATTGACGCGGTGATAATGAGAACATGTTGCAATGTTCTTACTGTGGTTGTCC
Organism: Synaphobranchus kaupii; assembly: GCA_029718625.1. NCBI lineage: Eukaryota > Metazoa > Chordata > Actinopteri > Anguilliformes > Synaphobranchidae > Synaphobranchus > Synaphobranchus kaupii. Next base: position 8,763,674 of record CM056386.1, on the reverse strand, counting down.
ACCACTCCTGAATGAGTGTAGAGGAAACACTGTCTTAGCCACATGTGTAAATGACGGTTGTTGAAAGTGGATGAAATTGAAATTAAGTCTTCATAAGCAATCCCATCTTGCACTGGCCAGTGAGAAGATGTTTGAATAATCACTTTAATGTAGTTTTCTCTGTGGCTGCACATTATTGTGCCTGTTGTTTAATGTTCAGTTATCTCAACCCTAGTCATGTTGCAGTTTGGAGGAGCATCTTCGCAACCACAAGGGTCGGCAGCTATACCTCCTCGCAGTTGGGCGTCAGAAGAGCAAGATTGACAGCTTCTACATCGCCATGGATAAGCATCTCATCCCATGCCAGGCAAACCGCTCCCTCGGGGCATTTGATGAACTTTTCAAAGCACATTTTGTGTTTAATTTGTCTTACGATGTTGCACTTGTGAATTTTTACACATTCCTGCAGACAACACTGTACAACATTGATGTGGGGAAAATGAAGGAGTCACCAAGAGTGAGAGACTTGAGAGCCAGACTGCTTAACCAGCCACTATCACTCACATACATCGAGTAAGAGGCTAAAACAATGCTGACCTGTTTCATGTGTCAGAAAGTGTATCCCAGCAGTCAGCAGTTGATTTCACATTTAAGAGTTGAGCATGGTTACTATCCTGGACCCAAGTTCAAATTGTTTTGTGCTCAGCAAGGCTGTAGACATCAGTTCCTAACATATGCAGGTTTTCGGAAGCACCTTAATAGTGTTCATAGCAATGTTCAGCAAATTGTTCAAACTTCAACTGCTGCGTGTTCCTCTAATCAGCCTGTTGCTACTTCATCTCAGGCACTTGCTTTGGATGACTAATTTAATCCCCAAAATCAATGTACCTCTTCCAGTGTTTCTTCTGAGAGCAATGATTCAGGACTTGCTAAAGATCCAACCAAAGAAATGTGTGCATCCATCGTGGCCAAATTACAGGGGAGTGTGATTTCCAACAGTTTGGTATCCTCAATTGTAGGAGATTTGGAGGAACTAACAAGTGAGCTTCGCTCACAAGCAAAGCATACCATTATTTCTGCTTTACCTAGAACTGACCCCAACATATCTGTGATCAATGAATCTTTTGAAAAAATTGAAAACCCGTTCACAAATCTGAATACAGAATGGAAACGAAATAAATACTTCAACCAAACTTCGAACCAGTAGAAATAACACTGGGAGTGAGATATGACAACAGGCGAAATCAGAAATCCGGTACTTATGATCAAGTACCTGTGAAGGATACTTTAATATATGTGCCAATTTTAGAAACATTGAAGTTCATGTGCAGAAATCCAGACATTTGTGTTTTACTAAAGAAAGAGTGTAGATCAGAGCCTGACACTTATAGTGACTTTTTTGACGGTAGTTATTTTAAAACCCACCCTTTGTTCACAGCAAAAAGACATGCATTACAAATTCAACTATACTATGATGATTTTGAAACAGCCAATCCCCTTGGTTCCAAACGAGGAATTCATAAATTGGGCTGTCTTTATTTTATTGTAAGAAACTTGCCCCCAAAATTTAATTCGGTTTTGAAGAACATTCATTTGGTATCACTTTTTCACACACAAGATCTGCACAAGTATGGGTTTGATGTCATACTGGAGCCGTTGATAAATAATATGAAAAAACTGGAAAGCCAAGGGCTAAGTCTTCCATTTTCTGATGAGCAGGTATATGGTACAATCTCACAGATCACTGGAGATAATCTAGGGATGCACACAATTCTTGGATTTAATGAGTCATTCAGTAGCTGTCATTTCTGTCGCCTCTGTTTGAGAAGAATGATACTCAAACTGTATACAGTGAGGATGATCCTAAGGTGATCCTTCGTGGAAAAGATATGTTTGAAATGCATTGCCAGTCTCTCCAAGAAAACCCACAATTGAAGTCAATATATGGTTTGAAAAAGAAATCTACACTTAATTCATTGAAGTATTTCCATGTTTGTAATAACTATTCATTTGATATAATGCATGATCTTCTTGAGGGTGTGACTCAGTATGAGATCAAATTGCTTTTTGAATATCTCACGCAACACTATCTCAGAACAGGACTTGCTTTCCAGGATTTATAGTTTTGATTATGGATTTTTAGAACGAAAAAACCGCCCCACAAAGATTATTTTGGAGAGTGCTGGCAATGGCATTGGTTTGAATTCTATTCAGACATTGTGTCTTGTAAAAAACATCCCAATGTTGTTTGGTGACATTATTCCTGCAGGAAACAATAACTGGAATTTGTTACTTTTGTTACTTCAAATTATGAACATAGTTTTTTCACCTTCTCTCACTCTAGGTATGACAGTATATTTAAAGCATTTGATTGTTGACCACCACAAACTGTTTAAGCACTTGTATCCACACAGAAACTTGATACCTAAGCATCATTTTATGATCCATTACCCATCTTCTATAAGGAAAATTGGCCCATTATTACATATGTGGTGCATGAGGTTTGAAGCGAAACACAAGCTGTTTAAAGATTCTTTTAAAAATTTCAAAAACATAACCAAATCACTTGCTAAAAAGCATCAGATGGCCATTGCTTATCACTGGGAAACATTCAACCTCAAACAAAATGAGTATGGGCCAATTAAATCTTTTTCCCTCAGAGATGAGAATGTCTGCTATTCACAGAGAGGTTTGATGACCATTTTCATGCGTTCAGAGTATCACAAAGTGAGGAAAGGTCTATAATAAAAATGTCTGAGCTTAGATTTCATATCCCGTTTGATATTCAAAGCTCATACAATGTTTCAGATGAAAGTTTGTACATTATACCTTCATTCACAATGTTTTAAATTCAACTGTATTCGACTGCAACTGGGAGAAGCCAAAAATAAATTATTTTTGAAAATGATCTTGTTTATTGGAATTCATTCTAATGAGTATAATTAAATGTATATAAATATATATAACTAATTAAAAAATAGCTTGACACTTTAGGGAGTGAAATTAACACTACCCAAATAGTAAAGAAAATTAAAAATAACTCAGAGCAGTGTTAATTGTCTAATCCCTTAGTGTTACTTTAACTCTGTTTTGTGAGTTAAAGGGGAACTCTGGCATAGTGTAAAATGGTTAACTATTTTGAGAGAGTTACTTTAACTCTGGAGAGTGTGGAGCTATATAAACCCACAAAAAGTGTTGAAATTGACTCTGTGGGAGTTCATTCAACTCAGGCCTTTTTGCTGTGCTGTTCTTATGCGTCTCGTTGCTGAGACAGGGCGTTTGTTGTTTCTGGCTCTTTCCTCTGTCACTTTGCTCTTAGAAGTATGGAACCTTGTGCTCTGTTCCATTGGCCTTATTTGGTTTTCTTGCTGAAAACCTGGCGTTTGCGCTTCTACTCATTAGTGTGTGACAGTGAGCCGGTTTGTAGTTTTGGTACGTGTGTTCTTGTCTTGTCTCCTCCCTTAACTGCGGGGTTTCCCGCCTTAGTGGGAACTCCTCCTTTACGTTACTAATACACCAATAATATGTGGTAACACCCTTTCATAATATCTTATTTTATCCAATAACAAATTAGGCAAAAAATATGTTATATGACCTGTTCTTACCCTATGCGCTTGGGGGCACTCTTGATCTATCAAATAAAATTGTTTGTGACCTTTCCTCCTGTGCCTTTTAATCAGACCATGAAAGTTTCCTTAATTTCCCTTATTTTTTATTCTTCTCCCACCTGTTCAGTCAGCATGATCTATCTTATCAGCTTAGTTATGGAACACAGGAGGAAAACATTCCTGTTTTGACTGGTGTGCTAGATGCCCTCGTCCTTGCTGACAGAGAACTATCCTGCATCCTCTCGCCACCCCCCATCTCAGTACTTTTCCACTAGATCTTGACTGTATTATTTAATTATTTATATAAAAGCTTGTTTATGAGGCTTTCTTGGGCCTACAGAACAGTTTCACAAAACAGCTTACTTCCACAAGTGCCAGAAAATAAGATATCAAGGGCCCTATCTTGGCGATCTTGGCGCTTACTCTAAGCGCACGGCGCTAAGTCCATTTAGGGCGTGTCCAAGTCTACTTTTGCTATTTTAACGGCGTGTTTTTTGGGCGCTAAGCACGGCGCAAGGTGCAACTGGGCTGAACCTAGTCTCTTCATTAATTATAGGTGTGTCTTGGGCGTGACATGCAATAAACCAATCTTTTTCCCCCATAGAGTTCTATAGGAAAATGAGTCCGGAGAAATAACCCTTGCAGTGATCCATCCACATCTACTCCATATCTGGCAACAGAGTGATGGTTTGGGGCTCGTTTGATAGCTCAGACCCTTGATAACTTACAGCCATTTAGCCAGCCATGTGTTCCATACTGTACCAGTGTAATTTACAGCTGAATCTAGTCTCACCCCCCAATTTCCATAGAGATCCATTCAAATGCAGAGAGGTTATAGTATCGCTTGTAACAGTACCTGAAAATAAGATATCGACAGTTTTTTTGATGTTGATGGTCACAGACTTCAGGAAGTAACAGCATGTAAAGGATATGCAACCAAATATGAAATATGATACTTTAAAAATACGTTAAAGCAAAGGGTATGAATACTTATGTAAATGAGAAATTTTATTTTTTTATTTTTAATAAATTTGCCAAAATCTCAAAAAAACTTTTTTCACATTGTCATTATGGGGTGTTGTGTGTAGAATTGTGAGGGAAAAATTAATTTAATCAATTTTGGAATAAGGCTGTAACAGAACAAAATGTGGAAAAAGTGAAGCGCTGTGAATACTTTCCGGATGCACTGTATATACAGATCCTTTCCAAAAAATTAGAATATCATGGTTGTTTTTTTTCCATAATTCCATTCAAAAAGTGAAACGTTCATAGATTATAGATTCATTACACACAAAGTGAAATATTTCTCGCCTTTATTTGTTTCATTTTTCATAATTTTGGCTTACAGCTCCAGAAAACCCCCAAAACAGTATTTCAAGAAATTAGAATAGTGTGTCGAAAATCAGCATTTACTTCAGTTATTTCAGAGAATGAATGTTTTAGACTGAGTGTCACACTCTGTACGTGGTGGTTTTTGAAGCACTGACTACAGCCTCAGTCCACTCCCTCTGCATCTCCGCCAAATTTTGGAATCGTCTTTGCTTGACAATCCGCTGAAGCCTACGGTCATCTCTTTTGCTTGTGCACCTTCTCCTGCCACATTTTTCCCTTCCACTAAACTTTCTATTGATATGCTTGGACACTGCACTCTGTGAACAGCCAGCCTCCTTAGCGATGACCTTTTGTGGCTTACCCATCTTCTGGAGGGTGTCAATGATGGTCTTCTGGCCAATTGTCAAGTCTGCAGTCTTCCCCATACTCAACCAAACTGATATACCTGTCCAATTTAATGACACACCTGGAGAAAAACTTTGCTGGTGTTTTGAGTAAATTAGATGATTAGAGTGTGACACTCAGTCTAAAACATTCATTCTCTGAAATAACTGAAGTAAATGCTGATTTTCGACACACTATTCTAATTTCTTGAAATACTGTTTTGGGGGTTTTCTGGAGCTGTAAGCCAAAATTATGAAAAATGAAACAAATAAAGGCTAGAAATATTTCACTTTGTGTGTAATGAATCTATAATCTATGAAAGTTTCACTTTTTGAATGGAATTATGGAAAAAAAAAACTTTTCCATGATATTCTAATTTTTTGGAAAGGATCTGTATATACAGTCAAGCCGGAAAGTCTCCCCACGCCTTTCACCTTCTCCATGTTTTATTACGTTACAGACATATTCTACAATAGATTGAGTTAATTTTTTGTCTCAAAATTCTACACAAAATAGCACATAATGACAAAGTGAAAACAGGTTTTTAGACATTTGTGCTAATTTATAAAAAATCTAAATGTAAAATATCATATGTACACAAGTGTGCACACCCTTTGATATGACACCCAAAAGTGAGCTGAGGTGTATTTTGTTTCCACTGATACTGCTTGAGATGTTTCTACAACTTAATTGGAGTCCACCTGTGATAAATTCAATTGATTGGACATGATTGGGGATTGCCAACACCTGCCTATATAAGGTCCCACAGTTGACAGTGCATGTCAGAGCAAACTCCAAGCCATGGGGTCAAAGGAATTATCTGCAGACCTCAGAAACAGGATTGTGTCAAGGCATAGATCTGGAGAAGGGTACGGAAAAATCTCTGCAGCTTTACAGGTCCCAAAGAGCACAGTGGCCACCATCATTCGTAAATGGAAGAAGTTTGGAACCACCAAGAATCTTCCTAGACCTGGCCGCCTGGCCAAACTGAGCAATCGGGGAAGATGGGCCTTGGCCAGGGAGGTGAGCAGGAACCCGAGGGTCACTCTGACAGAGCTCCAGTGTATCCTTGTGGAGATGGGAGAACCTTTCAGAAGATCAACCATCCAGGCAGCACTCCACCAATCAGGCCTTTATGGTAGAGTGGCCAGACGGAAGCCCCTCCTTAGTAAAAGGCACATCACAGCCCGCTTGGAGTTTGCCAAAAGGCACCTAGAGGACTCTCAAACCATGAGAATCAAGATTCTCTGGTCTGATGAAACCAAAATTGAACTTTTTGGCCTGAATACCAAGCGTCACATCTGGAGGAAACCAGGCACCGCTCATCACCTGGCTAATACCATCCCTACAGTGAAGCATGGCGGTGGCAGCATCATGATGTGGGGATGTTTTTCAGCACCGGGAACGGGGCGACTAGTCCTGATAGAGGGAAAGATGAATGCAGCTAAGTACACCGAGATCCTTGAAGAAAACCTGCTCCAGAGCGCTCTGGACCTCAGACTGGGGCGAAGGTTTACCTTCCAACATGACAACGACCCGAAGCACACAGCCAAGAGAACAAAGGAGTGGCTTGAGAGAAAGTCTGTGCATGTCCTTGAGTGGCCCAGCCAGAGCCCAGACCTAAATCAATTGAACATGAAGAGCTGAAAATGGTTGTGTACCGACGCTCCCCATCCAACCTGACGGAGCTTGCAAGGATATGCCAAGAGTATTGGGCAAAAATGTCCAGAAACAAGTGTGCCAAGCTCGTAGCTTCTTTCCCAAGACGCCTTGAAGCTGTAATCGCTGCCAAAGGTGCAGCAACCAAGTATTAGGCTAAGGGTGTGTACAGATATGTAACCCCTAAATAACCTATTTTTGTCAGTAAAATAAAATTGCATATTTTCTAAAAACCTGTTTTCACTTTGTCATTATTGGCTATTGTGTGTAGATGTTTGAGGCAAAAAATGAACTCAATCTATTGTAGTATAAGTCTGTAACATAATAAAACGTGGAGAAGGTGAAAGGGGTGGGGAGACTTTCCGGCTTGACTGAATATATATATATATCAGTGGAGGTTTATCTAAGACAACAGGTGAAGCAGTGCTTCACCAAAAAAGAAAAAAAACATGCATATCACACAATCACACACAACATAGGCTTTCTTTAATATTGAATCATCACCACCTAGATTTCAAAAATATGCCTTGTATAGTGAAAAACAGCCCCACCCTTCGAATTTTAACCTCTTCCTACCGAGGGCAAAATAGGCCAAATTTTGCCTGTTTTCACTAGTGACAAACAAAGGTGGTTATCTCAAAAACTATAAATGGTACAAATATGGTTCATGGCTTTTATTAAAGCAGACACCTGCAGTATTACGACTAAGCAGTGAGAACTCATAGAAATCCAGTTTTTGATACTTAACTACAACAATTTATGTACAGAAAATATTAAAAAACTAAAAAACGGGTACCTACATTCAAGTTTAAGAATTTTTACCTGGGGAGCTACAAATGCAATCAAGGAAATGACTCCTCTATCTGATTCATCAATATGCTGCCTACCTCTGGTAACAATCTGGTGTCAATATCTCAAACCATTCAAATTTTACAGGGTTTTTTTCAGGTGAACCTTTTTCGTTATCCAAATGGTGCCAAATGGTGCCAAATGTGCCAAAAATGGCAATGTTCCAGAAAGGTCTCAATATGATTTATTTTTTAGGTTTTTACAATAAAATGAGATAATTTGTCAATATTGGCAATAAAAGTTCATTTTTAGACGTGTTCTTGGTGTTCTGCATATTACACAACTAACTACCCAAGGTTACAAAAAGCTGTCAAAACCCATGTAGCAGCACAGTGAATCTTGTGTATTTCACCAGAGCCCCATTAGCCAGAAATGAGTCCAGGAATGTGCAAACAGGTTTTCAAATGAATAATGGGAATAGTATGAAACTTCCCTACACATTAATGCTTGCCAGTCCTGTCCTTTATTCTGTTGCCACCTCCTATGACAGGGACGTTGGGGTTGGGTTTTAGGAGGCAAAACTTTATGCATGACAAACATATATCAACTATATACAAGTGCACTAAGGTGTACTACTAAAAGTGCAGTGGATAAAAAATCAAAAGTCCACCAGTTTCCTAGATAAAAAATAAAAACACCCCTGCTGTAACAAATAAAAAGATCCTTGCCTCTAATTGCTGAAGTTACCGTATTTACACAAAGAAAGTACAAAATGGCAGGGTCCAAAAAGCTAAAAAAAAATGAACTAAAAACAAAAAAAGGTAAAGGATCAAAACATGGGGGTGGAGGTTGAGGAGAGATTATTTAACCATTCATACAGAAGCCATTTAGACTACACATTCCCTCAGGAGAGCAATCTGCATCATTACAAATCCCACTAACCCTGTCCATGGAATTGTCCACCATGTTGATATACCCATTAGTCCCCCTTATACAACAACAATCAACAATAATAATAATCAACAAGTACTCCCTCATGTTATCATGTTCTCTCCCTCATACCATGCATAAATTACCATTTTGTTTACCTGCACAGCCTTCTGTACTGCATACAGAACAATTTACTCAGGTGGAACAATGACTTTACTAAACACTTCCAGAAGCCATTTCACACTCAAAAAAATCGTTTTAGTAGCTCATCTCAGACACAAATAGATAGCTAGCTGCTTGTTACCTGTAATTTTGCTTGCATTACATTACATTACATTTATTTAGCAGACGCTTTTATCCAAAGCGACGTACAGTAAGTGCGCACAGAGACATCAAGATCACTACAGAACAGACAAGGCAAAGCACATCCTTCGCATAATGTAGCAGCTATCCCTAGCAATGAACGTCGACTGTAGTTCACAGTAAGCTGTGGGCAAATCAGCAACACCACACTTCCATTCCTAATACTCGTATAAACTATAATAAACAGACAGGAAAACACAGGGATGCTTGCTAGCTTGCCACTGTAAAGGCAATACTATCTATATTAATTTAGCTGAGAGGGACCGATTTTATGCATAAGTATATAAGGTTAGTTAGCTTCACAGAAGAAACACAGGGATTCACGCATTGCAGCTAAATTTCCTTCGATGCTTACACCAAACATCTGTGTTGTTGGCAACGCCACGTAACACGTGCGAGTTTGTCAACACAGACAATACACCCTAAGTTTACTTCATAAATTATTTATCATACCGTTGGAATGTGCAATTTGTAATATTAATTGTATGAAAAACAATAAAATACAGTTGACAATGTAATTACGAACCCGCATGGCATTGCGTGAATTCACACTGGTATATCGAAAAATCGGTAATACCACCAGCCCTAACGACGTTACCTGCCATGGCGAAATTCAATGCGTTTATAGCATAACACTGTTAGTATGATAAAACAACTTACATGTCAGCAACATCATCTCGGTCATCAGTGGATTCAGCGTCACTGAGACAGGATGAGTCTCCCTCGGCAAAAACATCTTCTGGCTTATCCAGTTCGTCTAGCACTTGGTGCACGGATAAACGCCTCAAAAATCTCGACATAACTACACAAAAACTGTATCAAAAATACTCTAAAGTAAAAAATGTAACTGCGGGCCTTACCTAATTAATTGTGCTTTGCTAAACGGAATGTAGCGAGCTACGCTACAAGGTAAAAACACTGCGCCATTTTGGTTCGATAATTACGCGTGGGTCGCCACTTCCTCATACGCACGGCTCGATTTCCTTTTTTTACGACTGCTTTGTGTTGATTGACGGCTCCTTTGAAAGATAAGAGTCTTGGCTTTTCGCTGGAATATTTGACAGACAGTTTTAAAACCCAATGGAAAGCAAATAATACTCAGAGTGGAGGCGGGTGGAAGACGGTTTTTCCCACTTCAGATAGGCCTATTGTGCTATCAGTCAAAGAAATACACCCAATTGACGACGGTTTTGCATAAATCTCTGCAAGCATGTTCAAAACTACTCTGGCTAACATATACTAAGCCATGGGATTGGTACTCCAGAAACTGGCTGAGTTTCACAACGCCAAAGTGAACACAGCCGAACGAGTCGTAATCAAGTGCAAAAAAGCACAAGTCGGTTTAAAATTGGAAAAAAATAATGTACAGCCGTATGAAAGTTTTAAAGTATTTTTTCTTGAAGCCTAAAGGTATAATGATTTTTCAAACCAAAGTTTTGTGAAATACAATTAAGCAGAACAGTTTACCAGCACATTGTTTATGGTGTGACATCAAGCTGCAATATATGTTTGAGAATTAGGTCCGAGTTTCCAACGTTATTTACGAAGTTTTATCCCGACGTTTTGGGCTTAAAAACCACTTTCCCAGAAGGAATGGATATATCTTAAGGATATTTAATCAAAATATTGAGGTGAGCAGTTTATTATATATTATTAAATTAATGAAATGTATAATGTAATAATTTCCGTCACACCGGCGTGACCGCTAGGGGGCGTTTGGCATTAAGAGGTTAAAAGAAACTTCAGTGAGGCAAAGCTTTTGCCTACTTCACTCGACAATGGATGGATGACTTTATAAGACATGATTGGATAGTTGTGGATTATAACACGTTTTTGAGCCCACCCGTGAAGCACTGCCTCACTAAAGTATTTCAATAATGCATGCTCTTGTGTATGTTCTCGTCCTGATGATTGACATGTCTAACCATCCAAGAGCTCAGCTGGCCAGCAAGATATTATGATCATTTTCACTGGCGCCAATTTCGAGTAGAGCGTTACTGTGTCATTGTATTTGAGAGAGAGAAAGGGAGCCAGACAGATTTATTATATTTTTATGGTTGTGGTGGTGTCAGTGGTGATTTGTATTGTAAATAGTTAAATAGTTAATTTTATCTGTGTTTTAGTGTTAATAGCTAGCTAATTGCTAACGTTAGTTATTTAACAAACATTACCTAACGTTAGCCTAAACTAGCTCACTTTTTGTAACATTAGCTTTTGCCATTTCATTTGGCTGTATTTGAAAGAAAATCTAATCCGTGAATGTAAACATCCTGGATCGGATTCTGCGGGATACTTTTCAATCCTTAAACTGTGAAGAAAGATTGCAAGTGAAGGCGGATGGGAAACCGAAACCTCCTATCAATTTTATCCAGCAAGTTGACTCGGTAAGTCAGAGCTTTAACGTTAAATGCTCTTGGTAGCCTTGGACACGGTTTAGGTAGACGTTTTAATTATTTAGATCATTGTGATATGATAATGATTAACTATTTTCCTCCTGATGAAATAAAGTGAATAATGCTTGTATTTGACATCATATTAAATGTTAGATTCAAGATGATGGGGGAGAAGGGAGTGAGACCAGCTGCTGCAGCTCAACTGAGCCCTCTGAGCCACAGCAGGTAGGAGTAATGGTGACAGTACAGAGAGGTAGTGAAATGTATCTCATGATATAACGTAAATATATGATGTTTTTTTAAGTTTGTTGCTGAAGTATTTAAATAGAAACAGAATAATATCTAATAATACAGCATGTGACCCAGTTACATAAGAAAAGAAAGGGAGGGAGGGAAATTTTGCACTAATTAAATATTTTTGGTTTGTTTTGCAGTATTGTTAGCTTGTTTGGAGTGCTTTTGTTTATCATTTTTAACAGCAGACTGTTCCCTTACAAAACTGGATAGTTTGCCGCAACCTTGCAGCTAATATATAGCGCATTTGCCGCAAACTAAATTATTTCCCACAAAATGTTGCCAGAGATTTGTCACAGTTTGCCAGTAGTGGTGAACTAAAAACTTTGCCAGAAGTGAATGGCAATTCCCACAAAGCTAATTTGCATGTGAAAATGTGAGCTTGCCACAAACCTTTGACATTGTTGCCACAGATTTGCGGCAAGCTCATATTTTCACAATATCTTTGTAGGGGTTCTTAAAAGGCACTAGAAATTAGCATTTCAGTGCTTTTTTCAAAAATGTTCTTCTCGCAGGGACATGCGCCCGGACCCCCCTAGCACTGAAGTGTCCCCCAAATAGTTTTTCTAGGTTGATGTGCCCTTTTCTCACTTTGAGCACCTGCCCCTCAAAAGGTCTCTGCACAGCCCTGAGCCTACTACACCGGGGAATAGGGCACAAGATGATTCAAAATGATCTGAATTAAGCTATTGAAGCTAAGATATGACGTCACATGGCACTGTAATGGTGACATGTAGTCCAGCTGTCTCTTGTGTTCGTGTTTGTTAATTTGAATGTATTTTGTTGTGTCAGGCTTTTGTCTTTTGTTTTTTTCATGCGCTGTGTGTCTGTTGTGGTAGGGGGAAGCTGGCTGAAGATTTTTCAGGGCACTCATGCTGCTCGTTTTGGTAATATTGACGAATTGTATATTCCGGATAATTTTGTTAGTGGTCGTCACCATGGAGACGCATTCACAACATCACAACATATGCTCGGGAATGTCCGTTCGATCTGCCGCTACAAGGTTTACCATCGTTCTTCACCGGAGTTGAAGATGTCAGGACTCTGGACTGGTCTAGGGCTGCGGGCAATCTTCAGGGGGCCACCAGGGAAGAGAAAAGAGAAGATAATGCGGGGGAGGAGTGAGGCGACGACTGGGAAGGCTGACGCAGTTCGGTGCTCCGTTTCGACAGTGTACAAAGACATGGAGGCGGAGTTTGTGTGTTGGACTGCTTAATCACACTGGACATCTCGGGACAGCGGGGGGTATTTTTAATCATGGCTGCATTCCACTTTAATTCACTTAATTAGTTTGATTAATGCAATGATTATATTGAATGTCTTTGTTTGATATGTTTGTGTGTTGTGGGTCTGCCCCACTGTCTGTCTTTTTTTGTTGTTGCTGGGGCTACAACTGAAGTTCCCTAGCGGGAAAATAAAAGTTATTCTATTCTATTCTATTCTATTCTAAGGTGCAGGTGGATTTGAGTATTTATCTACTGAATATGCATAGGTGATGAGAGAATCTGGCGGTTAATAAATGTGAGTGAGTAGGCTACATAACTACTTGTCATTGTATTCTATCTGGTGTTATTCCTTTGAGAGAAGGCAGCTTTAATTTGAGGGTATTTTCATCCATATCGGATGAACCGTTGTACATAGTCCCCCCCATTTCCGGGCAACAAAAAATATTGGACAGTTTAACATAAAGTAGAATAAAGTAATCATTTTTAATATTTGGTTGCATATCCTTTGCATGCCATGACTTGCTGATGTCTGTGACCCAAGAATATCAAAAGACTCTTGATATCTTATTTTCTGGTACTCTTACAAGCGATACTACAGCTTCTCTGAATTTGAATGGATCTCTATGGGAATTGGGGGGTGGGACTACATTTAACTGTAAATTATGCTGGAACAGTATGGAATACATGGTTGATGAAATGGCTGTAAGTCATCAAGGGTCTGAGGTATCAAACAAGCCTCAAACCATCACTCTGCTTCCAGATATGCAGTAGATATGGATGGATCACTTTAAGGGTTTGTTGAGCAGAGGAAGTTCTCTCCTTATAATGACCAGGCACGACCAGGTAGATCCAAGAAGAAAAGGATTTATTTTTCTGCAGAAAGAGTCCAGTATTTGCACACACAAGGTGGTCAAGCATGAACTGAAGAGACGGAGGCAGTCTCCGCCATATATAATCAAAAAGTATCTTTACTAATACATAGATTATCTAACCTCTGATTGGTGCACAGTTAATACATAGGCATAGAGTAGAATACATAATTCTATCGTTGATTGGTACATGGTTACACATTTAGCATATAGTAAAATATACAAAGTCAATGATTGGTTAGATCTTATCATATAGCATGCATATTGTGAAGGAATTTTCTGTTTTACGATGTGTGTGTATTAACATAGAGACAATCACATGATTATCATTAAGCATTTATTATAGTTTTGATTATTAGTAGATCATTTATATTGAGTTAAGTAATTAGACAATGTATTCTGTGTGAACACTGAGTAGGCTTCAAGCAGGCCTCAAACAGGCCTCTGTGTCTCACTCCCTCTGTGTCTCATCCTTCACAATCTGCAGAGACAAGCAGTCTGTGAGATGGATGTTTTCATGACTTGGTGTGAAGGTTAGAGGTTATCTATAGACTAAACACCAAGAAATGGATACCCTTGTCTCTCTGTATGTTTAGAAACCGCCCCTTGTGGCAAATCAGTAAATCAAAACTAGATTGTGTATAAATGTCTTCTGTATTCTGTTTTCAAATTAGAGTGATCTGGTAAGATCCTCTCACTATGGTTTATCTCCAAATAAACTGAAATAATTTTTCTTATTCTATTACATGGTTTTTTTTGTGGTTCTGTTTGAACAGACTTGCTCACTGTGTGTTAAAAGGGAAAGATCCACGACAATATGGATGAGCGCACAGTGACCCCTAGCCCTTAACGTCTCACAAACAGTTCCTATAACTATTTGGTCTCCCAGAGTCATCTTGTTTTCAGGATTCAAGATGAAATGTCTCTTCTGGCTCTGTAGCAATAAGCTGGGCCATATATCCTTGAGCCTGGGATGCAAGTGGGTCAGAGGCCACAGGCCTGCAGTGTCATCGAGGAAATATAGATAGAAGGGAGGAAGAGAGACAGAAAGATGCACGTACACACCCTCACACAGATGTAAGCTATATATATTTTGTCTCTGGTTCGCGTTGGCTGACTGAGAGATAAACAGAGACCTTCCAGATAAAAGAGGCTGTAGACCGCTACTTCTCTGTTTCTTGAGGATTTAGAGAATTTAATATAAGTTTCAATTGGTATGATTGTACAATGAATATATATGTATAAAGATCTTTTCTCTATTACTGTGTTTATACTAGTGTGAAAAAATCCTTCTGAAAACGCCCTTCTCTTCAGGTTATTTCTCTTCTCATTTTCCTATAGAACTCTATGGGGAAAAAAGTCAGGAGAAACAACCCTTAAAGTGATCCATCCACATCTACTCCATATCTGGCAACAGAGTGATGGTTTGGGGCTCGTTTGATAGCTCAGACCCTTGATAACTTACAGCCATTTAGCCAGCCATGTGTTCCATACTGTACCAGTGTAATTTACAGCTGAATCTAGTCTCACCCCCCAATTTCCATAGAGATCCATTCAAATGCAGAGAGGTTATAGTATCGCTTGTAACAGTACCTGAAAATAAGATATCGACAGTTTTTTTGATGTTGATGGTCACAGACTTCAGGAAGTAACAGCATGTAAAGGATATGCGACCAAATATGAAATATGATACTTTAAAAATACGTTAAAGCAAAGGGTATGAATACTTATGTAAATGAGAAATTTTAGTTTTTTATTTTTAATAGATTTGCCAAAATCTCAAAAAAACTTTTTTCACATTGTCATTATGGGGTGTTGTGTGTAGAATTTTGAGGGAAAAAATGAATTTAATCAATTTTGGAATAAGGCTGTAACAGAACAAAATGTGGAAAAAGTGAAGCGCTGTGAATACTTTCCGGATGCACTGTATATATATAGACAGAGAGAGAGATAGGGCTCAATCTTTACGATGTTGGCGCATTGTCTAAAATGCTAGGCGCAAGTGCATTTAGGGCTTGTCCAATTCCACTTTTGCTAGTTAGAAGGCGCGTTATTTGAGCGCTAAGTAAGGCGCAAGGTACTAATGGGCTGAACCTAGCCTCTTCATTAATTATTGGTGTGTCTTGGGCGTACGATGCAATAAACCAATCAAGATGTCATATCCCATTCCCTTTAAAAGCCTGCTTTTCCACCTTGGCAGATTGCTTATATGATAGCGAAACAGATATGCTTGTGTGTGTGTAGTGCGAGCAAGGAATTATCAGGGAGAGGAAGGGGTCAGAGGACCAGACACGACCGGAGGGGAATCCAAAAGCAACCCACAAACGTGGGAGCCACTAATAGGGACAAAGAAACAGAAAACCCCGATATAACAGGGAAAAAAGGAATGGAAAAAAGGGGAAATAACCCCCGGCCAATGACAACTCAAAACTACCCAGAAAAGAGGGTGAAACAGACTCGCAGAGTCGAATAGAAAGGTAAAAACAAGAAAAGAAGAAATCCTCCAGCTCGATAGACTATGAACGAGCCCTAATAAGGAGGAGAAAAGGTAAATTAGGTAACTGCCTCAGAGAGGACAGAAAGGGAAATGAGGAAGACTTAGAAAAGAGTGAAAGAAAAGGAAAGACAGATCCAAAGGATCTAAACCTACAATCAAATGGGAAGTTCCTGCGTTACTTTAAACATAAAAGGAACGCAGTCCTCCAAACCTATACCGGTTACCAAGCTTAACGTGGCAAGAATGACACAGAAGCCCGGAACAACGAACGAGCTGAGCTTAAGTAGCCCGCTAAACACCTGAATCAAATGAGGATGATGAGTCCTGGGCGACAGAAAAAAAACGGCAAGAGCGCCGTCCCATGGCTCCAAAAAAGAACATCGCAGAGTAGAGCAGGCAAGCTGCAAAACCATGACAGAATCCCCACTCTAAGGAGCGGCCCCAGATGGTCCTTTGGAATTACATCTGCGAAAATCATTAATGAGTCCCGGATCCAAAATGTTTCTGGATGGAACCCAACAGCGTTCCTCAGGGCCATAGCCCTCCCAATCCACGAGAAACTGAACCCCTCTGCCAACACATCTCTCAGCCAACATACGCCGCACAGTATACACCGGACCTCCCCCAATGAACCGAGGAGGAGGCAGCGGCTTGTCGGCCGGAGCCAACGCGCTCACGAGCACAGGCTTAAGCCAGAAGACGTGAAACGTCGGGTGAACCCTCATGGAGCGAGGAAGCTGTAGACGCACCGTAACCGGGTACATTTTTTGAATGATTTTAAAAGGGCCCATGAAGCGCGGGGCAAGTTTGTGAGATTCCACTCGCAAAGGAAGATCCCGCATGGAAAGCCAAACCTGTTGCCCAACAAGGTAGAAGGGAGCCGGGCGGCGACGCCTATCAGCCAATCTTTTCTGCGTAGCCGAGACGCACAGACTTTCCTCCAAACAGCCCAACACCTCCGGACAAAGGACCCTGCGGACGGTACCTCTGTGTTCTTCTCCAATTCGGGGAACAGAGGAGGTTGGTACCCCAACTGAGCCTCGAATGGTGAGAGTCCCGTGGATGCATTACGCAGAGTGTTATGAGCGTATTCTGCCCAAGAGAGATGATGACTCCACGAAGGCGAGGCACCGGAGAGTGCTTTCTAACGTCTGATTAGTGCGTTTGGTTTGTCCGTTAGTCTCCGGGTGAAATTGGAACGGAACCCAGCTGCAAACAGAAAGAACAGCAAAATCGTGCTGCAAACTGGGGTCTGCGATCAGACACAACGTCCTGGGTCAGGCCCTGCACTCTAAAAACAGTGTCGACCACCAACCGTGCGGTTTACTGTGCTGATGGCAACTTAAGCAGAGCGATAAAATGCGCCACCTTCGAAAATCTATCTATGACCACCGGAATCACATGACTGTTTGTTCAATGAATAAAGCGTAAAATTACCAATATGTCTTGTTTGTTCCTTGTAACTGATAGAGAGTTCAATCATCCAATCCCCCAAACAACTCAAAACAATAGAGTCAATACCAACAGGAGAATACACTGTTTGACATTGGCAGGGAAATTTGGCCCATTTCACTTGGGACCCCAACCACATAATCAGCTGTGCTGCTCATCCCACAAATGCATGATCCTTACAAATGGGACATCATGAACAGGCTTTCCGATGATATAAGATACAATGCTAATAATACAGTGACAAGAGATATGATCGACCAAACACAAATTTCCAAGCTTTTTTGAGAAGTTTATATGTGCCATTAAAATAACATGTAAACAACTGCGACATGACTTTAGACCAGGTTTGTGGTGGTTTTAGCGCAAGCGCTTTCTGCTGGCTCAAGATAGCAATACGCCAAAAATAATCCTGGCCACTCCTCATTTTAAGACCAACCTGCCCAGTTCACTTGCTATAGGCACAAAATCACTTGGTATTTAAACGATGTGAGCGCTAGGGCTGTCATGGTTATTAGCAGCCTCTGTTTCTGCGTTTGGTTTTCTTTATGGCGTCGTTGGGACACTCCATCTGATTTTTTCCGCCTCCGTTCCGGTGTTTGAATCTCGCCTGCCAATTATCCCTTTCATCTGTTTTGGATTTCCTGCTTACTATATATAGCTCAGGACTTCCACCTTTCGGCACTTCGATATTGTCTTTGCTATGTTCACAACGAAGTCGGTAAGGTATAGGAAATTCGGTCGCTGCATTTCTGGTTCGTATGAATAAGAAACGCAGCAAGTCCGGTTAGAGAATTAGGTTTAGATTGGTTTTCTCTTTTATTTCCAATCTTTCTCTTTATCCTTTATTCTTGTTACTTGTTATCTTTTGTGTTCAGCTCTTTCGCCACAAGAGCTCTGGATAACAATTTTTATTTTCTGTTCTTTTCCTACACTCATTTTTATCGAGTTTTGCTTTGTTTCACGACCTCTTGTTACGCCTAATTATTTAGTGTGTGAGGTTATTTTCTTAGTTATTCTCGCTATTTATCAAGATTGCCTCAGTTTTTGAGGTTGCTTTGTTTTGCCTTGTGCTAGGGAAGTTTTGCTCCCGGTCCTGTGTTATCGCCGTCCTGGTGCGGCTACTTCCGCGTTTGTGGCATATCTTTCTAGATACGCTATTAGAAATCCTTATCGGTCGCATTTGGTTCTCCGAACCTTACACTCCCCCTTACATTATAGGGCTATAATGAACCCTGCGCTGGGTGTAAGATAGCAAAAACACTTGCATTTGGGTTAGCGCCGCTTAGCGCTGAGTGTAAGATAGGGCCCATAGGGCCCTATCTTGGCGATCTTGGCGCTTGGTCTAAGCGCATGGCGTAAAGTCCATTTAGGGCGTGTCAAAGTCCACTTTTGCTATTTTAACGGCGTGTTTTTTGGGCGCTAAGCACGGCGCAGCGTGCAAGTGGGCTGAACCTAGTCTCTTCATTAATTATAGGTGTGTCTTGGGCGTGACATGCAATAAACCAATCAAAATGTCATATCCCATTCCCTTTAAAAGCCTGCTTTTCCACCTTGGCGGATTGCTTATATGATGGCGAAACAGACATGCTCGTGCGTGTTTAGTGCGATCAAGAAATAGGCTATATGGATCAATAGTAGCCTATGATAAATATTATTCGGACAAACCATTATGAGTTCCCGGTAATTCCCGACAGTGCTGTTATTCTACAAAATATATGCGGTTAAATTTAGTTAAAGGCACCTGCAACAGCTGAGAATAAGCTACCAATGGCTTCCGTCTCACCTTAGAAAACGCCAAATTAGCCTGCTTGTTTAACGAATTTCATTGATTATGCAATGAAGCAATGAACTCATGTTCAAGCTTCATCTGAAGTTCATTACCTGCATTCTAATTTTGATTAATAAAATAAATAACGTTATTTTGCCTTAATGATGACAACAAATACAATAAAGCTGTCAGGTTGGCAACCCATAGGTTCACGCATATTTTCCCTTCTTTTATAATGTCCTGCTTATGGAAATGTGACCAACCAGTTTTACTGGTAGCATAATGCTTTAAAACAATCCACTTTCCCAGGAAGACCGTTAAAAGTGCGATTTACAGCAGGGGAAACAGACCTGCTCCTCTAAAGCGCACATGCAGATAATGGTATTTAAATGAATTGTGAATTAATTGTAACGTGCTGCAAATTTGTTTTCGTTTCTAATTAGACGCTTATTTCTCTTTAAAATATTTTGTTCAGTTATGGAATAACAGGTGAAATCAACGGGGTTTTAATAAGCTGAGGGTATGGAAACCTTGTCACTGTAATTTTAAAAATATGAAGGACGAAGAATAACTAAGGTTACAATTCAGTTAACATGGTGACATTTACGTATCTCCGTTTTTTAACCATAGGCATAGCGAATCCGCTGTAGCCTAGGCTATTTGAAAAACAATTAAAGCAATATTCACTGGACAAGGTTTTAAACTTTTTTCAGTCACAAACCATTCTATTTACTTACAGGCTGTATTCCTAGATAAACAGACCTGCATTGTAATGACATCTGAAGCGCATTTTCAAAACTCAAAATGTCCGTCTATTGCAGTGCGCGAGTTTTCCATTGAATGACAATTCACGCATTAAGTGTAAATGACAATTCGCGCATTAGGCTTGATATAGGTGTTATCAGCTCCTTTTTAACGGATAGCCATTGTCCCGTACCATCGCACATCGCCTGGATGTTGATGGAGTGGGCTGAGAGCAATGTAATGTGGCATCGTTTCCCTTCGCTGAGGGAAAGGTATGTGGACCTATGGAACCTTTTATTATTATGCATTTTTGACAAAGCCTACACAATGATAATATTTCGCATTGTGATCTAGATATTTTAGTCATGCTAAAGCGTTTTCTGCTGGCTCAAGATAGCAATACGCCAGAAAGAATCCTGGCCACTCCTCGTCTTAAGACCAACACGCCCAGTTCGCTTGTAATGGGCGCAAGAATACATGGTAGTTAAAGGACGTGAACGCAAGGCGTTATTATGAACCATGCGCCGGGTGTAAGATAGCAAAGACACTTGCGTTTGGGTTAGCGCCGCTTTGCGCCGGATGTAAGATAGGGCCCATAGAGTTTTAACTCTATAAACTTCACCCCTAGTGGTTGAGACGTATCCGTCTCAATTACAGTATTCATGTTTGTCTGAAATTATAAACTACAGCTTTAAGAAAACCCTGTAAATTTTGTTTAAAAGGGTAGCCTCTTGAGAAAACCTCAGCTTCTCCAGTTACACTGCAGTGCAATAAAATAGGAGGTTGCTATTAATAGCCCAAAGCACTTACGACCCTCCTCACAGACTGTAAAATGCATAAAATGCACCGTTTATACACGCTAAGAAAATCATGTTCACGTATAGAAACAATAATATATTTTTTAAACGTTGTACAAATGGGCATTCACTGTTTTCCCTTGCTTACTGTTACATTCGCTGTCTCCCTCCAGTTCACCTTCCTTTCGTTTCATCTGTATTCCATTCCTTATGTTTCGTGTCATGTTTTTCAGTTCACCCTGTTCGTCTCATGTTTTGTGTTTTCGTTTGCAGGCTGGCCGTGGCTCCCCATCTGTTCCTGGTTTCTCCCTTTGATTTGCCCCAGCCTATCATTTCCCTTGCTCTCGCACCTGGTTTTGACACTATTTAGTTTCCGTTCACGCATTCCCTGTTGCCAGTTCGTTTTCTCTGCTCCATTTGAGATTACCCCCTGGTCATCTCCTGTTATGATATTCTGCTTGTTAACCTGTTTGTCTGCTCTTATTTTTATTTAGCCCGTCCAGCCTGTCTCCTGCCCGTCCCAGCCAGCCCTGACCCATCACCTGCCCCGCTTTACTTTGCCCAACCCTGTATCCTGTATTCCCTTTTTATTTTTGCTCGATTCCTGCCTACTTGCTTGCTTGCCTAAATAAATTATCTCCCAAGTGGAGTTTACTGAATCTCTCTTTCTGAGTCTTGCGTTTGGGTCCAGTCCAGTACACTGCCATAACACTTACTGTAGTATATACAGTACCTGATGCACTTTCGGTTTAGAAGACACCTAATTTTTCTCTCCAAAATCTCTTGTATAAATATGTTTAAGAAACCAAGTACTTACCAGTATATTAAGCTACAGCTGTTTTCTGATTAATCCTGAAGAGTTTATCTTGTTACATTTTGCCAAAGTCCAGTACAGTCGACATTTCCTCAGCGACTACTTATCGCACTTAGGGCTGAAATACGTTGCTGTTGTTGTGTAAAAATGCGCGCTTTTGTAAATTTAAAAAAAATGTATTTAAATACATTAGGCTACTTATGTTATGATTATTATGTATATACTGTATGTGACTACTCTGAAATAAATGTATTCTGTTGCAAATTTCTGAATGATACAGCTTCTTCTTCAATTTGAACTTTAAACCATGAATGTGCAGGGAATATTTTTTGAGGTATTGACATTTAAATAAAACTCGTAGAAGCTAGGTGAAAATTGCCTCTGGATGGCCAAAGTAAATAGAGTTAAAACAAAAAACATACCTCTTTCACTATATTTTAAATGGTTTAACATGCATAGGAGTGCCACATTAGAACAGAATGAGGCCTATAAAACATTCAGTTGCTCCTGCCTCCAGACTGGCCCCGCCCCAATCTGAAAACACTGAGGATTACCCAATGGCAAGGCAGATCCCAGCATGAGTGAGTGATTAGCGCTTAACAGTACACCAAGTGGCAGTGGATGTTGAGATTCCTTTACACTGGGCTACTGAATCACATTGTGCATAGAGCACGTAGCAGCCAGCAAACAAAGGCAGATTAAAAATAAAGAATTTCTGTTTCAACAATGCTGTACGATTGAGCTCTCCCCTCCCTTCCTTGGCTTTATAGTGAAGATGCGACATCTGGCTATGGAAAAACCTGTGCTGCTGTTTGGTGCTCAACAGTTCCACCTTAAACGGCCATAAACCGTACCTCCCCTCAAAACAAATTCAACACTCTAGAAAAGGAAATGTTTCACGCTGCCATCCAATCACATCATGGCTGGCCTGAGAGAGGGGTGGGGCCAGGCACATGCCTTTAGCATTGTTAGCGCACTGCACTCCTTTGTCATGGAAATATTCGTCCATTTCTGTGGTGAGAGAAAGGAAAAAGCTCCTAATACAGGCCCCTTCCCCTGAGGGTCAGTCTCCATGACAACGGGGCCTATTGCTCAGGGAGACCACGTCGGCACACATACACATACTGTCCTACTATACATGTATTATACACACAAACACACTGCACTATACACACACTATAGTTGCACACACTCAAGATTTGACCCTAGCTATAACGGCGACAGCGGGCAAAGCTTCGAAACCCCCCCAACGTTGAGAGTAGCTGGAGTTGACCCTTTGACTCCCATTAACAGACCCCTATTATTGCGTAATGGAACGTCTACAGTGAGCACCATAATTAATTGGACAGTGACACATTTTTTGTTATTTTGGTTCTGTACTCTAGCACTTTGAGTTTGAAAGTATACAATGACATTTGAAGGACAGAATGTCGGCTTTAATTTGAGTGTATTTTCATCCATATCGGATGAACCGTTTAGAAATTATAGAACCTTTTGTACATAGTCCCCCCCCCCCCATTTTCGGGCAAGATATGCATTAGATATGGATGGATCACTTTAAGGGTTGTTTCTCCTGACAAATTTTCCTATTGAACTCTATGGAAAATTAAGTCAGGAGAAGAAATCCTTCAAGTTATCTATCCATATCTACTGCATAACTGGCAGCAGAGTGATGGTTTAAGGCTTATTTGATACGTCAGACCCTTGATGACTTAGAGCCATTTAGCCAAACATGTGTTCCATACTGTTCCAGTGTAATTTACAGCTAAATCTAGTCCCACCCTCCAATTTCCATAGAGATCCAGTCAAATGCTATATACTGTATATATATAGACAGAGAGAGATAGGGCTCAATCTTTACGATGTTGGCGCATTGTCTAAAATGCATTGTGTAATTTACAGCTAAAGAGATCCATTCAAATGCAGAGAGGTTATTGTATCGCTTGTAGGAGTACCAGAAAATAAGATATCAAGAGTCTTTTGATATTGTTGGGTCACAGACATCAGGAAGTCATGGCATGCAAAGGATAGGCAATGGCAGTGTAGTATAATGGTTAAGGAACTGGCCTTGTAACCGAAAGGTTGCAGGTTCGATTCCCAGGTAGGACACTGCCATTGTATCCTTGAGCAAGGTACTTAAGCTGCAGTATATATCCAGCTGTATAAATGGATAAAAAAATGCTAAAAAGTTGTGTAAGTCGCTCTGGATAAGAGCGTCTACTAAATGCCTGTAATGTAATGTAATGATATGCGACCAAATATAAAAAATGATTACTTTATTCCATTATGTTAAACTGTCCAATATTTTTTGATGCCCGGAAATGGGGGGGGACTATGTACAAAAGGTTCTATAATTTCAAAACGGTTCATCCGATATGGATGAAAATACCCTCAAATTAATGTTGACAGTCTGCACTTCAACCTCATCTTCATTGTATCCTTTCAAACTCAAAGTGCTAGAGTACAGAACCAAAATAAAAGAAAATGTGTCACTGTCCAATGAATTATAGTGCTCACTGTATATTTAGGGTGCATTCATAAATTCACTCTGAAAATCTGCCCTTATTTCTGCGCTCTGTGGTTCCAGTGTCATAGAACACTCAGAAATCCATTAATTTAGGAACAACTACAACCTCTTGAGCCATTATTGTTATATTAGAATGATATATCATCCCAGAGAGCTCCCAGAGCGTAAGTGTTCTGAATTTCCAAATGTCAACGCTTTCTGAACGACCAGACAACACAGCACTGACGCTCTGAGAGCTAATTACGGAATGCACCCTTAAATTTTGAATGTGGCAAGCCTGGTGCCAGAACCAAATCCTAAGGGTCATGGGGGGAGCACTATGCAGTTCATAGCATAAAAACACCAATAATAGCCCCGTAACTTCCAGAATCCGAGCAACGCATAAAAGATGGCGATCGGCTGATGGATTAAGACAACACTAACCAGCGAGCATATCATATTTCAGTTTGCACAACTACACAGTATATATATATAGCAGATTTAGAGCAGGGTTTCTTAAACCTATTTATGCCAAGGCCCCCTTAACAGACTGGGTTCTGGTTCAGGACCCCCCCGCCCCCATCCAAAAAAATATTTTTAGCCTACGCATTTTATCTCCCCATAAATAGACTGCTATGCAGTATGTGCGAAGTGCATGTAATTTAGAAACAATATAAAATCAACAATGTTACACAAATAAAACTGAAGAGACATTTTAACTTGAACCTCTCTGGTAAAAAGTGCAAATCTCACGACAAAAATAAAACTTATGCTCACTGGTTAGATGGATGTGCTTGGACATTCCTGCATAATTTGTTGATTCTGGGTTGTAGCTGGCTTAGTGACAACCATGTCATCCACCACATGCAGACGCGTTCTTTGTTTTGTTTTGAGTACTTTCAGTGTAGAAAAACCTGCCTCACAAAGGTAGGCTACGTTGAAGGCATCGGATGGCCTTTTCTCCCACTACTGGGTAGCCTATTCATTTTTCACAGAGTTCCAAAATTCTGACAGGGGAACTGCAGGGAACTTTATTTTTAGATTTCCCTCATTGTAAATTTCAATTAATTCCTCCTGTGACCTCAAATCAAGACTCTCATCCAGTGTTCATTGAAATGGATTTCTGATCGCATTCAAGTGACCATTGTTCAGTTCAGGGAAATTAAATATTCCTTCAGCTGTTTCAGATGGGAAAGTATTATAGGCATGACAATGGGAAGGATGTAAAAGAGTGGGAACATTTCAGTAGGCTAATTCCCTCCGTTAGCTTTGTCTCCCAAAGTTGGGCTGCATGTTAGCTACGTCTTTATTTTCATATAATTGTAATGCAAAGAAGGGACTGGCATTTGCCTGTTCAAGCAGTTGCTCAGTTATATCCTCGGGCTCTGCCATGTCCGACATTCTTCTAGTGACTAGTGATTGTTTGACAAAGGAACCACATCAATTTTCCGGGCAGCATCCTCGCCTAGCATTTCCCGAACAATGTTTTTGGTCGCGGGTAATAGCATGTCTTCTCCAATTGTATGTGGTATTTTGCACGGACAATGTGATATGACTTGAAAAAGGGATGCCTTTAATGCTGATGGGTTCTGAGTTTTGTCCTATAAGAGTAATTATGCATGTGTGTGTGTTGATTTGGTGTAGCAGGTGAGGGATGATCTTTGGACAGGCCTCTGCCCTCCCTGATCGGACATCTAGGTGACATAAGTTATCGGGCATGACTAATGGCGTGGGTTATTGATGAACAAAAGCATGTTATTTGAGAACATTTGGGAGATGTTCACAGATAATGTAAACATTTGCGTCAAACTCAAGGCGTCCGGTGGTATGTAAGCTTGGCTAGATGACCATTGCGTCAAAGGTTGCTGGAACCCAATTTGAGCTGTGTCTTGGTGATCTTCCTGCTGGCCAGTGTGATTTTCAATAAACTTTTACTTTCTCTCGTAAAGTGTTTGTTGTATTGAGTGAGTTCCTGACTTGGATTATTTGGAAAAAAGGTGTTTCCTAACAGTTTGGCGACGAGGGTGGGATTTGGAAACAACTTCTAATTTGGATCAACGGAATCAACGAGAGCGTGAGTACAATTGGTTTTATACAAAACTTACCACCCTCATTAGGTGTTGATTATCCTTGAACCAATTTATAGAGGTGACTCATAAATCTTGTTTTGTAAAAAAAGGAACAGTATGGTCAGGACATGTTTTAAATGTCACATTTGGAAAGCTAGTGTAGCACTGTCATTTCCCGGGTGGCTGACGAGTGCATTGAGGCGCTCTAAAGAGCATATACAGATCCTTTCCAAAAAATTAGAATATCATGGAAAAGTTTTTTTTTCTTCCATAATTCCATTCAAAAAGTGAAACTTTCATAGATTATAGATTCTTACACACAAAGTGAAATATTTCTAGCCTTTATTTGTTTCATTTTTCATAATTTTGGCTTACAGCTCCAGAAAACCCCCAAAACAGTATTTCAAGAAATTAGAATAGTGTGTCGAAAATCAGCATTTACTTCAGTTATTTCAGAGAATGAGTGGAGTGGCTTGACTCGAGGAATCCGACAGTTGTAGCCCATGTCCCGGATACGTCTGTACGTGGTGGTTTTTGAAGCACTGACTCCAGCCTCAGTCCACTCCCTCTGCATCTCCGCCAAATTTTGGAATCGTCTTTGCTTGACAATCCGCTGAAGCCTACGGTCATCTCTTTTGCTTGTGCACCTTCTCCTGCCACATTTTTCCCTTCTACTAAACGTTCTATTGATATGCTTGGACACTGCACTCTGTGAACAGCCAGCCTCCTTAGCGATGACCTTTTGTGGCTTACCCATCTTCTGGAGGGTGTCAATGATGGTCTTCTGGGCAATTGTCAAGTCTGCAGTCTTCCCCATACTGAACCAAACTGAGATAAACTTTGCAGGTGTTTTGAGTAAATTAGATGATAGTGTGACACTCAGTCTAAAACATTCATTCTCTGAAATAACTGAAGTAAATGCTGATTTTCGACACACTATTCTAATTTCTTGAAATACTGTTTTGGGGGTTTTCTGGAGCTGTAAGCCAAAATTATGAAAAATGAAACAAATAAAGGCTAGAAATATTTCACTTTGTGTGTAATGAATCTATAATCTATGAAAGTTTCACTTTTTGAATGGAATTATGTAAAAAAAACTACTTTTCCATGATATTCAAATTTTTTGGAAAGGATCTGTATATTTGTGTAAGTTTCCCCTAGCACTAAAACCTGTGCTAGAATGTCTGTCTGACGTCAATAGACCAGTCAATGCCATAAAATGAACCAAAAGCCATCAGAGCTTTCACTCGCCTTAGTTAGGGCCAGCATCTTCTGTTCCTGTAGGGTGAAGTGTTTGTGACTACTAAGGAAGTCTTTCTAGGCAGGGCTTCTAAATGGTTTTACAGTTTGGGAGAATAGTTCTTCCTCAATTAAATAAATAAATAAATAGAAGAAGAAGCCATTTCTTCTTTAAGTTTACTCCATATTTGCCCCTTTCATTTAAAACTGAAGTAGGGTCATTTTCTAGCAAAGACGGGCTTATTGGTCTCTTTGTCCTTTTGTCTCCTTACTTTCTCTCTCTCTTTTTGTGTTCTCTCCCCCTATTTCTCCTTGCTCTCTATCTCTCTCTCTCCCTTCCCCCTCTCTCTATCTGTCTTGTTGAATATCTTTGTTTCTTAAAGAGAAGTGAACCTATATTCTTCAGAGAGTGTATGATGTTGTCAATAATCAATAATCTAACCTGGCGATAATCATTTAACCATTACAGGACCTGAACTATGCAGACAATAACCCTGCATAGGTTTCTCTCCTTTTTCAGAGCCAGAACTAATAGCTTTAACACCTAAAGCACTGGTAATTAGACTGGTGACTGCAGGTGCATAAAATTAGTGTAACAGCACCATTCTTTGGTCTGGCAACCACAGTGGGCCGAAGGCCTTCGTTTGGACCAGCCGGAAGGAGGGGACATACTGCGTGGGGCGATGTGAGGCTAGTTTGGAGACTTTCACTAGCCCTCAGAACTGTACCTGGACGCTGCATCACTGCTTCAATCTGACCACCTGCGGTTACCACAAGCCCACGCAGTGCCCTAAAATCTACCCCCTCCCTCCTGGCGGCCTTATTAAAGCAAATATTAATAAAACTCTGTTGCATGACATAAATCTTGTAATGGCACATGTGAGTTACAACATTTCAAACATCCTGTCAGCGTATGTAACACACTGTGATATAAATGATGAAACGTATGCATGGCTACAGGCACGGCTCTGATTACAAAGGCAGACTCGCTGTTCAAATTCCACCCGTACGTTCAAAACGGGACCTGTTTGGAGACGTTACAGGTCTTTTTGGCTCAGGTAACTCCATTGCTAACACCTATCAAATAACAAAACAATCCCAGTATTCTGCATGGTTGGCAAATCAGGTGGCCACTGGTTTCCAACACCTCACCAATAGTAATGAAAACATCATTAAGGCAATTAGGTCTGAAGCGCAGGCGCTTCTCACCATCAGCCACTCATTATTCAATCAGACCCGTACCATCGAGCGTCACTTAGCCTGCAGGACGTATGCACAGGATTTGTTTACTGCTGCCAGACAGGAAATCTTAGACCTGCGTTTGTGACAAGCTGTTCGATTCTAACTGAATCTACCGCTACTATGTAACTGGGTTTACCTCTATGTGTGAAATAAGTGTGGATGGATTAGGCAAAATAGATATTTGAGGTATATACAGCAGGAAACCATAATTATAGCAGGCTGTGCTGTAATTAATCAGAGTACACAAAACAATTGATCAAGGGACATTGTTGAAATATTATTTTAGCTAAGTAAAGGAGTTGATGAAACTTCAGTGCTTAAGCTGGGTGAAGTGGAAGGCAAGGGCCCCTCCCGCGCATATTTTTAGTTCTGAGGTTGTGATATATCTCTGAAGTAGAGCGGACAGGGCACTCAGCCTCTGTCTCTTGGTAGAGAATAGAGACATACTCACCGACAATAAGGGTGGCCTCATAAGGAAGAAAGCAGGAATTACAGAAACAGGGAGTGATAGTTTGTTTTTGACCGTTGCAACAGAAATATGCATGCTGAGGGATTAACTCCAATTGTAGCAGAATACAATTCTCTCTTCCAAGTGAACAAAGTATTTACAGTCTTTGATGTGTCCAATGGTTTTTGTTCTGGTGGATACAAATAACAAGTTTTGTTTTGCTGTTAGGAACCGGCTTTTTTCCAAATAATCCAAGTCAGGACAATGCAGGAACTCACTCAATACAACAAACACCTTACTAGAGAAAGTAAATGTTTATTGAAAATCACACTGGCCAGCGGGAAGATCACCAAGACATCGCAAATTGCGGTCCAGCAACCTTCGACGCACTGGTCATCTAGCCAAACTTATATACCCTCGGAGGCCTTGAGTTTGACGCAAATGTTTACATTATTTGTGAGAGCATATCTCCCAAATGTTCCCAAATAACATGCTTTTGTTCGTCAACAACCCACGCCATTAGTCATGCCCGATAACTTATGCCACCTAGATGTCGGTCAGGGAGGGCAGAGGCCTGTCCAAAGATCAGCCCTCACCTGCTACACCAAATCATTGATCAACACACACACATGCATGCATAATTACTCTTATAGGACAAAACTTAGAACCCATCAGTCCCCCATTTTGAATGAGATGTGATGTGCTACCATGAATGTGATGAGGTACCATGTGTCCACACCTGTCACATATTAACCCTTTAATGGCCTCCTTAACCCTTTAATGGCCACTCAACCGTTTGGTGTAGCACTCTTTTGTGTCTTGATATCTTGTTGAAAAATATGTTGGACTTAACTCCACCTCTATCTGTGTATGTGGTAGAGATGGCTCAATCAGGTGGAGTTAAGTCCAACATATTTTTCAACAAGATATCAAGACTCAAAACGTGTTCTACCAAACGGTTGAGCGGCCATTAAAGGGTTAAGTAGCTATGTTTTATAATTTATGCTCTATTCCCTGCGTATTTTCTTCTTCATTTTGGGACCGGAAAAAAATCTATCCAGGTGCAGAAATGTCCAGTTAGGTTTGCTTGTTCCATAGACCGTATTGTAGGACCTCTAATGGACCATATGGCTCATCCTGGGCCCCAGGAAACTTCAAAGGGCTAGCCCTGAGCAGCCTAGAGATAATACACAGAGAACAGGCAATGGGGGTAGCTTGCGGTCGTGTTCCTCGGTCGCCACACGTGGGCGCTGCTTCGTTGGTGGAGTTTTGGCTCCGTTCCTTCTTCTCGCAAAGAAGTCTCATCAGCGTTGCACAGTTGTACATGGTTGCCGGTGAGCTATATAAGCCTTCCGTTTCCTTCATTCGGGGCTTCGATATTGATTGTTTGTTGTTTGTACTGTGGTGTGTTTTTTGGAATTATTTGTGCTGTTTTTTGTGTGGTTTATTTAGCCCTTTTAAAGTTTTAAGCTAGTATGTTGATCTAGTGTTTTAAGGAGACCGTTTTGCTCCATTGTGCTCTGTTGTGCTTTGTTGGAGTTTTGCGGGACTTGGCTTTGTGCTTTGAGCTTTCAGGTTAAATTCCTGTTTTGTGTGCTCATTTCAGTCACCGCTTTCTGGTCTGTCCTTTGTTTGTCGTTTTGCCTAGATCGTTTGCCCTTTGCTGTCTCTTTCTCCTCTCTCTGTCTGCTGTCTTCTGTGAAAGCAAGAGGAGTCTTTTTACTAAGAGACCGGGTGTTTTATCATACTGACTTTAGGGCTCTATTTATTCTTAGAGGCAGGGCGTGTATTTTTGTTTGAGCTTGAGCTAGTCTCATAGCCGATAATTCCGGTGCAGCTGTCCTTTCGTCCTTCTGTGCCTTTCTCCGTATATGGAGTTTTGGGCGATTTTGTTCGGAACTGTAGTTCTGTTCGCCCTTCGGTACATGTCTTCCCATAGGGAGACCGGGCGATGTTGTGGACATGTTTGCGTTTGACTGCGAGTCTCAAAGTAGCCTTGGAACTTTAATTATCGGTTCCTTTGCCTCGTTACATTTCCCTTTACTGAGAGGCTAGGGCGTTTATTTTCTATTAAACTTGCGTTAGTCATTTTTGATAGTAAAGTTATGGGACGATGATGCTCTGTCGGCTCGCCTGTAAAATGTTTCTCTCTCCTGGGAGATCGGGCGTTTACCCCTTTATGTTCTGCATGTGACTGCGAGCTTATGAAAGTAGCCATGGAACGTTATCTCTGTTCCTTCGCCTCCTCGTTACATTCCTCTTTACCGAGAGGCAGAGCGCTTATTCTCGTTTAATCTTGCGTTAGTCATGGAGCCGGTAAATGTCCGGAACAGCTGTTCTGTTCGTCCTTCGGTACCCGTCTCCATATATGGAGTCTGGGCTATTTTGTTCGGAACCTTAGTTCTGTTCGTCCTTTGGTACCTGTCTTCTCATAAGGAGTCTGGGCGATTTTGTTGACGTGTGCGTTTGACTGCGAGTTTGAGAATATCCTTGGAACGTTATATCTCCGTTCCTTTTTCGCCTCCTCGTATACTAATAAGTATTAGTTTTCAGTGTTTGTTGGCTGTGTGTTTTATGGTTACCATTATGCTTCTTGCCTGTCCTTATGCGTCTCGTTATCGAGACAGGACATTTTATTTCTGGCTCTCTTTAGTCACTTAGCTCTTAGAAGTATGGGAGCCCAGTGCTTTGTGCCATTCGTCTTGTTTGGTTCTCTTACTGAGAAACCTGGCATTTGTGCTTCTACTCATTAGCGTGTGACAGTGAGCTGGTTAGTAGCTTTGGTATGTTTAGTGTGTGTTATTTGTGCCATTGTGCTGCTCGCCTGTCCTTATGCGTCTCGTTACCGAGACAGGGCGTTTGTTATTTCCGGCTCGTTCTCTAGTCACTAAGCTCGTAGTGTTTTGAGAGCCTAGTGCTTTGTTCCATTCGCTTTGTTTGGTTTTCTTTCTGAAAAAACCTGGTGTTTGTGCTTCTACTCATTGGTGTGTGGCGGTGAGCCGGATTAGTGGCTTTGGTGCGTGTGTTCCCTGTCTTGTCTCCTCCCTTATCTGTGGGGTTTCCCGCCTTAGTGGCCCTAGGGCTTAAAGAATCCCCTTGCTGCGTTTGGCTCCTCCTACCTCACACGCCATGCCCCATTACAGTCTTGACTTTTCAGTTGGCATCTAAGTCTTGTATCTGGGTGGTGTTTGTGGTGTCTGGAATTTTACATTTCATCCCTGGACTTTTTGGATATTCTTTTGTTTGTTGGTTCTTGGACCTTGGTGTTGGCGCATTCTGGGAATTACCTTGGGAGAGACAAGCTGTGGTCTGGTATTATCGTTCATTAATTTCTTTTGTGACTGTACCTTGTCCCCGTCTGTAACATTTATTGTTTGTTAAGTAGTTGAACCTTCATCTTTAGATAAGGCATTGAATACCTGTTGTAGCATAATAAATCTCTTAATTTTAATCTGGTTGTGAGTTGTACATTTTGATAAAGATTGATCCAACAGGCTGCTCTGCCTATCAATGAATTTGGTGATTTAATTGATAATTGACCCTTTGCTAAGCCCTGCCCCCTGTAGTTACAGTTGCATACTCAGTCAAGCTTTACATTCTGAACGTTCCATCCCATAGGGAGCCATTCAATTTAAGCTGAAACTCAAACTCCTCTAGCCTTTATACCTATTTATCAACTAAAAAACAAAATGGCCAAAACTAATCAGGAGACCCTCGGTTATGCCACCCTGGGTGCTTTCTTTGATCATTACATGAGAACTACGTAGAAACGACCTTGTAGTGTAACAAGCATCTGGCTCTGAAAAGTGTCCTTCCTTGCTGCATCCTCACCAGCTCAAGCGAGCCCTAATGTTCATAACACTATTAAACGTCTGATTCTCTGGTAGTTTCTACTTTATAAACCAACTGATATAACATCAAGTTTAATGGAAAGACATCACTGTAGGCTTCACTGACTGTCACTGCGAAAATTTGCTGTAGTAGCTGTAGCTGTTACTATAGTAGCAATAGGCTACAGTAGGTTAGGTTGATTAACGTTAGTTTATTTATTTATTTGTTTATTAATTTATTTATATTGCTTGGCTAGCTAACGTTAGCCATGACAGTTCCGTCTGCTATTCTTGACCAGTTTTGGTCAAATGGAGTAGGGCAAATCTCTGCTCGAGGCAGACAGCAAGGTCTGCAATATGCCATGGAGGGCTAATTAACATTACATACACAACGTGCAAGTTATCGTCAACAACATTAAAGCGAAGTGTTACCGATCTCGGAGGAAAGAGAGAGAAGCTGCACCTCCTGACAGTTAAGATCCGTACCTACTTATGGTGTACGTTAACGTTACATTTCGGTTTATAGTAGGCTAGCAAATGTAGCTAATGTTAGGTCTTAACAACTAACGTTAACCACTAAGTAATAATTAGTTAACTAATTAGCTAGCTAACTCATGTAACGTTAAGTATGCCCATTGCAACTTTTGTTCATGAAACATGCATTAATTAGGCTACCTTGGAGCAAACATGTGTCTCCTGATATTGTTGACCATAGCATATATATAAATGTTTAACGTAACATTATGTTCTTGACATTCAGCTGCCTGTGTGGTCGTCCAAATAACCAAATCCTCTGTTTTAGGTTTAGGGAATGTAAAAAAACACAATTGAGCTGTAGCGAGAATCACTGTTGCATGTGCCCCAGGTACACCTTTTAACCAGCACGAAAGTTAGCTGACAGTATACGCTGCATTTATGTCAACAAACCATGTGAAGAGTTATTTGTCTGAGGAAGTAGAGGCTAGCAACAGTTGCTACGCATTAGAGCGCTGCAATTGGTTGTTTTCCCCAGTCTATTATTTCCCCAACATTCAGCTACAAAGGGCCAATTGATATCTTTGATAATGATTAAGTAATTATATCAAATAAATAAATTTGGATAAGTGAGGAGTTTTAACCGTTGATGCCACTCATGTTCTGTATTCAGAGTGCCGAACATTAAACAAGGACGTTGGCTGTTAAAATTGCTGGATTCAGAAAATACACATTTTACTAAATCCTCACATATTGGAGGTCCCACCGAGATAGGATTTTGAGCAGACTGTGGTAAACTACATTGTACAATCACCTTTAAAATTTAATTGTGAAAATAAATTAAGTTATAACCAGACATGGATCAGTCACAGAAAAGAGAGATGAGAGATGTACCCGCCTATGGTGATTGTGCACTTCACCGGAGGGAAAACGTTCCAAACTCTCTTGGCTAGACAGTCCTCTTCTCACCAACTCGACCGCCGGTAGGTTACTAACAGACTTATGCTAATTCCAGTGTAGCAGCTGAATTGTTATGTGGCTAACAGGTGAACGGCAGCCGCGTTTCTATTTAAAACTTAAAACTTTCTTTCTCCTTGGTAATGACGACCGCTATAACTTAGGCTACCAACCTTTCTCACACTTCTTCCTCTACCCCTAATAATGCCCAATTAAGGGTTACGTTTGGATATCTCCTATCGACTAGCTATTAGCTGAGGAGCGCTCCTGCTGCATGTAGTCTTTCACAACACCGCCATGTTTGTCTCCAGCTTAGAAAAACATGCACCATCTTTCTTCTTCGTCCTTTTCGCACTGTAATTGACTGAAACAGTAGCCCATCAGCCAAACAGTCTATGTGCCACTTTCTTCACAGTAAAAGATGTGGTTAAAATTGAATTACAAAGTTGATGCCTTTAAGCACTTGTTACATATGTTTGCTAGCAAAGCCAAAGCTTTCCTGCGAAAGGCTAGACAGCAAACTTTTTACCGTAATTACTCAAGTTTTACGTATGTGCTTTTCAACTTTTTAACATGATTACGCAAAAGTTAAATTTTGTGCTTTTCAACACTTGCAATTCGCGCATGTGCTTTTCAACAACGGGAAACAGGCAGCCAGCCAGTCAGTTACCTACATTCAGGGGTTTAGGCAGAAAATAACAAATGTATCAGTTCTCATCTAAAATAAGTGGTTTTAGTGCTTTGTTACCCAATAATTGATTTACAGGCGTGGAAATAGCACAATGCACTTTATAAAGCAAGTTTCCCACCCTGGTGCATAAAGACAGATTGAGTACAGACTGGTTCTAACCTGTAACTCGCATTGAATACGTTAACCCACATGCTTTAACATCTGTTCAACCTCAAATTAAAAATAAACCAGCCTGTTTGACTAATGCACGGTACGTTAGCAATGTCGAAATTCACTCCACATAAAATGCACTTAGCCGGTGGAGAGCATAGTATGATGTGTTTTCTGTAAATTTCCACAAAGAGACCGTTAACGTTAGATTACAAGGCTAAACATAGACAGAAGACTGTAGGCAGATGTGAGAGAGAGATAGAGACAGACGAAGCAACGACCCGGGTAATTCCCGTGTTTGCCGTTGGTGTGAAAGGGTCAACCCGCGTTATTCTACCCGGGTCCGCGACCCTGCTCACGACCCAGGATTTATGCGGGTCGAACATGGCTCAGCTTCGGTGTGAAAGGGGGAACATGGGTTATTCGACAATCAAGGAATTTCATTGGTTACAAACTGAGGCATACTCGTATGACGCCAACGGCGCTTAGTAGCCTTCAAAAGTTCTGGTAACGCTAGTGCTACCTGGCAGTAAACAAACATCCGTTCTTTCAAACAACAAACAACAATGGGCCTCATTCACCAATCACTCTGTTTGCATTTTGAGCTTCTGTTCTATCCAAGAAAAAATCCTAAGTAAGAGAACATTCATGAATGCCAGAATGTTCATAAAAATGTTTTAAAGAAAGTCTTAGAATGGTTGGTGAATGAGTCGAAAAGATGGAGAATTGGCAAGATTCTGAAGTGAGAGAGCTTCTATGCATTCGAGGGGAAGAAGAGATAAGAAGACAAATTACAGGCACAGTAAAATATACTGTTATCTGTGGAAATATTACACGGCTACTTGCTGAAAGAGGTATATGTCGCTCTGTATCTAGGATATAGACAAAGAGTCTTCCAAAACAAGTAGTCATGTTGTCGGTATCTCAATAATTAGATTGTAACCTAACGTAAACAGGTGCTTACTTCGTTATCGAATTGTGTCAAGTATAATCACATATTCTTTCTTATTCATATAAGTAGGCCTATTATGGGCATAACTGGGTTTAAAATATGATTGTACACCTCTTAGGCCTTGTCCAAATCACAACCTTATCTACTGTGTCATGTCTCCTCATGTCTGCACCTTTTTTGTGTGAATGTGGTTAACTGACTGACTGACTGACTGACTGATTGTTCTGGTTGAATAAATTATTCTAATTTATTTGAAGAAATCAACAACATGGTTTGGATAATCACAAAGAAAACAACAGAAAGCCAGATTTTTACATTGAATAATATTTAGGTTGAGCGTGTCAAACAATACAAGTATCTAGTGTGATGTCGTGAGAGCCCGTGTTGAGCAGGGTAGGGCATGGCAAGGGCACACAGAGAGAAGAGACGCCAAAGCAAGGCTTCAATTACCAAAAGGGAATTATTTTAATCTACAAAAAACAAACATTATCTGCATACAGGCAGGGTAGCACAGGATCAAATGAAAAACTCTAAGGTATTGAAAAGGCTTTCAAAAACATAAAAATCCAAAATATGTTCCACACACAAACTATCCAAACAAAGTTTTATTTTTGGAAAGCAAGGGGTTGCTTTCTTCCCTTACTCGCAGGGCAGCTTGATGTCCTCTCTTCTCTTTGTTCTCCAGTGTTTCCCTTTTTAAACCCCCCATTCAGGCACTCAAACAGGCGCAGTTGTGTGTCCACAGCTCCTGGTTGCAGAGACTACACACCTCCCTCTTTTTTTAGCCTATGTGTCTCTCAAATTCTTCCACAACTTCTTTACTTCCTCAACTATAAGATACATAGTAGCTACGCTATCGCTGTTAAATACACAAAACACACAACACCTGCTGATAAGAAAGCATTGCCAGTTTTAGCAGCATAGTGGTAGATGTTCCTCATGATTATAATAGGCTATATCGTCAGGTTGACTGGCGTTACAAAGGAACAAAATAATTGTGCAGAGAATGACAACTTGAATTGACAACTGAGAGGCTGATAAGGATATACACTAATGGTTTCACAAGCGGTGACACTTTCCCTGCGTCGCAAATTTTGGGTGTACTTAATTCATTCGTTGTAATTTTTAATTTCAGTGAAATATGAATAGACTACTATATTTGGGACGTTGACATCCCACCACCAGGGGGACACTGTGGCATGGCCGTTTTTAGACTGCTTTGATTGGGGGGGGCATCAAGAGATGTTGGTGGGGTATGAATGTGGGAAATTAACAATTTTGAGCCTTTAAAAAAGGATATCAAAAGACTCTTCATATCTTATTTTCAGTAATACTAGTGATACTATAACCTCTCTGCATTTCAATGAATCTCTATGGGAATTGGGGGGTGGGACTAGATTAAGCTTTACACGAGAATAGTTTGGAATCCAAGGACCTCTAATGGACCATATGTTTTTTTGACCATTGTAGGGTGGCTGAATACAGGGTTGCTGTCTGGTCAAGCAAAAAGAAAGTTCTTTGTTAATTAACAACAGAATATCTTGAATCATGAAAAAATACATATATACTGTATATATGCCAAAATGGCATTTGGCCTTTTTAAGCGGTGCAGCCGCTTCTATACATGACATGTGTGTCCGTGTGTGCGTCTGTTCGTAGCATGCGATTTAGACCAAACAGGAGTAGCCCATGTGTCACATGCACCGCTTACTTCACCACCTGGGTGTGATTTTTCTACGTCAACCAGTCGTAAAAAAAAGTCCAGAAACACCCATTTTGGCCCATTCATGTTTGCAGAAATTGATAGGTCAAAGCAATATGGTGCAGGCTCCACATAGCCTATCAGAGTCCTTTCATATCTGCAAACAGGAAGGGGTTAGGTCTAGGGCAGCAGTGTCAAACTCATTCCATCGAGGGCCGAGGGTGCGTCCCAATAGTCAAAAAATGCACCCTCCCTTCCTCCACTACCACCTCCTCTACTCCGTGCCCCGGAAACTGATCTTTGGTTCCTCCCTCCCTCCACTGTCCCAATAGTGGAGAAGACGAGCGAAGCGGCTTCAAACGCGGCTTCTCCTCCCCTCCGGCGAAGCATACATCGATGTATGCTACTGCGGACGTTTTTCCACATTTTTGGGTGACATCGCGCTCACGCCCACAGAGGCAACAGTGACGATGCGCAGCCAGAGGCGTCACTATGCCTTATATGAATTTCCCCAAGATAATGATGCCCCAATGCAAGATATTTAGCCTAAATTGTGTGTGCTTCAGTAGATTATTAGCACACAAAGGACATAGCATCCTACAACGGATAACAAAATGCCAGTCCGTTTTTGTGGTTAATATCCTACATACAAATTTGGTCATTTAAGTCAGGATACAGCTTTATTGCTTGTACATTAACGTTGCTTATTAACGAACATGACTATACATAAATATAGCCTAAGCATGACAGCTACCATTTCAGTATGTGAATATGCATTCATTAATTTATTCAACCAATCGTTTCCAAAGTCATTTTTAAATTTGATTTCAGATGTTACAGTGGGAAATAGGCCTAGCCTAATTGTTTTTCAGTGTGACCACTGCGATACTATGAACATTGGGAATAATATCTCCGATAATATTACGATAATTCGTTCCACTAATCTAGCCTACAGGAATGTTTCAGAATTTATGATATGCAAGAACTGATGGCAATATTAGGCTGTAGTAGCCTATATGAGGTGAATTAGTGTCCGGTATGTTCAGACATCGGGAACATCGGGATTTTGGAATTACAGTAAATTGTTATGTTTGCATAGGCTATACTACATGATATTCACTTTGATCTAACACTGATTACATATTAATTAGTGTCTCGACGCAAACTACAATGTCAGGTAGGCGACATGTTTATAGCTACTTCTACTTAAACTTAAGATATTTTGTTGCTTTAAATGGGCTGACCATGCATAAGATCTGTGATTGGCACTGGGACTCATTGTGGGCACAGCATCAGTCAAAGTTATGATAGGGCAACTTCATCAACAGTCGACGGCGATTTTGATGACAGTGAAGCAGATTCGCTGTCCCAATTTTCTTTACGGCTCCTTTCCTCCACTCCCCTCCTCCACATACTTCCAGGTAGTAGAGGAAGGGAGGTGGCGAGTGAAGAATATTGGGACGCAGCCCGAGTGTATGCAAGTTTTTTTCTGTTCACCTCCATGGTTGAAGAGCTGAGCTAATTAGTGAAATCACCTGGTGTAGGGCACAGTTGGAACTAAAACCGGCATACACTCGGCCCTCGATAGAATGAGTTTGACATCCCTGGTCTAGGGACTGAATTTGTGGGGGTGCGTCCCAATAGCCGAAAAATGCACCCTCCCTTCCTCTACTCCATGCCTGTTAGGTGTTGGTGGGGGAAGGACCCAAACGCAGGCAGGAGTACAAAAAATTTTTTTTAAATTTAATAAAGGGCAAGGCAGCAATCCGTGGTGAAACAGGCTGGGTCAAAAACTGGGGAGACAGGGCAACGGTCAAAGACAGAGTCCAAAGAGTGACACCGGGAAGGCACAGCAAAAGCACAAAAACAGGATCCAAAAACAGGGTCACGAGAACACAGGCAGGGGTCAAAACCGGGGAGGCATAAGAGGAACAAAAAGAAAACAAAACGAAGAATAGACAACAACAGGAGAAGGATGAGGGAATAACAAAAACTCAGAAACAGATATCACAGAAAAACCAGAAAACTCAGCGGATACTCAGAAAACCAGAAGGCAACACAGAAGCAAAAAAAATCTTGTGAGGAACTCGCGAAGACAGACTGAAATAACAGGGTTTAAATACACAGGGAGAGACAGACATAATGGGAATCAGGTGTGCAGACACGGGGAGGGGAGATTGCTCACAGGTGAGCACAATGAAACGATAAGGGAAGCTGATAATACAATAACGAGTGAGAACGTAAGACACGGACTGGACTGGAACCAAATACATAGAGACAACATGACATGGACTCCAATAAGACAAGTGCATACAAGGAATAGGAAAGCGGAAACGAGAGTCAGCTGTAGTTAATAGAGGAACCAAAGAAAGATAATTAGTGATAGAACAGGCAGAAAGAGACAGCTGCAGCGAGGAAAGAAGATGAAGTTAGTAAGTTAGTAGATTAGTAGAAAACCCTGGTTCTATGACGTTAGTAGATTAATAGATTATAATATATACAAGTTAGTCATTAGTAGATTAGTAGACCCTAATTCTAAGATGTTAGTAGTTGTTATTTAATTAGTATTATTTACAATTAAGTAATTAGTAATGAAGGAAGCGCATGACAGAAGAAATACAGAGAAAAACTGAAATCACCAAAGGCTCCCGAATAGTGTGACGATGACAGGTAATACAAAACATGGAACAGTGAAAGCACAAAATATCATAATATAAAATCATAATAAATAAATATGGAAAAAATTAGAAACATAAATTAAACAAACAAACACAGAATGCAGAAACCTAACAATGCCCCGGAAATGAATCTATTGTTTTAATCTAATGTTGCTGATTAATATTAATTACGTATTAATGGTTACATATTAATTAATGTCTGGACGCAAACCACAATGTCAGGTACATTGTATACTGTACATGCAAATATTTGTACTCAAAATGTTCATGCAGTTTTGCATATTTCTGGGTAGTAGAGCAATGAGAGTGGGGGAGTGGAGGAAGGGAGGTGGGGAGTGAAGAATATTGGGACGCACCCTGGGCCTGATTACTCCAGCTGGACTTTCAGAGAAACAGACTCAACAGATTTTGAACTTGACAGAAGGTTATGTTTTCTGGATAAAAGGTAACCTGTATGTATATTATATATACATATATAGATATGTATCTCTTGGGTAGCTTAAGAATTGTGTGGTTCAAGGTGCGGTGTGGTTTTTATTTAATGCTATTGTTTGTTTCCTGCTTTATATTTTTTAGAGACATGGATTCTTTTACCAACTGGACAAGCCAGGAGGTGTGCCAGTGGCTTGGTTATCTATTTCCAGCACTTGTGCACTTCAGATTTTTTTTTTTCCAGTTTCACATGTTCACATCCCCTTTGTTGAGGATGTTATCAAGTTTCATACGGAAAAAATAAGTTAAATAGCATTTCACTGATGTTAAACTCTGATAAAAAAGTATTTGCACACCTCGTTATTGTAGTATGGGTGCTTGAAGGATAAAGTCAGATATATAGAAAAGAGAAGTACTCCCGCACACCGTATCTTGCATTAATCAAAAATGTTTTATTCAGTGCTGACGTTTCGTTCAACAACCTTTTTCAAAGCTTTCTGATCTTAAACTCAACTGAAACGGGTCAATTTTGACCCTAACATAACAGGAAGGTTAATGGTTTATTTTATTCATTTTATCTTTATTTTAAATTCTTTCATTTAATTCAGTCAACCTGTTTTTTTTCTTACTTTTTGTGTTTTTTAA
The DNA here is from genome assembly GCA_029718625.1 of Synaphobranchus kaupii. Taxonomy (NCBI): domain Eukaryota; kingdom Metazoa; phylum Chordata; class Actinopteri; order Anguilliformes; family Synaphobranchidae; genus Synaphobranchus; species Synaphobranchus kaupii. The sequence continues at coordinate 8,721,761 of CM056386.1, read as the reverse complement.
AATTAATCTGGTGTACAGAGTAGTCTTTGACACTAACCATCTCTTTTCTCTCTCTGCTATGTCTCTACTGCCAGAGGTCACCCAATGTCAATTTCTGAAGACACCCTGAAGTGCCTAGACCTCTTGGTGATGTTGCTCCTGCTCTCACCTGTGACCCATTTCTGCTGGATCTACATCACTTTTCCCATCCTGATTTCTCCTCCCTCTTACCTCATAGGGCTTCCCCACCTCATCCAACAACCCTCCTAGATTTCTAAATAAAATTGTTTACTAAATAAAACTGTGTGCTTGCTATTCTATTGTAAGGAATTGGACATGCCTTTGTAGAATCACTGCATATTACTGCTAATAATATACAGTACTGTGCAAATGTCTTAGGCACCCTAGATTTTTATGTAGATTTTTTCTTAGATGCTTATTTTTTGTCTTCTGCATTAGTGTGTCAGTAGAAAAGAGCAAATTGTAGATTTCCAAACATTGATTTTCCAAAAACTTAATTGAACTTTCATCAGAGAAAAGAAGAACAAGGCGTTCTGCAACAGATGGTATGGTCTCCACAGAGGCCTGTTCTCAACATCACCGAGGCTGTCTGGGATTACCTGGACAGACAGAAGCAAGCGAGACAGCCAAAGTCTGCAGAAGAACAGTGGCAAGTTCTCCAAAATGCTTGGAACAATCTATCAGCTGATTGTCTTATAAAACTGAACAACAGTGTACCTAAGAGAGTTGATGCTGTTTTAAAGGGAAAGGGTGGTCACACCAAATATTGATTTGATTCCGTTTTTTATTGTTTACTGTTCTTTATAGTCAATTGTTTGATATTTAGAAACTTCTAATTTAATTATTTTTTAAAGGATTTTCGCCTTACGGATTTTCTTTACATGTGCCTAAGACCTTTGCACAGTACTGTACATTAAAGAACTACGTACGTAATAAAAATGAAGACCAAAATAATGATCATTCACCAAAAGATATGGAGAGCCTCTCAAGATTCTAAATGGTTCTAGGTAGAACCATTAAAAGATAAAATGGTTATAGGTAGAACCCTTTGTAGACGGTTCTTGGTAGAACATTAGTGTCATGGTTATTTGCAGCCTTTGCTTTTCGACGTTTTTGGTTTCCTTTTTGGCGTCGTCAAGACACTCTGATTTTTTCCGCCTCCATTCCGGTTTTCGCGTCTTGCCAGACAATTATTCCCTTCACCTGTTTTGCGTTTCCTGCGGGCTATAAATACCTCAGGACTTCCACATTTCCGCACTTCAAGATTGTCTTTGCTATGTTGACATACGAAGTCGGTAAAGGTATAGGAATTTCGGTCGCTGCATTTCTGGTTCTTACTAATAGGAAACGCAGCAAGTCCGGTTATAAAGATTTAGGATTAGATTGGTTTTGTCGTTCCTTTCCAATCTTTCTTTATCATTTATTATTTTTCCCTGTTGCCAGTTGTGTTCAGCTCTTTTTCTACAAGAGCTTTGGCTAACAGGTTTTCTTTTCTATTACTTTCCTTCACTCGTTTTTGTTTTGAGTTTTGTTTTGTTTCATTACCTCTTGTTACGCCTAATTATTTTAGTGTGTGAGGTTCTTATGTTAGTTATTCTCGCTGTTTATTGAGATCGCCTCAGTTTTTGGAGGTTGTTTTGTTTTGCTTTGTGCTAGGGAAGTTTTGCTCCCTATCCTGTGTTATCCCAGTCCTGGTGCGGATTATTCCGCGTTTTGTGGCGTATCTTTCTCTAGATACGCTTTTAGAAATCCTTATTGGTCGCGTTTGATTCTCCGAACCTTACGCTTCCCCTCACAATTAGAAGACAAAAGGGTTATGGGCAGAACCCTTCATAGAGGGTTCTAAGTAGAACCATTGGAAGATAAAATGGTTCTAACCATAAAGGGTTCTAGGTAGAACCATTCAAAGAAAAAAGGTTATCGGTAGAACCCTTCACAGAAGGCTCTACCAAGAACCCTTTAAGAAGGTTCTAGTAGAACCCTTTCATAGAGGGTTCTAGGTAGAACCATTAGAAGATAAAATGGTTCTAACCAGAACCCTTCATAGAGGGTTCTAGGTAGAACCCTTTCACAGAGGGTTCTAACCCTTCCAAGAAGGTTCTACCTAGAACCTAAAAAGGTTCCCCCACAGGGACAAGCCAGAGAACCCTTTAAGGTTCTAGTTAGCACCGATTTTTTTTAGAGTGTATCAAACAAGCCTCAAACCATCACTCTGCTGCCAGATATGCAGTAGATATGGATGGATCATTATGCAAATGAAGATGGACATGGACACAACTCCATATCTGGCAGCAGAATGACGGTTTCAGGCTTGTTTGATACCTCAGACAAGTCTCAAACCATCAAATGATTCTATAAATCAATATCTGATCGTATAACGCTTTAAACCTGTCTTTAGTTACTATATGGTAATATAATGCTTAGGCTATTATTATTAAGCTAACCAAATGTGCTAGTGGATGATAGATATGCTTATACCCATAAATATAAAGAAAACAAACCATCATTTAAAAAAAACAGACTTATTAAAAATATGAAAATAGAAAACAATGCATGAATAGAAATAGTCCCATGCAAACTAATTCCTCCAGTCACTCAACTTATTCCAACGTCTGTATTTAGTTCCTTTCGTTCTAGCTTGTCAGTCTTGCTTGTCACTTAACAGATAACCAATGAAAATTGAAAATACAACTGTACGTGTGACCGGTCCAACAATACATTTTCACTCACCTATCACTTTAAGGGGTGGGGGGGGAGGGTGCCGCATTGACAATATCGGAAAAAAATATATTTATAGTAAGAAAATTTATTTCTCCTGAAGCGATACAACTTTGCTACCAGTAAGTGCAGTGATGGGGTGTCACATTAATACGATTGTCCTTATTTTTTGCTTCTCTACGGTGGCGCCCAGTGGCATTGCCCCTCCGTGCCCCCATATAGGGCCAGCCCTGCACACACTATAAATACACTACATGATAGACACACTAAAGTTTCACACACTACACACACACAGACACACACACACACACACTATGCATGCACACACGCACACACTGACACTATAAACACACACACACACTCTATATATGCATATACAGACACTATACGCACACAAGCACACACTCTGTTGTCTAATGTATTTCAATCGGAGCAGACACACATACACACACTATAGTTGCACACACTATAAACACACACACGACACAATACACACTATAGTTGCACACAGTGCACTACACACACACTATAAATGCATGTGCACACACAAAACACACACACACAAGCACACACTCTGTTGTCCATTGTTCTTGAATCGGAGCTGAAAATGGCATCAGTGATGTTGCAGACAGTAGAAGTTGATAACATTATTGGGATGGCAGATATGCCATCTGCTAAGTTACGGCTTGGCGGGGCATGCCCCATACCTATACAGCACCGAGAGTTTGGCACTTTTCAGGGTTTCCTACAGAAGTAACCACAATGACCATAGACTCTCAGCCCTTAAAAACATTAACTTCTGTATCTTCTGACCTCATGTAACCACACAGCATTCACATACAACTTCACACATCCACACAATAAAGCCCCAAACTTGGGATATTTTGCCGTTTTTCTCCTTCTTCTTCCTATTTTTCCTGCCAAACTGCCTGCCTCCGTCGCAATGTTATCTAATGGGGAGAATTATTCTTTGAGGGTATGGTCCGTATACCTGCTCATCAAGCTTATCGCCCAATAAAAACGCTTCATACTAATGTTTTTTAATGTTAATATAGCTAATGGCTTCATACTTTCCAAGAAGCTACTCTGGCCAAATGTCAGAGTTGCTGTCTCTCACACAGAGGATCGTGGGTTCGAGCCCAGCAGGGCACATCCTTATTTTCCACAAAAACAATGTGCAACTGTTAAGTACTTTTCATTTATTAGACTGTTATTATTTTCACATTAACACATTTTTATTGCAAAGGCAAAAGAGGTTTCCAATATTAACTGTTCCACTTGTATTTCACTTGTAGCTACTATATCACACCCTCCCCAAACCGGACACTCGCTCCTGTCTGGTTTGGGGAGGGTGTTACGCTTACTGGAAACACTTTTAATTATAAAAATAATAATAATAATAAGAAGAAGAATCTTTGGTATGTACTTTCTTAGTAGTATCTATTGTTTTCTTTCTGGCTAAGATTCCTGGGAAATATGCGTTGTCCAATTAAGCTTGTTAGCCAACGTTACTGTTGCCAGAGAAACGTCAGGAAGCAGATACAAGCTAGGCTACTATGAAGCGAATCAACATGCCTTATAGCCTACATTCATTGCACTACACAAAACTAAACTAAACCTAGCTGTCCGGTACAAAAACATTTCCCGCAGGTAACGTTCTACACTACCGGAAAAAAAACTGCTGTGCTTATGAACTCACTAGCTCGCTCGCTAGCTCGTAGCCCGCACATGGAAGGTTGGAGTTATGCATCCAGCAATCCAGTGTTGAATAGCCTAACGTTAAATGTATTTCATAGAATACTAATAGCCCTATTTTAAAACTGTATTTCCATATTTTACTGATGCAAACTATTTAGGCTGTACTAGCTATGTAGGCCGTATGTCTTTCAGCTAGAATGTGTTTGCGTCTAGCCCATTGTGCATGCATGTCTCCATATAGACTTGGTTCATTAATTTACATGCTTCTTCATGATCCATAGCTCAGGTGGTGCTGTTCATTGTATTTCATTACACATTAAATACTGCTCATCTACAAACTCTTTTAATGTGAATTGTGTGCTGTCTGTAATAGGATAACTGTTCTCATTCTTGTCAATAGAGGGTATATGGGTCAATATGGGTACATTTCTTTGGAACGCATGTCTCTCTCCGTGTTTATCTTCATGCATTATTCATCATTAGTTAGCTATAAAAAAGATCAGCTATTGCAACGCTGGCTACAGACTTGCTCCATCTGGACCTCTGACTTTCGATATGAATATCTTCAGACAGAAAGATATTCAGGCAGAGGTCCAGATGGAGCAAGCTACAGACCTGTAAGGCAATTTAAAGTTCATTGGTCAAATGTGTGTTTTAAATAGAATATTTAACATCATATAAGTTAGCATTTAAATTTTATCAATTTAGAAAAATAGTACTGGAGCATTCATTATGTTATGAGTCTAATTAAACAAGTTCATAGCCTACAATTGATGGATAGGCATCATCTAATGTGTTTGCTTTTTACAATCGTAATTTAACAGAAACTCAATCTTGCATTTGACAAGGTTCAGGTAGATGTTTTCATTATTTAGATCACTGTGATATGATAACGATGGGCTATTTTCCTCCTGATGAAATAAAGTGAATAAGGCTTGTATTCGATCTCATATTATTAACATTAGATTCAAGATGATGGGGGAGAGAGGAGTGCGACAAGCTGCTGCAGCTCAACTAAGCCCTCTGAGCCACAGCAGGTAGGAGTAACGGAGACAGAGAGGCAGTGAAATGAGTCCATCTCAACCATGATATACACGTAAATATATGATGTTTTTTTTTTGTTTGCTGCTGAAGTATTTAAATAGAAACAGAATAATATCTAATACTACAGCATGTGATCCAGCTACATAAGAAAAGAAAGGGAGGGAGGGAAATTTTGCAAGAGTACAAATTAAATATTTTTTTTAAAGATTGCTTTGTTTTTCAGTATTGTTAGCTTGTTTGGAGTGCTTTTGTTTATACATTTTTTAACAGCAGATTAATACTGTTCTCAAAGAACTAGAAATGAGCATTTAAGTTCTGTTTTTAAAATATATTCATCCTGGGGGGGCATGCCACCAGACCCCCCTAGCATTGAAGTGTCTCCCACAGATGCCAAACCATACCTACACCCTTGACCCCTTTGATTTCATTTTTAAAATTCATACTTGTACTATTATTGTTGCTGTCATTAATTTGAATCATTCATTTTAGGTGTCATAGTTTTTCTAGGTTGATGTGCCCTTTTCTCACTTTGAGCTCCTCAAAAGGTCTCTGCACTGCCCTGTTAAGGGGGGTGGTCCCCTGTCCTTGGTGGGTGACTTAAAGGAACAGTTTTTATAGCTGACAGCCCCCACCAGGTCACATAACCCCAGGCAGGGATGGAATCAATGGCCAATTCCTTCCAACCCCACAATGACTCCTTTTCATTCACTAAAGGATTGAACCAGTTTACCATACTATTGTCTGTAATAATATTCTATAAAATCACCCACTAAAGATCTCCAATTTATTTTATTAACTGTAGAGTGAGGCCTCCATTTTGTGTCAGGGCCTCTTATTTGCTCTCTGAAACCACATTTTACACAAAGTGTGTATGCTTTTCCCTGAAGTTACAAAACTTAAAGCTCACAAGCCTCTCCATTTCAGCAAAGCCTCTGGTCTCCCCTGTTTTCAGGCTCTGTAGAGTCAATGGTTAAATCTGACTAAATACTCTCATACATGGGAAACCTCCTGTCATTATTAAAAAAGAAAAACCATTTTTACATTGCATTTGTTTTCATAGTACATTGGTTTGATAATGTCATGTTTTACCCCCTACACAATTTTGGAGACGTATAAAGTTATAATCCTTCATTACAAATAGAATCAAATGCCTTTCCAAAGTAGGCAAATATCTTTCTTTAATTAATTTTTAGGGTGTTCTGTATTAGGGCATTAATGTGGTCTGAAGTTTGATGTTTTTTGTGGGGTTTTATTCAAGCCTCCTCCTCTCATGCATCCAAACTCCCTGACCCCCTCCCACACACACACACACACACACACACATACATACACACAAGGGCAAAACTTTAGTTTGAGAAGTGGGGGGGACACAATCAAGAGAGAATTTTTGGGCTCCTTCAGGGTTGCCGAAGACATACACATTCACTCACTCTAGCTAGCTACCTAGCTACCTTTTTTCTTTTTTTGCTATCTAGCTGTGAAAATGCTATCTAGCTAAATAATGTCAACTACCATTAGCTTGCATTAAGTTTGTTTGCCACCTGGCTTGCATTTGGAATGATTGAGGTAGCTAGCTAGCTTTACACAAAGTGTGTATGCTTTACACAAGTGTGTAGCTAGCTAGCTAGCTAGCACAACGACTAGGATAGCCTATTTAATTTTATGTTCAATGACTAATGTTAGCTGACACATCACATAACTTGTTGGTTGTATTAATATTAGTGTATTTTATTTTTAATTCAACCGTGTTCACTTCTTATCATGTTCACTCCTTCCTCTCATTACCAACTAGGTATGGGATGCTCGACACTCACGTGTCGCCACGGCGTCGAGTTTTCAAATCAGTGCTGTTTCGAAGTAGTGCCAAAGAAGGTAAGCGGAGCAAGTGGTCCCACTTCGGGTCTGGAACGTCCGCACTTGGAACTTATTAGACAGACAACAGGCGCTCTGTCATGGTTTTTAACCCTTTTTCCTTATGCGGTCGTTTTCCTTGGTGGCCATGCGAGGGCGCTGCCCTTTTGGTGGATGCTTGCTCCGCCCTGCTTGGATTGCGGAGCTTCTGTTAGCGTCCACACCTGTGCGTGGTCACCTTGAGGGATATACAGATGCAAGAAAAAGTATGTGAACCCTTTAGAATTTTCTGTATATCTGCATAAATTCGATCTAAAATGCGATCTTCATCTAAGTCCTAAAACTTGATAAAGTGAACCCAACTCAACTAAAAACACAAAAAACCTTATTCTTTTATAATTTATTTATTGAGCAAAATTATCCAACATTAAATGCTTTGTTGGAAAAAGTATGTGAACCCTTGGATCATATGTATTTTTAAAGTATCATATTTAATATTTGGTTGCATATCCTTTGCATGTTGTTACTTCCTGAAGTCTGCGACCCGTCAATATCAAAAGGCTCTCAATATCTTATTTTCAAGTACTGTTACAAGCGATACTATAACCACTCTGCATTTGAATGGATCTTTATGGGAATTGGGGGGTAAGACTAGATTCAGCTGTAAATTACACTCGTGCATTATGGAACACATGACTGGCTAAATGGCTGTAAGTCATCCAGGGTCTGAGGTATCAAACGAGCCCCAAACCATCACTCTGCGGCCAGATATGGAGTAGATGTGGATGGATCATTTAAGGGTTTCTTCTCCTGACTTTTTTCCCCATAGAGTTCTATAGGAAAATGAGTCAGGAGAAATAACCCTTGCAGTGATCCATCCACATTTTACCCCTTTATGTTCTGCATGTGACTGCGAGCTTATGGAAGTAGCCACGGAACGTTATCTCTGTTCCTTCGCCTCCTCCTTACATTCCTCTTTACCAAGAGGTAGGGCTTTTATTTTCTACTAACTCGTTTTGGTCTTTTAGCCGGTAACTGTCCGGTGCAGCCTGTCCTGTTCGTTCCTTTTTGTACCTGTCTCCGTACATGGAGTTTGACGATTTTGTTCGGAACTATGGTCCGGTTTCGTCTTTCGGTGCATGTCTTCCTATGGGGAAGACTGGACGTTTTTGTTGGCAGGTTTGCGTTTGACTGCGAGTCTGAGAGTAACCTTGGAACGTTAGATCTCTGTTCCTTTCGCCTCCTGGTATACTAATTCGCATTAGTTTTCAGTGTTTGTTTGTTGTGTGTTTTATGTGTACCTATTATGCTACTCACCTATTCTTACGCCTCATTACTGAGGCAGGGCGTTTATTATTGCTGGCCTTTTCATTCTTAGCACGTGGAAGTATGGGGTAGCAGTTCTTTGTTCCCTTTCGCCTTGTTTGGATTTCTTGCTGTGAAATTAGGCGTTTGTGCTTCTATTCATTTGTGTGTTACAGTGTGCCAGTTCGTAGCTTCGGTACGTTGGTGTGTATTTGTGCCATTATGCTACTCGCCTGTTCTTATGCGTCTCGTTGCCGAGACAGGCCGTTTGTTATTTCCGGTTCGTTTTTTAGTTACTTAGCTCGTAGAAGTATGGGGTAGCAGTTCTTTGTTCCCTTTCGCGTTGTTTGGTTTTCTTGTTGTTAAACCAGGCGTTTGTGCTTCTACTCATTGGTGTGTAACAGTGAGCCGGTCTGTAGCTTTGGTGTGTGTGTTCCTTGTCTTGTCTCCTCCCTTAACTGCGGGGTTTCCCGCCTTAGTGGCCCTAGGACTTAAAGAATCCCCTTGCTGCGTTTGGCTCCTCCTACCTCACACATCACGCCCCATTACACGCTCATTGAATGACTGGCGGTCAATGGAGTTTTTTCAAAACAGTTCGCTAAATGGGTCATTATCAGACAGACAAAATCAAAAGTCTACCTTTTATTTTTAGATTATATAAGCCTAGGTTGTCAGGACCCAGTACTACTACTTACAACCCGTTATGATTTTGACTATCCAACGAAAACCAACTTTAAATCCGGCTAGCAGATGCGCGCCACTCTAAGCATACGTTATGTAACTTTAGTTGCTAAGCTAACTGAAAACACTACTGCGCATGCCTGATCACTTCCTCTTGTGCGGACAAAAAATCCAATGGGGAAAAGCGCCAGTTGCGTATCTTGTCATACATCTAAAATCTTTGGTAGTGCCCTTTGGTAGTGCTCCGAGGCTTGTTTCAAATCACGTGATCACGGAAACCGAAGCTCCGGACGTCACGGTGACGCCTGTCATTGAATTAACCAGATTACCTAGCTAGCTAGAATAGCTTCTTCTACTTCTGTGCTAAGCTAGCTAGCTACCTCACATGACAGGCCTAACTGGTCACGCTAGGTAGCTAGCTAGCTTACCAAAGAAGTAGAAGCTTTACATTACATTACATTATAGGCATTTTAGCAGACACTCTTATCCAGAGCGACTTACACAACTTTTTTAGCATTTTTTTTTTAACATAATATCCATTTATACAGCTGGATATATACTGAAGCGATTCAGGTTAAGTACCTTGCTCAAGGGTACAACGGCAGTGTCCTATCTGGAATCGAACCTGCAACCTTTCGGTTACAAGGCCAGTTCCTTAACCATTATACTACACTGCCGCTCGAGCTAACTAGCTAATTTTGTTAATTCAGAAAAACAGAGCAGAATTTTTTTTCTCAAGTAAATGCATTACGCTTCCGGAGTTTTACAACTACTAATCAACCACCAACTCACATTTCCTTTCTTTCTTTTCATCCCCTCTTGCAAAGACATTTATGAGCTGCTGGCTGGCTGTTTGAATGGGTTTGAATGAGAGCGTGAGAGGAGAGGGGAGGGGGAGTTGTAAGGGGGACTGGGAGCTTGAACGGGTTTTGTTTCCGTGTGGTCCTAGTGTGTGCAGTTTCCTGTTTTTTTATATAACATTAGTTTTCGGACTGTAAAAAGTGGGGGGGACACAAACGGGATTTTGAAAAGAGGGGGGGACATCTCCCCCCGTCCCCAGTGGAAATTACGCCCCTGCATACACACACTAACACCCCTCCCCGCCTTCACATAGACCTGAGCTTCCCTGTAATATAATCTCATTACAGCTGTAATACAACTTTACATTCCAGCGCATTCCGCTAACCGTCTGCACCCTTTGCCTGGCCTTTTGCATATGCCTTACGGGGTCAGATCAGCATGCCACTGACTTTAGCTGCCATTGCCGTCCCGAGCCCAGGCACTGGGCCACACATGCACTGTACAATTAGCAAAAAATCACCATGAAATATTAAAGAGCAAATGAAGCGCGGTCTTGGCCGATAGCACAGTCATAGCTCCGTATTGTCGTCTGGAGACCCGCTCTGCAGAAAAGGAGCTCCGTTTCTTTTACATGATTTATGTTTCCTAATTTGTCTCTGGGGGGAGAGCGTGTGTTGGTGCGGTTTGTAAAAAAGAACTGAATCCCTGTAACTGAGCCACCCTCATATGTTTTTTGGAACATGGACTGTTCAAACATCGCTCAGTATTCCCAGAAAAACCAGTGCCTGAATGCATTCTTCTCTTCTCCCATTGGCTGCGGGAACACATACCACCCCCACCACTACAGACCCCCCTGCACAATGCATTCAGGCACTGGTTTTTCTACAACGCGATTCAGACAGTAAGATAGTTCTGACGTCTGCAGAGCTGCTTGAACAGAATGAAAGACCCCTCTCTGCATGGTATTGTCACAGATTCTTTACACTCACCAGATACTCAACTCATCTGTTCCTTAGATCCTCTCAGCTTATTTAAAGGGAGATTCTTCTGTTTCTACAGGAGTTTATGGTGCTATAATACAAAACACAATGCTGCACTGTACATTGTTCTTAGAGTTATTAAAGGGTAATTCCACGCAATAACAACATTAACCTTATTGAACAAATCAAGACGCAACTAATTAAGTCTTTCTTTGTGGCTGGCCAAAAAAAAATCAGTTATTTGAATATAAAGTTGAAAAGTGGTAGAGGTATACATCAAAATGACGTATACCTCTACCACTTCCTTGGTTTTGAAAGAGCACAATGTTTTCAAGTGGCCGTGTGAATTACATAGCAAGTAGGCGGAGCCAGTGAGGGAAGAATTGCTGCCTGCATCTCACTGTTCTGAATAGGGACCACAGTAATCGGCTGTACCCTTGGTAACAAGTTCTGTGGTAGGGACACATCAAGCTAGCTATCATTGCTATTTTATTATAATGTCAGAAAATTACATTGATATGCTACGTTATTTCCTAAAGATGTTTTTCCAAACACGACATGAGTGCTGTCGGTTACAGAGTGGAGCTCCTCCGGTATTCCCTGATTCCCTGTAGCCTACATCTTCCTTTGCCTTACTGAATCACCCGGTAAGGAACCATGTCAACTAACATTACATTATGATCCATGACCATTAACTAGACTAACATTAGCTAGCTGACCATAATTGAACGGTTTCACTTTGATCATTCGATTACAGAAGTAATGTATTTTTTCTGGGCTAGTGCGTTAGATATTATTAGCAATGGATTTCTTGGCTTAAAACAAATTGGTTTTTAAATATGTTTGCCATGCAGTAGGCCATAGTAGTTAACCTTGCATTCATTAATGGAAGGAGGTCGGATATCGGGGTTATAAATGCATTGTTTCCATGTTTTTACCGACATCAGTGCGTTTGAGTTGCACTGGGAAAGTTTTGGCTGCTAGCAAACATAGCTAAAATGGCTAACAAGTAGCCTACAATGACATTTTAACTTTTAATTGTATATGTTTAATATTCTGTATGGGCATGTTGGTCGATACAAAAGCATTTCATACTGAAAAACGGGAGGTCGGCTTGATTTTCCGACATGGAACTGGGGTCCATAGCCTAGCTAAGTGTTACAGACTTCTGGCTAGGCTGGCTAATGTATTCACGATACCAAACGTAGATAAATGAAGGGCCGTATTTCCCCCGTTTTTCTGGAGACTGAGCTAATAATGTTGGTATTTTCTCAGTATAACTGTTACATTAGTGGCTAACTTGCCGGCGAGTAAGAAATGCTGCAGACAGGCAGGCACTACACTAGCAGTAAAATGCCCAGCCCCTTGGCCTCCGCTTCTGAAACTGTAACGTCATTCAGTGGATGTGGCAACCTGTTGTCTGAACTATAAAAGTACCTTGGCTGTTGTAGCTTATCGTAAACCATGTACCTGGAACATACGCAGTAGTTTGGGGCTATATCTCTATGGCGTCAAGTCAGTGTCACAATTTGCGAGTTGGAAAAAGAGTTGAATCTCTGGAAAAAAGAGTTGAATCTCTGAAAACTCGAAACAGATTTGAAACTCTGAAAAAAAGTTTTTAATCTCTGGAAAAAAAAATCGAAAAATCTAATTTTCGAAGACTATAACACCCATTTTTTAAAAAGATTCGCCACTACGTCTGCGAAGCTACAAATCATGGGATTTATGACACTGTTCTCCGGGGGGACAGATATGTTTCTCCAGAGTTGAAACTCTGGGGGGAAAAAAAAAAGTTGAATATCTGAAATTTTTTTTTTTAAACTCTGAAAAAAAAGTTTTCACAGAACAAAATGGTAGGCTATATTATATTATAATAATGGTAATTATAAAACAGGTAGTTCAGGACTGATGTGATGGGAGTGAATTAACGTTAGCCTAGCTACCTCGCAATGTCGAGGCACCACTGGGACGTTATGTTACACATAATGGCACGATGGTAGTACAGACATTGTATAGTTACCTGAAGAGACATAAATGTGAAGGCTCTCAACACAAAATCAAGTTTGATGGATTGATGGAAACCATTTTCAGCTAATTCCATGCTGTCCCTTCTTTTGGACATACACACGTTGCTAATGCTAGCGCAACTCTATGGCAACCGGTAGCATCCACTACCAAACGCACTTAAACAGTCCAGAGTGCACCCAAAGCAAATAAAATATGACGACAGTCTATCGGGGTTATTTTGAGTGTTTATGCCATCATTTTTTAAGTCAAACTATCGTTGAATCCTTTACTTTGTGCTGACCTAATATTCTCTGTGGAAGTACGGCGGCGGAGTGAACATGGCCATTGCAACTTGTTACTCTTCTTTGTTGTTGTAGTTGACCAGTGCTGGCACTACATTTGTAGGTAACGTAAAGTATCGCTCCCCCGATAGACTGTCGTCGTATTTTATTTGCTTTGGGTGCACCGTGGAGTGTTTAAGTGTGTTTGGTAGTGGATGCTACCGGTTGCCATGGAATTAGCTGAAAATGGTTTCCATCAATCAACTACATCACGGGTAAGTCGTAACTGAGACATTATGTCCAAAATTCCGAACTATCCCTTTAACCTGGCTGAATGTCGTCTCAACGCTAAAGCAGTCATTTTTTCATCCTTGGTCATACTGCCCATCTTGTGGTATATTTTGACAACTACAGCCAATCCTCCTTTTGTAGATTTAGCTAGATGGTTGACTGAAATTTTAGTTTTTAGTGTAGTTTCTGCTGTAGGCCCCCTCATACACATGTACACTCTGATATGATTTATCAGCTATAAAATAAGATTGACACAATATAACTTGCTATTTACTAATACAGTACGGTTAACTAATAAAGTAATGTTATTTTGTATATTTTGCAAACTGCCCCATAAATTTATAAAATGCCCCAGGATTTCAGTTAGTGAGGGCAAAAATTCCCCCCTTAAAAAATATATATATATATATTTCCTACACTGGGTGCATCCCAATAGGCTACTCAAAAAATGCATCCTGCTTTCCTCCACTATCACCTCCATGCCCCGGAGTAACACCAGTGACAAAGAAGACGGCACAAACATTCTTTTTTGAAACTGGCTATAAAAACAAGGTTTGTGGACAAAATAACATGTTAGCGTTTTTATTTGGATTTTTATTTTATAGCTATATTTCAAGACGAAATTTGAATTGAGGGATTTCTGAGAAGTGGTGGTCAAGTAGCTAGGCTACGTAGACCTTGGGGGTTAGCGAGCGAACAGTATCTTAGGCTAATTAAGATTTAACCCTGCTGTAGCCAGTCACTACACTACTAAAACGGTCACTAGCCTACATGGTAAAACAATTAATTAGAACCACAGAACTATATAAGAACTAGAAAGGAAACGTGGTCACGTGGTTCCATTCAGCCCTATTCAATTTGGTTCTTCCGCAATGGCACCGCCGCAAGATGGCTGCCATGGCCCAGAAATAGTATTACCAATGAGCTCTGCCATGTATTTCCAATGGAGCATTGTGAAAGTCAACATAGTCGCCCCAGCAAAATCTAGGTATCAAAAGTTCACAATATGGTAGTCGCAGGCAATATAGAAGCAGGCAATCACATTTTACATTTTTCCTGGGTTCAAAATTTTTTTAGCCTACACAGAAAAAAGAGAGGCATGATTTAAAAAACCTCATCGGTGAGTGTTGAGTAGGCGCACTGAACTCTGATTGGTTAAGAACATTGTCACGTGGTAATTCTAGTTACGTCACAGGGCAATCACGTAAGGAGGCCTATTGGCATTTTCGCCTCAAATCCATTCTCTCAACCTCCATTGAACTCTATGGTTGGCTGACTTGGCTTGCTATGAGCATTCAGCTAACTGGCTCCGTCGCTGTAGCTATAGTTAGATTATCTAACAGTTATGAAGTTCGCTTACCAGCTATCTTGTGCATAATAATGAAATGGTTTTCAAATGCTTTCACATGTGTAATATTTCTAAGTACATACTTCATATCTCAAGTTGGGTGTTGTTAGATTACATTCGTAACCTACCCCAGTGAATATGCTAGTGTTGAAGTCTGAAAAGCCGCCCAGATAGCAAGACGCTAACGGTAGCGGGTCAACATCGGGTTGGCTACAGAAAAGTTGTCCGGCTCCCGGCGTATTGTGCTTGTTAATAACGCTAGTTAACAAGATAGTTATTAAACATTTTTAGTAACTATTCGTGGTTGTTTATCTGGATTTGCAGTTTTGCTCACGTTAGGCTGTGAGGCTATTTCAACAAGATAGCCGCTACGTGGCCTAGCCTAGCCATTAATCTGTCTAATGTTACCATAACATTACAAGATCACCATAGTTCATTCTAACAGTCTAACAATAACATAGACATTCCGAAAAGGCCTGAAAAATAGGCGACAAGTTTCACTGTGGCCATTTCCATCGCGATTTCTAATTATTTAGGCTACAGTCCCATGGCTACACCACACTATTAGCTAGCCGCGCAAGGCTGGTTCACGGAAATCTTGAGCCAGGGAGCGGTCCGGATGTATGTAATGTTACCGCTGTAGCTAGGCTACTGCCTAGCCATACCACAGACGAACGTTACGGATTAAACAAAATAAACAAGCAGATGCAATAATCATTATTTAATTATGCAAACTTAATCATATCATAGACCTATAATATTTTGGTTTTCACATAACATCGCATGTTCTCACGACATCCACTCTGCAGTTAGAGTGGATCTGGGGTAGGCGCTGGACTCAGGAAAACAGGCTGGAAATAACTTTGTTTTAATATAAGGGAAAGGTTGGTGGATCTAACATGTCATTAACTGGTTATATTTTTCGAAATAGCCTATTTTTCTAACCGCGTGACACAGTAGGCTATGCGATAAATGTTTGCGAAGAACAGCGAGTGCTCCCCGTTGTCTATAGCCCAGCTAGGCTATAGGACATTGTAGCTTTACATAACATTACATTACGTTATTGTGGCTGCGTTTACTATTATGTTGCTCTTGTTTAATTATGTGAACATAATCATATCATAGACCTATTTAATATTTTATCTATGTAGTTATTGTTTTGGTTTTCACATAACATCAAATGTTCTCACGACATCCACTCTGTGGTTAGAGTGGATCTGGGGTAGGCGCTGGACTCAGGAAAGCGGGCTGTAAAGAACTTTGTTTTAATATAAGGGAAAGGTTGGTGGATCTAACATGTCATTAGCTGGTTATATTTTTCGAAATAGCCTGTTTTGTCTAACCGCGTGACACAGTAGGCTATGCGGTATGCGAAGAACAGCGAGTGCTCGCCGTTCAGTGTTTCCCCTAGATTTTTTTTCAGGCCGGGTGGTAGGCCCCTCAAAACTACCAGTGTTGTTGCGCGTACACGGTGTCATCAAACGTGCGTGCGTGGCCGAGGTAGTATCATCGCGCAGGTCGGGGGTACGGAGAGTCGTCGCACACATGGGGAGGGTGTTGGTAACAAAGTGGTGCATTTCTCCATTTGAGCTAAAATAACATTTGCTCACAAAGGCTTATGGTAAATAAATATTATTTATTTATAATATTAATAAACTTAAAACAGAACTTATATACAATAAACCCCCCTTAGCTTCACAAATGATATTCAGAACTATACAACTTAAACCCAGGACAAGGAGTTTGTTTCTACCGGTTTTGAAGGACTGTTTCTGGATCAGCTATCTTTTCAGCACTGTAGAGCTGCTTTTGAGACTCCTCCATAGTGCTGATCCATAATCAGTCCTTAAAAACAGGTAGAATCAAACTCCTGCCTCTGCAGTATCAGTGGCGGATACAGAAAGTGGCTGATGGGTAGGCCTGGAAAAATCTGGGTAGGCCTGAGTGAAGCTCATCACCGCACGTTTTCTTCAACAGGCTTAGATATTTACAATACAATGTGGGGACCCCAACAATTGATTTTATTTTTATTTTGCACAATGATAACACAAAAAAGCAAAGAGATAAAGAAAATAACAACAAAAAGAGAGGTGCAAGGTAGGCAAGAAACCCAAAAGCGCTTATACGAGGCCTCTACCTACCTATATTATACAGAATTCACAAAATTAATTTAAAAACAAGTAACTATAAACTGGAAAAAAATTATAAATTAAAAATTAAACAAAGTATAATAATATTAATAATAATAATAATAAAAAAAGAAAGAACGAGAAGTGTGTGTGTATCTCTAAAGACACACACTATCACTGCCGCCACATCTGGACTGTCATCTAGCTGCTGCAAATTGTATTATCATGGACATTGGCTGTTTTGACCATGTTGGTCCTTAAGCCCTAGACCCTGAGCCGACCAGAGGAGGATGGGTTCCCCCATTGAGTCTGGTTCCTTCCAAGGTTTCTTCCTAGTTACACCAGGGAGTTTTTCCTTGCCACTGTTGCCTTTGGCTTGCTCTTGTGGGGAGTTTAGGCTGGGTTTTGCTGTTTTGCTGTGAAGTGCATTGTGACAACTTGTTGTGAAATGCGCTATATAAATAAATATTGATTGATTGATTGATTGATATGAAGCAAATGACAATGAAAGACGAAAGTTTGTATCCAAATCTGTATTCAGCCAGGCAGCACTTAATTTTAGCAACAAATGTAACAGAATTGTTTCAACAAAAGTAACAGAAACAGAAGCGGCGCTTCCACTTATGAAAATAGGAGTTTGATTTTGGTCACGCAGAAAAATGAATTCTGTTGCTTATTTGAAAAATTTAAATGAAATAATCTCTGCAGTTGCAGGCAGTTGTAGCATAGATGATTAGGAAACGTCAAGGAAAGAGTTGATCGTGGCATTTACACTGCTGTAATAATTATAATTTTAAAATCACAACGCCAATTGGCATCGGCGATGGCGCTTCTAGTGTTAACAATAATACAGCCACGACTGTCAGCAAAATACATCACCAGAGATCACATAGGCCAGGTTTTAAAAGGCCAGATGAATGGCTAGCTACAGAACAGGTGCGATAATAACAAATATTGCATAACCCTCATTAATGCACTGACAGGAATACAACCACAAATTAAATAACCAAATAGCCTAGAGTTTGTCACAATTAAGAACTCTGCCTCGCTCACAGAGGCTGCAGTCATCCATGCCACGGCGGGTCCCAGAGAAACATCACAAATTAAACAACCAATATACAATAATTTACAATTTGTCACAGAACTCCATGCCTCGCTCACAGAGGCTGCAATCATAACCATGCCACAGCGGGCCCCAGAGTAAATTTTAAAAAAATGAACCCGTATAGGACTACCTTAAGGTCCCTTCAGGAGTGGAGGGGGCTGTGGAGCCTGCATGTCCACGTTAGCATGCAGGCTAGCATGACACTCACGGGATGTCGGGGATGTCGTTGCTGTGGCCGTTTCTCCTTCATTGCCAGGGCCCGCAAACGTCTCACGACGATCCTGCGAGTGCGATTCCTCTTCGTTGGACAAGTCCTGGTCCAAACTTTTTTCATCTTCCACTTCCAGACGTGGTTTTTTAAGAAAATGGGTCAATGATAGCTGTTTAGCCATAGTTGGCTCATACTAGGCTGCTACTGTACATGAAACTCAGACAGAATTGGCGCGCGAGTTCGTAATGTAGCCTAAACAAACGTAAGAGAACTTCTGCTATGAAAGTGCCGTGTCATCACATAGTAACGAACATAGCAACGGGCCGATGGAGACAAACAATCACATCCAGCGTTTTCTCCAGTTGGTTTCTATGGCATCTCCACACTTTTTAGAGATTATTAATACATAAGGATTCCCCAAGACAAAACAATTCACATTTAAGGTAATTATGAATCTGAATGGGTGGGCAAGCTGTCAATCTGGACGCCCATAGATCCGCGACTGTTTAGTATTAGCTTTTACTCTACACTAAAATGTAAGAGTTCTGGTCAGATAGCAGATAGCTGCCATTGAAAATTTTAATTAGGCCTAACGGGAAACCAAAGCTGTTTTGGCAAGGGTTTTTCCAGATGCTATTTTGATCATTCCAGCATTCTGCGGTAAGGGAAATATTGCAGCTACATAAAAAAAAGAAAAAAGATTATATATTTTTAAAAAAGAATAATATCTTTTTTTTATTTTTTTATTAAAATTATTTATTTTCCCTCTTGTCCAAGCCGGGCGGCACGTGAGCGGGCCGCCCGGCCAAGATAATGGTAGGGGAAACACTGCCGTTGTCTATAGCCCAGCTAGGCTATAGGACATTGTAGCTTTACATAACATTACATTAGGTTATTGTGGCTGCGTTTACTATTATGTTGCTTTTGTATGTCGATTTACGCATGTGCATCCTTTCATCGCTCAAAAGAAATAAACCGGATTGAGTTGCGCATTAAAACCAAATAATGCACTTTTAACCGTGCGTAAGTGTCTTTGCTTACAGACACCTGTGGATGAGTTTTGCTAGTAGGCTACCACTTAGATCCCACATAAACTTGTACATTTTTCCTTAATGTGACCTTGTCATTTTAATGTGTCTTGTCAGGGTTTGTCTTGTGAATGTGCGTCTTACTCTGTTCTCACGTTCAGCCTGCAGCTTGATGTGGTGATGGCCTTTAAACTGAGACAGGCTGCTGAACTTTGCTGTGTCCTATAACAAACTCCTAACGTCTCTACGTTTTTTTCCCCTTATCATCCAGGACAACGTTGGAGACGGTGATTAAACTTGCTGTGAATGAAACGCAGCATATCGAAGAATAAAATGTTTTCCTTATTCATGATTCATAATTTTGAATGGTGTACTTGATTATTTAGTCTTTACAAATGAAAAAAATAGCAATTTCATCTTATACCTACTGCATGACTTATGCAAACAATGAACCCTTCAATAAAAAAGTTTTATAATTCATTTTAACTTTTTATTAATGTTTCCCCAAAATGTACATATTAGACAGCTACATCCAGCGTGGGGAGAAATACGCAAGGAAGGCCATGGATTGGCAGCTCACTCACAGCATTTTCTCCTCCTCAGAAACAGAAATAAAGGCAGATGTTACAAGGTGCCTGCGCACACATAGCAAAGACTTGAACAGAACCCCAGTGAATTCAGAAATTTCGACTTTGAGCAGCAGCCCCAAAAACTGACACATACAGTACCAACAGCTGGGTATACAGGTATAGGTGGATGACTGGTAGCAATTGTTCTTGACATAACTGAGAGACAGAGAAAGGAATAAAAAATAGAATTAAGATGGTTAGAACCATTAGAAGACAGAAGAATAGCATGATCAGAATTGTGTTCATGCAGGATTGATTCTCACACACAATGGTCTTAGCCTTTAGGTTAAGATACACTTTGTTATGTTAACAGGCTCCCTGAACCACTCTTTCACAATTTTAGCCCGATGAATCTTGGCATTGTCGTCCTGGAATATGCCCATTGATGGGATAACCTGGTCATTCAGTACATTCAGGTACTCAGCTGACTTCATTTTATTGCTGCATAACATTGCTGAGCCTAGAACTGACCAATTGAAGCAACCCCAGATCATAACACTGCCTCCAGAGGCTTGTACAGTGGGCACTATGCATGACGGGTGCAACGGCGACTTTTTTTTTGGCCAGGCAGTGTAGTTCTGTGAGTAGAACTAACGTTACTGCTAACGTTAGCCTATCTGACAAAATCTGAAGGGTGAACTCGGATGTGCTGGAGGAACTGCAACCCTGCCCCACCTCAGTTGCTATACTGACAGCCTATGGAGTTGCATTAGTTCCTAACGTGTAGATAGGCTACTTGATATATTATTGGGCTAAAATTGATAGACCTAGCTAATACGTTATATTCATTACCAGTGATTTCTCATCAGACCGTTCAGACGGAGGCGCCGCCCCACCTAGACTACGAATAATCAGTAGCTTGTTAACTCGGTTTGGTTAGTTGTTTCGTTGAAGCCAGAGTAGTTTCATGTTATGAGGTTACACCGTAGCAAAGGATGAGCAAGTTAACTGACCTGCAACCTAATGTCACAACAATGCAGGGTAACGACAAAACCTCCTTGCTAAAAACGGTGACTTTAGCAAGGCTAATGTCGCATAGCCTATAGACTGACTAGTGTAGACTCTAGCCAGCCCGTTTCTTTCCCAGTGAACATGTTTGTGTTGAGAGCTTTCACATTTATGTCTGTTCAGGTAACTATACAATGTCCGTACTACCATCGTGCCATTATTTGTAACGTTATGTCCCGGTGGTGCCTCGACATTGCGAGGTAGCTAGGCTAACGTTAATTCACTCCCATTACATCAGTCCTGAACTACCTGTTTTATAATGACCATTATAATATAATATACCATTTTGTTCTGAGTTTCAAAAAAAGTTTTTTCAGAGATTCAACTTTATTTTTTTTCCAGAGTTTCAACAAATCTGTCCCCCGGGAGAACAGTGTCATAAATCCCACGATTCGTAGCTTCGCAGATGTAGTGGCGAATCTTTGTAAAAATGGGTGTTGTAGTCTTTGAAAAGTGTTTCGGAGTTTCTGATTTTTTTCTTTCCAGAGATTCAACTCTTTTTTTTCGAACTCGCGAATTGTGACACTGATTTGACGCCATATATCTCTGCTCTCACTTACAGATAGAAAGTTGGCTGAGAGCTCATTCAGGAGGAGAGCTACTTTTCTACAAACCAAGCATCATTTTTGGGTGGCATTACCCTGTAATGTATCATACAGTGTCCAATGACAAGCTCATTTAATTGCATACTGTTCTGAAAGGGATGAAAACTTATGAATTTTGTATTATTTTTTATGTATCTTGACTGAAAACTAATTATTTATATTATAAATTTAATATATTACTGCCATCAATATATTAGCTTATAACAAGTGTAATTCTTTTACTGTCTCCATGTAGATCTGTGGATAGATACTGAAACTGTAATGCTTTAATTCATATTTCATAACAGCTTTTAAATTGATCATACACAGTATATCAAGAGTATGCATACATTAAATATATATACTCTCCCTCCCTCTCTCATTATGTCAGAGAATTCCACAGACTGCACACACGTCCTCAGGGTTACCTAGCAACGGCATTGTGTGGCAACACTGCAGTCTTAATTCCATTACAGGCATTTGGCAGACACTCTTTTCCAGCTTACAACACCAAAACAAGTAGATGGGGGATATAGATCTGAGAGGGTGCTGTGGCACCCTGAGGGGAAATACGGTCCTAAGAGACAGACAATACAGTCCAGAAAGCGCAAGACTCAGCTAACAATTACCCTGACAAACATAAACAAACAAAAAGCAAATTTGGCAGGTTCAGAAGCAACAATTAAAGTCATGTTTATGCCTTTCCTTATCCAGAGCGACTTGCACAGCTGATGCCCTTATCCAAATGACTTACACAGCTGACGCTTTATGGTTGGATCTTACTCTAGCAGTTCATACACTCATGCACAGCCTGAGTGTGGAGACATCCACACACACACTGAATCATGGCATTAAGGCTGTTTTATTAAGTTCATTTGCAAAAAATACTGATACCAGCTGACACAGGTTCATGGAACATGATGCTAGCACTTATGCTCAGGGAATGAGAACACTGAATCTGAACCTCCCCACAACACATTACAGCAAGCAGAAGGAAACAAGGAAGAAAATGTGCTTCCACACAAAAGAGGAAAGACAGACAGCAGACAGCCTGCCGCTGAGAGCCGTGGCTCAGTGCTTGGACAGAAGTATTGTATGGAACTCAGACCTCCCACATATCAATGCACGTTTCCCAATCCACCCACCGAATCAGAGCCCTCAGTGCATCTCTAACCCTGCCCACCAAAGCTGGCACCTACAACATTACAAAGAATGAATAACAACAGCCAATCACTTCACACATAGGTATACACACACACATAAACAGCTACATACACATATACACACACATACCCATGCATGCATGCACAAGCACACCCACACACATGCTTATGCACTCACACACATAATGTTCAAACATACACACACACAGTGGCAGACAGGAAGTGCACTTCAATTCAGCAAGACAGCAAAAGACTTCCTTAACTGCATAGTGCTGTGAAAATGTGGGTAAGTGCCATACACACCCCCCACCTGGCTCCAGTCTACACCCATCAACACCGCCTAATGCCTTTGACAGAACCCCTTCCTCAAAACCCTTGCATATTTCACATTACTTTACTATACTGTTATTTAATAGACACCTCATAAACGGCCCCTTAAAACAAATAATATAAAATAAAAAACCCCAGAGAGACTGTTATGCCGCCACCTCTTACCCAGATCTCCGTGAAAACTGTTGTCACGCAGGCCTCTGTCAGCTTCGCCGGCCCAGACGTGGACAGATTTACGGCTGCTTCCTCCCGGCAGCCCGGCCTCAGGGCCTGGCACAAACGGGTGTGACGCCCCCCGGTGGCGGCGCTGGCCCTGTGGCGTGGGTGGACTGCTGCTGTCCAGTGATTGGTGGGAGTTTTGGGAGGGGGACCGGCTCTTCTCCTCACGCGGGAAGGCACCACCGCGGTATGCCGTGGGGCTGGGCGACACGCGGCTTGACTGGCCCGAGGAGAAGTCGTCCTCACTGGACGTCAGGTTCTCGTTTGAGCTGCAATCGGGAGTGTACCCGCCCCCACCACCACCAACCCCATCCTCTAGGCTCCCCGGTGAGTATGCTCGCCGCGCCCACGCCAGCCCACCCCCATCCCCGCCTCCTCCAATGTACACGCTGGCATATGGTGGGAAGTCTGACGGCTGCCAAGGAGGAGGGGGTGCGTGTGGCTGCTTGCCACCGTTGGGTCTTGCAGTCACAGTGGTATCCCTGGGAAACCTTGGTGGGGGCCCATCACCATCTTCGTGGCTCTCCACCGACCGACCCCTGTGGACAGGCCTACGGAGGAGAAGGTCCCCTGTCGTCATGGCAGTCGTCGCTGTGGCGATGGTGGCCAGGTTTCCAGGCAGCGAGTGCAGGGAACGCTTGCGCTCCATCTGGGTGCTGGTCCGGTCCAAGGCATCCCGGTCCCGGTCATTTCCACGGGCAACACCCTGCTCGTGGTGATATTCCAGCCCAACCTTTCCCTCCCCTGATGAGTGCGAATTGGCTCTTTTGATCCGCTCGAAGTTGGACCTCAACGCAGCCACGCCCAGGCCCATGCCCGGCCGCTCTTTTGGTGAGGGGTCTGTAGGAGGTGCATCTTTGTCAGGGGGCCTTCGTGAGGAGGGGACACCACCCCTCTGTTTGGATGGTGATGCCCCATCTGTCTCTCCCAACTCCCTGTGCAGTAGCACCTCCCCTCCACTGGGGGGCTCGACCCCTTCACCGTGAT
Source organism: Synaphobranchus kaupii (assembly GCA_029718625.1). Lineage (NCBI taxonomy): Eukaryota > Metazoa > Chordata > Actinopteri > Anguilliformes > Synaphobranchidae > Synaphobranchus > Synaphobranchus kaupii. The sequence goes on along the minus strand of CM056386.1, from coordinate 8,697,363 downwards.
AAGAGTGTTTCCTGGCAGGTGCGGGCTGCAGTTTTCCCCAGTCTCCCAGGGCTTGGTCCTGTGTGTGGGGCGGGGTCTGCTGGGGGGGGTCGTCCCTGCGGGACACCCTCCTAAACCCCCACCTCTGCCGATCATAGCTCTTACGCTCCTTGGCAAGTAGCGTCTGCAGGTAGATCATCCGGAAACGCTCCTTGTTCACCTCCACCTCCAGGAGTCGGATGGAGGCCTTGCACCTCTCCAGTTCCTGCTCAATGCTGCCCACTGAATTCAGCTCCATCTTGGGAGGGTCGGACTCTGGGAACTGGCCTTCCAGGCCTCCATAAACCCCACTGGTTCCACCATCGCTCGTGGTCCAACGCCAGCCCAACCGTATCAGTTCTGAACAAGAACAACAGATACTGCAGTTAAAGGGACACTGTACTAGCTGTACACAAACAGCTCATTGCAATTTCTGCTAAGGTCTCTGTTATATATATATATATATATATATATATATACAGTGCCCTCCACAATTATTGGCACCCCTGGTAAAAGAAGAGTAAAAAGGGTTATAAAAAATTCACCGTTTGGTGAATTAGCTTCATCTCAGACTGAAGAAATTAGAAAAATCCACCTTTAATTGAAGTAAAATTTATTCTGACAAAAAAATTCCCTCATCAAGAAATTATTATTTTTAACAAAACCATGTGTGCCACAGGGCGGCACGGTGGTGCAGTGGTTAGCACTGTTGCCTCACAGCAAGAAGGTATCGAGTTCGAATCCCGGCCGAGGGCCTTTCTGTGTGGAGTTTGCATGTTCTCCCCGTGTCCGCGTGGGTTTCCTCCGGGTACTCTGGCTTCCTCCCACCATCCAAAGACATGCAGGTTAGGCTAATTGGAGACTCAAAATTGCCCATAGGTATGAGTGTGTGAGTGAATGGTGTGTGTGCCCTGTGATGGATTGGCGGCCTGTCCAGGGTGTATTCCTGCCTCTCGCCCGATGCATGCTGGGATAGGCTCCAGCACCCCCTGTGACCCTGACCAGGAATAAGCGGGTTAATGGATAATGGATGGATGGATGGATGTGTGCCACAATTATTGGCACCCCTGCATTTAAAATATATAATAATTATTTCTTGATGAGGGATTTTATTTCTCAGAATAAATTTACTTCAATTAAAGGTTGGATTTTTTAAAATTTTCAGTGTGAGATTAAACTAATTCACTCATCTTTACCAGGGGTGCCAATAATTGTGGAGGGCACTGTATATACAGTCCATAAGTCCATAAGTATTTGGACAGTGACACAATTTTTGTTGTTTTGGCTCAGTACTCATTTGCATTTGAAATGGAACAGTGACTATGAGGTTAAAGTGCAGACTTTCAGCTTTAATTTGAGGGTCTTTACGTCCATATCAGGTGAATGGTGTAGCAATTGTATCTATTTATATACATAGTCCCCCTCATTTTAGGGGACCAAAAGTAATTGGACAAATTAACATAAACTTTAATAAAGTTATCATATTTAATATTTGGTTGCATATCCTTTGCATGTCATGACTTCCTGATCTCTGTGACCCAACAACATCAAAAGACTCTTATATCTTATTTTCAGGTACTCTTACAAGCGATACTATAACCTCTCTGCATTTGAATGGATCTCAATGGGAACTGGGCGGGTGTGTGACTAGATTAAAACTCTAAATTACACAGGAATAGTATGGAACACATGGTTGTAAAATTGTTAAATGGATGTAAGTCATCAAGGGTCTGAGGTATCAAACGAGCCTCAAACCATCACTCTGCTGCCAGATATGCAGTAGATATGGATGGATCACTTTAAGGGTTGTTTCTCCTGACTCATTTTCCCATAGAGTTCAATAGAAAATAAGTCAGGAGAAATAACCCTTAAAGTGATCCATCCATATCTATCTGGCAGCAGAGTGAATTTAAAATCCAATGTGCTGCAGTACAGAGCCAAAACAACTAAAATTGTGTCACTGTCCAAATACTTATGGACCTGACTGTGTATATAATATATATACAGTGGAGGAAATAATTATTTGATCACCTGCCGATTTTGTAAGTTTGCCCACTGACAAAGAAATGAACGGTCTATAATTTTAATGGTAGGTTTATTTTAACAGGTTTATTCTGTGAGAGACAGAATATCAACAAAAAAAAAATCCAGAAAATCACATTATATAAAAGATATAAATTGATTTGCATTTGATTGAGTGAAATAAGTATTTGATCCCCTACCAACCAGCAAGAATTCTGGCTCCCACAGACCGGTTAGATTAGTCCTCTCGCTTTAAGAAAGTACTCCTAATCTCAACTTGTTACCTGTATAAAAGACACCTGTCTCAACTCGTTACCTGTATAAAAGACACCTGTCCACAGAATCAATCAATCAGATTCCAACCTCTCCACCATGGGCAAGACCAAAGAGCTGTCTAAGGACGTCAGGGACAAGATTGTAGACCTGCACAAGGCTGGAATTGGGCTACAAGACCATCGGCAAGCAGCTTGGTGAGAAGGAGACAACTGTTGGTGCGATTATTCGAAAATGGAAGAACACAAAATGACCATCAATCCGCCCCTCGGTCTGGGATATCGCCTCGTGGGGTATCGATGATCATGAGAAAGCTGAGGGATCAGCCCAGAACTACACGGGAGGAGCTTGTTAATGATCTCAAGGCAGCTGGACCACAGTCACAAGAAAACCATTGGTAACACACTACGCCGTAATGGATTAAATCCTGCAGCGCCCGCAAGGTCCCCCTGCTCAAGAAGGCACATGTACAGGCCCGTCTGAAGTTTGCCAATGAACACCTGAATGATTCAGAGAAGGCTTGGGAGAAGGCGATGTAGTCAGATGAGACCAAAATCGAGCTCTTTGGCATCAACTCGACTCGCCATGTTTGGAGGAAGAGAAATGCTGACTATGACCCCAAGAACACCATCCCCACCGTCAAGCATGGAGGTGGAAACATTATGCTTTGGGGGTGTTTCTCTGCTAAGGGGACAGGACGACTTCACCGCATCGAGGGGAGGATGGACAGGGCCATGTACTGTGAAATTTGGGCGACAACCTCCTTCCCTCAGCCAGGACACTGAAAATGGGTCGTGGATGGGTCACAAACAATGACCCAAAACATACGGCCAAGGCAACAAAGGAGTGGCTCAAGAAGAAGCACATTAAGGTCATGGAGTGGCCTAGCCAGTCTCCGGACCTTAATCCCATAGAAAATCTGTGGAGGAGCTGAAGGCTTCGAGTTGCCAAGCGACAGCCTCGAAACCTTAAGGATTTGGAGAGGATCTGCAAAGAGGAGTGGACCAAAATCCTTCCTGAGATGTGCGCAAACCTGGTGACCAACTACAAGAAGCGTCTGACCTCTGTGTTTGCCAACAAGGGTTTCTCCACCAAGTACTAAGTCATGTTTTGCTAGGGGAGCAAATACTTATTTCACACAATCAAATGCAAATCAATTTATATCTTTTATATAATGTGATTTTCTGGATTTTTTTTGATATTCTGTCTCTCACAGAATTAACCTGTTAAAATAAACCTACCATTAAAATTATAGACCGTTCATTTCTTTGACAGTGGGCAAACTTACAAAATCGGCAAGGGATAAAATAATTATTTCCTCCACTGTATATATATATATATATATATATATATATATATATTATATATATATATATATACTGTATATACAGTGAGCACCATGATTGATTGGACAGTGACACATTTTTGTTATTTTGGTTCTATACTCTAGCATTTTGAGTTTGAAAGGATACAATGAGGTTGAAGTCCAGACTGTCAGCTTTAATTTGAGGGTATTTTCATCTATATCGGATGAACCGTTTAGACATTATAGAACAGTGGTTCTTAACCTTGTTGGAGGTACTGAACCCCACCAGTTTCATATGCGCATTCACCGAACCCTTCTTAATTGGAAAAATAAAATGTGATTTTTTCAAATTCAAAACATAGGTATAGGTGTTCTTGTATTCCCCATCTCCATACAGCTTAAGGAAGTGTTCCCTTAGTTTTGCCGGTGCTAGACTAGAATTGCTCAACTTGGCATTGCAAATCATGCAGTTAGGACGCTGACTCCCATCACGTTCCGTTATACATGTGAATCCATATTGTACATATTCGTCCGACCTTTCTTTTTTTGCTCGACATAGTTAGTATGAAGGGATTAAAATATTAAGAAAGAAATCACACGACGTACCATCACGACAGTCACAAGTCGACTACCGAGCGCACCAAATTCCCTGCAGCACAAATAGGCCAAGCGATGTAGCGTGATCACTTGCAGCCAATGATGGCCAAGCGGGACGTGTCATCACGAATCATATGAGTCGGGTGTGTGTCTTAACCTCCGCCGAACCCCTGAGACTGACTCACCGAACCCCTGGGGTTCGATCGAACCCAGGTTAAGAACCACTGTTATAGAACCTTTTGTACATAGTCCCCCCCATTTTCAGGAATCAAAAAATATTGGACAGCTTAACATAATGTAGACTAAAGTAATCATTTTTAATATTTGGTCGCATATCCTTTGCATGCCATGACTTTGTGATGTCTGTGACCCAACAATATCAAAAGACCCAACCATGGGTTCCATAATATTCCCGTGTAATTTAAATCGTAATCTAGTCCCACCCCCAAATTCCCATAGAGATCATTTCAAATGCATTGAGATTATAGTATCGCTTGTAGGAGTACCAGAAAATAAGATATCAAGAGTCGTTTGATATTGTTTTGTGTTAAAGCTGACAGTCTGCACTTCCAGATATGCAGTAAATATGGATGGATGACTTTAATTTCAAATCCAATGTTCTGGAGTACAGAGCCAAAACAACAAAAATTGTGTCACTGCCCGAATACTTTCCGTCCCCACTGTAAGTATTTAAATGAGTTCACAGCCAGGAAATGAATTCATTGCAGCACCCAAATGTAGGCACTTCAAATACAATGCTGAATTAATATTTTAAAATATAATATACCTACACGTCATTACTGAAATACTTTGTTGTAGTTGTAGGCTAATTATGTTGTCAAAACTGCTGTAGGTTACCTCGTTCCCCCACTGCCCATCTTGCCTTATTCTTGAAAATGGCTCGTTTAAATAATATTCAAAATACATAAAAGATCGGACATTTTCTTTACCTGTGGTATTACGGATACATTTGATAAACGTGTAATAATCTTTCATTTGATAACATCAGTCTCTCCCGGAGCGAACTGTCTACAAATGAGTCTCCATTTGCAGGGAGAGTGCGATATTTCTGGCCAGCGAATGCCTTCTCTCCATTTGCAGGGAGAGTGCGATATTGCTGGCCAGCGAATTCCTTCCGTTGCATTTTTTTTACAGCCAATTCCACGGGCATAGACTCTCCTTCATTCATCCTTCTCCGTAATCATCCTCAGTTTTCCTAAACCCCTCTAGTATCTAGCAACCGTTGTAAAAGCAAATAAATAAATAAATTTACATATATATATATATATATATATATATATATATATATATATATATATATATATATATATATCATTAAAAAATATATGAATAGCCTAATGCAAAGGAGCAATAGGAGCAATACAATTACCGTATTCTTTGTGATGCCCGTTTATCCCTTTCCGTTTGGGGATCCCGGGTGGTTTATTGTTCGTTCCGCCTCGTTATCCCATTTTTTTCTCTGTTAAATGTCATCACTTATTTTTGCTCAGATTTTCATCCGTTTCCTTGCCGACGCTCCTCGTCTGTTCTCCCCATCTCGCTGCAGGAAGGGGAGTGGCCACACACAGTAGTCCTATGATTGACAAAGGGGCTCACCGCTACACTTAAAGAAACCGGGAAAAGATAATAGCTATATTTCTTCACGTCAGTTAAACAATAAATTAAAAGTGATTTAAAAAATAGCAATCTTTCCCTAACCCTTGGTTTATATGGTTCACAGATATACTAACATGACACAGCATAATTTAAACGTAAAGGTAATATTTTTGGCTGTGGTCAAGTGCATATTCATTCGTTTTCAGTTATATGATCCAACAGCGCCGCCGTTTTAATTCCCATTTAGACAAAACCAGCAACAAAGGAGACAAAATATTCGCAACGATTAAAGATACAAAATGGGTATGACTTGTACAAACCCCAATTCCAAAAAGGTTGGGGCAGTACCATGTAAAATGCACATAAAAGCAAAAAGAAAATAGTAAATTCTCTTTTACATATACTTAATTGAAAACAGTACAAAGAAAATATATTTAATGTTTTACATTATCAACATTCTCCTATTGAACTCTATGGAAAAATAAATCAGGAGAAACAACCCTTAAACTGATCCATCCATATCTACTGCATATCTGGCAGCAGAGTGATGGTTTGGGGCTCGTTTGATACCTCAGACCCTTGATGATTTACTGCTATTTAGCCAACCATGGGTTCCATACTATTCCCGTGTAATTCACAGCTTAATCTAGTCCCACCCCCAAATTCCCACAGAGATCCATTCGAATGCAGAGAGGTTATAGTATCATTTGTAAGAGTACCTGAAAATAAGATACCAAGGGCGCTATCTTACACCCGGCACTAAGCGGCGCCAACCCAAACGCAGGTGGCTTTGCTATCTTACACCCGGCGCAGGAGTCATTATAGCGCCCAGCACTCATGTCGTTTAAATACCAGGTGATCTTGCGCCCATAGCAAGTGAACTGGGCGGGTTAGCCCGTGTAAGGTTACATATGTAGACTATTCACAATTATCCTGGATCAAGCTATGAATTATATATTTGCCAATAGTTCCTGTACAGGAACTATTGGCAAATATATAAGCCATAGCTTGATCCAGGATAATTGCAAATAGTCTACATACCTTACATGGACCATCGCACATCGCCTGGATGTTGATGCAGTGGTGTGAAAGCAATTTAATGCGGCATTCCTCCTCGCTGAGGGACAGGTGTGTGGTCTTTTAGTCATGCTTGTGCGCGCCCCTGTGTGTATCCGACGGGAGGGTGTACACGTGTTGTGTGCATGCCTATGTAGACACACTTATATGCGCCATTAAAATAACATGTAAACAACTGCGACATGACTTTAGACCAGGTTTGTGGTGGTTTTAGCGCAAGCGCTTAATGCTGGCTCAAGATAGCAATACGCCAAAAATGATCCTGGCCACACCCTTCCAAAACCGCAGTGAAAAATACCCAGCTTCAGTCCGAGATAGAGCTCTTGGTGGAAAGACTAGAAGTTTCAATAATTAACTTCTGAACTGTATATTGCCAAATGGGCAGAAAGTTTCTAGACAGTGGCTACTGTACTCAACCAACATATTTTTCAATAATTGTTGACTCCACCCCAGACCTGTCACATGTGGACCAATTGACGTTCATTGGCCAAAACAAATACAGGTGTTCCGACCCGGAATGGAAATTTCAAAGGAGAACATACTGGCTGTAGCATTGTTGTCGGAGAAGCCAGTATTTCGACTTAGCATGTTTCCTTAATCTCTGATGACATATCATGGTCGTTTTATGATTTAGTACAGTAAATTTGTTACATATAGCTCCTTTAACTTAGTTGATGTTAACACCTTAGATGGCAGTAGCCCAGAGGCTTGAGTTTTTTAACATGTTGCAGTCACTGTACACATTTTTCTCTTCATCCACACACAGATGGGGGAAAGTCTTTTGGAAGACAGATGTTTGGAAGGGCAGCCATAAATGTGACAGGTGTCACTCATATAAGCACAATCTTCAGCGAAAGAGGAAATGCAAAACATTTGCAGATGAGAGCTCAGAGCCAGGTGTGACACTTGAGGGGAGGGAGAAGTTCAAAATAGAAACATTTTATGTGGTCATTGATAAGCTAGTAGCATACCTTGAACATCGCTTGGACGCTTACAAGCGTTTGACCAGTCTCTTTGGAGTTCTGTTTATGTCAGATCAGGTGTCTAACAGTGATGTCATAGTGGAAAAGGTAAATGCACTCTCCACTGCATATCCATCAGACCTGGACATGAACTTTGCCAACGAACTCATCCAATTCAAGACTTTCATGTCTGACTCTGAGGGTAAGAAATGCCCAACTAAATTGCTTGAGATGTTGCAGGCACTTAACCCCTTGGCGCAGATGGGAAATTTGGTCTATTTAGGGGGTGCTCTGTTTAAGGCTTTATAACTCCAGGGGCCACATGCATAAAACTCTGAGTAAAATAATGCGTAAAAGAACGCTCGGGGTGAAAGTCAGAAATCTGCTAAAAAAAAAAACGTTTTGCATTTTCTACCTCTGTCTTTCTGTCATGGTGTCGCCATATCACACGGACTCCAAACATTGCGTACGTATGGTGTCCATTGTGTGGAGAGGTACGCAGATTCTCACAGCACGTGTTATATTAGACATCTGAATTTCTGTGTGGAAACTCGCTTACACGGCTTTCTGAGGGCATTTTTCTGCTCAGCACTGTTTATACATGTGGCCCCAGGTGTGAGCATCACATAAACTTGGTAAATGGTTTAAATGAAACAAGACAAGGTGGGTCATTCCGTGTCAAATCAATCGGTTTTCTGAAAAGTTCCTGTATGACCCTCTCAGATTTTGATGATACTCCATCATAATAATCCATTGTGTGAAAAATGAACACACACAAAAAATTTGCCTCATACGACATGTCGTTTCCGAGATATGACCTCCTGAAATTTGCTCAAAACATCTTTCGCGCTCGCGAGTCGTGAAAACGCGCAAATGTGATTTTTTCCGACTTTGGAAGCTTATAACTTGGGATTGCTTAACAGCTATAGAGCTGAAACTTGGTATCAAGTTTCTTCCAAATTGCAAGAATATGACATCAGATTACTTGTACCCCCTTCCCTTTTCAAGTTATATGCACCCAAAGTAGCCACTTTGTTCAGTCGCACATGTTTTTGGTGATTTTCGAGGTCATCCTGTGCCCAGACGAGTGGACATATACATCCCATATCACAGATGTATTATCTATTGACGGCCTCCACGTCCCTGCAGCTCTGGAGCACTGATGACACAAACTACGTCCTGGAATGGTACCCAACACTCATTATGGACATCTTGGGGCCAGGAGAGTGCATTTGAGTTCTTTGCTCTTCTCATGAACTTTACAAAGACATCATGTTGCTCCTCTGATCGCTCCACGGTAGTGCCAATGTACCATTCATTGTCATAGATGCATGCAATGTACCTCCCTGGTTGGTACTTGGTCGGGTCAGTCAGAGTTGGAACATGAACAGAACTGGAACCTTGCACTACACGATCTCCAATTGAAAAGACGCTGAAAACGGTATCATTAGAAAGTCGCCGCATCTCTAATTGTCCTTCATTAATGGGGACAAAACTATGATGTGAGCGTGTGCCAGTAATGGTCTTTGATCGGGAGAACCGCTCAACTAGTTTGTAGTTATCTGCATTTGTCTTTACATCATCATCGATGACAAAGAAAAACTTGATGCCATTGTTGTTCTCATCAGCCCATGCAAACATCTGCTGTGCGTTTAAGATTTGATGTTGCTCTGTAGTCTGCAGACTAGCTCTGGCTACTAGCCTCTTTGTAGTTCCACATTGTATGCATCTATGACAATGAATGGTACATTGGCACTATCGTGCAGCGATCAGAGGAGCAACATGATGTCTTTGTAAAGTTCATGAGAAGAGCAAAGAACTCAAATGCACTCTCCTGGCCCCAAGATGTCCATAATGAGTGTTGGGTACCATTCCAGGACGTATTTTGTGTCATCAGTGCTCCAGAGCTGCAGGGACGTGGAGGCCGTCACTACAGACTAACTGTTAACGACTTCAATAACATTCAAGGCAAACTGCCAGTATTTATCAAGTAAATGACAAACTGTACACATCTATATGGCAGAATATGTGGTAATTTAACATTTATAGTGTTTGGTTTAAAGTACATGTACTATTCTGTTTGATGTCTGATACATAATTTGACACTTTTAAGTAGTAACGTAACTCTTAAGACTTATGTGAATTCCGGATATGTTAAAATATGTGTACTTTTCAAAATGCTATCTAACCATGAAGGAGTTGAGTACCAAAGCTGAAATTTGGTTGATGAGTAGATCTAATATATCTGTTTAACTGGTGTAAATTTCAGAAAAAGTTTTAACTGTCCACATGGTGATCCATTGACAAGACGGACGGTTGTGTTTTTGACTTTTTTTCACCCAGACCCAACTTTGGATGGATGTCATTCCTTTACAAATGAATTGATTAGCCTGTACTTGCTTGTGACCATAGATATACACCTATAGATAATAGATCTGTGATATGGGATGTATATGTCCACTCGTATGGGCACAGGGTGACCTCGGAAATCATCAAAAACATGTGCGACTGAACAAAGTGGCTACTTTGGGTGCATATAACTTGAAAAGGGAAGGGGGTAATCTGAGATTCGTGCAATATGGAATAAAGTAAATTAGAATACCAAGTTTCAGCTCTATAGCTGTTAACAATCCCAAGTTATAAGCTTCCAAAGTCGGAAGAAATCACATTTGCGCGTTTTCATGACTCGCGAGCGCGAAAGACGGAGGTTTTGAGCAAATTTCAGGAGGCCATATCTCGGAAACGACATGTTGTATGAGGATAATTTTTTGTGTGTGTTCATTTGTCATACATTGGATTATTATGATGGAGTTTCATCAAAATCTGAGAGGGTCATGCAGGGACCACTGTTTGATTTGACAGGTGTACCATTTACACCCAGGTGTACCATTTACAATACAAACTTAGATTTGTTTATTTTCATAATTTAAGTCAAAATAAAGTGCCACAAATGCAAAGAAACTTTGGAAAAATTTAACAAAAAATAGTTTTTCTTTAGTTTGCAACAAAATACTGAGAGCTACATGAGTGAAATCGGTAATATATACATTTCCTGGATCATAAACTCTATGTCCACAGGTTTTGCTAAATCTGAGGATGATATGCAGAACTACTAAAGGTCTATGGTGCAAAATATAGGCAGTGTACCCTGTTGTCCATTAGTGTCTCCAAATCTATCCAAATGGCTAAATTGTGCACTGCTATAAATAAAAGAAATGATGCTATATTACTATATATACGTATATAACTACAAATCAACATTTTTGGCTCATAAAACTCACTTCAAGTGGGAATTACTATATTTTCATGAGTATAGGGGGTAGATATCTATGGGTCCAAAACCCCTATGCAAAACATGTCATAAAATGAATGAATAAAATTAGTTTTGTCCATTATAAAGCATATACATTTGCTCCTTCTGATGGCTTAAGATAAAAAACATTGATATCACAGTGTTACATACACCTAAATATGTTGCCTAATCATTCACTCTTCTACCTCAATAAAACATCACTTTTCCCTGTACTCCAATCTTCTGTCCTGGGATTGGATTTTTCTGTAGGTTTTAAAAATCTTTTAATGTTCCTATTCATAATGACTCCAAGGAAAATTTTACCTTAATCTACCACATATCAGCACACAGTAAATTGGAATGAGCATTTGTCATGCCCTAACAGACAAGTATACATGCCATAGCCTATATTATGTACGATAACATGAACACAAAATAGTATTCCACCATCTGCAAAATGCTGCCAAATGTTCTATCTTCAATGAACATCGGTAGCCTACATCAAATATAAATTTAACGATTGCACTACAGTATGTGAAATGCACTCAAAATCCAAAAATAACAATAGGGCTATCAAACATATTGGAAAGACAGTGCTCGAGTGGAAACACGAACGTACATATGTAGCCAGCTAGACCAATGGCATTTTAGATGCAAAAATACTTACATACCGGGAAAGGGAAACTCCCCTCCCTAATGCGTTTTCTATAGAGCTTGCGTAATACCGCACCATTAAAACAAAAACTTCCGTTACGCTGGGCTGTAGTAAATTGTTCAAAGCACCCAAAAAGACATGACATATACCGTTGCTAAGATTATAATGTACTCTATTGGATAAAAAAGCCAACAATTAAACCAGAATGAACTGTAATGAATGAGACAGGCTTACAGGCCGACGTTTGAGATAGTGTAATAGCGGTATAAAGTGTTGTATATTTCTCAAACCGATTGTACCAGACAATAAATGACCACTGAATTTTGAAAGGAACATCTCGATATGTAAAACTAATGGTAGTGTACTGTTACACCCAATGGGCCCTATCTTACACCCGGCGCAAAGCGGCGCTAACCCAAACGCAAGTGTCTTTGCTATCTTACACCCGGCGGTAGGTTCATAATAACGCCTAACGCTCACGCCGTTTAACTAGCATGTACTCTTGCGCCTACCTTTCCCTCAGCGAAGGGGAATGCCATGCACATTAAATTGCTTTCAGCCCACACTCCATCAACATCCAGGCGATGTGCGATGGTACGGGACAATGGCTATCCATTAAAAAGCAGCTGATAACACCTATATCAAGGCTAATACGCGAATTGTCATTTACACCTAATGCGTGAATTGTCATTCAATGGAAAACTCGCGCACGGCAATAGACGGACATTTAAGTTCTGAAAAGGCGCTTCAGATGTCATTACAATACAGCTCTGTTTATCTATGAATACAGCCTGTAAGTAAATAGAATGGTTTGTGACTGAAAAAAGTTCAAAACCTTGTCCAGTGAATATTGCATTTATTGTTTTTCAAATAGCCTAGGCTACAGCGGATTCGCTGTGCATACGTTTTTTTCCGATAGCCTATGGTTAAAAAACGGAGATGTCACCATGTTAACTAAATTGTAACCTTAGCTATTCTTCGTCCTTCATATTTTTTAAATTACAGTGACCAGGTTTCCATACTCTCACCGTTTAAAACCCAGCTGATTTCACCCGTTATTCCATAACTGAACAAAACTATTTTAAAGAGAACTAAGCGTCTAATTAGAAACTAAAACAAATTTGCAGCACGTTACACAATTAATTCACAATGAATTTTAATGCCATTCTCTGAACGTGCGCTGCATGTTCTCTGTTTCCCCTGGTGTAATTCGCACGTTTCACGGTCTTCCTGGGAAAGTGGATTGTTTTAAAGGTTTACGCTACGAGTAAAACAGGTTGGTCACATTTCCATAAACAGGACATTATTAAACAAGGGTAAATATGCGTGAACATATGGGTTGCGAACCTGACAGCTTTATTGTAGGCTATTTAGTGTCATCATTAAGGCAAAATAACGGTATGTATGTTATTACCTACTATGCAGGTAGCCTAATGAACTTTGGATGAAGCTTGAACTTCGAGAACTCCATGAGAACAGCCTCTTGGAATTGATGTTTGACACTTTCATTGCATAATCAAATGAAATTCGCTGAACAAGCAGGCTAATTTGGCGTTTTCTAAGGTGAGACTGAAGCCATTGATAGCTTATTCTCAGCTGTTGCAGGTCCTTTTAACAAAATTTAACCGCATATATTTTGTAAAATAACAGCCCTGTCTGGAACTCATAGGCTAATGGTTAGTCCGAATAATATTGATCATACTCCATTTAGCCTATTCCTTGATCACACTAAACACGCACGAGCATGTCTGTTTCACCATCAAGCAATCCGCCAAGGTGGAAAAGCAGGCTTTTAAAGGGAATGGGATATGACATTTTGATTGGTTTATTGCATGTCACGCCCAAGACACACCTATAATTAATGAAGCGACTAGGTTCAGCCCAGTTGCACCTTGCGCCGTGCTTAGCGCCAAAAAAACACGCCGTTAAAATAGCAAAAGTGGACTTGGACACGCCCAAAATGGACTACGCCATGCGCTTAGACTAAGCGCCAAGATCGCCAAGATAGGGCCCAATGTGACTCTTGTCCTATATTAGGTTTTCACAGCCAGCTAAACTCTCCCTTGCATCATATCCTCCAAGGAACAGACAAGTGTTGTAGATGGACGGGATTTAATAACAAAGAAGTGTGAAACTGAAAATAAACATACAGAAAAGCATACATCAGTATACAATACAAAATAGCTTACTCAAGCTAGTTATAGTTAGGATAACTAATCCTCTATTTTGCTTTTAAGTATGATAAGGTAAGTAGGTAAGTAAGGTAAGTATGAAACTATCATTTTCTTTGCCGGAATACCTAAATGTAAGTATATGATGTAACTAATCAGGCAAGTATTGCATTAACATTGTATTTACACTAATCAGTATCTCTAGTATCAAAAGTATAGCCAAAACGCCATCATTACAATGTGCTGTCATACAGTGCATCCGGAAAGTATTCACAGCGCTTCACTTTTTCCACATTTTGTTCTGTTACAGCCTTATTCCAAAATTGATTAAATTCATTTTTTCCCTCAAAATTCTACACACAACACCCCATAATGACAATGTGAAAAAAGTTTTTTTGAGATTTTTGCAAATTTATTAAAAATAAAAAAATAAAATTTCTCATCTACATAAGTATTCATACCCTTTGCTTTAACTTATTTTTAAAGTATCATATTTCATATTTGGTCGCATATCCTTTACATGCTGTTACTTCCTGAAGTCTGTGACCATCAACATCAAAAAACTGTCGATATCTTATTTTCAGGTACTGTTACAAGCGATACTATAACCTCTCTGCATTTGAATGGATCTCTATGGAAATTGGGGGGTGAGACTAGATTCAGCTGTAAATTACACTGGTACAGTATGGAACACATGGCTGGCTAAATGGCTGTAAGTTATAAAGGGTCTGAGCTATCAAACGAGCCCCAAACCATCACTCTGTTGCCAGATATGGAGTAGATGTGGATGGATCACTGCAAGGGTTATTTCTCCGGACTATAGAACTCTATGGGGAAAAAAGTCAGGAGAAACAACCCTTAAAGTGATCCATCCACATCTACTCCATAACTGGCAACAGAGTGATGGTTTGGGGCTCGTTTGATAGCTCAGACCCTTGATAACTTACAGCCATTACACCTGAATCTAGTCTCACCCCCCAATTTCCATAGAGATCCATTCAAATGCAGAGAGGTTATAGTATCGCTTGTAACAGTACCTGAAAATAAGATATCGACAGTTTTTTGATGGTCACAGACTTCAGGAAGTAACAGCATGTAAAGGATATGCGACCAAATATGAAATATGATACTTTAAAAATATGTTAAAGCAAAGGGTATGAATACTTATGTAAATGAGAAATTTTATTTTTTTATTTTTAATAAATTTGCAAAAAATCTCAAAAAAACTTTTTTCACATTTTCATTATGGGGTGTTGTGTGTAGAATTTTGAGGGAAAAAATGAATTTAATCAATTTTGGAATAAGGCTGTAACAGAACAAAATGTGGAAAAAGTGAAGCGCTGTGAATACTTTCCGGATGCACTGTACATGCTACCAAAATTGTACAAACTGTAGCAAATATGTTAAAATACTTCAAGATAAACATTCTAGCAATGATGGATAATAGTTTGACTTACTAATATTGCCACTCACAGGGCTAGAAACTAAGCGATGGCTAACGATGGAGCACGAACATTGCTGCACTTCTTCTTCTTCTTCTTTGGAGTTTAACGGCAGCTTGCATCCTTTGCGTTGCGTTACTGCCATCTTCTGGAGTTAGTTAACTCCTACAGTGTCCATTTTGTCAGACTCTTCCCATCAGTCCTGTTCTCTTAAGAAATGTGCTCAAATACTTCCTGCCTTGTCCACTTCCACCACACTCCAGAATGTATTTTAAACCTGCTCCTGTTAGTCCTGCTCTTTCCATTCCATCCATCATGTCCTTTCTTTCTGTGACATATTTCCGGCAGTTAACAAGAACGTGCTCTACTGTTTCTGGTTCATGACACTGTTCACAAAGTCCATTTGGATGTTTCCCTATAATGTTGAGAGTCCCGTTCAAGTTACTGTGTCCTAGTCTGGTCATCACTACCTCCTCTTTTCTATTTCCTCCTCTGTTTCTCTCCCTACCCACTCTTTTTTGTATTGCATGTATTGCTGTTTATTTTCATCTGTTTAGCCCTTAGCTATGCTGCCATAGCCTTATTCTGCCGGGGTTTACTTATCGCACGCAGGCACCTCTGTCTCTCCTGCTCTGCTTGTTCTGCTACCATCTGAACCCCCTAACAATGTTTGTTTTTCTTTTTTCCTCTTCCCTGCTCTGGGCACCTGCCCGGAGCTCTAGCCCAAGTTTCCCGAGCCCTCCCCCCGCCCCCCTCCTGGCCCGGAGCTCCAGCCCAAGACCAGCTAGGCGCCCCCCCACCTGCCACTGCTGATCTCTACATGATGGAGTCATCAGAGTAGAATACCTCCCTATGAAATAATCAACCCATAGGCCAGTGGAGGATGGGCATCCCCCCAATAGCCGGGTTCCTCTCGAGATTTCTTCCCATCGGGGAGTTTTTTCTCGCCACAGTATGAGGGTTTTCTCTCCCTACTAGAGAGTTTTTACCTCTGCTATCTGGGGGCTTAGAGCTGGCTTAGAGCTGGCCTTGCCCATTTCCCCTTTCCTCCCCTTTCTGTTCTGTAAAGCGTCTTTGTGACAGTCATCTGTGAAAAGCGCTATATAAATAAAATGGAATTGAATTGAATGTAGATGTCGTCTTCTTATCTCCTGATCCCAGTACTGCTGCCACTCTTTATTGATTTCCTTCCATGCTATACTCTTTCCTTCTGCTTTAGAAAGTTCAACTGCAGTGTCTATGTTTTCTTTTCTAACACCTTGTTTGGTTAATTTACTTTCTCATTACCCTTAATACCCATGTGCGCAGGAACCCAAATGAATGTGACCACAGTGCCTTGTTTTACCACTCGTGAATGTATTTCCATTATTTCAAATAATAGGTCTTGGCGATTACTGGATGTACCTAGCTTTCGACTGTACAGAGCTGCTGCTGAATCACTACAAATCAGGGCTCTGTTAGGTTTGGCTTGTTCAACCCACTCTAAAGCCATCCATATGGCATACAACTCAACTGTGTATACACTTTAATAGTTTGATGTCCGTTTGCATACTTCTGTTCTACTACTAGGAACTGCAACAGCAGAACCAGTGTTGTCTTTTAGTGGATCTTTTGATCCGTCTGTAAACACCTGTACATACTCTGTGTATTTACTTTCTGTATACCAATAAAACTCATTGACTAAATCTGCATTTTCCCTCCTTGCCTTAACTTGCAGCAACTCTAAATCTACGATTAGTGGTTCAAGTATCCACACAGGGAGTCTAGGCCTATACACTGTCGGACAGAACTTCATTCCTTACACTCCCAGGTCTCTTGCTGCTCCATCCCCTGTCCAGCCAAAACTTGTTTTAACTGTTCCCTCCCTTTCCCCGCAGGCCTGTAGCACTCTTTTGGTTGGATGATTATCTCCGTGCCCTACATTGCTGCACTGAAGACACACAACCATTTTCTTTGTCACTGAAAAAAGGAAGTAGCTGGAACTGCAGTACTTAAACTATGCCACTAGATGGCATAGGGGAAAGACTCTAAAGATAAAGGAACTATGCCCCTAGAGGCAGGGAGGCTCTAAAAATAAAGGAAACCGTTCCATTACAGGTAGGATTGTATATTTATTTAATATTTAGTAGCATATATTGCTAGTAGAATACATGTTAGAACTTTCACAGTTTATTTTAAATTTGAGTGAGCAGGGCTTTTCACAGCTTTTCTGGCATACGATCAGGCTATTTTTGGGTTTATCTTGTTGCTATGATGGAATTCAAATTTTATATGATGAATAAATATATTTATGAACTCAAACATAAACGCTATTGTCCACTATGTCATGGTAGGTATAGACTAGGTGCGGGTTGCTTGTTAAATGGACTTGCTACGGGGAAATAGTGACACTTAGAAACTCCGTATTCGGGATAAATCATCACGAATCGTCTACTATAAAGTTAAAACACAGAGTTTGTGATTTCCACTAATAGTTTGGCTGCAGTAGCAACAAATGTCTCAGTTGCAGTTTTTTTTTCGTGGCACTTTGATTTTTTTTTAACTTTTCCAGTGAAAAACTGCCAGGGTGAGCGGACATTTTCCCTTTTAGGCAGAATAAAAAATTAGCTGTGGAGTAGCATGTGCCAAACACGTCTTAGCTCATTGTCACTTATGTCAATAGAGTCAGACCTTGTCAGACAGCTAGATTTTGACGATCTAGTGGATGATTTTGCAAGGAGGAAGGCAAGAAAGACACCAATATAGGAAAGCGGGGGGCGGGGTGGGGGGGTCTCCAAAACTCCAAAATGTGCCTCACGGGACCATGATCCGGCCCTGTTTATGATAGCTTCAATGATACGAGGTAAGCTAATAACGTTAACGTAACTAACATCCACCATAGCCAGCTACGCATATGTTATTAGGCTACAAGGCACTGGACGATCAAATGCTTTACCATATTCGATGTGTTCCTGGAGTTTCATTTAATTGTAGTTGCATTTGATGCAATGGAGCTGGCTGTGAAAATAGCATTCACGTCGAGAAGTAGCCTACCGTAATGTATCTAAATTTGGTTCCGTTTTTTCCAAAATGTTTTGATACTCGGTTGGACTGACGTATTTCGGTTGGTGCCTCATGGCACCGATTTTTGATACCCAAACCTAGTTGAGACGTATTTTTTAAGACGTTTTGTATGGGGGTATTACTGTCTCAAAAATAAATAAATAAATGTAACTGATCCACAAATAAATGCAACTGATATCACAGAGAGGAAGGGTCTGAGAACCAGACGCGACCGGGAGGGGGATCCAAAAGCTACCCACAAATGTGGGAACCACTACTAGGGACAAAGAAAAAGGAAGCCCTGAATGAACAGGGAAAATAAATGAAAAAAGGGAAATAACCCCTGGCGTATAAGCCAACACAAAACAACCCAGAAAAGAGGGTGCAAAGGCTTGCACACGCCCTTTTGTACATTTTTAAAAAAAAAAACGCAAATAACATCAAATAACCGCAAATAACATCTTACTGACATAAGTTAGAAATTAGCTAGCTAACGTTAGTGTGTGTCAAGCTGTTGTTCAAAACCTATCGTTGCCTATAATTACAATAGCCCCATCATATGTTTTAAAATGTATAGGAGTCAATGACAGATGGGAAACTTTTAAAGGAGGTACGTGGGAGAAATTGTGACAAAATTGTATGGGAGACATTGGAAGATTTTGGGGGGGGGGGGGGGCGGGATTAATTCAGGCATCTGCTTGTCATCATTGATTGGAGCCATATCTACTGTGTTCTGTGTACTGCTTACTGTTTAGTGGCATGCAGAATGCGAAAAATATCCCATATAGGCTACTATCAGCGAAAATCTGGAAATATGTAGCTGCATCACTCGGGGATTCTAAGAAGCCTACACAAGACTACATTTAGAGAACATTTTGCCTACTTAAAGTTCTCATCCAGCATATTCAACTAACTTAGCATAACGTTACTCAAGAAGAAGGACGTTGATTCGGAAACAGCCATAGACGAGTGACCAGATAGCCGCTCGTTCGGGAAGATGGCTGTATGCCCTGCACAAAACTCGGTAAAACATAACTATAGATACCGGGGCTAGTGTCATTATAGTGCTGAAGGCAACGATAGGGTAGTTTGAACAACAGCTTGACACACACCGTTAGCTAGCTAAGTTCT
Source organism: Synaphobranchus kaupii (assembly GCA_029718625.1). Taxonomy (NCBI): domain Eukaryota; kingdom Metazoa; phylum Chordata; class Actinopteri; order Anguilliformes; family Synaphobranchidae; genus Synaphobranchus; species Synaphobranchus kaupii. Next base: position 8,677,758 of record CM056386.1, on the reverse strand, counting down.
AACTTATGTCAGCAAGATGTTATTTGCGGTATCATCTTATATTTTGTAGGCTAAGTTACTGTGCTATTAGTATACCCAGAGATGAGCTGACAAAAAAAAGCATATGGCAGTGTGCACAGACTTGCTAAATTGATGCTGTAAAAGGGTAAACAATCCTGACATCATCTGCAGTTGTAGCTAACACAGGACGTTGTGACGACGTCGCAGGAATGTGGTATTTTAGTCACCCGTGACATTACCTTGTGACGACGTTGTGACAACGTCGTGGGAAGGTTGCAATATCTCTGGACCATACGTAACGTTGAGAGGACGTTGTGGTTACATTATTTAATAACGTCGCCGAAATCTCATTTCCCAGCTAACACAGGACGTTGTGACAATGTCGCAGGAACAGTGTATTTTGGTAACCCGTAACTGGGAAGGTTTCGATTTCTCTGGACCACACGTGACGTTGTGAGGACGTCGCCGAAATCTCATTTCCCAGCTGGCACAGGACGTCGTGACAACGTCGCAGGAACGGTGTATTTTGGTAACCTGTAACTGGGAAGGTTTCGATTTCTCTGGACCACATGTGACATTGTGAGGACGTCGTGGTTACGTTATGTAATAACGCTGCCTAAAGGTAATTTAATAACACTAATGTGGTGTGGTCGCTGCAAGGTGGGCACCAACTATGTATCCGCTGTTCTTATGTATTGTTAGCTCATGTAGTTATTGTGGCGTGGACAATTTCAGACATGCTTTTCTGGAAAATAACGATTCGCAACCTCCCAGATAGCAAAATTGCTGCGGCCCAAATCCGGCGTGGAATGATGGCACTTTGGCGGTCCGCTCCTGTTTGCCAGATCTGGGCCAGTGATGGCACTCGGGCGGTCCGCTCCTGTTTGCCAGATCTGGGCCAGTGATGGCACTCGGTTTACACCCAGATTAGTCTTTGTGGACTGTGCCACATCTTTGCCAAAGGTGGCCCACATTTGTTTTGTGATATTTGGGCCATATTCACCATTTACCTCATGGGCCACATCCAGATTACACATTGCCAAGAGTATCGCATCTTTGCCAAAGGTGGCCCACATTTGATTTGGGATATTTGGGCCATATTTGCTATTTTACATGTGGGCCATTTCAGGCTCACATCCATTTTGTCCGGGCCAGAAGAAGGCCAGCAGTGCCACATCATTGCCGGAAGTGGCCCACATCCGTATGCTACCTGGGCTGTTTTCCTTTGTCGGTAGGCTAGATAGGCTAATTCTCTGGATAATAGCGTCAACTAACACTAAATGTAGACTACCTCTTTGGTAGCCTCTCAATTAGTATTGATAACCTACGTCAATTTATCAGTAGGCTAAATAATAAAATAGGCTATTAAGGCAATTTTATGATTATCTGTTTTTAGAAATGTTTAGAAATATCTATTCAATTTATCATGAGGTGCACGTCTTTAGGTTTTATAATCATAAATGCTTCCGTATTAATAAGGAATAGGCCCATTTTTAATATGGTCCTGCTCTACAATTTACATGAAATCAGAATGGTTTATATTGAGGACACGAATAAACAATAAAGTGATAGACCCTCCGATAGCACCACCAAACACAACATTAGCACATTTCTGAAAAACCTGTGGCAACAATCCACAAGCGATTTTGCAGATTCATATTGACGGTGCAAAGTGTAAGTTGAATTAATTTTTTGGCATTTACCACAAGTAGGCTACACAGTAAAAATGCTGGGTTATATAGGCTACGTAACCCAATTGTTGAGTTAGTCATTAAAAAATAACCCAGTGCACTGGGTTACGTGATCTTTGCATCTATTGGGCATTCCAGGTAGCTCGAGACAAAAGAGTGACAGAAATTTTAAATCTGAGTGAATGTTAATTTGCCGTTTTCTATCTGATAAGGGGCAGAGATATAACAAAACATCCTAGGTAACGTAACGTAGGCTAACTGTTGTTATCACCAAAAATACTTAAAATTATATTACGTTACTGACATATTCTAAATAATTAACCAGCTAGCTACCAAAATCACTGGATTATCGCAACGCTAGGCTAGCTAACGGTAACTTTAGATTTCCTAACGTTGACGGCAGCTGGCTAACTTTGCTAACGTTAGTTAACGTTAAATAGCCTATAAAACTATCATTAGCCAACTCTTAAGGACGTCAATGTTTTTACATAAGTGTAAGCAGTGACTCGTCGCCACTGATAGGCATAGTATTCAATTATAGAATAGCTGCTGGGAGTGAGTGATCAAGGTCTATTTCAACCAAGGAGACTAGATTAGCAATACAATAGACTGATTCCTGGTTAGACCACAGGAAGTTGAACCTTCAGACCCCCTACTGATGGACAGACTAATTGATTTAAGAGAGCCAGACAGTGGCTTCCTTAAATCAATCACATCATTTTGAATATACATTTCTGTTTCCCACCTTAAGAAGTCAGACCCCGAAAAAGGGTATTTAAAGTCATACATTTCACAGAACAGGATTCAGAGTAACTCCGCTGAATCCAGAGTGCATTTTCTGTATCTCTGACAACTGCCATTCCTGGAAATAAACATAATTTTCACCAAGTTCGAGAGACGTCTTTTTTTTCTTACAAGACAGAGAGCAAAAAAAAAAAAAAACAGGCTCACAAGTAGGCTACAGTGGGGCAACGCTTGTGACAGCTTTTGGTAAGCTATTGTAGCCTAGCCTTACATACATTACATTACATTACATTACATTATAGGCATTTAGCAGACGCTCTTATCCAGAGCGACTTGCACAACTTCTTATTACATTTATCCATTTATACAGCTGGATATATACTGAAGCAATTCAGGTTAAGTAGCTTGCTCAAGGGTACAACGGCAGTGTCCTACCTGGGAATCGAACCTGCAACCTTTCGGTTACAAGTCCAGTTCCTTAACCATTATACTACACTGCCGCACAAGTGTTATGTCCTAACATGCAGGATTGTGTAATGCAGGATTCCTCGCGCTTTTTGTTTGCCATGCCAACATTGTCTCCACATAGTTTTTTTTTTTTTTTTGGTGCCTGCATCTTTTCAATTGCTCCCTGACAGCGATTTTCTACCAGAAGCAATCAGTTTCCAGTGAAGATAGGATGTGTAACGTTGTATGACTCGTGGGGAACATTTTCGGTGTGACGACAACATGGAGTAGACACTTCCATCTCTGTAATTCTAGACGCTGATTACAGAGATACTTTATCCCGTCCGAATAATTACTTTACAGATGTAACAGGTAGGTCCTTAGGACCCTGTAGCCTAGAACAGATGGCTGTGGGAGGGTCTTTAAGGGAATGAGATCCCATGAGATTTCACAACACGGTAGGGAAGGAAGGAGCTTGCGGAGTTCGAACTTATGGCGCAAAATTAGTTTGTCGGGTTGTGAGTGTTTGGGACTCAAACTTTGAATTGCGGCGGATCTGCCTGAACTGTACCGTGAATGTAACATCATGTCACTTAGTTCGGATGGTTTTACTGGGGAAATGGAATGGTTGGAGCAGAGAAACATGAGACGGAAAAGGGAGAGGAGAGAGAGAGGAAGACGGGCGAGGGAGAAGAGTTGGTCAGATGAGAGTTCAGGGCAGCGGAGTAACTACAAAAAACTGAGAAACAATCGTGATGAGAGGCAAGTAACACAAACACAGGGAAATGAATGGAAGGTTGTGATTGTGTTTAACAAGGAGGGAGAGCATTATCACCCAGTAAAACTAACTAAAGCTATTGAGAATGAGATAGGTAAAATCAAGTTTGCCAGATTTATGGGTACTGAAAAAGGTACTGATCTTTGCAACGAGCAGACAGCAGCAAGAAAAGATCCTCAGCATGGGTACACTTAATGGGGAAAAGATGACCGCACATGTCCCAGGTGCAACAGCAAAATTGAGAGGAGTCATAACGGGGGTACCTCTAGTCATGACTATGGAAGATGTCAAAAACGAAATTCGGGGGGGGCAAGGTGGTTGATGCCACAAGATTCAAAAGTAACAGGGATGGTATGCTGAAGGACAGCCTTTCGGTTGTAATTCAGTTTGAAAATACGCTCCCAAAGTCAGTGCAAATGGGATATATGAACTACAATGTTAGAGAGTTTATCCCTAAACCACTTAGGTGCTTCAAGTGTCAAAGGATGGGACATACAGCACAGCAATGCAAGGGTAAACGAAGGTGTGCTAGGTGCGGTGGGGACCATGAATATGGTAAATGCGGTAAAGATACCAAAATTAAGTGTTGCAATTGTGGGGGGGAACACAGTGCTGCATTTGGAGGGTGTGAAGTGCAGAAGCAAGCACAAGTGCAAAGATTCAAAATAATGAATAAGGTGTCATATGCTGAGGCATTAAGAAAGGTGAGGGATGCAGGCGTAAGTCACAAACCTGATCCCAGTGGGACTGCCCAAAGAAGTGAAACATATAGGCATAATGCCACAGTGGCCAGTGCACAGATTTATAGGCAACCTGCTCAGAGTATTTGCACCCACAAATGTAAAGTGACTGATGACATGATGTTAGTGGATAAAGTGAGTTTTGTAGCCTTCATCTGCCATACTGTCAATGTAGCAGTACAGTTGCCAAAGAAGAGTGACAGAATTAAATCTGTGGTGGGAAGCAGGGGAGTTGCTGGGTATTAAAGACTTAAGAGCAGATTTGGTCCACCAAAGGCTAACAGCTGCTAATGGTGTTGGTGGGACACAAGGTAATGATTAAGCTAATATTTATGGTGTTCCACATACGTCAATGGAACGTGAGAAGTCTGATAGCTAATGGGCAAGAGTTTAAAAAGTATGTGTCTGATTTAGAAGTGGTACCAGATGTTATATGTGTACAAGAAACGTGGATGCGACCACACCTGGATTTAGTGATGCCAGGGTATGATTTAGTCAGAGCTCACTGACAAGCAGGTGGGAGAGGCCGTGAGGAAGCAGCTTGCGGATGGCCTGGCCAGGATCCATCGGAGCCAGCTCCTGGGCAAGTACAAGGTATGGTGCTACCAGCATGTACTCTACCATCGGGTGATGTGGCCGCTGAAGATGAGTGAGGTCCCTTCCTCAACGGCAAGCAAGCTGGACGGGCTGGCAAACTCCTTCATCAGGAAGTGGCTGGGACTGCCAAGATGCCTCTCAGATGTGGGCCTCTTCGGTCGGAACACACTCCAACTGCCGCTGCACTCCATCAGCTTGGGATACAAGCAGGAGAAGGCTCGGATGGTCTTGGAGTTGAGAGAATCCTCCGACCACCTGGTCAAGGCAGCGGGCACCCAAGTACGAACAGGAAGGAGGTGGAAAGCAGAGGAAGAGGTCGACCAGGCAATCGCCAGGCTAAAACATCGCGAGGTGGTCGGCAGAGTCCAAGTGGGTCGAGCAGGTCTTGGCCGGAGCGAGACCCCCCTCTTCTGGTCCAAGGCCTCCAAGCGGGAGAGGAAAGCCATGGTGGTGACGGAAGTGGCAAGGTCTGAGCAGGAACGCTATACCATCAAAGCGGTGTGTCAGAGCCGGCAGGGGGGCTGGTCATCATGGGAAGGCATCATGGACAGGCCTATGACATGGCCCGACCTGTGGAAGATCCCTCAAGCCAGGATCAGCTTCCTGATCCGAGCAACTTACAACACCCTACCTTGTCCCCAAAACCTCCACCTGTGGTTCAGCACTGAAGAGATCTGCCCTCTCTGCAACACCATCAATGCTAGCCTCCAGCACATCCTGTCGGGCTGCAAGACGGCACTGTCCCAAGGTCGCTACAGATGGCGGCACGATGCTGTCCTGAAGAAGCTGGCAGAGGTGGCCGAGTCATGCAGACGGGAAGCAAACAGCCGGCCAGCTGCCCCAGCAAGACACACCATCCAGTTTGCAAGGGCTGGCGAGAACATCAATGCCCCCCGCCCATCAAACATGGGAAGGCTCCTCTCACCCGGCAGTGAGTGGAACATGAAAGTCGACCTCGGAAGGCAGCTGCAGTTCCCCAGGGAGATCGCCGAAACATCACTACGGCCAGACATGGTGCTATGGTCCGTGGCCAGCAAGACGGTCCTCTTGGTGGAGCTCACTGTCCCATGGGAGGGGGGGCTGGAAACTGCGCATGAGAGGAAACGGGCAAAGTATTCAGACCTGGCAGCTGAGTGCAGGGAGGCGGGCTGGAAAGCCACCATATGCCCTGTAGAGGTGGGGTGCAGGGGCTTTGTTGGCTCTTCAACCTCTCGCCTGCTCCGAGACCTGGGGTGCACAGGAGCTGGCCATCAGAGAGCGTCAAAGGAACTGGCGGAGGAGGCAGAGAAGGGCAGCTTCTGGTTGTGGCTGCGGAGGAAGGATAAGAGCTGGGGGCCAAGTAACACCTAGGGCATCAGTGGGGTTGGCTGGGAGAAATCCCAGCCATCGCTCCGCCACCGGTCGATGTCCTGGGGTTAAAGGAGCGAAACATCAATGACCGGTGGTCCCCAGCTGATGACCCAATTAGGCCCACAAAGGTGTTCAGGTACACCAGCATTCCAAAGGCACCGGAGGAGGTGCGTCAGGCAGAAATGCCCGGCAGGAAGACCACCAATCCTGTATTTCCAATTTGATCAGACTTTTGATTATATTAAAACAAATATCTAAACTATATAGAATGTTGTTTTTTAAAGCTAAATGTAGCAAACAAGACAATGCCTCCTTTATAAAGTTCACTTTATATAATTTATTTATTTGGGACAGTAATCCACATGTTCTAAACATTTAATTATAGCAGAATTAGCAGCTATTTTGATTCTGTAGTACCTTAAATCGATACAGTGATATCAGTATAATAAAAACAGAAGTAAGCATAGTCTTAATTGAACAAATATATATAAATTTGTATACTATTATTTAAAAAAAGCATTATAAAAACGGGACTGGTTATATGCAAAATGTATGACTTGATTTAACTTCATTCATCCCACAATGGTGACTGTCTCTGTTCCCTTTTTCATTATGGCCTATATTAAAATATAATATGTATTAAAATAATAATAGTAAAACTATTAGTAGGTTGAAAAACATTAATATGTAGTGATATGATGCAGATTTTGAGCATATACAATGTATTTCTATAAGATTGCGCATGCGGACGCCCAGAAAATTCCACCCAGAGCGGAAAAATCAGCCCCACGTCCGCGAGCCGTCCGCCCACCAGCCGTGCGAACCCTGGTGGGTTCGGGGCGTCAATCCGTATCTGAGAAGCGCGGACGCGAGTGGCACGCGCGCTTACGGTATGTTCTCAATGTCAAATAGCGCAGCATAAGCTATTGGCATTGTTTTTGTAGCTAGCATAGTTCCCTAATGCAGTCGCAACTTCGGCTGACTATTCTAACGTTAACTAGCTAACGTTATTTTGTCAGCAGCGCATTGGCTAAGCCCACGTTGCTGTGAGTGACCTAGGCCCATATCGTATCATCATAATCTTATTAAAATTATTAGGCTAAGGGTTCCCTTGATAATGATGCGCGAAAAGGCTGTATAATATACAACACCTGTAGCTCTACTGTGCTATAATGTATGCCTGCTTATGTATTAGCTTACAGGGAAAAAAACTTTCCAACCACAGGCAACAAAGTTGTCCTATATGTTTATTTTCAGCCAGGTATGGTGGTAACTATTAGGATAGATATGGTATGGATTACTGTTGTTACTATCTGTGGGGTAGCTCTCCACCTACAGTAAGTTCAAATTGTTTGGTGCTGCTGTGGATTGAGCATGCACCTTCACGTGGTAGGCGCATGAACGGTAGGTCAAACTCCTCAAGCAAACAAGCACACCATTGATTTAATTGCTCTATCACATACAACGATCTAACTATTACTCCTCTATGAACATTAATATAAAACAAAAAAGTGATCTTGTAAACCTTATGCAATATTCATCATCAATATTTGGATACTTGAATTCTGTATGAACTGAATAGTTAGTATCAAATGAAATAAGATGGAACAGCTCCATGCATTCATTGAATAAACAACTATTTGCTCATTACCAGTATGGTATTGTTTAAAATTGTATAGATTTTTGCACATCTTTGTCAGGGAATTCCAACAATTCTGGACCTGAATATATAATCATGTTAAAGGTACACTGAGAAACTTTTTTTTATGGCCCTTCAAACGTAAACAAACTTTTTTTTGTACATCTTAAAGTATCTTTCAGCTCTGACAGAGCTCTTGATACATTGGAATATCAGTTTGAAAGAGCTAAAAATGAGTTTTAGATGTACTTTAAAAGCCATAAAAGGTTTTGAATTGTTTGTAAACATTAGAGCAAAACAGGCTTGTATTTTGAGTCCACGGCACTTACTACTCAGCTTTGTAGTGGTTTGGGGGAATAGTACAGTAGGTACGCATATTTAAGGGGACCACAAGGATGGTGTACTGGTGGGTGGTGTCCGACCGATTGTGGTGGGCCGGTCTGGGCCAAAAATGCCAGGGCCGTTTTTTTGTCCCAGTCCAGCCCTGGTTATAGGTGCCCTATAGAAGTGAATGGAGAGCGACAAATAACCTATTCTGGATTATCACCCCAGGGGGGCACAGAGCAACTAACAAACATATTTCGCCACCAGTTGGACTCATATCATGGCAAGGTAACTACACAACCCAAAGTTCTACCAAACTGGGAAATGAATCAGGAGAAACAACCCTTTGATTTTGTTCTAAAGTATTTCACCTGAAATTCTTGGCATAGCATTGCAGCGAGGGACGCTATAGCAGGCAACAACAGTAAACAACTTTCTTGTTCGATCTGTGCTTTCCTCTGGTTTGTCTAACAAATGTCATGGCAAAAGAAAAGCTGTTTGCGTAGCTCAAAGCGTCCATGTTCGCATATCTGCGTGAGGTATGTTTCGACCCTAAGAATGAAATAGAACTCTATAGGCTACACATGATCACATAGTCTAAACATGCAAAACACAGATTTAAACAAAGGTTTGCACAAATGCAATTGCCCACATAACTCTCCTTCAGACTACAAAATAAACAAATCCATGCAGAATAAAAGTAGGCTGGGTGCAGAGTTTATCACGACCCTGAACAAAACAAAAACACAGAATCTTTTTTTAACATAACACTAAAACGCTCATATTGAATCGAGTGCATATTCAACATCTCATGTTCATGAGATCTTATAGTAGCTTTTTAAAAATATCAAAAAGATTCAGTATTGCACATGAATTTCCCCAAACTTCCACAAACCTACCATTTTAAACTAAAAACAACTGAAAAACTATGCAAAACGCTTTTAATGCGTTCAAAAATTACACAAATTCGCTTTCAAGAAGTTCTCCTAATTGCCAGGTCTGCAGTACCCCATCAGCCCAGCAGGGGATGCTGTAGCCGCACTCCCACTTCTGTGTCTATGATGGTCATATCCCCCCCAATATTACAGTAGTGTGCACGTAAACACACTCGTTGATATATAATACATGCACATTGAATACATTTATCAAATGTACTTACTTTTGACAGTCATGCAAGGCTTTATTTCACCAATGACTCTCGTCCAGCAACAAGGGAAAACCTTTGAGGGGAAATGATCATTCATCTAGCTGCCTAGTCTTTATTTACTAATTTTTTTTTTTCTTCAGAAAACGCAGGAGGCCCTATTGACGGATGACGACGATGCCACACCAGAACTTTTTGATTAATTTTTATTTTGTTTTCTAATAAATTCTTATTTAACATTCATATCAGCCTTGTTGCTTTGATTGTGATGCTGTAAACTTCATAATTCTTTGTAATGGGGCATGTGTTTGTGCTTGGGATGGAAGAAATCCACATTTTTGTAATCAAATACATTCCAGTTCTCTATGACTGGTGCACAGCCAGCTCTCTATAATGTCAAGTTTACAAACATAGCAGATGAGCACTGTCTACAAAAGGGTTTTCAATTATAATATCTTTGTAATCATATTATTTTCATGCAGAATACTGAAGCTTGATAATGTCCAGACCCATATTTTGTGATTTCTTTCTTTTCACTGTTTCACACCCCTGCCGCTCATAGCACTTATTCAGCTATCACATCATCATATGTAAATTATGTAAAACGTTTAGCCTCCTAACAATCTTGCAATATCATATGTTTAGCCTATAACCTTATAACTGCTGGTAATGTGGTGTCCATCCATTTGGTTTCTTGATCTCTTATTTGTAGTTTTCCATTGATAACGTGAGATCAACATATCTATCCCTCGTTAACATTAGTGGACTGTCTTAATTGTTTGTAGCTTTAATTGACAATTAACTAAAGTAGCTTTTATTTACAAGTATATCTTATAGTGGATCCGAGACAGACATGCACTGACTGAGAACTGCAACACCTGGGGCCTCTTCTAGAAAGCAGGATTACCGAGTTAGCAAAAATCCCGAAAACACATTTTACCTCAATCCATGTGCCAGATTTGGGAGGGTTTCGGGTTTTACTCCGTACAGTTATCCAGCCAACGCAATAATCCTGCTTTCTGAAACAGGCCCCATGATAATCTTGCTGCGGGTAAATTGGCTCTGATGGCAGTGACAAGAGTGAGACCTAATGCTGTGTTCAAGTGATCTCGGAAGTCAGAATATTTCTGATTTACGAGAAGAAAAAACTATTTGCATGTTCAAATCGTTTCTTCTTGGAAGTCGGAAATGTTCAGACTGCCGAGATCCAGAGCTGGATTAAGGTTGCATGGGGCCCCTGGCTGTAATTCAAACAGGGGCCCTTCCATCAAAATGATTACTAGTGTAAGTAAACAAGAAATTCTATTGAATTGAATTGTAATTATATTGAATTTCATCCACATACTTATTATTACATTGTATGTTTACAAACCTTTCTCATGGCAAAGTCATCAATCAAGTCATTGAAGCTCAGTGAGCTTACAATTTAATTTTCAATACTCATAAGCAGACTGAGTCTGTGTTGTCCCATGCAACTTCTAACTTCATTTTTTATTCTTTTCAACTGTTGACTAAAGGACAGCATAGGTTTCAAGTGTCATGCTTGCGAGGCTTAGCTGCTAGCCAAGTTGAATGCAACCAAGAGACGAGCGGGACGAAAAAAACACTTTAGCCCAGTCAGCCTAAGGTGTACCACAAGGATCGGTTTTGGGTCCTCTGCTCTTTTCTCTTTACATACTCCCTCTTGGGAACATTATAAGCAGACATGGTGTTAACTACCACTGCTACGCAGATGACACACAACTTTATATATCAGTTAAGCCAGGTGAAGTTGACCAGTTGTCTAAACTAGAGACCTGTCTCAAAGATGTAAAGGCCTGGATGACCCAAAATTTCCTCTTATTGAACTCAGATAAGACTGAGATATTAGTATTAGGTCCCAAATCCCTTCGAGATAAATTCTTACAGCTTCCCTTAAATTTAGATTGCTTCTCTATCTCCGCCAACAAGGTTGTTAAAAACCTTGGTGTAATTATTGATTCAGATCTCTCCTTTCAGCCCCATATTAACAATATCACAAGAATGGCCTTCTTCCACCTGAGGAATATATCTAAATTAAGGAAGGTGTTGTCCCTGGAGGATGCTGAAAAAATGGTTCATGCCTTTGTAACCTCTCGACTAGATTACTGCAATGCATTATTGTCTGGTTGCACTGGCTCAGCCCTGAATCGCTTCCAACTTGTACAGAATTCAGCTGCTAGGGTTCTTACTAGAACCAAGAAATGGGAGCATATCAGCCCGGTGCTCAAAACTCTTCATTGGCTGCCTGTCAAATTCAGAATTGACTACAAGATTTTACTTCTAGTGTTTAAAGCTTTAAATGGCTTGGCCCCTGAATATCTGAGTGTGACTTACTCATTCCTTACTGTCCTCCTAGATTACTTTGCTCTCAAAGTGCTGGCTATTTGAAAATTCCTATTATATCTAAAATTACAATGGGTGGCAGAGCCTTCTCTTACAGAGCTCCTTTTTTATGGAATAATCTTCCCATGTATGTACGGGCTTCAGACACACTTTCTGTCTTTAAGTGTAGGCTAAAAACGTACCTCTTTAGTCAATCCTATAGTTAAGGATGTCGGGGGGGGGCGGCTAACCTTCTCTTTTCCTCTCTCACCCTGAGCTGCAGATTACTCTGGCCCGTCCCCTTCTTACCCTGAGTTTGCAGACTGCTCCAGTTATGCCCCTCACCCTGAGTTTGCAGACTGTTTCGGACCTGTCCCTCCTTTGGTTTATCCTCCCGACTTCATGCAACCGGAGTCCCAGATGCATCACCCCGCCCCCTTTGAACTGATGATTTCCCTGTGCAGCGTCTTTGTGACAGTTCTCTGTAAAAAGCACTATACAAATAAAATTGAATTGAATTGAATATGCGCAGTTTACGTTTTGTGAAATGCCCATGTAGTTGGCCAATGTTGATAATGCACTGACCCAAAAGGGCTGGAGCACTGTACATTTAAATATAAGCCATGGTTCTCTACCTTTTTCTAAACTGTCAAATGGACTGTTCCAACTACTACGTAGCCCAAACGTAGAGCCCACATGACCACAATGTAGGCATACGTACAGCCCAACGCAGCCCCTACGTAAAAAAGGGGTGAGTATGTTGACGCCAACCAATAGCATGGATCCTTAATGCTCCAAACGCCTTAAGACTTTCAAAATGGACGTCTTAAGACAAACAAATTTGACGTCTTAACACGAACAAATTTGATGTCTTAATGCAGATGACGAAATACAGGTTTTGGGCCAAACGGTGTTCCATATTCCATATCCACGTAACGTTTAGAAAACCCTACAAAAAGACATCAAGGAGACGTCCTGATGGCATTTCGAGACGTTCAGGGGACGTCCCGGGGACCTAATTTTGCTAGCTGGGAGGCTACCTCCACGTCCACAATCAGTCCACAATCTCACTCGCCTGCTCCCCGGTTCACGAACACATCCATAAATCCGTAACCCCCTCCAATCCGTTCATAAGATAATGTATTTTATATTTTATCCAAATTTGGGGTATTCTTACTAAGATTTGGTGTGTTTATATTTTTAAATCTGCATACAGCGTTTCTCAATGTGAGCAAATACATTAATGGGGATGTCAGTGCTTCACATATTGAGAGAAACAACGGATAGAGAAAGCTAGGTAGCTAACACAATCTGTCAACTTGCTTTGGTCCACCCGCTAATTTCGCCTAGTTCCAAGTCAACCAGGTTCCAACCCTCCATGTAGGTTATTCAGAGTTACTGACAGAGTAAGTGGAGAAGTCAATTTCTCAAATATTGAAAGAAACTGCGGGCGGATAGATTGTATATTGGTGTGACCAATGCGATCTTTTGTCCGAGAAAGCTAGCTAGATGACCATGTTCAATGTAGCCTACAACATTCGCTGGCATCCGATGCGAATCTAAATCTAAAACAGATAGCTAGCTAGCTTTCTCTATCCGTCGTTTCTCTCAATATGTGAGAAATTGACTTCTCAATTTTCCCCTTTTCTACAGTCTAGTCCAGGGCTGCCCAACCCTGTTCCTGGAGATCTACCATCCTGTAGGTTTTGTACTGTATTCATCCCCAAAGGTGAATGATTGCCACTAGCAATGTACATACAATGGACAAAAAATAAAATTATTATTATTATTATTATTATACACACTAATATACAGTAATGGCAATGAATAGGTCTGAGTTTGCAGACTGTTTCGGACCTGTCCCTCCTTTGGTTTATCCTCCCGCCTTCATGCAACCGGAGTCCCAGATGCATCACAGATGCATACAGTCTAGTCCAGGGCTGCCCAACCCTGTTTATAGAATAGATCTACCATCCTGTAGGTTTTGTACTGTATTCATCCCCAAAGGTGAATGATTGCCACTAGCAATGTACATACAATGGAAAAAAATTCAAATTATTATTATTATTATTATTATACACACTAATATACAGTAATGGCAGTGAATAGGTCTGCCAACCTACTCAATGATGGTCAATATCTTTACTTAGAGTACTGTGTGTGCACTGATTAAATCTAATGGCCGTTGGTACACTTTGGTACAATAAATCTATTTCCCAGTAAACTGCACTGCTTGCTAAGAGTTCCATATAGGGGATGACTATAATCCTCCAATTTCCCTCAATTCTCTCAAACTTCCTTAGAATGCGCTGTTCAAAAATAACCTCTAAACTGTCTAGACCAAAGGCAACCATTGACCCTGCTTTCTTAATTAGTTTGTTGATACAGTTGGCATCTTCTCTTGTAATATTGCCTCCCCAAGAAACAGCATATAACAAAACACTAGCCACAATGCTACTATAAAACATGTTTTATTTGTACTTGTATAGCACTTTTCTTAAAACAAGTTTACAAAGTGCTTCACAGTCAAATAAATAAAAAAAAATAGGCAAAATATCTAAATAAATAAATAAATAAATTAAATAAAACGAATGAAGGTAAAATACAGTACAATAAAATGCAATAAAATGCCTAAATACCATGGTTAATTAAAATTCAGTTAAAAGCTTTTCTAAAAAAATTAGTTTTAAGAAAGGATTTAAAAGAAATTACAAGCCTGTGCTCCTCGGGCAAGGCATTCCAAAGTTGAGGGGCCCTAATAGCAAAGGCCCGGTCACCCTTTGATTTTAGCTTAGATTTCGAAGTGACCAGAAGTTTCTTTCCCAAGGATCTCAGGCTGCACGCTGGTGTGTACGGGGATAAAAGGTCTGCAATATACACTTGAAAGGATCGCAGTTTTCTTAAGTAAAATAGCCTCTTTTGAGCTTTCTTAAGAACAATGGTGGTATTCTCCTTCCATTGTAATTTGTTGTCTATAACAACACCCAAATACTTATAAGATTCCACAGAATCAATGATGGATGTGTTGATTACTACAGGTGTCACCAACTCACTTTTTCTAAAATCAATAATTAGCTCTTTAGTTTTGGAAGTATTGAGTTATAAAGTTAGCACTACACCATGAAACAAAGTAATCAATTTCCCTCAGGTACAGTGAATCATTCCCTTACAGGGGGTGGACAAAGTCTCGGAAACACCAGAAACTGAAAAAACTGTTTTTCATATGTCATATTTCTCTTACCTATATTTTCTACACTCTTTTATGACTGGCATGCCATGTATACATTTTCGCTTCTGTCTTTTTTTAAAAATTAGTTTGATAATGAATCATCATTAGCCATTTATCATATGATCAAATACTAATTTGTCAATTAAATGCTGCTTTTGTTTCAGTAATAAGTGGGAACACTTTAGAGCTAATGTAGGACAAAAACTGAAAGCATTTTGGTCCATGACAACCAGAGATGGGCACCACTGCACAGCTGTGGGGGTGAACACCTCTGTTCAAAGTGAACAGCTGAATTAAATAGATCTGTACTACAGTAGAGCTACAGTACACTGTACTACATAAAGGGGATCAATTCCAGTTGTTGGGGACCAAAATGTTTTCTGATTTTTTCTTATACATTTGTTGAAGTGTACTAACTTATTACTGATATAACAGTAACTGACATGATATAACTGACATGTAATTTATGATTTATTAGCACTTATGGTTGATTGGCATAATTATAAAGAATGGCATCATCATATAAAATGTACACATGGCACAAGATTCACAAAATAGTATAGATAATCAGTTAGGAACAGAGGTTGAGGGTTTACATAACATGTGGCAGGTGTTTTATTTTTTCTGGAAAACTGGTGTTTCTGATATTTTATATATCCAACAATGGCAGAATCATCTGAAAATTTTTGCAGATGACAGGAGGCATAACTGCTCCTGCAGTCAGCTTAGCTGTGTATGATGTAAAAAGAAAAAGTGACAAGACTGTGCCTTGGGGAGCACCTGTATGTGTTAAGATGGTATCTCATAAAACATGACTAGGCAGTCTTCGCTATTGAGGCCTATTTGTAAGAGTCTAGAATCCACAATATTCTGGATGGGTTTAAGTGCATGACTTGTAGTTTTCTAGCTAGTAGGTGTGGTTGAATCATGTTGAAAGCACTGGGGATGTAGTAGTAGTACTTTATTGATCCCACAATGTGACATTTCTTCTTCAATCGTTGTTACACTCCAGTAATACACAGTAAATATAACACAGACGACATTGGATAATTTGACACAAGATAATACATGTGTACATCATTACAGGGAAGTGAGACCAGAGAAGGGATCAGCTACTCTTTTTTTTGTTTTTTTGTTAAAGTGGACAGTGATACAATTTGCAGCAGGTTGTGCATCTGTCAAGTTGCAAAGCTGAATTTCCCTGCAGAATGGAACAATGCATCTGTTAAAAAATAATAATCATAACAGTGTAAGTACAATAACATTTAAAATGGCTTTGCCGTGATTCACACAGATTCCTATTTCATATTTAATACAGTACAATAACTTAAGACATTCGTACAAATAATCATTGGCAATAACAACATTGCATGTTGACTATCTGTAATGATATTTTTAATTTCATGAATTGATTCTGATTGTGGCTATAAAAGCATGAACTGGCTCACTCCCAGTCATGTTTATATTCCTTATAGATAGCGTTGGGGACCCAAGGTTGCCATTGCTCTACAAAAGCTTGGGTGACTACTTACTGACCAGGACAAAAGGATCCATTTATCACCCACTCCCCCACAAAAACGATGGTAGCTAGTAAGTTTCACGGTTTGAAATACAAGTTTTGTACTCAGAATCCACCACTGTCCAAACAATACACAAGGCAGATGTAAAAGGCAAAAAGTAGATTTATTTATTACGGAACAATTCAAAAAACCTAGGACATACAACATACACACACGACCTGACGGAGCAATGCCCGTCTGTGGGTCCCTTTATCCCCTCACTCGCTTCTCACGTTCCTGCCGGACGCAGCCGACTCTTCCCACAGGTAAGCATGCCTCCTACACAACACACACGGCACACTGTCACTCAATCCCCACACACTGTGCTGTTCAGGCTTTGTGGCAACGGTAACGCAAAGGGCACAAGCACATACACTCATGGCCACCCCTTAAATGGCCTACCACAGGGGCTGCCGTCCGCCCGGCTCCACAATACATCCAGGAGGAAAAGCCCACGCACAGACAGGCACGGCGGCACTCTCACACATTCATTTAACAGAACAAAACCTACCATTCCACGTCACAAACACATAACATCACAACAAAGGAAATAATGTTGTGGAGTCCTGCCCACACTGCAGCTCTCGGAGGACTACCACAAATTAAAGGGATAGTTTGGAATTTTGGACATAATGTCTCAATTACGACTTACCCGTGATGTTGTTGATTGATGGAAACCATTGTCAGCTAATTCCATGCTGTCCCTTCTTTTGGACATACACACATTGCTAATGCTAGCGCAACTCTAAGTTAACCGGTAGCATCCATTACCAAACGCACTTAAACACTCCACAGTGCACCCAAAGCAAATAAAATACGACGACAAGTCTATCGGGGTTATTTTGAGTGTTTATACCATCATTTTTAAAGTCAAACTATCGTTGAATCCTTTACTTTGTGCTGACGTATATTCTCTGTGGAAGTACGGTGGTGGAGCGAACGTGGCCATTGCAACTTGTTGCTCTTCTTTGTTGTTGTAGTCGACCAGTACCGGCAAGTCTCGCGTGCCGGGCCATGGAGCCAAACCATCTGCTCCACGAAAGGCTCGCTGTAATTGCTGAGCCTCCCCGGCGCCTTAAGTCGAGACACCCATTTGTGCCTGCCGCACAGGAATTCCTGCAGCAATGCAGTGATCTTAACATCAGTGCGGCACGGTGGGCGGATTACATCTGGAGCACGGAGTGGGAGGAGAACACCTCTAGACTCCGTGACTTCATCCCAGACGTCGGTTTTCCCCCTATTGGGGTGGACCTGCCTAGACTGGCATGGGTGAGGCTTAACCGCCTCCGGACCGGCGTTGGGCGCTTCCGCTCATCGATGCACAGATGGGGCTTGGCTTCTTGCGCAGCCTGCGAGTGTGGCGCGGAGGAACAAACCGCAGACCATGTCATCCTGGACTGCCCGATTTATCGGGCACCCAATGGGATGCATGGTCTGTCGGTTCTGGATGATGACACGGTGACGTGGCTACTGGAGGTGTGCCCTGAAATATAGTCCGGGTGAACCCCCCCCCTAGGCTCGGGGTGGTAAAAGGATAGCCCCTCGGCCCCGAGCCTGGGGATGTGGGACAAAAGATCCCACCCAAACGAAGAAGAAGAAGAAGGTAACGTAGATAGCTCCCCAGATAGACTGTCGTCGTATTTTATTTGCTTTGGGTGCACTGTGGAGTGTTTAAGTGCGTTTAAGTTGGCAAATTTAATTTTGTTTTATAAACTGAAGCTATACTTAATAGCCAATTTTGATAGTCTACAAATTATCTGCGCTAAAGCATCAGTGCAGCATTACACAAATAAAAAAATAGATAAGTGTGTCCTGTGTGGTACATAATCCCACAGGACATACCACATATATATATATATATATATATATATATGTGGTAAGTTGTTCAATAAATATTTTCAATACAATCTTTTGTTCAATAAATATTTTCTCATACACATTAACTGGTGCGAAGTGTATTATTGTAGGCTACTAATTTAATTGATAAATTGCATACATTTTATTTAATTGTTCAAACTGAATGTTACCGAAGGGTGTGAAGTTTAGCCTATAGCTAGCCTACTGTAAAAATCAACAGCCCTCTTTCGTTATGTCTACTTGTTTATTCCCTTCAGCTTAATGTATCATGATAATCTTTGGATATCAAACTCAACATTTTTCTAAATTTTCGGGAATTGTCAGAGTTGGGTCAATGTTCATTGAATTTGTAGGACTAAAAGTTATGTGGTAGCCTAAATTAGTACCGCCCACCTTCCCAGAGTTCTGCGCTGTGCAGCAATAGTAGGCTAAGATTGAAATTCCGAAATAGATGTTGGAATTACACGTGGGGCTACTAACAGTTTAAGTGTTACAGTAGGCTAGTACATTTTGTTTATAAATAGCCATGATGTAGATAGTTAGCAGTGTGATTTGCATCATGGAGGATTTTGTGTGGAAATTACCCCCCTTGCATAGTTGCATTGAGCTATAGTTCTCGCTGAAGAGAAAAGACGTTTTTTTTTAAAGACAAAATATTTCAGCGACACAGGTGCGTTCCATTACTTGAAAAATGTGTCCTCTTTTCCTCCACTCCAAAAGTGATGTGGTTTATGTAAATTTGTCTGAAACACAAAGAAAATGGTTTTATTGTTTAAGTTTTTTGGAATATCCAATAAAATATATTTTTTTCGCCACTCCAAGCACGTCCTGTGGGAGGCGAGGAACATCATAGTCTAGCAAAAAACAACAATAGACTTGGTCACTCTTCGGAAGAGAATCCATAGCCTCCTTCGGGACGGCGTTATGGTGGACTTCAATAAAAGTAAAAGACATGGGGGGTGGACGAGGACCACTGGAAAAAACTGAACATATAGTCCACCCCCGTAAAGACACACACAATCCACATTTTACCGCTTTCTGTGTGGCTTCAGGGACAGTGCTACCTAGGCTACCGTGCCGCACTTCTGAGGAACCAGGGGTTTGTGGAGTATGACGCGTCACTCGTAGGCATGGAAATTGAATAAATGACAATGTATTGTATTTCAATCTGAATTCAGTAATGTTTACTGTACTGTTGTAGGGGAAAAATAGTCAAATCGTTTTAATCAGTCTCATTTAATTTTAATTCCAGATCCCAGAATTTCTTTTATTTATTATAACCAAATGTCATGCGAACTCTTTATTAAACCAACGAGGGTCTATAGTCTTTACCTAATGGTTAAGACTAATAACACCAGTAATTTAATTTAAAGGATCAACATCAAGGAGTTCATGGAGTGTAATGACTTGATTCAACACTTAAATAACATTAAGACGAGACCATCGGTGCAATAAAACGGCGTTTATTGTAAAGCAGGTATTTAAATCACACAATTAAATAACTAAAGCTATTAAATGATGGGTAATGTGGATTAAAAGTGGAAAATGGAGAAGGGAGAAAAAGGGTAAAAGAATGCGCGTGTACGTGAGCACGCGTTGTGGGGTAGACAAAGGAAATAGCTACAGGCGTGTGCACTGTAGGCACACGTTGTGGGGCGGACAAAGGAAATAGCTGCAGGTGCGTGCACGTATGTGGACACGTTGTACCGAACCCGAGGAGAATATGGAAAAAAACTGAAAAAGGGGAATATGGCTTCAACCTTAGCGAGTAAGCTACACGCGTAGTAGGCCACTGTTCACAGGCGAGACTCAGCAAATATAACCTTAGTTATTCTAGCACTACCAGCTCCTAATGGCTACCTCCCAGCAGCATGCGTATTTGAGGTTAGGAGAATGTGTTGATGGTCCCAATTAGAATTGAATCTGTTACCGATTTACAATAACGTGGCAGGGGGAGTTAGTGGAATAAAAGAGACGGTAAGAGCATGCAAAGTACAACTTCAATAATCAATTACAATCAATTATGAGCTAACACAAAATATTAAAATTTGGCTACAATCAGGTCAGTAAACAATACTAAGAAACAACGTAATTCAAAGCCCAGATGTTCAGCCTTACTTGAGGTTTAATATCAGGGGATATTAAACACCGCAGTTAATGCGAGAAGGTGGAGAAGAGTTACTTGGTCCGACCGTCATCGGAAAGGGGGTTTCCTTTTTGGAAGCGTGGAACGCAGATCCAGGGAAACAACGCAAATTCCAAATCCTTGGCAAAAGTTGGCAGGATGATTCGCGTCTCTGGCTGTACCAGGGAAAAAGCGCCTTCCGTGGGGCGCGTGGGACGTTTTGGGGACCGGCCGCCTTTCTTGTCCAACTTTAAAAAAGCCGCGCTTCAGTTACGCCGCCTCCGATATGATATCGGGTCCTTGCAGGTATAATGCTAACCGTTGAAATTAAAAGCCTAATGATAAAAAAATCAGGGGTTTTAGACACAAAAGGATTAATTTCAACTAAAATATCTTACTGCGGTTATTGGGTCACTTTTAGCTAACACCGGGATGCCGTCGGCAGGAGAGAGAGAGATCACGGTGTGTCAGTGGGTTTTGATGCCCACTCTTGAGCATCACGTGACTGCGCTGTATTGCCGTACAGTACATAAAAGGTTTTATTGGAGGCGGTGCTGAATACGTCATCGATGACATAGGCACAGGAATCTCCCGTAAAGGATACTCCTGATGTAAGTTGTAGTCCATTTGTCCAGTTGTAGTCCATTTGTCCCAACACCCCCCCCCCCCCCTTTGGCCTTAGGATGAGGCTTAAGCCAGTAATTCCTGAGGGCAAAATGTCAGTTAAAAGTTCTTTGTTGTCACAGGCTTAGGCATCTGGGCATTTGATACATGCTGTAAACATCTGGGCAAGCGAAGCATATTACTGCTAACATTGATACCTAATCAGGATATATATATCAAAACACTATTACAACAAAAAATACTGGTCACACAGTTATATTCCCTGAGATTATATGGCTACCTGGCCTATAAGGCACACAAACAAAGGTAGTTAATGAGATACAGGGAGCCCCTTTCACTCAATGAGGTCTTGAGAGGCCGTTGGTGTGAGAGGGAGAACACCACACGGCCTTTATTTAAAACGGTCAGGAATGTTAGTGAGTGAGTCAAGCTTAGAGTGTAAGGCTTGGATGTGTTTGGAGAGAATTAGAACCACTCCCGCAGTGATGATCCAGCCACTAAGGAGGAGCCCAAAGGCGACCCCACTAATGGTACTCCACTGATCAGATGACCTTCTCACTATAGGACTTAGGAGACTAGTTTGAAGTCCAGGCTAAACTGAACCGTTTTAGTCCCTTCAGACAGAAGCTGCTGCTGAAGGGTGTCATCCAGATGGAGACTATGGCCTCGGAAGGCATCCACTATCTCGATCTCAGTTTCATACGTCTGAGAGTCGAGATGGTGCAGGACGATGTCCTCAATATGAACAGTAGTCCCTTGGGGGACTCTAACCAAGACAGTCTGGTTGGGGAGTTTCATCCTGGTGGCTGTATCATGGCGGTCGTATGACATTGTAATTTCCTGTTTAGGGGTGTTAACAAGCCATCGGGCTCCAACTCTCTCCACTCGGGTTTCCCCGACATCATCCTTGATAGTCACGCTAGCTGTACATTTTTCTGAAGAGGCCCCGTCCCTCAGACCTCACAAGCGTTCTGTTGTGTCTCTTATAAAAGGGTTGCTAGGACACACCCAGTGGATGTCTTTAGTGAGTGTGCACATATCTAGGTTAGGTATGAAATAGAGGGTCGGGCTCTCTTCATGATAAGCTAGCAAGGGTGGTGTTTTGATATGAATATGTGTGTCATCTTTCCAAAAACCTACATTATGAACCGACTTGAGGCGGTATATGTTTGGTTTTTCAATGATGGGCAAGTTGAGGATGAATCCTACTTCTAAGTTTCCTGGGTGCACATATATGGGAATGGCACTGCCAAGACTATAGGCTAAATGAATTTGCGAGGGCTGAACTGTGGTAGTGGTAGCAGATTGTACAATGTTCTCAACCAGCCTCCACTTAGGCTGTTTATCGAGGAGCTCACTTCTCTTAGTAGGTCTAACATTAGATCCCTAACTACATGCACTTCCGAGGTATCGGTTTCCACAACGTGAGACAGCTTACTGAGCACATAGATGGTATGATTCAGGAGTGCTGAGTGCATGTTGATCGTATGGATTGTGCCTTGTAGTGTT
Organism: Synaphobranchus kaupii; assembly: GCA_029718625.1. Taxonomy (NCBI): domain Eukaryota; kingdom Metazoa; phylum Chordata; class Actinopteri; order Anguilliformes; family Synaphobranchidae; genus Synaphobranchus; species Synaphobranchus kaupii. The sequence continues at coordinate 8,655,058 of CM056386.1, read as the reverse complement.
TTACCCACGCCTTGTAACTGCTGTTGCTGGATGAACAGTTTTTGTTGGATTTCAGGCATTTCCTCCCTCAGATCGCTCACTTGTCTTTTTATTGTTTTTAAGCTTACAGCATTGACTGCAGAGAGACCAATTGAAAACAATGACCCAATTGCGGAAGCTGCCGTTAGCAACCCCCCTAGGAAGCGTTTCTGACGCTTTGTCCCGCTCAGTTCTTCTTCCGTTATCAAGAACTTCTGCAACTGTTCCAAGATGTGTACAGTTGTCAGTCGAGCGTGTTCCAGGGTGTTCTGGGTTTGCGTTTTGAGATATCTCCCATCGGAGGCAAGCTCCTTGGGTACATTCATATGCTTTGCATAGGCATCTGAGGGGTCAAGGCGAACATAGACCCTTTGGGTATAAAGATGACAGTTGGTGAGGAGGAGTCCAGGAGCATCCTGGAGGACAATGCCAGTAGGAGGCCCTGATTCCACCACGTGATCAGGTTGGACTGCCTGAAGTGTTAGGAGGATTCCGAGGATCCACACATGGTACATTCTGTAACAAATATGGAATTGGTTGAATTAGTGCTATGTGGAAGCACAGTTTGTATGGAGTTACATGCTTGGGTTTCGTTACGCTGCATGCAACATCAGCGCTTAGGGCACCTATCAACCAGTTAGTCACAAGCCTTCCCTGGGGCACGTGAAGGGGTGTATGGCTTAATCTGGTTAGAGTGTACCCACTTATAGACAGGAGCTTGGTTTGGCTTTGAGATCCGGATACGGTAAGCAACGGGTGACAGTTTACCTACAATCTCATGAGGGCCAGACCACTTGGGAAGGAACTTTTTAGGCGTACCGACAGGTTTGACAAAGTTGAAGTATAGGACTTTGTCACCAACCTGATATTCATGTTCAGTAGCCTTCCTATCATAGTAGGCCTTTTGTCCTTTGACCCTGGCCTCCAGGTTCTCCTGAGCCCAAGCGAAAGTGTCCCTGAGGTGCGCTTGCAAGTCAGCCACATATTGGTGGGAATTATATGCAGCAGCAACGCTCAAGTCTTCTGGCCTGTAGAGGAGGTGTAGGGGAAGGGTCATTTCCCTCCCTGTCATCATCTCAAAAGGGGTGACACCTGTAGAATGGTGAGGAGTTGACCTAATAGCCATCAGCACTAAAGGGAGTTTCACATCCCAATCCTTGCCGTTAGCTTTGACATACTTCCTCAGCATACTAACGATGGTGCGGTTGGCTCGCTCCACCTGTCCGGATGACTGGGGGTGGTAGGCAATGTGGAACTTTGCCTCAACACCCAGCATTTCTCACAGGGCCGTCATTACTGTGGCAGTGAAATGACTCCCTCTGTCTGAGTCAATGGACAGGGGGAGGCCCCAACGACTGAAAACATGATTGATCAGTAAGATGGCTGTGGTTTCAGCCATGTTGTTAGGTGCTGGGAGGCAATCAACCCATTTAGTGAATGCACAGGTTACCGTAAGGAGATACTTGTTACCCCTTGATGATTTTGGGACAGGGCTAATCCAGTCCACTTGGAGGTTGGACCAGGGGAATGAGATTCCCCTCTTCTGTAAAGGAGCTCTGTCTAGGGGGTGTGATGGCTGGAATTGGCAGCAAACTAAACACCCTTTAACATACTCCATGATATCCTTAGCCATGAATGGCCAGTAGGCTAAATTCTGGAGTGTTTTATATGTGGCTCTAGAACCTCTATGGCCCCCACAAGGTGCATCATGAGCATGTACAATCATCACCCCCCTATGGTCAGTAGGAACGACCCATCGGACACAAACTGATAAATGGCCTTGATCACCGGGTCCTGCTTTTGCATGGTGACCAGGTCAGTGTCGCCAGGTGCCCTACCCAGAAACAAAGTTGGTTGAGCAGCATCAACATTTCCAAGGCCCTCATGAGCCTGTTTGCGGGTGATGGCATTCACCAAGCAAGTTTCCACTGCAGGGATCCACTCCTCTTGGAACTGCCAGGAGGGGCCACTTAATGCACCTGCCTTAGCTAACCGGTCGGCCTCGTCATTCCCATCCTTATCTGGGCCCGGGACCTGAGAGTGTCCCTTGACTTTCCTCCAGTACACTTTCATACCAAGATCACCAACAAGTTTATCGCAAGCTAAGAACAGTTCAGTGTTCTTAGAGTGTTTCACATCTTTCCCTCTGGCATTCTTCATGCCATTTTGTTTCCACAAAGGGAAATGTGAAACAAAACTGTATTGGGCATAATTTGAGTCTGAGCAGATCACCAACTCCTTTATGTCAGCCTGAGCTGCCTGTTGCAGAACAATGAGCATGCTGGCTATCTCTGCATACTGGCTAGTTTTTGACCCAAGTTGATATTGTTGGAACTCACTGACGGAGCGGTTTGCCCAAACTATACCTACGCTGGCTTGGACCTGGCTCTTATGATGGAATGAGCACCCATCCACATAGACTATTGGGAGGCCACAACACACATTGTCATCATAGTAGTGATGGTTAGATGGCAATGATGGAGCAATCACCACTATGGGGAGCTCTTGAGGTTTTCCCTCACTGTCACACTGTTGGCATTCTGGCAGACCTAGGCCTAAGGCCATTTTGTGGTTCTGGGCGTACCTCATTTCCACCTCATAGCCTTGCAGAGCCATCATCCATGCCGAAATGTGACTGCTGGAAACCCTGCCTTCCCTGAGTCGCTGACTGTTTAGAAAGGACACAGGTTGGTGGCAAGTTTCAATAATAATTTTCTGCCCCCCAATGTAGCTCCGGAAATGTTCCACTGCCCAGACAGTAGCAAGTAGAGCCTTTTCGCAGTCCGAGAATTTCAGCTCGACACTGGACAATGACCTGCTGGCGTATGCGACCACAAGCTTATCTTGGTTGTAACGTTGTGAGAGGGCAGCGCTGAGGCACTGTTGCGAGAAACTCTCCTCGAGGTAGAACTCTCGATCCTTGTCAGGGTAGGCCAGGCAGGGCGCAGTACACAGCCTGTGCTTTAATTCTTGAGCAGCTCTCTCTTGGGCTGCTCCCCATACAAAGTCTTTGTCTTTCTGGAGCAGCTCTGTCAGGGGTCTGGAAATCCCTAGAAAATTGCAGATCCCTAGGAAGCTGCGCAGCTCCGAGACATTTGTTGGCGCCTTGATATTTTGAATGGCTTGGATTCTACTGGACTGTGGCTCAACGCAATTGACTCCCACCAGGAGTCCAACGTACTGAACCTTGGATCGGCACCACTGACCCTTAGTCAAAGAAAGTTTGGCACCTGCCCGGGAAAGTTGGTTGAGGACGTGGCGGATTTCGGCCAGATGGGCTTCCCATGTCTGGTTGCGCATCAAAATGTCGTCAACGTATATCAAATTCCCACGCGCAGCGGCGTCGCTCATGGCCTTATGTAAGAAAATGTTGAACTCGGCTGGTGAGTTTGAATAACCAAACGGACATCGATTCCACGTGAATTGTCGGTTGCCAAAGGAGAAGGCCAGTTTATACTGGTCTACTGGATCCACCTTCATGGTCCAGAAACCATTTGCAACATCGACATCATAAAACAGGCTCTGGAGCTCGTGTCTTTACCGGTCTGTCTCCAGTGCATCAGCCTTCACAAGCTGTTGCTGGACTTCGGCCTCAAAACCAACATATAATTCTTCCTGAGGCGGGGGTTTGATCCCATCGCCCTGGGCTAAGCCATTTTCAGAGACAATAGCGTGTACGATCATCTCATTATCTCCACTTAGGTCAATGCGGCAGACCGTGTCCATGTGCATTGGTTCGCACATGGTAATGGAGATTATCTGATTCGGACGTGTAAAAAACACTTGTCCGTAGTCTTCAGCTCCAATCAGGAATTCTGGCAACTTACTGATCACCGGAATAGTCAGCTCAAAGTCGTGGAAAGAGCTATCCACCAAGTGGCCCAGAGGCTTGCGGGCGGCTATCTGGGTGTTATGGTTAGTCAAGTTCTGGACTAACAAATAAGTTGAACGAATAGTCAGTTCAAGCATGGGTGTGCCACAGACTGTAAAATTCAGCTCAAAGAAGTATGGAGCCGGCTGGAAAAATGCTTGGGAGCAACAAAGTTCCTGTCCCTTGAAAATCATCAACCGGACCGGTACACCGCGCTGTCCTGGCGGGGACTACCGTGTCAACTTCACTCGCTATTTGACATGCTTGAGGTATCGTTTGACCTGAGCGCATCTGTTCAGGTGTACCAGTTAAGGGTCTCCTCGCTATGTCTGCCTGAGACCACAGCAGCTGATTGATGGTGTCCACCTGGACCCCGAGTCGTACTAAAATGTCAGCGCCTACGTAAATGGAATGGGCCAATTCAGGGGCCAGGCTCATGTAGTGCCTAATTTTTTTCTTTCCAATCCGCAGTGAGAGTGCACAGATCCCCACGGCCAGAACAGAGGTCTGAGGGGATCCAGCTGACAGGAGTCGATGACTCTTTTGTACAAAAACTGGGCAAGTATCATTCTGACAGAGTGTGTCATACAAATTCTGTCTTATGGCTGATTTTTCTGACCATAGTGCCAACAGGGCATCTTGTACAACTGTCTCATTCACCTGGATACCACGGGTGATCAGGGGGTTGTAGGGTATGGACTGTGAATTATCTAAAGCACATAAGAAAGCTTTATGACTATTCAGGACATGAGCAGGCGGCCAAAGCTCACCTGCTTCACTCAGAGTGCCTGAGTTAGGGGAAGGTGGCGACACCTGGCCCTGTGATACGTGTGCCAAGACATCAGGATGTGGGCATGGATCTGCAATGGAAAAGGGGGAATCAGGCTGACGTCTGCCCACCATGCTGTCACATTGCATATGGTTGATGGTACCTGAGTTAATAGGCTTAGGTGTGGTAACTTGAGCCCACAGTTGCCGGCGATGGCAATCAATCAGAGGGACGAGCCTGTCCAGCAAGTACTGTCCAATCAACAGTTCCTCTATATTAACTCCTGAAATGTACACAGGGTGTACAATCTTCATTTTCTGGAAAGTGAATTCCAGCCAAACCTTCTGGGTGATTGAAGCTTGATCTTGGGTGTAGCTAGTAATTTTTACATCACAAGCTTCTATCCGCAGACGCCTCCCAGTTGACAACATCATCTGGGTGACTTCAAAGAAGAGGTCGCTACACATCAGGCTAACCTCCGACCCGGTGTCTAATAACGCATTAATGTACAGACCGTCTTTGACCAGGACTGTGGTATATATGCGTTTAGCCTTACCTCACTGGATTAGGTCACCTAGGAATTGCAACAGTGGATAGGAATGAGTAACTGATACGGCTCTAGGGGGTTCCTCTCTAGTTAGCGGATGGGTGATCTCGCCACTGGGTTCCTCACCCCAGCCAATGAGGTACACTCTTGGTGGGGCTGAGGAACATTCTGGGCCTAGTCATGCTTTTGGCGGACTGTCGTTGCCCTTGCTGGGACGCCCTTCGGCATCCTTTGGCGGAGCTTTCACGAGGGCTGCCATACCCTTGGTGAGGGCAGCTAAGGTATTCTTTATGGAAGTCAGTTCCGATTCTAACTGGAGTGGGGCTCTCGACTGCGATTTATCTCCCCTATCACGGTTATTACGTTGCTTGGGCCCCCTTCTCCTATCTGTATATTCCGACTCCTGTGAATAAACCTGTTTCTCATGGTTAGAACCCTATTATTGGTAGTCACCGCCCCCCTTTGGTTTGTTCTGTCCTTCCAACCCCTTGTCACGCTGTCGCGATGTGATGAGTAGTTTTGTTGGGCCGAGAGTCAGGCGCCCTGGTGATAGGGATTTCAGAGCCCTCCAGCTCCAATGGAGCCTTCGTGGGACTCTGAAGTGTGAGCACTCTTTGGTCCTCATCCTTTTTGTCATGGGAGCGGACAACCATCTCCCATGCTAACTGAGCCATTCTACGGATCTCACACATTGACGGATCATCTTTCCGAGTCATGAGCGTGACGTGGGTCCGTAAACAGGGGTGCAGGTTGTGTAAGAAAAGGGATTTGAAGGCCCGGTCTTCTACAAGACCTGGTCCATTCCTCCTCTGGGAGAAGGCATGCCTCAACCGGTTATAGGACCCTCTGGGGTTCTCGTTGCGGCGGTGTTTAATTTGGATAGCCGAGATGGTCGCTGATGTTTCATCAGTGAACGGAGCGTATTCCTCCATAAGGGCTCTACAGAGCCGAGTGTAGCTATCGCGGATGGCAGAAGGCTGGGATTCTATGAACGCATGGACAGACCTTGAAGTGGTCTTCCAGATCAACTTAATCCTTTCCCGCCGAGTTGGGCGGGGTGAATCTGAGAGGCTATGTTCGATTTCACGAAGATAGTCCTCCACATTATGATCCTGTTTTTCAGGGTCAAACCGCTCAATGTCTTTAGCCAACGCATCAAGCTGTTTTAAATGTGGACCTTCAACACGCTTAGCAGTCCGCCTGGGCAGATAAGTGGGTAAGGGGTCACTGTCTGAACAGCTGGATTCTCCCTCTGGTTGAGCAGTGGAGGGATTCAAGCGAGAATCATGTCCCCTACACCTAGGGGGCGATGATGAGTACTCCCTGCGAGTCTCACGATGAGACTTATCTGTGTTTCTCCTAGGTGGAGAAGCGGAGTCATGATCCCCGCTATCTCGTCGTCTGTGGGGAGCACTGTTTCTCCCGTTAGATGACGGTGAGGCTGCAAAGCGGACCTCATGTTCTCGACGAGGTTGTCGAGAAGAAGGAAGCAGCCCAATTCTCCTTCCGTCCCTTCGGGCGGTAGAAGAAGGGGAAACAGATGCAGGCCAATTCGAATCGGCCCGTGACGCATGAGAATCATACGTGTACTCTGCAGCGCTGACTTGAGTCCCTGCTTGGGACGAGCACTAAGCTTCCCCGGTTCCAGGGAGGGGCTTGACTGATGAGGCGGAGCCTCTAACCTGGCAGGGTTGCGTGACCGAGCAGGCTCTGAGCTGAGGAGCTCCTGTGCCCTGGCGCGAATGAGACAACTCTCCATGCGAGTGGAATTTGTTGCACTGTAATTTCGTTCACTCTCTGTGAACATTGAGGTGCACTCCTGTAAGGCCTCATTGGTCAGTTTGAGGTCATGGCGGAGGCCTTCGACCTCAGAGCTCAGCCTATCTCGACTACACCTTAGAAGTCTATTTTCCTTCCGTAGCATATCCAGCTCTAGACCGACCTGTCTGTGGTACAACAGAAACAGCCTACCAACTGTTTCTTGGACCGTGAGTACGTTTCGCGAGGGGTCTTGGGCCAGTCTGACCAAATGATCCACCCCTAGCGCACACTCCTCAGCCGTATTCTGTTCAAGCTCTTCCCTGTCTTCGGCAGACAGTTATATGAGCTCAGCAACAAACTCAAAAATAGTGATCTGCTCCAAAGGTGGAGGTTTATCCTCCACAGCAGAGGCTGATGGGGCACGGACACTCATTTCAGGGCCTATTAGTGACCTGTGTAGCACAACAAAGGGAGTAAGGTGTGGTGCGGTTGCACAGCACCCTGCAAGGTAATTACAGTGTAGGGAAAACCTATAGCACAAAAGTTGTAGGGTGTTTAACTTACAGTTTCACATACACACTAGCAGTGTGTAGTGATTCTCAGCACTGAGTTTTAAAATCACTAGCAATAACTGGTCACGACAGAAATGCACAAGACCAGGTTAGACCGTGGATTTCAAACACTAGCAATCGGGTCACCAGCAGTACTCCACCGCAACTCAATCACAGTAAGGAAAGCAACACCAATCCAGGTGCGCAGGAGGCAGGAGCTGGCCTAACTTTAAATGCGAAGGCAATCCTGGACAAGGTAGGAGATCAGGAGTAGCTAATTGATCACCAATAAAATCCAAGTCTGATTAATAACCCGAGTTAATAATCAAATAAACAGAATTGATTTAAATTGAAAAACTATTTAAAATCGTAATTGATTAATAATTGAAATTGATTAAAAATTGCAAAATAATTAACAATTAATTAATAATTCTAAATATTGATCAATAATTGAAATGGACTAAAATTGAAAAATCATTAACAATTCATTAACAATTGAAGTTGACTAAAAATGGAAAGATCATTCCCAATTAATTCACAATTAAAATGACTAGTAATTAAAACATTAACGGGATGATTAAAGTTGAAGCACTCAATATCATCAATAGTGTGTATCACTTATCAACTTCTCCAAGTGAAACCAACCACCATTGTGAAAGACCAATACCTTACTATCACACAGAGGGGAGAGCTTTCTCGCCTTCGCGCCAATATCTTGCGCGGTTGCGTCAATATCTTACGCAGTTGTGTCAGTATCTTACGTGGTTGCGTCAGTATCTTACGCGGTTTTGTCAGCTTGGAATAAACTCTACCACCACCAAACAATCGCAAGCACCACTGACATTAAGCTGTAGCATGTGATACTAGTGGGCTAAGTGCAAATGACTTGGCGCCGCCCGGTGGCGTTACGTGGTATTTCACTTCACAGCTAATATACCACAACGTTGCGCATATACAAGTCAACCCTTAATATTACTCAAATGTGAATAAAGCCAGATTTACACTCCTCACACGGGGCACCAATATGTAGGGGAAAAATAGTCTTTAAAAGAGCATGTGGAGTGAGGAATTTCAGAAAAACAAATAAAAACGAGAGAAATTAATAACAGGTATTATTGCTAGCTGCTAGAAGCTTGCGAGGTGCGAGTATGAGGTGGGAGCTGCGAGCTGTGAGGTGGGAGCTGCGAGCTGTGAGGTGGGAGCTGCCAGTGAACTGTGAGCTGCCACAGCGACCTGCCACCGTGAGCTGTGAGCTGCCAGTGAACTGTGAGGTGTGGTGCATGCTGGGAACTGCGAGGTCTGCGAGCTCACAGCTCGCACAGAAGGATTTTACCCGCTCAATACACTGCAAAACATAGCACAACCATTTTAGGCTAATAGCATCGACACAAATACCCGACAAAATACGGCAGTGGGCTTACAATTTCAAATCCTTCCAACACAAATAAGTAGCCTACTAGATCTGAACTCCGGTATATATATTTTTTTCCAAAAAGCGTCATCTGCTGGACAAACGTTGTAACTGATTCTTTGGCTTCCTCCATAACATTTCCTGCATTACTTTGTACACAGCTTTTAAAATAAACACGTGGATAAATGAACATAAATTTTAGTCAGGTAGATTCTGAACAAAAAAGATGGTTCCATTGTAGCTTTTCCTGTGGGGAATATATTTTATTTACCACCTGGCTACATAAATACTGTTGTTTGAATTATCCTTATTGCTGCATTTTAGTTTATATTATTAATTTATATTACTGTAGACTATCCGTTGTTATCATACCGCTGCCCTCTCCTCCTCCTTCTCCTTCTCTCACACCCCCCGGCCGTCTGGTCGCGGAGGTGGTACTGGTCTGCTACTCTCCCCCTCATGGTCATTCTCTGTCCTCCCCCTCTCTGATATATCTATTACTAGTTTTGAATACCACTCTGTGTTAATCAACCACCCTATTAACCTGTACATTATAGTTGTTTATCACCCTCCAGGTCCCCTGGGGTGCTTCCTCGATGAACTCGACACCCTGCTCAGCTCCTTCCCAGAGGACGGCACCCCGCTGATCCTCCTGGGAGACTTCAACATCCATCTAGATGCCTCCCAGTCTGCAGCCTTCCTACCACTTCTCCGCTCCTTTGACCTCACCCTCCAACCCTCCCCCCCCAACCCACAAGGCTGGCAACCTCCTAGACCTGGTCTTCCAGAGGAACAGCCCCTGCTCTGATCTCACTGTTACCCCTCTCCATACCTCTGATCACCACTTAATTTCTTTCTCTCTTCCTCTTGTTCCGTTCACTGCAGACGACTTCGCAGATTTCTTTTATGAGAAGATCGCAGACATCCGCAGTTCCTTCAGCCCCTCAGCCCCTCTCTCTATACCCCCCCTGTGTTCCCCCACTCCCCCTCCCCTCACGGACACTGTTTTCCACTCTCCTCCTCTCTCTACCCCTTCTGTGTCCCCCCCCCTGCTTCTCCACCTTTTCTCCCCTGTCTGATACCGATGTATCCCACCTCCTACTCTCCCATCGCCCCACTACCTGTGCCCTCGACCCTATCCCTTCATCTCTCCTCCAGGCAATCACCCCAGATATCCTCCCGTTCGTGACCTCTCTGGTGAACTCCTCCCTGACCTCTGGCTGCTTCCCCTCATCCTTCAAGAGAGCACACATCACCCCGATCCTGAAAAAACCCACGCTGGACCCCTCCAACATCCAAAACTACAGACCGGTATCTCTTCTTCCTTTTCTTTCCAAAACTATTGAACGTGCTGTTTCTAACCAACTGTCTTCTTTCCTTACCCAGAACAACCTACTAGACCCCCACCAGTCCGGCTTCAGACCTGGCCACTCAACAGAGACCGCACTCCTCACCGTCAGCTAGATGCTTCACGCAGCTCGGACAGTCTCCCTCTCCTCTGTGCTAATACTCCTAGACCACTCTGCCGCCTTCGACACCGTAGATCACTCCATCCTCCTGTCGTCCCTGTCTGCAGCGGGGATCGGCGGCTCGGCCCTGGCCTGGATTGAGTCCTACCTCTCGGAGCGCTCTTCCCAGGTTGCCTGGGCTGGTAAAGTATCGGCACCCCGGCCCCTTGCCACAGGAGTCCCCCAGGGCTCAGTCTTTGGTCCCCTCCTTTTCTCCACCTACACCAAATCCCTTGGCCCTGTTATCACTGCTCATGGTCTTTCTTACCACTGCTATGCTGACGATACTCAACTCTTTCTCTCCTTCTCACCCTCTGACACTCAGGTGTCAGCCCGCATCTCCGCTTGCCTGAGAGACATCCAGAGCTGGATGGACAACTACCATCTCAAGCTCAATCCAGGCAAGACTGAGCTCATCTACATTCCTGCTCTAACCTCTCCCCCTCTCAATCTCTCCATTTCCCTAGGGGACACTCCACTGACCCCAACACCCTGTGCCAGGAACCTCGGAGTGGTGATGGACAACAGGCTGTCCCTCTCCGTGAACATCACAGTGGTAACCCGGGCGTGCAGGTTCTGTACAACATCAGGAGAATCCGTCCCTTCTTCACCACCCACTCAACCCAGCTCCTGGTCCAAGCGATGGTGCTGTCCCGCCTGGACTACTGCAACTCTCTCCTGGCTGGCCTGCCAGCATCGGCCATTAGACCCCTTCAGCTTATCCAGAACGCAGCAGCGGCGCGCCTGGTCTTCAACCTCCCCCGACACTCCCATGTCACCCCCCTGCTCATTGACCTCCACTGGCTACCTGTGATAGCTCGCATAAAATTCAAAACATTGGTGCTCGCCTTCCAGGCAGTCCGAGGATCAGCCCCTCCATACCTCCAAAAGCTCATCAGACCCTACACACCTACCAGATCCCTGCGTTCAGCTTCCTCAGGACGACTGGTACCCTCCCCACTTCATACTAGCACCCGGTCTCGACGTCTGTCTGTCTTGGCCCCACGGTGGTGGAATGAGCTCCCCGTGGAGGTCAGAACAGAAAGTCTGACCACCTTCAAGCGCAGATTGAAGACTCACCTCTTCAAGCTGCCCCTCTCTCCACCCCTCCCTACCTCCTTGTGACCTCCCTTGATTGTGTTTTTCTGAATCCTTGTTTAAGTGGTTCAAGCTGCTAGTTTAATACTTAAGGTTACTTATTGGCTTACTGTTGTACACGCCAATGATTGATATTGAAATCGTATTTACCTTTTAGGGTTGTTTTAACGCACTTGTTTCAAGTTGGAAAATGCACTAATGTACGTCGCTCTGGATAAGAGCGTCTGCCAAATGACTAAAATCTAAATGTAAAATGTAATACCCTTGCACATTGAGCGAATGTAAATGCCATTTTTGTATTCAATGTAGGCTAATCATCTTTGCAATTTAAAAAATACTGATACTATAATGTAAACACTTTAATTATGTAAATGGCTACTCGATCTATTTGAGGGGACGAGTCAATATGCCAAATGCACGTTTTAGAATGGTCTCTTGAGAAAATATAAAGATAAAATAAATTGTAACGTTAAAAACAAACGTTACAATAAAACGTGCCTACTCCAGCTTTAACCTTCTTTCATCTTTCTGAACACTTCTTGCATCTTTCAACACTCTCAGAATGAAAGGTACTAAAGGTAGCCTACCTAAAAAGATACAAACACACACATACAATTTTCTCTTTTTTTACTATATTTTTTTATAAAGTGCTCTTATTGTAAATATTGTGTTGTTTTTTTATATAGAGCTCTTAATAACTGACATTGTAAATAGTGTGTTGGTTTATTGTAAATAGTGTGAATCTGTTATTTTGCACATTTCTGCTGAGCATTGTCACTTTGCATTTCACTACACACCTCGTGTGTGTATGTGACAAATAAAATTCTTGAATCTTGAATCTTGAAACAAACACTGCGAGGTGGGAGCTGCCAGCGAACTGCGAGCTGCCACAGCGACCTGCCACTGCGAGCTGTGAGCTGCCATCAATAGCATCCATCTGCAGACTCGCAGACTGGCCTCACTCGTGATCGGCCTGAGCCGTGATTACAGGAAGTGCGCAAGTGTGCATGCGCTTATAAGACGAAGGAAAAAAAACAAAGAGTAGCATGGAGGTAAAGCCACACTGAAATAAAACAATCGCTCGTAATTAATGGAACCTTTTTTAATAGTAGTTTACACATATGTGAGGTTAGAGCAATAGGATGGTAACTTGTTGGCTTCGTTGGATCTTTACCTGGCTTTCTAATTGGAATCACTACTGCCTCCTTCCACCTTGCTGGCAACTTCCCCTCCTCCCACACTCTGTTATACAGATTCAGAATCTTGCCTAACCCAATATCTCCAAGATGTTTCAACATGATATAACACATCTGGTCTTTCCCTGGAGAGGTATTACCAGACTTATCTATTGCTCTCTTCATCTCCTGCAAAGTAAATGGAGCATTTATTATATCATCATTATCCTCCTTCCTTCCTAGTACTCCAAGGTGCTCCCTCATTGTTTGTTCTCTACCCCTCTTCCCTTCCTCTGTAAGGTTGTCTGAGCTATGAATATTAACAAATGCCTTTACCATCATCTCTGCCTTATCTTTGTCAGACACTGCTGTCTCATCATTAACTTTCATTACCGGGTAATCCCACTCCCTCCTATTCCCTCCCATTGTTAAGGATCCGGGCAGGGACTGGACTCAAATGCACGACTCAGAGACAGAATACAATAATGCTTGCGGGGACCGTTTATCACTTCGCCCAAAACTTCTGAAGTATAGGGAGAAAAGGGAGAGAGGGGCTGAATCCTGGGTTGGCGAGAACAGGGGCAGAGGGGAGCAGGCAAAGGGGCTGGACAGTGGCTGAATCCTGGGTTGGCGTAGCAGAGGGAGAGCGGGATGTGGGAGACAAGGATGCGTGGCGTAAAACAGGGAGGAGGCTGCAGGCTGGCGGGTAAGCAGAATAACAGACAAAGCGTTAATTTCAGCAAGACAAAACGAGACTGTGACACGTTAGTTTAGCAAGATAAAGCAAGACTATGACTTAGATTCCAAAACTAGACAAGACCAGAGTTACACAAACAAGACTTAACGAACTGGCACCCGACAAAGAACAACGGGAGAATATATAGTGAAGTCAATGAGCTAATGAGTGATTGCAGCGTGAGAATGTATGCGAGAGTGATTGAGCGGAGACAAAGGCGTGAGGAATGCAAACGGGGAAAGGAATGTGATAGGCAGAGCAATAGCGAGGGTGAATTAGACAAAACAAGCAGGGAAACCACGCCCAGCCTGCACAACAAGGAAGACAGACAGGGAAACGTAAAAACAAGACAAGAAACGTGAGGAAAAGGGGAAAACACGGAGCACAAACAGGGATGGGGACTGAGAGGGAACGGAGAGTGTAACACCCATCTTTTAACCATCCCCCACACCTCTCCTACTGGCATTGTTCTCCCTATTTTATCACAAAACGATTGCCAGCATGCCTTTTTTGCCCTCCTTACTGTCCTTCTAACAAGGGCCTGTGCTTTTTTATACTGTATTAAATGCTGAAAATTATGTGTCTTTTTAAGTATTCTGAATGCCTTATTTCTTTCTTTCACTGCCTTACTGCAGTCTTCTGTCCACCAAGGGATTGCTTTCTTCCTCATTCTTCCTTTACTTCTAGGAATTGACCCTGTTGCTGCTGCATATATCACTGAGCTTAATTCATCATTTAAATTATTCACATCCCCACCCCCCTCAATTATAGGCATATTCTGTTCACATAATGTCATGTTTTTTGACGATTTCTTCCCTTGCAGTCGTTCCCTCGGTAGCCACGCTAGGGCGCTGCCCTTTGAGTGGATATTTGCTCCGCCCCATCTTTTTTGCGGAGCTTCTCTCAGCATCCACACCTGTACGTGGTTACCTCTGTGCTACCTAAGCTCCCGTTTCCTTCATTCGGGGCTTCTGTATTGTTTCATATTATTTTTGCCTTTGTTTGCTTAGCCGGTTAGGTCTAGGCTCTGTAGGACCTCTTTGCTCCAATGGGTTTTATTGGGACTTGCCTTTGTGCATGTAGCTATCAGGACTCTTCTTCCTTGGCTCTTTTCTGTCGCGGCTTCCTGGTTTTTCCTTTTCTTTTTCTGCCTAGACCTGTTGGCTTTTCTGTCTCTCGATCCTCTCTCTGTTTGCTTTCTTCGTTGAAAGCGAGAGGAGTCTTTGTTTGTTTGTGGTTATATTTATATAGTCATATTTCTTACTGAGAGGCAGGGTGTTTATCATACTGAGAGGCAGGGCGTGTATTTTTTACAAGGCTTGCGTTAGTCATTGAGCCAGAAAATGTCCAGAACAGCTGTTCTGTTCGCCTTTCGGTACCTTTCTCCTTACAGGGAGACCGGGCGATTTTGTTCGGAACTGTAGTTCTGTTCGCCTTTCGGTACCTTTCTCCTTACAGGGAGACCAGGTGATTTTGTTCGGAACTGTAGTTCTGTTCGCCTTCTGGTACGTCTCTCCTTACAGGGAGACCGGAAGATTTCGTTGACATGTTTGCGTGTAACTGCGAGCCTATGAAAGTAGCCATGGAACATTAGATCTCTGTTCCTTTTGCCTTCTCGTACCCCTTATTGAGATGTAGAGCCATTATTTTTCGCATTTCTTGCGTTTGGCACACTGCCGGTAGAGGTTAGGACATGGAGACTGCTTCCCTTCTATTCCTGCAGCAAGCAGTATCCTCCGTTTAGAGCTAGGGAGTTATTTTTCACTTGTCGCTTTCTCCCTTTGGTTAGCTCTAATTTATGTTCCTTTGTTTGTGTCACCTCCGAGGCAGCTCCTTCTCTCATTTCACGTTAGCATCTCGTTGTTAGTTCATTGTGTTTACCGAGCTCGAGATTCTTTGCTCTCATGTGACGTTTGCCCGGTTATATGGGTCGATTTCTGTTACGTCCCCTAGTTCCCTTATTATTTCCCTCCAGTCGAGAGTGGGAACTAGGTTATTTGAGTTGTCATTTAAATTCCCTCAAATACGGGGTCTCTCCGTCTCAGTGGTTTGTAGAGCTTTTTCAAATCCCTTCGCTGCGTGTGGTCCCTTTGAACCTCACACGTCACGCCCCCTTACACATAACTCTTGGAACTTATCCCATTCTGCCTTTCCAAAGATCCATTTTTCCACTCCTACTCCTAACACTAACTCTATTCTCATATCCAATGTGCACACTATTGGATAGTGATCACTCCCTATAGTTGTCTCCTCCCTTACCTCCCATTCACTCCTCCCAGCCACTACATCTGAGACAAGGGTAAGACTGATTTCAAGGGCAGACTGATTTCCTGTGTTCAAATCAATTCTGGTTCCTCTCCCATTATTTAAACATACCAACCCATTTTCTTCCATTAATTCCTCCACAATCTGTCCATTACTGTCTGTTCTCATCTCACCACAGTGTATTATGGGAATTTAAATCTCCACACCACACAATCTTATATCTATCTTGACCCTCCACTCTCTGCAACTTGTTCAGTTCCAATCTCTTACATGGATTATAGAAGTTGATTATCACCATCTCCCCTTCTGCCAACTGCATCTCTACTACCACACATTCCTCCTCCTCCCCCTTCCCTAACACTCTATATGGGATCCCTTGTTTGATAAAAGTAACACACCCTCTTCCTCCCCCCTCCTCCCTATCTCTTCGAACAGCTACATAACCATGTATGATGAAATCCAAATGAGGCTTAAGCCATGTTTCCTGTATACAAATGATATCTGGCTTATCCAACATCTAAAATTAACTGCTTAAATTCCTGTCCGTTCGCCAACAAGCTTCGAGCATTCCACAGTAGAATTGCAATCATAATTAAAATCAAGCAAATTATATTGGGCCCTTGGCTTTAAGATCTTCCCACACCTCTTCCCATGTCACTCCTGTCATGTCCAAGTACTTTACTGCTGCTTTTACAATAACCTTTACCCTATCCTCTGGCGATAAGTTCTCAATGCCCTTTATAATATTGAATACCCCTGCTACGAAGGTCACCACCTTCCGTTTTTCCAGCTGTCACTCTCCTCTTCCTGGTTGCTCTACTGACCTATAGGGTTGCTCTGACCTCCTTACTCCTGCCACTTCTCCTCCACCTACAGCTCCCTCTGTTTCTCCCTTCTGCTTGACCACCTTCAGAGACCACCTTCTGCTTCTGCATATTAAATCTTATTTTGTACTTTAACCTGCTGAACCTCCACCTCCTGCTTCATTATTGCACAACCCCCATATGCAACACTATGGTCACCCCCACAATTGCAACATTTGGGTAGTACCCCCTCTCCACATTTTCCATACTCATGGTCACCTCCACACCAAGCACATCTCTTCTTCCCTTTATAAAAATTAGCTATATGGCCAAACTGTTGGCATTTGTAACATCTCAATGGTTTGGGAATGTATGCTCTTACATAATAGCACATAAATCCCAGGAACACTCTATCTGGCAACTCCTCACCTTTAAACTCCAACAGGACAGTTTCACTATCCTTCTTTTCAACCCCCTTTGTCATCCTTTTAACACTCACTATTGATCTTTCCCGACATTTCAAGTTACGCTGAAGCTCCTCCCCCTCAATACTCAGTGGAACACCTATAATCACTCCTCTACACCCCCTTCTGGCTTTCTGTTCTCCAACTCTCACAGTTTTTGCTACATTGTATTTTCCAACCCTTTTCATCAGCTTAACCTTGTTCACTTGTTCTTCTTCTGCAAATTACCATCCCTTAAAACTCTTGCAAATTTTACATTCCCAACCTTATTTTTTATCTCATTTGTCAATTTTATAGGACTCACAACTCCTCCATCCTCCACAAATCTTACCACCACATTGTACCTCTCTGGACCCTCTTTTTTCTCACTTACCCCTCCCTCACTTTCTGTCCATTCTGCCCCAGGTCCTGAATTATCTCCATTTCCGATTCTCGTTACACCTCGGTATTCTTACTCTTAACCAACTTCCAGTCCTTTTTCCGAACAACCCTTTCACCCCCATCCCCCGTCTGCTCCATTTCTGAATCGCTGAAATATAAGGTATTTATTTTCCCTTTCCCTGCCATCTCAGAAAAACTGTGGGAATCTATCTAAATAATAAAAAGATTTGTATCACGCATGCGTACCATGTCCGATCTGTACCGCGCATGTGTAAACAACGTCATATTTTACGACAATGCATGAATGGCCTGATCTGACTGTCTGCTATAAACTGAGTTAATATTTCTGATTTTATTTGAGGGGAAGCATGAATGCGATTTTTATGTAAATGTATTCATATTTTGTTCAACATGCTCAAAATACTGCACTGTTGTGCAAATCTTTAGTAGGCTCTGTGTTGTTTTAATTCCATGCTTTAACGTGCTGGATGAAGCTAAGCATACTTAGCCTAGCTTCATTGTAGCCTACATCGATGGAAATACTTTCTTTTCTAAGGCTTGAATAATTATATGAACATGCTTGCAAAGTAAGGTTACGCTACGTGGCTCTGTACGGATGCGTTAAATGTCGTTACGATTGACACTTTTTATAACCAACGATATGAACTGAATGTATAGGCTATATGACCCATGTTTTGTATTTTATATTTAGCTATTCAAAAACAACAAAAACTACATTTAAGTTGAAGATATAAGCAGCCAAAAGCAGAAAAACACAGGAAATTCATGGGCTATTTTCTAAGCTTAAATGTGGTCTCTGCATTCACTGATAACTCCCTCAGTACAGACACTGGCTTAATATGTCCTGAAAGTTGTTGATGGCAGCTCATTCATCGCCGCTGTATAGCCTAATTCTATATTTATTTATACTATAATGTTCTTGGTTCCACTCAATGTGTAGCAACAAACATTTGATTGTTCATTTTGAATGCCATCCATGTTTATATTTTGTACGTTAATAAAAAAAATATATATATATCGTTAAAAACAGGTCAAGACCCTCTGCTCGTTTATTATAAGGTTCTCCTCCTTGATGCCTTTTCATCATCAGCCACCCTTGCAATTATTTGTTGATCATGCACAGTACGTTAACCAAACGTGCAATCTGTTAGCATGAACGCAATTTAGTGGCCTACTCTTTATTTAAGATCTTATTGAGGCCCTAAGTGACTACGATTAATGCATGTCTGTAATTAATATCCCTTTGCGTTTTTGTGCAAATAACATTTTGTATTGTTTGAAGCACTGATACATAATATGTTGTTATGGACCACAGGAACACATACACGGTGTTGAAGGGTAAATGCGCACACCATAGTTTTTATTAAGGATAAACAGTAGGCCTATAGTCCATAAAATAAGTTCACCAACACAAACCAAATTCAAGTTGTTATTTATAGAGGTCACGTAATACCAGCCATTGACCAAAGTTCTGTACAAAAATAAAATAAAAATATAGCTGCAAGCAGCGATTCCCAGGGACCGAGCGGCATGAGCAGCATTTGTCAAAACTCTGGGCCCTATCTTCCACCCGGCGCAAAGCGGCGCTAACCCAAACGCAAGTGTCTTTGCTATCTTACACCCGGCGGTAGGTTCATTATAACGCCTAACGCTCACGCCGTTTAACTAGCATGTACTCTTGCGCCGTTTGGGCGTGTTGGTCTTAAGATGAGGAGTGGCCAGGATTTTTTTTGCCGTATTGCTATCTTGAGCCAGCAGAAAGCGCTTTGCGCTAGAACCATACAATACAGCTCTGTTTATCTATGAATACAGCCTGTAAGTAAATAGAATGGTTTGTGACTGAAAAAAGTTCAAAAACTTGTCCAGTGAATATTGCATTTATTGTTTTTCAAATAGCCTAGGCTACAGCGGATTCGCTGTGCATAAGGTTTTTTTCGATAGCCTATGGTTAAAAAACGGAGATGTCACCATGTTAACTAAATTGTAACCTTAGCTATTCTTCGTCCTTCATATTTTTTAAATTACAGTGACCAGGTTTCCATACTCTCACCGTTTAAAACCCAGCTGATTTCACCCGTTATTCCATAACTGAACAAAACGATTTTAAAGAGAACTAAGCGTCTAATTAGAAACTAAAACAAATTTGCAGCACGTTACACAATTAATTCACAATGAATTTTAATGCCATTCTCTGCACGTGTGCTGCATGTTCTCTGTTTCCCCTGCTGTAAGTCGCACGTTTCACGGTCTTCCTGGGAAAGTGGATTGTTTTAAAGGATTACGCTACGAGTAAAACAGGTTGGTCACATTTCCATGAACAGGACATTATTAAACAAGTGGAAATATGCGTGAACATATGGGTTGCGAACCTGACAGCTTTATTGTAGGCTATTTAGTGTCATCATTAAGGCAAAATAACGGTATGTATGTTATTAATCAATATTAGCCTACTATGCAGGTAGCCTAATGAACTTTGGATGAAGCTTGAACTTCGAGAACTCCATGAGAACAGCCTCTTGGAATTGATGTTTGACACTT
This sequence comes from Synaphobranchus kaupii, assembly GCA_029718625.1. NCBI lineage: Eukaryota > Metazoa > Chordata > Actinopteri > Anguilliformes > Synaphobranchidae > Synaphobranchus > Synaphobranchus kaupii. The sequence goes on along the minus strand of CM056386.1, from coordinate 8,635,141 downwards.
TCATTGCATAATCAAACGAAATTCGCTGAACAAGCAGGCTAATTTGGCGTTTTCTAAGGTGAGACTGAAGGTGGCACGGTGGTGCAGTGGTTAGCACTGTCGCCTCACAGCAAGAAGGTACAGAGTTCGAATCCCGGCCGAGGGCCTTTCTGTGTGGAGTTTGTATGTTCTCCCTGTGTCCACGTGGGTTTCCGCCGTGTACTCCGGTTTCCTCCCACAGTCCAAAGACATGCAGGTTAGGCTAATTGGAGACTCTAAATTGCCCATAGGTGTGAGTGAATGGTGTGTGTGCCCTGCGATGGATTGGCGGCCTGTCCAGGGTGTATTCCTGCCTCTCGCCCAATGCATGCTGGGATAGGCTCCAGCACCCCCTGCGACCCTGACCAGGAATAAGCGGGTTAGATAATGGATGGATGGATGGATGGAGACTGAAGCCATTGATAGCTTATTCTCAGCTGCTGCAGGTCCTTTTAACGAAATTTAACCGCATATATTTTGTAAAATAACAGCCCTGTCTGGAATTACCGGGAACTCATAGGCTAATGGTTAGTCCGAATAATATTGATCATACTCCATTTAGCCTATTCCTTGATCACACTAAACACGCACGAGCATGTCTGTTTCGCCATCAAGCAATCCGCCAAGGTGGAAAAGCAGGCTTTTAAAGGGAATGGGATATGACATTTTGATTGGTTTATTGCATGTCACGCCCAAGACACACCTATAATTAATGAAGCGACTAGGTTCAGCCCAGTTGCACCTTGCGCCGTGCTTAGCGCCAAAAAAACACGCCGTTAAAATAGCAAAAGTGGACTTGGACACGCCCAAAATGGACTTTACGCCATGCGCTTAAGACTAAGCGCCAAGATAGGGCCCAGAGACTACAAAATGGTAGACAACTCTAGACAGGGTTGACCCAAAATACAAATATTTGTTTCTAATCGGGGCTTTTGCCATTGTTGATGGTATCTTAACCCGATCTAGTAAGGGCTTGCGTATTACGTCTTTTAAGTACAAGTGAAACAGTTAACAGTTGACATTGTTACATTTCTTAACCTTTGCAATAAAAAGGTGTTTCTTAATGTGAAAACAACATTAAAAGAAGCATAGCATTTGCACAATAGTTTTGCCAAACCTTAACTTAGCATTTGGTACCAAGCTGGAATCGAACCACTGACCACACACGGAAAGCCAAGATTGTATCCACTGGGCCAAAGCAGGTTAACAGAAATGTGGATGCCAAATAATACTTTTGTGTTGCGGTATCAGTTTGTTTTGGCTTACTGACTTCATAATTCAAACCGTTAACAGGTAATATTGTGAAATTTCTTAGCCTTTGCAATAAAAATAACTTGTTTTATGTTAAAAGAACATTCTTAGCATGACGTGCACATTGTGTGCCTCAAAAGGTGGGGATCGAACCTACTACACTGCAGTCCAATTCCTTAACTACTAAGCTACAGGAACTTTCACAGTTGGAACGGTAGGTAGACGGCCTGTTAAGCATAGATAGTGTACTTGGCGGATGGCGTACCTGCCATCCCAACATTTGTATTTCTATAGCGCCACCACGCAGATTGATTGGGTTAAAACTGCAGGGCTCAAGTCTTGATCTAACTCTTATTCAACCCACCAAGTTTCAGAACTTTATATCAAACGGTTTTAGAAGTACTAGCATTTATGTGATAAGGCACGCCCAATGCAAAATGTATTGTCTTCTCATTCAGCCAATTTTTGACATAGGCCTTAGTAAAGTAATGCATGTATGAAGGGATGTGGGTTGAGTCCCTCAAACAGGCTTGGTGCAAATTGGTCAAATTCTTTAGGAGGAGTGGCATTTTAAGTGTTTTACAAAAACTGCTAATTAGCGGAAAATCGAAGATGGCAGACTTCATGGTTTCTTGAGGCAAATTTGTTGGGCATGAGTAGCGGGACGTGTACACCAAATTTTGTGACTGTAGATCAAACGGGGCGTCGGTAGTCAATGATTTTTAGTGAATTTTCTTATATTTGGATCTCTATAGTGCCACCACGTGGCTCGATTGGGTTGAAACTAGAGATGTCAGGTCCAGATGTTACTCATAAAAGACCTACCAGGTTTCATAACTTTCTGTGAAATCGTTTTGGAATTATTAGCATTTTTGTGATAAGCCACGCCCACTGAAAATTAATTGGCCAATGACATTCGTCATTCGGCCATCTTTTAAAATATCAAAATTCTGAATACACTTTTATGAGGCATGGTCTAAAGAGTGTGTCTACTAAGTTTCATTTCAATTGGTCAAAATTTGTAGGAGGAGTATCATTTTAAGTGTTTTACAAAAAATGCTAATTAGCAAAAAATCCAATATGGCGGACATTATGGGTCCTTGAAGCAAATTTGTTTGGAATGAGCAAAGGGATCTGTTTACCAAATTTTGTGACTCTAGGTGAAACGGGGCGTCGGCAGTGGGTGTGTCAATGTCAAATTCTTGTCACGTGCACTACAGCGCCAACAGGTGTTCAATCTGCGTCATAATATAGAGGATCCAAGAGTTTGGCAATCCCAACAACCGTGCCAAGTTTGGTGATTCTAGGCCAAATGAGCTCACGGGAATTTTAGGTGAAAGGGGAGAAAAAAAAAGAAAGAATCTGAACAAATACAATAGGGTCCCAGCAGCTACGCTGCTCGGTCCCCTAATTAAAGATAAATAAGCAAAAAAAAGTCACTGAGACAAAGGCTAAAGAGTAGAGATTGGTTTTGAGGCAATATGGGGACAAGCTGCAAGGCCAGATGGAGTAGGTTGTGTGGGTAGTTGGGCATTATTAACGTAAAGTGTGACAGTGACGCATGCGCGCTACAGATCGGGCAGGAGGCAGATCGGGTTGCGACACTGCTCCTGAATTCCCTCAACAAAACCCCGGAAATAAGGGGTTCATCCTGGTATTTTAAGTGCCCCCATTTGTGAGAAAAAGTCGCCCACTCAAAAGTTTTTGACGAAGTGGACTCAAATATTCGTACTCAAAAGGGTGTAGGGCACTGATTCGGACACAGCCTTGGCGTGCCTGCCTCAGGCGGAAATGACAAACACCTGAGCAGATCGAACTGGGACAGTTTTGGACGTTTCTGAAACCGGCAGGGAGAAAAACAATGTGCAGGAGTTAGCCGTGTTGTTTGTGGTTTGTGGAGGACTTGGAGGCGACAGAGATGTCCTTTTTACTTCAAAATCTTGAAGAAATTGAGGAGAACGAAGTAAGGTTGTTTTAATACTGACTTACAATATTTAATGACTTAAAAACAGGTCAAGACAATATTTTAATGTATTGTTAGGGTAGTCAATATTTATCTTTTGCTACGGGACTTTGGCTAAGCACCCCGAACAGTGAAACTCCAATTAAAGTTCTTGAATAAATATGTATGGGTTGATGGAGTGAGCTGAGTTTTTTGCTTTGAGACAAGATGGCCGCCTGACTTCAGGCACTCGCCCTTCGCATGCCTACTTTGCAAACAAAGGGAATTTAATTAGAAGTACTGGTAGTATTTAAGCATGGGGAGCCAGGAAAAAAGGGACTTTACTGAAATGTCTCCTGCTTCACCTTCTCCTTCTGGGAGTGCACTGGAAAAAAAACCTCGCATGGATGGCTCACCTGACTCGGAAACGACAGAAACCTTTGCCGATTTCAACTATTCCAAACCTGTTAAGGACGTTGACTCATCCCAGCTAATGTCACAGATGCTTCGTATTGAAAAGGCACTCACCAACTCCTTGATCGACTCAATGGGCGAACTTAAAGCATCGCTCTCTGAGCTGGGCACCAATGTATCAGCAATTCGCTCCGACATGGATGCTTTCCATTCCAGAATTCAATCAGTAGAAACTAAGGTATCCACAATGGATTTGTCTTTATCTGCGCTAACCAAGCGCACAGATTTACTCCAGGCGGAAGAACGCCACAGCAGAGACGACGTGAACACACGGGAGATTGAAAAGTTTCGTATGCGTCTGGCCGAACTTGAAGACCACAATCGCCGTTCGAATCTGACGCTTGTCGGCCTAGCCGAGGGGGAAGAAGGGGACGACCCCATCGGCTTTCTCCAGCAGAAAATTCCGCTCTGGTTCCCGGATCTGTCTTCCAGGGGCACCATCGAAATCGAACGGGCTCATCGGGTGTATTCTGGATCAGATGCGAGCAGAAATAAGCCCCGTGTTCTCCTCTTCAAGCTACTTCGCTTTGGCGACCGGCAAGTGATCTTGCAAGCCTCTCGGAAAGCTAACGCGTCTTTACCCCGTGGCCAGGCGAAACTTTTCCTTTTTGGGGACTATTCTGCCTATACAAACCAGAGGAGGAAAGCCTACAACCCAGTCATCACGTTGCTGAAGCAAAGAGGGATTCAAAACTTTATGATATACCCTGCAAAGCTTAAGGTACACTACGAATCTAAGCAACGCTTCTTTAATTCTCCCGAAGAAGCCCAATTATTTATAATGCAGCTCCCTCAGTTATGAGCCCTCTCTCGCTTCTCAATCAACGCTCTGTTTTGATATAGTTTAAATCTGAAGTGCTAATTTAATTGATCTGTTGTCGCTGTATGGCTTTGATGTGGCTTGAATCTGAAGCGCTAATTTAATTGATTTGTTTTCACTGTATGAATAATCCCTAATGTTGTCTCTCAATGAGCATAACTTGCCTCTCGTCAATCAACAATTCTCTTCGATGTGTCTGAAACGTTTATTTTATGTATCTCTTACCGCTGTTATTCAGGCACGTGGAGCTGATATTTTTATGATATCTAAAATGTTTAATTTGAAGGCAAGGAATAATATCTAAAAATGCTTGAATTGGAAGCAATGAATGTTAAAGGATCATGTGTAGTATATTTGTGCTCACTGTGCCAGCATGTTAATATGAAGTAAACTTACTTCTAACCTCTTCTTTTTTATTTATTTTTTTTCTCCAGTCTCCCTCTTTCTCTCTTATATCTATTGATTATTAATCAGGCTAAAATTTGGCCTTGGGCCTGTGGGGCGTGCTGCATGTTGTCTAAAGCCAAAGGAGCTTAGATGTTTTTGTTTTTGCCAGTTCTTATGAGGGGGGTTTTCTTACACCTTGGCTCACTGGCACTTTTCATACTATTATTTTTTTTATTATTACTTTTCTTTTTTTCTCTATGTTTCATATATACAGTCAATTGAATAAAATAGGGGACACATTTTCTATCATATTGTATTTAAAGGAGCGCAGTCAGGCATATGCATGTTTTCTGCATTCTAATCTACTATTTAATGTTTAATATTTTCCAAAAAATCATAAAGATTGGATTTGTGGTTTTTGAGATATGGGCCCTCAAGAACAGCTCCATCTCCAGAGCAGCTCCAGCCTTATTTACCACATTTCAGGATATTACAGTAATTACAGATATTACCTGTAATTTACCACATTTCCCATATCTCCCTGCGCACGCTTAGGTTTGGTGTACATGAATATGTAATAGGGGCCGTACACGCCACTGCTGCGAGCACGGTGATGAGCTAACTGTTCAAGTCAAGATACCGCAGAAAATTATTGCGTGTCTGCCCAAAATGCCATCGTGCGCCGTACGTGGGTGCGATATTAACTCAGGATACCGTCTGCCCAAAAATGAGACGAGGTGCATCCAATGGCTGGCAGCAATTAACAACCCGATCTATCTGTTAAATTTGCCAAAAAAACATTACGACAAAGTTTGTGTTTGTTCGAAACACACAAGCCAGAGGACTTCCAATGCGACTATAGTGCTGAATTACTGGGAACTAAATCAAAGAATTTGCTTGTCCAGAAATCCAACATATTGACCATCGGGAGCAGGGTATCACGTACTGCAGAGACTACACACGATGGCAGCACAACTCTTACATCTCTCCCCAGTCGTTCACCATGGAGTACCCTTTCCAATAGCCAATGATAAGTGGTCAGTCTGAATTGCCTAACGTTAAATAAAGGGGTGACAGAAAAAACTGGTTATAGTAATGTAATATCTGTTGTTGCACAAAGGATGCTAAATGAGCTGCTAGATAGCCATCTAGGTATAGCCAACAAGCGACTGATTCCGACAGTGGCCTAACTGACGTTACATGGAATGTCCGAATCTTGGTGTCATGCTGGCAAGCACAACATATTGACTTTAACATAAGTTTAGCAAACGTTAGCTAAATTACAAAATACAAGATTTTGATACAGCTTGTTAGCTACTCACTCGTCGCTTAGTTGCCCTCCTGGACCCCTTTGTTGTGGATACTTCTTCCAATTAATCCTATTGCTGCATAAGAAGTTGGTAAGTACTGCAGGATGTAGCAAGGGTTCAAAGTTATTATTGGCAGTGATGCAAACTCCATGTTCGGTTTCTGCCAACAGCCGTTGCCCTCGATCCCATTCGCGGCAGCAAAGGGTCTCCGTCTCGGTAGGCATGGATTCAGTTCCCACACTGGCACCAATTTATCCCACTTCTCTGCTCTCTGTTAGCTTCGGCTGCCTTGTCCTCCGCTCTCTGTCTCACTCGCTCACGCAATTCTTCTTCTGTAAATTCCGGTTCAAAACTGTAAGGTTGTATTTCTTCGTCAAAATCGAAAAGCTCCTCCTCTAACTCGTCGAACTCAGAGCTGTCCGCTATATCTCTCAGGCTATCGTCGTCGGCCAAGATAGGCCAAGTGATATTTGTACGCTAATGTTACCGTATTTTCGTGGGAGTGTCATGTGATCGCCTGGATGGGTGCCTGCCCATAAACCAGTCTCTGTGTTCAAGGGTGGAGTTTGAGCGCCCATTACCTTCTGGGAAACACTGGCTGGAGATTCAAGCCAAACACGTCCAGTGACGTCACTGGACGTGTTTGCCCTTTGAAGTTTTGCCACCGTATTTCCCATAAATAGGAAACAGCTGCACTGACGGTGATTTTAAAAAGGCCTACACACAGAATTTAAGCATTTAATCCAAATATTCTCAACTGAAACAAGCGTGACTGTGCTCCTTTAAGTATTCTGGGCCCAATATATTCTCTAGTATTGGGCAAAACAGGGGAAGACTGCTTTACTATACTATGCTCAAATCCTTTGGTTTTTATGCTTTATGTACACAACCATCTGAATAAAATAGGGGATGCATTGATAATATATTCTTTGGGGCTAAACGAACAACAACAGCTTTGGCTTATATCTGACAAACGTGATATTTATGAGATCACTTGCGTACATTTGCTAATACTATTATGTTTTTACTGTGTCATGTTTAATTTGATTGCAGTGGATGAACTGTCTCCTTGCTCAACATCTCTCTCTAGGCACTCACTTGTACATGTAACATTGGATAAGGCTAGCCATATAGTATGAATGATATTAATTTAATTTCTCTCAATGCCCGAGGCCTAAATTTGCCTATTAAAAGATTTAAATGCTTAGACTTGTTCAAACGCAAGAATATAAGCATTGCCTTTGTGCAGGAGACTTATGTAAAATCACTGGATGTTAAAAGATTTCAAAATAAACATTACAAGGTAGTGGCTTTCTCATCTGCACAAACAAAGATGAAAGGAGTATGCATACTGATGCATAAGCGTTTAAATGCTAAACTAGGTCTATCTGGGGGAGATTCAGAGGGTAGATACTGTTACATCAATATTACTCTTAATGGCTCTCGGCTCTGCTTTGTTTCAGTATATGCTCCCAATACATTTTGTCAGTCATTCTTTGATGAACTTAAATTTAAAATGTTGGACTTCCCAGACTCTGTGATTGTTATGGCAGGTGACTTCAACCTTGTTGGAGACCCAAATCTAGACTCTACTCATAGTACTGCTTCATTTCGTGTGAATGCATCTAAATATTTCAAATCCTTTCTTGAGGAGCTAAATTTAGTGGATGTTTGCCGTTTGAATCACCCTTCTGAAAAAGAATATACAGTTGAGGACAACTTGAAGGGTTTCTTCTCCTGACTTATTTTTCCATAGAGTTCAATAGGAAAATTTGTCAGGAGAAACAACCCTTAAAGTGATCCATCCATATCTACTGCATATCTGGCAGCAGAGTGATTGTTTAAGGCTTGTTTGATACCTCAGACCCTTGTTGACTTACAGCCATTTTACCAACCATGTATTCCATACTGTTCCAGCATAATTTACAGCTAAATCTAGTCCCACCCCCCAATTCCCATAGAGATCCATTCAAATTCAGAGATGTTATAGTATCGCTTGTAAGAGTACCAGAAAATAAGATATCAAGAGTCTTTTGATGTTGTTGGGTCACAGACATCAGGAAGTCATGGCATGCAAAGGATATGTGACCAAATATTAAAAATTATTACTTTATTCTATATATAAATGCAGGGGGGCCAATAATTGTGGCCAATGTGGTTTTGTTAAAAATAATTATTTCTTGATGAGGGATTTTTTTTTCTCATAATAAATTAACGTCAATTAAAGGTTGGATTCTTCTTGTTTTTTCAGTGTGAGATTAAGCTAATTCACCAAACGGTGAATTTTTTATAACCCTTTTTGCTCATCTTTACAGGGGGGGCCAATAATTTTGTCCTCAACTGTACCTTTTTTTCAGCTCGCCATAAATCCTTCTCTCGTATTGATTATTTCTTAATTTCTCCTATTCTTTTGAATTGTGCTTCGCACACTGGATTTTTGCCTATGCTTATTTCTGATCATTCCAGTCCTTTACTATCACTTAATCTTGCACCTCATACTGCTCAAGTTAAAAGGTGGTGCTTCAACTGCTTCTTACTGCAGAATGAAGATTTTCTTAAATATATTTCAAATGGTCTTACAGACTTTTTGAAGTCCAACATTGATTCAGAGGTTACCCCCCATTCACTTTGGGAAGCTACAAAGTGTTTCATTAGAGGTTCCTCCATTTCCTTTGCTTCCTTTCTCAATAAATCTCGGAATTCTAAAATTTTTTCATTAGAAAAGGAAATTCATGCTCTAGAAACTCTTCAAAAAAATGCATTTGTACAGGACCGGGCAAATCAATTGGCTGCTGTAAAGGCAGAATACAAGATCCAAACAAATTCCAAAGCAGAATTTGTCCATTTAAAGACCAGACAAATGCATTATGACTTTTCTGATAAATGCAGCAGACTTCTGTCTTTCAAATTAAAACAGTCTGAAGCTCTTTCAACCATTGATGTAATTAAAGGAAAGGATGGAAAGTTACGCTCTTCTACAGCAGAAATTAATAATGTTTTTACTCAATATTACTCCCAGCTATACTCCTCAGATATCTCTTTTGAGACCCACAAGCTTACACAATATCTTAATTCACTTGATTTGCCCTCCCTGTCACTAGATGAAGCAAAAGAACTGGATGCCCCAGTCACTTTGGCGGAACTAAAGTCAGCAGCAGATTGCATGCAGAAGCAAAAATCGCCAGGTGTAGATGGCTTACCACCAGAACTTTTGGTAGCTATATGGGATCTAGCTGGCCCTATTCTCTTACAGTCTATAAATTATTCTCTTAAAACTAGTACTTTTCATAGAGATCAAAAGATGGCTCTCATTTCTCTACTTCTTAAAAAGGGTAAGGATCCAATGGAGTGTTCAAGCTACAGGCCAGTATCCCTTTTGAATTCAGATATCAAGATGTACGCTAAAGTTTTAGTCACAAGAATGGAGAAATACGCAGCCAATCTTATACATATAGATCAGATTGGGTTTATAAAGGGTCGATTGGGTTCTGACAACTTGCGTCGTCTTCTTCATATGATTGATAGAGCACCTTTACAAAAATCATCATGTTCTGTGCTTTCATTGGATGCGGAGAAAGCATTTGATCGACTGGAGTGGGAGTACTTGTGGGCAGTTTTAAAACGCTTTGGTTTTGGCTCTTCTTTTATTAATATGATCCGCATTCTGAGACGGGTGTGTGCGGGTTGGACCCATAATGCACGACTCAGAACACAAACGTAATAATAAATGTCCACAAGGACTTTATTATAGGGAAATCCAGAAATCGTAGTCACACAAGCGAAGTCCAAAAACCAATAAATCCAGCCAATAACCAAAAATACAGTACCAAAGGAAAAAGCAGTCTCGTAATCAGTATCCATGCACAAGTTCAAAACCAAAGTAGATGTCAGCGGAGCAGAAGTACAATTCAGGGGTAAAGCAGAGTTCGTAGGTCGTGGGGCGTTGCAGGAGTCAGACCGAAGTCCTATCCGCGGGGCAGAGGTACAAAACAGACAGCAGACAAAACTCGTGGTCAAAAAACAGGCATACGATAGGCTGGCAGTAACGATGGTCAGTAAACAGGCTTGATCTTAAACGGTAGTCAGACAAAGTAAACGCTCAAAAGTGACAGTAGTAAACTAACAGGCAACAAAATTTCGCAAAGACAAGACATGAACACTGATCTTACAGTGCATCCGGAAAGTATTCACAGCGCTTCACTTTTTCCACATTTTGTTCTGTTACAGCCTTATTCCAAAATTGATTAAATTAATTTTTTCCCTCAAAATTCTACACACAACACCCCATAATGACAATGTGAAAAAAGTTTTTTTGAGATTTTTGCAAATTTATTATAAATAAAAAACTAGAATTTCTCATTTACATAAGTATTCATACCCTTGGCTTTAACGTATTTTTAAAGTATCATATTTCATATTTGGTCGCATATCCTTTACATGCTGTTACTTAGTGAAGTCTGTGACCATCAACATCAAAAAACTGTCGATATCTTATTTTCAGGTACTGTTACAAGCGATACTATAACCTCTCTGCATTTGAATGGATCTCTATGGAAATTGGGGGGTGAGACTAGATTCAGCTGTAAATTACACTGGTACAGTATGGAACACATGGCTGGCTAAATGGCTGTAAGTTATCAAGGGTCTGAGCTATCAAACGAGCCCCAAACCATCACTCTGTTGCCAGATATGGAGTAGATGTGGATGGATCACTGCAAGGGTTATTTCTCCGGACTCATTTTCCTATAGAACTCTATGGGGAAAAAAGTCAGGAGAAACAACCCTTAAAGTGATCCATCCACATCTACTCCATATCTGGCAACAGAGTGATGGTTTGGGGCTCGTTTGATAGCTCAGACCCTTGATAACTTACAGCCATTTAGCCAGCCATGTGTTCCATACTGTACCAGTGTAATTTACAGCTGAATCTAGTAAAGGGAACTATCCCTTTAAAGCGTTTCATTATTGAATAACTAAATTATTTAGCTAAGCTGTTATCTGTTATGGTAACATACCTGTAAACATTAGGCTGCTTATGTTCTATTGCTCATATTCAGTTGTTTCAAGTCTGTCAATTTATGAAATGGCCTAAACTACACCTTTCATCTGTGTTTAGACTAGCAAACATGGTAGACATGCCATTTTAGTTATAGGTAGACATAGAATCTATGTAGCTATTGTCGGGTAAGTGAGGATTAGGTAAAATGTGTATTATCTGAATCCAGCGGTTCCAACAGTCAATGCCCTTGTTAAAACGTTCAGCACTCTGAATACTGAACATAAGCGATATTGCGTGCTAGAACCCCTCACTTAACCTACATTCAAAATAAGTTTTACGTTATTTAATTTAATAATTATTGTTAAAAATGACAATCATCAATTAAATCGGCAAATTCTTTGATAGGTAAGTCGAACAGTAACCTGGTGGATCAACCAACAAGCCAAAACAAGGTCTAACTCAGGTCTTGAGTGTAATGGGGCGTGACGTGTGAGGTGGGAGGAGCCAAACGCAGCAAGGGGAATCCTAAAGCCCTAAGGCCACTAAGGCGGGATACCCCGCAGATAAGGGAGGAGACGAGACAACGAACAACGAACACCAATAAGACGCTACTAACAGGCTGACTGTCACACGCCAAATAGAGCGCAAGGACAGGATTCTGAACAGTAAGAAATAATACGCACCCTATCTCGGTAACGACACAAGAACGGGCGAGTAGCGTAAGAACCAACATAAAACACAGTCAGAAAACACTGCAAAATAATACGATAGAAGCTGAGGAGGCGAAAGGAACAGATCCAATGTTCCAGGGCTAGTAACATAGGCTAGCAGTCAAATGAGAAAAAATAAAGAGGGTAAACACCCGATCTCCCAGGGGGAAGAAACATTTTACAGGCGAGCCGAACGGAGCACCGTCGTCCCATAACTTCACTATCCATAATGACTAATGCAAGCTTACTCGAGAACACACGCCCTAGCCTCTCAGTAAAGAGATATGTAACGAGACGAAATGGAACAGAGAGCTAACGTTCCGAGGCTATATTAAGAACCACGCAGTCAAACACAAACATGTCCACAAACACTGCAAAATAATAAGAAGCTGAGGAGGCGAAAGGAACAGATCCAACGTTCCAGGACTAGTATCATAGGCTAGCAGTCAAATGAGAAAATAAAGAGGGTAAACACCCGATCTCCCAGGAGGAAGAAACATTTTACAGGCGAGCCGACGGAGCACCGTCGTCCCATAACTTTACTCTCCATAAAGACTAACGCAAGCTTACTTGAGAACACAAAAGCACAAGCCTCTCAGTAAAGAAATATGAACGAGGCGAAATGGAACAGAGAGCTAACGTTCCGATGCTATAATAAGAAACACGCAGTCACAAACACGTCCACAACATCGCCCAAGCTCCACATAAGGAGACACACACCCGGAGAACGAAACAGAACAACAGTTCCCAACAAAATCGTCTCGCAGGTAGAAATGGCGAACAGGACAGCTGCAACAAAAGACCTACGGAAACATAATAGCAAGCACTGCCTCAATATAATATGAATAACCCTAACTCACAACAGAGGGGAACGTAGTCCACGAGGAGACAAAAACAGGGAAACAAACGTACCGAAGCTACTAACTGGCTCCCGAGATGGGTAACTAAAAAGCCAGCAGGAAATAAGCCCTGCCTCAGCAAGGAGGCGATAAAATAGGCGAGTAGCCCAAATGGTACGAATAATTAACACCGAATAAATAAAGCCCTAAAATCAGTACGATAAAAATGCCCTGTCTCTTAGTAAAAACCTACTATGTAGATGCATACAAACAAACAATACTCCTCTCGCCTTCACGGAAGAAAGCAGGGAGAGGAGAAAGAGACATAGAAAGGCAAACACTAGGCAAACGGACTAAAAAGGAGAAACCAGGAAGCGAGGACTGAAAAGAGCCAGGGGGGAAGAGTCCGAATAACTACGTCCACAAAGGCAGATACGCCAGGGGGGACGAGTCCAAATAGCTACTTCCACATAGGCGAGTCCCGCATAACTCCAACTAACCACAACGGAGCAAAACGGTCTCCTTAAAAACCTAGACCGAAAATAATACTGACTTACATACAAAGGGCTGAAATAATACCACACACAATACAGCACAATACACCACAGTACAAACAATCAATATAGAAGCCCCGATAGAATGAAACGGAAGGCTTAAATAGCTGTGACCACGCCCAGGTGTAAATGCTAACAGAAGGTATGCAAACCCAGCAGGGCGGAGCAAGCATCTACCAAAAGGGCAGCGCCCTCGCGTGGCCACCGAGGAAAACGACCGCATAGGTAAACAGGGTTAAAACCATGACATTGAGATTAAAGAAATTTTATTAAGCGAAAACAGTCAATTGGAATAATGAATTAAAATCATACATTCACTAAGGAATGTAGGCTGACTACTTATAATTCACAAAAGTGAAGGCATTAAACCAGACATTAATTAGGAAATACCAGTAAAGAGAGCGATAAGCCAAAAATTGCCAAATTATTTACCCTCCAGCTGAACAGGAACAAACGGAAACGCACGACTTCTTCACCAACAAACTCCAAACTGACTAAATTCTTTTTCTGCGGTACACTCATAAAGTACCTTGACAGGGAGGGGATCCATGCCCTGATTGGGTTAAGGTGTGGGGGAGGGGGGGGGGGGGGGTCATTTATGACAAAGACTGCCTTATCTTTGATGTTGGTGGGGGTTAATGTGTAAGAGAGAGACAGAGAGCGACAGAGTTAGAGAGCGGGGGGGGGGGGGTGCTTGACTTATATATATCTAAATATTAGATATCCTACATCCCTCTCTTGTAAGAATAGGTGCATGCACCCGCTAAAAACCTATTCTTACATCACCAAATAGGAATCACATTACACATTTGAACATTGAAGATGCAGTTACCTGCTAACAACAAAAACAACTGTCCAAATGGTTCACCAACCATTTTTAAAACATTTAGTCCATGCCCAGTTTAATAGTCCCTTTGTGATCTGCTGGCCAGCAGATATATGGACACACTGACGTATGTCCCACGATGATCCAGTGTGGTGCGGAGAGATATCTCTATTAGACACTATTTTTGTGTCGCTGCGGTTATGACACCCTGGTTCAGTCTCTTCCTTCTCCAGTGTCTGGGTATCTAGACTGGCAAGGGACAAGAGATGCAGTACATGCAGTGCTTTTTCCATTAATGTTGCAATTGCGTGAGTGAAATGCAACCTACTCCACAGTGTCTCTACCAGTTCTGCACGGCGTGCGGGGGCTCTGTCTCCTGTGACAGGAAGCTGGACGATCCACAGGTGGCAAAGTGCAGTCAGGACCTCTCTTCTGACGGGCGGGGAAGCGCCTCTTTCCCTGTCGGAATCCATTTTGGCTCCTTTAGTCTGGATCCAATTGGGTGGACTGCTGACGGCAGTTGCTTAGGCTAGCTTCCCGCGGCAGGGTGTGGGACCGGTTGCACTTGTTTGCACTTGTGTCTGTGGGTGTCCTTTAGGGAATGGCAGGAGAAGACTGTGGGAGTTGAGGGCTTAGGCATTATCACTCATAGCAACATGTGAGGACCGGAACAATTAATGATAGCACTGCATGTTATGACCGCTGTCAGTCCATGCAGGGGAACCTTACAGACAGGGTTTTACCGTCCACGGGATTGCCAGTCTAAATAATCAAATGAATAGGGCAGACTTGTCCAGAAGTGTCCAGGAACAGTATTTGGCGGGGCACCTACACTCTATAAAAGGGACTTAAACACAACATGGGCATGGTATTAGGTTAAAAGGTGGTGGTAGGGATGGGGGGGGGGGGGGGAGGAGACAGAGAGAGGCCGAGAGAGAGAGAGAGAGAGAGAGAGAGAGAGAGAAAGAGCAAAAGACATTAGGCAACATCCCGTCATTCCCTCTCTTGGAACGATAGGTGCATGCAGCTGCTAAGAGCCTATTGTTCCATCATCATAACAACCACACATTTGGACATTATATACAGTCAAGCCGGAAAGTCTCCCCACCCTTTCACCTTCTCCACGTTTTATTACGTTACAGACTTATACTACAATAGATTGAGTTCATTTTTTGCCTCAAACATCTACACACAACACCCCATAATGACAATGTGAAAAAAGTTTTTTTGAGATTTTTGCAAATTTATTAAAAATAAAAAAATAAAATTTCTCATTTACATAAGTATTCATACCCTTTGCTTTAACGTATTTTTAAAGTATCATATTTCATATTTGGTCGCATATCCTTTACATGCTGTTACTTCCTGAAGTCTGTGACCATCAGCATCAAAAAACTGTCGATATCTTATTTTCAGGTACTGTTACAAGCGATACTATAACCTCTCTGCATTTGAATGGATCTCTGTGGAAATTGGGGGGTGAGACTAGATTCAGATGTAAATTACACTGGTACAGTATGGAACACATGGCTGGCTAAATGGCTGTAAGTTATCAAGGGTCTGAGCTATCAAACGAGCCCCAAACCATCACTCTGTTGCCAGATATGGAGTAGATGTGGATGGATCACTTTAAGGGTGATACAAGACACAGAGCTGTTTCCCCCAAATTCCTCCAGGGAAGGGGGGCTCACCAGGGGGGTGGCTACATTGTCTGTGGAGGTGACAAAATCCACAGAATTCACTGCAAGGGTTATTTCTCCGGACTCATTTTCCTATAGAACTCTATGGGGAAAAAAGTCAGGAGAAACAACCCTTAAAGTGATCCATCCACATCTACTCCATATCTGGCAACAGAGTGATGGTTTGGGGCTCGTTTGATAGCTCAGACCCTTGATAACTTACAGCCATTTAGCCAGCCATGTGTTCCATACTGTACCAGTGTAATTTACAGCTGAATCTAGTCTCACCCCCCAATTTCCATAGAGATCCATTCAAATGCAGAGAGGTTATAGTATCGCTTGTAACAGTACCTGAAAATAAGATATCGACAGTTTTTTGATGTTGATGGTCACAGACTTCAGGAAGTAACAGCATGTAAAGGATATGCGACCAAATATGAAATATGATACTTTAAAAATACGTTAAAGCAAAGGGTATGAATACTTATGTAAATGAGAAATTTTAGTTTTTTATTTTTAAAAAATTTGCAAAAATCTCAAAAAAACTTTTTTCACATTGTCATTATGGGGTGTTGTGTGTAGAATTTTGAGGGAAAAAATGAATTTAATCAATTTTGGAATAAGGCTGTAACAGAACAAAATGTGGAAAAAGTGAAGCGCTGTGAATACTTTCTGGATGCACTGTATCCTTTACTTGACCAGTCTGTTGAGATTTCTTTTCACACTAAAACATTACATAGCATACATGATTCAGCTACTCATAATGTCAGTGTTCATGATTTATTCAAATTACATGACAGCAGGTGGTCCCTTTTTTTACCCTGACAAAGAACTTATTGAATTGAATGCCATCCAATGTCTTTAACAAGATAAATTGAATTTGTATGAATGAATAACTAATATCGTACATATCAGGACATTGGGATACTGGGAGTCGTTATGTGTTTTGAGGGAACAATGTCAAGAAAGATGACATTTTCCTTGCCAGTTTTGGTAATGTATTGATAAATAGAATTGTATTTGCATAAGATCTATTCCAATATCAACATGTCATCTTCATTTTACCTGTCACCAATCATTGTTCATATATTTCTGATTTTACAATAAACATACAAAATGACAGAAAGAACCCGGTGTCATTGTGGCTTGAATGGTGGTGGAGGGGAATAGTTCTACAGTTTATTTACCTTTTGTGAATGTCACCATATTGTGTGAAATAAATATTCTGAAAATTTTTAATTGCTGGTATAATTTATCTGTTTTGTTCTGGAGACCAGACCACCCACGTCAAATCAACCCATAGCCATAATAACAGTGTTATATCTTTAATCTCAATCATTAATCTTACAACAATTTGAAAGATGGATGTACGGCATTGTAGCCAGGTTGTGTTGCTTAATATTGTTTAATTGTTAATACCCTTCATATTATTATGGCATTGGGTTGTTTGTATGTGGTTCCCTCTGCTGGCATGTGACACACAGCGGTCTGGCTATACCATGTCCCATCTGGAGACTGTAAGGGAGAGGCAAATGGTTCGGAGGTCCAAATGCAACTAAAGGGGATTCTTTAAGTGTCCAATAAAGAACACCAATGAGACGGACAAAATCCGCGAATGAGGGAGAAAAAACTAAAAGAATAAACAGCTCCAGCTCTCCCAGCTGGAGAGCAATATTAAGGAGACTGACAAAAAGGGAGAAATAATAGCGACCCGAAAATAATCGGGTGAGCGAGACTCGTAGGCTCGAGAAAATGAAAATAAGGAAAAAATGCCTCTCACTCTCGATAGAGAGAACACAAGGAAATAAAGAGAGGCACAGAGCAAACAGAAAGACAAACTGTCTGAGAGACCAGAGCTGTAGCAGGAGCGAGGGACCGAAAAAGCAAAGGAAATGTGTTCCTATGTGTCTAATGCACAAAAAGGAAAGTCCCTCGTAACTCCAAAGCAGGCCAATGAAGGCAAGAGGTCTCCTTAGAGTGCCTACCTATACCTTACCGGATTTAAGTCAAAAATGAGCAAATGACAAGCAAGCACCGGAAGGAGGAAATCCTAGGCTTAAATAGCCACAGGAAATCCGCAACAGGTGCACTCACTAAGTGCCGGAAAGAATGGAAACCCCGGTGTGGAACACCGAAAAATCCGATAGATTACCCCGTCAAACAGAAAAGAAACAAACGACCGTAGAACAAAGGAAAAACAGGCGCAAACCATGACAGAGATAGGGAAAACTTAACTTCTCAACACAATGGCAGACAGCAGGTCATACCTTCAGATCTTGATAAGGTGTCTTACTGATAACAAGGATGGTAAAGAGAAATATTGATTAGGTAACAGTTTTTTCCCATCAAAAAACATCCAAATACTTTCAAATAAATGAATGAGTTATCATTTGGTGGTCCTACCTTAATGGTATATATGCTCACACCAAATGTTCTGGGGTGCGTTTCCCGATAACGATCAATCTTAGGGTTAAGTGCGATTTCAACGAGCGATTCTACAATGGTTCTTTAATTTGTAACACGCGTTTCCCAAGAAGAATAGTTCTTAAAGCGTGAATGCGCAGTCACCTCTTAAGTGCTACTTAACCAGAAAGTAAAAAGTCCTCCCCAGTATTTAGTTCCAATCACCTGGATTTGCTCATTTGCACAATTCTTTAGCCAGGAGGTAGAACTAATTAGTGAAATCAGCTGGCTGAGTTCATGGGTGGAAGAAACACATCGTAGGATTTTTCCTCTGTTCTCTGTACTTATGTCTATGGTGCTGCTGATACAGGAGGAGGAGTGGCGATAGATTGGGAGATGTGAACCCCACTGTATTGCCCAATACATGGCCGTTTAGGCACGTCAAAGTTTCTTTTGAAATAAAATCTTTTTCCCACTGATTTTACTTGTCTCAAACTTATTTATTTATAGTGCTATTTAAGGAATGGCTTTTATGGGTAATTTCCAAATATATAAAAATAAGTGAATTAAAAATAAATAAATAAATGTAAATATTATTGCATCTAACATCACTATAAAAAAAAACAATCAGTGGTTATGGTAACCGTAAAAAGAAATTAACACTAAAACAAAAAATCAAATAAAGTATGTGATTTATGGCCTTCTAAAACACAGTTAACCCTCTACGACTGGTCTGTAGTAATCTTTAATCTATGAGCGTTTTTAAGAGCATCTTACGTTAAGATGCTTTTGGGAAACGCACCCAAAGTTCAAGAAGCTTCGTACGAAGGGTTTTACGACGTCTTAGCCTAACGATGCCTTTGGGAAACGCACCCCTGGAGAGGACACTTTTTTTTTGGACAACAGACCAATTAGGATTTTACACTTAAACAAGCTGTTGCAAAAACAAATCACTCCATATAACAAAGTTGAATCTTTACTTTTCTATAGAATATGGTATAATTACAAATATAGTTGAATAAGGTATTGAATAAAACATTGTTACCTATATTTGGACAGGCCTTTTTTTGTTATTATTTCTTCATACACTTTTTGATTCAGTCAACAGATTTTATATTGGCCTACTGTTAGAGGTACATTTTTTCCTAATTTATCTCAAGGCAGATGAATTACAGAAGCAGTCAAGAATGAGAATTGGCAACTTCATTTGTTTGTGTAGCATTACCAATATTGTACTTTTCGCATTCATATAGGCTTAACATTACTTCAAGAATACAATATACACTACTCACAAAAAGTTAGGGATATTCGGCTTTCAGGTGAAATTTCAGGATGAACCTAAAATGCACTATAACCTTTACAGGTGAAATTAATTTGACCTTCTCTAAACTTTTGAATGCACATGTCCAACTATTCAATGTTTCAGTACTTTTTGCACAACTTGCTGTTCTCTAACAAGGAGCTGAACGGCAAAATTCACAACAGGTGTTTGATCCATGAATCGACCAATAAATTTCCTGGTTCAATTAGAATTGGTATTTAAACAGTCCTCTTCATCATGCTGTTCACATTTTGACATCATGAGACCAAGACGACACCTAACAATTGATCAACAGTACCTCGCCATTGCGAGGCTTCAAACAGGATGTTCTCAGAGGGAAGTGGCCACTGAGCTTAGAGTGTAACAGAGTGTCATCAGCAGGTTGCAACAGAGATACAGAGAGACTGGAAGAGTCACAGAAAGGCATAGAAGTGGACGTCCTTTGGCCACATCCCACACTGATGACCGCTTCATTGTGAACAGTGCCCTGCGGAACCGGATGATGAATGCCACTCAACTCCAGGCACATTTAAGGGAGGTGAGAGGCACCCAAGTGTCACGTCAGACCATTCGAAACCGTTTACATCAGCGTGGTCTGCGTGCTACACGACCTGCAAGGGTACCTGACCACACCACCAGGCACAGGCGTCATCGTCTTGCATGGGCCAGGGAGCATTTACGCTGGACGAGGGACCAGTGGGCCTCAGTGCTGTTCTCTGATGAAAGTCGATTCACGTTGAGCAGAAATGATGGCCGCCAACGATGTTGGAGACGTCAAGGAGAGCGCTATGCATCAGCCACTGTTGTCACCAGACGACCCTTTGGTGGTGGCGGTGTTACAGTGTGGGCAGGTGTGTCTAGTCAATACAGAACTGCCCTACACTTTGTGAATGGTACAGTGACAAGCCCATACTACCTGAATAACATCATTAATCCAGTCATTGTGCCCCTGCATGAACAACACAGGCCTAATTTCATCTTCATGGACGACAATGCTCCAGCTCATTGAGGTCGCATCATTAGGGAAAGGCTGCTGGAGACTGGGGTACCTCAAATGGAGTGGCCTGCACTTTCTCCAGACCTGAATCCCATAGAAAACCTATGGGATCAGCTGACTCACCGTGTAGAGGCTCGTAACTTTGTACCCCAGAACCTCAATGACCTGAGGGCCGCCCTTCAAGAAGAGTGGGATGCCATGCCTCAGCAGACAATAAGTCGACTTGTGAACAGCATGAGACGTCGTTGTCAAGCTGTAATTGATGCTCAAGGGCACATGACAAGTTATTGAGACATTGACATTTTTGTTGTGGTATACCCACCACTGTTGTTGGCTTTTGTTTCAATAAATTGTTTGAGATGAGGAAATCACCATTGCATGCTTCTACTTAAATGCCCTACTTTCATGATACGTATAATATCACTGTAGCGTGAACTTACATTTTCCATAAATTTCACCCGAAAGCCAAATATCCCTAACTTTTTGTGAGTAGTGTATAATAACCGAAGTAGCAACATTATGTTACTCAATCCCACACTCTCAAAACACATATTAATTTATGTATTTATTTATTATTTGCACGAATAAAGAACAAATGCAAGTACACAAAGTCATTTACAGAAATATTCTAGAGGTTGGAAACCCTACAGGGCTTATGCTAGAAGCTCACTTTACGAAACAAAATCACATTAATTGAAGAACAATAAAGGATTGTATTATATTAAAAAATATTTTAAAATATAGAAATAATAAGAAAAAACAGAATACATATTCATTGTGAAATTAGAAAAGAGAACACATAAGGGAAAGAGGAAAATACTGCTATTACATTGTAGGATTTAATAAATAACCTTTATACCTGTGTTTGAACACATAGGGAGGGGTACATTTTATTTAGATTTTTGTTTTTAGAGTAGAATCAATACGCCGAGATAGGTGGCGATATTGTGAAATGATCCGCGTGTGTCATGACGAAACACCTCTCTCTCCTCGCTCTCTAACCAATGCTGTTGTTGGTTTGTTTGAAGGCGCGGCGATGTTGATGAAGGCGACAGAGAGCTGCTGCACCGCTGCTAAGGTGCCTGCTTAACCTCCTGTTGTCATTTCCGCCTTAGTTCACGCAGCACCGACTTTTCTGCCATCTCGGACAGTTTCCGATGCAGTCCGACGCAGATATGACGTAAATCGGCTCTAGCCGAACACGCCCATAGGCCAGAGCAAGGGAAAGGCAATATGTCATAGGTTCCTCCCAACCAATGAGCGTACTCCACATGCTGATACCGCACGGCACCCGGGATTGATACGCGATTGGCGCTGACAACAACAGCAGGCGCGAACTGGGAGTTTCAGCGACACGACGCCGGACAGACGGAGGACGTACACTTTTCCAGCGAAGCTAACTCTACTCTAGCAAACTTATCCAGTTGCTAAGGGAGGACAACACTTAAGACTTGCGCTCATCACAAACAAACTCTGGGAATCAAAGGACTTTTGACGTTTCTCCTTCCGGGGAGTAGAAAGTATGCATGTTGAACACATTCCAAATTCGGCGTAATTCATAGTACAACCGGGGGGAAACTGGGAGAGACGGGGCGCCGTTTAGCTAACGTTAGTTAGCCGGCTAACTAACGTTACACTTCGCTCTGCTAATTTACTTTGTTAGCTAACGTTAGCTTGACGAATAACTGGTTAATGTCTAAGAATCTTGTTCTGTGTCAATTCCCTTCGTTGGAGCCTACCCCCTGGTGAACGTCGGAGTTTATTTGCCACTTTAGTTCGTACGGTTGTTTTATTTGCTTGAAGGGAGGCTGTACGGCTGGTGATACAAGGTGGAGACGCGATAAGGTGAGCTTGTCCTAACGTGACTATCCACCATGGAGAACGCTCACACGAAGACTGTCGAGGAAGTGTACAGCTATTTCAGCGTGAACGAAAGCACCGGACTGGGTCAGGAACAGGTGAAGCAACAGAAGGAAAAATGGGGGCCGAATGGTGAGTGTCTTCTTTTGTTTTGTTTTCCTGAAGCATAAATAGTAAAGCTTCACTACACTAACAGAGTAACGTGAAGCAGCATAAACTAATTTACCGTGGCCACAAGCCATGGAATGGGACCTGTAACGGGCACGCTGTAAAAATCAAATGAACCGACTACTGACATCAATAAATTAACTTGACTTACGATTTCTTTGAGTTGCCTTAACGAACTTCTGTGCTTGATAAATCTATCAAGGTGTAATGTAGATTATAGACGATGTCTTATAAACTGATCGTGTTTTTTCGTGTTGGAAGTTTTGGCGGAGGTTGCTTGACCGATATCTAAATTAGCCAACTAACGTTAACTTGTAGCGCGTCTGTCACTAGATGGTGACCGTCTTGGCACATCCATGGTATTGCAACGCCAGGCAGCTAAGTTACTACGAATAGACGGACAAGTTATCTAAAGTCAACAACGAGAAGACAACTCAATGTATTGCTACACCCACAGCCTATAAATTCGGTTAGCTGTAAGTCTCCGCTGATCCAATCTTGAGAACAGCGCGACCATCATTAGCTGCCTACATACTAGCTAATTAACGACTGTGTTGACCAGTGGTGTCTTGGTGCTGGGCTAAAACAAAAACCTGCACTCACACCTGCCCTTTTGGGATAATATTGGACACCCCAGGTGTTGCCAAACACTGTCTATTGCGGTGTTGCTGTGTAAATTTTGGCCGGCTAGCAGGACCGTTGCACACGTATCGTACGAATTGGCACAACTAGCTATGGATACGCTGTCCTGTAACTTCCCGTACTTGGCATTCTAGTGACATTTAACTTGCTGCGAGGACATTTTTTTTTGAAAGCATTGGCATATTTGTAACCTTTCTTTCGATTTGTTTTGTCTTCGGTGCGCTCTTTGGATTTGCCAACTGCAGAGCTGCCAGCTGAAGAGGGTAAGTCTGGTTCTATATTCTCCTCTTTTTACAGTGGAATACACCTGTCACCGACGACTGTTTTCTTCATCTCCTCTTTGACCTCCGCTTTCTCCTTCTCGCAGGGAAGTCTCTGTGGGAACTTGTAGTCGAACAGTTTGAGGATTTGCTCGTCAGAATCCTGCTACTGGCAGCTTGCATATCTTTTGTAAGTATAACTGCCTCTATTAATGACACTGCGGTAGGGCTGGGCGATATGCAGAATCGGTAATGATCAAAAATGCTAACTCACTTCCGGGATTTAGGCTCTGACCAGAAAAGAAGGACTGGACAATGACGTTACTGTCTACCCATGATTCTTTGCGATTTGAGGAAGTAAATAACCAATGGGACCAGCGCCGGAGACTTGAATGAATGGGAGCGGATGCTGGTGACAGCTCCACATAGGTTTTAAATCTAGGTCTACGTCTTTATGTTTTGGTTTTATTGCGTAATACTGGTCAAAATAAAATAACAGAAATAGAACATACTCTACGATGGTCCTTTTTTAAAATCATGTCAGGCATTTGTGAGTTTTTGTAGTTTTCATATGGCTATTTTGTTGTAAGCGAACGTTGATGTCATTGTAGCCATCTGTTAGCTTGCTATAGCGTTCTATTCACGTGAATTTGCTGTTTGTATAAACCGTTGGAAATTGACAGTTGATTTGCAATATTATATTTAATATTTATAGGCTAGCTAACCTTAGCTATCACAATTGTGCTAACTTTTGTGAATAGCTACCTAGCTAAAGTTGTCATTAAATTTTGTTACCGTGAAAAATCCCCGAACTGTTTACATTCTCGGACAGATGTTCGGGACATCTGTTACACGATGATAATGATAATGACGATGATAACTTTTGGGACTAAAGTTCACTTTTCTTTCTTTTTTGTTTTCAAAGAGGGTAGGATATTTCACAATATAATTGCTGATTTTTCCGAAAGTGCTGCCGTGGTAACAGACTTCTCTAACATCCGTCCGACAATGTAAACAAGAATCTAACGTTAGGGGATTTTCCATGGTAAGAATAAATTGTATGACAACGTTAGCTAACACGTTAGTCGCTACTATAACGTTAACTCAGTTAAATGTCAAGCACCTCTGTGGTCTAATAGCGGGGATGGTAGGGGGAAAACAACGTTTTGATTCCAAAAATCCTAAAAGAGGGACCAAGAATGGGTAAGGGCAATTCGACAAGTCTCTTGTCGGCGCTGCTCACTAGGCTGCTGGTCCCATTGTTAGAAAGAACGCTGAACTTCCGCATTGTGAAGTCGTCATTGTCCAGTCCTTCTTTTTCTGGTCATAGGATTTAGGAATAAAAACTAGGACTCTGTGTACGTCAGACGTGGGCGGAGTTTGGTTTCGGAAGTAAATTCCCTATGACAGATGGAACGGGCTTCGACGGAGACTATCGACAATTTCTTAATCTGATTCATAGAATGAGCTGAAACGTTCTTGGATTAGCCTGTATGGTATAAGGATGGAGAGCATACATCGCATGTTCCAATTTTTATTTTTTAAACGTAATGATTAAGGATTGTAGTCCAGTTTGTAGTCCACTTTAACGCACTACATATCCATTATTGTTTAAAAGTAAGTTTTATTTAATGTCTATGGTCTAAATGAATGGGGAAGTTACTTCCGAAACCAGTGTGTCGTAGCCACTTGAGTACTCTATTGCATTCGATAATTATCGAATGTAATAACGGCCGTCACCACAGAGTGCTACAGTTTGTAGTCCTAAAACCTGGAAGTGAATTAGCATTTTTGAGCCATGGGGTGTTTCTCTCTGACTGTCTCAAACCACATACCTCCGTGCTCCGAGCCATATTGGAGTGTGAGTCCAAACCGAAGTATGGTAGTGCGGAGCATAGATAAAGTACCCGTATGCGTGCTTCGTTTGTCCAAAATCTGCATCGATGCGTGCTCTGACCGGGAAAATTCCCGTAATTCCTTTAGAGAAAACGGTCAAGACCAAAAATTTCCCATCTTGCTAGATCTAGCTTAACAACGTAGCTAACTTTAGATATCATAGTAATTATGTAAATTGCAATGCAATTTGCGAGCTATTAAATGACATAACGCAACTAGTTATCTTAGCCCGATAATAATGCCGTTAGTAATAGACACAGCGATACTAAAACATGAATATTATTAAATATTTTCAGTCCTATAAGATCCAATTTAGGCTACTTGCTAGCTGGATATCAACCTAGTTCCTAGCGTCGCACTAGGTAAAGTTATATTCTGTAACCTACACCCTACAGCCAGCTCTGTGATCTGGGAAAAATTTAGCTAATACGAATATGGCACATACGAATATCGTATTTTCAATTAACGTTAGATGTCAGGTCAGTAGCCTACTGTACATTGACTAACTTGGTTGCCAGTTTTTTGTTTTTACTGTGACCCTTGCTGTGTAACGTTACTTTAACTCCTTTGTGTAGAAGGTGACGCCGGCGGAGGCTTTTTGCTCAACTGAGACATTCGTTGCTACTGCAGCCGAACTATTATTGGAAATCACAAACTGTGTTTTAAATTTATTGGTAGACGGTTCGTGACGATTTCTGCCGAATACGTAGTTTCTAAGTGTCACTATTTCCCTGTAGCAAGTCCATTTATCAAGCAACCCCCCACCTAGTTTATACCTACCTATGCGTGACATAGTGGACAATAGCGGCTATGTTTGAGTTCATAAATATATTTATTCATCATATAAAATTAGAATAACGTCATAGCAATGAGAGAAACCCAACAATAGCCTGATCGTATGCCAGAAAAGCCGTGAAAAGCCCTGCTCACTCAAATGCGAAATAAACTGTGAAAGATCTCATTCTACCATGTATTCTACTAGCAATATATGCTACTAAATATGAAATAAATATACAATCCTACCATTGGGTTTACACATCGAGATGTTTCTTTCAAAATTCAGTTGTCATTTATTGTCTGGTACAATCGGTTTGAGAAATATACAATACTTTATACCGCTATTACACTATCTGAAACGTCGCCGCGTAACCCCCCCCCCCCCCCCCCCACATGTCAAATACCCCCATGCCCTGTAAGCCTGTCTCATGCATTACAGTTCATTCAGGTTTAATTGTCGGCTTTTTTATCCAATAGAGTACATTATAACCTTCGCAACGGTATATGCCAAGTCTTTTTGGGTGCTTTGAGCAATTTACTACAGCCCAGCGTAACGGCAGTTTTCGTTTTAACTGTCTAGTATTACGCAAGCTCTATAGAATACGCATTATGGAGGGGAGTTTCCCTTTTGCGATATGCAAGTATTTTTGCGTCTAAAATACCGTTGGTCTCGCTGGCTACATATGGACGTTCGTGTTTCCATTCGACCACTGTCTTTCCAATATGTTTGATAGCCCTATTGTTATTTTCGCATTTTGAGTGCATTTCACATACTGTAGTGCAATCGTTAAATGTATTTTTGATGTAGGCTACCGATGTTCATTGAAGATAGAACATTTGGCAGCATTTTGCAGATGGTGAAATACTATTTTATGTTCATGCTATCATACATAATATAGGCTATGGCGTATACTTGTCTCTTAGGGCATGACAAATGCTCATTCCAATTTACTGTGCGCTGATATGTGGTAGATTAAGGTAAAAATTTCCTTGGAGTCATTATGAATAGGAAAATTTAAAAGATTAAGAGAATACAGAAAAATGCAATCCCAGGACAAAAGTATACATACTGTAGAGTACAGGACAAGTGATGTTTTATTGAGGTACAAGAGTGAATGATTAGGCAACATATTTAGGTGTATGTAACACTGTGATATCAATGTGTTTTATCTTAAGCCATCAGAAGGAGCAAATGTATTTGTTTTGTAATGGACAAAACTAATTTATTCATTTTATGACATGTTTTGCATAGGGGTTTTGGACCCATAGATATCTACCCCCCCTATACTGATGAAAATATAGTAATTCCCACTTGAAAATTATGCAAAAGTGAGTTTGATGAGCCAAAACTGTTGATTTGTAGTTAAATATATCATAATTTCTTTTTATTTAGAGCAGTGCACAATTTAGCCATTTGGATAGATTTGGAGACACTAATGGACAACAGGGTACACTGCTATATTTTGCATCATAGACCTTTAGTAGTTCTGCATATTATTCTCAGATTTTGCAAATCTTGTGGACATGGAGTTTATGATCCAGGAAATGTATATATATTACCGATTTCACTTATGTAGCTCTCAGCAAAATAAAATAAAAAAACGATTTTTAATTTTTTCCCCCCAAAGTTTCTTTGCATTTGTGGCACTTTATTTTCACTTAAATTATGAAAATAAACAAATCTAAGTTTGTATTGTAAATGGTACACCTGTCTTGTTTCATTTAAGCCATTTACCAAGTTTATGTGATGCTCACACCTGGAGTTATAAAGCCTTAAACAGAGCACCCCCTAAATAGGTGAAATTTGCCATCTGCGCCAAGGGGTTAAGCATCCAAACAAGAGCAAGACTGTAAACGTAATGCTGCCAAATCAATTTCTTTGGTAATATAAATTTGCAAAATGATATTGGTTATGGGGGAGTAACGCCAGTCAGTTTTTCATGGTAGCTCCTGGTTTACCGGCTCCATTTCTACTTGTAGCCAGAATAACTACGTATAGACCTAACCAGCTGTTAAACAGCGTGAACATAATGAAAATACAGACATGATTGTTTACAATGTAATGATAACTTTATTTTGTTGTGTCCGTTCACTGTAAGTTATCTGATGCTGCAATGAATATCTTCATATTGTAACCTTCCACTGACCCTTCTTCTGGGATAGCTATGAACGCTAGCATAAAGGAGAATTCATATGAACTTAACGTTATAACAAATAATAAATGTTGCTGATATTAACGTTACTAATATACTTCAATAATATTTAGCCTACTATTTCTACAGTAGCTGCAATGCGAGCTAACAAACTGACGTTATTCCTCTCGAGTGTATTTACTAATATCATCGGAATTTCCCCGATAGTTACGGCAAAGGTGAAAGGCTATGGGTCAGATGTCACCACAAAGTGCGTCCCACGACTGAGCAAAACCTCCCGTGCATCGGATGCATACTCGCCCAACACAGACTTGCCAGACTGGGGGATTTCAAATTTTTTTTATAGTATTCGAGTAAACATTAGGGATGGAGCCGATCAATCGTCCCAGATCGGTATTGGGATAAAAATTGTGTTAAAAACAGGTGTTTTACAGGTGTGTAATCACTCACTAACACAAGCCCATATCTTATCTATGCTGCCTGTCTGCTTTGTTTGCCTGCCCTGTCAATCCCTTACCTTATTCACTGCCTCTGTGTCTTTCCTGTTTTACCATGTTTGTCTGCTGTATGTTATGTGGTTACCCTGCCTGTCTGCTTGCCTGCATGATGTGTAATTGACTGTCTGCATGACTGCTGCTTGCAATAAGCTATGTATTTAGACATTTTATTTCATTGTGTTTTAACTGTGCTGTATGTAGTAGTATTATTATCTAAATTTCTAACTTACATTGTCTGTTATTTAATGTGTTTTTTTTTTCTTTTCTGCCATTTAACACCTTGCATTTATAGTAATGTTCATTTATGTGCATTGTCCCTGTTTCAACTAAACTAATAAACTAAATTTAATGTTCTAGAGCTTATTAGCTCAGATACAAAAATTTTGTTGGATTGTACATTTTACTTTTATAATTTAAAGTGGATTTTTCAATATATCATTATAATACTTTTCTCTTTGCGATTTAAAAAAAGAATTAAAAAAAAAATTGATGATCGATATCGGCCCCCAATAACCCTGATCGAGCATCCCTAGTAAACAAGTTTAGGAGTCAATGAGAGATGGAGGATTTTAAAAAGAGCAATAGAATAGAATAGCAGCCACCAGCAACAACAAAAAAGACAGACTCACAACACACAAACAAACATATCAAATAATACAGCCAAACGTCATGATTAAAATAGCCCCCGCTGTCCCGAGATGTCCAATGACATCAACCAGTCCAACACACAAACTCCGCGTCGGCGCCTCCATGATTTTCCTCCATGATTTTCCTCCATGATTTTCCTCCATGATTTTCCTCCATAGGCTACACGCAGTGTCGCGGTCTCTGTCCACTGTCGAAACGGCCTTCCCTGTCCTGGATCAGTCCCGACATCTTCAACTCCGGTGAAGAGCGATGGTCAACTTTGTGACTGCAGATCCAACGGACATTCCCGAGCATAATGCAAATGCGTCTCCATGGTGACGGCCACAAACAAAAGCATCCCCGCTAGACAATTCGTCAATATTATCAAAACGAGCATCAGGAGTGCCCCGAAAAATCTCCAGCCCGCTTTCCCCTCCCACAAGAGACACACAGCGCATACAAAAGACAAAAGCCTGACACAACAAAACAACAAACACGAACACGAGTGACAGCTGGACTACATGTCGCCATTACAGCGCCACATGACGTCACGTGTCGAATGGGGGACGAATTGTGAGAAGATTGTAGTTGGGGGGAGGGGGGGTTGTGTTTCAGAATTGTTTGAGGGAGGGGAATTAATTTAGGCTTCTGGCAACATTGACAAGAACGGACTTGATATCCTATTGCATGATGGCTGATGAGACGGCACCATGGGGACAACTCGGCTACATTTTTAGTTTTCATTTCATCAATAAATGAGACTGCAATCTTTCTATGATTGAAAATGAGGTGAGAAATTTGCCTTACGATGGCTGGATTTTTGCCTAATTTTAAACCTATTAACCCCTTTGCGTAGATGCATAGTGATAATGGCGCCGGCGTCACCATTTTGCTCAACTGAGACATTCCTGGCTACTACAGCCAAACTATTAGTGGAAATCACAAACTCTGTGTTTTAAATGTATTGGTAGACGATTTGTGACGATTTCTGCTGAATACGGGGTTTCTAAGTGTCACTATTTCCCCATTAGGACTCTAGATCTACTTTGTCAGTTAGGACATCTACTTTGTGCGTGACAAGTCATTTTTCCAACAATTGTTTACAGACAAATTATTTCACTTTTAATTCACTATCACAATTCCAGTGGGTCAGAAGTTTACATACACTAAGTTGACTGTGCCTTTAAATTTTGAATGCATATTTACTTCCAATGCATATCCTTTGCATGCCATGACTTGTGTTAACGTCAAAAGACTCGATATCTTATTTTCTGGTACTCTTACAAGCTATACTATAACGTCTCTGCATTTGAATGAATCTCTATGGGAATTGGGGGGGTGGGACTATATTTAGCTGTAAAGTATGCTGGAACAGTATGGAATACATGATTGGTAAAGTGGCTCCAAGTCATCAAGGGTCTGAGGTATCAAACAAGCCTCAAACCATCTCTCTGCTGCCAGATATGCAGTAGATAGGGATGAAACCAAACACTTGTTATTAATGTTACACTCATCGTCAGTGCATCTCTTTTTGCTGGGATGTATACTTAATCCTTTAGAAAATTTAGAACACGTAGTTAATATGTTAATAGGCTATAGATTTTGTCAAAGGCACAAATAGACTGGATTGCGATGATTAGATAAAGCCGTTAATCTTATGTTGTAAGAACAATATACAAGTAGCTAATATACATAGCTAGCTTTGTAACACAGAAGCCTGTAACTGTTATCTATGGAAGATTTTTAGTGACTTCATTAAATGCAATCGAAACAGTGCGAAGAAGTCCATTGTTCTCAGTTTAGTGTGTGTGTGTGGGTAGCCAAAGCTATCTTGTATGTGAATCGATTACCTTGTGATTCATGCGTCCTATAAGGTTTTTATTTATTAAAACTTAAAACTATTAAAACGAATATCAATGAGGCTGGCGGTGGTGAATGAGAAACTTGCTTGATTCTCTGAGGCTGGTGCCTTGTTTAGCTTCCCATTGGATTTTCAACTGACTTTAGCTGGTCACTATAGCATGCGGCTGGTCACTCACGTACCGAGCCTGGCAACCTACTGGATTGGCCATTTTTTTATTATTATTATTTTTTACAATTTCTGTGTTAACTTCTCTCATTTGCAGTTTGAGTCTGTAGTATCCACAAGGCAACAGTCATTCAATTCAAGCAAATTACTTTTAGACAGCAGTAGCTATTGGATAAATCAAAAATAAATCTGAAACCTCATCTAGGCCAATGACACAATGTCTAATACTGGTAGCCAGTGTTGAATAGGATTGCTTGTGTCCACAAGAGAAAAAGTTCTGCCCCATGTGGGATTCAGACCGAGATCTGGATTTGTAAACAGGAAGTTTACCACTGGGCTACCGAGAAACAATGGCGGAGCCAGGAAATTATCAATGGGGTGGCCAGGATGGGACCAGTAGTCACATTGGGGTGGCACAGAATATGAACATAAACAGTGTTCCAACTTGATAAAAGGCAATTTAATGTGCCTACAACACACAACTAGAATATTTGGTACACTAAGGACCAGGCAGTACTACCAATCCATTCAAACATATATCATATATAAACACACCCTTACGAACCCAAT
Source organism: Synaphobranchus kaupii (assembly GCA_029718625.1). Lineage (NCBI taxonomy): Eukaryota > Metazoa > Chordata > Actinopteri > Anguilliformes > Synaphobranchidae > Synaphobranchus > Synaphobranchus kaupii. The sequence continues at coordinate 8,603,132 of CM056386.1, read as the reverse complement.
GATTTAATTCAGGCAGTGGTGGACTAGATTAAATAATATTCAGTGCATCTGACTAGCTTATAATGAGTGTTAATTAGAGATGTCCCGATACCGCTTTTTCACTTCCGATACCACAGCTTTGGCTATTTGCCGATACCAATATCACTCTTGTTTTACTCTTGAACAAATAATAATAATAATAAAATATATGGAAGCACTTTGCTCATGATGACCAATTAGCCAGCTGAAAACAGCTCACTCAAAATGGAGAACGAACAAATACTTCTCCAGTATATAGTCCACAACAACAGTTGGTTATGAAAGTCTGCCACCCTTTATTCAAACACTACAAAAAAAAAACTCGTAGGCCTACTGCAGTACTTAAAGCGACCAACAGGTTTGAAGTTAAAACAATTTAAAGTGATACTGCAGTCAAAAACCAACTTTTCCCGTTGAAAACCGATGTTTTGGGTTAGATTATAATCATACACAACTGTTTATGTCAGAAAATCTCATGTTTAGTCAAAATGGTTTGATCTGAGTTTTTGTGTAGGCTTACCAATATGTGTCCGGGGATTCGTGACGTCACAAGATCCTTAACATTAAAATGGGTGGAGTTGAGGTGGTCTTAGGGGTGGTCTCGGCTGGGCACGTAGTATAAATGCAGCGACCAACATTTATTTATTTTTTTTCCCCTCTGAGACTGAGACCCTTGTAGGCTGCTAACTAGGTAGTTTAAGTTCAAATGCGAATTGCTTTGTATTACTGCTTACGTTAATATTACGAATATTATATCTAGCTACATAGGTATTAATCTACGTCTTACTATTTGGTATCTTTAGCTAACTTGCCTGCATTATGCCAAGGAGTCAGAAATCGTTCCTTGGTGCAACGCCACGAACAAGTGTCCCCCTGCCAGAATTCGTCCCCCCTCGTGTGAACGCGCATTTGCTTGTTCTCAGTGCCGCTTATATTTTCATTTATATTTTCATTCGATCTGCGCTCTTCTTCCGAAAAAATGAGTGTTTATACAGTTTCTACCACTCAGCAAAGACCAGAACATCACAAGAGGAGCAACTTATAAAAAATGTTTTTTTTTTAAATGAACGTATATTTTAGGTTTTAAGATGAACACATCGCAGTGCAAAGGCTAGTGATAGGCGACCCATAATGTAGGCTATGCTTTAACATCCACGATAATAAACTACGAGAGCACTTGGAATACATAATAGTTTACAAGTAATACATTTATGTATTATATTATTTATCCCCCCAGCCATCTCTTGTTTGCAAAGTCTGAGACACTTCACATTTATTGTGGTTAGGCTACATCTTTAGGTCACTGGATGGTACCCTAGAAAGCGGGGGGGGAATTTTGGCAAGGGAGCTCTTTTCGGCACAACACCTGCTCTGTTAGCTTTCATAATCTGCCGAGAGACGGAATGTATCGATAAGTTAGGTAATGCAAGGCAGTCTATTGTGTGTGAGTTTAGCCCCGTTTGGTCCAGAGAGAACTGGTAAATTGGCTAGCTAGATAGTTATCTTAGCTATCATTCATGAATAATGTTAGCTAATAAATTATAACAATTCTCTCCGGACCAGTGGAGCTATATCAAGGCGCTACAACCAGCCATGTTCAATATACTAATGTTACTGTGTGAATTGGTTTTGCTGTGTATTTGAATGTATTCAATAGTAACGTTACTTTAGGCAGACAAACAAGCTAACTTAGCTAGGTAACGTTAGCTCTACCATTCGGTTACATCCCCGGTCCTCTCCTCGCAAAGACGTTGCTCAACCAATACAGCCGGGGCGGCGCTCTGAGCATAGAGCGTATAGAGTACTCAAGTGACTACGTCACGCTGGTTTCGGAAGTAAATTCCCCATTCATTTAGAGCATAGACATTAAAGGTTGTATCAGCGATTTTGGGTGGAAACATAAATGATCACATTCATCTGATTTTTCCTCACGATCCGCTAGCTGCCCGCCCCATAAGCAGGCCATCAAAAAACCGCGTCTCTGTAGGCAGCCTATGCTCCGAGATCGTACACAAAAACAAATGGTACTACCAACCACTCAAAACCAAAATAAACAGTATTCCAACCAATCACAATGATCTGCACAAACGCTAATACTCTTATCTCGCTGAAATCTTGACGGATTTACAAACGGTTTGGTTTCTTACAAACGTTATTAACGTGGTTATAATTATGGATGCTTGAACACTATTTTTTAAAACATAACATAATTATTCATAAGTATGTTTGTTTGGGATTTCGCTTCAGAAGTGACGTCACCCAAAATCGCTGATACAACCTTTAACTAAAGCTTACTTTTAAACCATTTCTACTGATTGTCTTACCGTCAATTTCCCGGATTGTTCAATATAACGCCCGTTCGCAATGTCGTTTTTCTGGACCAGCTTCGAGTTTATTTAAAGTTTTAGTATTTTTTTTGTGAACATACCAGCGCTGAGACTGTTTAAAAACTCCACGTCCCATAATTCCCTCCGAACGTGCAGCCTTGTCTCCAGACGTTCTCATATGTTACCCAGCAGTAGCACACAGCTCTATTTTTAAACACTTTTTTCTAACGTTAGCTAGCTAGCTTGAAGGACTAAAAGCTAGAATTGCTTATGTGGTTAACCTTGGGATGTGCAAAACTCGCCAAATCGCTAAACGTTTACACGGTGCAAAAAAATGCGTTTAACCGTTTAAACGACAAGGTGGGTGGGTGGGGGGGGGCGGGTGACTCGTGGGGGAAAAAAAAAAAAAAAAGCGAAGCATTTTTGGAAACTAATGTCCGTTAGTTTGAATTTCGCAGCGCGCACATGCCCACGTTAACCTATCACGTGAGAGCTGACTTTTTTTTCTTTTTTTTTTCGGTTAAACGTTTAGAGATTTTCCTAACCGTTTAGCAGTTTTGTTAACATTTAGTGGTTAAACGTTTAGAAGTCACACCCCTAGGTTAACCGTAGCGCAGTTTCTGACCTTGTCGGGCGGGCTTCTCTACTTAGCAAGCTAACATTAGCGGCAGTAACTTACTCCCATCTGCCACAGTCAGATAGACGAGATGATATCTTATTGGTCGAGAACCACCTGTGTGTTGCAGTACTGGATATGTAGTCCGTTAAAGTGGACTACAAGTCAAACTACATTCATTAATGCATTACTTTAAAAAATAAAAATTTGAACATGCGATATATGGAATATATCCTTGTACCACACAGGCTAATCCAGGAAAGTTTCGGCTCATTCTATAAATCAGATTTCAAGAAATAGTCGATAGTCTCCGAAGCCCATTCAATCTTCCGAAACCAGACTCCGCCCACGACTGACGTACTCACTTGAGTACTCTATTGAGTTCAGTGGGGCTGAGTCAGACACACGCTTTCACTCCTTGACCGTATGAATATTCATAATATGACTATGTGGCATCATCGTCATATGACCACACCTACTCACGAGTTTCAGGTCAAATTGAAGTGGAAAAAAGGCCTTAGAAAAGGCTCTGCAGTGTCTCTTTAAACATCAGCATTCAGCATTGTAAAAAAACAAACAAATCCAAAACAATAACTTAGTTTCATCACTTTCCTGTTTCCAAAACCCAAATAAAACAAGGAAAGGTGTACGCTGTGGATAAAATTATGTGGGCGACCTCATTCACAATTGAACCCCTCAGAGATGACGTAGCACATCTAACATTATGCTTACTCCGAGGTAAAAAGCTAATGTTAGTTAACATCAACGTTGCCCTTATTTTGGTGTTCATAGCTACCATAACTGAAAAAAGAAACTAGCTACACAATGGTAGCCAATAGACTTAAAATAAATCAAAATCTATTTCACTGGTTTCCGTGGTCTAACAATGCAACGTTAATCGCATCCTTAGCTTTGGCTATCTGTAACGGACGTCAGCTGTTATAGCTACTGTGTACGTTTGCTCTATCTAAAAAGGGACACGATAAATTAAACATTAAAAGAAGGAAAGAAAATCAGTGTTCTCTAAAAAACATGTTATTCCCGCAATTTGTTAGTGGGAAGTCCCAAGTAACGTTACCCAAACACCTGTTGCTGCTGTCTGTGCAACTAAATATTGCTGCTGATAGTGGAGCTGCAGTTATATGCCGACCACCTCCAACTAAAATGTTAGTAAGCTAAAAACATGAATAATGCAATAACGTAATGGTCACTAAATAGACAAAGTATTGGAACATTTAGCTAATAGTTTGTGAAATAATATCAAACTTGCTTGAGCAATTTAATTTGAAAAAGTTAATTTTATCTCACCTCAAATGTAAATTGACAGAATTTTTATTTAATGCAAAGGAATGTCCACTTCTGTAGCGTGAAATCAATAATGTGCTGCTGTAACTAGGCATTTTAAAAACAAAGCGAGCGCATCTAACGTTAGCTGGCTAGTTACCACTTAGCTACTGTGCTGAAACTTATTTGGACGTTTGGTTAGCTTACTAATATAAAAGACCATATGTTAGTGTTTGCAGATCTATTTTTAAAACATTAACGTTCGCTAACGTCGAATAACATTAACGTTACCAGACTCCAACTTGTAAACAAACCGATGACAATAATGTCTTCATGAATGAGATGGTTTGCTATTTTATGCCAAGCCAGCTAGTCCCTCTGCTGATTTCTGTTCCGTTAGGTTTCCACTGTCACTGTGCTGGTAGCTGCTAGCAAATGAGACAGCATGCTGTGATGGAAATAATGCTGCCTAGCATCATAACATCTGCATTGAATCATTTCAGCTAGCATTTAAACTACACTACAAATATGAAATTGGAAAAAAAAATAGAAATTTTCCAAAAGGGCAGTAGCCTACTTTCATGGTTGAGAACACCATGTTTGCTTTGATGGACACAAAGCTTGATGGACATAGCAACAGTTACTACTGTTGTTATCACGTGACCCGCTGCGCGTATCGAATCATATTTTTTTCTCCCCTCCAGGCCTCGACAAATTTCATTTTTCAGCTTGCCCGATCGGACAGGGATGTTCAAAAATTGCTTGCCCGAATTTGCCCGACAAAAATGTGCTGCTATTGCTGCGTTCCGTTCAATTGATTGTACAGTAACCAACCATGTTTTGTGTGCTGCCGCCACTGCGATTATAACAGTTTAAGGTCTAGGCCGTACGATATCTAGATATTTACATGCAGGATGATCGCGCTAAACATTTTATTTATGCTTACATTCATGATAAATTAAACTCATCAATAAAATCAATATTTTATACAAAATGTAGGCCTACTTACCATACCATTTTGTGACTCTTAGTCTTCCTGCTCCTGTGACCCGTGACCATGAACTAGGGATGAGTTCAAATTTTTTCGAATTTTCGAAAAGTCGTGCCAGTCTTCACATTCGATTTTCATGTCAGAGTCAAAAAAATATATAGGCTATATTAATTTATTATTATTATTTATTTATTTATAATGAATGGTTTAGTTACAACCAAAATATAGGCTAATACTACTGTACAGTAAATGGCTATTGATTTATTGTTCACACCGCCGGCTGTTGGATATTTAAATTTAAACTGAGAGAAGAGAGAGCGATACGGCGCAGCGCAGCCAACGGTACACGCACCTTTCACGTGAGAGGGCGATACAGCGCAGCGCATTTAACGATAGCCTACAAACATGGAGAGAATGGCACGCATGAAAAGTTCCATGTGGAACTATTTCGACAAAAATAATGAAAGCAAGGTCAAATGCAAGCTGTGCAACGCCAAGTTGGCCTACCACAAATCAACTTCAACAATGCACACGCATTTGAAGGCGAAGCATCCAACAGAGATAGCTAAAGAGACTTCACAACAGCCGTCCATTACTAGCTTCACTGTGAGGTCGCGTCGTTGTGATGGCAAGCGTGCAGAAGAAACCACGGCGCTAATCACAAAGATGGTAGCGAAGGACATGCTGCCAATTAGTTTTGTGGAAGGAGAGGGATTCCGTGTGCTCATGGCATTTGCGGAACCTGAATACACGGTCCCGTCCCGTAAAACGGTTACCACGCGAATTGAAAAGCTCTATGCGGAGACTGCCCAAGATCTTCGCAAAAGCTTATCAACTGTCCCAACGCTGGCTCTAACCACAGACTCATGGACGGCACTTACCACTGAATCTTATGTCACAATTACCTGCCATTATATTATTAATTGGGAGTTGAAAAGTGTGGTGCTACAAACGCGCACGATGCCCGAAAGGCACACAGCCGAGAACTTAGCAAATGTGCTCCGCAGCGCTACTGAATCCTGGGGAATACAGGACAAAGTAATTGCATGTGTGCATGACAAGGCAAGTAATGTTGTCCTCGCCAACACGGAATACTTGGATTGGGATTCAAGTCCTTGCTATGCCCATACACTCCAACTTGCAATTAATGATGGCTTTAAGCTTACGGCCATAAACCATGTTGTCGTTAGTGCTGGCCGACTGGTGTCGCATTTTCACCACAGCACTACAGCAACACAGGCGCTTAAACAGAAACAGCAACAGCAAAACCTGCCAGAACACCGTCTAATACAGTACTGTCGTACGAGGTGGAATTCAATTCACGACATGTTTGAGCGCCTGCTGGAGCAGCGATGGGCAGTTGTTGCCGTCCTGTCTGACCGAGGAGTCACAAAGCTGTCAGACGCTAGAACCCTTGATCCAGCTGATGACAGCTGGAGCGTCATCGAAGAGCTTCTACTGGTGTTGCGCTCTCTGAAATGTGCGACAACTGCTCTGTGCGGAGAATCTGGTGTTTCGAGTTCTATGATATACCCCCTCACAGCAACTCTGCTGTCCAAACACCTGCGCGTTACTCCCGGAGAGTCCGCAAAAGTCTCGCAATACAAGGAAGCCGTGTCTGTGTCACTGAAACGGCGGCTAGCACCCGACAAAGTGGACAGCGCACTTAGTTTCATTTCTTGACCCACGGCACAAACACCTGAAGTTTGCCGATGATGCGGTCAGGGATGCTCTCAAAGCCAGAGTTCAGGAGCTCATTTCAGCCTTACCTGAAAGCACCGATGTACCAGAGAACATTGACGACCCTGAACTGGGGACTTCGGTGGAAGCGGCCAAAAGACCTCGGTACGACAACGAGTCTGCAATTGCAACATTATTCGGCGCGGAGTACCACTCGGAGACATCTACGACGCTTGAAATGGAATTCAGCCACTACTGCGACGAAAAGTGTATCCCGCCCCACTTGGATCCCCTTGCTTGGTGGAAGGTGAACGAGACGAAGTATGAGAGGTTGGCCCAACTCACAAATGCATACTTGTGTGTGCCCGCTACGTCTGTGCCATCGGAAAGGGTTTTTTCGGCGGCAGGACTCATCCTTAACCGACTGCGCTCTCCCCTTCATCCTGACCACGTCGACATGCTGATCTTTTTAAACAAGAACGTTAAAGTCTAAAGACTCTTTTTTTTAAGTGTAGCAAACCATTCTTATTTAATTTATTTTTACATTTAGAGGTAGCCTAATTTTCATAGCCTAATTGATCTAAAAGATGCACACGCTACTGTTTTTGTTTCTGTTTGCTTATTAAAACCGATTGATAGGCTGTTATTATAGGCTACGATGGTGAATGGTGTCATTTTGATTTATTGTCGGTCAGCTGAGCCGATCATCGTTCTGAAGGATTATCTGAAGTGCCTATTTATGTGCAATACCCTTTGATTTTTTTTATGATCCATTTTATTAAAAAGAATAACTGAATTTCGTGTGTTTTTTTAAGTGTAGCAAACCATTCTTATTTAATTTATTTTTATATTTAGAGGTAGCCTAATTTTCATAGCCTAATTGATCTAAAAGATGCACACGCTACTGTTTTTGTTTCTGTTTGCTTATTAAAACCGATTGATAGGCTGTTATTATAGGCTACGATGGTGAATGGTGTCATTTTGATTTATTGTCGTTCTGAAGGATTATCTGAAGTGCCTATTTATGTGCAATACCCTTTGATTTTTTTATGATCCATTCTATTAAAAAGAATAGCTAAATTTTGTGTGTTTTTTTTGCGGGGGGGGTCGAATTGTCGAATATTCCGCCTTAAGAACAGTACACTATTCGAAAATGATTTTGGTCAGTCATGCACATCCCTACCATGAACATGTGATCACATCTGACAACAAGTCTTTGAAGTTATCAACTAAGGCTGCGATTTCATCATTGCCGTAAGATGCAAGTTGCTCTCTAGCTTGTGGCCACTCGCGAACATCAAGAACTTTGAAACTTGATAGGGGTGGGCAGTTAAAGGCTGCAAATCTAAGTATTCAGCAACTTTGTCTGCCATTTTGTTCTTCAAACTTGAGATATCAGCACGGTCATCATCGGCAGCTTCAACTTGCCTACCCCGGTTGTGCTGGTCAAAGTAATGCTGTCTTTCCCGTGTTTCAAGACGTTGGTATCAGTGTTAAAGTTTTTTGCAAACTTGGACTCCTTATCACCCATTGGCGATTTTAGTGATAGAAGTTTCAGGGTGGCCTCACTAATTTCATGGGCAACATCAGTAACTAGGAGGTTGCTTGGAGAGTGTAGCTACTATATCCATGAAATCCATCATGAATACATGACCCTTACAAAGCGCACATCTTGTCACTAGACCATTAGCAATGGCAGAGAGATTTTCATTTGGTTTTGCTGCAACATTCTCCAAGTGCTCTAATGTTACTCTGTAATGTTTCTCAATAGCACAAATTGCACGCCACTGACTAGCCAACCGTCTGACCTGTTTAACACCGCTGTAATACGGGGTGTCCTCATCCAAAACGTCTGCTATTTCCTTTAGACCGCGGCGCTGTTTTGGGGACGTGGTAAAACTTGTACACCCCACGAAGTGTAGACTCAAGATTGTCCAAGTACTGCAAGTCCGGATCATTCACTGCATCCAAGATCGCCAATTCTAAATTATGAGCAACACAGTGAATTTTTATTAAATGTTTACCGACTCGATCTTGCAACTTTTTCGCAACTCCATTTGCATGGCCCATATTGACAGCAGCTCCATCAAAGTTTGACGAAACAAGTTTCTGTTTCTGTATTTCCTTGGTGACCCCGACAGAGTCAAGTGCTTTGTCAATTCCATCCAGTACTCCAACTGCATCACCACTCTAATTCACAACAGTCAACCATTTTGGATTTTACTGTCCCATCACGAGCAACGTAACGCAGATATACGCCTTCTTGTTCAATGACACCCCGATCAGTAGTTCCATCCGCCATCACAGACAAAAATCTTGCTTCTTTAATTTCAGCGACCAATTCATTTTTTGTTGTAGTTGCTATAGTGTCTATGAATTGTCTACATGCTTTGTCATTTTGGTAATTTTTTCCCAGATCTACTCCATTTTTAACACAGCACAGCTTTCCGTATTTATTCATTGCAATGTCTTCCTTGCCGGTAAGGTGCGATGTTTTAATCAGAGCACGTAAGTGTTTTTTCTCCAGTTCGGTGAGGTTTTGTAAGTGGACATCCATGGGGACAACCTTTTTGTGATTTTCACTTGCATCATGAATCACGAGACCCCCTTTACGGTAATCCGTTGCTTTAGGTTTAGCTCCAGGTCCTGTCCTTTTAAATAAAGGGCTTGTATGGTCCGCTAAATCTGGATAGTCACGACACCAACTGCAAAACATAATGGATTTCTCTTCATCGTTCGCTAACCACGGGTATTCCCTCTTCCAAGAAGGCACAAATGATCGCTTCCGTTTATCCTCATACACTAATTTTGCTGAGGTGTGTGATTTCTTCTGTTTTTTACCACTAGAAGTACCAGCTGAGTCTAATATTGCCACACTTTCCACATTTTGCGATGATGTTGATGGTTCCGCAACTTTCTCACTCTCAGGTTGTTTACGCTTGATCAAATACCTATCTTTTGAAGGAAATCACTGAACAGTATAGGCCTATATTTCCTATTAAAATCCAAACTTTTGTGCCCAGAAACAAATTTGTAACAGCTCAAGCACGCACACGTGTATCAATTCATTCATTCACGCTTTCACCTGGCCTAGATATCAACAACTTTCGGACTAAAATAATACTAGCCAGAGATGCGCGGATAACTTTAAAGGGATAGTTCGGAATTTTGGACATAATGTCTCAATTACAACTTACCCATGATGTAGTTGATTGATGGAAACCATTTTCAGATAATTCCATGCTGTCCCTTCTTTTGGACATACACACATTGCTAATGCTAGCGCAACTCTAAGGTATCGAGTACTCCACTACCAAATGCACTTAAACACTCCACAGTGCACCCAAAGCAAATAAAATAATTATGTGATTATACCATCATTTTTCAAGTCAAACTATCATTGAATCCTTTGCTTTGTGCTCACCTAAATTCTCAGTGGAAGTACGGCGGCGGAGCTAGCTGTAGATTAGCCAGGGTATCTGCCTGTAGGCTATCTGCTGTATTCCACAGTTGCCGACGCAATCCGTTTTGCCGTAAAGTTACATATTTGGTAGACAAGTCAGCTAAACACAAACATGCTACAGAATAACACAGCATATAGAAGAAAGCACACTGGCTACCAATTTGCAGGAAAAGTTTGACCACTTCCATGACTTCCCAGTCATGGCAACTAGCTAGTTAAATTGAATAGATAGATCACACATAAAATCATTTATTAGTTACCTGCTCGTCAGTTGTTATCAGTGCATGAAGAAAAACAGGTGATGGCACAGCAGTCTCCTTCAGTAGAGGGTGTCCCGACCGTCCTTTTTTGATTTTCACATAGTCATCCTCCGTGAAATGGCCACTACATATTTAACTTTTTTTAGAGTCTCAATTGATGACGTCCATGCGAGCAGCAAGAAGCCACAGCTGTTTTCTTTGTTGATCTTCCACTGGAAATCGGTGAAAACTTTGTGGTGCCCATTTTTTTTTTGCACACTGAAATACCATCTTACATGAACGTTAGCTAACAATACTACGAGTCTGATTCTTTCACACGCGCGATATTGTTTTTGGCCCGCAGAGCTATAGGCTACTTTACGTTACCTACTAAACTAACGCCGTACTTCCACAGAGAATTTAGGTGAGCACAAAGTAAAGGATTCAACGATAGTTTGACTTGAAAAATTATGGTATAATCACTGAAAATAACCCCGATAGTCTGTCGTCGTATTTTATTTGCTTTGGGTGCACTGTGGAGTGTTTAAGTGCGTTTGGTAGTGGATGTTACTCGATACCTCAGAGTTGCGCTAGCATTAGCAATGTGTGTATGTCCAAAAGAAGGGACAGCATGGAATTTTCTGAAAATCAATGAACTGCATCATGGGTAAGTCGTAATTGAGACATTATGTCCAAAATTCCGAACTATCCCTTTAAGCCAATCAATATTTTTATTCATTCCAAACTCGCAAAGAACAGCCACGCACATTGGTTGAAAATCAATCGAACGATATGACAGCGATCTTTCGCGCGACTCCATATGGGGTTTCGCAATTGAGCAATATAAGGGTATCCTCCCGTAAGCAATCCGGGTCTGTGGCCATGTGGTTGAGTCTCTAGTCGTTTGCGCAGTGTTCAATACAGATTATGCAGACGCAAGACGAGATTGAGCATGTGACTGAGGCTTTTGATTCGATCTTAACGTTAAAGTCAAAGGGCAGGGATTTCCCCAGAGGTGATTTTGGTGAGGTAATCGGCCATGTGTAGAAATGAGAAGGTAAATAAATAACACAGTGAGTAAACTTCATGATTTTATTAAATTATTATAATAGTAAAAGTTGTGAATTCAACGCAATATTAGTAGAATAGTTTGGCTGATTTAACCTGATCATCGTCAAAATATACACATCTGACTTTCTCACTTCACTAAATTTAATTTTAAGTTGCCCGATCGGACACGGAAGTCAGAAGCCCGGTTGCCCGAAAAAAAATCTCATTGCCTCGGGCAATCGGACATGCGATTTGTCGAGGCCTGCTCCCCTCCGATATCCGATCCAGCGTTCTGGGCCAGTATTGGCCCGATACCGATGCCGTGGATCGAATCGGGACATCCCTAGCGTTAATATCATGAAAGCAAAAGTTCAGGTGGGGTGGTGTTCCCCAAAGCTGGCTATTTGAGTTAGCTGGCTAACTGCTCTGAGTAAAACTAGGAACCACCCAATATCTGGAACATGGAGTGCTGCAAAAAGCACTGTTCCAGGTTTTACTCAGCAGTTATCCAGCTTGGATTGAACCAAATTGGATTTGGTTCATTTTGATTTTACATATCAAATGCATTTGGTTTTAGATTCATTTTTAATTAACCAAATTATTTAAATGAACCAATGGCGTTCCAAGCACCTGAACAAACAGCCTCTACAAAGAGGTATTGTACTATAAATGACAGAGAATTCTTTACATTGTGCACTTTTAAAGTGTTTACATGTTTATACCATAAATAATAATGGCTTTGTAAAAACCTGGCTTTGTAGGTGTACTCAAACTTTTGACTTGTACTGTAGCCAACGTATACAAAAGACAAAGGCCAGACGATTCTTTACATTATTCATGTATTGGATTCATGAACTTTTATACCCATCACTATGTACATAGTGCTAGTCAAAAGTTTGAGTACACCTACAAAGCTAGGATTTTCATTATTTATGCTTTAATTATATTATTTATGCTTTAATTATATCTGACAATGTTAATGCAGGGTTTTTTCTGGCTCAAAAAGGGGCTTAGGTGGTTCCAAAGCACGGCTGGTCTAACTTGGTCATCGTGGCTATCTTAACACCTATACCACTTTTATTCCAGTTTTATGCTTTGATGGACACCTGTTTTTGACATAGATTAACATAACACTGTCCTAGTTTATGCATCCTTTAGATTTTTCAATTTTATAAATTTTTCCATGGCTAACGGGACCAGAGGAGGCAGATGGGTTTGTCAGAATTAATTCATCACTTTATTTGTTCCCAACAGGGATCTTGATAAGTGGCTGGTATCTTACTTTAATTCCAGTAGAGATACTGCAGAGCCTTTTGTAAGGCCTTTTTTTACCGCTTCAATTTGAACTGGAACTCGTGAGTAGGTGTGGTCATATGACGATGATGCCACGTAGTCATATTATGAATATTCATACAGTCAAGGAGTGAAAGGGTGTGTCTTGGTGAACTGACTCAGCCCCACTGAACTCAGTACGCTCTATGCCAGAGATCTCTGTCTATGCTCATCCCCCCTTCCTGCTCTCTCCAGTCCTCACTACTAAACAAAGAACAGCTGTACTGCAGGGAGTTTTGAGGTGGAGGAGTTTGAAATGGAGGAAGAGGATTCCTTCGTGGTGGAAGACTCTCCTCACGAAGATGTTGCCGTATTCATTCGAGCCACTGGCAGCAGCAGCCGCTGCCCCGGCTGTATTGGTTGAGCAACGTCTTTGCGAGGAGAGGACAGAGATGTAACCGAATGGTAGAGCTAACGTTACCTAGCTTAGTTAGCTTGTTTGTCTGCCTAAAGTAACGTTACTATTGAATGCATTGAAATACACAGCAAAACCCAGTCACACAGTAACGTTAGTATATTGAACATGGCTGGTTGTAGCGCCCTGATGTAGCTCCGCTTGGTCCGGAGAGAATTGTTATAATTTATTAGCTAACATTATTCACAAATGATAGCTAAGATAACTAGCTAGCTAGCCAATTTACCAGTTCTCTCTGGACCAAACGGGGCTAAACTCACACACAATAGACTGCCTTGCATTAGCTACCTAACTTATTGATACATTCCGTCTCTCGGCAGATTATGAAAGCTGACAGAGCAGGTGTTGTGCCGAAAAGAGTCCCCCTGCCAAAATTTCTCCCCCCCGGCAACAAGCTTCCTGTTATAACTACTAGTAGCTATGTGCTTTCTAGGGTACCATCCAGTGACCTAAAGATGTAACCACAATAAATGTGAAGTGTCTCAGACTTTGCAAACAAGAGATGGCTGGGGGGGGGGGGGGGGGGGATGATACATCTCTGACTCCTTGGCATAATGCAGGCAAGTTAGCTAAAGATACCAAATAGTAAGACGTAGATGAATAACTATGTAGCTAGATATAAGTCGTAATATTAACGGAAGCAGTAATACAAAGCAATTTGCATTTGAACTTGAACTACCTAGTTAGCAGTACAAGGATCTCAGTCTCAAAGAGGAAAAAAAAAACCTTTGGTCTCTGCTACGTAGCACAGCCGAGACCACCCCTAAGACCACCTCAACTCCACCCATTTTTATGTTAAGGATCTCGTGACGTCACGAATCCCCGGAAGCCAGTGTATTAGTAAGCTTACACAAAAACTCAGATAAAACCATTTTGACTAAACATGAGATTTTCGGACAACACAACAGTTGTGTATGATCATAATCTAACCCAAAACATCGGTTTTCAAGGGGAAAAGTCGGTTTTTGACTGCAGTATCACTTTAAGGTGATTGCCATTGCCTTCACAATCATTAAGGTCATGAATGATACACAGGCACTTCTTGAGGCAGTGCAAATGGGCAATTTTTCCCACAAATATGACCAACCGTATTTTTCACCACATTAGAGTCCATCTTTTTCTCACTGATTTTTGTCCCATTTGCTTATCTCCATCCTTCTTACAGGCAATATTGCGCATCTTCATTGCCTATAAATATTTCCAATGTATCATGGCCTTTAAATTGTCCTTATACTTAATTATACCAGTGTACCTGTAAGTATGTACTTCCAGGTGCACTAAAAAATATGTACTACCTTTTAACCAGAAACCAGAGTGCTTAAAAACTCGTTATTAGAGACGTAGGCCTACTTCAAAAAGGCGTCCAAGCTCAACAAACGACGAAATTCAATTCTCAATGGCTGTGCATGCGTTCATCCCCTTATCGCACATTGAAATTAAATTGATATTGGTTGTTTTCTGATGTATTTATTCACATAGGCTGATAATACTTTTTTAAGTAACGGCAATGCACAAAGGCTATGATGCTCGTTAAAAAAACTATAGCCTAATACATACTCGGGGGTGGTGGGGGGACAATTATATAACGTAATATATTGCTGTATAGCCTTGTTCTTATAGGGAGGGCAAAATGGAGCGTTAGACCGTAGAAAGCAGTGTGTGCACGGGAGCTCGACAATACATTTCTCACAGAAAACGTAGTTTGTTGACTGTTATCTTCCCTGCTGTAGTGATTAAACATACAAGAAGTGCAGGGCTTGCGTTAACAGAGAATTCCCTGTCATTTAACCATTTGTAGAAGCTTTGACGGAAAAATCCAAATGGCATATTCGTCATTTTGTAAAAAATATTGCTGCAAATGTATGAAACACTAACTGACTACAATAGTCTAAAACGTCTTGTCATCTCAATACTTTTTTTAGGCTATCTCATGATTCAACCTAATGATTTTATGAATAGACTTATAGTTGTCTACAAAAATTATAGCCTACAAAAATGCAACAAAAACGATTTAAAAATAGACTAAAATGATGACCAGTAAAAACCAAAAGCGCAACCAGTGTGTTAGCCTTTATTGGTTGCAATTCGATGAGGCCGTATGTTACAGAAGCCATAGCTTACAGAAGCCATAATATGATTTTTAATGTTTGGCTAGTTGTTCACTCCAATGTTCAAAGTGGAACTGTTCGATTATGGCCGATGGCACCGAACATTTCTGCCATGCCCTCATGGCAGAAGTCCAGAAAAGATGGAATTAAATAAAAATCGCTTGTCCGCTGTTGATGAAGCGCAGTGATCTGAGCATAGGCTACAGTTATGTAAATTGCGCGCTGTAAAAAAAGAATAATAATAATTTTTACAGGTGTTTTTTGCGCAATTTCTCCTAGGCAGCAAAACACTTAGGCGGGCCACCTAAGACATTTCAATGCAGGAAAAACCATGGAGTGAACCAATGACTTTGGTCGATTGTTGTGGGCTCTCGCAAAGTGATCCACAAAATCATCTAAGTCCAGGGACGTTGCTCGTCTAGATTCGACACTTAAAACACCCAGTAACGCTAACATTAAACCTAAAAATACGGACAAACACCCTAATTAAAAGCAATCTATCATTCTGGTTTTATTAGCTTACCTGTAATAATTTGGTGGTGCATTGCTAGTAGGCTAGTCAGTCCTCAGCAGTCACATCAGTCGTTGACTCTGGACGATGGCACTAGCAAGGCTCTGCTACTAGCAGATATTTTACCCTCTTTGGTGCTAGTGAATGAGTGGAAGTCAAATGAAGTGCATTCCAAAACCATCCGGATTATGCTGCGGCTTTGCACGTTTACACTGCTAAAAACATAATTTCTGCACAAGAAAAAAATATCCCGAAAATGCGATGGTGAGTGGGGTGGCCAACGGGGTGGCCACGCTTCAGTGCGGGAGGGCCGTGGTGGATGCATAGCCTAGATTGCTTTGGAGGTAGCACAGAAGTATAAAACAAAAGAGGCGAGCGACCCGTATTGAATATGAAATCCAAGCAAAATGTATTTTTAATAGGCTATTGCCCATAAGCTTGCACTGGCTCATTTGCTAGATACTCAATGAACGGCAACGAGCTGATGATGTAGTTAGTTATCGAGAGGGGGTTGTAGCTGAAACGGACCAGTGTACACGGACCACTGGTCAGTATCACTAGGGGCGCTAGAGAGCAACGGACCAGTGTACACTCCAAGTGGTCCGCGAGTGGTCCATGGATAGAACTACCAGTAATACATTCTATATAGCGCTTTTCATTTTACAGAGAAAATCTCAAAGTGCTTTACAACGGCAAGTATCTTACAGCACACAGAGAAACAGACAGAGCATCAAAGTGCGTAACATACAGCAAACAGAGAAACAGACAGAGCATCAAAGTGCGTAACATACAGCAATTATTAACAGACAGCAACACTGGCACGCAGTTAGCTACAGAGCTACAGCAGTAAATGCATAAACAAATAAAGTAATGTGAAAATAAGGAAATATGTATCATTACATGTGAAATTGCCTAAATAAATAGGCTAATATAACCTACAGATGTATTCGTTTTACCTTCTGAAGTGAACAGTCGTTCGTCAAGTCACTTGCGGTCATAAGCAAAAATAAGGAAATATGTAGGCTAACGTTATCATTACATGTCACATAAATAAATATATGGATCTGTTTTAGCGTCTGAAGTAAACAGTCGTCCTTGTAAACGGACCAGTGTACACGGACCACTCCGTGTGGTCCGTGGACCACTGGTTAGTACCAGTAGAGGCGCTAGAGAGCAACGGACCAGAGAGCAACGGACACTGGTCCGTTTCGGCTACAACTGCTGCTCTAGTTATCGTTAACTGGCCTGAAATAATCATTCTAATACTGAATCCTAGTATGATAACATGAAACTTTTCGTTGGAGATACGTTTTAAAGCGATTTTATCGAACCACTAAATCAATGTTATTTCCTAATTTATTCAACATTTTAGCTGTGCAACAAAAAAAACTTTTAAAATATCGCTTAATCGCTTATACGTGAGTGCCACTTTCTCTATTTTTAAGATTTTTCCCGGGAGATATGTAAAGGCTTTAAATTTAAACTTCCAAAACAGGAACCTTGGGGTTACAGTGAAGCATTTTGGGCAATTTCACTGCCCAAAGTCTGCAGTCTTGCAGACTCGTTCCCTCAAGCCAAATCGAGGGTTGAGGGACTAATTTCACGTACTTCACATTTCTAACGGATTGGACCGCACTCGCACTTGGCAATGCCCAACTTCCGATTTCTAAAGGGATTCCCCCAAGTGGAAGTGGCGAGGGGAAGTGCAGGAGGGCAGAACATTTAACGGATTGGACCGCAGCCCAAAATAGAATAGAATAACTTTTATTTTCTTGTTGGGGAAGTTCAGTTGTCGCCCCAGCAACAACAAAAAGATAGAGACACGATCCAGTGACTCATTTGCGGTCTTCATTTATTTTAAGAGAGGATTTCATTTATTTCCAGCAGTCCAACACAACTGATCCAATCCAACGTTTAACCTGGCACAATGTAGCCTATTGTAGGCTACTACCAGGTTTGCAGAGGTGGAAATTCCAGGGGTCAGAAAGTAAGTCCTGCAGTGTTTCTTCCACCCATGAACTCACGATTTCACTAATTAGCCTAGTTAGCTCCTACCTCTTGGCTGAAGAATTGTGATAATTAGCAAATCCAGGTGATTGGAACAAATGATTGGGGAGGACTTTCACTTTCTGAACCTGGATTTTCCACCTCGCATGTATGAGTGTTTTTAGAGAACACACAATGAAATGCAATATGCGTTTTGTTTTGGGAATTTTGGAATTTGACATTTTTGCAAAAGTTCGCCTATAACATGGAACTTAAATTTAGTTGGAAAATACACAACTGCAATTCTAGATCTTGCAGCATGATTAAAACAACCTTATTTAATGCGAAATCAGTTGAATTTCAACCCTGCACTGTGCATTCTTCCACAGAGTACTCAAGTGACGACGTCACACTGGTTTCAGAAGTGACTTCCCCATTCATTTAGACCATAGACATTAACTATAACTTTTAAACAATTTCTAGTGATTATGTCTTACCATCAATTTCCTGGATTGTTCAGTATAACAAAATATGTTGTTTTTCTGGACCAGCTTCGAGTATATTTTACGTTTTAGTATTTCTTTGTGAATATACCAGCGCTAGCACTGTTTAAAAACTCAATATCCCATAATTCCCTCTGGACAGTTCAATGAAGTAAAATGGCCAAATTGGCAAGGTGGTATGCACTGCTGAAAATGTCCAGACAAGATATCTGATTGGTCAAGCACCGCCCGTGCGTTGCAATAATGGACATGTAGTCCATTAAAGTGGATTACTAAAAGGACTACAAATCATTACTAAAATTAAAAATTAAAAATTAAAAAATTGGAACATGCAATGTATGCTCTATATCCTTATACTACACAGGCTAATCCGGGAACGTTTTGGCTCATTCTATAAATCAGATTTCAAGAAATTGTCGATAGTCTCCGAAGTCCGTTCTATCTGTCATAGGGAATTTACTTCCGAAACCAAACTCCGCCCACATCTGACATACTCACTTGAGTACTCCATTACATGTGCAGTGCATTCTTTTATCACACGCACAGATAATTCCTAGCGTCCTGCACACTACTGCAGGGCCCTCTGCATGCACTGTGCATTCTTCCATCACATGCAGAAATAATTGTAAGCATCCTGCACACTACAGCAAGGCTATTGAGGCCACACTATTGCATTTGAGCTCAAGGACTACATACATTTTGAATCAATTTTTTTGGGGGGCAGGGGTGAGGGGGGGGGGGTTAGGAAATACATTTATTTTATTCAACATCCATGTTTTCTGTTCAATTAAATAATCCATTAAAGTTCTACTCACAAATGTTTCCATGGATGTCTGCTTATGACCACACAAAATGTTTATATTTGTCTGCATATGACGAGGTAAATACAGCTAGTACAAATAACGCCAACATTTTTATATAACGCCAACTGTTTATTCCAGTTATCCCCATTCCCGTTAATTCCCATGGAAAGTTTCCACCTTTGAATATTCCCGGAATTTTGCAACCCTGTTCACTGGGTAGGATTCAGATAAAATTCTGTCAATATTGTTTCCAACATCCTATGTGTACCAAACATTTCCCAGGTACAGATTCAAATAAATGTTTGAAATCCATCCAGGGATCACTCACCCTACTGGAGGCCCACCCCCACAATGTAGTACAAGTTCTCTATGCTCCAGAGGTTTTAGGAAGATACATTTTGGAGCATAGCTTCTTCAACCTTTCTAATACATTCCCTGAAAATATGGGGATGGTTATTTTCCCCAAAAACATACGTCATATTGTGTGGGAAATCATTTTATTAAGGCTGCGGTCCAATCAGTGTCCGAAATTAACACCCGTCAGGTGCCATATGTGGTAAATTTTCCTATTAGCGGGTAAATTTTGCGTTGTCACCAGCCACTGACGGGTGTATAAAAAACCAACAGAAATTAGAAGACAACATTGTAAGATGTAAGCTGTCAGTCATCAAGCTGTAAGTCAAGGGTCTGAGCTATCAAACTAGCCTCAAACCATCACTCTGCTGCCAGATATGCAGTAGATATGGATGGATCACTTTAAGGGTTTCTTCTCCTGACAAATTTTCCTATAGAACTCTATGGAAAAATAAGTCAGGAGAAGAAACCCTAAAAGTTATCCATCCATATCTACTGTATTTCTGGCAGCAGGGTGATGGTTTAAGGCTTGTTTGATACGTCAACCATTGTTCCATACTGTTCCAGTGTAATTTACAGCTAAATCTAGTCCCACCCCCCAATTACCATAGAGATCCATTCAAATACAGAGACGTTATAGTATCGCTTGTAGGAGTACCAGAAAATAAGATGTGAGTCTTTTGATATTGTTGGGTCACAGACATTCTATAATTTCTAAACGGTTCATCCGATATGGATGAAAACACCCTCAAATTAAAACTGACAGTCTGCACTTCAACCTCATTGTCATTGTACTTTCAAACTTAAAGTGCTAGAGTACAGAACCAAAATGGCAACGAGATAATCAATGTTATTCACTTCACCTGTCAGTGGTTTTAATGTTGTGGCTGATTGCTGTAGAAAGATAATATTGTCATCGGCAGAAAGCTGAGACTAACCTATTTATAACTATAATGCTCAAAATGGCATAGCGTCCGCCCGCCCCATCCGATATATAAAGAAATATAGTTGACTACTCTGATGATAACAACTCTCATAACATAATTTGTATTATAGTACAACAATAAACGACTTGTAGGCACCGAATTGGAGTCATGTTTGCACTTGAGAAGGCAGTGACCCTTGTGACGACATTCTCAACTGACCGTTCTAATCACATATTTGTGATGGTATGCGCACAATGGTTAAAAGCAGGGGTCTCCATGCCTAAATTGAGTAATTACGGTAAACATAATAGTAAAATAATCGTTCATTACAAACAACCAATCAGACCTAAACCCCCCACATAAAAGACAACGTATGTAGGCCATTTGCAGGTGTCATAAGCTACTTGATTTGTTCTGTCTGGATGCTGCGGTTCCGTAAACATTCTATTTTGGAGAGGAGTGGAGACGAGCAAACTCCAAGTAGATCAGAGGATATTGTTTTTGAGCAAATAAAACCAACTTGAGAATGCTGTCAATGTGTGCATTCTCTGTGTACAAAAAATGTCAACATGTCATTAAAACAACTTCAACTCTCCATATAGGCTAACAAAACGATTAATAAATTTATATTTTATAAACTAAACTAATGTGGTATCGAAACAAAAAAATGCGATGTCCATTTTTATCACAATATATAAACCGGAGTGAACTGGAGCTTGTGGAGTGGTAACGTCCTAGTGCTCATCACTCAAATTAATTACGTCAGCTTCCCCTCCTCGCTCACACCCACACACCTTTGAGAATCAGATGCACTCCGTCACCCTGGTTTGCAGCCCAACCTGCATGCTCCAGAACAATATCCGCCGTGCCTTGTTAAATGTTCCCCACTGGCTGCATACAGGCTGAGCTAGGCTTGCCTAGTCTTTTTTCTCTATCCTTTTTAGGCAGGATGGCAGTTTTATGAATGCATCTTCTGGGTACAGGGGGCAGGACAGCTGGCCCTATATGGCATTTTGGGGGCATTAATTATGCTCATAGAGGATTCACATGAATGCGTGTTCATTTAAGAACAGGTGAATTTACACTGGCCTGTAACAAGATTTGTTAAGAGGTTAAGAATACTTGGTAAATCCCACATGAATTCCTCGCACAAACATGTCAAGAATGAAGAGAAAGTTGAGAGAAATAAGATAATGAGGCCCAATGACTCCACCAATTTTTTGTTGGTTTATTTTAAAGCCTTGCTCTCCCATCCCCATTCCCAATTCTGCTGTGTTCTGTTAATGAGAGAGAGCTGTATCTCCCTTATTGTAATTAGAGAGTGAGATGTATCTCCATGACCATTTTTTTTCTGTCTCCAGGTACTTGCGTGGTTTGAGGAGGGAGAGGACACCATCACAGCCTTTGTGGAGCCTTTTGTCATTTTGCTTATTTTAATAGCTAATGCCATCGTAGGCGTGTGGCAGGTGAGTTATTCAGTTAAATTCAATTTCAAATATTTGCTAGTTGGGTCTCTGGGTCTTTTCACACCCAACGATTTTCCACAAATTTGAAGCTGGAATATGAACATTTTTTATTTATTTATTTTAAATTGTGGTTTCAGATGTGTTTCTGATAGTGAAGAAAAATGTCAAAGTGTGGGGAAAGTTGCAATTATCTTTGGAAGCTCGTATCCAGAAGGATAGCATTACCTGTACATTTCTGCCCTTTTAATTTTGTACTTTAGAGTGGTGTTCAGTGTAGCGATTCGCCCCACAGTCTGGTGTTGAATCCTAACTGATTCTGCAGGGATGTGTGTAATTAGCCGTAGCGTTGCCCAGGCATGGAGGGATTGTTTGCAGGGCAGTCATGTCTTTACACAAGAGCGCCTCCTCTAGTCATTGAAGCACCTGCAGTCTGCCTGCACCTGCTGTAAATTCAGGTATACTCTAGTCTCCTCCAGTTCAATGACTGTGCAGCTGAGCTGGACTGGCAGAACATGCTTTGGAGGCAATCTTATGGAGGATGTTGCAGCAATAAAAATACAACTGAAATTCCAAGCTGGGGGAAGAAAGCATATTCAGTATAAATGAATGAATAAAAGTAATGCCCCCCCCCCCCCTCTTCCTCCCACCCTCCCTTCAGGAGCGGAACGCCGAGAACGCCATCGAGGCACTGAAGGAGTATGAGCCAGAGATGGGGAAGGTATATCGCCAGGATAGGAAGAGCGTTCAGAGGATCAGAGCGCGCGACATCGTCCCGGGGGACATTGTGGAGGTGGCAGGTGAGCCATGCTTCCTGCAGGACCCTAATGTCACTGCAGCAACCTGCTCCAATACCACACAGTGACCGTGTTGAAATTTCATTAGCAGGTTTATGAAATGTTTATAGGGGGTTGCATAAAGTTTGGTGGCATCTGGATTACCATCTGCTTGTATGTGTGCATGTGTGGGTGCCCTTTGGGGGAATGGAATTGGTGCTCCTCTTGTCAACATGGCCCCTCTATGACCCTCCACTCTGAGGTCAGCATAAGAGGGGTCATGGTGGGCCCAGATTGAAGGGGAGTGTAATATAACACAGTCACAGGGACTTGGTGACAGACACAGGGCTGCTTCATACCTCTCCAGTCCCAGCAGATTGGCTCTTCTTTATCAAAAACCACAGGAAGCACTGCACCTGTGGAGGAATGCGTATGCCCGGCAACATGACCACGGTGACAGGTTATCACCTGGTCGCTATGTTTATCGTGTGGATACAAATGAACAGAGTAGCACACAGCATACAGCCCTGTATGTATGTGCTGAACTAGGACACCCAGTTAAGTGTACATGGCCCATTTCTCCATGTGAAATACAGTGCCCTCCATGATATTTGGGACAGACATATTTAGGTTTTGAGCCTGAAGGGCTATTGTTTTTTGTTGTGTGTTTTTTTTTTTTGTTTTTTTTTCTCTCCCCTCCGCATGTTTGCTATATTTTCCGTGAGATGGTACATCCTAGAGACTTGAAACTTGGCACACATCATAAATGTATGAACTGAAGAGTGTTTAAAATCTCACCTCAATCAGCCTCATGGTGGCACTATAGAGACAAATATAATATTTTGGGCTATAACTTTTGAACTGTTTGGCCTATCTTCAAAATTATTTTTGCCTCAGATTCCTTGGCTCATGGCAAACAACTTTGCCATTAGGACCAATGAGGTCCACCATATTGGATTTTTAGCAAATTTGCATTTTGTGAATTTGCAAAACAATAAACTCCTCTGAGACCATTTGACATGCAACTCACACCAGCAAAAACCAGCGAGCAAAAAACAAAAGGTTGCGAGGAGAAAAAATAACTGCGCACGTGAATCAAAAGGTCGCAGGAGAAAAAAAGGACTGAGCGTGCAAGTGGGCTTTTTCTTGCACGCAGGACTCACAGTGTGTTTTTATCTGTGCGCATGTTGCTTTCACTTTTGGCACTCCTCCTCGCACGCGAGATGTTTCTGCCTGGGTTTTGACAATCTGGGCGGGCTCAGAGGATTTTGTGTCTATGAATCCTATTGGCTACTGCCCTTGTCCGGAACTATGTTGTGATTGGTTGTACCTGAACTATGTTGTGATTGGTATGGAACGCCAAATGGGTCACAATTCGCCACAAACTGGACGCGTTCTACTGCCAAAAACAGTTTTTACTGCGGTTGCAGTTCGAAGGGTGTGATAGATAGGGGAACCGGCCGCCTCATCTTGGGTCCCTGGAACAGGTTTCTTTCGTCGTCAGGGTTGCAGTTCGTAGGGGTGGATAATGGAACCGGTCGCATTATTTCTCCCGAACTATGCAGCATCATCCTACTGCAGACCGCTTGCCTCTTTGGCGACTCACTGGCGGTGCTCTGCTGCAGGATCAGCGTGGTCCGCTTGGTGGTTGTTCTTGACCACCGGGTGCTCGCGTTGCCTCCTTGCGTCTCGTCTCCGGTCCTCCGTGGCCGATAGCCAGGGGTACATGAGCCCGCCTCGCTCAGTTGGATCGGTGTCATGGACGACCGTGCTTCCTAGTGGAGCGAGGGCTCTTCCCCAGGCGTGCAGGCCACACGGGGCCGTGAGACGACAGTGAAGGCCCTGCCGAGTTGAGCGGACGAACTGGGAAGAACTGGGGAGAACTGGCCGTGTTGCCCCTTTTATAAACTTTATTGCCAGTCGCGCATTCCACTGTGCAGTATCACATTACAGTGTGGAAATCACAACTGGTACAACGTCCTACGTCACTTCCAACGTGGAGGAGGAGCCTCCTGTGGACTGTATGGAATTGTAGTTCCTGTTGTCCCTACACGTTCTTCCATAATTTCCATCAGTCTGAGTTTTGGCAGTACAACGCCTCCAATATGTGGGAAATTGTGACCCATTTGGCGTACCATACCAATCACAACATAGTTCAGGTACAACCAATCACAACATGG
Source organism: Synaphobranchus kaupii (assembly GCA_029718625.1). Classification (NCBI taxonomy): domain Eukaryota; kingdom Metazoa; phylum Chordata; class Actinopteri; order Anguilliformes; family Synaphobranchidae; genus Synaphobranchus; species Synaphobranchus kaupii. The sequence goes on along the minus strand of CM056386.1, from coordinate 8,578,107 downwards.
TTCCGGACAAGGGCAGTAGCCAATGGGATTCATAGACAGAAAATTTTCTGAGCCCGCCCAGATTGTCAAAACCCAGGCAGAAACAACTCGCACGCGAGGAGGACTGACGAAACTAAAAGCAACAGGCGCTCAGAGAAAAACACACCGCGAGCGCCCAGAGTCCTGCGTGCGAGAAGCCCACTTGCACGCTCAAAGTCCTTTTTTTCTCCTGCGACCTTTTGATTCACGTGCGTAGTTATTTTTTCTCCTCGCGACCTTGGGATTTGCGCGGCCGAAGTTTTCTTTTTTGCTCGCGAGCCTTGTAGCTACGCGCGTGAGTTTTGGCATGAATCTGACGCCTTACCCTGGTTTCACATAGGCCGCGCATAGGCGGCAAGTGCCGTTGATATCAATGGAGAGTCGTTTGACGCTTTGCGCTCTGGTAAGCGGTGAGCACAGCGCATCTCCACTGCCTGCCGCTGCGCTCAAAGTTCAACCAAATTCAACTTTGACCCCTCCAGTCGCTGACCTTTCAAAGCGCAGCCAATAGCTAGAGAGTGGGCGGTACTGAACGGACCAACTTCGCGAACCCAAACTGTAGGAAAAATTTATTATCTGCGTGACCGAATTCCCTGAGTTTCGCATGGCGAAATATAAGTATTCAATTGGGGCTACCAGGTTTGTAACAAATAAACACTACTATATTGATATTTACCAGATTATTGCCATGCTGCGCTAGCTCGCTACGTTAACTATCGATAGCCAGGATGGCATTCTATATTACGGTCAGCAGACAAGTCTTTTTTGTTTGTTTAGAACGGTATACATTTCACGTTCCAAAGCAATTCGAAAAAGTGGAGAAGAGCAGAGACCCTGAAAACGAGTGACCAGCTCTCTCCCTGTCCTGGTTCAATGTGGATCACGTTAATGTTGTGGGCAATACTGAATGAAATTAAATCACACCAGATTTTGTGCTGGTAACAAAGATTCTTGTAAAATGACTGGTATAAAGTCGCTTTTAAAATACCCGTCCCGGATACGGATATGTATTGTTTTTGCCGCTTCGCTCTCTGCTTGCGCTGACCATAGTGGCAAGCTGAGCGCAAGATGCCGCTCATGCGTGCCCTATGTGAAAGTTAGGATAGACGGCCCTCTAAAAAGTTACTATAAAAGATACTGATAGTCCAAATATCCTGACCGCAGTAAGCCAATAAAACTGTTGTGGGCGTGGCTAGTCACATAAATGGCCATAACTCATTGACCGTTCATCCAATTTGAACAAAACTGGGGAACCAGGTTTGTAAGATACCAGTGTGGATGCATGCCAAAGTCTGTCCAAATCCGTCCATGGGGCCGCTATAAACCTTAAAAATGTTTTTCTACTTAATGGCTCAATACAATCCTGAAATTCTATTTACATGGTCCAGGGCTCGAATTTATGAAATTGGCCATCGTAATTCAAAAAAAACGATTCCAAAATAAACTGTTATCCTCTATTGGGGCTCTGTAGGCACTCTAAGGGCACAATCAAGTGAATAATTATCCAATTGAGAGGGAAAAAAAAACAATAATTAAACACTAATAAAAATAATTAGTTGACATAGTACATGTGAATTCAGTGCAATTAGCCGACGCAACTGCCGAGCAAACAAGCCTATTCACTGCCCTCACATTCTCCCTAACATTCTTTATTTCGTGCATCAAGAAGTAAACGTGAGTCCAGTTATTTATTACTAACGCAGCGGTTATGTTGAACTTTCAACAAGTTGAAATAAGTGAAAGATAAATCAGGTGAAATGATGTTCACTTCATTTATTTAAGGATGTGCAGAGATTTTATAGATTTTTATAACTTGGACAACTTGGCAATGGGAAGTTAATGCTCCTAGCTGTTGTTCATTTTTTAATACTAATTATCCAATTGAGAGCAAAAAAGAAATCAATTCTGCAATTGGAGTTGCTAATTAAGACGCTAATGAAAACAATTAGTTGACATAGCTTCGTGTCGTCTAACCTACACCCCAAGCCTGAGTGCAGAGAAACCCACCTGCGGACAATTAAGTGCAGTTAGCCTAACTGCCGTCCATGTTCGAGCAAACAACAAAAGCCTATTCACTGCCCCCTCATTCTCCATTTTGTGTGTCAAGAAGTACACGTGAGTACAGTTATAATACTAATGCAGCGGTATGTTGAACTTCCAACAAGTTGAAAGAAGTAATCGTTAAGATGCTTATGAAAACAAGGAGATGACCTAATAAAAAAGTGAAGTGAAGCGCCGCATCTGCCTACACCTCATTGCATTCGATTACGTGAAAATGTGGTGCGGCTTTCCATTATGTTAACACTTCCATCTTTAATGTATATCTATCTGATAACATGAATCAGACAAAGGAAAGTTAATATGGACTTTAATTATGAATTTAATTATTTATAAGGAATTTATTAATTATTTAATTATGGATATTAAGTTGTTTTTCACGAAAAGCATCGGCTAAAGTCTTGGTGCGGTTGTTTAAAATCACGGAAAACTGAAAAAAGCGTCATCTCAGTGTTTTAAACAAACGTTAATTTTATTCAATGAATATAGATTCCATGCGCAGCAGACGACTGAAATAACATGCGCGACTGTAGCACCGTCAAATAACTGACCAGAATCTAGAATCTGTAGCCTATGTCACACTTTGTTTCTCCCAGCATTTGGCAATATGTTTTGAATGTATAAGGCAGCCTATACAAATAACACCGTAGAAAAGGCTATGTTCATGAGGGGTAAACAATACCTCAACTTCACCAGTCCAGGCCAGATAAGGAACGCTTCAGGTATTCTCCCTTCATTTTAAGTCCAATTCTCTTATCTCTTAACTTCTTAAAATAACACGGTCTTCCAGAGTCTGATGCAGACAGGATTTATTGTATATAATTCAAAAGAGAATACATGCAATAACCCAGGCTGAGCAGCGCAGATAAAAACATGCATGCATAAATCATCTTCTATCCAGTGAGCCTATTAGAGGCAGCCTGCAGGCCGCACTCTTCCCTGTCAGATTCCGTCTAAGTCTCTTCTCTGTCGCATGAGTGGTAAAGTGCGTGAGAGTTAGTCTGTGTCTTCCAGTGTATTCCAGTAAGGTGAGCCACCAAGGTGTCACAGGTCATGTCTCGTCCCTTCTTCCTTCTGATGTGATTTTGACAGCTACCTTTATATCATTCTGCTAGGTACACCCTTTGTGGGGCTTAGGAGCTTTTCCACTCCCATAACCTGCCCCTAATTTTTAATTGACCAGGTCTGCGAATATGTCACTATTATTTACGATTTCCTGAGCCTGTGTCTTATCAATTCCTGTCACCATTATTTCAGACTCGCTCGTACCCTCCTTTTTTAAAAGATTAGATGGGGCTACATCCTCTGACTCCCAGTCTGTGTGCTTGGTTAAATTTGCACCTGTATCCGTCCTTCTAACAGTCCCGCTTTGTTGTTCATTACTGATTACTTATTATACATACTTTTAACATATATATATATATATACTTTCCAAAAAATTAGAATATTATGGAAAAGTTTTTTTTTTTCCATAATTCCATTCAAAAAGTGAAACTTTCATAGATTATAGATTCATTACACACAGTGAAATATTTCTAGCCTTTATTTGTTTAATTTTTCATAATTTTGGCTTACAGCTCCAGAAAACCCCCAAAACAGTATTTCAAGAAATTAGAATAGTGTGTCGAAAATCAGCATTTACTTCAGTTATTTCAGAGAATTAATGTTTTAGACTGAGTGTCACACTATCATCTAATTTACTCAAAACACCTGCAAAGTTTATCTCAGTTTGGTTCAGTATGGGGAAGACTGCAGACTTGACAATTGGCCAGAAGACCATCATTGACACCCTCCAGAATATGGGTAAGCCACAAAAGGTCATCGCTAAGGAGGCTGGCTGTTCACAGAGTGCAGTGTCCAAGCATATCAATAGAAAGTTTAGTGGAAGGGAAAAATGTGGCAGGAGAACGTGCACAAGCAAAAGAGATGACCGTAGGCTTCAGCGGATTGTCAAGCAAAGACGATTCCAAATTTTGATGGAGATGCAGAGGGAGTGGACTGAGGCTGGAGTCAGTGCTTCAAAAACCACCACGTACAGACGTATCCGGGACATGGGCTACAACTGTCGGATTCCTTGAGTCAAGCCACTCCACTCATTCTCTGAAATAACTGAAGTAAATGCTGATTTTCGACACTATTCTAATTTCTTGAAATACTGTTTTGGGGGTTTTCTGGAGCTGTAAACCAAAATTATGAAAAATGAAACAAATAAAGGCTAGAAATATTTCACTTTGTGTGTAATGAATCTATAATCTATGAAAGTTTAACTTTTTGAATGGAATTATAGAAAAAAAACAACTTTTCCATGATATTCTAATTTTTTGGAAAGGATCTGTATATACACTACTCACAAAAAGTTAGGGATATTTGGCTTTCGGGTGAAATTTATGGAAAATGTAAGTTCACACTACAGTGATATTATACGTATCATGAAAGTAGGGCATTTAAGTAGAAGCATGCAATGGTGATTTCCTCATCTCAAACAATTTATTGAAACAAAAGCCAACAACAGTGGTGGGTATACCACAACAAAAATGTCAATGTCTAAATAACTTGTCATGTGCCCTTGAGCATCAATTACAGCTTGACAACGACGTCTCATGCTGTTCACAAGTCGACTTATTGTCTGCTGAGGCATGGCATCCCACTCTTCTTGAAGGGCGGCCCTCAGGTCATTGAGGTTCTGGGGTACAGAGTTACGAGCCTCTACACGGTGAGTCAGCTGATCCCATAGGTTTTCTATGGGATTCAGGTCTGGAGAAAGTGCAGGCCACTCCATTTGAGGTACCCCAGTCTCCAGCAGCCTTTCCCTAATGATGCGATCTCGATGAGCTGGAGCATTGTCGTCCATGAAGATGAAATTAGGCCTGTGTTGTTCATGCAGGGGCACAATGACTGGATTAATGATGTTATTCAGGTAGTATGGGCTTCTCACTGTACCATTCACAAAGTGTAGGGCAGTTCTGTATTGACTAGACACACCTGCCCACACTGTAACACCGCCACCACCAAAGGGTCGTCTGGTGACAACAGTGGCTGATGCATAGCGCTCTCCTTGACGTCTCCAACATCGTTGGCGGCCATCATTTCTGCTCAACGTGAATCGACTTTCATCAGAGAACAGCACTGAGGCCCACTGGTCCCTCGTCCAGCGTAAATGCTCCCTGGCCCATGCAAGACGATGACGCCTGTGCCTGGTGGTGTGGTCAGGTACCCTTGCAGGTCGTCTAGCACGCAGACCACGCTGATGTAAACGGTTTCGAATGGTCTGACGTGACACTTGGGTGCCTCTCACCTCCCTTAAATGTGCCTGGAGTTGAGTGGCATTCATCATCCGGTTCCGCAGGGCACTGTTCACAATGAAGCGGTCATCAGTGTGGGATGTGGCCAAAGGACGTCCACTTCTATGCCTTTCTGTGACTCTTCCAGTCTCTCTGTATCTCTGTTGCAACCTGCTGATGACACTCTGTGACACTCTAAGCTCAGTGGCCACTTCCCTCTGAGAACATCCTGTTTGAAGCCTTGCAATGGCGAGGTACTGTTGATCAATTGTTAGGTGTCGTCTTGGTCTCATGATGTCAAAATGTGAACAGCATGATGAAGAGGACTGTTTAAATACCAATTCTAATTGAACCAGGAAATTTATTGGTCGATTCATGGATCAAACACCTGTTGTGAATTTTGCCGTTCAGCTCCTTGTTAGAGAACAGCAAGTTGTGCAAAAAGTACTGAAACATTGAATAGTTGGACATGTGCATTCAAAAGTTTAGAGAAGGTCAAATTAATTTCACCTGTAAAGGTTATAGTGCATTTTAGGTTCATCCTGAAATTTCACCCGAAAGCAGAATATCCCTAACTTTTTGTGAGTAGTGTATATATTGATCATACATCATGTGCCTAGGTATATACTTATTGTGCATCTGTATACATATAACTTGGTTTACATTCGATCATATGGCTTATAAACTGATTATGGCTTACATTATGATTATATAAAATAACATGATGGTCCGTTTGTATTCTCTGGGGGTTTCTGAAATCTCCCTAGCATTCCTGAGCCTCCCTGCTCCTGCCAATGTTTTTAATGGCATTCTTCCTTGTATTGCTATCTGTTGCTTGAATGTTCCAGGGGCCTTTTTCCTCCCACATTTCCCCCCCTTTGTGACTTCATAGTCACACTTACAAGTATGCTATCCCTCTATCTGTTGCTAAGTTCCGTCTGGTCGGATGACAAGATGTCACCCCCTGACCCTAGCGATCATCGAAATCGATGACTGTCGCCTGGAGGGAAACTTACCAGCAGAGTTTTGGCATCATGGGGTAAACATCCTCTCCTTTTGGCTAGAGTAGGTAAAAACCTTGTGATGCCTCTTTCCCTTATCTCTACCTAATGGTCAGCTCAGAATGCCATACCTGTATTCAGCTTGTTGTATGAGATAGTCTCCATAAGGTTCTTTAATCATTAAATCATGTGTGTGCATTTTGATTACTTACTGGTGCATGTATAATATAACATTTTATCAATCATCATTCATAACACAGTGACTAACATAGTGATCTTACTGATCTTATCATCTTTGTGAATACATTGTCATATTATCGATTCAGACCACCTTGATTCACCAATAACTTCTATCAATTCAGCAGACTCCTAATTCGGCCCTTCTGCTGCTTTAATTTTGCCGCCCATCAATTGGTTTGCTCAGTTGCCCTTTCCCAGTACTTGTGGGTAACTTACGTGTGCGGCCTTGAGTGTGCCTGTCCCCCTTCACTGGCGTGGCCCCCTCCCACGCTATCGTCGTCGTTGGTCGTGACGGCTTGGAATGTTCTTGTCACCCACCTTTTCCCAAGTTATGGCAACAGGGCAAAGCACGGCCATTTGTTCATAATGAGTTTCAATGAGGTCTGACTCGTACACTCATAGTTATACATATCACATAAACATGTCTATCAAATTTTAAGCATTGTGACTTCTAAGATCAGCCATGGGTTTCAGTGCATAATCAAGAATGTGTTGTGTGAGTTACAATATTGTGCGCGGATTAACATAAAACATTTTAACGAGTGAATATCCAGTTCTTCTTTCTTGGTCCCCTTTGGTATAAACTCGTCGGACCAGTGGACAGAGGATAGGTCACCAGTACATCACTCAGCCACCGGCCTTTGGTAGCGTTCGTTCATTAACTGTGTGTTACGACTATGTGAATGCTATGAACTTTGTCTTTCTCTAAACTAACTGCCATCAGTAAGGGAGTGTATTACTCCTGTATGTGTGACTCATTCTTCATGTCGATGTGTAGTCAGTGTATATGTACTTCAGCCCAGGTGCTTTACACACCGTAGAGGGCCATCACTGTGGAGAGGTTTCTAGCACTTCCGATGCACAGTGATTTGGCTCTGCCTTCTTTAAGCAGCAAGTTTCTGTGCAGTCTCCCTCCATGCCCCAAATGTGATCAGCGTAGGTGTTCCAGAACATGGGGTCGTTCTTCTCCTGAGCAGCCCACAGGTGGTGCTGTCGGCACTCCCATCCACACTTGCCTTTCCACACTCCATACTCACAGAGCGGATTTCCAAATGGACAGTTGGTTGGACCACCCACCGTATTCACAGGTGCTCCGTACTCATCTCGGAACGCATTAGGCCGTACTCGCACGGTTGTTACCACAACATCCAGCCCCCTTCTCAGGGTGGCACTGATGTCCGAGCAGTGGTCCTTTCTCGTCCTCTAAGTCATATTGTGGTGCTGAAGGGGTAATCTCAGTCATTTCTATGTCCGTCGTGCGAGGGTCAGTTCTGTCTGGATTCACAATAACCGCAAATTGTCCAGTCACTGTCTTTTTGACCATGGACTTGATCAACGGAATTACGCAACGTGGTAAGCATCAGCACCAGGATTATCAGTCCGATCACTATCCCTACCTTAGTCAGTATAGCTTGCCAGGACAGTGTAGAGAGCCAATCCAACCATGACCGGCTGTCTACATGCCCCTGAGTGTTCTTGACGTGTTCCGCCTTCAGTTTTTCCAGGGCATTGAGCGCTGTGGAGATGTTTCCCCCTTTGTCGGTGTGCATGGGAATAACTGAGCAGCATTTCTCCCCAATCCGTTCACATACTCCCTGTGTGTCTGCCAACAGAGTGTCAAGGACTAACCTGTTTTGTAACGTCATCAGTGAGGTTTGCATGCAATTGTTCCTTCACTCCCCTCAACGCTAACAGGGAGAAGTTAATGAACCTCTGCTGATTAAACCACATGTAATTCACCCACTCTGTATTTCTTGTAATCTGAACCTGGGTAACGAATATTGTCCATGCACTAGATCCTGTGGAGTCCATGGCTTTGTACTCTGGAGGAATGCCTATTGGGCTTCCTGCCCAATTGAGATCGATGCTCTTACTTTCTCCGTCTTCTTCTCTTGCAGCTCTCTGCTGTCGGTGCTTGTAAGGCTCGTTTAGTTCAATAACCGATACTTGTCCAGTTACTGCTACTGGCGCACATAAGCCAGTCCAGCCTGCTTCCAGGGTTGATTTGATTGGCGCATCCTCGCCACAGTACCAATATATATCTGCCACTGTGCCTGCATCTAAATCCGGTATGGATAGTCTTATCTGTATTCTTGTTCTTCCCTCCACTAGTGGGGTAGTAAACCCAAAACTTGTGACTATTTCCTTACATCTAATTGGTGCGGCATCTGTCGTGACGCATGCTCGGTTACCCTGATTGTCACATGCGCGACAATATATCCAGGGATTTGTTGTCTCATTTCTTCTCTTACGATTGTACTGATTAATCTCAGTCTCCAATACCTGATCCCCTGTTCGGGCTATGCACCACGGGAATTCAATGTCGTCCGGTACTGTAACCGTTGGTATCACACTGGCTGTCACCTCATCTACAGTCCCGAACATATCCTGACACTGGGTTATCCGAATGTACCGCCTTCCCAAAGCAGAACCAACATATCCATCAGTCCAATTGTTGTAGTTCAGCTTTGGCCATACAGCTAAAGTCTCGGGAAGCTTGTGTCTTCCCCCTTTGGCCATATAATATAACATTCATTGTAGACGGCATGTCTTGTTGGCAAGGCATCCTCCCTGTGTAAATGGCAACGGTCTCATACGATGCGCTCTATCCAATCCGCTATTATAGCATGTTATACATGTCTCGAGTTATCTGCCTTGCAGAACACTCCAACCATTGATAGAACATGTTATACTTAACGTGTCGATCCCGTTTTGTGCTTTTTGTCAGCACATTGTTAGTTTGCTGCACCACGTCTGCTTTGTGTTTTCCCAAATGATTATTGACCTTAGTCATTAAAGGAGCAGGTGTCACGGGGAGTAATTCCGTCATCAGTAACAATGTCCACAGTATTACATCCCACATGTTCCTCTCTTGCTCCCTCTTCTCCCTACGTCTCCCTACTCCCTGAAGCCCCACTCGTTGAGGGGGCTTCTTCCCTACGGGCTGGAGGTGCACCTTCCTCATCCTGTATTTCTATCACTTGCTGAGCTTGGTCCCTAGCCTGTTGATGTAGATTCTCTCTAACTTCCCCGAGCGTACGTCCCGGTTCTTGTGCCCTACAGCAGTGATTTAAGTGGAACCACACAGTTTTACCTTCAACTAAGTGCAGTGGGAGATCTTAGGACCACCTTGTATGGTCCCTCGCGGCTGGGTTCGCTCCACTGCCTTTTGAACACTTTGATATACACCCAATCGCCTGGATGTATATTACCTGAGTCCTCTGGTATGTCGCTTGCCCTTCCTTCCGTGGCTCCTTTTACCTGTTGGAAAATGGCCTTGTGTATTAAGGTTAGATGTCGCACATAGCTGCCCAGTTCACTTTCAAGTTGCTCAAGCGCTGGTCCATTGTATGGACCTCGCAGATATGGTACTGGCATTGGTCGCCCTGTCAGCATTTCATGTGGGGTTAATGCGTATTTCTATTAGTTTGCATTCTCATGCTCATCAATGCCAGGGGTAATGCATTTACCCAATTAATTCTACTGTCGGCAGCTATTTTTGATAGCTTTGCTTTCAAAGTGCCATTTGCCCTTTCCACCATTCCTTGCAACTGTGGGTGATACACACACCCAACACTTTGTTTTATGCCCAACATTTCTGCGGCAATTCGAATGACTTCTGCTACAAAATGCTGTCCATTGTATGAGCTCATTTTATCCGGGATCCCGAATCTGGGAAACACTTCTCGGCACAAAAATTTTGGCACTGATTTCGCATCTGGGCTATTTGTGGGCGTGGCTTCCACCCATCTGCTGAACCTGTCTACCATTACTAGTATGTACCTGTAGGTTTGTATCCTCTCAATCATGTCCACATAATCTATCATTATGTGTCTGAATGGTCCATCAGGTGCTGGAATGTGCCCTATTGGCGCTGAAAACGCTTTTCTGTTGTTGTATTGTGCACATACCTCACAGTGATTTAATGCGTGATCTACCATGCTTGCCAAATACGGTGACCACCATGCATTTTGAATGCGCCTTATAACTTCCCCCCTTGCGCAATGGTCCTGACCATGCGCATCTCTAATTAGCGTGTGTACCAATGCCGTGGGTGCCACAAAATGTCCTTTTGGCCCTCTCCACAGGCCCTTGTGGACGCCACCTAGCGTTTTCACCCCGCCTCGTTTGATCCATAAGCTGTGTTCATACACTCCCGCTTTCTCTTGTGCTGTGATAAGGGAGAGCAAATCTGCTGTTGGGTTGGGGCCTTCCTCTGCTAGTATTGCGGGCCCCATGAAAGTTGTCCCTAACGCAGCCTGTCTTGCCGTTTCATCTGCTAAATTGTTGCCTTGTGCAACCAAAGTGTTCGTTTTTTGAAGTGCTGGGCATTTTATGATTGCTAACGCTTTTGGCAGTTTCATCGCCTCAAGTAGGTCCGAAATTGCTTCTCCATGTGTTATGGATGTGCCATCTGCTCTGTTGAACCCTCTCTGTCTCCAAATAGTACCATAGACATGGCAGACGCCATAAGCATAAGCGAGTCAGTGTAAAAATTGGCGCGCTGTCCAGCCGCCATTTGGCATGCCGCGGTAAGAGCCTTGATCTCTGCTAGTTGCGCTGAACATGGTTGCTCAACTTCTACAGACTGTACCTTTGAGAAAGACGTACCATCAGCGTTCAGCTGTACTACACCAACGCCTGCGTGATTCCCTTTCTCGTCTCTAAAACACGACCCATCTACGAAAAACGTATGGTCTGCTGCAATTGGTAGATTATATAAGTCATCATGCGCTTTGAGAAAGAGGTTTGTTCTGTCAATACAGTCATGAGGTGTACCGTCTGTAGGTAGTACCATTCTTGTGGCGGGATTAACGGTTGTGCACCGTTGGATGGTAATGTCTGGTATGGACAGGGGACTTTGAGCCAGGACATGCAGACACTAGTGGCATACCTCTGGAAATGGAGGTTGAAGCTCAGCGAGGCAAAGACGGTGTCGGCGGCCTTCCATCTTAACAACAGGGAGGCTAAACGTGAGCTCCGAATATATATTGGCGGAACACCCCTGCCATGCTGCGCTGAGCCAATCTACCTCGGCGTGACACTGGACAGGTCGCTCACGTTTCGCCGACACCTTGAGTCACTGCGCAAGAAGTTAACATCTCGTGTGGCATTGATGAGGCGACTAGTCGGGTCAGGCTGGGGCGCCGACGCAAGAACATTGCGTACGGCAGCCCTGGCCCTTGTTTACTCGACTAGTGAGTACTGCGCCGGTATGGTGTCGCAGTGCCCACACCCGCCTCATCGATACGCCCATCAACGAAGCCTTGCGCATCGTGACAGGATGCCTGCGTCCCACTCCCGTGGACAATCTTCCCATTCTTGCAGGCATCCAGCCCGCTGGGCTTTGCCGCGCGGGAGCCACAGCACGTCTTGCGTGCCGGGCCATGGAGCCAAACCATCTGCTCCACGAAAGGCTCGCTGTAATTGCTGAGCCTCCCCGGCGCCTTAAGTCGAGACACCCATTTGTGCCTGCCGCACAGGAATTCCTGCAGCAATGCAGTGATCTTAACATCAGTGCGGCACGGTGGGCGGATTACATCTGGAGCACGGAGTGGGAGGAGAACACCTCTAGACTCCGTGACTTCATCCCAGACGTCGGTTTTCCCCCTATTGGGGTGGACCTGCCTAGACTGGCATGGGTGAGGCTTAACCGCCTCCGGACCGGCGTTGGGCGCTTCCGCTCATCGATGCACAGATGGGGCTTGGCTTCTTGCGCAGCCTGCGAGTGTGGCGCGGAGGAACAAACCGCAGACCATGTCATCCTGGACTGCCCGATTTATCGGGCACCCAATGGGATGCATGGTCTGTCGGTTCTGGATGATGACACGGTGACGTGGCTACTGGAGGTGTGCCCCGAAATATAGTCCGGGTGAACCCCCCCCTAGGCTCGGGGTGGTAAAAGGATAGCCCCTCGGCCCCGAGCCTGGGGATGTGGGAAAAAGATCCTACCCAAACGAAGAAGAAGAAGAAGAAGGATAACTTCATAGGCTGTCTTTCTAGCTTGAGTTAAAACGAAACGTGGACTAGTCAGTAACGCATGTATTTGATGGGATGTGTACAGTGTCACGGGGTGTCCCATTGTCAAGGTAGATGCTCTCTGATAAGCGAATACAGCTGCAGCTAGGCCTTGATAGCAGGGTGGTAACCCTTGTTCTATTGTGTCCATTTTTGTGCTGTAGTAAGCTAATGGCTGTTTGCCAGAAGGTGTGTCCTGCATTAACACTGCACAGGCAAAACCCGAGCGTTCTGCGACGTACAGGTGAAACGGCTTGCCATAGTCTGGATTTCCCAAAGTGGGGGCTGTCTGCATAGAGAGAGATCCATGGTCTACTATACCCTGCCATTCCTAGAAAGGAGAGCATTTGCCCTACTGTTTGTGGCTTAGGTGCTTTGGTGACAGCTTCGACGTGGGATGGCGCTATAAGCCTTTTGTCACCACTCAGTTGTCTACCCAAGTATTCAACCGTTTGCTGACAAAATTGTAGCTTGTCTTTGCTTACCTTGTGGCCTCCTGTTGCTAGGGCGGTCAGTACAGCAATTGAGTCTTTCTCACATTGTTCCTTTGAGGGACTACAAATTAACAAATCATCCACGTATTGGATTACAGTGCTGAGTAAATCTAAGTGCTGCAAATCTTGTAACAGGACTCTGTTAAACACTGAGGGGCTTTTGCAATACCCTTGTGGTAATCTGGTGTACGTATACTGTTAGCTCTGATACGTAAACGCAAACAAGTAACGCGACTGGTTCTAGCGGAACGCTGAAAAACGCAGAACACAGGTCAATAACCGTGTACCATTGTGTGTCTGGTGGTATGTTGGAGAGTAGTGTGTGTGGGTCTGGGACTATAGGTGCTTCAGCATTAACTATTGAGTTGATTGCTCTTAAGTCATGTACCAATCTGTAATCATCTGAGTGTGGCTTTTTGATTGGGAAAATTGGCGTATTGCATGGGCTTTGAGTTTTCACTAACACCCCTGCTTTCATCAGCCCGTCAATTGTGGGCTTGATGCCTGCTATCGCCTGCTGTTTAAGGGGATACTGTCTCTGGTATGGTGGTTTAACTCCTTGTTTCAGTGTAATGTGTACTGGCTGTGCAGAATGTACTAACCCTACATCTGTCTTGTGTTGTGACCACACTTCTTTTGGCATATGCTGTAACAGTGTCTCGTGTACTGGTAGAAGGGGCATTTGTGTTGGTTCCCTTGGCTCTAATAGGACCCTTTCTGCTAATCCTTTGTCATGTGCCAAATAGTGTTGCACGGTACACCGAAACTTCGGTACTTTTTCGATACTTAAAAAAAAAAAAACGGTTCGGTATTAGAATTTTCCGACGTTCGGTACTTTTAGGTCAAATGTGTGCTCTGCTGTTATGTGTCTGCATTACTGATTGAGAGGATGAAAGGTGAACGTTAGCTAACAATACTACGAGTCTGATTCTTTCACACGCGCGATATTGTTTTTGGCCGGCAGAGCTATAGGCTACTTTACGTTACCTACTAAACTAACGCCTTACTTCCACGGAGAATTTAGGTGAGCACAAAGTAAAGGATTTAACGATAGTTTGACTTGAAAAATGATGGTATAATCACTGAAAATAACCCCGATAGACTGTCGTCGTATTTTATCATGTCACGTATAGAAACAATAATATTTTTTTAAAACGTTGTACAAATGAGTATTCGCCGTTTCCCCTTGCTTACTGTACTATATACAGTAGCCTACCTGATGCACTTTCGGTTTAGAAGACACCTCATTTTTTTCTCCAAAATCTCTCGTATAAATATGTTTAAGAAACCAAGTACTTACCAGTATATTCAGCTACAGCTGTTTTCTGATGAACCCTGAAGAGTTTATCTTGTTATATTTAGCCAAAGTCCCGTACAGTCGACATTTCCGCAGTGACCACCCCTCTCACTTAGGGCTGAAATACGTTGCTGTACTTGTGTGAATACACACGCGCTTTCGTACGTTCTTTTTAAACGTAGCCTATTTAAATACATTAGGCAACGTATGTTATGGTTATTATATATATACTGTATGTGACTATTCTGAAATAAATGTATTCTGTAGCAAATTTCTGAATGATACAGCTTCTTCTTCAGTTCGAACTTAAAACCATGGATGTGCAGGGAATATTTTTTTAGATATTGACATTTAAATAAAACTAGTAGAAACCAGGAGGAAATTGCCTCTGAAGGGCCAAAGTAAATAGGGTTAAGGTCATTTCAGTAGAGGTACCGAGTATCGAATCAGTATCGTTTCAGTTTCAAGTACCGTTTCAGTATCGAGTATCATGATACTAAACCTGGTATCGGTATCGAAGTCAAAATTTTGGTATCGTGACAACACTAGTGCCAAAATAGAAATTCTCATGATCTGTCTGTCTGGGGAAACATGAACATATTTGTTTTCTGTAGGTATCCATTCTGGTATCTGTGATGCTGCTGCAACCAAGTCATGTAATTCCCATCCTTCCGCCAACATCAATGTCACATGTGGGGTGGAGTCTGGAACTTGGAACCATTGTTGTAGGGAGGGTGGCAATGTTACTGCTGATGCTGCTCCTTGTGGCCCTACGTAGATGGCGTGACTTGTAATGCAAAATTCGTTTTTGTTTAAGACCTCGTCCCAACATGCTTGATAATCCAGGTGAGTGTGACATTCATCATACATGAGAGTACAGTGTGGTGGCATACGAGGTTCTTTCATTTTGCGAGGCTGATCTGTTTCTGTCCCCCACGGTGGTTGTGGCTTTTCCTGTTTGCTGAATTGTGCTTGTATCCATGGTTCCCAACTCTTCCACTGGTGCTGCAGTACTGAGTTCTCTTGAACTACTCGTAGCCAATAAAGCATTGGCCTCAGGTATTCTTCTACTTCGTCATGCAGCATGGGCATCATTGTGTTGTGCATGTCATCAGGAATGTCGACGTACACACCATCTTGTGTGCACACAATGTTAGAGTTCAATGAACATAAAACATCTCTGCCTAACAGATTTACTGGAGTTTGTGCTGAGTACAGTATGGGTGCTGTGACTACTTTGCCTGCAATTCGCATTGGGATTGGTTCTATGAGAGGAATTATCTGTGGTTTCCCAGAGAAGCCAATGGTCGTAACAGATGATTTCGAGAGGAAGGCCAGAGCCCATCTTTCCAATGCATGAGTATGTGGCTCCTGTGTCTACCATAAATTGAAATTCTCTTTGGTTAATGACTACTGGTATGGTTGGCTCATCTTGTGGTTGTGTAGAGGCCATTGGTAGCATCGTTGTCCCCTCAGGCTTCTCTGGGCACCTCTAGTTCTGCCAGTCTGCTGCTGGCCCTGTCCATGGGTTGGACTGGGCTGGCCCTGCCCACTGATCAGTTGGTGTTGGTCTGTTCATCTGTTGCACTGGGTTCGTGTTGGGTGGATTCCACGTCTCCCATGGGTTAGTTTGGCAGTTTCTTCTGATGTGCCCTGGTTGTTTACATCCCCAACACACGTCTTCCCCACCTTGGTTGTTTGGTGGTTGCTGTCTCTGGTCTGGATAGCGTGTCTGTTGTCCGGGAGGGCCTCTTCCTCCTCCCTGCTGATATGGTCCACCTCTCTGTCCCCCTCTACCTCTTCCTTGGCCTCTTCCTCTTTGAGGTTGGTACCCACCTGATTGATTGACATACACTTGTACTGGTGCAGCCTGTGGTGCGGGGGCAGCTGTTTGGAACCCTGGCCCTGCTGTGGCTGGTGTTGGTGCTGGGGGCTGAGAGTTCTGCGCTTGTGGTGCTGCGGCAACCACTGGGGCTACCACGGCTGGTGAAGCCTGTGCTAGCGTCACTACTGGAGCTTGTGTTTTGTTCTTCTCTTTCTTGACTTTATTAAGTTCCCCTAGCTGTACCTGTGCAAGCTTGTTAGCTAACTGCTTAGTTTGCTCATCTGCCTCTTGCTTTTCCTTTCGATATTGATCCACATGATGAGTCAGATGTGCTGAAAACATGGGCCACATCGTTGTCATCAGGCCAACTACTCCGTCCAGTTTCTTTTGTACTGGTGCTGGCATGCTTTTCTTTACCGTCGGTTTGAACAGATTTTGTGTAGTGGCGTTTGCATTCCAGGTGTTACCTGTTTCTTCCCTCCATCGTTGTTGGAAGGTGTGTAGAAACTTCTGCACAGTTTCCCCGTCTTTCAATTCTTCTTCTTCCAGCTTTGATTGATCCAGTTTGTCTGGGTATTGGCGTCGGAGCTCCGCCCAGATGGCATTTCTGAAGCCATCGAAGCCGACGTGGTCTGCATCGTGTCCGTCTGCCACCCTGGGTAGCTGCACGTGTCTGAAAATTGCATCAGTGTCATGTTTTCCAACAACCTGCATCAGCAAAGCTTTTATATCTCCTAGAGCCATCTTTATTCCCCCTGTGCTCTCTTCCAATGCAGTAATCCATTTACTAGCTCCCTCTTTTAGGTCTGGCATTCGGCCCGCCAGTCCCACCATATCCATAAATGTCCAAAGCACATATTGAACTTGCCCTCCTTTTGCTATTAGGGGTAACTGGATTGCTACACTGGTGGTAGCTGGCTCACCCTCACTCACCCGTTCTTCAGCCACTTCCTCTGCCGACTGTCTGCTAGGGAGGGTTCTACTTCTTAGTGTCATGCTTGACCTAGTTGTTTGTATTCTGTCTCTTAACTCTGCCAGCCCTTTCCTCATGTCACGTACGTGTTTTTGTGATTCATTCATGTCGGCGCGCCTTTGGGCCTCCCGACGCTCGTGTCGCTCTCGCGCTGAGTCTTCATCTTCGAGCCATACATCTCCTTGGATCAGCCGGTTCATACCTCTTGGTGGGGGTGGGCCTGGTTCTTCCTCTTCTCCAGAGTCTGCTGCTGAGGGGCACCCGTCCGCGCTTGTAGCTGGGTCGTCTTCACTGAGTGGTGGCTGACTTCTCAGCCGGCTCTTCTCATCTCTCTCTCTTCGTCGCTTCTGTCTCAGTTTGGGGCGTCGACCCGCAGGCCCAATGCTCGAGGATCGGACTGGACTGCGGCTGCGGCCTCTTACCTTGTGCTGATCATACGTCCCTTCTGGCAGCATCCGGACCTGTCGCCTTACTGGTGTGGAGGTGAGATGCTGTTCTGTCTCTAATCTGGCTGCATGCGACTTTAACCTTTTCTTTTCCCTTGCTTCTATCCGGGCATATTGACGTTGACATTCCAGTTCTTCCAGTGTCAGTAGGTTATCCTGTCTTTGATCCCATTCTTCGGAATGCTGCTTACCTTCCTCCTCCTCCAGCAGTTCCTGGGCATAGCGTCTGTCGTTCTCTGCTCTCCAAGCCTCCTCATCTCGTCTCCGGTTGTCCTGCTGCCTGAAGAGGTCCGCGTCCTTTCTACGGTCTTCCATGTGTTCCAGCAATTGTCTGTTTTCTTCCCTCTGTTCGTATAATAGGTTACGTAGTTCTGTATATGGGGCGACTGCTGCTGTACTTACCGTGGAACATGCTGCTCCTCCCGCCTGGATTCCCAAGTCCTCTGATGTCACTCATTTTAACTGTAGAGGTTGGAATTCCACTTTCCCTTCTATTGTCATTGCTGTGTCAGCTGCTGGGCTTGTTTGAACATACTGTCCTGCTCTCGGTGGGCCTGCATGCCCTGGGTAAGGTGGTGGATTTGGACTGGGAAATGGCGCTGTCTGTTTTGCCTCTTTCTGTTTGCTGTGTTCCTGTTCTTTTCCTGTCTCCATCGCATCTCTCACTGCCTTCATGGTGTCCCTGTACTGCTTCCCTTCTAATTGGAACCACTTTATCACCTCGTTCTCTCTTATTCTTTTACCTTCCCGTTTGTCACTCTAATCGTTTGGCTTGTGGTGTTTTATGACGGCCTCCATCTCGTCACAGCATGTGGGGTCAAAGGTGCCCTCTTTTGGCCACTGTTGGCTACCTGTGGTTCTCTTATTCCATTTTCCCATGTATTTGCGGATCTGCTTTTTCTTTTCTGGGTGGCGTTTAATTATTAGATCCATAGGTGTTCTCATGTCTGCAGCACTCCTCCTCATCTTTCCTGCTTGGCCTCCCATGTATGCTTGTCTGGCGCTGCTAGCTAGGGACCTAGGTATCTCTGCCTCTTCGTCTGACTCTTTAGTTCTTATCAGTACTAATATGTTTTTTACAGTGACTGCCACTTTATACTTAGCACGTGTGTCTGGTGCGAATGTTACTCTTTCTGAACCGTCAGCTTCCTTTGTCTTTTTAATGTCAGCCCACTTTCCCGTTTCCCACCTAACGGTCCTTGGGGCTATTGTGATACACAGTCGGGGATTTATTAGCGGTCTGTTGTCTCCGTACACTACAATCCCTTCTGGGGTCCCTAAGAGTCTGTCAAGTGATATGATAAATTCACTCTCTGGGTCAGTACACAATGCGCTCAACACTTCCTTAATTGCTTCTGATTGCCATAAACGTTTTAATATTGGTTCCCACTGTATATCTGGGAATTCTGCTTCAACCTGCCTTAGATTCATCTACTGGAGGATTTCATGACCACAGACGTCAGGGCGACGGGCCTGTAGTCATTTAATCACAGGATTAAATGACTACAGGCCCGTCGCCCTGACGTCTGTGGTCATGAAATCCTTCGAGAGACTAGTGTTGACCCACCTGAAGGACATCACAGGCCCCCTGCTGGACCCCCTGCAGTTTGCCTACCGGGCAAACAGGTCAGTAGATGATGCAGTCAACACGGGACTGCACTACATCCTGCAACACCTCGACTCCCCAGGGACATATGCGAGGATCCTGTTTGTGGACTTCAGCTCGGCGTTCAACACCATCATCCCAGAAATCCTCTGCTCCAAACTCACCCAGCTCACTGTACCAGCCCCCACCTGTCAGTGGATCAGACTTCCTGACAGACCGGAGGCAGCAGGTGAGGCTGGGGAACATCACATCCAGCACCCGGACAATCAGCACTGGCGCCCCCCAGGGATGTGTGCTCTCCCCTCTGCTCTTCTCCCTCTACACCACCGACTGCACCTCAGGAGACCCGTCTGTTAAACTCCTGAAGTTTGCAGATGACACAACGGTCATCGGTCTCATCCGGGATGGTGACGAGTCTGCATACAGACAGGAGGTTGAACAGCTAGCCCTCTGGTGTGGTCAGAACAACCTGGAGCTGAACAAGCTCAAAACTGTGGAGATGACAGTGGACTTCAGGAGGAGCCCCCCAACACTGCCCCCCCTCACCATACTCAACAGCACTGTGACTGTTGTGGAAACCTTCAGGTTTCTGGGATCCACAATCTCCCAGGACCTAAAGTGGACGTCCAACATAGTCACACTCATCAAAAAGGCCCAGCAAAGGTTGTACTTCCTCCGCCAGCTCAGGAAGTTCAACCTGCCTCAGGAGCTGCTGATCCAGTTCTACTCTGCAATAATCCAGTCTGTTCTCTGCACATCCATCACTGTCTGGTTTGGATCGGCCACCAAACAGGACAGGAACAGACTACAACGGATAGTCAGGACTGCGGAAAAAATCATTGGTGCCAACCTGCCCTCCATCCAGGACTTATACATCTCCAGAGTCAGGAAACGGGCAGGAAACATCACTGCAGACCCATCACACCCTGGACACAACCTGTTCCAACTTCTCCCCTCTGGTAGGCGCTACAGAGCACTGTACGCCAAAACAACCAGACACAAGGACAGCTTCTTTCCGCAGGCCGTCACTCTGATGAACACTTAAATCACTCATACAGTGTCAGGAACAATCCCTGTGCAATAAACATGTAGCATCAAAAATCCACTGTACCTATTTATTTTAAATTATAATTTGTAGTTTAACTACAGGTTTTCTTTTTATATACACTACTCACAAAAAGTTAGGGATATTCGGCTTTCGGGTGAAATTTCAGGATGAACCTAAAATGCACTATAACCTTTACAGGTGAAATTAATTTGACCTTCTCTAAACTTTTGAATGCACATGTCCAACTATTCAATGTTTCAGTACTTTTTGCACAACTTGCTGTTCTCTAACAAGGAGCTGAACGGCAAAATTCACAACAGGTGTTTGATCCATGAATCGACCAATAAATTTCCTGGTTCAATTAGAATTGGTATTTAAACAGTCCTCTTCATCATGCTGTTCACATTTTGACATCATGAGACCAAGACGACACCTAACAATTGATCAACAGTACCTCGCCATTGCGAGGCTTCAAACAGGATGTTCTCAGAGGGAAGTGGCCACTGAGCTTAGAGTGTCACAGAGTGTCATCAGCAGGTTGCAACAGAGATACAGAGAGACTGGAAGAGTCACAGAAAGGCATAGAAGTGGACGTCCTTTGGCCACATCCCACACTGATGACCGCTTCATTGTGAACAGTGCCCTGCGGAACCGGATGATGAATGCCACTCAACTCCAGGCACATTTAAGGGAGGTGAGAGGCACCCAAGTGTCACGTCAGACCATTCGAAACCATTTACATCAGCGTGGTCTGCGTGCTAGACGACCTGCAAGGGTACCTGACCACACCACCAGGCACAGGCGTCATCGTCTTGCATGGGCCAGGGAGCATTTACGCTGGACGAGGGACCAGTGGGCCTCAGTGCTGTTCTCTGATGAAAGTCGATTCACGTTGAGCAGAAATGATGGCCGCCAACGATGTTGGAGACGTCAAGGAGAGCGCTATGCATCAGCCACTGTTGTCACCAGACGACCCTTTGGTGGTGGCGGTGTTACAGTGTGGGCAGGTGTGTCTAGTCAATACAGAACTGCCCTACACTTTGTGAATGGTACAGTGACAAGCCCATACTACCTGAATAACATCATTAATCCAGTCATTGTGCCCCTGCATGAACAACACAGGCCTAATTTCATCTTCATGGACGACAATGCTCCAGCTCATCGAGGTCGCATCATTAGGGAAAGGCTGCTGGAGACTGGGGTACCTCAAATGGAGTGGCCTGCACTTTCTCCAGACCTGAATCCCATAGAAAACCTATGGGATCAGCTGACTCACCGTGTAGAGGCTCGTAACTCTGTACCCCAGAACCTCAATGACCTGAGGGCCGCCCTTCAAGAAGAGTGGGATGCCATGCCTCAGCAGACAATAAGTCGACTTGTGAACAGCATGAGACGTCGTTGTCAAGCTGTAATTGATGCTCAAGGGCACATGACAAGTTATTGAGACATTGACATTTTTGTTGTGGTTTACCCACCACTGTTGTTGGCTTTTGTTTCAATAAATTGTTTGAGATGAGGAAATCACCATTGCATGCTTCTACTTAAATGCCCTACTTTCATGATACGTATAATATCACTGTAGCGTGAACTTACATTTTCCATAAATTTCACCCGAAAGCCAAATATCCCTAACTTTTTGTGAGTAGTGTATATACATATAGATATAACAAACAGAAAGCGAAACTAAACTCAGATCTCAAACGCAACTCATTCCCTTATAGCAGTGCATGACACACACCTCTCCGTTTAATGCCTTATCTATAATGCCTCATTTGCTCCCACAATCCTGTGTAGGTTGGCATCATGTATAGCTTCCCATTGCTCTCTACTTGTATTAAACGTACAGTGTGGAGATAATCTCTCTGTTTCGAACACCCATTTCTCTTCATAGAATTCCCTTAAATCTCCATTGCTTTCCTCAAAGCACAAGCACGTGAAATGTTTCAACAAAAATACCGTTCGCTTTCTCAGTTAACACATGAAACCACTGTATATGCAGAATTTCCCCGATTTCTTTCTCCGTATTTTACAGTAGTAGGTTACGTTTCATCTATACAAATTTATAAAAACATAAGAAATACACGCGCTTTGTACACAGTGTCACTACAGCTTATACAGTTTCAGAGCAATTCTGTCTAGGATTCGCTTGATCGTATGCTTCGCGAACTTTATAACACAAATAAATGATTACACATTGTTTCCCCTAGGATGGAGTTGTAGCAGCGGAGGTGAAGCACTTAAAATTATATATATATATATATATGTATACAGTGTTTCCCCTAGATTTTTTTTCAGGCCGGGCGGTGAAAGTGCGCCATTTTGCGTAGAGGCGGAGACTATAATTACACCCTCATAATAGCGTTGCCATTGAAAATTTTAATTAGGCCTAACGGGAAACCGAAGCTGTTTTGGCAAGGGTTTTTCCCGATGCTATTTTGATCATTCCCGCATTCTGCGGTAAGGGAAATATTGCAGCTACATTTTAAAAAAAAGAATAATATAAAAAAAAAATTTTTTTTCATTAAAATTATTTATTTTCCCTCTTGTTCAAGCCGGGCGGCACATGAGTTTGATAACGGTAGGGGAAACACTGGTATATATATATATATATGTATATTTTAAAAATTCCTATAAAAATTTTTTTGTGCATTCACAAAGCGCACCCTGCTGGGAGGTTTCTTTGTGTCTGCCAGCACCAGAAGGGCTCTCGAGGCCTAAGTACATACAGTACAGTCAAGGACAACTACAGGCAGGGGCGTAGGTTTCATTTGAACATTGGGGGGGGGGGGGGACCACAAACAGTAAATGTTCTTTGTGATGATAATGGAGGGGGACACTAATAATATACCATCCAACAGTAGCGAACCATGACTATTGGACCGAGGCCCTCAACCATTCCCGTGAGCAAAGCAATACGAAGTATCGGGGGGTCTTTGGGTCCTCCCCCAGAAACATTTGAGCCTTTTAAAACTCATTTCCTGCATTTCTACACAACCTCACCCAGGGCATTTTCTAAAATAAGATGTTTTATTTATGAACATTTTGGAGAAGTTGAAGGCTTGGGCAATCACCCCTAATTGTTGACTACATATCCCATTTGTGCTTTCATAAACTCAAACTTGTTGTGGCCATGAGATAAACCATTGCTACTGTTTGAAGTAGCGAGGGGGTGGGTCAATAATTCATACACTGTTTACGGGCGTTACATATTTTTCTGCATAAATTTAAGTCATTTTTTACCGTTGTTGCAGCCTTTATTGACTGTAATGTTATGAACGCCTTTCCTCCTAGATTAGCTATAGATGAATTAGCGGTATTTCCCGTTATGTCTAAAGTCGGTAGTTCTAATTACGTTAGAGTATTACATCCATCATTATTGGCAATGGGCGGAAGGGGGTGTGTGTGTGGTCAGGTGGTCTCACCTGTGGCGGCAGGTGAGAGTATTTTAAGGTGGCTGCCGGGATGTTCGCGAGGGTGGCTTCGTGCGAGGGTCACCCAAAAGAGGCCGAGAAGAGGATTGACACACACACAGCCACGGCGCTGATTGTCTTAAGAAAAATAACTAAAACTTGAACAAATAAAAGAAACAAGAAGGAGCTGGTCGCTATCCGGAGCGAAGATTGCGCTGGTCCTGTCTTGGTGGGAATTATCGAGGGGAGATCATACTGTCCTACAGCCGCACTCTTCAGCCCATTGCCTGCGAGCGGAGTTTGTGAGCCGTGAATGAGAAGGGAAGCGATTATCTGGGTGAGTCTGTTTGTAATAAAACCCCTAGACATTTGAGTACCTTGATTTTTATATTCGGGAAAACTCGCCCATGATAAGGTGGAGGGCTCGTGTCTGGGATTTGAACGTTTGATTCGCTATATAGTTATGCTTTTGGTAGCATGGTAGATACTGAGTTTTGGGTAGTTTGATGGTGAATTTATAATTCCTTTGTGTATTGTTATTAGCTATTTTCCAATCAAGCAATTCCTTGCGTGAATTAAGGGACGCCTAGGTGTTTTCACCTGCTAAACGGCCGGTGCGTGCCAGTGTAGTTAAGACAACGTTAGTATAGGGCGCACTCGGATCCGAAGAATACGATTAGCGTGTAGGCGTTCGGATTCGCACTAAGGAATTGATTGTGTGGTTGGAGTGAAATATTTAAACTTCATAGCCAGAGAGCAGTGAAGTGGGTAGCCTATCGGGTTACAATGTTCCCGCATATAGTATTGGTTAATCTGTAGTGACACGCCGCATTGTAGTAAGCCCTTTTGAAGGGGTAGCTTCTGTCATTTGGTTAAAATAAAAAAATAAAAGTTTTGACTAGTGAGTGCGCGGTGCGCTGTGTCATGCAAATTGGATGCCAATCGTGCGGAAATCAGCTGAATAACTAGGTAGCTTGGTAGGCTATGCATAAACTTGGCAGTTCTGTTAAGGTTATTGTTGTAGTATAGCCTATCACTATCGCGTGTGGTAATTTTGGTATTGCACCATTTACTCCCTCTTTTGGCCTGTAGCCATTGTACCATTGTCAGTAGCTGATCAGTGTGTAATGTTCCTTTTTGGGACCTTTTGTGGTTTGCCTAGAGTGTGCTTATAATTCCCATTGCTAGGGAAGAGCTGTGTATTGGTGGAGCTGACACAGGCTACATCTTAGGCAGTGGTTATTTAGTGATTCTTATTTTGTCTATTCAGCAAACAATTTGAGGTCCCCTGCTATATGGTAGACTGGACCGGTTAGTGAATGAGAGGTAGCTAACTGGACGTTACAGTTAACCCAAATAATTAGGGGCTTTGGGTAATAGTCATTCGCTGTCTTCAGTATATGATCTCAGGGTGCGTTCTCCTGGTTTTGGTGGTGACGTGTTCTGCCTTGTTATAGGGCTGATCTTAGTAAGCAGGAGTTAGGTAAGATATTGTGTGCTCCCTACGCATTCTGTGGTCTCTGTCCTTGGTGTGCTGGTGGGGAATAATTTCTTTTATATTTTTGAGATGCCGGGCCAGGACGAGTTAGAGTCTGTAGAGGAGGAGGTTAGCCTGTTTCCTGCACGCCGTCAGTTCCGACATCTCACTAAGGAGCAGCTGGAAGGTTTAGCTGAGGAGCATGAGGTGACGGTGCCGGATAATACTAAAAAGCCTGCTCTGATAAAACTCCTCATGGCCGAGTTAGAGCTAGAGGATATTTGGGCAGGTGAGGAGAAGAGAGAGGCCCATGAGGCAGAACAGGCAGAGCGTGAAGCAGAACGGTCATCTAGGATACAGCTAGCTAAGTTGGAGGTGGAGTGTGCTAAGGCTGTCCACGGACCAGCCCCGACCTCCCGTTTTGATGTGAGCCAGGCACGCCATTTTATGCTTCGCGAAGTTTCGCGAAGAAGATGCAGATACCTTCTTTGAGGCTTTTGAAATTGTGGCTAGGGAAATGGAATGGCCGGACGCCAAATGGGCCCTGCTCGTCCAAAGTAGCCTTGCGGGAAAAGCACAGGTTGCTTTTGCCGCGTTGGACCCTCGTGTGGGACTTAACTATGAAGAACTTAAGAAAGCTGTATTAGCAGCCTATGGGGCGCGCCGGAGTCCTACCGCCAGAGGTTTCGAAACCTGAAGCGGAGGAATGGTGAGTCATACCTTGATGTGGGTCGGCGGTTGAGCATCGCGTTTGACCGATGGCTAGCCGCTGGTAAGGTTTTTGACTACTCTGAGCTTAGGGAGCTCATGTTGGTTGAGCAATTTAAGAACAGTGTTCCCCGAGAAGTGGAGGTTTATCTTAGTGAGCGCCAGGTAAACAAGCTGGTTGAGGCATCACAAATGGCAGATGCTTTTGAGGTCATTCATGCTGAGCCCTCAGGGAAAAGCCGCCCCAACGGTGGGCGCCATGATAGGCATCGGAACAAGGAGGTCTCGGGGGGAGGTAGACCCCTTCCTAATAAGGCTAATTTAGGGGAGCGACCCCCGTCACGGTGGTCTGCTCCTGATAGAAGGTCTGGCCCTGGCTTTGACTCTCGTTCTGACGTAGTGTGTCATTATTGTCATGAGCGCGGGCATGTGAAGTCTCGTTGCCCAGTCTTGGCTAAGGAGGGCCGAGACAAGGCTGTAGCACTGGTAATGTCTAGTACCGGTGGTCCTGTAGTCCCTCCCCCAGTTTATGATGCTTTCACCTCGGTGGGAACAGTGTCAGTGTCACAGGGGATGGTGGAAGTGCCAGTTACCATCTTGAGGGATACTGGGGCTGGCCAGTCCCTGCTTTTGCAAGGGGTTTTGGATTTGCCAGCATCTACCTACCAGCAGGCCTCAGCCTTGATTGAGGGCCTAGGAGGCCAATATGGGGTGGTCCCTTTGCATACCGTATATTTAAGGTCTAATGTGGTTAGTGGCCTGGTGACTGTGGGAGTGGTCATGTCTTTGCCAGTGAAAGGAATTGGTTTGTTGTTGGGAAATGATTTAGCAGGGGCCCAAGTTTGTGTGACTCCGGTGGTCTCAATAGTGCCTCGGGAGACCCCTGAAACTCAGGCATTGGAGAAGGAATACCCGGAGGTATTTACCGCTTGCGTTGTGACGCGCTCTCAGACTTGTGCGTGGAAGAGTTCCCCTGCTATCTCTGAGGAGGAGGTGGTATGCCCTGACTCTGTGACTCCCCCTGCTGTGGTGCCGGAGCCGGGGGCGCCCCCTGTAGACTTGGAGGAGTCGGTGGAGTTAGCTGACACGGTTTTCGCCCGCGCGGTTGGGACGTCTGAGCCCTCCCATTTCACTCGGGAGGCCCTTGTGCGGGAGCAGCATCAGGATGGCACGCTGGCCGCTTTGTGGAAGGAGGCTGTCACAGAAGAGGAGAGTCAAGACGTAGCGGCAGGAGTTTATGTGCAGGATGATGTACTGATGCGTAAGTGGCGGCCAGTTGACCGCCCCACCAATGAGGATTGGTGGGTGCGAAGTCAAGTGGTGGTGCCACTTAAATTTCAGGAGGAGGTAATGCAGCTGGCTCATGCGACCCCCATGGCTGGGCACCTGGGGGTCCGCAAAACTCTTGAGCGGATATTGCGTCATTTTTACTGGCCCCAGGTCCGCAAGGACGTGGTCCATTTTTGTAGGTCCTGCCATGATTGTCAGGTGGCGGGCAAGGCAGGGCACCGAATTCCCGTCGCCCCACTTCAGCCACTTCCGGTGGTGGAGGAACCATTTACCCGTGTCATGATCGACTGTGTGGGACCTTTGCCTCAAACAAAAAAAGGCAATGAATATTTGTTAACGTTGCTGGATGTGGCTACCCGGTTTCCTGAGGTGGTGCCCTTGCGGAATATCAAGGCCCGCACCATTATTGAGGCATTAGTTATCTTCTTTTCTAGAGTAGATCTGCCAGTGGAGGTCCAGTCTGACCGAGGTACTAATTTCACGTCTGGTGTATTCCAAGAAGTTATGTGT
Source organism: Synaphobranchus kaupii (assembly GCA_029718625.1). Classification (NCBI taxonomy): domain Eukaryota; kingdom Metazoa; phylum Chordata; class Actinopteri; order Anguilliformes; family Synaphobranchidae; genus Synaphobranchus; species Synaphobranchus kaupii. The sequence continues at coordinate 8,550,407 of CM056386.1, read as the reverse complement.
CAGTTAGGTATTAAGCAGGTGGTGTCCTCTGCTTACCACCCCCAGTCTCAGGGTGCCATTGAGCGGTGTCATCAAACCTTGAAGTCCATGGTGCGCACATACTGTGGGGACTGCCCTCATGATTGGGATGTGGCAATGCCCTTGTTGTTGTTTACGATTCATGATGCAGTAAATGAGTCAACGGGGTTTAGCCCCTTCGAGTTGGTGTATGTGCACGAGGTCCGTAGTCCATTGCGGATGGTTAAGGAACGGCTGGTGACGTGTCAGGTAAAAGGGGATGTCCTTCAATATGTGGCAACTTTCAAAGCTCGGCTAGGAGCTGCATGGCAGGTGGCTTGTAACAACTTAGCCGGTGCTAAGGAGCGCATGAAGAGCCAGTTTGATAGGAAAGCTGTCTCACGGTCTTTTGCCGTGGGAGACAGGGTGCTGATGTTGCTGCCGGTAGGCGGTGAGAAACTGAGCACTCGCTTTTGTGGCCCATATGCAGTTTTAAGGAAAGTGGGGGAGAACAACTATGTTCTTAGTACGCCTGAGCGGCAGCAAAAGACTCGGTTGTGTCACATCAATTTGCTAAAGGCGTATGTAGACCGTGTGTCAACTACTGCGGTCTGTTGTGTGGAAGTGGTGTTGCCACAATCAGAGGATGAGGGTGAGAATTTGTACACACCGCCGTAGAGAACACCCGTGCGCTAGAGCAGCTGGGGAAGCAGTTGTCACATCTTACTGCGGTTCAGAGGCAGAATGTGCTGGAATTGGTGGCTTCTCACCCAGTGCTGTTTAAGGATAGGCCAGGGCTTACCCCATTAGCCATTCACGATGTGGAGACGGCGAGTGCGGAGGCTATAAAACAGCATCCCTACCGTTTTCCTCCCCATAAGAAAAAGCAGGTGGCTGAGGAAGTAGCCTACATGTTAGAGATTGGAGCCATTGAGCCGGGGTCTAGTGCTTGGAGCTCCCCAGTGGTCTTGATTCCTAAAGGAGATGGCTCCTCCCGGTTGTGTATTGATTATCGCAAAGTGAATGCGGTAACCAAAACTGATGCGTATCCCATTCCACGCCTTGAAGACTGTATTGACCGGATTGGAGGCCCAGTTTGTGTCAAAGTTCGACCTTCTGAAAGGTTATTGGCAGGTCCCTTTATTGGCTCGTGCACAGGAGGTGTCGGCCTTTGTCACACATGATTCATTGTATCGGTGTCGCGTTCTCCCATTTGTCATGAAAAAAGCACCCGCTACTTTCCAGCGGTTAATGAACCAGGTGACCGAAGGTCTGGACCATGTTGTTACCTACATTGATGATGTAGTGGTATATAGCGAGACATGGCAGGCTCATCTTGTACACATTCAAGAGCTGTTTGCGCGCTTGGAGACAGCTCAGTTGGTGGTGAACCTTCCAAAATGTGAATTTGGTAAGGGGCAGGTAACTTACTTGGGGCATCAGGTGGGGCGTGGGGCAGTGTTGCCTCGGTCTGCAAAGGTCCAAGCCATTGTGGATCTCCCCACACCTACCACTCGCCGGCAATTGATGAAGGTGTTGGGTATGTGTGGCTTTTATCGTTGGTTTGTGCCGAATTTCGCTGCTGTGACCACACCTTTGACGAATCTGCTGCGAAAAGGGGTCAAGTGGGACTGGTCGCCAAACTGTCAAAAGGCACTGGACCAAGTTAAAGCAATCCTCTCCTGCGAACCAGTGCTGCAAGCACCAGATTTTTCTTGTCCTTTCGCCCTGGCGGTGGATGCATGCGATGTAGGCATCGGCGCAGTCCTCCTTCAGGCCGATGGTGCTGGTGTGGAGAAGCCTGTGGCTTACTTTTCCAAAAAGCTGAATAAACATCAAAAGGCTTATTTGACCATCGAAAAGGAAGCGCTGGCTTTAGTTGTGGCGGTGCAACATTTCGAAGTTTACGTGTCGAGTGTGGGAGGCGATGTGGTGGTCTACTCAGATCACAACCCCTTAGCTTTTCTAGCGAAGTTTCAGGTGTCCAATGCCCGAGTGTTTCGCTGGAGCCTAATACTTCAGCCATATAGTCTTAAACATATTGCCGGCAAAGATAACGTCATTGCAGACGCTTTGTCGCGGGGTTGATGCGTATAATTTCCATCCATGAATTGAGTTGCCGCTCGTCTAGGAGAGGCCTATTTACATGTGCTCTGGGTAGTTAGGGCTTAGAGTTCACCTCCCCTGCTATTTTGGTTTCTGGGAAAACAGAGTGGGACTAAAGGTGCCGTAGTATTTGGCGGTTTTCGTAAATATTTTATTATAGATGTGCAGTGTGCATGAGATGTAACTGTAAAATAAGAAGAGCCTCCCTACATGTGTTTAGAGGGAAGGGTAGGAGGAAAGTCTCCTAGAAAATAAAAAAAAATAAAAACTTAAAACCTTGGTGGGTGTAATTTTTGGTTAGTTTAGGAGTTGTGCGTTTTGTTTTGTTTGATTTCCTAGCTAAGGAGGGGGGAGTGTTATGAACGCCTTTCCTCCTAGATTAGCTATAGATGAATTAGCGGTATTTCCCGTTATGTCTAAAGTCGGTAGTTCTAATTCTAATTACGTTAGAGTATTACATCCATCATTATTGGCAATGGGCGGAAGGGGGTGTGTGTGTGGTCAGGTGGTCTCACCTGTGGCGGCAGGTGAGAGTATTTTAAGGTGGCTGCCGGGATGTTCGGGAGGGTGGATTTGTGCGAGGGTCACCCAAAAGAGGCCGAGAAGAGGATTGACACACACACGCTGATTGTCTTAAGAAAAATAACTAAAACTTGAACAAATAAAAGAAACAAGAAGGAGCTGGTCGCTATCCGGAGCGAAGATTGCGCTGGTCCTGTCTTGGTGGGAATTATCGAGGGGAGATCATACTGTCCTACAGCCGCACTCTTCAGCACATTGCCTGCGTGCTGAGTTTGTGAGCCGTGAATGAGAAGGGAAGCGATTATCTGGGTGAGTCTGTTTGTAATAAAACCCCTAGACATTTGAGTACCTTGATTTTTATATTCGGGAAGACTCGCCCATGATAGTAAGCTTTATATGGGAGAGGGATCAATTATGGTTGGGGGGGGATAATTCGACTCTTTCCAACATTGGCGGGGACACATCCCCCGTTTCCCCGCATAATCCCACGCCCATGACTTCAGGGCTGCGTTCATATCCAAATTTAATTCTTTCTTCCTGTCGTTCCCTTCCCTTGATTCAAGGGAATTCACATTGAAGCAAGGGGAGGGAATGACAGGAAGAAAGCATAAATTTTGGATCCGAATGCAGTCCAGCACTTCAAAATGTTGGACATCTATGGCCTTCTCTCGCCAGAACAGCTGCATTTGCTAGCTAGCACTGGCCATATACGACCTTGCTGAAAGTTAGCTTTGCTTAGAAAATTTGGACACAATCGCAATCAAATGAGTTTATGACAGCAACTTTTCCATGAAAGCGCTTTACGTTTAAAACGTTTTTACGTTACTCTAAAACGTTTACAAGGCCGTTTACTCCAGCATTTTGAAGGGGAGAGAGTGGATTGTTTTGTTTTGTTTACAAAAAAATTCAGCAGCGGCGGTCATATTTCAGCAGCGGCATAACGCCGCTGCTAGGTGCATATAGGGGAAACACTGGATTACACATATGATCATAAAAGCTTCATACATTTTATTAACTCTCTTCCGGAACCCGGAATTTAAATACACATAATACGCTAAACCACTACTGCTTTAAATTCCACCGTAAGCTATTATCCACTTAATAGCTGCTATCCATGTCACTATAAACACTATGATCCAGAGAGCTAAAAATATCTGAACGCCGTTACGCGTATGTCGTCTGATTGTTTCTGCTTCTAATCCCTCCTCTATTCGCATTGACTGTTCTTGTACAGTAGGACGACCAATAATACGCTGAATAAAATCAATTTACAACTGTGCTCTCCTTTTTCTTACGATTATCCTGTACACAGTGCATTCAACAGGGTCTACTCATCTGGACCTTCTACATAACCTGTTTCACTTTGTGGATGTAATACGATATTTCCCTCAGTAATCGCGATATCTCTGATGCGATGCCACAGCACTCTATTAGTCTTTTCTATTCTAGTACTTCCCTCCTCCGCAATCTCAAACGCATAAAAAATGTAATTCGTTCCATACATTAGTGTCCGTACGAAAATGTCGCTCTGTGACAGAACTACCAGCAGTAAACGTTAACATGTGACACCACATTGTTCCAGCATTACATCATTTCAAACAGCCTTATTGAATCACTCTCCTAGCTTGTCAATTTTCTAGGTTGTCACTCAGCCAGCCTACGTCACTTTCCCCGCCTACTCTCTGTTACAGGCGGAGTAACGTGAGCTTCTTGGCACTATGCCTAGCCTGAAATAAGACTCCCGCGGCGCGGGCCTTCTCTCTTACTTCTATCCACTCATGAGAGGAAATCCGTGATAAACCTGTCACTCTGTGTTGCTCTATATACTGTAAGAAAAACCATGTTGATGTCCATAACCAAAAATATGAGAATGTTTCTTAACTACTCTTCCATCTAGATAATGCTTCAAAACATGAAACATCCTCTGTGCTTGTTTTTCTTGGACCACACTACCAACTAATTTCTCTTACTTTTCGCCTGCGCAGTGATTTATTTATCACTTTTGTGCTTTATCGCGCGCGCTTCGCTCTCTTCACACACTTGGATCCATGCCACACATACTTTTTTCATTCATGTGTCGACACGCCCATTCACGCCTGGCCAGTGGCAGTATTTCTTTTAGTCTGCCACCCCTGCTGTCTGGCATGGAGTGTCCTCACAGACTTTTACTGCCTATGCTCTCCTGCTCCAAGTCTGCCCTTTCAACTCCCGCTGTCTCACCTCTGTGACACAGGCGAAGAGTCTACCGCAGCTTCCCTCTGTTCTCTGCTGATTCAGCCCGTTCTCCTGGCACACTTCTGGTGTTTCAGGCAAAACGTCGTAAATCACAGATCTTTTCCTTATCTTTTCTGTGTATTGCACTGCCACTCACTTAGCGCGTCTTGCGTCACTGGAGGAGCGCTTAACACAGAATCTCTTTCCCTTATTCTGTTTTCACTGCTCTCCCCTGGTGCACTTTACATGACCCAGGTGAGGCGTTGAACACAGAATCAACCAGCAAAATGCCCTGCGGCCGCTTTGATATCTCATATCACCCTTTGGTTTATTTCTCCGACTCTACTTAAACTCTTACTCACAATTCACACTCACTCATACCCATTAGATTTTCGCTCACACATTTGTTATTTTACAACAAATCATGCCAAACATTACAAACATGACGTCACATCAGGCTCTTTTCTCACTGATTTTATCTTAATTTCTAGATTCTTGTGGGGTGAGAGGTTGCAGTTCACCTTTGCACGGGTGGAAGAACACTGATCACCGGTTTAAATATGTGCAGAGTTTAACTGGTTCTGCTTACCTTTGTTTGTGGCCACTTTTAAACCGGGGAGGCTGTCTGTTCCGTCCGTGTGTCTGGTTTCCTCGCAATCCCTCCTGGCTGGCTCGCCACTTAATGAGGGGTAAACAATACCTCAACTTCACCAGTCCAGGCCAGATAAGGAACGCTTCAGGTATTCACCCTTCATTTTAAGTCCAATTCTCTTATCTCTTAACTTCTTAAAATAACACGTTTTCCAGAGTCTGATGCTAACAGGATTTATTGTATATAATTCAAAAGAGAATACATGCAATAACCCAGGCTGATCAGCGCAGATAAAAACATGCATGCATAAATCATCTTCTATCCAGTGAGCCTATTAGAGGCAGCCTGCAGGCCGCACTCTTCCCTGTCAGATTCCGTCTAAGTCTCTTCTCTGTCGCATGAGTGGTAAGTGCGTGAGAGTTAGTCTAGTCTGTGTCTTCCAGTGTATTCCAGTAAGGTGAGCCACCTAGGTGTCACAGGTCACGTCTTGTCCCTTCTTCCTTCTGATGTGATTTTGACAGCTACCTTTATATCATTCTGCTAGGTACACCCTTTGTGGGGCTTAGGAGCTTTTCCACTCCCATAACCTGCCTCTAATTGTTAATTGACCAGGTCTGCCAATTTGTCACTATTATTTACGATTTCCTGAGCCTGTGTCTTATCAATTCCTGTCACCATTATTTCAGACTCGCTCGTACCCTCCTTTTTTAAAAGATTAGATGGGGCTACATCCTCTGACTCCCAGTCTGTGTGCTTGGTTAAATTTGCACCTGTATCCGTCCTTCTAACAGTCCCGCTTTGTTATAACAGTTCTTCTTTGTTATAACAGTCCTCCTTTGTTGTTCATTACTGATTACTTAATATACATACTTTTAACATACAGATCCTTTCCAAAAAATTAGAATATCATGGAAAAGTTGTTTTTTTTCCATAATTCCATTCAAAAAGTGAAACTTTCATAGATTATAGATTCATTACACACAAAGTGAAATATTTCTAGCCTTTATTTGTTTCATTTTTCATAATTTTGGCTTACAGCTCCAGAAAACCCCCAAAACAGTATTTCAAGAAATTAGAATAGTGTGTCGAAAATCAGCATTTACTTCAGTTATTTCAGAGAATGAATGTTTTAGACTGAGTGTCACACTCTAATCATCTAATTTACTCAAAACACCTGCAAATTTTATCTCAGTTTGGTTCAGTATGGGGAAGACTGCAGACTTGACAATTGCCCAGAAGACCATCATTGACACCCTCCAGAAGATGGGTAAGCCACAAAAGGTCATCGCTAAGGAGGCTGGCTGTTCACAGAGTGCAGTGTCCAAGCATATCAATAGAAAGTTTAGTGGAAGGGAAAAATGTGGCAGGAGAAGGTGCACAAGCAAAAGAGATGACGTAGGCTTCAGCGGATTGTCAAGCAAAGACGATTCCAAAATTTGGCGGAGATGCAGAGGGAGTGGACTGAGGCTGGAGTCAGTGCTTCAAAAACCACCACGTACAGATGTATCCGGGACATGGGCTACAACTGTCGGATTCCTCGAGTCAAGCCACTCCACTCATTCTCTGAAATAACTGAAGTAAATGCTGATTTTCGACACACTATTCTAATTTCTTGAAATACTGTTTTGGGGGTTTTCTGGAGCTGTAAGCCAAAATTATGAAAAATGAAACAAATAAAGGCTAGAAATATTTCACTTTGTGTGTAATGAATCTATAATCTATGGAAGTTTCACTTTTTGAATGGAATTATGGAAAAAAAAAAAAAAAAAACTTTTCCATGATATTCTACTTTTTTGGAAAGGATCTGTATATATATATATTGATCATACATCATGTGCCTAGGTATATACTTATTGTGCATCTGTATACATATAACCTGGTCTACATTCGATCATATGGCTTATAAACTGATTATGGCTTACATTATGATTATATAAAATAACATGATGGTCCGTTTGGATTCTCTGGGGGTTTCTGAAATCTCCCTAGCATTCCTGAGCCTCCCTGCTCCTGCCAATGTTTTTAATGGTATTCTTCCCAGATTGTATTGCTATCTGATGAACACCCAGCCTTCATTATTAGGCTAGGACAAGAAAACGGCACTGCAATGTCACTGGACGAATTCGGAGATGGCTACAGATGAGGAAATCATTTCCAAACCTCACACGAAAGGCAAAACGATAGGCTAGCCTACTTGTCTGTTGTAACCAACTCTGTCGATGCAGAAAGATGCGTGTCTTCAAACGGACAAGTTTTCACCAAGCATCGTCAATCAATGACAGAAAAAACTTAAACTGACCTTGTTCAGATATAATCATGGTGTTTAGAACCTTGATTTTTCATCTGAACATTGTACATGACATTCACCACTTACGTAATTAATTTAAAAAAAGAAATAGGCGTATACCTCTGCTGCAAACCATTTCATTCTTATTAATAGCTAGCCTACTATTCAACGATGTCTGTGCAAGTTAAATGTTAGATAACTGTGTGCTGTCATTCATAATGTGACTATTCCCCACTGCTTCAAGCTATATTTTTAAATATTGCCACGTCTGCATGACTGAATTTAACACGCGAGTGTCTATCAAACATCGCTATCAATCATCATCTGTGCTTAATTGGTGCCAATCAGGGCTGGACTGGGACAAAAAATCGGCCCTGGCATTTTTGGCCCCGACCGACCCACCACAATCGGTCGGACACCACCCACCAGTACAGCATCCTTGCGGTCCCCTTAAATATGCGTACCTACTGTACTATTCCCCCAAACCACTACAAAGCTCAGTAGTAAGTGCCGTGGACTCAAAATACAAGCCTGTTTTGCTCTAATGTTTACAAACAATACAATTGTAAACAAACCTTGTTTACAAACAATACAAACTGGTAAATAGTTGTTTATTCAATTAATGCATGGAGCTGTTCCATCTTATTTCATTTGATACTAACTATTCAGTTCATACAGATTTCAAGTATCCAAATATTGATGATGAATATTGCATTAGGTTTACACAGTTAATAGATCACCTTTTTGTTTTATATTAATGTTCAGAGAGGAGTAATAGTTAGATCTTTGTATGTGATAGAGCAATTAAATCAATGGTGTGCTTGCTTGTTTGGGGAGTTTGACCTACCATTCATGCGCCTACCACGTGAAGGTGCATGCTCAATGCACAGCAGCACCAAACAATTTGAACTTACTGTAGGTGGAGAGCTACCCCACAGATAGTAACAACAGTAATCCATACCATATATATCCTAATAGTTACCACTATACCTGGCTGAAAATAAACATATAGGACAACGTTGTTGTCTGTTGTTGGAAATGAATTTTTTTTTAGCTTTTTTTTTTTTAAAGCAGACATACATTTTAGCACAGTAGAGCTACATGTGTTGTATAATATACAGCCTTTTCGCGCATCTTTATCAAGGGAACCCTTAGCCTAATAATTTTAATAAGATTATGATGATACGATATGGACCTAGGTCACTCACAGCAACGTGGGCTTAGCCAACGCGATGCTGGCAAAATAACGTTAACTAGTTAACAGCCGAAGTTGCGACTGCATTAGGGAACTATGCTAGCTACAAAAACAATGCTAATAGCTTATGGTGCACTATTTGACATTGACTGACTGAGTGACCACCAGCAGTAGGTGACAGTCTCACTTTATGATAGCGTTACGATTGTTATCTTCTCTTATTATCGTCGACATTAATTGAATTAATCATCATCGTCATCATGGCATGGCGCACACACACTACCTCTACCTCTCACTCTGTCCCTCCTCGGCTCCCCTGTCACACACCTCTTCTCTTCTGCCTGGCAGTGGCCATGACCAGCCACCTCTCCTTCTTCAAGTTCCACCTGTTGCTGCACAATGTCGGGTACTGTAGATGTTGAAGCTACTGCAGCCCCTGCAGCAAACGTCTGTTATTTTTGCACATTTGGCGACATCCGCCTCTAGATTTTTTTTTTTTGGGCCCGCAACTTCTCTGCACCCTCCTTGCGCTTTTGTTTATCCATTTTAACGCCCTCGGGATCTGACACGAGAAACAGAGGACAGAGGGGGAGGGGTGGGGCCTAGTAAGAGATGTTATTGGGCCAGCCCAGTGTCAGTTTAGAAAATTAACCAATGGGCTGCTGTCCCTGCTTTATCGTTGGTCGTTGGCCAAAAAAAAATTTTTTTTTTAATTGAAAATTATACATTTAATTATATCGGCCCCAAGGTGCGTCGGCCCACCGGGAAAATGCCCGGTATGCCAGATTACCAGTCCAGCGCTGGTGCCAATTACGTTTTAATTGTGGAAATGAAATCGGGATGATTGTTTGATAAGCGGCTTGACAAAAAGTGCTATTGGCAACCACTGAATGCAGTAGAAACTTAATTTAACTGTAAAAATGCTCAGTATTGCATGCTTCTCAAAAATACCACACATGATAACAAGTAGCCTAAATATGTAGTATATCAATTCTAAAATACATGGGCTGCATTTGCATCCATTGTATTTAATAACCTATAGCTCGGCCACTAGGCTAAATATGATAGACACTTCATTCAACATTATACATGCTCAGCATGACATGGTTATTAACGCTACTAGCTCAACACAACTGAATAGTTAATGACTTAGAGTCAGGTTAGAGTCAGGTTTAACAGTGTGCAAAGCTTCAAACAGATGACATCTCTGGCAAGCTCAGTTAGCAAAATCAATGTCTGTCAACATACATCTGCTGATGCCTCTGGACACATCATCAGTTATGTTCCTGGAATCATCGGGTGTTTCGGGCCTTTCAACATCATACACCCTCCTCCAGGTGACCCAGCCGGGGCTGATCGGACCCCAGCTTGTGTCCAGATGGCTAGCTACTCTGACTCCATGGCTCTCCTCTTTTGAGCCACAGCCATCTTGAGGCCCTCTCTGCCGCATCGGTGGTACTGCGGATGGCTCTCCTCTTCCTCTCTCCTTCAATGCCCAAACTGCTGAAGGCTCTGGCCAGAGAACGGGCCGCGAATCCCCTGCATCCAACTTCCACTGGGAGACACCTCGCTCTCCATCCAGCCTGCTGACAGCTGCTGACCAGTCCAGTGTACTTGGAGAGCTTCCTTTTAAAGGCTTCTTTCTTTTAAAGGGACTGTCAGCTCCAGCAGCACAGCTTGCTTAGTGGACTCAGACACAAGGATGATGTCTGGTCGCAGGGTGGTGACTGCAATGTGGCTGGGGAACTTCAGCTGCTGTTCGAGGTCCACCAACAGCTGCCAGTCCCTTGCCGAGGTCAGGATGCCTGCAGATGTTCTTTTGGCGGGGTTTGGCTGCTCCCCAGCTCTGACAAAGGCGATGGTCGCTTCAGCGAAGGTCTTCAGGACCTGATCATGCCTCATTCAGTACCGTCTGTCTCCAAGTGCCTTTGTACAGCAGCTGAGGATGTGTTCCAGGGTTCCTCGCTTGGAACACAGTGGGCATGCTGGTGTGCCCCATGTGTGCAGATTTGATGGGCTTGGAAGCACATCGTACACTGCCTGAATGAGAAATTTGATGCGGTGAGGCTCGGCTTTCCAGAGCTCAGCCCAGGTCACTTTCCTCTCGACTGCATTCTCCCATCTTGTCCAAGCTCCCTGTTGCTTCATTCCCACCGCCTTGCAGGTTCTCGACTCCTCCACTACTGCTCTCACCTCCTCCTGAACTAGGCGGCGCCCTTCCTTCCCTCTGATGGTGTTTGTCTGGGGAGTTGGAAAGGATCCTAGCCCAGCTCTGCCTCGTGTGACCACTCCCACCAGCCTCCTGTGACACAGCCTTGCCTCTGCTTCCTGAACAGCTTCCTCTGCCCTCCACTTCCTGCCAGTCCTCACTTGGATCCCTGCTTTAGCAACCTTCGGATCACTTGAGTCTCTGTACTGTACCACTTCTCTCGTGTTACCTTGAATTCTTCCTCCAAGGATTTGAAAGGCAGTTGCAGTTTGTTGTGTCCGTAGAGTGCGATGCTGCTCAGGCTCTTTGGCAGCCCTAGCCATCTCCTGAGGTGGTTGCTGACCCTCCTCTCTAAGGTCTCAACTGTTGAAATTGGGACTGCATAAACGAGGAGGGGCCACAGGATTCTGGGAAGAATGCCATGCTGAGAGACCCAGGCTTTGAACTTTCCAGGTAGGCCGGACTTCTCCACGGCTTTCAGCCAGCCATCCAACTGAGTGCAGGTTGACTGGATGGATGTGTCCCTCAGAGAGCTGTCAAAAACCTTGCCCATGCTCTTGACTGGCTTCTCTGTGATGATTGGGATGGCTGTGCCTGCGATGTTAAACCGGAACTTGTCCTCCACCTTGCCTTTTCTCAGCACCATAGATCTTGATTTGGCTGGTTTGAAACGCATCCTGGCCCACTCCACCAGCTTTTCAAGCCCCTGCAGAATCCACCGGCAGCCTCGGACTGATTCTGTGGTGACTGTGAGGTCATCCATGAAAGCCCTGATGGGTGGTTGCCGTTGAGCGGATTTCATTCTGGGCCCACTGCACTCTGGTTCAGTGGACTTGGTGAGCATGTTCATGGCTAGGGAGAACAGCATCACAGAGATGGTACACCCTGTGATGATGCCGATCTTGAATGTGAGTTCAACCCAAACTAATATTACTGCTAGCAGAACATAAGGTTAACTAACCCAGCAAAACATCTACTACTACTAGCCTACTACAGTAATTACAAGGCCAGTGTGCACTAGCCTATTAGCCTACTACCATTAGTCTTTTTTGAGTATTTTTACTACCATGTTTGGGTTTCTCAAGCTAACTTCAAGTTTGCCTGTACCTTCAAACTTTACTTTCTTTTTTGTCATATTGCTTTTATGTTCTTAAATGTCATATATACTTGACTTTCTTTAGGCTTTTAATGGCTCAAACCCCCAATTGCTGCTTGCGGCTATATTTTTTCTTGATTTGGCTTTGTACTATAAAATTTTAGATTTCTAATAAAGCAATTCCCATGTGGTTACAATGCAGACTGTTTTTATTAAAGGACAATTTTATACATTTTGTAGAAATGACAGCACTTTTTATACATACAGTCAAGCCGGAAAGTCTCCCCACCCCTTTCACCTTCTCCACGTTTTATTACGTTACAGACATATTCCAAAATTGATTAAATTCCTTTTTTCCCTCAAAATTCTACACACAACACCCCATAATGACAATGTGAAAAAAGTTTTTTTGAGATTTTTGCAAATTTATTAAAAATAAAAAAATAAAATTTCTCATTTACATAAGTATTCATACCCTTTGCTTTAACGTATTTTTAAAGTATCATATTTCATATTTGGTCGCATATCCTTTACATGCTGTTACTTCCTGAAGTCTGTGACCATCAACATAAAAAAAACTGTATCTTATTTTCAGGTACTGTTACAAGCGATACTATAACCTCTCTGCATTTGAATGGATCTCTATGGAAATTGGGGGGTGAGACTTGATTCAGCTGTAAATTACACTGGTACAGTATGGAACACATGGCTGGCTAAATGGCTGTAAGTTATCAAGGGTCTGAGCTATCAAACGAGGCCCAAACCATCACTCTGTTGCCAGATATGGAGTAGATGTGGATGGATCACTGCAAGGGTTATTTCTCCGGACTCATTTTCCTATAGAACTCTATGGGGAAAAAAGTCAGGAGAAACAACCCTTAAAGTGATCCATCCACATCTACTCCATATCTGGCAACAGAGTGATGGTTTGGGGCTCGTTTGATAGCTCAGACCCTTGATAACCTACAGCCATTTAGCCAGCCATGTGTTCCATAATGTACCAGTGTAATTTACAGCTGAATCTAGTCTCACCCCCCAATTTCCATAGAGATCCATTCAAATGCAGAGAGGTTATAGTATCGCTTGTAACAGTACCTGAAAATAAGATATCGACAGTTTTTTTTATGTTGATGGTCACAGACTTCAGGAAGTAACAGCATGTAAAGGATATGCGACCAAATATGAAATATGATACTTTAAAAATACGTTAAAGCAAAGGGTATGAATACTTATGTAAATGAGAAATTTTAGTTTTTTATTTTTAATAAATTTGCTAAAATCTCAAAAAAAACTTTTTTCACATTGTCATTATGGGGTGTTGTGTGTAGATGTTTGAGGCAAAAAATGAACTCAATCTATTGTAGTATAAGTCTGTAACGTAATAAAATGTGGAGAAGGTGAAAGGGTGGGGAGACTTTCCGGCTTGACTGTAGCCCCCCATTTTAGAGCACCATAATGTCTGGAACATATTAATGGTATGTAAGTGAAAGTAGTCATGTTTAGTACTTTGTCACATATCCTTTGCATGCAATGACTGCTTGAGGTCTGTGACGCATAGACATCGCCAGATGCTGAGTATCTTGTCTGGTGATGCTCTGCCAGGCCTGTACTGCAGCCAGCTTCAGCGAATGCATGTTTCGGGGGCTAGTTGCCTTAAAGCCCCAGGGAACAAAGCCTAAAATTGTTAAAATGTATGAATGATATCAAACTTGTGTGTTATTAAGCATCCACCAAATAGTTTGAATGAAAAAACAATATATATAAATATGATAAAACACTTCTCAAAAACAGCTGAATTAGCTGATCAGACCTGTAATATGACGGTCGGGGCGTGGTCATAATATTCTAATGAGCACGCTTGATTTCTGTCTAAGAAGACACTCGGCATCACACAAAACAAAAATCCAAATAATGGAGAGAATCTAGGTTGTACAGCCATATGTACGAACCTACTGACACTGAATTTGAGAGTGTTGAAATTCCAGAACCAGATAACCCGCGTTCTCTGGCTTCACAGGTGGTGACGGAGTGGTGGGTTTCAACCCTTAAAGTGATCCATCCATCTCTGGCAGCAGAGTGATGGTTTGAGGCTCGTTTGATACCTCAGACCCTTGATAACTTACAGCAATTTTCCCAACCATGTATTCCATACTGTTCCAGCATAATTTACAGCTAAATATAGTCCCACCCCCCAATTCCCATAGAGATCCATTCAAATGCAGAGATGTTATAGTATTGCTTGTAAGAGTACCAGAAAATAAGATATCGAGTCTTTTGATGTTGTTGGGTCACAGACATCAGGAAGTCATGTCTGCAAAGGATATGCAACCAGATATTTAAAATTATTACTTTATTCTATATATAAATGCAGGGGTGCCAATAATTGTGGTACATGTGGTTTTGTTAAAAATAATTATTTCTTGAGGGATTTTTTTTTCTCATAATAAATTTACTTAAATTAAAGGTTAGATTTTTCTCATTTTTCCAGTGTGAGATTATGCTAATTCACCAAACGGTTAATTTCCTCTAACCCTTTTTACTCATCTTTACCAGGGGTGCCAATAATTGTAGAGGGCACTGTATATGTATATATATATTTAATAATCCATGTCAGTATTGGCACAGTGACATTATGCTCAGTCTTTTAAGAACTTAGGCTACAGAATAATTTTCATTTAAATAGGTCAACCACTCAGACAAAATCAGAGACATAAGCACTTACACATATTTTATTGATAGCCTGCTTATTTTATTTTAGTGACATGGAATATAGGTTAAGCAATAGCCCAATGTTGGTTTATCACACAGCCCTGTCTAAGGCAAACCGGTGAATGGAAATCTATTGCCTCTTACGGCAAGTCCTCCCTGCTGTTAAGGTTAAGTTAGTTAACCACGGGCTGGCTAGGCTCATCGTAATGTTTAGGCTACCTTGTTTCCTTTCTAGTTTTTAGATTTAGCCTAGGAAATGTCGCTATCTAGTCTGTTAGGCTAAATTGTGGTAACTGCCTGACGACCAAAATCATACAGACAAGCATTGAAGTTGAACCATTGAACCATAAGTTCAGTGGTTTGAATGGTCCCCTGATGGGCAGCTTTGACATTGACATTGAGCGTTTTCAGAGTTTTAGCAGGTTTTTGCGTGACCACGTGGTTTGTCATTTAAATTATGGCAGGGTTGTGTCATAGAGGGTGAGAAATTAAATGTGAAATGGATTTCAAATTGTAAGAAAGTGCGTGGGCTACATTAACTTGCAAATTAAATGTAATTTGGCCTCACTATATCCATCCCTATTCTCTCAAAAGGGGTATCAATGATTGGTGACGTGTGCAGTTGAGCACATGCAACTTTCCTCCCTGAAGTCAGCTGGCACTCTGTACATGTCTTACAGAATTCTGTAACCTCGGTATACAACATAGGCAATGTGAAGCGGTTAGTAACCCTTGCCATTTTTATGTTTTCCAAGATGCCCTGCCCATGGGATAGAATGACTGAGAGTCATGATAGTGTGACGCCATGGTACAGGCACAACCAAAGCCACCCATGACCTGATACTGGATGCCCTTTCTGACAATATAAATTTTTTTGGCCCAACAATCTGCAGATTGTCTCTCACCTCATCAATCTCCGCCAATTTTCCGAACCATAGTTGTAGCATCTCATCCTCTCTCTACATCTTAGCAATATCCTCTGGAACATCAAAAAGTACACTGTGGTCTGGTTCTGGCTGTGGCTCACTTTCTCCCTTCGCTTCTCTATTCTGGACTTAAAAAGGTAAAGCTTTTAATGCTTCAGAATTACTGTGGCCTCTCGTAACTACCGCATGACACGGTTGCACCTGTGCCAGCAAATCCACAAGAATTGGCATATCCTGACTTAACACAACAGGATAAGGAAGTTGGGGGGGGCTAAGGCTACAAGCAACAGAAAAGTTTGACCATCCACAGTCAGAAAAACCTCAGTAGTGGGGTAGACTTTCTCATCTCCATGGACACAGCGTACTCTGACCGGGGCCTGATCCTGCCATTCCTACCTGGGCACCAAGCTATTGTTCTGCTGTTGTATGTTGCAGTGTGAAAACAAACCAAACTCAGGAGCAAGTGCAACATTGCATGGAATTAGTCCCTGATTCGGAACAAAGCAAACAAACTACAGGTGTGAAAGCTCCCTTACATTTCAATTGCTGTTAGCTTGCTACCCAATTGATCTTATGCACAAGGCAATGCTTTTCTGTTCTGTGATTTAAACCAGTGCACGTGGGCCTAAACGTATTTGTGCGTGTTTGATCCTTTGGAGCCATTTTTTTTTCTTTTTTTAATTTTTTTAGCCCCCCCCGTTCAGTTTTCCCTATTTTCAACCCTTTTCATTCACAAACTACGTTAAAATATATGTATATAATAACGCAAACTGGTCGTCCGCCTAAATGAAGACAAGCAAATTATATATTTTTATGTTTTTAATGACCAAATAAGCGATCCAATGCTTAATTGTATGATGTGCTGAAGGAATAAAATAGTGCTTATACAGTTGTGTTAAAAAAAATAGCAGTACAACATCAGTAACCTGATGAACCACTGTTATTAGTAGTAGTGATATTTCTGCATGGCAAATAATTTACTTGTAGATGTAGTAGTGTAATAGAAAAACAACAGACCCAACTGTAATGACATGCACGCTGCTTGTTCTGAGTAATTGACTCATTCATTGAAAGGGGCATGTTCAAAATAATAGCAGTGTGGAGTTTAATTAGAGCATTCATTCTGTGAAAAAACAGGTGTCATTAATTGTCCTTTATTAAGGAAGAAGGGAAGCAAATGTTTCACACATTGTTATAAAATATATTTTCTTCTGAATTGCTAAGTAAAATGGGCCGTTCCAAACATTGTTCGGAGGAACAACGTAATTTGATTAAAAAGTTGAAGAAAACGAGCAACTACTGTTAAAATGGATCGATGAATAGTCAGAATGGCAAAGATTCAGCCAATCATCACCTCCAGAAAGATCAAAGATGATCTAAAATTACATGTAAGTGCTGTTACAGTCAGAAGACATTTGATCGAAGCTAAGCTATCAGCAAGAAGCCCCCGTAAAGCACCATTGTTGAAAAAACGGCATGTGCAGAATCGGTTAAAATTTGCCAAGGAACACATCGATTGGCCCAAAGAGAAATGGCGTAACATTCTGTGGACTGATGAGAGTAAAATTGTTCTTTTCGGGTCTAGTGGTCGTCGACAGTACGTCAGACGACCCCCGAGTACTGAATTCAAGCCGCAGTACACTGTGAAGACAGTGAAGCATGGTGGCGCAAAAATCATGGTATGGGGATGTTTTTCATACTACAGTGTTGGGCCTATTTATCGTATACCAGGGATCATGGATCAGTTTGAATACATCAAAATACTTGAAGAGATTATGTTGCCGTATGCCGAAGAGGAAATGCCCCTGAAATGGGTGTTTCAACAAGACAACGACCCCAAACACACGAATAAGCGAGCAACATCTTGGTTCCAGACAAAAAGGGTTGAGGTAATGGAGTGGCCAGCTCAATCCCCCGACCTCAACCCCATTGAAAACTTGTGGGGTGACAATAAAAATGCAGTTTCTGAAGCAAAACCCAAAAATTCACAGGAACTGTGGAATGTAGTTTGTTCATCCTGGGCTGAAATACCTGTTTCTAGGTGCCAGAAGTTGGCTGACTCGATGCAATGCAGATGTGCAGCAGTTATCAAAAACAATGGTTATGCAACTAAATATTAGTTCAGTAATTTAAAGTGAAGTTAAATCTTGAAAAAATTCTTCAGTTTATACAGTAAGTGTTTGAGTTTGAAGATAAAAATGTTGACACTGCTATTTTTTTGAACAGATTAATATTCCTTTTCTTTGCTTCCTGTAAAAGAATAACGCAGACTTGATAAAATTTGTTAATGCTTTGATTTGGAATGGAATGTGTGATGTTTCCACTACATTTGAAATATGGAACTAAAAGTTATTAAAAAATATTTGCACTTTTTTTTAACGCACTGCTATTTATTTGAACACAACTGTATATGATCACAAGACCATAACTTAGCTGAGGCAAGGAAAATGCCATAGGGAACATTAGATTTCCTCAGAACGTTAAACAAATAAAAAGTCCTATAGTACGGACACTTATTTTGCACCATTACAAAAAAACACTCTTGGAAAGAACGGTAAACATTTTGTTTTGTGCACCATAGAGCATTCATGATGCCGACTAATCTATTTCACCATTGAAATGCAGGATGGCTAGCTGCTTTGTGGAGGTGTCACTGAGTGATTCCCTCTATGGCAGGGGCAACTTTAGTGACTCCTGGGACCATAACATTTATTTGTAGGTGCTGAAAGTCAGCACAAACTTACCACACACACAAGTCAGACTCATTTGCTAGCTCAAGTGCTACACAGTAAGATGCATTGACATTGAATGTTTGAGCAGTTGTGATTTTCGTGAAGCAGCCCTAATGTCTTTGAACCTTACTTTTCGAGCCTGCGAATACAACTGCAGTTGCTTTGCCCGTGTATTTGTTGTATTGTCGCTGTGGTGGTGTCGGTTCAAGTTGTATTCTTTCATTATAGAAATGACCTGTAAACACACCAAGCATTGTGGTTTGCTTTTAAATTCTATGAAGAGATGATCACTTGGTTTTCATAATCAACCTTCCTTTTACTAGTTTTGTTACCAAACAAATTTAGTTAGCTGGCGTTGTGCATCGGTGTCAATTTTCTATTTCCGGCTGTAGAAGCCTCTCAGCAAAGAGCTCCACCTGCTGTGCTGACATGGTGTATAGCCTATTTAGCAACATCAACGGTGTGGCTTGCGCTCATGCACATTGATCTGAATTTAATGAATTAATTCATTGATTAAAAAAAAAAACACAAAACAAAAGAAAAAACTCCACGCAAAAACCAAGATTCTGCTTTTGAAGGTCAATTACGTGATTCCGTCAACGATTCCGCAAAAACTGAATCCTAGGAGCCCTGTGAATGTCATTTAGCAGACTCTTTTATCCAAAGCGACATACAATAAGTGCCTACAGAAACGTCATCGAAGTTACTACAGAACAGATAAGACAAAGCACATCCTTCCCATAACGTAGCAGCTATCCCTAGTAATGAACGTTGAATGTAGTTCACAGTAAGCTGTGGGAAAATCAGCTATACTACACTTCTGTTCTAAATACTATTATAAACTATAACAGACAAGACACAAAAACTTTAGCTGTGTCTCAGGTGTACCTGGAGGATATTTAGTGTTCCCAATTACAGCCATTGTTTTCTCACCTTCATCTTGCCGAAACCCTTACAATTTGCCACACAACAGTGAAGCGGAATTTTCAGTAGAACGTAAGCATGAAAGTAAACTGAATGCCATAAACCTAGATTTTCTTTTTTTTAGTGGCTAGCTTGCTAGCGAGTAACGTTAGCCTCTCTTGAAGAATGTCTTCCAGACCAAGTAGTTATGCTTAGCCCCGTATTTAGTAGTGTTGTCTGATGCCCACCCATAGTCTCACTAAACGTTTGCCCCATTGTAGTCCATACTAAAGCAGCATACTGGAGCATACGCAGTAGTTTGGGGCTATATCTCTGCACTCACTACATATAGAGAGTTGGTAGAGAGCTCATTTTAATCAGGAGGACAGCTACTCTTTTACAAGTAAAATAAAACCCTGGTGTGGCATTTCACTAAGTTTTTTTGGAGCAAACTCTATCATACTGTTGCAATGTGTAATTTTTAACATTAATTGGATGAAAAACAATAAAATATCGTTGACTACGGTATTGCAAAACCACATACGATTGCGTGAATTCATACCAGTATACTGGAAAATATGGTACACCGCCCAGCCCTATAATTTTATTTTTATTTATTTTTTTACAGTTTTTATCTCCTATTTATTCTGTTCTGCTGGGGTGGCCCAGGTTGGCATGCCCAGAGGTATGCAGGCTGGTCCAATGGCTGGTTATAGCTACTGCTGCCTGTGTTCTGTGTTTAAACCTAAAGGTGCCATTGGGCGGAGAATTACCCTTATTTGGGCGTCCGCATCGCCAATCCTCCTCACCTGACTCGCTGGCACCACAGGGGCTCTGATGGTTTACAGGACAGCAATTAAACAGAAACCCCTCTCTCTTTCTCTCTGCCTGTGTGCGTCTGAGTTCCTGTTTGCATGCATGCAGAATATATGGGTGTGTGTTACATTTTAAACGGTAACTCAAGATTACATTCTGTAGTAATTATTGGCATTTCTTCTAAGGCCATAGTTCTGGGGTTGGAATGGGCAAGCAATGCAGAAATCACCTAGTGTTCATGTGGGGTAATGGACATCAGTGTGAAGTGCTGCACGCACTGAAGAATCCTGTACTCTGCCCTTGATGAACCTGAATGGTTCTCTGCTTGGAAAATGTGTTCCCAGAGCAGAGAAGATTGTTTCATGGCAGGGGGAGTCCACATAGAAAAACGCCGGATGTGTTTGTGTCCTAATTACCGTACGGGCCGTGGATCACTGTATTATACACTGTCAGAGTATGCACATAACAGGAGGGAGTAATCTTACTTAACCAGAGTATGCACATAACAGGAGAGAATGCAGTCTGGGTATCAAAACAGCCCTGTTGAAAGCCTTGTAATAACACAGGGTGCAAAGTCCTGTTGTAACTCTGGCTTTACATTTTAATTAAGCCTGCTGTCCCCTTCCTGCTTCCCTCCCCCCCTTCCTCAGTGGGAGACAAGGTTCCTGCCGATATCCGGCTCACATCAATCAAATCCACTACCCTGAGGGTCGACCAGTCCATTCTGACCGGTGAGCAGTGTCTGTCTCTTCACTCCATTTTACTCTCATTTTGGTTATTTTTGGCTTGTTATTTTTGGCTTCTTGTTATTTTTGGCTCTTGTTCTTGGTTCTGGACCAGGTCCGGTTCTGGCCATGTCATCCAAAAATATAAATGTAAGTGACAAGCTGCTGGTGATCTTGCTTACCTAATATTTAATGCGACTCGCCCCGTAGGTTCCCTAAAGGGGCGTATATGTAATGTGAATGGCTTTCGTATGCCCTAAAGGGGCCTGTAATGTGACTGGCCCTATAGGTGCCCTAATTGGGCCTATATTTAATGTGAATGACCCTTTATGTGCCCTAAAGAGCCCTATATTTAATGTGAATTGCCCTGTATGTGGGGTCTCTCTGAACCACAAACTGAATAGCTATGAGGAATAAAAGTGGTTTGACATGAAAATGCGGCACGGATTTATGGAATACCCGCACGCAAATTTTCTGTCTGTGACCTCATAGAATAGCGATCAATAAAGGCAAACATCACACTAGCACTACTACTTCTTCTATCATATAAAATCAGGTTTTGGGACCAGGCCTTAAATTTCAACATTTTGGGGGCAAGGCCATTGGCCTTCAAGAATCATTGATTTTACGGGGGCAACAAGGCCAAAAAGTGTGGATATATGGTTCAAATAATTACAGTAGGTATTATTACTTGCCTATATATATTTTTAAATTACCCATAACCTCTTATAACCTAGGCTACATACAAAAGAGAACCCAATCAATAACATTTATTACACAAAAGAGGTTGCATGGTGTCAATATTTTTAGCAAGCAGAAGTATGTGTGAACTCGTGTTATAAAATGGATAGATCAGGTCCGCTGTTCCTATTAGTCAAATTGTGTTCCAGCCATAACAATAATCCCGGTAAATAGAATGTTTGCACACCATTTTAACATCATTGCGAGTTTGACCATTTTAAATAGTGTAATGTTACCGGATCCATTAGCCTACACAAACGGTATAGCAAAGTCCCGGAAAACTGAAACATTTAACGAGCAGTAGGCCTACACTTTACCGGCGGAAAACGGATGAAGAATAGGCTACCCACTGCCCCCACCTGTGTTGACGGTTACTTCACAGGGTTTCCGCTGGTAATAATCAGACATGGTGCTGCATCACGGCAAGATTTAGAGCTTCAAGGAAATATAAATCCCCCGAAATCAAATAATATTTTATGTGATTACTGACACTCAATACAAATTTTTTTCCCCAACACAATGCATGAGACACTCAAAACTCTCCTCCATTTCTCTTGAAAAACTTGGCAAAGTCCTCTGTGATTGATCAGAAACTTATCCTTGATTGATCAATCAAGGATAAGTTTCTGATCAATCACAGAGGACTTTGCCAAGTTTGCTTACATGAGTTGTCAACTGTGGTCGCAATTCTAATCTGTTTCTGTTAACGGTTAATATGACTGCACGACAAAAACCAATAAGTAACAACATAAAGCAATAAGGAAGAACCAATCGCGACGTACAAAAATTTTTCCCATGACACTGGTAAATGCGTCGATGGGTCACATAGGTTTGACTTGCCGGCATTTCAATAAAAGTAAAAGGGCAGTCCGGCCACAATGGCCTAAAGACTGACAAAAGTTATAAAGTCATTACGGCCAAATAGCAGGGCACTGACGGCCATGGCCGTATGGTCGCCGTGTAATTTATGCCCTGGTTGGGACACCAAAATCAACTTTTCAGTTCTCGCTAACGTTAGCCATTTTGCAGTAGCCCTGACTGGTCCTGAGTCATTGAGTCATACATGCATCCGTACAACTTCATTGAACATCAAGGACAATATAAATGTGTGTGCTGAACTGTGGATGATATTGGGTGTGTGACCCATGTTTTTGAGGAAGGGGTGTGAGTTTGAGGAGGTGCCGTTCCTGACTGCGTTTCCCTGCTTTAGGAGAGTCCGTATCGGTCATTAAGCACACGGACCCTGTGCCGGACCCCCGTGCTGTCAACCAGGACAAGAAGAACATGCTTTTTTCAGTAAGCTTCCATTGTGCCTGATAACTATGGAAGCATATCACAGGCAAAATTCTAATGAAAATGCAATACGTAAAATGGCAATGTAAGCCTACAATGTGCAAACTTTCTCAAAATTCAAATTCAGTAATTTCATTTGAATTTGCCATTTCATATACTAGTATTGACATTTCATTTAAACAGATTTTCATGCTTTATGATTAGCTTTATTCAAATGATAATACAAATTGGAAAATTAAAATGTATTTCCTGAACTATATGGATATGTGTATGGGACACACAACACACATACACATGCACTCTTAACTCTCTCTGACTCACACAAACATGCATACACACATGCACATGCACTCTTAACTCACTCTGACTCACGCAAAAACACACACATACACATGCACTCTTAACTCACTCTGACTCACGCAAACACGCATACACACACATACACATGCACTCTTAACTCACTCTGACTCACAACACGCATACACATACACATGCACTCTTAACTCACTGACTCACGCAAACACATACACATGCACTCTTAACTCACTGACTCACGCAAACACATACGCATTCACATGCACTCTTAACTAACTGACTCACAACACACATGCACTCAACTCTGACTCACGCAAAAACACACATACATGCACTCTTAACTCTCTGACTCACACAAACACACATACACAAAACACACACACGCACTCTTAACTCACTGACTCACACAACACGCATACACACACATACACATGCACTCTTAACTCACTCTGACTCACAACACGCATACACATACACATGCACTCTTAACTCACTCTGACTCACGCAAACACATACACATACACTCTTAACTAACTCTGACTCACAACACACATACACATGCACTCTTAACTCACTCTGACTCACGCAAAAACACACATATACATGCACTCTTAACTCTGACTCACACAAACATGCATACACACACATGCACTCTTAACTCACACTGACTCACACAAACACACATACACAAAACACACACACGCACTCTTAACTCACTCTGACTCAACAACACGCATACACACACGCACTCAACTCACTCTGACTCACGCGAAAACACACACATGCACTCTTAACTCACTCTGACTCTCTCTCACACACGTGCACGCTTAACTCACTGACTCACACAAACATGCATACACACATACACATGCACTTTAACTCACTCTGACTCAAACACACACACACACACACACGCACGCACTCTTAACTCAGTCTGACTGACACAAACACGCATACACACACACACACGTGCACTCTTAACTCACTCTGACTCACACAAACACGCATACACACATGCACTCTTAACTCACTGACTCTCTCTCACACACACACACACACACACACGTGCACTCAACTCACTCTGACTCACACAAACACGCATACACACATGCACTCAACTCACTGACTCACACAAACATGCATACACACACACATACATGCACTCTTAACTCACTCTGACTCACACACACATGCATACACACACACATGCACTCGTAACTCACTCTGACTCACACAACACGCATACACATGCACTCTTAACTAACTCTGACTCTCACACACACATGTGCACTCAACTCACTCTGACTCACACAAACACATGCACTCTTAACTCACTCTGACTCACACAACACGCATACACACACATACATATGCACTCTTAACTCAGTCTGACTCACACAAACATACACATGCACTCTTAACTCACTGACTCTCTCTCTCACACACACAAACACACACACATACACATGCACTCTTAACTCACTCTGACTCTCTCTCTCACACACAAACACGCATACACATGCACTCTTAACTCACTCTGACTCACGCAAAAACACAAACATACACATGCACTCTTAACTCTCTGACTCTCACACACACATGTGCACTCAACTCACTCTGACTCACACAAACACACATACACATGCACTCTTAACTCACTCTGACTCACACAACACGCATACACACACATACATATGCACTCTTAACTCAGTCTGACTCACACAAACATACACATGCACTCTTAACTCACTGACTCTCTCTCACACACACAAACACATACACATGCACTCTTAACTCACTCTGACTCTCTCTCACACACAAACACGCATACACATGCACTCTTAACTCACTCTGACTCACGCAAAAACACAAACATACACATGCACTCTTAACTCTCTGACTCACACAAACATGCATACACACATACACATGCACTCTTAACTCTCTGACTCACGCAAAAACACACACACATGCACTCTTAACTCACTCTGACTCTCACACACACACGTTCACTCTTAACTCACTCTGACTCACGCAAACACACATGCACAATACACACACACACGCACTCAACTCACTGACTCACACAACACGCATACACACACACACATGCACTCTTAAAGGTTGTATCAGCGATTTTGGGTCGAAACATAAATGATCACATTCATCTGATTTTTCCTCACGATCCGCTAGCTGCCCGCCCCATAAGCAGGCCGTCAAAAAACCGCGTCTCTGTAGGCAGCCTATGCTCCGAGATCGTACACAAAAACAAATGGTACTACCAACCACTCAAAACCAAAATAAACAGTATTCCAACCAATCACCGACAAGGGGTGGGTGATACTAATACGCTAATACTCTTATCGCGCTGAAATCTTGACGGATTTACAAACGGTTTGGTTTCTTACAAACGTTATTAACGTGGTTATAATTCTGGATGCTTGAACACTATTTTTTAAAACATAACATAATTGGCTCTGAGCTGGAGCTGGCTCTGTTTGTTTGGGATTTCGCTTCAGAAGTGACGTCACCCAAAATCGCTGATACAACCTTTAACTCACTCTGACTCACACAAAAACATACACATGCACTCAGCTCTGACTCTCTCACACACACATGTGCACTCTTAACTCACTCTGACTCACACAAACACGCATACACACACATACACATGCACTCAACTCACTGACTCACACAAACACGCATACACACATACACATGCACTCTTAACTCACTCTGACTCTCTCACACACACACACACGTGCACTCTTAACTTACTCTAACTCACACAAACACGCATACACACATACACATGCACTCTTAACTCACTCTGACTCACACAAACACACACATGCACTCAACTCACTCTGACTCTCGCACACACACACACACACACATACACATGCACTCAACTCACTCTGACTCACACAAACACGCATACACACATGCACTCAACTCACACTGACTCACGCAAACACATACACATGCACTCTTAACTCACTCTGACTCACACAACACGCATACACACACATACACACTCAGTCTGACTCACACAAACATACACATGCACTCTTAACTCACTCTGACTCTCTCTCTCACACACAAACACACACACACATACACATGCACTCTTAACTCACTCTGTCTCTCTCTCACACACAAACACACACACATACACATGCACTCTTAACTCACTCTGACTCTCTCTCACA
Source organism: Synaphobranchus kaupii (assembly GCA_029718625.1). Classification (NCBI taxonomy): domain Eukaryota; kingdom Metazoa; phylum Chordata; class Actinopteri; order Anguilliformes; family Synaphobranchidae; genus Synaphobranchus; species Synaphobranchus kaupii. Next base: position 8,523,817 of record CM056386.1, on the reverse strand, counting down.
CACAAACACACACACACAAACACATACACATGCACTCAACTCAGTCTGACTCACGCAAAAACACACACATGCACTCAACTCTCTGACTCACACAAACATGCACACATACACATGCACTCTTAACTCACACTGACTCACGCAAACACATACACACACGCACACATACACATGCACTCAACTCACTCTGACTCACACATACACACATACACACAACCATGCACTCTTAACTCACCGTGACTCACGCAAACACATACACGCACACAAACACATGCACTCAACTCAGTCTGACTCACACAAACACGCATACACACATACACCCAACTCACTCTGACTCACACAAACACGCATATACACACACATGCACTCTTAACTCACTCTGACTCACGCAAACACATACACACACACACACATACACATTCACTCTGACTCACACAAACACACACACAGATACATTTCTGTTTGCTTATATTGTGTCCTTTTTTTTCACCATTAATGAGTTTTTGCAGTCTCTTTCCCTGTCCTACTTGCTGCACACACTGTTGTAGCTGAGGCTGGGGCTGGGGCTGAGGCTGAGGTTTTATTAAAATTAGTTTCATCATCATCACAGGGCACCAACATCGCGGCCGGCAAGGCAGTGGGTGTTGTCGTGGCGACAGGTGTGAGCACGGAGATCGGGAAGATCCGGGATGAGATGGTGGCTACAGAGCAGGAGCGCACCCCTCTGCAGCAGAAACTGGACCAGTTTGGCCAGCAGCTGTCAAAGGTGCCAGTCACCATCGTCTTCATCTTCATAATAACAATAACTTTGTTTTTACCTCATCTTTCATTCATAAATGCAGCCCACAGTGCTCACCAGAAATTTAATTCATAAAGGGAACAGGTAAACAGAAGTCAAGCAAACAAATTTCATAACTTAAGATTATAAAGGGATTAAATAAGATAAATATTTGAGTTAAATAGCACATGATGTAAAAAGTCAATTAAAACACTGTTTTAATACTAGAATTGAGTGGAGTGACTGAGATGTTGCTGTACTGTTCCACATTTTTGGTGAGCAAAAGCATAAAGCAGTCTGTCCGTCTCTCCTCTTAGGTGATCTCGCTGATCTGCATTGCTGTGTGGCTCATTAACGTGGGCCATTTTAACGACCCTGTGCATGGTGGGTCCTGGGTCCGAGGAGCTGTGTACTACTTCAAAATCGCTGTGGCGCTGGCGGTGGCGGCCATCCCCGAGGGGCTGCCCGCGGTCATCACCACCTGCCTGGCACTTGGCACGCGCCGCATGGCGCGAAAAAACGCGATTGTGCGCAGCCTGCCCTCCGTCGAGACACTCGGCTGCACCTCTGTCATCTGTTCCGACAAGACCGGCACCCTCACCACCAATCAGATGTCTGTGTGCAGGGTGAGGCTCTGCCCGCCGCTTTGAGGGGGAGGGGCTGAGGCTGGGGACAGGCTTTAGGGTGTTAGTGGGGAATTTTTTTGAGGCAAGGGTGCAACAATGAAGGGCTCACTTTATTTTTGAAAGTCTCCCATCCTGCTGCCAGCCTCACTAACCTATAAGGTCAGGCACTCGTGATTGTGTCTTTACTTATTTGTGCTAGTGTTGATTTTGTTAAATTGTTGATTTTGTGCATGCGTGCGTGTGTGCATGTGTGTGTAAGTGTAAAATGAGGACTGTGTGAATGTAGTGTCCCAGTTTGTATGAATGTGTATGAGATATGTATGAGGTTTCTTTGGACCATGTATATGTAACGGTTCCGATTCAGAAATTCTGTTAAATATTTGGCTAAAAGCTTCAAATGACTAAATGGTCATTGTTTTTCATCTATAACTTAACTGAGATTCAAACCAGCAACCTCTGAGCTACAAGCCCACTTCCCTAACCACTATGTGTGTCAATGTTGGTTTGTGTGTTTTGGCAGATGTTCATCGTTATCAGGGCAGAGGGAGAGAGCTGCTCTCTGAGTGAATTCACCATTACCGGCAATACCTACGCGCCTGAGGGAGGAGTGTGCGTATACCCCCACACACACATGCATACATATGTGCACTCGCACTTAAGCACACATGCCCATTGACCATAAGAAATATGTATTTACGTCCTTGCTCTCATATATCAAGTGATGCATTGTCCACAGGTGCGGAAACACTGTATATAAAATGCATAATAATGACACCTCCTTCTCCCTCGTCCCCCTGCTGGTCGCAGGTTCCAAAACGGCAGTCCAGTGCAGTGCTCACAGTACGACAGCCTGGTGGAGCTGGCCACTATCTGTGCACTCTGCAACGACTCCTCCCTGGACTACAATGAGGTATCCCAGCATGGACCTCTGTCACGACCCGGCTCGTAGAGCCATGACAAAACAGGGAGACCACACAGGGAAATTACTGAGCAGATATAAATTTATTTTATTTAACCAAAAACACATACAAAATAAAGTAAAACATGAGGTGTGGAAGTCTGTAAGTTATCAGTTGTGTATGCATATGCTTGAATGAGTGAAAGGTATCATAGTGAGTGTTGTAAGACGCAAAACAAAACACGTGAAGAGGACCAGCGACCCTGGGAATAAGAGACAAGTTAAATACTCAACAGGTGTGTCTCATAATTAGTCGGCTCCAACTCCACCCACCAGCCTACTAACGGCCAGCAGAGCAAGAGAGCCGTAACACCTCTCTCGCTTTTGTTAAAATGCAGTTTGCTAAAGGTGTGTGTATATATATATATATATATGGTGTGTGTCTAGGCTAAAGGTGTGTATGAGAAGGTGGGAGAGGCCACAGAAACTGCCCTCTCCTGCCTGGTGGAGAAGATGAATGTCTTCAACACAGACATCAGGAACCTGTCCATGGTTGAGAGAGCCCATGCCTGCAATTCAGTGAGTTTGAACTCCTTTCTGTGTGCGTGTGCATGTGTGCGCGTAAAATGAGGACACTGTGAATGTGGTGTCCCAGTTTGTATGTGTGTATGAGATATGTATGAGGTTTCTTTGGACCATGTATATGTACGGTTCCGATTCTGAAATATGTTGAATGAAGTGACATTTCTTCTGAACCAGGTGACCGTTTGGTAACGTATTCAAACTTTTTTGTGTTAGCTTATGTTTGCCTTGAACGTTTGCTACTGTTAGCAAACAGTCTGAAAAGGTAGAATAAAATAAGTGGAATTCAGTCAGCAGATTTTAAGATTAAACGTGTTAACGTTTACTACACTGCAAAGAATTTGTTCAATACAAACTAGTCACAACTTCCTTGTATGGAATGTTCCAAATACGTTGTAGTGAAGTTTGCTGTCACACAACGAAAAATATTGGTGACAATCTTTCTAACTAACTATTAACCATGGTGAAAAATTACCAGAGACCGCGAATCCAGGTCTAGTCAAAGCTAGCGTCAGCGACAAAGTTTGCAAAGTCTCTGTGACGAGAGGCCATTTTTATGGGGAATGTACTTTTATGACTGCCTTTTTGGCACTTAAAAGTACACAAGCTTGCACCCAAGCCAATTTATGACACAATTAGCAAAAATGTGTAAAGCACTGTTTAATTGAACTAATAGCTCGTTTTTTGGTTTTTGGATCATCCCCCCCTGGCACAGACTACTATCACCAAGTATATTTCGGACCTGTGGGAAACACTGATGTGCATAATGGAGTGATAATTATAGAATAGAATAACTTTTATTTTCCCGTTTGGGAACTTCAGTTGTAGCCACCAGCAACAACAAAAAAGACAGACAGTGGGGCAGACCCACAACACACAAACAAACATATCAAATAAAGACATTCAATAGAATCATTGCATTAATCAAACTAATTAAGTGAATTAAAGTGGAATAGCCTACAGCCAAACGTCATGATTAAAAAAATACGATACGATTAAAAAAATACAATCAAAACAAGCAGCAGGAGTGCCCTGAACAATCTCAAGCCCACTTCCTTGTCCCACAGTAGACACACAAGGCATGAGAAAAAAACAAAAGACAAAAGCCCGACACAACAAAATGCATTAAAATTAACAAACACGAACATGAGAGGCAGCTAGATTACATGTCGCCATTACAGCACCACGTGACGTCACACGACGTGACATATTATGTGGTTATAATTAGTTCAGTGTGTAAATAATATAGTTCAGTGTGTAAATAATATAGTTCAGTGTGTAAATAATATAGTTCAGTGTGTAATGAAGCATTTGGTGCTGCAGGTGATAAAGCAGCTGATGAAGAAGGAGTTCACGCTGGAGTTCTCCAGGGACAGGAAGTCCATGTCTGTGTACTGCACCCCCAACAAGGCACACTTCTCCACTGGCAAGATGTTCGTCAAGGTAACAGGAATGTCCCACCCACTTGCTCTGCTCAAAATGTGCAAAGTGGAGCAACACTGAAACCTCCATAACCACACCTGGGGGGGTATACTACGGAGCGAGATTAAGGGATTTTCAAGCTAATTTAAGCTTCATCCCTGGGTTTTCTTTGCACAAAGCCGTCTCACTTTTAATTGGGGTATATTGCCATGGCAACATGCTCTGCACGGCTAACCTGCTCTCGGGCAGGTTATGTTCAGGCTAACGGATTGAAACCTATCAAGCACCGCCCTTTGACCAATCAACTCCTTGGCTTTGGTAAAAGGCATTTCCATCCCATAGAATCCCGAGAGATGTATAGAGATATGTTATAGTGAGGTGGTCTCTTCGCAGGGCGAGATTGGGTTTTGCAAAAAAAATTGGAGTTCTGGAAACAATTTGGGGATTTAGAGACCGACAAAATCTGCTCTTTCCCCGAGTTTATGAATAAACTTTTGTGTGATTGCTTCAGCATGATTTTAAACTATCAAGTTTAACGTTTAGGAGCTCTGGAATGTAGTTTTCACATTAGAAATAAACTGTAGGACAATGTAGTGGGAGTATAGATTTATTTGTTATGCATATTGTTGTAATTCATAGGACCCATGCTGTCCTGCTATAGGCTCCTTGTTGTAGACACCGCCCCTTTTATGGGAATACACACAGAGCTTGAGTAACACTAGCCTGTGTTCACTTCATCTAGTTGTTAACTGCCTTTGTGATACCGGTTATACCACATTGCGGTGGTTAGGTTTTGTCAAGCCAGCTAACGCAAAGAAGCCCTGGGTATGTTAAACTTCCTTCGTAGTATACCCCCATGTACCTGCTCAACAACACCTGTACCTACTTATTTAACTGTGCATATACCTGCTTTGCACCTGTACCTACTGTCCTGCTGCTGATATCCTGGTGTAACAGTCTTCTCTGATTGGGCACATGCTTGTGTAGTGATATGTGTGTTATTGTCCTCCTACTGTGTCTCTACAAATGTTGTGTGACTTCAAAAAATGCAACTGGGATGTGGAAAGGCACTTAAAACATTTTATTTAATTATTATTATTATAATGATAATGATTATGTGGATGGGGTGGTGCTTGTGTTTCAGGGTGCCCCAGAGGGGGTGCTTGACAGGTGCACGCATGTGCGTGTGGGAGGCAGGAAGGTGGCACTGACGGCGGGGATTAAGGAGAAGATTCTGTCTGTGATCCGGGAATACGGAACCGGCCGGGACACTCTGCGCTGCCTTGCCCTCGCCACGCGCGACACGCCCCTACACAGGGACCAGCTGCTGCTGGATGACTCCACCCGCTTCATACAGTATGAGGTGTGTGAGTGAGAGACGGAGAAATAGAGGACAGAATACAAGTGTCAAACTGACAGGGAAGGGAGAATCGAGCCTGCTTTCTGATTGGCTGACAGGATGTGCTCTCACTCTATGATTGGTGTAATTGTTTGTGCAGACGGACCTGACCTTCGTCGGCTGTGTGGGGATGCTGGACCCTCCCAGGGCCGAGGTTGCGGCCTCCATGAAGCTCTGTCGGCTGGCGGGGATCCACGTCATCATGATCACCGGGGACAACAAGGGCACGGCCGTGGCCATCTGCCGCCGCATCGGCATCTTCGGCCCAGAGGAAGACATTGGCGGCAAGGCCTTCACTGGACGAGAGTTCGATGACCTTCCTCCTGCTGCCCAGCGCCAGGCTGTGCTGACCGCTCGCTGCTTTGCCCGTGTCGAGCCCTCCCACAAGTCCAAGATCGTCGAGTACCTGCAGTCCTATGATGAGATCACTGCCATGGTAATGCATTACCCCCCTGGTAACTGTGAGCGTGGATTTGATTTGGATTTTGAGTGTTGGAAAGTGCTTGACTTTCTTTTGGTTATTTGAGTTTTATGAAAGCCATCTTTTTCTGTAGAGGGGCTCGGTGAGAATCACTGCGCACAGAACGCCCCTGGGCAAGTTGGAATCACGGTCAGGGGCTCGGAGTCGTGCCCTGTAGAGGATGCGGCGCCCTCCTTCCTACCACCAGCTGACGGGGTTGTGTAGCGGTGATTGTCTAGCGGTTGCTACACGGGGGAATTGAATAAGAATGGGGTTCAATTGGCTTCCAAATCGGGAGAAAAAGGGAAGAATTCAGAAACAAATTTTAAAAAAGAAAAAAAAAAGAATCTTGAATTTGACAGGCAAGCAATGTAGAGATTTGAGGACCGGGATTCTTTTGCTCCCATTTCTTAGTTCTAGTAAGAACCCTAGCAGCTGTTTTCTGTGCAAGTAGGAGACGATTCAGGGCTGAGCCAGTGCAAATGCAAAGAAACCTTGGAAAATAATTAAATAAAATAATTGTTACCTAATTGTAATAATTTTTAGTTTGCAATGAAATATTGAGCTACATATGTGAAACAGGTAAAACTACTTTTCCTGGATCATAAATTCCGTGCCCACAAGTGTGCAAAATCTAATGGTGATATGGAGAACTACTACAGCTCTATGATGCAAAATATAGGCAGTGTACCCCGTTGTCCCTTAGTGTCTCCAAATGTATCCAAAATGGCTAAACTGCTGTAAATCATAAAATAATAATGTATTTAACTTCAAATCAACTGTTTTGGCTCATAAAATCTTCATCAGTATAGGGGGATAGATGTCTATGGGTCTAAGCACCTATCCAAAACCTGTCATAAAATGGATAAAATATTTTTGTGTCCATTATAAAGTCATGTGAAAAAGTACACCCCCAGATAAGTTGTCTCTTTTTAGACATATTTGGACACATGGATATTTGATCTTTATTCCAATGCTTTTTACTGTTAAATGTTGTCTAATTTAACAAAGGACACAAATAAATGATGCTTTTAAATGATTAATTTATCAGATAGCAATTATCCTGTGAGGAAAAAGTAAGTACACACCTCACTTCAATAACAGGGTGTTGTAAGTCTCTTACATCGACTGGAAGGAATTTTCAGTCATTCTTCCTTTGCAGTACTGCTTTAATTGTGTGATGTTACAGGGCTTCTTTGAATGCACAGCTCGCTTCAAGTCCCCCCAAAGCATTTTGATAGGATTGAGGTCTGGACTTTGACTTGGCCATTCCATAACCCTCCATTTTTTCTTTCTGAGCCGTTCTGTAGTAGATTTGCTTTTATGTTTAGGATCATTATCCTGTTGGAAGATCGAGGACCTTTTCAGCTTCAGCATCTGAACTGATGGCCTCACATTCTCCTCAAGAATGGTCTGGTATAAAGTTGAATTCATGGTTGAATCTATTATGGTAAGTTTACCAGGTCCTGAGGCCGCAAAGCAGCCCCAAACCATAACGCCCCCTCCACCATTTTTCACCGTTGGAATGAGGTGCTTCTGCTCAAAGGCAGTGTTGCATCTTCACCAAACATGATGTTTTGCATTGCGTCAAAACAACTCCAACTTTGACTCATCAGTCCAGAGTACATTTTCCCAGTAGTTTTGAGCTTTATCCAGATGTTGTTTGGCAAAGTTCAGTTGTGCTTTTATATTCTTTTTGGAGAGCAGGGGCTTCTTTCTTTCTATCCTCCCATGTAGGCCAAGTTTGTGCAATCTATTTCTGATTGTTGACTCATGCACTTTCATGTTGACTGTGGCAAGTGAGGTCTGTAGGTCCTTAGATGTTACCCTTGGGTTCTTGGAGACTTCTAGGAGCATCTTTTGGTCAGCTCTTGGGGTGAATTTGGTGGGATGGCCTGTCCTGCGTAGATTTCCGGTGATGTGGAATTTTCTCCATTTGGATATGATGCGTCGAACAGTTGAATGATGTACTTCAGACTGTTTTGAAATGGCTAATAATGTATAATGGTTTTGTAACTCCTCCCAGTCTCATGAGAATCCATAATCTTTTTTCTCAAGGCTCCAGCTAGCTCTTTTGTTTTCTGACCTAGGCATGATATGTTAGCACGCACCTCGATGGTTAGGTCCAAACCAGACCAATTGTCTGTTTTTATGTAAGCATAGAACTCCCAAATTATTACCTAATAATTGGACAATCATTGTCATCAATATATTTGATAGTAAAGGTAGGGGTGTATTTACTTTTTTCTCATGAGGAATTAGCATTTATGTTCATTTCAATTGCTTAAGTCATTTCAAAGTCTACTTTTGTAGCATCATTTGTTGAATTAGTTTACCTTAATCAGTCAATATAGTTGAAATTAAAATAAAATAAACTTGTGTCCAGATATGTCAAAACAACTGACTACTGTTTGAGGGTGTACTTACTTTTTCACATGACTGTACATTTGCCCCTTCTGATGGTTTAAGATGAAAACATTGATATCACACTGGTACACAGACCTAAATACGTAGTTTAATCATTCAGTCTTGCACCTCAATAAACATCATTTTTGTCTGTACTCTACAGTATGTAATCCTTTGCAGCATGCCCTAGGATCACATTTTTCTGTAGTTTAAAAAAAATAAAATAAATGTTCCTATTCATAATTTTACATTAATCTAGCACATATCAGTGTACAGTAAATTCGATTTGAGTATTTTCCAAGTGACAAGTGTAGCCCAGGAAGCGACAAATATGCCATAGTCTATATTGTTTACAAGATTACAATAAAATAATATTCCACCATCAAGAAAATGTTGCCAAATGTTCTAGCTTCAATGAATATCAGTACACCAAACATAAAACATGGCTGGGCCACCAATGAACCAATGTGAATGCACTCACAATGTGAAAATAATATCAAACATATTGAACAAGACAGTGGCCGAGTGGAAAAATTAATGTACATTTGTAGCCAGCAAAAAGCAGTCTCTCTTACTTGCATATTGAGGAGGAAAAACTCCTGTCATGTAGGCATAGCCTATTCTATGATGGAATCAATACTTCCTCTGTCCCACTCCCAAAACTCATGTAAACAAGGCGGGGATTAATTAATGCTGGCTACTTGGCCAAAATTAGTAAAAGTTTGCGATAAAAAACTGGAAAAAACAATTACGCTTGGCACGTGAATGCACTCTCCATAGCTCTGAGTAATACTTACCTCTGATAAAACTACAAATGCTGTTACGCACGGCTGTAATTTATTGTTCAAAGCATCCTATAAGACATTGCAAACACCGTCACAAATGGATATCCTGTCATCTATCAGATAAAAGAATACAAGAGTAGTCAATCGAACCGGAGCAACGTGAAATACTGGAGATCCATCTGGGGGGGGTTTGGTTACAGGAAATGTACTTTCATTATAAAGGGGTGTATATTTCTCAAACGGATTGTCCAAGACAATAAATGACCACTGAATCATGAAAGGGACATCTCTGTGTAAAACCAATGGTAGGATTATATATTTAATTAATTTCTAGTAGCAGATATTGATAGTAGAATGACATGGTATAATTACACAAGAATTTCACTTGTTTATTTTACAATTGAATTAGCAGGGCTTTTTATGGCTGTTTTGGCATACGCTCGGGCTATTGTCGGGTTTATCTTATTGGTATGACAGAAGACAAATTATTGGTGGTGAAAAAATATTTTTATGAACTTGCAGATGGACGCTATTGCCCACTGTGTCACGCATGGGTAGGTACAGTTGCAGGTGAGACTGGGTGGGGGGTTGCTTGTTAAATGCACTAGCTATGTGACAGCAGTGGCATTTAAAAACTGTATTCTGTATTTTTGTCACGAATCGCAGTAAAGTTACAACACGGAGTTTGTTGTTTTCACTCATAATTTGGTTGCAGGAGCAATGAATGTCTCAGTTGAGCAATGTCATGGCGCCGGCTTCTTGGCATCTGCGCAAAGAGGTTCATTTGGATATATTCCTCAAGTGGAAGAAGGCCACTCTTGTGGTATTATTAATGTGAGCCTGTCTGAATCAATAGTCAAAAGAAATAGGAAGAAGACCGCACACAGTCTTATTCTCTTTTCAATGCTTTTATTCAAACAGCATAAAGCTGGAAGTTGCCCGACGTTTCAGCTCACGCTTTCATCAGGGGCAAACAGTTTCTGTCTCAGAGATGTTTTTAAACATTTAGGGCCACCCTGAGGTGCCACGTAATTGCTGGAGGCGTCCTATAGGAATATTTCATAATAGATGCAAAATCTTTTTAGTTTGTATTGTGTTCACATCTCATTGTGTTCATATTAGCTTTTATACAGAGTGAAAGAAATATATGAAATAAAAACCACATAAGAAAAAAGAAAAAACAACTGAGTTCAGGAGGAAAGGCCTGAGGTCCAATTCTTCGTTTAGACCATGAGGGGCCACTGTGTTTAATTTGTGGATCCAGAAGGCCTACTACATTGCCTCCTCGTCTAGGACACTCTACCTTCGCTGTGCCTTGAAACCTCAGGCTGGGTACTGGATGATTAAAATCAACAAAATGCCTGGCTATGGGAGAGTCGGGATCTTTTCATCTTATGGCATTCTTGTGCTCGGCCACTCTCGCTAAGTTGTCTTTTGGTTTTGCCTATGTAGGCTAAATCACAGGGGCATCCTAACATATATATATATATATATATATATATATATATATATATATATCGTAACGATAATTATCGATTGCAATAACGGCCGCTGCCAGCATGTGGGGTATTGTCTTTCTTTTCATTTTCTTTTTAATTATACCTGATGCGGTAGTAGGGCTGCACCTAACGATTATTTTTTCGATTAGTTGATTAATCTAACGACTAATTTATTCATTGTTCTAACGGTTACTTTTTTATTACTCGATTAATATAACAATTAATTTACCCAAAATAAATATCAAAAACTTGTCTCATTAATATTTCAATATTTTATTCAATCATCTTCTCTTAAAAACAAACAAATGTAACAAGAAACAAAGTATGCAGGGCATTATTCCGCAACAAAAAATAGCCCAGTCTTAACTGGTAATCTCCTTTTTACAGTCCAACATAAAATCTCTCCAAAATAAAATTAAAGCAAGAGCTTGTTCAATTCTGTAAGATGCTGTCAGAAAGCTCAGCAGCCATCTGGGGTGTGCATGGATTTGGGTTCCTTTTGTGGAAAAAGTCCTCCACACTGCTTTGCCTCATCCTGAAAAAGAGACACATAAAGCACTTTAGAATAATGATATTAGTGGCATATTTTAAAATTAGTCTAATTTCCACGTCACTGCTGTGTTATGATATTAATAATAATAATAATAATAATAATAATACCATTTTCGTCAGATGCCTGATCAGAAAAATACTGGACCTCAAATTCAAAAGGATTGCTGTGACACATAGATTAATTTAATCACTGTATGTCAACCCTTTCCCTGAACTGGATAATCAGTATTTTTACTTAAGTACTTGACTTAAAACTTAAAATGGTTATGACCTGGATTTATTTCATCACTGGAGTAATATGCAGTTAAGATAATCACTGGTAAATCTATTTTTGCATCAGTGTGGGGCAAGGAAAATAATTAAAACGATTTACAGACTGTAACAACAGTAACAACAGAAAATATAAAACGGCCGAATAACAACGTTAGATGACGCATGGTGTAACGTTACGTTAGCAGCGGTACAGAAATTACTTTTAACATGGGGGCGATGAAGAAACATTTAGAAAATCTATTTTAAGTGACTACTACTAACAGAAACACGTTCGCGTGTTGATAATCCTAATATATCATGCTTAGTGGGTGGGGACAAAAAGTAAACAGGATTTACGGTGCTGTCTTGCTGCCGTCTTGACAAAGTGGTCCGGGATGCTTTCACTTCAAGTGTTCGTGCATAGCAGTTGTTGTACTGCTGTGATAAGCCATTTCCAATTTGCAGAGCTTACAGAGCACCACATTGTTGGGTCTCTGTCTAAAATACTCCCACACTTTAGATGCTCGTGGGCAAGGTTTTTTAGCTGCAGCTTGTTCTTCGGGGGAATCCATGCTTTGACTGGGCACAGCCATCTCACTTCATTGCGACGCGCCGACGCACGTTATGCAAATCGACGTATTTCCGTAATCGATTACGTCGATGAGTCGCCCCAGCCCTATGCGGTAGTAATCTAAACTTCAAAACCCGTGTGAAATTCTTCCGGGAAAATAACATCATCACTGTCTACTGCGTGTTGATAAGACGGACAATCACAGAAAGGCGTTGCACTTTTCATGCGATTGACAAAAAGCATTGACATCACATGATCACGTGAAAGCTGTACGACCTTGCTGCTGGTTGGTTGTCTTATCAACACTCAATAGATATCAGCGGTGATGTTTTTTTCCGGAAGCATTTCACCTCTGGATGTTTGGATGTTTACTGCCGTATATTGGGTATACTTAAAGAAAAAAAGACGAAAAGAAAGGAGCCCCACACGGTGGCACCGGACGTTATTGCATTCGATAATTATCGATGTTGTATTATCGCCCAGCCATAAAACAGAGGAGGTTCTTTGAAGGCTTTACCAACTTTCTCGTCAGAAGTTAAAACGTGCCAATGTCTTCTGACAACATTCTTAATACTACCTGACAGAGGTGAAAAGCTAGATGTGAACACACGATTGTTTTCTTTCGGATTTTCTTGTCGGCTGCATTAGTGATTCTCTTTTCCCAGGGCTTTTTTATAAGCATCATCAATCCAGTCTTTTGGATAGCCTCTGGTATCAAATTTATTTACAAATTCAACAGCTTTGGACTTAGTCATCAGCAGAAGAACATATTCTACGTAGTCTGTAAAACTGACTAAGAGGAAGACCACGCTTCAAAGGTATTGGATGAAAGCTACTCGTTTCTAGCCGTGTGTTTCTATCAGTGGGCTTAGTGTACAAGGTAGTGGACAATCTAGAGCCTTCCTTACACAAATAATATCCAAAAAATGAATAGATTCATAACTGGAACACACATCAAATGTCAATGTAAGTCTCAATGTATTAATGTACAGCTTAAACTCTTAAGCTTGTTAATATCACCACAAAATATCAGACAGATGTCATCTATGTAATGCCCCCAAGATTTAATATACTGGCTGTAGGGGTTGTTGTTGTAAATACAGTCCATTTCAAATTTCCACAAAAATAAATTGGCATAATTGGGGGCCATACAAGACCCCATTGCTGTGCCTTGTATTTGTAAACAGAACGAATCGTCAAAGCGAAAGTAATTCTTATTCAATATCAAATCAGCTAATTGAATCACAAAATCAACTGGAAGGGTCTGGTTTACATCAATGGATAAATAATATCGCATGGCTTCTAGTCCATAATCTTGAGGGATATTACTGTACAGGGAACTTACATCCATAGTCACTAAAATGTCATTTTCTGTAATGTTTATTTCTTGGCATTTCTTCGACATGTCAGTAGTGCCCTGTCATTTCTACTGACAGTAGTCTTGCCAGTTGTCTTGTCATTTCTATTTTATAGTCATCTATATTCTGAACAACTATCGCCCGCCCTTATCGGCTGTCTTAATGATTATGGATTGGTCTTTCATTAAGTTATTGAGGGCAATAGATTCAGAGTGGGAGAGGTTGTGTTTCTGCTTTTTGGTGTTTTGTTTTTTTTTAGCAATTTCGATACATCTTGATCAACAATTCTACAAAAAGTGTCTGCAGAGGCGTTTAAGCCACACTGGGGAGTAAATGTACTCTTATTCCTAAAGGGACTAGGATGATGTGATTTGTTTGATTGTTCAAAGAAAAAATGCTTCAATATCACGTTTCGAAAGAACCTGAATAGTTCTGTCTTCGGTTTTTGACAGCTGAGTTGGCAGAAACAGAGAAGCCATCTAAATTTAAAGAAAACTAAGAATTTAGAATATAGAAATACAACCACGATCCAGAGAGAGAAATAAATCATTCATTACTAATGCAAGGGCAGTCTCAGTACTATACTCAGTACGATTGAAACTTTTCATACACGTTATTAGCATGTAAAAATGAAGAAAGCTGTTGAGCTACACATTTGTCAAGGATCTTTGATAAAAATGGGAGGTTTGAAATGGGTCTATAATTAGCCAGGTCAGTGGGATCCAAATGTGGTTTCTTGAGTAGTGGCTTGATTTCTGCCAACATAAAGGGGACATCAAGCACTTGGTAAAGTAGCTCTGGTTCATTAGCTTTTTACCTTAAATTAGATATGACAGTGTGTTCAAATCGCAAACCTACCCGTAGTTGCTGGAAAAAAGTTAAAATTAGCTTTTTTTTCCCCAACTAGGGCACCGCCATCTTGGACCAACTGCGGTCATGACGTCACTAGGTTGGTTGGTCTCAGGTGTTCAATGTATTACTGTGGGAGAATAGCTGACTTTCAGTGATATATCGTGAGGAAAACATAAAACAAAAAACGCACAGACGGTCTTTTTGTATTTCCCCGAGATGCTCAAATGAGTATTACCGAACAAAAAACTTAATTTAAAACTTAATTTCCACTAACTGCTTCTGACCATACTAATGCCGTGGCCTGACGAGCCAGCAACTGCAGCATTAGTTGTTCTGTGTGTCTAGGAGGCAGTTCTACATCGTCAATACAGCTGTCACTAACTCTTGTGTTGGTAACTATCTTTTCCCTAATTCCTATTATTTTACCACTAAAGAAAATCGAGAAATCTTTACTGCTACATCAAACTGGAATTTAAGGATTAGTTGCTGCATGATTGGTTAGTTCAGAAACTGTTCTGAATAGAAACCGGGGATTGTACAAGCTTTTCTTGTATAAGCTTTGAAAAGTAAGAGGTCCTAGCATTGGAAAGTAAGAGTACCTAACTTATAAGTACTAAGACTCTTTCCAGGCTAAGTGGAATACCTGCAGTTTAGTGGAATGCCATTTGCGTTAGAGTTGACGAGACTTTTGTTTAAGAGCCCAGATGTGGTCAGTATACCAATGGGCAAGCCTCTTCTCAACTACTATTTTACTTTTTAATGGAGTAACTACATCAAGGGTTTTGCGTAAAGCAGTAGCTAATTCCACTTAGATCAGATCTTCGGTTGACAAGGAGCTAGCTGAAATGTCTAAATCAAAGTAATCAGGCAGCACGTGTTTCTAGTTTCTAGTAGTGATAGTGTGACCTGTGTACATTCTGGATTCAGGTGCTATAGGGTGGGCTCATTTTACATGCAGAGTAATAAGGAAATGGTCAGACAGAATAGAATTATGTGGGGGAATTTTAACATTAACAATATCAATACCAAAACTTAAGACCAGGTCTAAAGTATGACTGCAATAATGTATGGGGCGACCACATTTTGAGTAAAGCCAATTGATTCTAAAATAGTCACAAATGCAGATGTAAAAGAATCATCTGTATTTTCAAAGTGACTGTTAAAATCACCTAATATCACCACTTTGTCATAACTTACGGCTAAATGAGAACGAAAATCTGCAAATTCATGAATAAAGCAGAAATTTGGGCTAGGAGGCGTATAGACAATCCCAAGGGCAATAGGCTGAGAGGAGAGGCGGTTTCCACCAACAACTGCTGGCTGAGAGAGCTTCACGACTAACGCTTCAAACAAATCAAATTTATACTCTGATTTTGGAATTGACTGAAAGAGCGAATTGTGAATAACCCTCTTTAACAGAGATGGGGGTTTTGGCTATATATGAACACAGGTGGAGAGGACTAATTTAAAGTTCCGTCCACTTTCAGCCATATTTCAGTTAGACATTTTGGGCTCTCTTTTCCGGCTGGTGCATGGCGGGTGGCGAGCCAGCACATTGGCGAAGTGGCATTTTCAGCATGTATATTCACGTTCCTGAGCCCGTTTGACTCGCCATGCGCCGAATTGGGCACAGAGTCGCTGCTGGAGGTGTGTCAGTCCAGATCGAACAGCGAACGTGCAATTTGGGGCTCTATTTTCCGGGCGGTGGCAAGCCATCACTGGCGAAGTTGCAAATTTCGTCACGGATGTGCACGCTTCTGAGCCGGTTTGGTAATTTGGTGACTCACCGTGCACTGAAGTGGGAGGGAAGCTGCTGTTGGGGGGGTGTGGGAGCATCCCAGTTCAATTTTAGTGCAGCGGAATGTAATTTTGGGTAAGATTAGACCTTGATTCGCTCTTGTTAGGCTAATCCCTGTATTTATTTATGTTTTTAATTGTTTATGACCGTTATTATAGCCTACTGCACTGTGGTCCCAGGGGTACTGTATTCTTTCTTACACCCGTCTGTAATGAGAAGAATGACAAACTTTGTGCATACATTCACTGTTATTTAGGGCTGGGTATCGAACCTCAATACTTTTTGAACACTGACCAAATCATGTCCGTAGCACCGAGTATTGAAAACTGTCCAAGTATTGAAAAAGTACTCTGCAAAAATTTGTAAAATGATCTGTTAAGTACCAAATTTTTTGCCCCACCAGGGGGACTCTTTGTTTTTATTCTCGGATCAGATTTTTCTTGATTTAAATCATAATTTTCTTCATTTTATACTGTGAGTTGACAACATTAAACACTGAAGCATTTGACAAGTTTTGGCTTATTTTCTTAAATGAGAAATTTTCTTTTGGATATTGTTGAAAAATGTGCTTACACTCAAAGAAAGAGAAATGTATTGAAAAAAGTATTGATTTGGCATCGGCATCGAAACACCAGGAATCGGGACCGGTATTGAAAAATTTTAAACGATACCCAGCCCTACTCTTATTTGCACGTATAGCAATAAAAACGTACCTTTTAACTCAATTACATTCAATTAAGTTAATGCAAAATAGATAGCCTATCGTCTTCCACTGCGGTCAATTGACAGTGGGTGGACTCGTTCTGCAAGCCTCCCGATCACGAATGGCTGTGTTGTGCTATTGTTTTTCAAGTGCTCCTCCTATTTCCCAGTTCCCAAATCGTAATTACGAGGTTGACGCATTCACATGCACCGAAATTAGAATGAGGCTACCAGCAAACATGGAGGTCTAGAAACTAGGCTAAATGTTTCTTTTGATCCTTTACGGGGGAAAAAACACATAGAGAGCTGCTATCACTTTCTGCATGAGAAAGAAGAGGAAAGGAATCCTCAGGAGAGCCATTTATGATAGCCTATATTAAAGAATATTTTGCTAAATGGTTGTGTGCTGTGTGTGCTTGACCATCAATATGATAATCTGCTGCCTGGTTGCATTGTCATATGTGAATCTATCGCATTTTCAATTTGGCTACTGGGAAATGGGAGCTTCTGAGGAGCACTTGAAGGATAGAGAGGTAAAAGGTCAGTGGTGAAACGGCACAACTCGGATAGCAAAATTATCTCTGACTTTCCCACTTGTAATTACGACTTGGAGGTTCGTTCAAGTGCAACTCACATGTCAGAAACTCGTATTTCCAATAATTCCGAGGAGGAATTGAAAAGAGGCAATTTGATTAGCTATGGTTGAATCCAGTTGAAGCACACCCACTGATAAATATTCAGCATAACCGAGCCCATTTTCAACCTGTGCAGCATGCTGTGACCTGTGCGCTCCTCGCCTCTGCTCTGAAAATAGCTAAATTCAGTAGCCACGCCCAGTGCGCCATACGCTACGCCATTGACTGACGGCTCGCCGCACGCCATGTGCTTACCGGAAAATAGCCCAATATGTCGAGAGCAATCAGAGATTAGTTTGTTCCCAGGAGCTGCCTTTGAGTTAACCCCTTCGCGCAGACACCTTTGTGGCAGTGCCAAGATTTTGTTCAACTCTGATATTAATTTCTCCTGCTACCAAACTATGAGTGGAAACAAACTGTGTTTTAGCTTTATTAGTACATGGTTCGTGACAACTCTGCCGGAGTTTCTAAGGGTCACAATTGTCCCGTAGCAAGTCCATTTAACAAGCAACCCCCCACACCTGCAACTAGGGTTGCAAAGGGGTGGTAAATTTCCGGTAACTTTCTGGAAATTTACCATGGGAAGTTAAGCTCTGGAATTTTAGAAATTTTGACCTTTTTTTTGTGTGCAAAAGTTAGCCTATAACATGGAACTTAAATTTAGTTGGAAAATACACAACTGCAATTCTAGATCTTGCAGCATGCTTTGGTTAAAACAACCCAATTTAATGCAAATTCAGTTGAATTTCAACCCTGCACTGTGCATTGTTCCATAGAGTACTCAAGTGACGACGTCACACTGGTTTCGGAAGTGACTTCCCCATTAATTTAAACCATAGACATTAACTAAAACTTACTTTTAAACAATTTCTAGTGATTGTCTTACCATCAATTTCCTGGATTGTTCAGTATACCAACATATGTAGTTTTTCTGGACCAGCTTCGAGTATATTTTACGTTTTAGTATTTTTTTGTGAATATACCAGGGCTGGCACTGTTTAAAAACTCGACATCCCATAATTCCCTCCGGATGGTTCAATTAAGTAAAATGGCCGAATTAGCAAGGTGGTATGCACTGCCAAAAATGGCCAGACGAAATGATATCTGATTTGTCAAGAACCGCCCGTGTGGTTCTATAAATCAGATTTCAAGAAATTGCTGATAGTCTCCGAAGTCCATTCTATCTGTCATAGGGAATTTACTTCCGAAACCAAACTCCGCCCACGTCTGACGTACTCACTTGAGTACTCTATTACATGTGCAGTGCATTCTTTTATCACATGCACAGATAATTCCTAGCATCCTGCACACTACTGCAGGGCCCTCTGCATGCACTGTGCATTCTTCCATCACATCCTGCACACTACAGCAAGGCTAATGAGGCCACGCTACTGCATTTGAGCCAAAGGACTACATCCATTTTCAATCCATTTTCTTTGGGGGGGTGGGTTAGGAAATACATTTCTTTTATTCAACATTCATGTTTTTTGTTCAATGAAATAATCCATTAAAGTTCTACTCACAAATGTTTGCATGGATGTCTGCTTATGACAAAACAAAATGTTTATATTTATGTCTGCATATGACGAGGTAATTACAGCTAGTACAAATACCAACGTTTCCAGTTTATTCCCATATAGTAACATCAGTGGACAATAGCGTTTGTGTGAGATCATAAATATATATTTTTATTTTTCACCAAAAATTTGTATTCCGTCATCGCAACAAGATAAACCCAACAATAGCCCGATCATATGCCAAAAACAGCTGTGAAAACCCTGCTCACTCAAATGCAAAATGAACGTGAAATTCTTGTGTAATTATACCACATCATTCGACTATCAACAGGGTGCAACATTAACGGTTGCCAGATTTCCCGGGGCAAGTAAAACCATGTGCCGGGCACGTAAAACTGACCAGTGATCTGCCCGAGTGGGATAGTGACGATTCGGAAAAAATCCCGGAAGCAATCACAGCAGCAGTGCGTGTTTGTGAGGTGTGTTTCTGTAAAAAAGGAATATCATAGCATTAAAAGAGTAAGATTCTTGACCAATAGCTCGCTTCCGGTCACATGGTGCGCAGGCAGAGAGAAAAGAGGCGGATATAAAACCTCAGCAGCGGCAGGGAGGGCAAACCGGAGCTTTGAAACATAGACAGCAGTGAATGCACGTGAGTTCGACAATACATTTCTGACAGAAAAACAACTTTGTTGACTTTTTTACATCACTGCAGTGGTGATGAAACTTACAAGAAGTAAATGCTAGTGTGTTGTCAACCTTTATTGATCGTCATATGAGGCTAGAATGATGAAGCTAGCAGAAACCAATAGCACTAGTTCCAGCACTTGTTCAATCGAGTGGTAAAAGTGAAAGTGTTCGATTGTGGTCAGTGGCCCCGAAGATTTCTGTCACACCCTCAATAAACGCAAAAGTTCCAGTCGAAGATGGAATTAGATCTTTAAAAGTTAGACATTTTCTGAATCATGATTGATTTCCCTTTGCCACTGTCGATGAAGCCCTGTGATCTGGGAATACATTTGACGGAATACATTTGTTATGTTTTTGCAAATTTTTCAGTCTGGCTACATCCGAGAGAAAAAAAAAAAAAAAAAACTTTCACTTCAACCAAATTTAGCCGGTTTTTCACCTACACACGAAACGGCGTTTCAACGTCTTTTCACTGACTTCAACACAAAAGTTGTAGAATCGTTACGAGGTAGGATATTTGTTTCCTTAATCTGTTTATCAGAGATTTGTAGAAAAAAATGTTAACGCTATATTGGGTAGGCATAGCATACGCAAAGGAAAATACACCGGATGTTTATTTGTAACAGTTTCAACTTTTTAATAATAGCCTAGAGGCTAGCCTATATCGGAACAAACGTTTTTTTAGTGTGTAGAAACGGTACATTTTATGCATGTTATTGTCTGACTGGCAAGATGGTTGTAAACGGGTTTGGGCGATTTAATCATGCAGTGCAACTTGAGAGGTTGATGTACGTATGCACAAGCGGCGACTCTGCAGCAATCCTGCATTGGAATTTGTTTACAATAGGCTACTATAATTGGGACATTGACGACTAGGCTAGCACCGTAGATAAGGCCAATAACCTGCGTGTTCGTGGCGAATGATGCAGCATTTGTTGTAGTTATAGTCCAATGGCAATGATTATTATTTTTGAAAGCTAAAGTGAGTATGATCATTTCAGTTGCAGACGGAAGTAGACTACGTCGTTAGCTATGGAATTTCTCGTCGGCATTTTTCCAAGGTTGTTGACGGAACGTGTATATTTCAAAATCATTCTCACCGTGAGCTAGCCTACTGCACGTGCCCATTGACCCCCATTCATTTTTGGCGATAAAATGTCAAATATCTCAAAAAGTTTATATGCTATAAAGGTAAAAAGTAATAGGAGGGGGTATAAAGGTATAATATGAGGTATGAATGGTGTCGATGGTGTGAACGGTGTAGGAGGAGATAGGTTTTGAAAAATCAGCGGAAGAATAATAACGGTCATTCTGAGCGATAACAGTAGGTGTGGTTTTTCAACCACACCTAATAAAATAGTTAAATAAACATCAGTACTTTATTTTGTGTAAGTTTTGGCTACATATTATTCTTGACATTCAGCAAATTAATCGTTTGATTGTTAGGCTATGCAAGCTAAACAAACGGAAAGTAATGCGTTACACCCCGCTTTTCCGGTGTTGCTACCAGCCGTCACTACACATAGGCTATTTAGGCTAAGTGCTACACATTTTATGACACAAAGAAAAATGCTAGCACAGAAAACTAGCTATAGCTATTGCTATTCCCTAATCAAGTAACTGCTTGATTGACAATTAAGAACTGGAAACAGGTTGGGAGTTAGCTACAGTGAGCACCATAATTCATTGGACAGTGACACATTTTTTGTTATTTTGGTTCTGTATTCTAGCACTTTGAGTTTGACAGGATACAATGAGGTTGAAGTCTAGACTGTCAGCTTTAATTTGAGGGTATTTTCATCCATATCGGATGAACCATTTAGAAATGATAGAACCTTTTGTACATAGTCCCCTCATTTTCGGGCATCAAAAAATATTGGACAGTTTAACATAATGGAGAATAAAGTAATCGTTTTTAATATTTGGTCGCATATCCTTTGCATGCCATGACTTTCTGATGTCTGTGACCCAACAATATCAAAAGACTTTTCATATCTTATTTTCTGGTACTCTTACAAGCGATGCTATAACTTCTCTGCATTTGAATGGATCTCTATGGGAATTGGTGGCTGGGACTAGATTTACCTGTAAATTATGCTGGAACAGTATGGAATACATGGTTGGCGAAATGGCTAAGTCATCAAGGGTCTGAGCCTCTGAGGTATCAAACGAGCCTCAAACCATCACTCTGCTGCCAGATATGCAGTAGATATGGATGGATCACTTTAAGGGTTGTTTCTCCTGACAAATTTTCCAATTGAACTCTATGGTAAAATAAGTCCTTCAAGCTATAACAGAAATATGAAATGACAGAAATATTACACCAATTCTCAGGTCTTTGCACTGGCTTCAAATCTCTCAGAGAATTGACTTTAAAATGCTGCTGCATGTCTACAAATCACCCAATGGCCTAAGACCAAAATACATTTCTGACCTGCTTCTACCATTTAAACTTGCCAGACCCCTAAGGTCACCTGGGAGCAGTCTACTAATTATTCCCAGAGTTAAAACAAAACCTGGTGAGGCAGCATTCAGTTGTTAATCAATCAATCAATCAATATTTATTTATATAGCGCATTTCACAACAAGTTGTCACAATGCACTTCACAGCAAAACAGCAAAACCCAGCCTAAACTCCCCACAAGAGCAAGCCAAAGGCAACAGTGGCAAGGAAAAACTCTAGAGGTTGAAAAAACATTACAATCCAAAACAAGAAGCAGCTCGCTTCCAATGCTACAAGTTATCCTACCAATAGCCTATTAGTCTGTAGGCTATTGTGAATGGTTACAAAAACACATTTGCAGCTTGACTACACATTTGTAGCGTTGTAGGCGCCTGCGAATGCATTGCAAAGTTATTTGCTTTCACAGTAGGCTCATTTAGATTTGCCAGACAGAACTTTGTGCAACGACTCAGTGACAGCCCATCTGATCCGTGGCATTCTGATAGCGAGTGAAATAGGCTACTCCACATTCTTGAACCTCATTCTCTAACTAGATAATTATAGGCTGCTCCCCCAATGAGTCCCATCTTGTAGCTAGCTATTTACATCCCTAATGTAGGCTATGCCCTCTGTGTTTTCCTACTAAATAACGTTTAATATGAGTTGCATAAATATTGAGGTTTAATTACAAACGTTTTATTTGCTACCTCGTTCAAAACCCACATCCTACAAGTGTATGAAAGACGCAGTGAATGATATTTCAAACAATATATGGTGCCTTCGAAATGGACATTTATACACTTTATTTCACAGGCCTCCGACAAAAAAAGGGGTAAAGCAGAAGACATAATGAGATGTAGGCTAGCCTATAAAAGCTGCTTCTTCCTCCATTGTCCCCTGAGTGTAAACTGTCGCTGGAGTGCGTTTATACTTTTTGCGAACGACAACGACCACAGTGTATGTAGCACGACAATAGAATGTTTATGAAAGTTCTGCGATTTCAGTCAAGCGACACTCTGTCGCTGGACTATAAACTGGCCTTAATTAATCAATATTTAATCAATCAATATTTATTTATATAGCGCATTTCACAACAAGTTGTCACAATGCACTTCACAGCAAAACAGCAAAACCCAGCCTAAACTCCCCACAAGAGCAAGCCAAAGGCAACAGTGGCAAGGAAAAACTCCCTGGTGTAACTAGGAAGAAACCTTGGAAGGAACCAGACTCAATGGGGGAACCCATCCTCCTCTGGTCGGCTCAGGGTCTAGGGCTTAAGGACCAACATGGTCAAAACAGCCAATGTCCATGATAATACAATTTGCAGCAGCTAGATGACAGTCCAGATGTGGCGGCAGTGATGGTGGGGAACCGGGCGCCGATGGCGGCGGGAGCAGCTGGCAGCGGTGGTAAGGAGGGAGGGGCATTACTTTCCGTTTGGGGTCACAGCTGTTGACAGGTGACAGTAAGGAAAGGATGCCACCCCACATTACTCTATGGCTAAATGCTTCTCTGGTCCTGTCTCCAGACTATAGCTCATTATAAGCCTGATCATAGAGGTGCGTTTTTAATCTAGACTTAAATATTGAGACAGTGTCTGATTCCCTTATAAGTTTTGGTAGGGTGTTCCACAGTAGTGGCGCTCTGTAAGAGAAAGCTCTACCACCCGTCAAGTTTAGATATTCTTGGGACTACTAGGTAGCCTGCGTCTTGGGAACGGAGTGATCTTTTTGGCTTATATGGTAAGAGCAGATTACATATATACACTGGCGCAAGTCCATTTAAGGCTTTAAAGGTCAGAAGCAAAATCTTAAAGTCTATCCTAAACTTAATTGGTAGCCAATGAAGCGATGCTAGTACTGGGGTAATATGCTCATATTTCTTAGTTCTAGTTAAAATGCGAGCGGCTGCATTCTGTACAAGCTGGAGATTATTTAGCAAGGATTTAGGGCAGCCAGATAGCAGGGCATTACAGTAATCTAGCCTAGACGTAACAAAAGCATGGATCAGTTTCTCTGCGTCCCCTATTGATAGGAAGTGCCTTATTTTAGCTATGTTTCTTAACTGAAAGAAAGCTACTCTAGATATGTTTTTTATGTGCGCGCTAAAGGTTAGATCTGGGTCTATAGTAACACCTAGGTCTTTCACAGCTGAGTTTGGAACAATTAAACAACCATCGAAATTTAAAGTAGATGTACCCAGTTTCTCCCTTTGTTTGTTTGGACCTAAAACCAGCATTTCTGTGCTACACACAGCTGGAATAAACTTCCAGATGATCTCAGACACGCCCCAACTCTCCCCACTTTTAAAACTAGGCTGAAAAGTTTTAAGTTCTGCACTGCATATGCACTTTGATTTTAATCCCTGCATTTTATTCCTGTTTTATTGTATGTCTTATACTGTATTTATGTAAAGTACTTTGAATTGCCTCTGTGTATTGTGCTATATAAATAAACTTGTCTTGCCTTATGGTGCTCACTGTAAATTTGAATCTTACAAGAAATATTTTAGGGGCATTTTTTGCCCCTGCGCTTGTGCTTTCTGGGGCAAAAAAGATGTATTTGTGGGCATGTATGTTCTTTGCCCCGTCTTGCTGATGCTGGGCTAATGACGAGGTTAACGTTAATTGATAGACATCATAATTGTTTACTTTGGCGTTATTGTTACTCACAGATCTTGCCAATAAAGTATTGTTCATTTAATTCCACTATCTAAATATATACTAAATATTTAGTTTGCAGTATTTTAGAATTTTCTGTCATTATGAAATGAACATGAAGCTTTTTAAATTAAAAGGTAGAGCGTTCCCTAATTGTCGCAACTCTAGAAGGCTCCGGGTCTCACGTCCGCTCATTTTAATTTTTTTAAAAGCATATAAATTATTTTAAACCGAGTTTAGGCTAAAACATGAAAAAATTATTTCAGATTTCAGATGATTATTCAGACTCCACCATGTTATGCCAGTTGCTTGTCACATATTATACACTGAACTTTTTCTTATCAGTAAGTTTGAAGTGATTTTACACAGCCGATATCTTTGCATTCGCCATTGTTCTAATGGCCAGGTGAACTGAAGTGTTCTTGGACCGAGGGATGTCATGCGCCCTTTCATATTATTATTATATTATTACAAACATAGTATAATAATAATATATAGACCAATATAATATGTTAAACTAATAATCTGAATCCTGAATTGAGATTCGAATGTCTATCTAATGAACAAATATCCGAATATTCGGGCCAACCCTAGTACTAATAAAGCTAGAACTCTGAGGTTGTCTCATAGTTTGGTTGCAGGAGGACTGAATGTCTTCAGTTGAGCAAAATCTTGGCGCTGGCGTCCTGGTCACTAGGCATCTGCTTGAAGGGGTTAATAATCAATTAACTGTCAGGAAAATCAGGTGGTGTTATATGGAATGATGGGGAAAGGGAATTCTTATTTCATGGCTGCCAGTTGCTCATTGCTCGTGTGCTGGGTTTGGTCCTGACTAAGACTAACCGACTTGTGTCTGTGTGTGCATGCACATGTGTATGTGATTGCCAGACAGGAGACGGGGTGAACGACGCCCCCGCCTTGAAGAAGGCGGAGATCGGCATTGCCATGGGCTCAGGGACGGCAGTTGCTAAGTCTGCTTCGGAGATGATCCTCGCGGACGACAACTTCTCCACCATCGTGGCAGCGGTGGAAGAGGGCAGAGCCATCTACAACAACATGAAGCAGTTCATCCGCTACCTCATCTCCTCCAATGTGGGGGAGGTGGTCTGGTGAGGCTCCGCCCCTTCATACCACCCCACTCATTCATACTCTTTTATTATGCCTTATAAATTAACTAATCTGCTTGGAGTTGAAGTCGAAAGTTTACATACACCTTAGCCAAATCCATTTAAATTCCAGTTTTTCACAATTCCTGACATTTAATCCTAGTAAACATTCCCTGTCTTAGGTCAGTTAGGATCACAACTTTATTTTAAGAATGTGAAATGTCAGAATAATAGTAGAGAGAATGATTTATTTCAGATTTTATTTCTTTCATCATATTACCAGTGGGTCAGAAGTTTACATACACTCTGTTCGTACTTGGTAGCATTGCCTTTAAATTGTTTAACTTGGGTCAAACGTTTTGGGTAGCCTTCCACAAGCTTCTCACAATAAGTTGCTGGAATTTTGGACCATTCCTCCTGACAGAACTGGTGTAACTGAGTCAGGTCTGTAGGCCTCCTTGCTCGCCCACGCTTTTTCGGTTCTGCCCACAAATTTCTGATTGGATTGATGTCAGGACTTTGTGATGGCCACTCCAATACCTTGAATTTGTTGTCCTTAAAGGTTGTATCAGCAATTTTGGGTGACGTCACTTCTGAAGCGAAATCCCAAACAAACAGAGCCAGCTCCAGCTCAGAGCCAATTATGTTATGTTTTAAAAAATAGTGTTCAAGCATCCATAATTATAACCACGTTAATAACGTGTGTAAGAAACCAAACCGTTTGTAAATCCGTCAAGATTTCAGCGAGATAAGAGTATTAGCGTATTAGTATCACCCACCCCTTGTCGGTGATTGGTTGGAATACTGTTTATTTTGGTTTTGAGTGGTTGGTAGTACCATTTGTTTTTGTGTACGATCTCGGAGCATAGGCTGCCTACAGAGACGCGGTTTTTTGACGGCCTGCTTATGGGGCGGGCAGCTAGCGGATCGTGAGGAAAAATCAGATGAATGTGATCATTTATGTTTCGACCCAAAATCGCTGATACAACCTTTAAGTCATTTTGCCTCAACTTTGGAAGTATGCTTTGGGTCATTGTCCATTTGGAAGAGCCATTTGCGACCAAGCTTTAATTTCCTGGCTGATGTCTTGAGATGTTGCTTCAATATATCCACATAATTTTCCTTCCTCATGATGCCATCTATTTTATGAAGTGCACCAGTCCCTCCTGCAGCAAACATGATGCTGCCACCCCCATGCTTCACAGTTGGGATGGTGTTCTTCGGCTTGCAAGCCTCACCCTTTTTCCACCAAACATAACGATGGTCATTATGGCCAAACAGTTAAATTTTTGTTTCATCAGACCAAAGTAAGATCTTTGTCCCCAAGTGCAGTTGCAAACTGTAGTCTGGCTTTTTATGGCGGTTTTGGAGTAGTGGCTTCTTCCTTGCTGAGCAGCCTTTCAGGTTATGTCGATATAGGACTCGTTTTATTGTGGATATAGATACTTTTGTACCTGTTCCCTCCAGCATCTTCACAAGGTCCTTTGCTGTTGTTCTGGGATTGATTTGCACTTTTCGCACGAAAGCATGTTCATCTCTAGGAGACCGAACGCGTCTCCTTCCTGAGCGGTATGATGGCTGCGTGGTCCCATGGTGTTTATACTTGTGTACTATTGTTCGTGCAGACGAACATGGTACCTTCAGGCATTTGGAAATTGCTCCCAAGGATGAACCAGACTTGTGGAGGTCTTGGCTGATTTCTTTTGATTTTCCCATGACGTCAAGCAAAGGCACTGAGTTTGAAGGTAGGTCTTAAAATACATCCACAGGTACACCTCCAATTGACTCAAATAATGTCAATTAGCCTATCAGAAGTTTCTAAAGCCATGACATCATTTTGTAGAATTTTCCAAGCTGTTTAAAGGCAGTAAACTTCTGACCCACTGGAATTGTGATATAGTGAATTAAAAGTGAAGTAATCTGTCTCTAAACAATTGTTGGAAAGATTACTTGTCATGCACAAAGTAGATGTCCTAACTGACTTGCCAACACTGTAGTTTGCTAACATGAAATCTGTGGAGTGGTTAAAATTCATTTTAATGGCTTCAACCTAATTGTATGTAAACTTCCGACTTTAACTGTACCTGCTGTAAGGACCCAACTGCTCACACAACCCTCTACTGTAATGCTGAATATTACTATCTTTTTGGATTTTCTTATTTGTATTATGTATGCACAGTGTACATTTCATATAACCACTCCTTTATAGTTTCATATTGGGATGGCATGGCATGGCAGTGCATGCCCCATATCTATTTAGTCACATTTCCTACAGAAATGACTCAAATGACTATAGTCCACAGAGTTTCCCAATCTACTGTGGCAGCTCAGGTAAACCACCTGCTCAAGGGTGTGATTATGGAGCTCCACCTGGGAAATTTCCATAGCCTCAGTATCCCGGTTTTAATGGCAGTCTTTCCATGGCAACAGCATCTTCCCATTTTAACCCCTATATGTAGACACCATAAGATTGCTCAACCCACACATTCATTGCTCCTGCAACCAAATTATGTGCGGAAATGACAAGCTCTGTGTTCTTTCTTTATTAATAGACGATTTGTGACAACTGCCGGAAACACAGTTTCTAAGTGCCACTATTGTTGCGTAGCTAGTCTCACCTGCTACCTACCCAGTCTCACCTGCAACTATACCTACCCATGCGTGACAGTGGACTATCTGAGTTCATAAAAATATTTTTTCACCACCAAGAATTTGTATTCCGTCATAGCTACAAGATAAACCCATCAATAGCTGAGCGTATGCCAATATTGCTGTGAAAAGCCCTGTTCACTCAACAGCAAAATGAACGAGTGAAATTCTTGTGTAATTATACCACGTCATTTTACTGTCAATATCTCCTACTAAATGTGAACTAATTATACAATCCTGCTATTGGTTTTATGCATAGAGATATTCCTTTCAAGATTGAGTGGTCATTTATTGTCTTGGACAATCCGTTTGAGAAATGCACACCCCTTTATAACGCAAGTACACCTTTGAAATCCCCATGTGTAAACCCCTGCATGCTTCCCCCCCCCAAGATTTCTTTGCATTTGTGGCACTTTATTTTGACCTAAATTATAAAAATAAACTAATCTAAGTTGGTATTGTAAATGATACAACTGTCATCACAACGGTTTCATTTAAGCCATTTCCCAAGCTTCTGTGATGCTTACACCTGAACTTATAAACACCCCTGAAATAGCTGAGAATTGACCAAATTTGGCATCTGCGTGAATGGGTTAATGGCTGTCTTTTCATGGGGACAGCATCTTCCTGACAGCGGCATTGGGGTTCCCTGAGGCGCTTATCCCTGTGCAGCTGTTGTGGGTGAACCTGGTGACTGATGGGTTGCCGGCCACTGCGCTTGGCTTCAACCCTCCCGACCTGGACATCATGAACCGGTCCCCTCGAAACGCACGCGAGCCCCTCATCTCTGGCTGGCTCTTCTTCAGATACCTGGCCATTGGATGTGAGTGCACACCCAGCCTGTGGGGGCGGGGGGGGTTTCAATTTGAGTAACTGGAGATCTTTAACTCCAGCCCCAGAGGGCTGCAGGGTCTGTAGGTTTTACTCCAGTCCTGGAGGGCCGCAGTATCTGCAGGCTTTTGTGGTTTAATTTCGGTCAGCAGCCAATTTAGGCCTTTGAAACAAGTCCACAAGGTTTGTGGACTTTACTTTAGCCAAGTAGTGACTTAAATTTAGCACTTAAATCCTGTAGCACACCAAAAAATACTGTGGCCTTCTGGGACACAATACCTGCTTATTCAACTGTTGTTTCTGCTTCTGGGTATCTCACTCTGGTGAGTTTGACCCTCGGCACAGGCTAGCCATGAGCATAAGCGTGTCTGACGAGGATTACAGCTGCTCTGTATGACCCTTGTGACCCCTGTACGCTCTGCCCCCTGCAGGTTATGTGGGCGTGGCCACGGTGGGGGCGGCGGCCTGGTGGTTCATCGCTGCCGAGGACGGACCCAGAGTCACCTTCTACCAACTGGTCAGTCTGTATCGCTGAGTCTGTATGTGTGTTCTAAGAAAATTGGAACACTGCCCCATTTGCTTTTTTCAAATATTATTCACTGCTGGGCACACGCACAGGCACACACACATACACATTCTCTCTCTCCCTCTCACCACGGTACTGAGGTCACATGTCCTATTTGTCTCCGCCCCTCAGAGTCACTTCCTGCAGTGCTCTCCGGACAACAAAGAATTTCAGGGAGTGCAGTGTCAGGTGTTTGAGTCACCCTATCCCATGACCATGGCTCTGTCTGTGCTCGTTACCATCGAGATGTGCAACGCCCTTAACAGGTCAGTGGCAGAATTGCATCCTCAGAACGCTGATCTCTTCTCCCCGCCACACTCTGAGATGAGCCTCAGTTTAGGGGTGGGGTAGGGGCTCAGGCAGGCTGGTAAATGGTGGTTTTACCATTTTCTGGTAGGAATGCTGACCTATGTCTTTTTGAGTCACGGTGCATTAGTTCAACTTATGGAGCATGCTACAGGTTCCAGGGCTGTTGACCGTTTTCTTACCTGGTAAATGGTGTTCCTGGTGACGGTGTCTCCATAGTAACGGTGTGTCCCCTGTCTGCACTCCGCAGCCTGTCAGAGAACCAGTCCTTGCTGCGTATGCCCCCCTGGAAGAACATGTGGCTACTAGGGGCCATCTGCCTCTCCATGTCTCTGCATTTCCTCATCCTCTACGTGGAGCCACTCCCGGTTAGACTCTGCGCCCTCGACCCCACTCACCTGACCCTGCTCGCCTACCCAAGCCCCCTGCTACTTGCAATTCAAACTCTGGCCATGACCGAATATGATCCCTGTTCTCTGCCCCCTGTCCACTCAAGACTGTCCACTCAGAGATGTGCCCTCTCCCCTCACTTTGTGTGTGAAAGAATTTCTGTGTACTAGTGAGGAAGTACTTTGTAATATGTCCTGCTCTTGTATTACAAGTTATCGTTTTTACTTCCTGAAATTGACGAAGTTAACTCAAATAATCGCCAAAATGCGCCGTCAAAGGGGTGAAAGGATCATTTGCGGTCATGGCCCCTGTTCTCAGTACCCTGCACTGACTCCTAGGTCTCTTGCTCTCTCTCCCTTCCTCCCTCTATCCCCTATATCCCTCTCTCCTCCTCTCTCTCATAGTCAGATATTCCTTGTTGGGTGTTCAGTATACATAAACAAAATAATTTTAATAATTCATTGGCACAAGTGACAACTGTAATGATAACTTTGATATCAAGCTATCAAGTGATGTTGATCTCTGTCCCTCACAGATGATTTTCCAGATCACTCCTCTGGACGTGACTCAGTGGCTGATGGTGCTGAAGATCTCTCTGCCAGTGATCCTGCTGGACGAGGTGCTGAAGCTGGCGGCACGGTGCTACGTGGACCGCAGTAATAAGGTGGAGCCGCAGGCTGGCGGGAAGACCTTGCTGCCCGCGTGCCTGGACGGGGTGTCCTGGCCCTTCGTTTTCCTCTTCCTCCCTCTGGTGCTGTGGCTCTACAGCATTGACACTAACCTGGCTGAGCTCTTCGGCTCCTGACTGACCCGGGCCTGGCCCATTTGTGCCGTGTGTTCATGTGTGTGCATGGCCCTCAAAGGTTTAAATTAACACAAACGTATTGATCATCAACGGTACAAAAAAGTAACAAAGTTAAATGTTTCTAAGCAAAATTTTAATTGGATTAAAAAAAGTATAAAGAATTGTGGTGAACCAGTTTGTAAGCCATCAGTGCTGCTTCCCCTGCTGGGATGTTCACTGTACTGATTGGAGAATATCATTTTCAGGTCCCGCCCCCCCCCACTATGATTATTGCTTTTCAAATTTGTAAAAAATAATAATTTAAGTGGACTGGTATGGCCATTTGTCAATTCACAATGTGTCCTTCCTTTTTATGTTTTTTTTAAAAATATTATAGTATTTTATATTTGCTGCCCTCATTGTCCATGAGGAGTTGGTACATTTATGATGTGTACAGAGATTTAACACTTTTCTGCATTTTGTTTATTTTTTGTATTTGTTTGTGAGAAGGAGCAATTCAGAGCTGTTAGTAGAACTGTTTACCACTGGGTTGTCTCTGTCACATGCGCGCACGCTCTTTTCCTCCTCTCGCTCTCGGGAATGTTTGCATGTTTGTGTATGGCGACTAAAACACCCTTATGGAAACAGAAGCCGGTTGCGCTGGGTTCCTGCATGAACGTACCACAAGGTTTCATCCCCTTTAACCCCTCACCTCACTTTGAAATGCAACATTGCTTTGTTTTCTCTTTTCTAACTTGTATTTTCCTTGTTTTGACTCACTTTTTTCTGAACTAGAGCTACCTCAGTGCTATCAATTTTCAACTTTAGGGGGTGGGGAGAATGTACTGTTTCTTTGGGGGGTTGATTTAGAGGACTCTAATAACATAACGTAATAACGCAGATTTTCTTCACTAACCAGATGTTCAGTTCTCAGCTCCATGTTCTTAACATTGACACTTCCATTTTCCTAATGCTGAAGCCAAAACATTCCAGTTTATTCCGTTCTTATGAACATTCATTTTGTGGCAATATTCTGTTATCACGATACTGTGGCAACAGATGTTCTGTTCTCATGTACTGTAATATAGCACTGGAATCTCCTGTAGTCAAGCGGAGAGAGGATCGTGGGATCATTGTAGATGAGTATCTGGCTACCATAAACGGGAACCATAACAATTTGATCTAACCATATTTTTCCCCTCTTCAAGAGGAAGAAAAACCTCACTCGAACAGTTAAATTCAGGCTTTCAAATGTGTTGACATTCCTTATCCTTACATGATTTTATTTTTATTTTTTTTCAAAGATTTATATTATATAGTTTGATATTCAGTGAAGCAGGGGGACAGTTTTGATGGAAGCAGCTGACCATTAGAAGCAATGCTGTCTGGTCCTTCAAGTATGTCCAGCGCCCTGCAGTTCCAGGGAAAATGCTGTTGATCCAACAAAGAACATTTTGGTACAGAGGTCAAATGAAACCGCATCTGCTAACACAAATGATTCAGTATTAACAGCACGCGATGCTAATGTAGCAGCTACTCCCCAATGAAGTTAGTTTTAAGGGGAGAATTTAGCATAGATTTGTACAGCACACATCCAGCAGCACCAGATCCACTCCTGCTCTCCTGGGCCTCACTTAGGGCCTGAATTACTAAGACCTTTAGTGTGTGCAAAATCCTTTCGCACATGCAAAACTGATAAAACAACCAATGATTTGTGCAGACAAATGCCATGAACAGTCATTGGTCTTGTTGGCTTTGTGTGTGCTAAGTCTTAGTAAATCAGGCCCTTAGTCTCCCTGTCATGGCATGAGTATCTCCTCCTGCACACTCCCATTAACTACTTCCACCTGTCACTCACATGGATTCACAACCCTTATCTGTTCTCAGCCAATAAGTAACAGGGATGTATCCCACACTGAGGGGGGGTGTTTTCTTTTTTCCCCATCTCAAGTGTAGAATAAGGGAGTAATAAAGGCGTTTTCCCCATCTCGTGTAGAATAAGGGAGTAATAAAGGCTGGATGAAGGTTGGATCTTCCAGGATGAAGTAAGGGAGTGCTTTGTGCACAAGCTGTGACTGAGGTACGGCCAGGCTCCCATCCCCCCTCTGACCCAAACTAGGGTCAACCCAATCTACGTGTGTCCCAGC
The DNA here is from genome assembly GCA_029718625.1 of Synaphobranchus kaupii. NCBI lineage: Eukaryota > Metazoa > Chordata > Actinopteri > Anguilliformes > Synaphobranchidae > Synaphobranchus > Synaphobranchus kaupii. The sequence continues at coordinate 8,490,158 of CM056386.1, read as the reverse complement.
TCTGGAAAGCAGACCCATGTAAAATCTCCCGGGTGCCTTAGAATGTTGGAGGGCACAGGACAAGTGGCGAAATCCTCAAGCCTAAATTCCACACTGCGTGCGTCTTTCAAAAACAGCCACAAATAGAGTGCGCAGATGTTAGAGAAAGCTTTGCTTAACATATTTCCACCAAGTTTTTCATGGCTCTCACACACAACCACAAGGAAGCCCAAAGAGCCATGGAGCCTTTTCCTTACGGTCACAACAGAGGGACAATTGTCTTTACTCCTTATTGGCTGAAGTTGCTCATTTTGACATCCATATCTCACAGCCAATCAAGTCAAGTGATGATGATTGATTCCACTTTAAAAACTAATCAAAAGAATGATTAATGGAAGGGGCCTCTCCTCTGTAAGGTCACTGTTACCTTTATGACCTCAGCATCACAAAGTCGTAGTCACGACACTGCCCTCCCCCAGAACCCTTTTACTCACGCATAACACACGCGCATGTCCTGCACTCCTGGTGGTGGTTTACTGGTGTCATTATTAAAATCAGAAAATAAATGTGGTAGACAAACATTAATTGTCCTTTTAATATTAACTTCAACAAAGCGTTTGGCCATATAGGTAAATAAACCTAAAAAGTGTGTGTGTGTGTGTGTGTGTGTATATATAAGAGGCAAGCAGTACCATCTTTTAAGACATTCATGTAAAATGGGCAAACGAAAGCAGTTAAAGGAAAATTCCATGCTAAAACACTTTGACATTAATTTCCATAGGTCTCTCTCCTGTTTTGTGTAGTATGCTTTTCCGATGCTAAACTTGAGTTCTGTAGACTGCGACGTCACAGTGATATTGCCACAGCAGGCACAGTGCCGTTATGCATAGTGCCCACTGAACAAGCCTCTGGAGGCAGTGTTATGATCTGGGGTTGCTTCAATTGGTCAGGTCTAGGCTCAGCAATGTTATGCAGCAATAAAATGGTCAGCTCAGTACCTGAATGTACTGAATAACCAGGTTATCCCATCAATGGGCATATTCCAGGACGACAATGCCAAGATTCATGGGGCTAAAATTGTGAGAGTGGTTCAGGGAGCATGAGGAATCATTTTCACACATGAATTGGCCACCAGAGTCCTGACCTTAACCCGATTTGAAAGTCTTTGGGATGTGCTGGAGAAGACTTTACGTAGTGGTTTGACTCTCCCGTCGTCAATACAAGATCTCGGTGAAAAATTAATGCAACTCTGGACGGAAATAAATGTTGTGACGTTCCATGAGGTTGTCGAACCAATGCCACGACGAATGCGCGCTGTAATCAAAAGGCGGTCCAACAAAATATTAGACTGATTTTTATTTTGGCCAGGCAGTGTATGATGCTGTGTGTTCAACTGGCTATAGCACCAAATATAAGTATCAGATTTTTTGTTTCAGCCTCTTCAGGACAAGAAGTCAGGGGTTTTGCCTTGCATCCCAGCTAATCAGTTTTCTGAAATACCCCTACTGAGAGAAATCAATCGTTTATCAAGAGGACATACCAATTTTTTCCATGCTAGCAGCCTCAATAGTCCAGAATGCAACAGTGTTGGCCACGATCTCCGGCTTTGCTATTAGCCTCTTTAGCTAGCTAGCAGTATGTCAGCTAGCTAATGTCAGTGTCAATCTAGCTGGATGTGTACCCTGTACCTCTTCTCACAAAGGGGAGAGGCGAGAGTTGATACACACTGATGCAGATTCAGAAGAGGCCTGACAGAATAGCAATGAAGTAAAATACAAACCCCAATTCCAAAAAAGTTTGGACAGTATGTAAAATGCACATAAAAGCAGGGATTTGCAAATTCTCACATATACTTAATTGAAAACAGTGCAAAGAAAAGCTATTTAATGTTTTACCTTATCAACTTTATTGATTTTAGTAAATATACGCTAATTCCGAATTTGATGCCTGCAACACGTACCAAAGACGTTGGAACAGGGCCCAAAAAAAAAGACTGGGAAGTTCAAAAAACACCTGTTTGAAACATTCCACAGGTTTGTATATTACACACATCAGATAATAAACCCTGAATTGCACATCACTGTTATACGTTTACCAACAATGTCAGTGTTCTAGCCTGAAATTTTCACTTAAATGCATAGCTGTAAATATACATTTCAAAGAAGATAAACGGAGAGGTTAACAGACAACTGGAAGTGTTATTGCATATAATGCAGAGGAATACCTGTAAAGGGGGAAACCACCCTGGTGACCTTAGTTTAACCTTAAATAAAACCTCAATGTAAAATGTCAGTTTTGAATAAATGTACAATATACAGTAATGCATTTCCTCTTGGTTTTAAGTTTCCACTGCTATTTTATCAAGAGTTTCTATATTAAGTAGCTATGTACAATATTGCTAAATGGTAATAACTTACACCCCATTTGCAAGTAGACTAACTCCACAGATTAGTTCCATAATGAGACACTTTTCCGAAGAGATTTTTTTTTGAGGTTGTGCAAAATGACCAAATAGTTATTTTGTTGTGCACTGTAATAAAGCTTATTTAAATAAAAACTACATTACCTGGGCAGGCGGTGTGTGTAGCATTTCTTTGAACAGAATCAAAGAAATTTAATAGCCATGGTTTCAGTCCAGAACAGCTGTTCTGTTTGAGAGCTGATGCTTGTAAATGTGCATCACACTGATTGTGGTAAAAGTAAAATAAACAAGTTATAATTGACTGTTTTTGTTTGGCTGAGTTTCTGTATCTCCCAAGATGACGGGATGCTCATTTTAATTGTGTTGACGTCCTACAGAAACATTCACAGGATAAATGCATTGAACGTGTCATCTTCAGACCACACATGCTTTAATAAGCTGTTCAATCGTCAAACTGTAATGTTTGTGTAATCCGCTGCAGAATTTGTTATGTTTGTAATTATCACTTCTGACAAAATGCTAAAACTTCAAAGTATGTTTTAAAACTAGTTATGAATGTAGTGCAGTAACTTCAGACAATAAGGCTGATGGTGTTGGGGAAAAGGCTCTGGTGTCTGACAGCACCTAGTCTGCTCCACTTATCAAACAAAACAATGCAAATGCCAAAGGTATGCGCACACACAAGTAATCACATTCCACCTTATAATACAGAACATTCTTTATTTTCGATCGTAACAAAATGCAATAATATTTAAATACATTGAGGGGGTACTGGGTGGTGGGAACAGACATAATTTACTGAGGTATTTTAAAGGCACCTGAGGAACCTGTTCTAAAGCATACACCTTTAACATAAAAAAACTGGTCATTGGAAGAGGAGAGAAGTCCCAGGGGGTGATTTTCTGTTGGGCAGCAGCTGCCGAATGCGGCCGGTGAAACAGCTGACCGTGAGCGGCATGTCTAGCGTTCAACATGCAGGGCGCACGTGAACACCTGTTGTAGAACACGCCTTGCAGCCGAAGCTCATGTAGGAACCCTACCGCAGCGGAGGCCTACTGACCGGGGGCAGACAGACTTATTCATGAACTGTTTCTTCACAAAGCAGACCCACCACTGCAAGAGAACATAATAACTCAAAGGACCAGCATTTAAGACAATAGTCATTTAATTAATGCTTTAATGAGATCTCACCAAAATTGTCTTGGTGTTGGGTTGTCCATCTGCGTGTGTGTGCATGCCTGTAGGCGTGTATGTATGGTGCTCAATAACTGACAAAAGTATTTGAATTTAGTATATTTGAATTATATACGTGTCACATTTCATAAACTTGAATTTTTTTGTGGTGTATTTAATAAATTTGCATTTAAACAAAGATTGAAATTCAGATTTTCAAAATTCAGATCCATAAATACAAATCTCTCGGATTCAAATTTCTGAAATTCAGGTTTTAAAAATTCAGATCCATAAATACAAATCTCTGATTCAAATTTCTGATTTTAAAAATTTAGATTTTATGTTAACTAGGACAAAGGTGAAGCATCTGGGCCTCCCAGGAAAAGTAGAAGCTTTCGGAACTGTCGAACTCGCATTTAGCCAATCACAGAGCTGCTAGACTTCAGCTAGCGGCGGCAAGTGCAGCGACGCTGTTATTCACGCCGTGGTGCAGATGACGAGCCGTAATGTTAACGAGGTAAGTATATAGTTATATAGCCTACGTTAGTTATATACAGGGTTGATAAACCGGGGTAGTTTCTAATATCAACGATCAATGGATGAACTCAACCATGACCGTAGGGGAGCGATAACAAAGGCTTCTTTCTTATTAGTCGCTGGCTTAGCCTTTTACCTTGACGTTCAGGGTGCAGGATAAGTGCCAAAAATAAGACTACTGAGAGCATATCTTACTGGAAGCTGGCAAATGATCTAGCAGCTGATAAGCCGGCGGTGGTAAATGAGCCTGGCTTAGCAACCCACTGGATTTGCATTTTGCAACTGACCTGGCTGGTCACTGGCATTTCTAGGCTGGTCACTCGCGTACCTAGCATGGCAACCCACTGGATTGACGATTTATTTATTTTTTACAATTTCTGAATTAGGCTAATTTATCATCTCTCTTGCATTTGCAGTTTGAGTCTGCAGCTACCCACGAGGCAAAAGTCGTTCAATTCAAGCAAAGGACTTAGGAAATCAGTTAACCTCATTAACTTTGGCCCACCAGAAGCAATTTTCGCCTATTTGCTAGGCTACTTGTGTCATATCTCAAAAACGATTTACTGCAGCACATCCATGTTTTAAACTTCGAATTGAAGAAGAGGCCTATAGCCTACCATAAGACATTTGCAACAGAATAAATTTGTCAGAATCGTCACATAAGCCTATATGTAGCCTAGGCATAAAAATACGTAGCCTATTGTGTGTAGGCTATAGGCTCTCTAGCCTTTGAAGAGGCCTACGTTAAAAGGTAGGCTATGTTTTTACATCCACAGCAATGTAGCCTATTTCAGCCACATGTGCGATAGGTGGTCACTGTGGAAATGTAAACTTCATTGGACATTGGCGAACTATAACCGAAAGTTTGTTTATAGCCTAGGCCTACAACTTTTCAATAATATCGGGTAGCCTATTATTGTTCCTATATGGGAACATGATTTTTGATGTAGCCTAGAAACGGTGGGTTTTATGCATTTTATTGTCTGTGGCTGTGCCAAGATGAAGGTTACAGAACTTTTGGGGTTTAACCTGTAATTTATAATTTTCCACAACTGGCTTGTCAAAGTAAAATATTTAGCCTACCTACATGTCATTTTACCCCATTAAAAATAAAAACCATAGCTCCTAATTGATTAATTACAGTCCACTGGTTTTATTGCCACGTTAAAAATCTGTTTAAAGATTTGAATGATGAAGCAAAACCGATCGAGCATTAAACTTTATGATATCTAGGTAGCCCAGTGGAATTCCTGCTTAGGCTATACCCTGCGAACTCGGTCGGAATCCAACATGGGGCAGAACTATTTAACCTTTGGACAGGAACAATCCTACTATTCAATGCTGAGTAGGCAGTAGCCTTTTAGACATTGTGTCATTGGATGAGCTTTCAGATTTATGTTTGATTTATCCAATTCTTCTACTGCTGTAGCCTATAAATTTGGGCAAAAACACTGATGCTGTTAGTGTTGCTGTTGACTGACATCAGCACAATTAATTGCATAGCCTATGGTTTATTTACTATGATTACATTTGCCACTTTTAGACAAATCTTTTGTGAGTTGGTTGGTGTTTGTTTGTTTTTTATTGTGTTTGTACGTGAGTGACCAGCCAAGTCAGTTGCAAATCCAGTGGGTTGCTAAGCCAGGCACATGAGTTACCTTGGCGAATCAATAGACGGCTTCTTACCAGTGCCGGCTTATCAGTCACTAGATCATTTGCCAGCTCGGAGTAAGATATGTGGGGTGCTTCCCAATACTCGAAAAATGCATCCTCCTTGACTCCACTAGCCTACCACCTCCTCTCCTCCATGCGCTGGAAACCGATCTTTGTGTTTTAATCTAATGTTGCTGATTACATATTAATGGTTAAGATATTCATTAATATCTTGACTCAAACCGCAAAGTCAGATATATTGTAGGCCTATACTTTACACGCAAATATTTGTACTTGAAACGTTCCGGCAGTTTTGCATACGTCCGGGTAGGAGACGAGTGGTAGTGGGGGAGTGGAGGAAAGGATGAGAGGAGTGAAGAAAGAATATTGAGATGCAGCCATGCTCCACCGACCTCTCAGTCGGGCCTATTCTTACTTTAGGCACCTATCCTGCACCATAAACGTCAAGGTAAAAGGCTAAGCCAGTGACTAATAAGAAAGAAGTCTTTGTTATCGCTCCCCTACGGTCATGGTTGAGTCTGTCCATTGATCGTTGATATCAGAGACTAGGCTACCCCGGTTTACCCACCCACGCCAATAATGCAATTTTCAACTTTCAAAAGACAAACGGTAGGCTAATTCAGAAAATTAGAAAAACGAGTTTGAATGGTTCATTTCCATATTATTTCAAGGATGAAAAAATTTTAATTGAAATATTGAATCCATTGTTCAATTTCAGATAGGCCTATATGCTTCAGGCAATCAAATTGAAAAACGTTACACAGACCAGGTAAGTATATAGTTATATACGTTAGTTAGGGTTGATAAACACTCAAAACGCTGTATTCTACTAGTATGACTATTTTGCGTTAGCTAATGTTCTCTACCTACGCCAGCCTTAGGCCACGTTAGCTTGCTGTCAATGGTTAGGTACAGTGGCCGAATTGTAAAATGTTTTGCGCAGGCAGGTAGCTACATCCGATCTTACCGTTCCTTTTCATTTATTATAAAGCGCTTTAATCCATAACAACACCAATTCTTTAGGACGAACAAAAGCCACGTTTATTCATGGAAAAAAGGCTAAAACATTATAGTTAGGCTACGCACGTAAGCATAATATTACTGACATTTTTGTTTAGGCTAAACGTGACATATTGCATAGGTTAGGCTACATACAGCGAAATTTATATATTTTTTTAAATGAATGAAAAGGAATGGCAAGATTGGATGTACCTGCCTGCAGAAAACATTTTACAATTCGACCACTATTAGCGAACGCAAAATATATCACACTAGTAGCAATACAGCACTTTGAGTGTTTATCAACCCTGTATATAACTAACGTAAGCTATATAACTATATAATTACCTTGTTAACGTTACGGCTCGTTATCTGCACCACGGCGTGAATAACAGTGTTGCTGCACTTGCCGTCACTAGCTGAAGTCTAGCAGCTCTGTGATTGGCTAAATGAGAGTTTGACAGTTCCAAAGGCTTCTACTTTTCCTGGGAAGCCCAGATGCTTCACCTTTGGCCTAGTTAACATAAAGTCTGAATTTTTAAAATCAGAATTTCTGAAATTTAAATCCGAGAGATTTGTATTTATGGATCTGAATTTTGAAATGCAAATTTATGAAATACACCACAAAAATTCAAGTTTAGGAAATATCACACGTATATAATTCAAATATACTAAATTCAAATTCAAATACTTTTGTCAGTTATTGAGCTGCATATGTATGTGTGTCAGGAGTGGAACTTCACCTTGCTGGGCTTGTCTGTCTGGGGATCGAAAACGCGATCACACAGCGTGAGCCCGGTTTCCTGGCGGATCTGCTGCAGGTACATCCTCATGGTCTCTGTGGGCGGAGCATAGGCGAGGCGGGGATGAACGTGCCCAGCAACTAGAAACAACAAGGTGGACGTGTCCTGAAGTCAGGTTTTTTTTCGTAGCACCAAAAAAACTGAAGGGGGCGATATGTAATGATGCATCGCCCTGTCTACGCCCATAGACTGCCAGAAAAATCCAAACAGCTGTCATGTCGTAATTAGCATACTTTTTAACGATGTCTAATTATAATAGTAGATTTCATTTGAGATAATGAGGACCATGTATTATATCACAATCTCTGGAAATTATTATTTTTTAATTCCCGGGATTGACCGGGGCTGTGTCCGAATCAGAGCCCTATCTACTGCGCCCTATCTCCTGCGTACAGTGCACTGGCAGAAGTGTGCTGTTTAATGTGCACTATTTAGCAGTCCGCGAAAAATATCCGCCATACTATTTTCCAACCGCACTGTGGAAGTATTGTAAGCAGGTCATAAAACGTCCCACCAGTGTTGCCATGTCCGCCGTTTTACAGCTAAATTGAGATACTTTCAAAGTGCAGTCACAGGTAAAAATGAAGTCGCAAAGCACGCACTTATTTTAAAGAGTAAAAACATGATGATTTCTATTTAAAATATGTTGGTTTCGGTTAAAAATTGCCTATAATTTGGGAAGGTTTTGAGTCGCCATTTGGCTGGAATATCTTACAAGATCTGGCAACCCTGCGCCCCACTCTTGCGCTGCCATGTCACGTGTTGTTTTTGTTGTATTTGAAGGAAAATTTCAGCGAAGCTGTGCCTCTTTTTTTTATTTTTTAAATGAAGCTTCACGTCATATTTGTGACCACAATGTTCGTTTACTTCTTGAAGTGTGCTCCCGAATGTACTCAGCGAAACCCCGGAAGTAAGTGTGTCATCCGGGTGTTTGAAGTATACTGCAATTTGAAATATTTTCTGCGTACTCTACGACTTTCTTGCCCTATCTACTCACCAAGGCTACTCAACAGTGTGGAAGAGTGCTGAAATATGTGCATCTTTAGAAGGTATTGGGGGCACAACTCAGACTTGATGTTCAATAAGATACCCAAATCCTGGGGGGTATACTACGAAGTTAACTGGATAGCTAACTGTAAAACTGGGAACAGCCCTTTTTAGGCTACTTCAGTCCGTATTCCAGATTTGGGATGGCTCCGGCTTTTACTCGGTGCAGTTATCCAGCTAAATAAGTACTACTGCTTAGTTAGTAGTATATCTCATGCTGTGTCAGAAAGCAACTTTAATGTTTTTAATTTGTTTAAAAAGGTAACGTTAGCTACAAGCTAGCTAGATATGATAGCTAACGTTAGCTAACTAATTGCAAATTGTCGGTCAGGGACGTTGTAAGCGGATAAGCCAAGGAGGTTATACGTGTAATGTTAATCAACTGATTTAACGTTACAGTTGAAGAGAGAACAATCTTTTGTAATGTTAGCTACAGTTTTGGGGAGTAGATTTCAGGTGCTTCATTTTTCACTAATACTAATACAGAACCCTCTTGCATAGTCCAGCACGTTGTCATTGCTCTAACTAGCTAACACTGGAGGAAGCATATATAATGTTACCGCATACACTAAGTGACTAAGTAATATAGGTATAGTTGTCATTTTCATTTTTGGGAAAAATTTCCGGGGTTGTAACACATGCTATTAGTCACTTGCTGTATGTGAAAACATTGTATAAAACACATATTTAGCTGTCTTTCTCCTTATGTTAGGTCAAAAACAACTTTTCTTATTGTTTACGTTTTCATTGCCCAGCTGAACCACCGAACTAACGTTATAGTTGCCATGCACGTAATTTTCGTTGATTAGCAACCAAAATTACTGTGTGGGCCTTTAACCCCTTTGCCCAGATGGCAAATTTTGTCAATTCTCGCCTATTTAGGGGGTGCTCTGTTTAAAGTGATACTGCAGTCAAAAATCGACTTTTCCCGTTGAAAACCGATGTTTTGGGTTAGATTATGATCATACACAACTGTCTATGTCTGAAAATCTCATGTTTAGTCAAAATAGTTTTATCTGAGTTTTTGTGTACTTACCAATACGCTGGTTTCCGGGGATTCGTGACGTCACGAGATCCTTAACATAAAAATGGGTGGAGTTGAGGTGGTCCTAGGGGTGGTCTCGGCTGGGCACGTGGTATAAAAGCAGAGACCAACTTTTTTTTTTTTTTTCCCCTCTGAGACTGAGACCCTTGTACTGCTAAACTAGCTAGTTCAAGTTCAAATGCAAATTGCTTTGTATTACTGCTAACGTTAATATTACGACTTATATCGAGCTACTAAGGCTACATTCACACTGCAGGCCTTAGTGCTCAATTCCGATTTATTGCTCAGATCAGATTTTTTTTGTTTGGCTGTTCACATAAATTTTTTAATGTGGCCCATATCTGATTCCAGTGTGAACCGATTGCTCTGCTCAAATGACCTGTGCAAATTAACAAAAGACATAGCGCCTGTTACACAGCCTGCAGAAATAAACAACAAAAAGGAAGTCATCAAAGTCACAGCTTCTGCGTTAATTTTAAAGTTGATGTGCAGTGGAGCTAATGATAAGGGTGAGGAGACGAGGGAAAAAAGCCTAGCTTTTTGTGCTGCCATGGCTGCTACTTCTGTGCAGAGGGACTCGTGAATGCGAGATCTGAGCCAGGAATGGGGGGACCGTGACATGGGCGGTTTCAGTGAAACTCAAGCAAGGCATGAAATGAGTGATTCTGAGGACGGGCGAGTTAAGAAAATGGAGTGCTCGGCCGTTTGGCTAGTGAGACCAGTCGATATAACATTTATAAAATGGATAGTTCCGGGATGCAGATTTGCCAATACAGCGTTCCAGCCGTGTTAAAATATACAGTATAAAAAAGCTATCACATGACACATCTGTTCAACTTCCTGTGTAACGTTAGGCTATAGCCCAACATCACTGCGCACCCTTAGATTAAACTATTGACACATTATTGGACCGACAACCATTAACGTTCGGTAAGCAGCTACATGAGAAAACCGTGAATAATAAATACCGTGCAACAAACCAAGACAATAATATGGACAGTTCTAACATTATTTTAAATCACAAAAAGGTTAACACAGCTGTCCGCGAATGATATAAAAACGTAGCCTACGACTTATGGTGTAGGCTATCGTTTGTGCCCAAAAAAATCCACTGCTTTGCACATTTACCACTTATCTAAAATGACAACACATGATAATATAATGTGAATGTGTTGATGACCTATCTAGCCCGTGCGCTACGTTCTAATGGTGTATTCAAATTATCTCGGAAGTCGGAATATTTCTGATTAACGAGAAGAAAAAACGATTTGAACGTGTCATTATTGTCATGTTCAAATAGTTTTTTCTTCTCGGAAGGAAATATTCGGACTTGCGAGTTCAATTGAATACACCATAATGCCCTGCTACATCAAAAATTACGTAAAAAGTCACATTAATTCCGATCTGACTGTTCAGACTGGGTTCGCTTTGACACAATCGGTTATGTATCGGAATCTAATACCACATTCAAAAGTGGCCCAAATGAGAATTGGAAATGTCATGTCAACTGGTTGAGGTATCATAAGATTCAATGTGATTTTCGCTGTTCACACTTCCATAAAAAATCAGATCTGTCACATTTGAGGAAAAAATCGGATCTGGGCCACTTTTTACCTAGTGTGAACGTAGCCATAGAGAGTTATTCATCTACAACGGCTTACTTTGGTATCTTTAGCTAACTTGCCTGCATTATGCCAAGGAGTCAGAGATGTATCGTTCCTCGACTCTGTTAGCTTTCATAATCTGCTGAGAGACGGAATGTATCGATAAGTTAGGTAATGCAAGGCAGTCTATTGTGTGTGAGTTTAGCCCCGTTTGGTCCAGAGAACTGGTAACGTTAGCTAGCTAGCTAACGTTATCATTTATGAATAATGTTAGCTAATAAATGATAACAATTTTCTCCGGACCAAGTGGATGAGGGCGCTACAACCAGCCATGTTCAATATACTAACGTTACTGTGTGACTGGGTTTTGCTGTGTTTTAGAATGTATTTAATAGTAACGTTACTTTAGCGTGAATGAGCGTATTGAGTTCAGTGGGGCTGAGTCAGTTCACCAAGACACACCCTTTCACTCCTTGACCATATGAATATTCATAATATGACTACATGGCATCATCGTCATATAACCACACCTACTCACGAGATCCAGTTCAAATTGAAGCGGTAAAAAAGGCCTTAGAAAAGGCTCTGCAGTATCTCTTTAAGGCTTTATAACTCCAGGTGCGAGCATCACAAAAACTTGGCAAATGGTTTAAATGAAACAAGACAGTTTTACCATTTACAATACGAACTTTGTATTTGTTTATTTTCATAATTTAAGTCAAAATAAAGTGCCACAAATGCAAAGAAACACACAAAAATGCACAAATAATTATGTTTTTCTTTAGTTTGCAATGAAATACTGAGAGCTACATATGTGAAACGGGTAAATCTATACATTTCCTGGATCATAAACTCTGTGACCACAAGTGTGCAAAATCTGAGGATGATATGCAGAACTACTAAAGATCTATGATGCAAAATATAGGAAGTGTACCCTGTTGTCTATTAGTGCCTCCAAATCTATCCAAATGGCTAAATTGTGCACTGCGCTAAATCATAAAATAATGATATATTTAACCACAAATCAAATGTTTTGGATCATAAAACTCACTTTTGCATCATTTTCAAGTGGGTATAGGGGGGTAGATATCTATGGGTCCAAAACCCTAATCCAATACATATCATAAAATGAATAAAATTTGTTTTGTCCATTATAAGCAAATACATTTGCCCCTTGTGATAGTTTAAAATCATTCATTCTTGTACCTCAATAAAACATCAGTTTCCCCTGTACTCTACAGAGTGTATTATTTTGCCCTGGGATGGCATTTTTCTGTAAAAAAAAAAGGTTCTCATTCATATTGACTCCAATAAAAATTTTTACATACATCTATATATCAGTTCACAGTAAATTGGAATTAGCATTTTCCATGCCCTAAGTGACAATTATAGCCCAGGAAGAATAGCCTATAGCCTATTATGCACGATAACAATAAAATAATATTCCACCAACAGGAAAATGCTGCCAAATGTTCTAGCTTCAATTAAGTCGTAACATCAAATAGAAAACATGACTGAGCAATGAATGTTTACACTACAGTGTGTGAAATGCACTCAAAATGCAAAAATAACCAATGGTTATTCCATCTAACATAGCCTACTGGACAAGACAGTGATCGAGTGGAAAAACGAACGTACATATGTAGCCAGCGAGAAGAACCGCGAATTAGAAGCTGTATATCGTGGAAGAAAAACTCCCGTCAGCGAATGCGTTTTCTGTAGCGGTTTGCGTCATAGTACATTGAGATTAAAAATTTTGTTACACTGGGCAGCAAATTATTGTTCAAAGCATCCCAGAAAAAATGACAAACACCGTTGAAAAGGATATACTGTCCTCTATCAGATAAAACAGTTGTGAATAAAACCGGAATCACGTGAAATACTTCAGAGCTGCAGGTACAGTAAATGGGGTGTTGCGCGCAGACGTTCAATAATGTGTAATAACGAGCAAAACTGGTGTGTATTTCTCAGATTGTCCAAGACAATAAATGACCACATCTCTATGCTTAAAACCAATGGTAGGATTGTATATTTATTTCATATTTAGTAGCAGATATTTATAATAGAATATGACAAAATCAGGCTATTGTTGGGTTTATCTTGTTGCTATGACGGAATTCTAATTTTATACAATGAATAAATATAATTATGAACTCACACAGACACTATTGTCCACTATTGTCACGCATGGGTAGGTATAGACTGGATGGGGGGTTGCTTGTTAAATGGACTTGCTATGAGAAAATAGTGACACTTAGAAACTCTGTATTCTGCAGAGTTGTCACAAATCGTGTAATAATAAAGATAACACGGAGTTTGAGGTTTCCATTCATAGTTTGGCTGCAGGAGCAACGAATGTCTCAGTTGAGCAAAATCTTGGTGCCGGCATCCTGGTCACTAGGCATCTGCGCAAAGGGGTTAAGATATTCTTGTAAAGTTTTGTCAAATAGTTATAGTTTAAAAATGATTTATTCAAAATAGCCTTTATTCACCAAGACACATGCTATTACACACATCTGCTCTTTTACTTTAAATAAACAGTGTCTTGCAGAGAAACAAAATAACAAAAGGTATAATGCAAAGAATTAGCTCAAGCTTGCTAATTGTTAGCTTGAGCTAAGGTAGTTGTAAGTATGATTAGAAGTACAACATTGGTGGCCTGTTTACAGTGTAAAATGAAAAGGCATTTAACCAAAACATGAATAGCTAATCATGTATTTATAATATTATGAATGTAGCTAGGTTCTAAAAAAATTACATGTTTCTTTAGGCTACTCTACCATCTACTCTCAGTTAACATTCTCATATTTCTGGGCGCGCGCAATTTTGGACCAGGACAGACACCGTGAGTGAAGCAAGTGAGCCGTAATTGGCTGCAGGGGCTACCTACAATCCTTAAGTAAATGGCGCAAACTGGCCTCCTTGATATGGAAAAGAACGGCGGAAAGGGCGGGGATTTGGGCAAATTGGGCGGGGAATTGGCTTCAACAGAATGCTGGCTTCAACAGAATGAATGGGAGAGATCCAGTTCGGTGGTCGCTACAGCACTTTTGTTGGATACAGGGAGGGAGCTCACCTTTACTGGTTGAGGTATCATAAGGCAGCACCCCATTGACCTTCCCCTCTATGACCATCCTCCTATCTGTGAGCCTCACCCACTCTGCTGTCCCCTCTCCCATGCACTGACCTTAGATCGCCATTCATTTTTAACTCAAAATCACTGGTGTTAAAGTTAGGGGCGGGTGAGCTGATCCTAGTTCAGGGGCTAGGGGGGTGAACCCAGAGTGGCAGGGAAAGTAAACATTACACATTATTTCATTATTTTCCCATGCTATTTGACCCTTGACCTGATGTTTACATTCTCAGTACATCTTTGAGGTAGGTACTACTAAGTATTTATCAGTATCCAATTGTCAGCTCAGTCTATAACGTCAGCTAGGCAGTGTGCCCTGAGGGCCAGGTTTGAGGAAAAACTCAACAAGAGCAAACCAGTAGAGGTATGAAAGGCTCGTAGGTTGTGGGCCCAAACCTGCAGAAAGACGCTGGGTAACAGGCGCGAAAGCACACAAGCTGGGCATGCGGAATCAGTCTTTCATCCAACAGGAAATGATAGAATCAAGGAGATTGAGCACAGGCCCAATCTCAATGTCTCCCCTTACACAGAATTTTTGCACGGCGTGGTTCCCGATAAGTCAGAGCGGGCTCAGGCTGTCCCACTGTAAAATCATCAAGTGCATGAGGGCTCTGTCGTGGACTTTTTGAACCCTTTATGCGGACTTTCCGCATGTCTGCAATCATGCAGACTTTGCTGAGAGAATTACCCACAGTTCATAGCGTTTCCGACAAAAAAAAACGGAAACGCAGGCGGAAGCGTCTCAAAAATTGTAAACAAACGACACACATGGCGGGCAGAGGGCTCAGGTTGCGTCCCAATATTCCTCACTCACCACCTCCTTTCCTCCACTCCCCCACTACCACTCCTCTCCTACCCGGAAGTATGTAAAATTGCCTGGACGTTTTGAGTACAAGTAGTTGTGTGTACAGTATACAATGTACCTGACATTGCGGTTTGCGTCGAGACATTAATCAATTTGTAACTTATTTGTAAGTAAAATCAGCAACATTAGATTATGACACAAAGGTCGGTTTCCGGGGCACGGAGGAGAGGAGGTAGTAGTGGAGGAAAGGAGGGTGCATTTTTCGAGTATTGGGACGCGCCCTCAGTCTTTAGGGCTCAGGGCGGACATTGAGATTGGGCTATAGGCAGAGCTGGGAACGGAGGCAAGACAAACTAAAATGTCAGGTATACTTAAGGTTCTCTCACCTTGATTTCGTAGTTCTTGAAAAAGACATTGGCTTTGAAGTAGTAGATGGCCTCGTCGATGATGTCTGAATCTTTGGCTGTAAACAGTGAACAGAACACGTACTACATCAAAAAAGGGGGGTGACATAAGCGACCACATTTCACATTTCCAAACAACGAAGGTGACAGAAAACACATACTTTAAATGGCCTTAGACATCAGGTCCAAAAAACAGTACGACTTGACTATTCTTAAGAAACGGCCGTACCGTCTTAACAGACCAAGTCAAATGCAATTAGAAACACGGTTCAAGATATATCAGGTCGCCTAAAATAATGTTTGGCGTAAACAAGCAGAGTCTTTCTTTTCAAAGTGGTAATGCTACTGTCCACTGTTAAACACAGGAGATACACTCACTCTCTTTTGGGGCAGGGCCTTTGAACTGCGTTTTCAGGGGCAGCAGAGCCATGTTTCCTACCAGTTTGGTATCGGGATCCATCAAGCTTGAATGGTAAGCCTGTGAAGAAAAAAAGAGACGTGTGAAGAGACTCCGTCGCTCAGTTTAGCACCGTTCTGCAAGCAGGTAGCCTACGGTGCGTAGACTTACACACTCCAGATCATGGGTGTAGGATTATGGGGGGACATGGGGGACGTGCCCCCCCCTCCCCCCCTCCCCCCCCCAATGTTTGGAGTCGAATTGTCCCCCCCAACCATAACTGATCCCTCTCCCATGTAAAGCTTACATTCAATAAAGGCTGCAACAACGGTAAAAAATAGATTTTTTGCGGAAAGACATGTAACGCCTATGCCTGTAAACATAGTATGAATTATTGACCCACCCCCTCGCTACTTCAAACAGTAGCAATGGTTTATCTCATGGCCATGACAAGTTTGAGTTTAATCAATAGGCTCCTAATTTGTGAAATTGTGGACACATGGCAACTAAAACTAGCTACTTGGTAAATAATGAACAATTCAAAAGACAAAGCAAATGATAATGAGCCAAACCTGCATTGTGTTAATAAGTTTAAGGAAAAAATAAGGAACTTAAAACAGAAGTGTTCAACTACTGAATTAGGAGCCTATTGATTCACCTCAGTCTTTAAATTGATCAGTTAAAAAAATTTATTGTATTATTGTTTGCAAGATAGCACTGTAAGCACAATGTGATCATGGGATAGTCTTCATGGTATGCATAACTATTTCTGACATAATTTGTCTTAAGAGGGTAAATAATCCCTCTAAACATGAAAAACACCTATTAAGAAAAATTAAAAGCTTGTTAAAATTTTGGGATTGCAATTGTGGTTGGAACGAAAACCAGCATACACAGAGGGCCCCCAGGACCGAGTTTAAGAACCACAGTGTTTAAAATGTTATAATATGACGTCACGTGGCACTGTAATGGCGACATGTACTGCAGCTGTCTCTCGTGTTCGTGTTTGTTAATTTGAATGTATTTTGTTGTGTCTGGCTTTTGTCTTTTGTTTTTTTTATGCGCTGTGTGTCTGTTGTGGGAAGGGGAAGCGGGCTGGATCCTAACGCAGTTCAGTGGATCCGTTTCGACAGTGTACAGAGACCGCAACACTGCATGTGTATGGAGGAAAGTCGCGGAGGCGCAGTTTGTGTGTTGTGTGTTAGACTGCTTAATGCCACAGGACATCTCAGGACAGCGGGGGCTATTTTTAATCATGGTAGCATGGCTGTATTCCACTTTAATTCACTTGATTAATGAAATGATTCTATTGAATGTCTTTATTTGACGTTTGTTTGTGTGCTGTGGGTCTGCCCCAATGTCTCTGTCTTTTTGTTGTTGCTGGGGCTACAACTGAAGTTCCCAAACGGGAAAATAAAAGTTATTCTATTCTATAAACTTATCTTATCCACTAATGTACTGATTAGCCTGGGTCAGGACCCCCAGACCCCACGACACTTCATTCCCGCCTTGTGCCCCACCAACATCTCTTGATTCCCCCCCAATCAAAGCAGTCTAGAAACAGCCCTGACCACAGCAATTTCTCAATTATGTTATTTTTGATAGAAATCAGATTACTTGTATTAGAGCTCCAAGTGTAATAAACAATATTGGCGATGTAGGAAACACAATGCACTAGGCTACAATGTGCATTGCTTTACTCATGGGAATGGTTGAGGGCCTAGGTCCAATAGTCATGGTTCACTACTGTTGGATGGTATATTATTAGTGTCCCCCTCCATTATCATCACAAAGAAAATTGACTGTTTGTGGTAGGGATGGGACGATCGACACACGTGTCGACAAGGTGTCGAGTTTTCAAATCACGGCTGTTTCGAAGTAGTGCTTCGTTTCAAATCACGTGATCACGGAAACCGTAGCTTCGGACGTCACGATGACGCCTGTCATTGTGGGCGGTATCTTGAACCAATACATGCTGAACCAAGAGCCTACCTGTTGAGATGTGTCAGCTATACGGATCTGGGATCAGAGGCTCTTTTCACTCACATATGAACCTCCATTCGGGTGTACCTGGAAAGACACAGGATTTCTGTGTATCTGTGCAAAACCTCTGATTCCAGATCAGCTCATTCTTTTCCCACCCACAAACTTACAAAATATAAAAATGGTTCAAACGCCCCCAAGTAGCCTATGGAAGATCAAATGTGACTATATAAAATAAATAAGCAATGAAATAGATCATGTAATATATATAAGCAATGAAATAAATAAATAAGCAATGACATAACTAAATTAGCAATGAAATAAATCTATATCTCTTCGTTATTTTACGCCTCTTTTATTTATTTAATCGCGTAGCCTATTTATTTGAAAACAAATCGGCCTGTCAAACATGAAAGGGACAGGGAGGGTCAGCTGTGTTCATTGGTTGCTCAGTTCATAGACATAAAAACCTAGAAACCGCTGATTTCTACGCGCGGCCGCCATATTAGGCGGTCAAGATAGGCATATTTTGGTAGTATATTGACTGATGCAGACTTCCCCTGATTAAATATAGCTACTATAACTCTCTTAATTCTCGACAAATTTTCGTAAAATTTGACTTGTTATAAACGTGGGAAATATCTGCATAACACAGGTTACCTTATTTACAAATTTCCCAGAACAGCTAGCCTATTTGTAAAAAGCCCTTTTAGCTATTATAGCCTACAGGAGTTGTCAAAATGTAGGGTTTTTTAAAAGTTGCAAATTAATTTATAATTTCAGAGAAATAGAATACGCTACTATAATTGGGACATCAACGACAACCACTCGGGGGCACTCGTGGATAGGGTAAACGTAATAAAAAGGGGTATATTAACGCAAACCCATAGTTTTCCTCATTCCAGGACATCGCATTCTACAGAAATATAGAAATTCCATTTGGTCCATACCCAAGTCGTGGGGTTTAGTCAGAGGAGAGGGAGAGATTTGAGAGTGCGTGTAGAACGATATTGTTAATAAAGGAAGGTTCACGTGAGACGTCTTTTGTATGGGATTATTTCCAACAAGTGACTCCATAAAAAGCACGGTGCATGATTTGCAACAGGTGTTGTGCCGTATTATGGACCCCTGCCGTGGAATGCACCCCCTGGCGGGAGCGTGCGTGCTTACATCATTCAGTTTGAAAAGTAGCCGAATTCGCTTTGTTTCATTATCGCACCAAAATAATATGAAGGAGGTATTCATATTATTGTATCCTAATGCTTTGTGAAGGATATTCTTGTTTTAAAGAGGGTAAGCAACCTTCGATTTGATATAATTTGAACTTAAAACACGTAATTGATAACGTGTAATATTGGACGGAAATCCAGTTTTCTTATTGCACGATCGCGAATTCTGTGGTAATATAGCCCAACTGTAATTACAAAATGAGCTGGAATTTTACTGGGGTTAGCCTGTATGTAGTAATGCTGATTTTTCGACACACTATTCTAATTTCTTGAAATACTGTTTTGGGGGTTTTCTGGAGCTGTAAGCCAAAATTATGAAAAAAGTTTCACTTTTTGAATGGAATTATGGAAAAAAAAACAACTTTTCCATGATATTCAAATTTTTTGGAAAGGATCTGTATATCTATTAATGCCTGCTTATCTGCTCCCCATGCATATCCAGATATAGCCCTCATTAAATTTATTACTTTTTTACATTTAGTTTCTAGTTTTTCCACGTGTCTTCCATGTACATCTCTCATCTACCCAAATTCCCAAATATTTAAATTCCTTTACTTTTTCCATTGGTTGTCCATATAAAAGAAGACACTGTTCTTCTATCTTTTTCTTTCTAGTTAAGTACATGTAGCAAGACTTACTTGTTGAGATTTTAAAACCCCAATTGTATGACCATTGCTCTACCTTTAAAATAGCTTTCTTAATCTCTCTCAGCACACTTGTGTTGTCTCTCCCCCTAATCCATATAGCTCCGTCATCTGCATATAATGATGAGCATATCCTTCTGTCAAGATTCATGAATATACCATTGATCATCATGTTAAATAACGCCGGACTAATGACACTTCCTTGTGGAATTCCGTTAACTATATTGTGGCGGCCTGGGGGTTGTAAACTAGCCAGCTAGGACCGGGTAGTGAGCCGCTACCCGGTCAATGTGTAGATACTTGTAAATAACGTGCTGTGTGTGTTTTAATTGTGTTGTTAGTTTGTTAGCCACGTATTGTGTTTATCGTAAACTTTAAACGTATCGTAAACTTTAAACATAACTTTAAACATAATTAAACGTAAACTGTCACCTAAACTTTAAACGTAACTGTAAACTCTAACTGTCGTTTAACTGTTATGTGTGGCTGTGATTGGCTAGGAATGTGTAAGTTTGTGCGCCAATCACAGCCGACTAGTTCAAATATAAGGCAGTACCTGAAGCGATTCGAGTTAGTGGAGAATGTGCTTCCAACTGTGAACAACGCTGAGCTGGATCCTGTGACAAACCAACGGCTCTTTTCAGAGCTGGTAAGGTAGCGCTAAATAAAACGAAGCTCGGCAGGAGCGATTCGGTACTGCAGTTGCTGTCTCCCTCCCTCATTCTCCGCGCTCGCTACAATATCATACTCATCGGATAACTCTGGTCCTACCTTAACTCTAAACTTTCGTTCTGATAGAAAATCTAGTACCCAGTTGTAAAATCTTCCACTAATGCCCATTCTATTCATTTGAATTAGCAGCCCTTCCCTCCACATAGAATCGTACGCTTTTTCGATATCAAAGAAAACAATCACCATCAATTCTTTCATCTTAAATGCTTTCTCTATTTCATTGCTAACTTTAAGTGCGTCCATGGAAGACCTACCTTTCCTGAATCCATTCTGGTACGATGCAATTAAACCTCGCTTTTCTAAAAAATAGTTAAGTCTTCGTACCAAAATCTTTTCCATCCATTTGCACAGATGTGAAGTTAATGCAATAGGTCTATAATTTCCAGCATTATTTGGGTTTTTACCGGTAACAATCCTTCTCTCCATATCTCATTGAACAGTTCCAGTATCATTCTCAGTACTTGATCAGGTAATTTACGAAACATAGCGTAACTTAGTTGATCCTGCCCCGTTGCTGTGTATCCAGTGTTATTTATTGCTATTTCTAACTCACTCATAGTCAGCTCAGCATCAAGATTTGTGTCTATATTATTATTTTTTCCCCTAAGTATATTACGATTTTCTCTTAGCACTGTCTCTTTTCTCTTTTTATGCAGATCGTCTAAGTGATTGCAGGGTTGCGTCCACAGAACTATATACGAACTAGAAAGGCAACTGCCTTCTCAAAAAGGCACCGTTTCCACGGCCCAAAGTTTTTTCTCTGATTGGCCAACGTGACCTGTCACGTGAAGGTGGTCAATTTGTCCCTTTTGCAGAGAGTAATGGCTGTCGCTGCAAATCTAAAACCACGACCAGAGCCACCGTGGAGTGGGTTTTGTGAGAACAATAGATGTTATGTGAAAATCAAAACAATAAATACATTGAAAAAATATTGAATACGTCTATGCTATGATTACATTCACATACTTAAATAATGATTGTTGTTTATTTACCGTCAGTGGTTTTGCAGTTGGTGATCCCAACCGCTTCAAGATTTCCGTGAACCAGCGGTCCTTGTCCGGGTAATAATCGCGTGAAGTGTTGCCTGAATGATGTCGAAGGCTAACGGAGAGACTTGTTAAAATCGCCTCACAGCCTAACTTTACTGCAAATTCATATAAATGAGCCGCGAATAGTTAACGTTACAAAAAATGTTTAATATCTATGTTGTTAGCTAACTACATTATTAACAAGCTGTTTGGTTAGCGTTAACTATAACGTTACTCGTCGTTATGTTCGACAACCCGGTCTCACGCTTTTTCGTGATCATAGTCACAACAATTAATCTATTGAATCGTCACCCGGAGCACGATTGTCAACCGTGGTGTCAGGTTCAACCCAGTTCGTTTTCAATGCGATTGACTAGTAGGCTAAATGTGTTAAACACTGTTGTATGTTTTGCCCGAAATACTATGATTTGTACAGTTATTTGCCGTTATTCGCATAGTTTTGATATGGAGTTGATAGTGCAAAGACTTTTATTGCAGTTGGCAAATAAAATATTAACAGGTATTGACAGACAATAACATCAAAAACGTGGCAGGCTTTAAGTTTACAAAGCACTTATCCAAAATGTTCTCTTTTCTCGTCTGATTTTTCACATACTGATAGAACACAGGCATGGTGCTGTCCAAACAATGCTATCACATATTTTATAACTCTAGAGATGTATACCTTGCCAAAAATCACTATGAGCATTATTCCCCTCAGATGGTCCTGACCAGCCTGGCTCACGGATTACTAGGTGTACGAATTATATATTATAATTTTTGAAAAAAATTATACCTAACACATAAAAGAGAAAACCTCTGTATCTCTCTGTATGTCTGCTGCACATCAGCCAGCAGGTGGCACGCAATGTGTGCACACACACGCACGCACGCATTAATTAGGTATAGGGCCGACTAAATGTGATTGTGTGCTCCAACGGGTATCAGAGTTCATCTGATTTATCAACTCATCATGGTAAGGATAAGCCACAAATCACCTGTGGAGACTGCCACCTACAAGTTCATAACAGTGTCATCTTCAGAGATATATGTAGGAAACTTCATCTGTAAACAGAGGGATATTGAGGCTACAACATTATATAATCCTGACCATGTAGGACTATTCAGGAGGTTTTGGGGAGGGGCTTAAGCGCTTCAAAAACAGCATGTTATCTAACCCTAACCCTCATATGACAACAATCCAGATGTATTTGGTAGGTAAAATAAGGTCTACACTAGCGCAAAACCAAACGTATGACAGTGATTAGGAAAAACATCAATACCATGAAGGTTTTTTCCCACCAAATAAGCAAAAAATCAAAAGTTTTGATTTTATCCAGGCTGGAGTCTCAAAGGGTCTCAGACACTACACCTCAAAGAGGCTGTAGCCAGACAGGTGAAAATTTTACTTTGTCGTAGGACAAAACATTTTTGGAAAGGCCTTGACCTGCAGAGTAACATATGTCAATTATTTTGCCCTGACACCCCAGGGGACTCAGTAGCGCCCCCTAGAAGGGCAAAACTGGCCAAACTTCAAATGCTTCTAATTCTGGAACCAATAGACATATCGGGTAGTGCGGAGGGAAGCCTTTGACTCCCTCCTTATTAAGTTCAATTTGAGATGGGTTTTTCGAGTGGAAGAATTCTCAAGATAAAGATGAAGGAAATAGCAGAAGTTTAATCTTTTATTAAATGGTCAAACGTTGACTCAACATGGGAAAACCACAAACCTACGCAGAGGATTCGGAATTCCCCGAACAATAACAAACATTAGTTTTTACAATATCATAACTCCTCCTTTATGTTGCTAATACACCAATGATATGTTATGTTGCTAATACACCATAATATCTTATTTTATCCAATAACAAATTAGGCAAAACATTAATATGTTATATGACCTGTTCTTACCCTATGCGCTTGGGGGCACTCTTGATCTATCAAATAAAATTGTTTTTGACCTTTCCTCCTTATTAATCAGCTTAGTTATGGAACACAGGAGGAAAACATTCCGGTTTTGACTGGTGTGCTAGATGCCCTGTCCTTGCTGACAGAGAGCTATCCTGCACTCTCTCACACCCCCCATCTCAGTACTTTTCCACTAGATCTTGACTGTATTATTTAATTATTTATATAATATTATTTATTCTTGGGCCTACAGAAGTTTCAGAAAACAGCTTACTTCCACATTCCCCCCTTTGAGACCGTCCGGTCTCACACTCTCTTGTTGATACTTCGCCTGGTGGTGGGGTTATGTTATGACGTTAGTATTGTATGATAAAAATAAACATTTGTAGTTGATTAGTTTCATGCATAATTTACCTAAGTTAATATTTCCTCTAATTAACAATTAACAGATGATCTATCAAACAGTAAATATCAAAAAGTTAATCAAAAATATCAAAAGTTAATCAAAAAGCTACTGTATTTAATGATTTTTAATGATCATCTAATTTTGATTCGCTATAATTATCCAAAGATTATATAAAAAGAATTGGATTATACTTGTAATGTCTTCTTCCTCTTCTTAGGAGCCCATATTCTAAGAAGCCTGAGGAGAGGTTACTAGCACTTCACTCAGGCGTCTCCTACCTTCTTCGCCCTTTTCCTTAATCTATTTATGTGTCTGTTTTATCTATCCTAAGGGCCTTTAGTCAGTTGGGGCTTTATTATGTCCCCTTTGAGTTGTTCTTTTCTTCATGTAGTCAGTGTATGTAATATGTATGATCATGGGGTGTCAAATGGATAAATCTATTCTGACTATTTTATTTTATTTATTTATTTTTTTTTTTAAACTAGTTTTTAGAACCATTGTCGTTGCTCAGGGTCTGACAGACCCCGAATCTGGGGAAAATTTATCTTGCCAAGGCTTTAGCTACAGTTTTAGAATCTGCATGCGCAGTGGGGAATGCTTCTACCCATCTTGAAAATATATCAATGAATATATCAATGATCGATCATATCTACATAGTCCATTACCAACTTTACCTTACTTCCTGACAAATTTTGCATCTTGATATCATGCTAGTATAAACCAATGTTTCTGTATTTCTCTCATCATCTCCCCCCTTGCAGAGGGGCCAACACCATGGGCAGCTCTGCAAATGACCTCTATTACTACACTTGGTGCAATTGCTTTCCCTGCTTTCCCTGTATATTGCCGCCATATTTCTGTAGATTTATCTAATCGTTTCCTGCTGACACAAGGTCTATTCCGCCTGTATGTGCTCCACACTTTATAATTATAATTTTTACGGGTTGTTTCATGACCTCCAACAGTTCTTTTACCTCAAAAATGTTTTTTATACGGTTTCCCCCTGCAGTGAGAAACCCTCGTCAAAAAGCACGTGGTCCGGAGCCACCAGTGGTTCTTGGTGTAGGTCTTCTCTTGCTCTTGCTTCTGCTTCCACCATTCTTTCACATTCATGTGGTTGGCCTTCTTCTGGGGTCATTATTAATTCCGCTGGTTTCACGGCTTTGCATCTGATAATGGTCAATCCTGGCTGTGTGAGTAGGATCTCGTATCCTGATACTCTCCGATAAGTTAGGGGCGATTTCCCTCTACTGAGTAGTGCTTCTACTGCATGTGACACATACAGGGTAACTTCATGCCCTGCCGTTATTGCTGTTGCTTGCCTTCTCTACTGCAAAGGCGGCTGCTGCCAGCCCTTTCTCTGGAGTCCTCTTTTTGCAGTACCCCGTCATTCCTAAGAATCTCTGCATTTCTTTCACCGTTCTCGGTCTGGGCACCTTCGTAATTGCTTCAATTCGTTCTGCTGAAATACTTTTGCTCCCTTCCTTAAGAGTATGACCCAGATATTGCACTTGTCCTTGACAAAACTGTAACTTTGACTTGGATACTTTGTGGCCTTTTAGTGTCAGTTCTTGTAACAGTTTCTTACTGTCCTCTTTGCATGCGGTCATACTTGGGCTGCATAGGAGAAGGTTGTCCACGTACTGGATGAGAGTGCTTCCCCCCTTTGGCGCAAAGTCCGCTAGGTCATTTCTGACCATTTGATTGAATAGGCTAGGGGATTCTACATATCCTTGAGGCAGTCTCTGATAAGTGTAGTGTTGCCCCCTGTATCTATTAAAAAGTTGCATGTTTTCCCTCTTATGAGAATATCAATTCGTGGTTCATTTGTGGCACAGCTGGATGTTATAGATAACATTTCCTTTGCTTCACACTCTCCCTCTGCTCCTAGGGGTGTAGGATTCTCAAGGCATCCCTATTGAAGGGGATTCTGTTGGGGACTCATTCCCCATTGTTGTTGTGGTTGCTGTGGCTGCCGTGGCTGCTGTAGCTGCTGTGGCTGCCATCCCTCCTGCTGCTGCCCATACATGTTTTGCTGTGGGATCATCGCTATCTGGTTCTCGGGTCCTTGATATGATGGCATTGGCGGGTACGATGGCGGGTACGATGGCCACCCAGGGTTTGCTCCTTGGTTCATGCGGCCTCTTGATTGGAATCCTCTTCCTCTTCCTGTGTGACAGTTCTTGGCCCAGTGTCCCATCCTTCCGCATCTCCAACAGTCTTTCTGCTGCCACTGGCCCTGGTTCGTCCATGGGAACACTGGCCTTTGGAAATTTGGTCCAGCCCATTCGATGGATGGGCCCTGTCCTCCTTGGACTTGTTGTGAGGGTGGGGGTGCCTGTATCTGCTGGGTTATCACTGCTGCTTGAATTCCCTGATCTTCTCTCTCCCTCTCGGCTATCTGGAGAAGTAACAGTTTCTTCTTTAGAGATTTATTCTGCCCTTCTGAGGTCTTCATACTTTCTCTGTGCAGCTTCATGTGGTGGATAAGATGGGCTCTTTGTTTATCCCAATTCTCCTGGGGAAGCCCCACAACCTTGCTTAGGGCCTTTATTACTGGTTCGGGCAATGCTTTACACAACATGTGAAAGAACATTGTCGATGTTCCTTGTGATGCATCAAATGTCTGTCCTATGTTTGTTTTCCATGTCTCCTGCATCCTGTTGATAAAATCATGGATGTCCTCTCCTTCTTTTAGTTCTGCACTCGTTATATCTGCAAGGCTTGATTTATGTGGAAACATTCCCCTCAACGCA
This sequence comes from Synaphobranchus kaupii, assembly GCA_029718625.1. Taxonomy (NCBI): domain Eukaryota; kingdom Metazoa; phylum Chordata; class Actinopteri; order Anguilliformes; family Synaphobranchidae; genus Synaphobranchus; species Synaphobranchus kaupii. The sequence continues at coordinate 8,463,450 of CM056386.1, read as the reverse complement.
GCCCACACACATGGTCTGTGCCTGCTGAATGCTTCTCCGTCCATCTTGTGAGTGTCCATAATTTCCTTTCAGGCCTGCCAGGTCCATTATTTCAGTGACCTGGTGCCCCACACATCTTACTAGTAGCTGCTTAACATCTCCCATACACAGGGGCAGGTGAGCCGTTTGCATCTCTACCTTCACTATCCATGGTCCTGCTCCCTCTGTTATTTTCGGTAAATCCTTGACCATGTTCTCCAGGTCCATTGATGACCATGGGGTGTACTTAGTGAGTGGCTGTTGTCTCCCTGGTTGGGGTAGGACTTGCAATGGGGCCAGGAAGGTTTCTTCATCGTCTTCGTCTCCTTCTTCCCCTGGATTGTATCGATCAGGTGCTCTTCTTTTTCTGCCGCTCTTCCTGAGGATTTTGCTGGCACTGTTCTGGATATCACTACTCATATCGTAGACCTGCTTCAATTCTTGAACTCGTTGCTGTGAGTACCCTCCTTCGCGCAGGAATGCTTGTTCTGCTTTTTTCACCTCCTTTAGGGTTTGTTTTCAGCATTTCCTTTGTCACTTTCTTTTTTTTCCTTGTTGTACTGTCATCTGATTCTTCACTATCAGAGGAGCTTGATTCATCTTTGGGAATGGCAGTTGACCTTAGTTTCACTTTTCCTTTGATGTCATATTCTCCTCTCCTTGGGTCTCTTCCAGCTCTTTTTGCTTCTCCTTTCGGTTTCGTTTCTTTTTCTCACATTTCTTCTTCATTTCTTCTTCTCACATCTCACATTCTCACACCTTCTTCTCACTTCTCACATCTTCTCACTTCTCACCTCCCTCTGCTTCTTCCATTGCCTGTTGATATCTGGTGGCACATCCTAGCTTGCTGCTCCTTTCAGATTCACGTGCCCCCGACGACTTGACTGTTTCTTTCTTGCAACTTGTAATTCCCTGATTCTCTGGCCCGTCATGAGGTGGGTGGAGGCATGGGAATGGTGTGCTATTTGCGGGATTTCCCTTGTTTCCTCGGCTGTCACTCTGGGCTGTCTCTGATTCTCCTTCCTCTGGGCCTGCTGCTGTAACTTTTGATCTTATTAAAACGGTTTCCAAATTACCTTCTACTTCCAGGGTCCCTTTCACTTTCACCAACTCTGGTCTCATCCTCACAGTAGTCTCAGGCCCCTGGCTCAAATCTTCTTGGTCCCCAGTGTTGTTCAATAGGGGATACAGGCCGCCTGTAGCTCCATTCGCCGGTCGCCACCATCCTTCTGGTGGTCTCTCTGATGCTGCTGGCTGGGGTTCACTTTTGGCTGGTGCCCCTCCTTCTTCTCCACAGTCGCTCTCCATCTGAAAGACTCATTTTTCCATTGATTTAGCTGTGCTCTGTAAGTTCGCAACTTTCCTTTCCGGTTCTTACTTTCTTTACTACACAAAATTGCTTCCACTGATTGCAGGTATTGAAGTCCAAAAGTACCTTCCTTAGTCCATACCAAGGGACCACCTCTTGTCCACTTTTCCCATTTTTTCATAGTCTTCTCATAGTTTGTTTGAAATAATTCACTCATGCAGGAGAGAGGTGTCTTTAAAGTCTCGCCCTTCCGCGTTTTCAAATCCTTATTTTTCTTTAGCCCATGCAAGCTTATTCTAGTTAACTGAAAGTGAAACTAAAACTGAAACTAAAATAAAAGATTAAAAATAAAAATAAAAACATTTTAGTTAACTGAAATAAAAATAAAAATTAAAGTTACTTTTAAAACAAAACTAACTGTAGTGGTGCAAAATGAACTGAAATAAAAATAAAAATGAATCATGAATTATTTTTAGTTTTAGTTTCTGATCCTCTTTCTGATCTGCGATCTGAAATCTGGATTGCATATAGAGTAATTTAAAACATTCAAAACCAATATTTAATTTCTCTCCCTCTAAATTAGACAGTAAAATTAAAAACTAATAAAAATAAAAATAAAAACTAAATGAAAAACTTACAACTATAATAACTTTGCCTCCATGTTTTCTTTTTAAAATAAAATAATAAACAATAAAAACCAAAAAATATTGTTTTCTTAATTGGTTTTGTTTCTTAATTGATTTTTCTTAATTAATTTATAATTAATTAATTTATTATTTATTTATTTATTCTTAATTGATTTATTATTATTATAATTCAGGGGACCACTCTGTTCTTGGTAGCCACGCCTTTACCTTTAATCCTGTTAGTTCCCACTTAGTGACTGTGACTCGTGTGGCTCCTCCCCCTGAATGCCCTTGCTCAACTTCCCCTTCTACCTCTTCAGTTCTCAATTCCCTCACTGGGGTACACTCCAGCCAAACGGCTCCGTCTGGCCACCAGTCTAAACATATTTCAAATGTTTCTCCTGTTTCTATGGCCTTGGGTAGGAATTTATCAATCCCTGAATGGCAGCACAGAGATTTTACTCCATATAACTGTTCTCATGTTAATTATTCTCCCACTGTATCTTTTCCTACAATAACATACACAATAACAGACACATAATATTTCCACTTTTCTAGTGGAGTACTATCTATCTAAGTAAAACCCTGTTATTTACATAATTTCCTTCAGCATTATATACAGCATATCCAAAATACAACAAATTCTCATATAATGTTAGCACACCTTATCTTTTTTCTATTGTTCTCCTGTTAACGTATTGTTTAATCGATTATGTTCAGTTTGATTGTACAACCCGTGCAATGGATCTATTTGTTCTAATTTGATTAATTGAGATATATGTATATACATATAGTACTATTTACAAAAAATTATAACTATAGTATTATTAACAACAGTAAATTATTTGGCCACACAACATAACTTTTTAAAAAATAGTTTTTTTTTTTCTTTTTAGAAAGATTATTTTCTCACAACACTGTTTCCCTAATTGTCCCTACCGTAATATAGCAGTGGCAGTATCTTTCAACTGCTTCACTCTATTCACCGTTTGTGGCGGACTTTGAAGGGAAAGGCGTCCCTTTACACACAACCTCTACGCGACCCACAATCCGGAATTGCTCTATATTGCTCAAGAGTTGCTCAGAGTTTTTGTTTAGCTAACTTGGAGTTCAGTACTCCCCCACAGTGTTGTCATATTCAGCTTTTTTTCAAGCTCAGCTTTTTTCTGAGCTATCACACTCAGCGCTCACAACTCAACTCACAAAATATATCACACTCACTCAGAGATCTTGACACTCAGAGTCACTTCTGCTTATTTCTACTTCATCACAATAATTTTTCTACCTATTTATCCTCTCTATTTATTAATTTAAATGATAAATTAACTTATGTATAATCAACATCAATTAATCCACTGACCCACTGGAGCTCCGTCACCGGTGTAGGACCACACTTGGGGCCAACGGAGTGCGGGTAATCCTTCTCTGCAGACTTTTTATGAAAAAGGTGTCTGCTTACCTTTGAGCTTGCTAGCTGTTTATTATTATCCTAAAATAGCTCTCATAAGTGTTTATGTTACCCATCTATCGTTAATTGTGTTTACTGTATTACACACTTCATGTGTGTGCCATGAGTCACTGGACCGTTTATTTTAACCTGGCTCCGATAGATCTAGCTAGCCTACTTCAAACGAACATTAAGGCATAGCTTCTAAAAGTCTATCGAGACATTAATGTATTTGAAAGTGAGTCGGCTTTGTGATATACAGAAAATCCAGGGTGGAAATTTAAATGAGCTGTCTAACCCCTTAATCTCGTTTAGTAGCTAGGCTACACCTCTGCTTCGTGAAATTCCCTCAGGGAAAAAACAACGACACACTTGGCAGGTTCCAAGTTTAGACATTCTCGTTTATTTTTCAGGATTCTAGGTCCGATGTGTATTAAAACAATCGAATAGAATAAAACGTCATAGCACCATTTTGTGCGTTCCATTTCCAGCTGTCTTCAGCAATATTTTTTCTTTCACAACGCAAAAACGCACCTTTCATGCCCTAGCCTATTCATATTTGCGACCATATTTTTTGAAGACCGTCATGAATCTAGCTAGATTTTAGAAGCTATGCGTTAATGTTCGTTTGAAGTAGGCTAGCTAGATCTATCGGAGCCAGGTTAAAATAAACGGTCCAGTGACTCATGGCAATGAAGTGTGTAATACAGTAAACACAATTAACGATAGATGGGTAACATAAACACTTATGAGAGCTATTTTAGGATAATAATAAACAGCTAGCAAGCTCAATTTAAGATTTAACCCTGGATTTTTTGTATGACGAAGCCGACTCACTTTCAAATAGCCTACATTGACATTTCTCATTTTGCATAACATATAGGCTAGAATAGAATCTGGCTGTCGATAGACTTTTTGAAGCAATGCCTTAATGTTCGCTTAAAGTACCGGAGCCAGGTTAAAAGTTTAAACGATCCAGTGACTCATTTGCGGTCTTCTCATTTATTTTAAGAGAGGATTTAATTTATTTCCAGCAGTACAACACAACCATCCAATCCAACGTTTAACCTGCCACAATGTAGCCTATTGTAGGCTACTACCAGGTTTGCAGAGGTGGAAATTCCAGGGGTCAGAAAGTAAAAGTCCTGCCGTGTTTCTTCCACCCATGAACTCACAATTTCACTAATTAGCCTAGTTAGCTCCTACCTCTTGGCTGAAGAATTGTGATAATTAGCAAATCCAGGTGATTGGAACAAATGATTGGGGAGGACTTTCACTTTCTGAACCTGGATTTTCCACCTCGCAGGTTTGACCTATAGCCTACACAGCGTAGCGCTGGCTAGCTAGCTCCGTTTCTTTCATAAAACAAGAATACTTTATAACACTGCTCAGATTCTTCATCATTTCATACATTAAAACGTATGGAGTGCCCTGAGAGCATAGTATCAAGCACAGACTGTTACCCATCCCTATGCTATGTTCCCCCTAGTGTTCATTAAGTGCTACTGCACTAAACCTGTATGAGGCCCACCCTGCTTGCTTGACCATACCCCCTCATTTACATATAGTACAGCTCGAAAATGAAAACGAAAATGAAAACGATAATGAAAATGAAAATGAAAATGATAATGAAAACGAAAACGAAAATGAAAATGAAAATGAAAACGAAAACGAAAATGAAAATGAAAATGAAAATGAAAATGAAAACGATAATGAAAATGAAAACGAAAATGAAAAGATTTTAATTTTAATTTTAATTTTGGGCTGAATAATCCTCCATTTTCATTTTCCATTTTCATTTTCGTTTTCATTTTCGTTTTCATTTTAATTTTAATTTTGGGTTGAATAATCCTCCATACACATCGACATAGCTACAGAGCAACTTAAAATGGTAAACGCCACAATAACTTTCCACGTTGGCCTAAAGCAACAATGTTATATCCTACAATAAACGGGAGCACTCGCTCTTCCCAAACATTTATCGCATAATGCAGTACTGTGTCATGCTGCTAGACAAAATATTGGCTATTTCTGCACGCCATGGATTGAAGGTGAAACATATAAACGGCTAATGTTTGACCATCCTTCATATTAAAACATTTCTTTCCAGTCCAGCGCCCACCACAGACCACTGAACAATCGATGTTATGTGAAAACCAAAACTAAATACATAGATACATTAACGTTATGTGTATGTTACATTCACATAATGATTATTGCGTTCACTTATTTTGCTTAATCCGCCGTCCGTGGAATAGGCAAGCTACACCGGTAGATCCCGATTCCCGACCGCTCTCTCAAGCTTTCCGTGAACCAGCCTTGCGCGGCTAGCTAACGTGAGGTGTAGCCTAAATCAGTGCTTCCCAAACTCGGTCTTCGGGGACCACTGTGTATGCTGGTTTTCGTTCCAACCACAATTGCAATCCCGGAATTTTAACAAGATGTCAATTGTCCTTAATTAGGTGTTTGTCATATTTAGAGGGATTATTTACCCTCTTAAGCCACATTATGTTAGCAATAGCTATGCATGTCATGAATAATAATAAAAGTACAATATTCTCATTGTGCTATATTGCAAATAATTACAAAAAGGGGCAAAAAAAAAACAACATTTTTTAACTGACCAAATTTATTTTATTTTATTAAATAAAATTAAAGACTGAGGTGAATCAATAGGCTCCTAATTGGTGAAATTGTGGATATATGGCCACTAAAACTAACCATTTGATAAATAATGAAAAAAAGACAAAGAAAATGATAATGAGCCAAACTTGCAGTGTTAATACATTTAAGAAAAACTTGATGAGGGAACTTAAAAACTCACATTTTCAACTACCTAATTAGGAGCCAATTGATTCACCCCAGTCTTTAATTTGATCAGTTTTAAAATTTTTGTTACCTATTTGCAAAACAGCCCAATAACCACAGTAGGAACATGGGAATTTTTATTCTTCATGGCATGCATAGCTATTTCTGACATGATGTGGCTTAAGAGGGTAAATAATCCCTCTAAACATGAAAAGCACCTAATTAAGAAAAATGAACAGCTTGTTAGGATTTTGGGATTGCAATTGTGGTTGGAACGAAAACCAGCATACACAGTGGTCCCCGAGGACCGAGTTTGGGAACCACTGCTCTATAGCAGTGGTTCCCAAACTCGGTCCTGGGGACCCACTGTGTATGCTGGTTTTCGTTCCAACCACAATTGCGATCCCAGAATTTTAACAAGCTGCTAATTTTTCTTAATTGCACATTTCATGTTTGATGGATTATTTACCCTCTTAAGCCAAATTATGTCAGAAAATAGCTATGCATGCCATGTAGTATAAATGCCCCATGTTCACATTTTGCTAATTGTGCTATATTGCAAACAACTACGTTAAAAGAGTTCACAAAATGTTATAACTGATCAAACTGAAGACTGAGGTGAATCAATATGCTCCTGATTAGATCGTTGAACACATGTTTAAGTTATTTCATAATTTTGTTTCTTTAAACTTATTAACACAATGCAGGTTTGGCTCATTATCAATTTGCGTTGTCTTTGAATTTTTCATTATCAACCAAATGGTTAGTTTTCGTGGCCATGTGTCCACACTTTCACCAGTTAGGAGCCTATTGATTCACGTCAGTCTTTCATTTGCTCAGTTTTGTTACCTCTTTCAATGAAATAGTTTTCAATATAGCACAATAAGCAAAATGTGTACATGGGACATTTATTAATTTATTCATGGGGCATGCGTAGCTATTTTCTGACATAATTTGGCTTAAGAGGGTAAATAATCCATCAAAACATGAAAAGTGCAATCAAGAAAAATGAACAGCTTGTTAAAATTCTCGGATCGCAATTGTGGTTGGAACGAAAACCAGCATACACAGTGGGTCCCCAGGACCGAGTTTGGGAACCACTGGCCTAAATTATGAGACATTGTGATGGAAATGGCCACTGAAAATTTTACGTTAGCCTATTTTGTAAGTATAGGAATGTCCATGTTGGACTGATATAATGAACTATGGTGAACTGAAATCGCCTCACAGCCTTACCACAATGCAAGCTAGCCTATATGATAGGCTGTCATATGCATTGTCGAGAGGGGTGTAAATTTAGGTTTAGAGACATGTCAATTTAATTAAATTTATCCCTAATTTAGCCAATTTTACCCGGATATAGCCTGGCTACATCCTAGGACTAACGTTACGATGGTCGTTTTTCATCAAGCGTCAGCGGGGCAATGTTAGTAAAGCTGGAGGATTGCGTCTGTTGAGTTAGCAGCGGGTGGGTCTGCGAGTGGAGCCCTCAGCCCAGTGCACCAGCGAACGCTACTCCGGCCAACTCGTCCGCTGACCCGCTATCCTCTAGCTATCTGGGCGGTTTTTCACGACACGAGACGGCATTTCATCAACTTTTCAACATGTTCACTGGGGCAGGTTACTAGTAATGTAACGCATCTTGAGATGTGAAGTCTGTCCTTAGAAATATTACACATTTGAAAACCATTTCATTATTATGCACAAGATAGCTGTTAGCTAACCAGGTACAGTCAGCTACCGCGCTGTATGCTCCTTGCGAGCTGACCACCATAGTTCAGTGGAGATGAGATTTCATTTGAGGCGAAAATGCGAATAGGCCTCCTCACGTGATTGCCCTGTGACGTAACTAGAATTACCACGTGACCATGTTCTTAACCAATCAGAGTTCAGTGCGCCTACTCGACACTCACCGATGAGGTTTTTTAAATCATGCCTCTCTTTTTTCTGTGTAGGCTAAAACAATTTTGAACCCCAGGATTGCCTGCTTCTATTGACTACAACTTTTGATACCTAGATTGCGCTGGGGCCACTATGTTGACTTTCACAAAGCTCCATTGGAAATACATGGCAGAGCTCATAATAATACTATTTCCGGGCCATGGCAGCCATCTTGCGGCGATGCCATTGCGGAAGAACCAAATTGAATAGGGCTGAATGGAACCACGTGACCACGTTGCCTTTCTAGTTCTTATATAGTTCTGTGGTTGCGTCCCAATCAAGGGCTGTGTCCGAATCAGAGCTCTATCTACTGCGCCCTGTCTCCTGCGAAGAGTGCACTGGCAGAAGTGTGCTGTTTAATGTGCACTGTTTAGCAGGACGTGAAAAATATCCGCTATACTATTTCCAAGGACGTCCCACCACTGTTGCCATGTCCGCGGTTTTACAGCTAAACTGGGATACTTTCAAAGTGCAGTCACGGGTAAAAATGAAAAGTCGCAAAGCACGCACTTATTTTAAAAATTAAAAACATGATTTCTATTTAAAATACGTCGGTTTCGGTTAAAAATAGCCTATAATTTGGGCTAGTTTTGAGTCGCCATTTGGCAGGGAAGTCTTACAAAATCTGGCAACCCCGTGCCCCACTCTTGCGCTGCCATGTTACGTGTTGTTTTTGTTGTATTTGAAGGAAAACGTCAGCGAAACTGCGGCTCATTTTTTAAAATGAAGCTTCACGTGACCAAAATGTTTGTGTACTTCCTGAAAAGTGTGCTCCCGAATGTACTCAGCGAAACCCCGGAAGTAAGTGGTGTTTGAAGTATACTGCAATTTTAAAAGTTTTCGCGCACTCTACGACTTTCTCGCCCTATCTACTTACCAAGGCTACTCAACAGTGTGGAAGAGTGCTGATTCGGACACAGCCAAGGGGCCTCCTTCTTCTTCTTCTTTGGGTTTTAATGGCGGTTAGTATACCAGCTTTAAGGTGCATTACCGCCACCTACTGGACTGGAGTGTGGAACAGTAAATTGGCAGAAAACAAAACAAAAATCAAAAAACTTACCAAACCTAAACTAAATTCTCTCTATTATTCCTGTCACTCTTAAGTAGTTAATTAGATGATTGTGTACTTTCCACAATGTCTTTCCTAGCAGATTTCCCAATGTGATTTAGAGTTTTGCATCATTTAGTGCTGATATTAATTCCCTTCTTTCTTCCTCATGCAATCTATCAGTACATGTTTGACTTTCAGGTTTATTACAGTGTGTACATAATCCGGTAGGATGTTTGCCTATTCTATGGAGTGTTTGATTTAGACCTGTATGACCTATTCTCAAACGGGCAATAACTTTCTCTTCCCTTGGGCTCCTGCCCCGTATTCCACCTACGCCAACATGTTTTTGAATACTGTGAAGATGTCTTCCTGTGTCTAGTAGATCCCAGTATTCCTGCCAAGTTTTACGCATATAATCTTTTGATAGTTTTAACCTCTGCTTTACTTAGTGGTATTAGTATGTCAATTAACTGTAGTTTTAATGATTGTTTTGCCAATATATCTACTGTCTCATTTCCTTCCACCCCTACATGAGCAGGAACCCAAAGGAAGGAGACATCCAACCCCCTATAATGTAGCCTGAGTAGCACATGAAAGATTTCATACACAACATCCTGCCTGCATGATGATTTTCCAGACCTTATGCTTGCAAGTGCTGCTAAACTATCAGACGCGATTACAACACTGGGTTGGCTATTCTCTTCCACCCATTGTATTGCTAATAATATTCCTAGTAGTTCAACTGTGTACACTGAAAGATGGTCTGATGCTCTCTTTTTCACTGCTACCTCACAATGAGGGATGAAGAATGCTGCACCTGTGTGCCCAGTCTCCGGTTCTTTTGAACCATCTGTAAATATGAATATCTTGTGTTGGTGTTGATCTATATAGTTTTGTACTATTGTCAATTTTGGTACCATTTTAGGTTTCTCTTAATTTTTGCTGCAGACTTGTATCTATGCATGGCATAATGAATCTCCAAGGAGGTATTGCTGATGTTGGAACAGTGGGGCTTATTTTTAGATTACTTAGGCCTGCATTTTTTGCCTTAGCATTCCCTATCCACCCAAAACTGAAAAATCCAGTCTCATTATGTTCCCAACATTCCTGTAAGATGGCCTTTGTAGGGTGTGATCTGCTGTGTCCTTGCAAGTTAACCCAATATGCTAGCATAAGCTTGACCCTCCTAATTCGCAGAGGCATTTCCCCCACTTCAACTTGCATTGCAGATACTGGTGATGTTTTAAAAGCTCTACTACAAATTCGGAGAGCCTGAGCCTGTTCGACATCAAGCTTTTTAAGGTTGGTTTCTGCTGCAGACATAATCTAGGGCTGCTCTCATAAGAGCCCAATAAATATTTAATAAAGATGTCCCGTTTGCTCCCCAATCTCGCCCTGACAGACATCGCAGTATATTGTTGATCTTTTTGCACTTGTTTTTCACTTTATCAATATATTGACACCAGGTAAGCTTTTCATCAAACAGAACTCCAAGAAGTCTAACCACCTTAACCTGTTCAAGTACTTGTCCATACAATTTCATGGGTACTGATTTATGGCGTTTAGCAAAGCATATGACTTGTGATTTTTCAATTGACAGTTTAAATCCCCATTTATTTGTCCATTCTTCCACTTTATCTATTGCAGCTTGCATTTTGTTTCTTAAATACTCAGCATAAAGCAATTTACCTACATTTTGTTCAACCTGTTCAAAAATGTCATCTATCATTATGTTAAATAACAGTGGGCTGCACACACTACCCTGTAGAGTTCCATTTACTATTGAATACCTATTAGAATATTCCGTACCCACTTTAACCTCTATTGTTCTCCTAAATAGGAAATCTAACACCCAGTTGTACAGCTTACCTGTTACCCCTAATTTATTAAGTTTGATAAGGAGTCCCTCTTTCGGTAGCATGTCATATCCTTTTTTCGACATCAAAAAATACGGCAATCACCATTTCTTTATTGGTTTGAGCTTTCCTGATTTCCGATTCCAGACATAATACAGAATCCATTGTCCCTCTCCCCTTACGAAATCCACTTTGGTATGTCGAAAATAGATCTTTACTCTCTAGAAAGTGAGTTAATCTCTCTGTTACCATCCGTTCCATGGTCTTCCCTAACTGTGATGTTAATGCAATAGGTCTATAGCTTGATGGATTTGATGAATCTTTACCTGGTTTTAGTATGACTGCTTCCATACCGACGGGATTTTGCCTGTATCCCATATCCTATTAAACAATCTTAACACTGCTTCCAGTCTTTCATATGGGCTAACATGCTATAACAGATACCATCTTTCCCTGGTGAGGTTTGCCGTGCACCTGCTTTTCCTTTGTTCTACAGTCGTTTGTTTCTTTTCTGTTCGACGGGGTAATCTATCGGATTTTTCGGTGTTCCACGCCGGGGTTTCCGTTCTTTCCGGCACTTAGTGACTGCACCTGTTGCGGATTTCCTGTGGCTATTTAAGCCTGGCGTGTCTCCCCGTGGCTCAGCCTGTAGCGCGGCGTAGCTAGTATTCCCGTGCTCTTTGCGACATTGTCGGTTCGAATCCGACCTTTCCTCTTGTCTCTACACTGTGCTGTCCAATAAAACTCAAAGGCTATTACACCTATTTTAAGAAAGTATGGTCCATTTTAGTACTTATAAACTTTTGTAGCCACAATTTCCTCTATATTCTCAGCTACCTTGATTTGAGAGAAAATGCTGTTAGCTATAAGTTAGAGTGAAGGAAATGTAGAGATCTAGCTACTCACTCCAAAAGTCTCTGGGACCTCAGATGGATATCTGGCTTCTCTGTCGAACATGAGGTACAATGGGCAGTGCTTGGTGGTGATCTGTACTTTGGTGCGCAAGCCAAACATGGCTGCACTGAGGTCCCAGTTCCAAGGATTCTCATCCACCAATTTGGTGAGAGTTTTGAAACATATTGACATTGTTATGAAATACTATTTCGATTGTAAAGCATAGCTTATGATTGCGATGTGTGACCCAAATCACACTGCTTAATACAATACCAAAATAGAATACTTAACACAGTGACTATAGTACCATTTAGTGGTGTAAATGGGTCAAGGTCAGTTTAGTGTCAAGTCCACATTACTTTGTCACTGTCCCATTCATTCTTTCAACCAATCCACTGGTCTGTGGATGGTAAGGTGCGCAGAAGCTCCTCTCGATGTCCAGCTTCTGGCAGAGAGCCATATTCAGCTGAATTTAATGGACAACAGTCAGTTAGTACAAAAGAAAACTGAGTGAAGGGAGCCTCAGCCATGTTTTTTGGTAATGATACGGACTGAACAGGGAAAGATATTGAGAAATGATTGAAAATGCATTGTAATAGGACAATAGGACAGCACCTTATTCCTGAACTCCCCTCCTCGGTTGGTGAGAATTTGTTTTGGTGCCCCAAACTTGAATTCTACAATGAACTGTGCAAAGAATTCTACAATGCACTGTGCTACATCCTCGGCTTTCTTAGACTTCAGCGGATATGCCTCAGCCCACTTGGTCTTGTAGTCAATCATGACGTCCCTGTGCAGTCCATCTCATTACCCAAAAACATGGCTGAGGCTCCCTTCACTCAGTTTAGCTCACAAGCTAAATCCATCAATAATCATATTGCAGCCTATGCAGTATGCACTGATCTGGACAGACCTAGCTAACGTCAGCTAGTATAATGCAAGTAATAGCCTACAAGACTAGCCTATAAATAGCAACCCACACAGATAAAGCAGAGACGAAGAAGCTCGAGAATTATACATCATATTTCATTAAAATGCAATTACGAAATAAGAAAGGTATTCTATGAATGTACTATAACTATAAGTATAAACTATAAGTACAATACCGGCAGCTTACCCATTCGCTTTATTTTACTGTGAAATAAAAATGGTGGATCTCCGTTTTGTCTCGTAATTCATCGGAGAAAATCGTAAAGTCCCGTGGTGTGTAATCTCCGATTCGTAAAATATGTACGAATTTTCGGGGACTGGAATTTCGTTGAATAGATACGAATGGGCTGTGAGACTAGGTTGTCTATCTCGTTCTGCCGTATGGCTTTCCTTTGTTGCGCTCTATCCCTACGAAAAATCAACAATGATCCGTTTCGTAATATTTTAGCATTCTTAACTTCGCCCAGCAACCAGTTTATTGATTTTGTTAGCTGAATTGGGTTCCACCAGACTGTATAAAAATAGGGTTCCACTCACCAAACGATGCACCGTCTTGAGAAAGTTTAATGTTCACTTTATATTCCTCACTCTGCCTTGCTGTTTCTATAACACTTCCCTCACAATGTTTCCTCTGCGCTGAAATTTCCAATTTGCTGCTTCTGTTTTTTCCGTTTTCGTCTTATTATTTGACTGTTGGCCTGCAATATTACAAACATCATCCTTCCCGCCACCGGCTTCAATTCCTCCCATCTCACTTCCTGATCCGTCACTTCCCTCTGCCATCTCCTATCCATTCACAGTCCAGTTCCACCAACCGCCTTCTCAGAGTTCTCCTTTTCAGTTCAGGCTCGTTCGTGCTCCAATCAAGGGGCCAAGACTGGGCTTTCGTTTTGAAGCTCACTTTCTGGTGCCGTTGCTCACTAGCACCACTGCGGTTGGCTCCAGTATAGGTCTTTCACCATGTAAGTCAATGGCAGCAATGTGGTCAAAATACTCAGTCAATTAATTTTTCCCACAAAAAAATGTAATTGCAATGGGTGTCTTTCCTTCATCTAATGCCTCTGCATGTGCTGATTTTTTTAAATATTGTGTCGTTTGGACAGATTATTAACATTTGTTCAGGACCAATCAGAGGGACAGGCTGAGTCCTGGGGTCACTGGCATAGATAGGTTCTATATGGTTCTCACTGCCCTCACTCGGAGGGGCGGGACCAGAAGGGGGAGACAACAATCATTGGTCTAAAACGAACCTATTTTTATACAGTCTATGCTTGGGACAGGGAGACACGCTGTACTTTTGAGTGGAAGTCGATAGAGAACATCCCTTAGTAGCCTACCGTGAACAAGCTGTTGTTTTGTGGACGCAGTTCGTAGCATAATAAATTGAGTGCCTTGCTAGCTAGCTAACCCAGCATTGCTAAGCAATGGTAACATTCATGACGGGGAGTACGGTGATCTTCAAATCTTCAACATGTTTGTCATCACATATTCATTTTGGTTGGAGCGAGCTATGATGTGTCTACTACGAAAAAAAATACTGTTTCGTAAGATGAGACAGAAGGGGATGTTGCAGCTACACTACAGGCCCAGTGTCTCGGAGCAAGCAGCCAAACTGTGGGTTAAGTATCTCAAATCAATTGCTCCATACCTGTATAACCATATCAATTTAGATATTCATTTAGCTATTCCACCCTCTCCGGGCCGTACACAATCACCGTACTCCCCGTCATGAATGTTACCATTGCTTAGCAATGCTGGGTTAGCTAGCTAGCAAGCTAACAATATTTCACGGCAAGTCGTTTTAACATTTAGCTAGCAAGCTAACGGTAGCTTATGGCCGCCGTACGTCCAGAGAATATAGGTCAGCACAAAGGATTCAACGGTAGTTTGACATAAAAAATGATGGTATAAACACTCAAAATAACCCCGATAGACTGTCATCGTATTTTATTTGCTTTGGGTGCACTGTGGAGTGTTTAAGTGCATTTGGTAGTGGATGCTACTGGTTACCTTAGAGTTGCACTTGCATTAGTAACATGTGTATGTCCAAAAGAAGGGACAGCATGGAATTAGTTGAAAATGGTTTCCATCAATCAACTACATCATGGGTAAGTCGTAATTGAGACATTATGTCCAAAATTCCGAACTATCCCTTTAAGAACAGGTTACACTATTTACTCTTCAGATTAGAGTTAGGGGGCAGGGGAAAACAGGTGCTGGGGGGCGATGATATATATGATATGGCAGCCTAATCACCAGTATCTGCTAACAGCCAGTTCAGTTTGTATAATGATCTGAGGATTTCAAGCACCCTCTTGTGATATCTGTGAACAAATGATTTTATAATTCTTTGTAAAATATGTAATATTTATTTTTTAGAATGTTTGAATATTTACCAGTAAGATCTGTGTTTGTGGATTTCTACAGCAGCTAAGTCTTTAATAAAAGATTCCAATTCTCACTCAATGTTTTTTTATTGAAAAATATATTACATTTACAGTCGCAAATCAAGAAAAAATGTTTTAACTCCTTTGCTGGAACTTTGACACTCTCCTTTAATATAATTGGGACTTGAATGGTTCTTGAATTGAAACTAAGCAAGAGTCCACCACTATCTAATACCAACACTGGAGACATTCTTTTAACAACAAAGCTAAAGCTAAGTAAAAACAACAAAAAGGAAATCACAGCCAAGAAAAAAATTAATAAAAATAAGTACACTTTAATTGGTCAATGTGGAACACAAAAACAACAAATAAATAAAAAATTAACAACAGCAGGAGAATGTAAATGAAATTATGCATTTCCCCATCTGACGGTCAGGACTATTGCGTGTGCAGCCTCGCTCATCCGCATTAATCGAGAGATAATTAAAATGAGTTACCTGGGATCTACAAAGAGATCCGCACATTTGTTTCCTTGTCCAAAGATTGTTGCTAAAAATGTCCAGCTTGTTGTCTTTGTTCATCCTCTTGCGGTGTCTTGTGTCAGCCCTCTGCTTTGTCGTGGAAGAACTGGTCACACTCAGAGGACCCCGGATCCTCATCAGGTTCCTGTGGTGGCAACAATGCGATATTAGAGCAAAAGTCACATGATCTCAAAACCCCAATTTCATTCAGTAGGTATTTTTATACTTTTTCTCCCGTTTACTCAGGATTTTGGCAAAACACATGCGGCAGGTGTTAAACACAGACTGAAGTGGGCTGCCAGCGATCCCTTTGAGGTGCTGACTATGGAAATTTACAAGAAATAACCCTTCACATAGGCTGTGTCCAAATCAGAGCTCTATCTACTGTGCCCTGTCTCCTGTGTACAGTGCACTGTCAGAAGTGTGCTGTTTAATGTGCAGTTTATTTTAAAAAGTAAAAATATGATGATTTCTATTTAAAATAAGTAGGTTTTGGTTAAAAATACATTTTGGGCTAGTTTTGAGTCACCATTTGGCAGGAAAGTCTCAAAGACCCTGCACCCCACCCTTGTGCGGCCATGTCACGTGTTATTTTTCTTGTATTTGAAGAAAAACGTCAGCGAAGCTGTTCCTAATTTTTTTTTAAACAAAGTTTCACTACATATTTATGCGAACAAAATGTTTGTGTACTTCTTGTACTTCTTCGTGCTCCCGAATGTACTCAGCGAAACCCCGGAAGTAAGTGTATCATACGGGGTTTTAAAGTATATTACAGTATATTTAGAGAAAATTTAGCCTAACTATGGAAGGGTGCTGATTCGGACACAGCCATAGTCATTTGGAAGCACTGCCATTCGCTCTGACTTCTGGTCAGGCGACTCTCATATTTGTCAGCTCTATCAGAAAACCAGGCCAGCTTTGGTGATTCAACAACAAAGTGAACAGTTATAACATGGCGATTCAACCAGGAAAGCAAGAGAGAACACCTAATATCAAAATCATGGATTTTGTTTTCAATTCTTCAACTAAATCGGGATCAACGTAAGTGTTAACTACTGAACCACCAACTGATCCAGAACAATCAGAAACCCCCCCGTGCCTGAAGCTGTGTTGTGGGTGCGGCACAAAAGCTTTAGGGGTTAGTGGTAGGTAAGATGGTCAGACGGACAGTTACCCTGGGCTCCTTGAACTCCAGGTCCTCTCCGTACTGGATGGAGAAGTCAATGTGCTGCAGCACAATGTTTATACCCTCCTCATCGGTCCGATCAAAAGGCAGGAAGCGCACCATGCTGTAGTCCTCAATCTGCACACATACACACTCATGGAAGTATACACACACAGACATGAATGCACACACACACTGAAGAATATATGCACACACACGCACATACAGTGCCCTCCACAATTCTTGGCACCCCTGGTAAAGATGAGTAAAAATGGTTATAAAAAATTCACCTTTTGGTGAATTAGCTTAATCTCACACTGAAAAAATTTGAAAAATCCAATCGTTAATTGAAGTATATTTATTCTGAGAAATAAAATCCCTCATCAAGAAATAATAATTTTTAACAAAACCACGTGCCACAATTATTGGCACCCCTAGAAATTCTTATGAGGTAAATGTAACTGAAGCATTTTTTCCATTTATATTTTACTTTTTAAAGTTGATGTGTTTAGGAACTTTCAAGCAGTAATCCATGACTTCCTGTTTCACTGGGGTATAAATATGAGGTGACACAAAGGCCATATTCCCTTATTCATACATCAACATGGGAAAGATAAGAGAACACACAAATCAAATGAGGGAAAAGTGTGTTGAGCTTCATAAGTCAGGGAATGGCTATAAAAAAATAGCTACTCACCTGAAAATGCCCATATCTACCGTTAGGGCAATACTTAAAAAGTTCAAAGCAACTGGAACTGTTACAAACTTGCCTGGAAGAGGACCCAAGTTTATTTTGCCCCCACGCAGTGAGGAGGATAGTAAGAGAGGCAAAAAAATCCCCAAGGATCACTGTTGGAGAATTACAGAGGAACGTAGCATCTTGGGGTCATCAAGTCTCCAAAACTACCATTCGACGTCACCTCCATGCCAGAGAAAAGCCTTTCACCACAAACGTAAGCGCCTGGTGTTTGCTAAACGCTACTGGAAACGTGTTCTATGGTCAGATGAAACGAAAATTGAGCTTTTCGGCAACCATCACGCAAGTGGGTTTGGCATAAAAAAAAGGATGGCTATACCGAAAATAACCTGATCCCCACTGTTAAGTATGGTGGAGGTTCCATGATGTTGTGGGGCTGTTTTGCCTCCAAAGGCACTGGGAACCTTGTTAGGGTACATAGCATCATGAACAAAAAATACCAGGAAATTTGAAATCTGAATCTGGCTGCCTCTGCCAGGAAACTAAAACTGGGTCGTAGTTGGATCTTCCAGCAGGACAATGATCCAAAACATACGTCCAAATCAACACGAAATGGTTAACTGAACACAAAATCAAGCTTCTGCCATGGCCATCTGTCCCCTGACCTAACCCCATTGAAAACCTGTGGGCTGAGCTGAAGAGGGGAGTGCACAAGAGAGGACCTTGGATGGACCTTGAATGGTCACAGATTCCTTGCTCTGTATTCTCCAACCTTATTAGATGTTACCGGAGAAGACTCAGTACTGTTTTATTGGTAAAGGGAGGTTGTACAAAGTATTAAATGCAGGGGTGCCAATTTTGGCACACATGGTTTTGTTAAAAATAATTTCTTGATGAGGGATTTTTTTAAATCTCAGAATACATTTACTTCAATTAAAGGTTGGATTTTTCTAATTTTTTCAGTGTGAGATTAAGAGAATTCACCAAGCAATTCAATTTTTTCTAACCATTTTTACTCATCTTTACCAGGGGTGCCAATAATTGTGGAGGGCACTGTATATGCATGCACGCATGAACACACACAACATTTAGGGTAAACTTGCACAACCATTAACCCCCTGAGACAGTCGTTGCTCCTGCAGTCAAACTGAGTGGGAAAAAGAAACTCCGTGTTGTATCTTTATTAGTATACCATTTGTGACAACTCTGCCGAATACAGAGTTTCTAAGTGTCACTATTCTCCCGTAGCAAGTCCAATTAGCAAGCAACCCCCCACCCAGTCTCGCCTGCAACTATACCTACCCATGCGTGACATAGTGGACAACATGGTCTGTGTGTGAGATCATAAATATATTTCTTCATCATCTAAAATTAGTAGTCATAGCAACTAGACCGACCCAACAATAGCCTGATCATATGCCAAAAAAGCTGTGAAAAGCCCTGCTCACTAAAATGCAAAATAAACATGTTAAATTATTGTGTAATGATATCACATCATTCTACTATCAATATCGGCTACTAAATATGAAATACATATACAATCCTACCAATAGTTTTACACAGAGATGTTCCTTTAAATACCCAGTGGTCATTTATTGTCTTGGACAATCTGTTTGAGAAATACACACCAGTTTAGAATGTTATTACACAACAAGGAATGTCTGCGTGAAACACCCCATATACTGTACCTGCAGCTCTGAAGTATTTCACGTCATTCTGGTTTTATTCACAACTGTTTTATCCGACAGATGACAGTATATCCTTCTCAACTGTGTTTGCAATTTGTTATTGGGTGCTTTGAACAGTAAATTACAGCCCAGTGTAACAGAATTTTTCATTTTATCAATGTAGTATATCAAACAGCTACAGAAAACGCATTCGCTGACGGGAGTTTTTCATCCTCAATATGAAAGTAGTACTGCTTCTAAAATGTGGTTCTTCCCGCTGGCTACATATGTACGTTAGTTTTTCCCACTCGATCACCGTCTTGTCCAGTAGGCTATGTTAGAAAATATTATCTTCGCATTTTGAGTGCATTCCACACTGTAGTGTAACGTTCATTGATGGCTCAGTCATGTTTTATGTTTGATGTACCGATTTTCATTGAAGCTAGAACATCTAGCAGCATTTTCCTGTTGGAGAAATATGATTTTATTGTAATGTTATCGTACATAATATAGGCTATAGGCTTATCTTCCTGGGCTATACTTGTCACTTAGGGTATGGAAAATACTCATTCTAATTTACTGTGCACTGATATATAGATGGATGTAAAATTTTCCTTGGAGTCATTAAGAATGGGAACTTTTTTATTTTTTACATAAAAATCGGATCCCAGGGCAAAAGTATACATGCTGTAGAGTACAGGGGAAACTGATGTTTTATTAAGGTATACGAGTGAATGATTAGGCTACATATTTAGGTATGTGTAACAGTGTGATATCAATGTTTTCATCTTAAACCATCAGAAGTGGCAAATGTATATGCTTTATAATAGACAAAACTAATTTTATTCATTTTATGACATGTTTTGGATAGGGTTTTGGACCCATAGATATCTACCCCCTTATACTGATGAAAGGATAGTAATTCCCACTTGAAAATTATGCAAAAGTTAGTTTTATGAGCCAGAACAGGTGATTTGTAGTTAAATATATCATTATTATTATGATTTAGAGCAGTGCACAATTTAGCCATTTGGATAAATTTGGAGACACTAATGGACACCAGGGTACACTGCTTACATTTTGCATCATATACACTGGGGACGGAAAGTATTCGGGCAGTGACACAATTTTTGTTGTTTTGGCTCTGTACTCCAGAACATTGGATTTTAAATGGAACAGTGACTATGAGGTTAAAGTGCAGACTTTCAGCTTTAATTTGAGGGTTTTTAACATCCATATTGGGGGAACCATGTAACAATTGTAGCCCTTTTTATACACAGTTCCCCCATTTTTGGGGACGAAAATTAATTAGACAAATTTACATAAACTTAAATAAAGTCATCATATTTAATTTTTGGTCACATATCCTTTGCATGCCATGACTTCCTGATGTATGTGACCCAACAACATCAAAAGACTCTTGATATCTTATTTTTTGGTGCTCTTACAAGCAATATTATTACCTCTCTGCATTTGAATGGATC
The DNA here is from genome assembly GCA_029718625.1 of Synaphobranchus kaupii. NCBI lineage: Eukaryota > Metazoa > Chordata > Actinopteri > Anguilliformes > Synaphobranchidae > Synaphobranchus > Synaphobranchus kaupii. The sequence goes on along the minus strand of CM056386.1, from coordinate 8,442,649 downwards.
TCTATGGGAATTGGGGGGGTGGTGGAGCCTGGAACAGTATGGATCACATAGCTGACTAAATGGCTGTTAGTCATCAAGGGTCTGAGGTATCAAATGAGCCTCAAACCATCACTCTACTGCCAGATATGCAGTAGATATGGATGGCTGACAGGGGAAACAACCATATCTACTGCATATCTGGCAGCAGAATGATGGTTTGACACTTGTTTGATACCTCAGACCCTTGATTACTTACAGCCATTTAGCCAACCATGTCATGCAGAGAGGTTATAGTATCGCTTGTAAGAGCACCAGAAAATAAGATATCAAGATTATTTTGATGTTGTTGGGTCACAGACATCAGAAAGTCATGGCAGGCAAAGGATACGCAACAAAATATTAAAGAGTAAGAAACACGCTAGCTCCAGCTGCTGCCGAGCCCCAAGTAGCAGAGGCAGAAGCAATGGTGGAGAATGAGAGGATGGTTTTGGAGTGGTAGGCGGTGGCACGCATAGCCTCGTTTGGGCTTATAATGATGCGGCCAGCAAACAACAAATCACACGCTGTACAAATAGTTACCCGTGTATTCAAGATGAAAGTCTGCACTTTAACCTCATAGTCACTGTTCCATTTCAAATACAATGTTCTGGAGTACAGTGCCAAAACAACAAAAATTGTGTCACTGCCCAAATACTTTCTGTCCCCACTGTATCTCTAGTAGTTCTGCATATCATCCTCAGATCTTGCACACTTGTGGACAGAGTTTATGATCCAGGAAATGTATAGATTTACTTGTTTCACATACAGTTGAAGTCGAAAATTTACATACACCATAGCCAAATCCATTTAAACTCAGTTTTTCACAATCTGACATTTAATCCTAGTAAACATTCCCTGTCTTAGGTCAGTTAGGATCACGACTTTACTTTAAGAATGTGAAATGTCAGAATAATAGTAGAGAGAATAATTTATTTCAGCTTTTATTTCTTTCAGCAGATTCCCAGTGGGTCAAAAGTTTACATACACTCTGTTAGTATTTGGTAGCATTGCCTTTAAATTGTTTAACTTTGGTAAAACGTTTCGGGTAGCCTTCCACAAGCTTCTCTTCTTTTTGGCCCATTCCTCCTGACAGAACTGGTGTAACTGAGTCAGGTTTGTAGGCCTCCTTGCTCGCACTCGCTTTTTCAGTTCTTCCCACAAATTTTCGATTGGATTGAGGTCAGGACTTTGTGATGGCCACTCCAATACCTTGACTTTGTTGTCCTTAAGCCATTTTGCCACAACTTTGGAAGTATGCTTTGGGTCATTGTCCATTTGGAAGAGCCATTTGCGACCAAGCTTTAACTTACTGGCTGATGTCTTGAGATGTTGCTTCAATATATCCACATAATTTTCCTTCCTCATGATGCCATCTATTTTATGAAGTGCACCAGTCCCTCCTGCAGCAAAGCACCCCCCAACAGGATGCTGCCACCCTCGTGCTTCACGGTTGGGATGGTGTTCTTCGGCTTGCAAGCCTCACCCTTTTTCCTCCAAACATACCAAACATGGCCAAACAGTTCAAATTTAGTTTCATCAGACCAGAGGACATTTCTCCAAAAAGTAAGATCTTTGTCTCCATGTGCAGTTGCAAACTGTAGTCTGGCTTTTTTATGGCGGTTTCGGAGTAGTGGCTTCTTCCTTGCTGAGCAGCCTTTCAGGTTATGTTGATATAGGACTTGTTTTACTGTAGATAAAGATTTATCCTTTTGTACCTGTTCCCTCCAGCATCTTCACAAGGTCCTTTGCTGTTGTTCTGGGATTGATTTGCACTTTTCGCACAAAAGCATGTTCATCTCTAGGAGACAGAACGCGTCTCCTTCCTGAGCGGTATGACGGCTGCGTGGTCCCATGGTGTTTACACTTGCGTGATATTGTTTGTACAGACGAACGTGGTACCTTCAGGCGTTTGGAAATTGCTCCCCAGGATGAACCAGACTTGTGGAGGTCCAGCAATTTTCTTTCTGAGGTCTTGGCTGATTTCTTTTGATTTTCCCATGATGTCAAGCAAAGAGGCACTGAGTTTGAAGGTAGGTCTTAAAATACATCCACAGGTACACCTCCAATTGACTCAAATAATGTCAATTAGCCTATCAGAAGTTTCTAAAGCCATGACACCATTTTCTGGAATTTTCCAAGCTGTTTAAAGGCACAGTCAACTTAGTGTATGTAAACTTCTGACCCACTGGAATTGTGATATAGTGAATTAAAAGTGAAATAATCTGTCTGTAAAAATTATTTGAAAAATTACTTGTGTCATGCACAAAGATGTCCTACCTGACTTACCAACACTAGAGTTTGTTAACATGAAATCTGTGGAGTGGTTAAAAATGAGTTTTAATGACTTCAACCTAAGTGTATGTAAACTTCCGACTTCAACTGTATGTAGCTCTCAGTATTTCATTGCAAACTAAAGAAAAACCAAAGTATATTTGCAATTGTGGCACTTTATGTTAACTTAAATTATGAAAATAAACAAATCTAAGTTTGTATTGTAAATGGTACAACTGTCTTGTTCCATTTAAACCATTTGCCAAGTTTCTGTGATGCTCACATCTGGAGTTATAAAGCCTTAAACAGAGCACCCCCTAAATAGGTGAGAATTGACTAAATTTGCCATCTGTGCAAAATGGGTTAAAATTTCTCAAACTTAGTCTCTCACAGGTCAGGATATGAACTGAGCTGAGCTAGTACAGATTGGCCTAAAACTTGTTCCTATGTTTAAAATGAGATCCACTGGATTTCCAGTGTCTTATCAGAGTTTAACGTTGAGTATTTAGACAGCTCACAGCCATTAAAATAACAAGACCAGCCAATCAGCACTGTGTGAAGGTCTTACCAGGCCACAAATTGCTTTGGTGAGTTTCTCAAATTTCTTGCTCCTCAGAGTGAGGGAGTTATCCTGCATCATAGAGTACATGTCTGGGTCCAAGTACCTGCAGCAAAATGAACGGGAGAAACAGCTCTGTATATGTAACACAAACACACACAGGAGAAACAGTTCTGTATACAGTGCATCCGGAAAGTATTCACAGCGCTTCACTTTTTCCACATTTTGTTCTGTTACAGCCTTATTCCAAAATTGATTAAATTCATTTTTTCCCTCAAAATTCTACACACAACACCCCATAATGACAATGTGAAAAAAGTTTTTTTGAGATTTTTGCAAATTTATTAAAAATAAAAAAATAAAATTTCTCATTTACATAAGTATTCATACCCTTTGCTTTAACGTATTTTTAAAGTATCATATTTCATATTTGGTCGCATATCCTTTACATGCTGTTACTTCCTGAAGTCTGTGACCATCAACATCAAAAAACTGTCGATATCTTATTTTCAGGTACTGTTACAAGCGATACTATAACCTCTCTGTATTTGAATGGATCTCTATGGAAATTGGGGGGTGAGACTAGATTCAGCTGTAAATTACACTGGTACGGTATGGAACACATGGCTGGCTAAATGACTGTAAGTTATCAAGGGTCTGAGCTATCAAACGAGCCCCAAACCATCACTCTGTTGCCAGATATGGAGTAGATGTGGATGGATCACTTTAAGGGTTGTTTCTCCTGACTTTTTTCCCCATAGAGTTCTATAGGAAAATGAGTCCGGAGAAATAACCCTTGCAGTGATCCATCCACATCTACTCCATATCTGGCAACAGAGTGATGGTTTGGGGCTCGTTTGATAGCTCAGACCCTTGATAACTTACAGCCATTTAGCCAGCCATGTGTTCCATACCGTACCAGTGTAATTTACAGCTGAATCTAGTCTCACCCCCCAATTTCCATAGAGATCCATTCAAATGCAGAGAGGTTATAGTATCGCTTGTAACAGTACCTGAAAATAAGATATCGACAGTTTTTTGATGTTGATGGTCACAGACTTCAGGAAGTAACAGCATGTAAAGGATATGCGACCAAATATGAAATATGATACTTTAAAAATACGTTAAAGCAAAGGGTATGAATACTTATGTAAATGAGAAATTTTATTTTTTTATTTTTAATAAATTTGCAAAAATCTCAAAAAAACTTTTTTCACATTGTCATTATGGGGTGTTGTGTGTAGAATTTTGAGGGAAAAAGATTAATTTAATCAATTTTGGAATAAGGCTGTAACAGAACAAAATGTGGAAAAAGTGAAGCGCTGTGAATACTTTCCGGATGCACTGTATATCATTCAAACACACATGGAGAAAAACAGCTCTGTATACAGTATATCGTATACATAGTATACATGTCTGGGACCAAGTACCTACAGCAAGATGAACAGGAGAAACAGCTCTGTATATATATCCCAAACACACACACACACACAGGAGAAGCAGCAGCTCTGTATATATATATCACACACACACACACACACACACACACACACACACACACACACACACACACACACACACACACACACACACACACACACACACACACACACACACACACACACACACACACACACACACACACACACACACACACACACACACACACACACCAGGAGAAACAGCTCTGTATATCACAAGCATGCTTCAGTTTGACCTGTAGCCTACAGGATGACAGAACTCTGACACTGTGACCCACTTTTCAATCTCTTTCTTGGCCTTATGACTGAGCAGATCCATCTTGGTCATGATATTGACCTGCGGAATCTCCAAGGTTACCATGGCACTCAGGGCTGCCATGACACCGGAGATGAACTGTGGGAGGAGAGAAGCAGTGTTGTTATCATAGACTGTAAAAAAAATATGAACAAAGTGACTGTGATGTCACCCATTACCCTTCCATGGGCTTGTGGAAAAGCCGCGGAAGTGTAGTTTTATGCTGCCATTTTGTATGAACATTGGAAAAATAATGGAACCCGCACACTCAGATGCTCCAAAAAACACCTTCGAAGGGCCTTGTGCTCAAAACGTTGTCAATAAACTGGCGTTTTTCAGAGCATATACAGTAAAATAGCAGTACAACATCAGTAACCTGATGAACCACTGTTATTAGTAGTAGTGATATTTCTGCATGGCAAATAATTTACTTGTAGATGTAGTAGTGTAATAGAAAAACAACAGACCCAACTGTCATGACATGCACGCTGCTTGTTCTGAGTAATTGACTCATTCATTGAAAGGGGCGTGTTCAAAATAATAGCAGTGTGGAGTTTAATTAGAGAATTCATTCATTCTGTGAAAAAACAGGTGTCATTAATTGTCCTTTATTAAAGGTTGTATCAGCGATTTTTGGTGGAAACATAAATGATCACATTCATCTGATTTTTCCTCACGATCCGCTAGCTGCCCGCCCCATAAGCAGGCCGTCAAAAAACCGCGTCTCTGTAGGCAGCCTATGCTCCGAGATCGTACACAAAAACAAATGGTACTACCAACACTCAAAACCAAAATAAACAGTATTCCAACCAATCACAATGATCTGCACAAACGCTAATACTCTTATCTCGCTGAAATCTTGACAGATTTACAAACGGTTTGGTTTCTTACAAACGTTATTAACGTGGTTATAATTCTGGATGCTTGAACACTATTTTTTAAAACATAACATAATTATTCATAAGTATGTTTGTTTGGGATTTCGCTTCAGAAGTGACGTCACCCAAAAATCGCTGATACAACCTTTAAGGAAGAAGGGAAGCAAATGTTTCACACATTGTTATAAAATATATTTCCTTCTGAATTGCTAAGTAAAATGGGCCGTTCCAAACATTACACAAACGTAATTTGATTAAAAAGTTGATTGGAGAGGGGAAAACGTAAAAAGAAGTGCAGCAAATTATAGGATGCTCAGCTAAAATGATCTCAAATGCTTTAAAATGGCAACAAAAACCCAAAAAACGCGGACGAAAACGAGCAATTACTGTTAAAATGGATCGAAGAATAATCAGAATGGCAAAGATTCAGCCAATCATCACCTCCAGAAAGATCAAAGATGATCTAAAATGATCTAAAATTACCTGTACAGTCAGAAGACGTTTGATCGAAGCTAAGCTATCAGCAAGAAGCCCCGTAAAAGCACCATTGTTGAAAAAACGGCATGTGCAGAATCGGTAAAAATTTGCCAAGGAACACATCGATTCTGTGGACTGATGAGTGTAAAATTGTTCTTTTCGGGTCTAGTGGTCGTCGACAGTACGTCAGACGACCCCCGGGTACTGAATTCAAGCCACAGTACACTGTGAAGACAGTGAAGCATGGTGGCGCAAAAATCATGGTATGGGGATGTTGGGCCTATTTATCGTATACCCGGGATCATGGATCAGTTTGAAGAGATTATGTTGCCGTATGCCGAAGAGGAAATGCCCCTGAAATGGGTGTTTCAAGAAGACAACGAGGTAATGGAGTGGCCAGCTCAATCCCCCGACCTCAACCCCATTGAAAACTTGTCGGGTGACATTAAAAATGCAGTTTCTAAAGCAAAACCCAAAAATTCACAGGAACTGTGGAATGTAGTTCGTTCATCCTGGGCTGAAATACCTGTTTCTAGGTGGCAGAAGTTTGATTCGATGCAACGCAGATGCACAGCAGTTATCAAAAACAATGGTTATGCAACTAAATATTAGTTCAGTAATTTAAAGTGAAGTTAAATCTTGAAAAAATTCTTCAGTTTATACAGTAAGTGTTTGAGTTTGAAGAGAAAAATGTCGACACTGCTATTTTTTTTGGAACAGATTAGTATTCCTTTTCTTTGCTTCCTATAAAAGAATAACGCAGACTTGATAAAATTAGTTAATGCTTTGATTTGGAATTGAATGTGTAATGTTTCCACTACATTTGAAATATGGAACTAAAAGCTATTTAAAAATATTTGCACTTTATTCACTTTTTTTAATGCACTGCTATTTATTTGAACACAACTAAGTGTGTGGGTTCTATTCTCTTTTCATGATCTTACCCTAACCCAGCACCTCAAAAGTGATGTGCGCATTTTTTTATTTTGTATGAACATTGGAGCAATAGGGTTCATTCCACTCGCTTATTTTCACTCCTTGCATCCGTTCCTCACGTCCTTTCCTTGCCCCTTAGCTCCGCCCAACAGAGGACATTAGGATAGGATGCAAGGATCAGAAATGAGCACGGAGGAATCGAGGCAACATGCATTAGGCAAATGGAACATCCTTTCTCAGTCAGGCGTGAGCATCATATTGGGATGGCAGGTAGTATGCCATCCGCCAAGTTACGGCTTGGTGGGGCATGCCCCATACCTATACAGCACCGAGAGTTTGGCACTTTTCAGGGTTTCCGACAGAAGTAACCACAATGACCATAGACTCTCAGCCCTTAAAAACATTGACTTCTGTATTTTCTGACCTCATGTAACCACACAGCATTCAGATACAACTTCACACATCCACACAATAAAGCCCCAAACTTGGGTTATTTTGCCTTCTTCTTCCTCCCATTTTCCTGCCAAACTACCTGCCTCCGTCACGATGTTATCCAATGGGGAGAATTATTATTTGAGGGTATGGTCCGTATACCTGCTCATCAAGCTTATCGTCCAATAAAAACACTTCATACTAATGTTTTTTTAATGTTAATATAGCTAATGGCTTAATGCTTTCCAAGAAGCTACTGTGGCTTAGTGGTTAAAACTGCAGTCTCTCACACAGTGGATAGTGGGTTCGAGCCCAGCAGAGGACATGCTTATTTTCCACAAAAACAATGTGCAACTGTTAAGTACTTTTCATTTCTTAGACTGTTATCATTTTCACATTGACACATTAACGTTTACAATATTAACGGTTAAATGTTTCACTTGTATTATATCACACCCTCCCCAAACCGGACGCTCGCTTTTGTCTGGTTTGGGGAGGGTATTACGCTCTGCTCTTGCGGTCATGACTGACTGACTGTGGAAACCCCTTGCCTCGGCCACCATTTCTTTATTCATTAATTTCTTCACTTCAGCGCTCTTCACTTTATCCTTTTCACACATAACACAAGGTCACCATAAAATTAACTACTAGGAAAATTAAGAATTTACGATAATAGCCTACATTAAGAATTGAGGATAGCCTCTTTTAAGCTGCAAGCCTTTAAGCGATCGGATTTATAAACCAATTTATAAATTCCCCAAAACATATCTGATTCATGGTTAGTCACTTATAGAGAGCCTCCGAATGTGGCTCTAGTCTACGCTACTCTGCTGATAATGTAGCTTACTGCAAACACTTTTAATTATAATAATAATAAGAAGAAGAATAATGGTATGTACTTTCTTAGTAGTATCTACGCATATTCCTGGGAAATATGCGTTGTCCAATTAAGCTTGTTCGCCAAAGTTACTTCCTGCTTCTCGTCAGGAAGCAGAAACAAGCTAGGCTACAAGGAAGCGAATCAACATGCATTATAGCCTACATTCATTGCACTACAGAAAACGAAACTAAACCTAGCTGTCCGGTACCAAAACATTTCCCTCAGGTAACGTTCTACACTACTGGAAAAAACCTCTGCTGTGCAGAAACTCACTAGCTCGCTCGCTAGCTCGTAGCCCACACATGGAAGGTTGGAGTTACGCATCCGGCAATCCAGGGTTGAATAGCCTAACGTTAAATGTATTTCATAGAATACTAATAGCCCTATTTTAAAACTGTATTTCCATATTTTACTGATGCAAACTATTTAGGCTGTACTAGCGGCTGTATGTCTTTCAGCTAGAATGTGTTTGCGTCTAGCCCATTGTGCATGTATGTCTCCATGTAGACTTGGTTCATTAATTTACATGCTTCTTTATGATCCATAGCTCAGGTGGTGCTGTTCATTGTATTTCATTACACATTAAATACTGTTCATCTACAAACTCTTTTAATGTAATTGTGTGCTGTCTGTAATAGGATAACTGTTCTCATTCTTGTCAATAGAGGTTATGGTTAAGCGAATGTCTGCATACATTTCTTTGGAATGCATGTCTCTCTCCGTGTTTATCTTCATGCATTATTCATCATTAGTTAGCTATAAAAAATAAGTGATATCAGATCAAAAACGTCTACGACGTAAAAAAAGCCAAGTTACTCACGCATAGCCTACATAGCGCTGTCCATAAGTTCTTAATTCCAACTTGCAAAAACTAGGCCTGCCTTTAAAAGTCTTGATATCAAAATGTGGCCAAGTTACAACTACCAATATTGCCTATCGTAGCTCACACTAAATAAACTAGCTCTATTCCAAAGCAATGCTATCCAAACTTTCCTAAATTATTTAATGCAACTTGGCCCTGTGTTTCTTCATCTTACCATCTCAAGAGAATGTGGTCAATGAAACTGTATGTGCCACATCAAACTGCAAAATTAAAATAATTTATAGTGGAAATACTGATTCAGATGTGTTACACTTGTAAATTAAACAGAAAAATTACTACACTATAGGGCATGTTTGAACGATTGTCTGCATCCACTGCTTTGGGTCTATGAAAAGCACAGAATGAATAAAACGTATTATTATTATTATTATTATTATTATTATGTATTTATTTATTTATTTATTTGGATTTCTATGAAAACCTGTGTGGTCCTACAGTTTGCAAATATCATCATTTTTATCTGCATTTATTTATTCATCACCCCTTTCTCTATTGTACATGATGTTTCTTCATATAAATGTCTGTTTGTGAATTGTAAAGAATGCTGTAGCAGCAGTTAACATTTTAAAACCTGTACATTTTCTAAAGTAAACTTGCCAACAAAGTACAACCATATCCTTTCTGGAGTGTAATTATTCATCAACTGTTAAAAACATTCACTGAAATCATACACTACTCACAAAAAGTTAGGGATATTCGGCTTTCGGGTGAAATTTCAGGATGAACCTAAAATGCACTATAACCTTTACAGGTGAAATTAATTTGACCTTCTCTAAACTTTTGAATGCACATGTCCAACTATTCAATGTTTCAGTACTTTTTGCACAACTTGCTGTTCTCTAACAAGGAGCTGAACGGCAAAATTCACAACAGGTGTTTGATCCATGAATCGACCAATAAATTTCCTGGTTCAATTAGAATTGGTATTTAAACAGTCCTCTTCATCATGCTGTTCACATTTTGACATCATGAGACCAAGACAACACCTAACAATTGATCAACAGTACCTCGCCATTGCGAGGCTTCAAACAGGATGTTCTCAGAGGGAAGTGGCCACTGAGCTTAGAGTGTCACAGTGTCATCAGCAGGTTGCAACAGAGATACAGAGAGACTGGAAGAGTCACAGAAAGGCATAGAAGTGGACGTCCTTTGGCCACATCCCACACTGATGACCGCTTCATTGTGAACAGTGCCCTGCGGAACCGGATGATGAATGCCACTCAACTCCAGGCACATTTAAGGGAGGTGAGAGGCACCCAAGTGTCACGTCAGTCCATTCGAAACCGTTTACATCAGCGTGGTCTGCGTGCTAGACGACCTGCAAGGGTACCTGACCACACCACCAGGCACAGGCGTCATCGTCTTGCATGGGCCAGGGAGCATTTACGCTGGACGAGGGACCAGTGGGCCTCAGTGCTGTTCTCTGATGAGTCGATTCACGTTGAGCAGAAATGATGGCCGCCAACGATGTTGGAGACGTCAAGGAGAGCGCTATGCATCAGCCACTGTTGTCACCAGACGACCCTTTGGTGGTGGCGGTGTTACAGTGTGGGCAGGTGTGTCTAGTCAATACAGAACTGCCCTACACTTTGTGAATGGTACAGTGACAAGCCCATACTACCTGAATAACATCATTAATCCAGTCATTGTGCCCCTGCATGAACAACACAGGCCTAATTTCATCTTCATGGACGACAATGCTCCAGCTCATCGAGGTCGCATCATTAGAGAAAGGCTGCTGGAGACTGGGGTACCTCAAATGGAGTGGCCTGCACTTTCTCCAGACCTGAATCCCATAGAAAACCTATGGGATCAGCTGACTCACCGTGTAGAGGCTCGTAACTCTGTACCCCAGAACCTCAATGACCTGAGGGCCGCCCTTCAAGAAGAGTGGGATGCCATGCCTCAGCAGACAATAAGTCGACTTGTGAACAGCATGAGACGTCGTTGTCAAGCTGTAATTGATGCTCAAGGGCACATGACAAGTTATTGAGACATTGACATTTTTGTTGTGGTATACCCACCACTGTTGTTGGCTTTTGTTTCAATAAATTGTTTGAGATGAGGAAATCACCATTGCATGCTTCTACTTAAATGCCCTACTTTCATGATACGTATAATATCACTGTAGCGTGAACTTACATTTTCCATAAATTTCACCCGAAAGCCAAATATCCCTAACTTTTTGTGAGTAGTGTATGTTGTTCCATGAGGCACAATCTCTTCACATGCAAAGATGAAGAAACACAGGGCCAAGTTGCATTAAATAATTTAGGAAAGTTTGGATAGCATTGCTTTGGAATAGAGCTAGTTTATTTAGTGTGAGCTACGATAGGCAGTATTGGTAGTTGTAACTTGGCCACATTTTGATATCAAGACTTTTAAAGGCAGGCCTAGTTTTTGCAAGTTGGAATTAAGAACTTTTGATCTGATTATACTTACAGCTGAAGTCAGAAGTTTACATACACTTAGGTTTAAGTCATCAAAACTCATTTTTAACCACTCCACAGATTTCATGCTAGAAAACTATAGTGTTGGCAAGTCAGTGAGGACATCTACTTTGTGCATTTTTCCAACAATTGTTTACAGATTATTTCACTTTTAATTCACTATGTCACAATTCCAGTGGGTCAGAAGTTTACAGACACTAAGTTGACTGTGCCTTTAAATTTTTAATAGTTGGTCGCATAGCCTTTGCATGCCATGACTTCCTGATGTCTGTGACCCAACAATATCAAAAGACTCTTGATATCTTATTTTCTGGTACTTACAAGCGATACTATAATGTCTCTGCATTTGGATGGATCTCTATGGGAATTGGGGGGGTGGGACTAGATTTAGCTGTAAATCATGCTGGAACAGTATGGAATACATGATTGGTAAAATGGCTGTAAGTCATCAAGGGTCTGAGGTATCAAACAAGCCTCAAACCATCACTCTGCTGCCAGATATGCAGTAGATATGGATGGATCACTTTAACCCCTTGGCGCAGATGGCAAATTTCACCTATTTAGGGGTGCTCTGTTTAAGGCTTTATAACTCCAGGTGTGAGCATCACATAAACTTGGTAAATGGCTTAAATGAAAGAAGACAGGTGTACCATTTACAATACAAACTTAGATTTGTTTATTTTCATAATTTAAGTCAAAATAAAGTGCCACAAATGCAAAGAAACTTTGGGGGAAAAAAATTTTAAATAGTTTTTTTAAATTTTGCTGAGAGCTACATAAGTGAAATCGGTAATATATATACATTTCCCGGATCATAAACTCCATGTCCACAAGTTTTGCAAAATCTGAGGATGATATGCAGAACTACTAAAGGTCTATGATGCAAAATATAGCAGTGTATCCTGTTGTCCATTAGTGTCTCCAAATCTATCCAAATGGCTAAATTGTGCAGTGCTGCAAATAAAAAAAAATAATGATATATTTAACTACAAATCAACAGTTTTGGCACATAAAACTCACTTTTGCATAATTTCCAAGTGAGAATTATATATTTTCAGCAGTATAGGGGGGTAGATATCTATGGGTCCAAAACCCCTATGCAAAACATGTCATAAAATTAATAAAATTAGTTTTGTACATTATAACGCATACACATTTGCTCCCTCTGGTGGGTTAAGATAAAAAACATTGATATCACAGTGTTACATACACCTAAATATGTTGCCTAATCATTCACTCTTGTACCTCAATAAAACATCACTTGTCCCTGTAGTTTTGCAGGATTTCTTTCACAAACTGCTTGCAAAGTGAGGGGAGAGGACACATAGTAGACAGGGGGCAGGAAACAGGGATCATATTTGGTCACAGCCCCAGTCTTGGCCCCTTGGTTGTTATCCAAGAGTAACCATGGTTATGGCCACTGAGAAGGATTGTACTGATGATCAGGCTGTTACATTACATTATATCCACTTAACTGACACTATCCAGTTCCCAGAGTGTATACAGCCAGAAACAGTGTAAGCAAGGTGCACTTCAATAAACTGTGTAAGTTCTACTGTTTGTTATAGGGAGAAGAGGCGCAGCACCAATGCTGAATTTCTGGCACCGCTGCTAGAATAATTTCCCCCCCATTATGCTATGCTTAGTGGTAAATTAGTCCTAGGTTAGGACCTTTCTAACCTAGGACCTCATGGTACTAGTTCCCTGTGTTTTCCTGTCTGTTTGTTATAGTTTATATAGTATTAGTATATAGTATTTAGAATAGAAGTGTAGTATAGCTGATTTACCCACAGCTTACTGTGAACTACAGTCAACGTTCATTACTAGGGATAGCTGCTACATTATGGGAAGGATGTGCATTGTCTGTTCTGTAGTGATCTTGATGACGTCTCTGTATACACTTATTGTACGTCGCTTTGGATAAAAGCGTCTGCTAAATGAATGTAATGTAATGTAAATGGATCCACTGCCTCAGACTAACTTTGCTGAAACAAGTAAAGCATGAGTAAAGCTTTGGCATAAATTAACTTCCAAAACATTTTTTTCCTCAATATTACCATCAGCAGAACATTACTTTTTGTAAATGGTTGAGCACATTTACTTTTTCTTTTAAGTCAACCTGTAATATATAACGTGTGGATTGTTTGCATTGTTGTTCGCTACCCCGACTCATCTGTAGCGAGTGATTGATGACTGACTTTATGTTGCACATGAACAAGATTGTGCCGCGAACATCAGTTAATCAACTGAGGTGCAAATCAGCTGTAGTAAAGTTCCAGGAATCAGCTGTGCGCGCATGCAACATTGAGTTGCAACGTAAACCTGAGAAGCCTTGCGAAACCCTTGCACTGCTGCTGGAACAAATCCTAGGGGAAACACTGCTCAATTGTGTATGTCTAACCTGCCAATATATCTAGTATTAGGCCCTTATCTGTTCACACAAACATAAAATAACTCCAAAAAGTAATAAGTGTAAGAATTAATGCATGACTACATACACTACTCACAAAAAGTTAGGGATATTTGGCTTTCGGGTGAAATTTATGGAAAATGTAAGTTCACGCTACAGTGATATTATACGTATCATGAAAGTAGGGCATTTAAGTAGAAGCATGCAATGGTGATTTCCTCATCTCAAACAATTTATTGAAACAAAAGCCAACAACAGTGGTGGGTATACCACAACAAAAATGTCAATGTCTCAATAACTTGTCATGTGCCCTTGAGCATCAATTACAGCTTGACAACGACGTCTCATGCTGTTCACAAGTCGACTTATTGTCTGCTGAGGCATGGCATCCCACTCTTCTTGAAGGGCGGCCCTCAGGTCATTGAGGTTCTGGGGTACAAAGTTACGAGCCTCTACACGGTGAGTCAGCTGATCCCATAGGTTTTCTATGGGATTCAGGTCTGGAGAAAGTGCAGGCCACTCCATTTGAGGTACCCCAGTCTCCAGCAGCCTTTCCCTAATGATGCGACCTCGATGAGCTGGAGCATTGTCGTCCATGAAGATGAAATTAGGCCTGTGTTGTTCATGCAGGGGCACAATGACTGGATTAATGATGTTATTCAGGTAGTATGGGCTTGTCACTGTACCATTCACAAAGTGTAGGGCAGTTCTGTATTGACTAGACACACCTGCCCACACTGTAACACCGCCACCACCAAAGGGTCGTCTGGTGACAACAGTGGCTGATGCATAGCGCTCTCCTTGACGTCTCCAACATCGTTGGCGGCCATCATTTCTGCTCAACGTGAATCGACTTTCATCAGAGAACAGCACTGAGGCCCACTGGTCCCTCGTCCAGCGTAAATGCTCCCTGGCCCATGCAAGACGATGACACCTGTGCCTGGTGGTGTGGTCAGGTACCCTTGCAGGTCGTCTAGCACGCAGACCACGCTGATGTAAACGGTTTCGAATGGTCTGACGTGACACTTGGGTGCCTCTCACCTCCCTTAAATGTGCCTGGAGTTGAGTGGCATTCATCATCCGGTTCCGCAGGGCACTGTTCACAATGAAGCGGTCATCAGTGTGGGATGTGGCCAAAGGACGTCCACTTCTATGCCTTTCTGTGACTCTTCCAGTCTCTCTGTATCTCTGTTGCAACCTGCTGATGACACTCTGTGACACTCTAAGCTCAGTGGCCACTTCCCTCTGAGAACATCCTGTTTGAAGCCTCGCAATGGCGAGGTACTGTTGATCAATTGTTAGGTGTCGTCTTGGTCTCATGATGTCAAAATGTGAACAGCATGATGAAGAGGACTGTTTAAATACCAATTCTAATTGAACCAGGAAATTTATTGGTCGATTCATGGATCAAACACCTGTTGTGAATTTTGCCGTTCAGCTCCTTGTTAGAGAACAGCAAGTTGTGCAAAAAGTACTGAAACATTGAATAGTTGGACATGTGCATTCAAAAGTTTAGAGAAGGTCAAATTAATTTCACCTGTAAAGGTTATAGTGCATTTTAGGTTCATCCTGAAATTTCACCCGAAAGCCGAATATCCCTAACTTTTTGTGAGTAGTGTATGTATCGGAGCTCAGAAGCGCAGGAGAACAAGCCACTTTGCCCCCTAGAGGCTGAATCAATGTGTGATTAGTTCCTTTAGCTGGGGACTTTGTTTTTAGCACAATAAGACAAACATAGCTCTTGCTTTGCACTGCAGACAGTGATGGCCAAGGTTGAAAGCACACCCCACCTTAAAACAACTTCAACAGTGAAGAACACGGAGCGGTTGAGCAGGTCTGAGGGTTTGACTGCAACGCTCTCTCACCTTGAAAGTCTCCACCATGAACTGGGAGTCAACCAGGAAGACCCCACACACACGAAACTCCCACTGCTGCAGCTGTTCCACCAGCTGCCTCATCACAGGCAGGTGGGTGTAGAGTTCAATCTGACCTGGATGGGGTGGAGCAAGACAGTGAGAGGATAGCATTAGAACACTGACTCACCTGTGCTTACTTAAGACACATCTCTCTCACACACAAGGGATTTTAAAGTTACAAAAGCACTTAGTGTTTATAGCTCTTGTACATAAACAAGTTTTTAGTTTTGTAAGAGGGGTGCTTAGTTTAGTCAGAAACGTGGTGTTTTTACTGTTGTGAGAGCAGTCCATAGTTTAGTTAGAAACAGTGGTGGTGAGGCTCACCGGGGCAGTCGAACAGGATGTAGTCATCCTCAACATGCCCCAGGCACTCCTCCAGCCAGTCGAAGTTGCTGGCAAAATACTCCATACAGAAGACCAGGCCCCCGTTCGGCCCAAACCGCAGGGAGTCATCTTCCATCACATCATCTACCTGGATCAGCTCCCTGATGTCTGTGCATGGGAGGGGTAGCAATGGCAAGTACAATAGAACATGATGCAGTTAGGGTGGATAAAATATCACAGTTGGTGCAGACATAGAACAACCCATAATCAAACTGAACCCAGATGACATGCACTACAACAGCTAGCACTACAACAGCATTCGCAGGGGCACGTTTGGGCTTGTCCCAGCAGGAGTAGGGTGGGTTTAAATCAGCCAGAATTCATCAGGTTACTGCTGGATTAGATCCTACCAATGTTGCTCCAATGGCCCACAGGTTACCAGTTATCATCAGTGACACCCCTTTCACACCGAAGCAACGACCCGGTAAATCCCGTGTTTGCCGTTGGTGTGAATGGGCCAACTCGGGTTATCCAACCCGAGTCCGCTACCCTGCTCACAACCCAGGATTTATGCGGGTCGGACACGGCTCGGCTTCGGTGTGAAAGGGGCAACACGGGTTAATCTCAGCTACGATCGACCCTCAATATTGGAGAGCAGGTACAATCGTTCTGTGTGAGGTGTGAGCTTGCAGACCTCACAGTTCCCAGCATGCCCCGCACCAGCATGCCCCGCACCTGCCACTCCGAGCTGTGAGCTGCCAGTGAACTGTGAGCTGCCACAGCGACCTGCCACCGCGAGCTGTGAGCTGCCAGTGAACTGAGGTGTGGAGCATGCTGGGAACTGCGAAGTCTGCGAGCTCACAGCTCGCACAGAAGGGCTGTGTCCAAATCAGAGTACGCATATTTGAGTCCACTTCGTCAAATAGCTTTTGAATGGCCAAATTTTTCTCACAAATGGGGGCACTTAAAATACCAGGATGAACCCCTTATTTCCGTGGTTTTGTTGAGGGAATTCAGGACCACACTCATCTGCAGAACTGTGCACTCACCCGACAATTTCAGTAAGTAACTCGGAAGAACGTAAAAGCCGTAGAGCGAATATGCATATCTATGGTACAAGAGTGGGTCATATTACGAAATACTCTTTTTTATTTTTGTCAATTCTATCGTCATTCATAGACTACACTTTGTAACAATTAGTGTTGTCACGATACCAAAATTTTGACTTCGATACCGATACCAGGTTTAGTATCATGATACTCGATACTGAAACGGTACTTGAAACTGAAACGATACTGATTCGATACTCGGTACCTCTACTGAAATGACCTTAACCCTATTTACTTTGGCCCTTCAGAGGCAATTTCCTCCTGGTTTCTACTAGTTTTATTTAAATGTCAATATCTAAAAAAATATTCCCTGCACATCCATGGTTTTAAGTTCGAACTGAAGAAGAAGCTGTATCATTCAGAAATGTGCTACAGAATACATTTATTTCAGAATAGTCACATACAGTATACACTACTCACAAAAAGTTAGGGATATTTGGCTTTCGAGTGAAATTTATGGAAAATGTAAGTTCACGCTACAGTGATATTATACGTATCATGAAAGTAGGGCATTTAAGTAGAAGCATGCAATGGTGATTTCCTCATCTCAAACAATTTATTGAAACAAAAGCCAACAACAGTGGTGGGTATACCACAACAAAAATGTCAATGTCTCAATAACTTGTCATGTGCCCTTGAGCATCAATTACAGCTTGACAACGACGTCTCATGCTGTTCACAAGTCGACTTATTGTCTGCTGAGGCATGGCATCCCACTCTTCTTGAAGGGCGGCCCTCAGGTCATTGAGGTTCTGGGGTACAGAGTTACGAGCCTCTACACGGTGAGTCAGCTGATCCCATAGGTTTTCTATGGGATTCAGGTCTGGAGAAAGTGCAGGCCACTCCATTTGAGGTACCCCAGTCTCCAGCAGCCTTTCCCTAATGATGCGACCTCGATGAGCTGGAGCATTGTCGTCCATGAAGATGAAATTAGGCCTGTGTTGTTCATGCAGGGGCACAATGACTGGATTAATGATGTTATTCAGGTAGTATGGGCTTGTCACTGTACCATTCACAAAGTGTAGGGCAGTTCTGTATTGACTAGACACACCTGCCCACACTGTAACACCGCCACCACCAAAGGGTCGTCTGGTGACAACAGTGGCTGATGCATAGCGCTCTCCTTGACGTCTCCAACATCGTTGGCGGCCATCATTTCTGCTCAACGTGAATCGACTTTCATCAGAGAACAGCACTGAGGCCCACTGGTCCCTCGTCCAGCGTAAATGCTCCCTGGCCCATGCAAGACGATGACGCCTGTGCCTGGTGGTGTGGTCAGGTACCCTTGCAGGTCGTCTAGCACGCAGACCACACTGATGTAAACGGTTTCGAATGGTCTGACGTGACACTTGGGTGCCTCTCACCTCCCTTAAATGTGCCTGGACTTGAGTGGCATTCATCATCCGGTTCCGCAGGGCACTGTTCACAATGAAGCGGTCATCAGTGTGGGATGTGGCCAAAGGACGTCCACTTCTATGCCTTTCTGTGACTCTTCCAGTCTCTCTGTATCTCTGTTGCAACCTGCTGATGACACTCTGTGACACTCTAAGCTCAGTGGTCACTTCCCTCTGAGAACATCCTGTTTGAAGCCTCGCAATGGCGAGGTACTGTTGATCAATTGTTAGGTGTCGTCTTGGTCTCATGATGTCAAAATGTGAACAGCATGATGAAGAGGACTGTTTAAATACCTATTCTAATTGAACCAGGAAATTTATTGGTCGATTCATGGATCAAACACCTGTTGTGAATTTTGCCGTTCAGCTCCTTGTTAGAGAACAGCAAGTTGTGCAAAAAGTACTGAAACATTGAATAGTTGGACATGTTCATTCAAAAGTTTAGAGAAGGTCAAATTAATTTCACCTGTAAAGGTTATAGTGCATTTTAGGTTCATCCTGAAATTTCACCCGAAAGCCGAATATCCCTAACTTTTTGTGAGTAGTGTATATATAATAACCATAACATACGTCGCCTAATGTATTTAAATACGTTTAAAAAAGAACGTACGAAAGCGCGTGTGTATTCACACAAGTACAGCAACGTATTTCAGCCCTAAGGGTGGTCACTGCGGAAATGTCGACTGTAGCTACGGGACTTTGGCGAAATATAACAAGATAAACTCTTCAGGGTTCATCAGAAAACAGCTGTAGCTGAATATACTGGTAAGTACTTGGTTTCTTAAACATATTTATACGAGAGATTTTGGAGAAAAAAATGAGGTGTCTTCTAAACCGAAAGTGCATCAGGTAGCTACTGTATATAGTACAGTAAGCAAGGGAAAACAGCGAATACTCATTTGTACAACGTTTTAAAAAAATATTATTGTTTCTATACGTGACATGATAAAATATGACGACAGTCTATCGGGGTTATTTTCAGTGATTATACCATCATTTTTCAAGTCAAACTATCGTTAAATCCTTTACTTTGTGCTCACCTAAATTCTCTGTGGAAGTAAGGCGTTAGTTTAGTAGGTAACGTAAAGTAGCCTATAGCTCTGCCGGCCAAAAACAATATCGCGCATGTGAAAGAATCAGACACGTAGTATTGTTAGCCAACGTTCACCTTTTATCCTCTCAATCAGTAATGCAGACACATAACAGCAGAGCACACATTTGACCTAAAAGTACCGAACGTCGGAAAATTCTAATACCGAACCGTTTTTTTTTTTTTAAGTATCGAAAAAGTACCGAAGTTTCGGTGTACCGTGCAACACTAGTAACAATTGTCATATGTTAACTGATTGATATTCTCAATAAAAATTTAAAACGATATTACGAACTACTTCCTCACTAGTTTGGAAAGAGTTTTGCGGGATTTCTTTCGCACACTGCTTGCAATGTGATGGGACAGGGCACATAGTAGACAGGGGTCTGAGTGGACAGGGGACAGTGGACAGGGAACAGGGCTCTGATTCGGACACAGCCAAGGCTTGTACCCGCTCAATACACTGCAAAACATAGCCCAACCATTTTAGGCTAATAGCATCGACACAAATTTTTTAAATTAAATCCCAAGCACAAAACAAAGCACAATATAATACATGAGACTACTGTCTCCTTATTAACAAAAAACTAGGCGCCGGCCTTTTAGCATCGACACAAATACCCTACAAAATACGGCAGTGGGCTTACAATTTAAAATCCTTCCAACACAAAGTAGCCTTCTAGATCTGAACTCCGGTATATATTTTTTTCGAAAAAGCGTTATCTGCTGGACAAACGTTGTAACTGATTGTTTGGCTTCCTCCATTACATTTCCTACATTACTTTGTACACAGCTTTTAAAATAAACACGTGGATAAATGAACATAAATTTTAGTCAGGTAGATTAGTGTTAACCCTTTTTTTGAACAAAAAAGATTGTTCCATTGTAGCTTTTCCTGTGCGGAATATATTATTTTTACCACCTGGCTACATAAATACTGTTTTTTGAATTATCCTTATTGCTGTATTCTAGTTTATATTATTAATTTATATTACTGTAGACTATCCGTTGTTGTCATACCCTTGCATATTGAACAAATGTAAATGCCGTTTTTGTATTCAATGTAATCGTCTTTTCAATTAAAAAAATACTGATACTACAACGTTAACACTTTAATTACATAAATACTCAATCTTTTAAACATTCTTCTCCTTGACCTGTCTGCGGCATTCGACACGGTCAACCACAAACTCCTGATCTCCACACTCGCTGAGATGGGCATTTCTGGGACTGCCCTCTCTTAGTTTGTATCGTATCTCACTGATAGATCCTACCAAGTCTCCTGGAATGGTTCCATCTCTGCTCCCTGTCCCGTCTACAGGAGTCCCGCAGGGATCTGTACTGGGTCCTCTGCTGTTCTCTATGTATACTAAGTCTCTTGGTTCAGTAATTAATTCACATGGCTTCTCATACCATAGCTATGCTGATGATACTCAATTCAACCTCCCGAAACTTTGCCATGTAACCCCCCTGCTGAGGTCACTCCACTGGCTGCCAGTTGCAGCCAGGATCAGGTTCAAAGTTTTGACCCTGGCCTACACTGCAGCCAATAGGACAGGCCCTACCTACCTGCAGGACTTAATCCAGAACTATGTTCCTGCTCGACCACTTCGCTCTTCTACAGCAGGGCGACTCGCACTTCCCCCCTCTGTGTCAACGGCTCTCGTTCGTCCTGACTGCGGAGCTTTTCCACCTTAGCTCCTCAGTGGTGGAATGAACTTCCCATTCCCCTACGTTCTACTCGAACCCTGCCTGCATTCCGACACACCTCTTCAGACTCCACCTTGACTGATATTCTATGTAATGTAATTCAGAGGACGAGTAAATATGCCAAATGTACGTTTTAGAATGGTCTCTTGAGAAAAAATATAAAGATAAAATAAATTGTAACGTTAAAAAAACATTACAATAAAACGTGCCTACTCCAGCTTTAACCTTTGCATCTTTCAACACTCTCAAAACGAAAGGTACTAAAAGTAGCTAGCCTACCTAAAAAGATACAAACACTGCGAGGTGG
Organism: Synaphobranchus kaupii; assembly: GCA_029718625.1. Classification (NCBI taxonomy): domain Eukaryota; kingdom Metazoa; phylum Chordata; class Actinopteri; order Anguilliformes; family Synaphobranchidae; genus Synaphobranchus; species Synaphobranchus kaupii. Next base: position 8,420,829 of record CM056386.1, on the reverse strand, counting down.
GAGCTGCCAGTGATCTGTGAGTTGCGGTGCATGCTGGGAACTGTGAGGTCTTCGAGCTCACACCTCTCACAGACGGATTGTACTCCGACTGCGATATTGTCATGTCTTTAACTTGTGCAGAAACTATGTTCCGAAACGTTTATATAAATGATGGAAACCGTAGGCTATTCACATGAATGTAACCGAACAACTCTGTAATTATCTTCATTTTCAAATTCATAAGTTACGAGTCCCAACCCACTCGTTTAAGGGCCTGGGTAAAAGCCGGAATTGAACGGCGGAATGAAGCTCGGAATGGCCAATAGTGCTCTGTGCCAAAAAGGACCTCAGTTCAAATGCTTGCAGCACTCGCTGTGGAATGCGCATCAATACAATCTTAACAGTTTCTGAATGGGCGTCATATGTTGTTTCATTTGAGCACGGAATTTCCATGATAATATAATATAATATAAATTTGAAATATATGAGAAAATTGATCAAAACTAATAGCATTACCAGACATGTTTCAGAGTCCCTCATAAGAATAAGGGAATAAGACATCAAGATAAGGTTTTAAACTTCTTAAAGTGCAGATTTTCTTCTTTAAAATTAGTATATTCAATCCTTGATGACTCAATTATAAGTTGATCAAATTATATTTTAATGGAAAAAGCCTGTTGGAGAGGATATGAATATATTTGAATATAAAGCCGTAAAAATCACATTCTGCATTCTCACATCAAGGCATGATGTATACCAAATGAAAGCTCTGGATCTGCCCTTCAAGTACGTATACATGATGTTATGAGTTCACGCGGAAATTGTGCATTATTTGGACTGCAATCAAGTCTGGCCATTACATCTACCATAAGTCAATTATCATTCAGAGCCCCTTATAACCCTTACAGAATAAGACATCAAGAAGAGGTTTTCACCTTTAGAAAGTGCAGACCTCTTTGTTTAAGATGGGCATCTCCAGGTCTTGATGACTCAATGATAAGTTGATCAAAATCACGTTTCAATGACATCAGTTTGTTAAGATGAAATGGTGTCCATTTCCTCTCCAAGCCCCAAAATTCATATTCCGCATTCACAAATCAAGGCATGGTGTATACCAAATCAAAGCTCTTGATCTGCCCTTCATGGACATGTATATGATATTATGGGTTTGTACAGATAATATCTATTATTTAATGACTGAAGACTTATATGTCCTCTTGGTGATGTATGTGTCCTAATTCCACTCCAAATCCCAAAAGACTGTTCCTATTTACTCCCCACAGTGTTCCACATCAAATTAAACAGCACAAATTTATCTTTAAAAAGAGTCCAATCAAACTCTGGGGTCTAACTGGCTCTAATAGTGATTCCAGTTTCAATCTACAGATATTTAGAGAAATGAATGGTCCAGTATGACTCCAGTCATGAAATAATATATTTAATTTGTGAAAACGGTAACATCATATGCATTTCCTCGAAGGGTAGATCCCGAGCTTTCATTTGGTATACATCATGCCTTGATGTCTGAATGCGGAAAGTGATTTTTGGGGCTTTATATTCAAATATATTAATATCCTCTCCAACAGGCTTTTTCCATTAAAATATAATTTTGATCAACTTATAATTGAGTCATCAAGGATTGAATATGCTCATTTTAAAGAAGAAAATCTGCACTTTAAAAAGTTGAAAACCTTATCTTGATGTCTTATTCCAAAATGTGATGAGGGGCTCTGAAACATGTCTGGTAATGCTATTAGTTTTGATCAATTTCTCATATATTTCAAATTTATATTTCATGGAAATTCCGTGCTCAAATGAAACAACATATGACGCCCATTCAGAAACTGTTAAGATTGTATTGATGCGCATTCCACAGCGAGTGCTGCAAGCATTTGAACTGAGGTCCTTTTTGGCACAGAGCACTATTGGCCATTCCGAGCTTCATTCCGCCGTTCAATTCCGGCTTTTACCCAGGCCCCTCGTTTAATCCACTCTTCATTCTGCAAATTCCATAAAAGTCCAAGATTATAAAGACACTGATTTATGTCGGCAGGTATTAGGCACAATTTAATTAATTAAATTGTCACATGTTGTAGCCTACATAGGCCGAAAACAGATCAAAGTGTGTGCTTCTATGAACCCATGTGATAACGAATCTTGGATTTTTCATTCACAAGTCTGTGATAACATTAATCATTATATGGCGTTGAGGATCAATAGTACACACTGGTAAATTCACAGTGAATTTACCAGTGTGTACTATTGATCCTCAACGCCATATAATGCTGTTGACCAGGAGTGAAGGCAATGCGTAGCCTACTGTAGCCTAATTACCTGCCATAACTGGGTACTCGAAGTGTTCGGCCGCGGGGTCCAGATTCACCACCTGCACAGACCGGTTGATGGTCTCCGCGTGCTGGATCATAGTGGAACAATAGGTGCTCTAGGAGATTGCGTAAAAATAAAGGAAACAGTTTATTGACTAACTACACGACATAACACATTACACTTTTCGTGTCTTACAGGTGGACGTTAGGGGAGGTGTACAATAGCCTAACCTGTGAGCAGACTAATCGAACATATCTTGGCATGTTCAGTAACCGTGCAAATCGCGAATTAGCCAGATAAACATGAAATAAATATAAACACAGTGGCTAAATAGCAATTGTTGCTGGGAAATAATAGAAAAAAAAATGTATTTAAAAACAGCGATAGTTTTTTAAATATATATATATAGTGTTATAGGTCTATATTAAAACCATACTTGAGCAAAGTATAGTTAAGTTAGCTACCGTTACAGCATTCATGTCCAGTGCAATGCGATCTTACTTTTCCGCTCCCGGCCGGGCCCATCACCAGCTGCGCATAGCGAGGCATTTCTTATCCTTGCCCCTTTTACTAGTACGCAAAACTAACAGTGAAAGGTCGGTTTCTTTTGTATTTTTGAATAAAGTGTTCCATTCCTTGGTTCAGTGTCACATATCGCGGCCATGCCTGTATGACATCTTCCGTTCCATGACTCCAAACTACGGATCCTTGTTTATGCCAAACGAAAAACACAATTTACAGTCAAAACGCCAATATACTTAAAGGGGTAGTCCACTTTCTGGATTTAAAAAATATGTATATTATTTTAGTTCTGTGGTTTTAGGTTGGCCGCACAATGATATTTTAGATAGGGGGGGTTCGCCAGTGAAAAATGTCAGACTTGTGAATGAAAAATCCAAGATGCGTTAACACATGGGTTCATAGAAGCACACACTTTGATCTGTTTTCGGCCTATGTAGGCTACAACATGTGACAATTTAATTAATTCCACATGTATAGGCTAGCCCAGGGGTTCCCAAACCGGTCCTGGGGGACCCCTGTGTATGCTGGTTTTCGTTGCAACCACAGTTACAATCCCAGAATTTTGACAAGCTGTTAATTTTTCTTAATTAGGTGCTTGTCATGTTAAGAGGAATTATTTACCCTCTTTAGCCACATTATATCAGAAATAGCTATGGATGCCATATAGAATAAACACCCCATGTGCTTATTGTGCTATATTATTTTAAAAAGATAAGAAAATTATTTAACAGATCCATTTAAAGACTGATTTGAATCAATAGGCTCCTAATTGGTGAAAATGTGGACACATGGCCACTAAAACTAACCATTTGGTAGATAATGAAGAAATTAAACACAAAGCAAATAATAACGAGCCAAACCTGAATTGTGTTAATAAGCTTAAAGAAAAAATTGAGTTAAACACATGTGTTCAACAACCTAATTAAGAGCCTATTGATTCACTTCGCTCTTTAATTTGAGTGAAAATACATAATTTTGTAACCTCTTTTTATGTAATTGTTGCAATATAGCACAATAAGCACAACATGGGGAGTTTATTCTACATGGCTTGCATAGCTATTTCCGACATAATGTGGCTTAAGAGGGTGAATAATTCCTCCAAACATGAAAAGCACCTAATTAAGAAAACTTAACAGCTTGTTAAAATTCTGGGATTGCAACTGTGGTTGCAACGAAAACCAGCATACAAAGGGGTCCCCCAGGACCGGTTTGGGAACCCCTGCAATAGAGAAAGGGGTGATGAATAAATAAATGTAGATAAAAATGATGATGATATTTGCAAACAGAATTTTGTGAACACAAGGATATCTATGCTCTGTAGGACCACACAGGTTTTGATAGAAATCCAAATAAATCAATCAATAAATACATAATAATAATAATAATAATAATAATACATTTCATTCATTCTGTGCTTTTCATAGACCCAAAGCAGTGGATGCAGACAATTGTTCAAACATGCCCTATAGTGTAGTAATTTTTCTGTTTAATTTCTAAGTGTAACACATCTGAATCAGAGTATTTCCACTATAAATTATTTTCATTTTGCAGTTTGATGTGGCACATACAGTTTAATTGACCACATTCTCTTGAGATGGTAAGATGAAGAAACACAGGGCCAAGTTGCATTAAATAATTTAGGAAAGTTTGGATAGCATTGCTTTGGAATAGAGCTAGTTTATTTAGTGTGAGCTATGATAGGCAATATTGGTGGTTGTAACTTGGCCACATTTTGATATAAAGACTTTTAAAGGCAGGCCTAGTTTTTGCAAGTTGGAATTAAGAACTTATGGACAGCACTATGTAGGCTATGCGTGAGTAACTTGGCTTTTTTTACGTCGTAGACGTTTTTGATCTGATATCACTTATTTTTTATAGCTAACTAATGATGAATAACGCATGAAGATAAACACGGAGAGAGACATGCATTCCAAAGAAATGTATGCAGACATTCGCTTAACCATAACGCCCTCTATTGACAAGAATGAGAACAGTTATCCTATTACAGACAGCACACAATTACATTAAAAGAGTTTGTAGATGAGCAGTATTTAATGTGCAATGAAATACAATGAACAGCACCACCTGAGCTATGGATCATGAAGGAGCATGTAAATGAATGAACCAAGTCTACATGGAGACATACAAGCACAATGGGCTACGCAAACACATTCTAGATGAAAGACATACCGCCTAAATAGCTAGTACAGCCTAAATAGTTTGCATCAGTAAAATATGGAAATACAGTTTTAAAATTGGGCTATTAGTATTCTATGAAATACATTTAACGTTAGGCTATTCAACACTGGATTGCCGGATGCGTAACTCCAACCTTCCATGTGTGGGCTACAAGCTAGCGAGCGAGCTAGTGAGTTTCTGCACAGCAGAGTTTTTTTTCCGGCAGTGTAGAACGTTACCTGCGGGAAATGTTTTGGTACCGGACAGCTAGGTTTAGTTTCGTTTTCTGTAGTGCTGAAGGAGTGCGGGAAATTACCAAACTGAGACTTCTTTCCTGGTCGACCTAGCTGCAACGCAGCTGCGTTCTTTATTTATAAACCTCATTCAACCCAAAGAACACGTCATAGAAGTTACCGTCTATGACGTAGCCGCGTTGACAGTAGGAGGTGAATTATATATGTATGTCCCAGAGGTAGCTGCCACATCCGTCCCCCCAGAATTCATCAGAACTGGCAACGCCAGACGAGGGGGAGGCCGAACCGCCCGACCGAAACGAGTCCGCAAGAGTGGACACAGGGGGACCACAAGAAGGTAGGGGGCGCCGCGGTGGCGCAACAGACGGAGGGCAACCCCGCCGTGGGGGCTGAGCTAACTTAACGGGCTGGAAGGTCCAGATGGGCTGGTTTGAGGCGGTCCAGGGAAACGTAGTCCGGCTTGCCACCGACGTCCACTAAGAAAGTCTTGTCCCCGGCCTCCAAGACGCGAAATGGGCTGAATGTAGGCTATAATGCATGTTGATTCGCTTCGTAGTAGCCTAGCTTGTTTCTGCTTCCTGACGAGAAGCAGGAAGTAACGTTGGCGAACAAGCTTAATTGGACAACGCATATTTACCAGGAATCTTAGCCAGAAAGAAAACAGTAGATACTACTAAGAAAGTACATACCAGAGATTCTTCTTCTTCTTCTTATTATTATTATTATTATTATAATTAAAAGTGTTTGCAGTAAGCTACATTATCAGCAGAGTAGCGTGGACTAGAGCCACATTCGGAGGCTATCTATTTATTTATAAGTGACTAACGATGAATCAGATATGTTTGGGGAATTGGCGGTTTATAAATCCGATCGCTTAAAGGCTTGCAGCTTAAAAGAGGCTATCCTCAATTCTTAATGTAGGCTATTATCGTAAATTCTTAATTTTCCTAGTAGTTAATTTTATGGTGACCTTGTGTTATGTGTGAAAAGGATAAAGTGAACAGAGCTGAAGTGAAGAAATTAATGAACCCCCGAGGCAAGGGGTTTTCACAGTCAGTCAGTCATGACCGCAAGAGCAGAGCGTAACACCCTCCCCAAACCAGACAAAAGCAAGCGTCTGGTTTGGGGAGGGTGTGATATAATACAAGTGAAACATTGAACAGTTAATATTGTAAACCTCTTTTGCCTTTGCAATAAAAATACGTTAATGTGTCAATGTGAAAATAATAACAGTCTAAGAAATGAAAAGAACATAACAGTTGCACATTGTTTTTGTGGAAAATACACATGTGCCCTGCTGGGCTCGAACCCACTATCCACTGTGTGACAGACTGCAGTTTTAACCACTAAGCTACAGTAGCTTCTTGGAAAGTACAAAGCCATTAGCTCCATTAACATTAAAAAACATTAGTATGAAGCGTTTTTATTGGACGATAAGTTTGATGAGCAGGTATACGGACCATACCCTCAAATAATAATTCTCCCCATTGGATAACATCGCGACAGAGGCAGGCAGTTTGGCAGGAAAATGGGAAGAAGAAGAAGAAGAAGAAGCAGAAGAGGAAGGAGAAAAACAGCAAAATAACCCAAGTTTGGGGCTTTATTGTGTGGATGTGTGAAATTGTATCTGAATGTTGTGTTGTTACATTAGGTCAGAACATACAGAAGTTAATGTTTTTAAGGGCTGAGAGTCTATGGTCATTGTGGTTATTTCTGTAGGAAACCCTGAAAAGTGCCAAACTCTCGGTGCTGTATAGGTATGGGGCATGCCCCGCCAAGCCGTAACTTGGCGGATGGCATACCTGCCATCCCAATGTTATACATTTCTTTTTTTGTTGTTTTTAGGTACCCCACTAATCGGCAGTACACCGACGTCTGTACTGCACTCATAGTAAAGTATCCCAGCTTAAGGGACCAGACAGGGAAGGGATATGTAAGATTTCTTCAACTTAATATTGTTGAATAAAAATTAATAGTCAGTCAGGTTCGGAATGGAGTCAGTGGCCTCATCAGACCTTGTTTCCACACTAATTATTCATGATTTTTCCTCTCCACATTTATTTGTGTGTTTTTAAGGAATCATGGCATGGCATGCTGAAAAACAAGTTCAATAAAGAGCGATGGCCGCTTGTCGACATTCATGTCCAGGCTCAAGAGGTGGAGCAGAGGTTCGGTGGGAGAGGCAAAAAAAGAAGGTAAAGATACAGCGAATGATGACCCCACAAAAACAGCCAGGGTAACTGCATACACATATTTGTTACAAGATGCTTGCCATCCAAGGTCTACAGCTTTAGATATCCACCTGTCCTTCTCCAGGGGCCTCATTTATAAAACGATCTTACACACAGATTTGATCTAAGACCGTGCGTACGCTCAAATCCACGTCAAAGTTCAGATTTATAAAAATGGTCTTTGACGTGGAAAAGTACTTAGCTCCACGTCAGGTTCCAACTTGGCGTAGGCACATTTCCTTGTAGCAATGTTGTTGTACTGCAAGTGTTCGGATATCTCAGCAGCACAGCGCCAAAACGAAGTGTGGAGGTCTGGCTATGCGAGACTACTAACATGTCTTCTGCTGCTCAATTGTTTGCACAATAAAGTCATTCATATATTAAAGCATAATTGACACCTCCTTGAAGGAAATGTATTTAATATACATATTATGGTTCCACATGTGTAAAACATTTCGGTCAATCTAATCAATTGTCTATAAAATCTCCTATAATGCAGTGGTTTGCAAGAGGAAGAATGGCAGCATTGGCACTCCTTGAGGATATCGCCAACCGCGCAATACGAAGGGAACGCGATCGGGCAGACTTCTTTGCGCATGATGATCAGCAGGTACCGTTTGCCGAGAGCCACGTTATTAGAGCTTTGTGCCCAGATGGGCCCAAATTTACAGACACACACCAACTGCAACCAGGCCATACCCGTTGAGGTGCAAGTCTTAACCATACTTGGGTTCCTGGCAACAGGAACATTCCAAAGAGAGATTGGTGACCGGCATATCCCAGCCATCGGTTAGCCGAATCATGCCAGCTGTACTTCGAGGCATCATTCGCTTGTCTCGTCAGTACATAAAGTTTCCTTACACTGCAGAGGAGCTACAGAATGTGAAGGGCGATTTTGTGCGCACCACAGGATTCCCAAACGTAATAGGTGCAATAGATTGCACTCACGTTGCCATACGGGCACCAAATGAAAATGAGTATGTATATGTCAACAGGAAGAACTACCACTCAATTAATGTGCAACTCATTTGTAATGCCCGTATGGCAATCCGAAACGCTGTTGCAAGATGGCCAGGGTCGACGCACGACTCCTTCATTGTGCGTAATTGCAGTGTGGGGAATCGTCTAGAGGCTGGGGCAGGCGGAGACAGTTGGCTTCTAGGTAAATCACTGTTATTTCTATTTTTCTGCTTTGTTGCTTTTTTAATGTGCATAAAATAATGATCTCTACACAACCAGGTGACAGAGGTTATCCTCTGAAGCCATGGCTTCTCACCCCCATAGCGCACCCACAGACACCCGAAGAAACCCACTTTAACACGGTACATGCCCGCGCACGGTCAGTAGTGGAGCGCACCATCGGTATGTTAAAGGGAAGGTGGCGGTGTCTGGATGCATCAGGAGGGAAACTCCTGTATGAGCCCAGCAAGGTGTGCCAAATTATCCTGGCGTGTTGTGTGCTTCACAATATCTCGGTGAGCCATGGGCTCGAGATGCATGAGGATGAACTGCGAATGGACATGGAAGATTCCCCACCACTACCCGCTGACTGGAATGCACATGCCACTACGCTCAGGAGAAGACGGCACTTGATTCACATGTTATTTCAACAGGTAAGAATGTTATTGGGGTAAAAATTAAGCGATAAATTCACTTTTTTCCAAAATATTTTATTTATACACTTTTATTCAGACAGTCGACCAGAGTCTGGTTCATCTGAACCAAAGTCTGCCGCAGCTGCCTAAGTTCCGCAACCACCTCATTAACTGAATGAACGAGGTCTCTTTGCGATTGTAGAACGGCGTCAGATAAGACCCTGGCCTGACTCCGATAGCCAGACGTGGATGATGGTGAGGGCCGGGAAGATTCCTCCTGTGCAGGAGTGTCCACGCTGGCTGCTGCTGCCATTTGGGAGACGGGTCTGCTTGGGGCTGTTTTCCGCTGGAGTGGCTCTTCATCTGTATAAATAAAATTGTAAAATTTCAACAACGTTGCAAGTGTCATTATTTATACTGGACCTTACTTGATTTTAAACACATGCCAGCTTACCTTCTGAATCTGCAGCAGTCAAAAGATCTGTGTCGCCCTCCGCATAAACGCCAACAACCGCACTTTCCCCAATGATGGCAGCAATTCGATCATCCTCTGGGATGAGGTTTGGCGTGGCACTTCCACCTCCCGTGGCCTGCACACTGGCCCTATGGTGTGCAATGCGCTTCTTTGCCTTCAGTTTCAAGTCAGACCATTTTTTCTTTACGTCCTTCAGAGACCTTTGCTGCCCCCCAACCTCGTTTACAGCCTGAGCCACAGACTGCCAGGCGACGTATTTAGATTTAGAAGAAACGCTCCCAAACAGCGTCCTGGCGCGCATTTGTACCTCCGCCAAGACGACTTCAATTTCGGATTCACTTAAGTTTTTTTTTTTTGCTGCTTGCCATTATCAAGTAGATGATTTGGGTTTGGATTCGGGCTCCTTTATAATGAAATTAATTAGGGGGCGTTTACAAGGCGGAGATATAAAACCTTTCAGCTGCGTACAATTTCGAGATCATTTGTGATTTATAGATTTCACATCTGGGAGAGTGGCGCACGCACGTTTTTTTGGGCGTACGTCCATTATCTCTGAATCGCAATTTTGCTCATTTCAGACATGATCTTAGATCAAATGTTGGATGTTTTCTATGAAACTTTTTATAAATGAGGCCCCAGGTTTCTAACTTCATATTGGATAATGGAGATAATTGGAATCTCCTTTCACTTGAGTTTGCTTTTCACCCATTGCTGGAAGTGTGTTGTTCCCAAGCCTTGCATATAATGCACCAATGTTTGATTTTCAGATTGAGAGTGGAGAGGATGCATTCAGCCAGAAGATGCATATCGGGAAGATGCAGGCAGAGTGCCAAAGAACCAAATATCGGTTCCTTGCAGGACCGAATGAAACAGACTGCAAGAGAGCGTGATGTTTTCATAAAACAACACGACACCAAGGAGGTTCTACAACAGTACCCAGCGCTCCGTTTGCCAGCCATTGTAAGTAGACAATAAAATATGGATATTTCTTTTACTTCAACTTAAACAATGTCTAAACGATGGTCCTAGCATCCATGGCTTGAACCAAGGTAAGCCTGGTTATAATATACACTCACTGGCCCAAATATTAGGTACCTACACCAGTTTTCCATAAAACATAAAACAGCTGCCACATGTTTGTTAAGCAAAACCTACACCCTCTGTTCGTCTCCTGATATTGTGTACAGTATCTTGATGATGCATTATGAACAATTTGACTTTCAGATTTTCTCAGAGATGAAGGAGAAATTCAACATCGATCTGGACAGAATGATTCTGTCTGGATTCGGCACCATGGCAGACCGAATCATAGCAGAAGCAAACAGGAGGGGTCTGGGAGCGGAGATGCTGTCCCTTTACAACCGGGCACTTCTGTCACACGCGGAGGACGCTCACAAAGGTGACTTTGTTTTACAGTGTTTGCACATGTACAAATGTACCATTTGCAATGTACTACAATATACTGTCATTTCAAACTATATATTTTAATAATCTAGCCTATTTATTTCAACAAACCATCCAATTTAAGGTCTCAAGGTCACTGCATCCATTTTGCTCCTCCCCTACCTCCTCAACGATGATCCAAGTGGGCAGATGAACAAGGTATGTCTAAAAATTATATCAATGTGTCACTACACAATTTCTGTAGTGAGTGGCCCAAAATACAAAGCAAGTGAAGATACTGTGTAAGGTGTGCTCATTTGTGAACATACTGAAATATGTACGTACATTTGAAATAGTAACTTAAAGGATAAGTTCGCTATTTTGGACCTTGGACCCTATTTGCGGTCTGTCTTCCATGAACCTGACACATTGAGTCCATATTTTCGCTGATCGGTCCAGTATTGAGCTAGCTACAGATTTCCTGTAGGCTCTCACTGGGCTACAATAGAAGTCAACGGGGCAATTAGAAATGTTATGGAAAAACAACGATAAATGTGCTTTCATGTACAATAAATGAGACGGGAAGCTCAGGGTGTATTGTTACCGGTCTCAGTATGCTCTCCTGTGAAATGTATCTCAATCCGAACATTTTTACGTGCTTGGCATGGTTTGGAAGTAAGCATTTCTCTGTTGCTTGTTTTCGCTGCTCCCGCGGAGTACTATGTGTCGGGGGTGGGGGAGCGGGAAGGTGTGCCAGCCGTTTACGAAATTATCTATGTGAGCAGTCTGCGTTTGTTTACCTGCAGCAACGTAGGCTACAATTTCCACAAAAAAACTTGGATGATGGATGACTATAATGATTACGAAGACGAAGAATTCGATTTTGACTTTGACGTTACTGGCTACAGATTTGAGCCAGAATACACGGACACGGAACTACAAGAGATGGATGATAAGAGAGCAAGAGAAGAGAGAGAGGCTGAAGTTGCGCAGGTAATGTAAATTATTACAAATTATGATTACAAACACTGCGTTACAAATAGTTCTGCTGTAGGCTACTAGCTAGTAAACTCCAACGGGAGGTCAGGATTTGTGATCAACTGCTTTTCAAGCGGCCTCTCTACAACGTAGCTAGACTGCGGAAGTTTACAGTGCGAGGTAGTGCGGTCGGAGAAATAGTTCTGTTTCAAATGGAACTGTTGTTTCAACGTTCGGCTTGCGTTTGCGATAGCCTACATTTCACAGGAGAGCATACTGAGACCGTAAGAATACACACTGAGCTATAAAAGCACATTTATCGTTGTTTTTCCATAACATTTACAATTGCCCCGTTGACTTCTATTGTAGCCCAGTGAGAGCCTACAGGAAATCTGTAGCTAGCTCAATACTGGACCGATCAGCGAAAATATGGACTCAATGTGTCAGGTTCATGGAAGACAGACCGCAAATAGGGTCCAAGGTCCAAAATAGCGAACTTATCCTTTAAATGTTTTCTGTTTTCTTTCTTACAGTTTGTAAAGTTTCCGTCGCCAACAATCCAAATTGAGGGAGATCCCTTTTCCGATGACAGCCACATCCAGCTCTTTCTGGATGGAGAGGAACTGCTATGCGATGAGCCAGAGGACATCTCCATGGCATTGGGGGTGGCAATGGGGCTTCATTTCATTTTTGAAACCAAGTATGCACCACCAGTCAAGTCCACCTGGCTATTTGTCCAGAAATGTGTCCTGGGCATACATGAGGGCAGCAGATTGCCAACCAATGTTATTAGACTAGCAAATTTTCCTACGTAATCTCACTCTCTCTCTATTATTATATAAATGACTAATGTTATTAGACTAGCAAATTTTCTTATGTAATCTCTCTCTCTCTCTATTATTATAGAAATGACCAATGTTATTAGACTAGCAAATTTTCTTATGTAATCTCTCTCTCTCTCTCTCTCTCTCTCTCTCTCTATTATTATAGAAATGAATGCTTAATCTTATTTTTAATGGTTTATTTGCACTTATTTGTGTGATAAAGATAAGTTCATTTCATACAGTTGCAGAGCATGCATGATTTAAATACAAAAAAATATTTTTTCTGCTGTAATATATTATTCTGTTTATAATAAATAATATTTTTTATGTGATCAAAAAATGTGATTGTTATCATTATTATTATTAGGCTATTATTATTATTATTATGGGTCATAACAGGTTCTTCCAGGCACCTTCCAAACCCTGAAAGGTTCTTCAAGGAAACTTTTCAAAAGGTTCCGCAGAGAACCTTAAAAAAATGAAAAAAAATTAGACTTTTTAGAGTGTAAGCTTTAGTTAATGTCTACGCTCTAAATGAATGGGGAATTTACCTCCAAAACCAGCATGACGTAGTCACTTGAGTGCTGTTACAATATCAGATGAGGAAATCCTAAACTAAGAAATTCCTGTGTGAAGAAACTCTGTACTCAATAATATGAATTTAAATATTTATTTGGCATGAAAATTTCAGTTCCAACCAAAACCTCCTGCAAATAGTTTTTCAATCACAGGTGATTTTACAAACTGGTGAAAGTAATTACATAATTAATTTCAACCAAATGCTTATTCAGTCATTGTCAATTACATGTTATTCCATAGTTTACATTCACAATGCAAGTTCAAAATCCTCATTCATTCCAAAAGGAAATAAAGTGCCAAATGTGTACTGCCAGTAGGCTTCTCTTTTCCTGATTTTTTTCAGTTTCTCCCAATTTGGTAGCAAATTGGATCCTATGCAATTAAATTCCCCCCATGTAGCAACCGTTCACAACCCCTTTGTCCGGGGTAGCAGGAAAGAGGGCGCCACATTCTCTTCGGGGCGCGACTCCTCAAGCTCCTAACCGTGATTCCAGCTCGCCCAGGGCTATCTTATGTGCGACGATTCTCTCCGAGTCCCTCCCCCCACCCTGGGAGCAGCCGCCAATTGCCACTCCCTCAAGGCACCGGCCATACTCGGATCTGGCAGGACCGGGGATCGAACCTCCGATCTTCAGGGCGCAACCGCACAGACAGAAAGTCTGAGTCTTTGTCCGCTGCACCACCGCGGTGCCTACAGAAGTTTCTTTTCTAAATTTCTTATTCTGTGGCTTAGGGTTACCTTTTCTATATCCATACACTGTAGTGCATGTCCATTGAAAATCAATTCTCATTCATGTGACCATGGACCGGATTTCCAAAATACTACATATTGCGACATAACTGCATGCGACAGTCATGTGATCCTGGGCAGGACTTGACCAATCAGTTCCCGCTTCTATAAAACTTCTAGCAAACTTCCTGTTCTCCCTTCTTACCACACGCTCATACTCACTTGAGGTTAGTTCCAAGAGATGGACATGTAGACCGAGAGAATCATTCCATCTCTCCGGCCATATCTGTTAGCGTGTCTGAGCAAAACAGATTGTATCCAGAACTAGGGTCGGTCTATCTAAGAAGTGACAGCCTGCGTTGTTACACGCAAACCACGAGGAACCAAAGGAAACCACTTGCAGAAGGACCAGAAAATCTTCCAGCAACACTCACCAAAGGACAGAGAAAATGGACAATCCAATCCAGAGACGCTGCCAAAAGACAGAACTTTCTGGAGACATCAAAGCCACGGAGCCAGCCTCTGTAGCTACTCCAGTACAGTAAGACTAATAATAATAATAATAATAATACCTTGCATTTATATAGCGCCTTTCTCGATACTCAAAGCGCTTACAGTGATGAGGGGGGAAACTCGCCTCTACCACCACCAATGACACAAACACAAACATCCAGGCAATAGTTTAGGTCAATAGTAACATTAAATTATACCTCAACACATGGCTTGCAGGCTAACGACAGCCAATTAGCCTTGCATAAGGTAAAGTTGCAGAGCCTACTCTAACTGACTCTTAAAGAGATACTGCAGAGGCTTTTCTAAGGCCCTTTTTTCCGCTTCAATTTGAACTGAAACTCGTGAGTAGGTGTGGTCATATGACGATGATGCCACGTAGTCATATTACGAATATTCATACGGTCAAGGAGTGAAAGGGTGTGTCTTGGTGAACTGACTCAGCCTCCTTCCAGCTCTCTCCTCACAACTAAATAAAATGGCTGTATTAGTTGAGCAACGTCTTCGCGAGGAGAGGACCCGGGATGTAACCGAATGGTAAAGCTAACGTTACCTAGCTAAGTTAGCTTGTTTGTCTGCCTAAAGGAACGTTACTATTGAATACATTCAAATACACAGCAAAACCCAGTCACACAGTAACGTTAGTATATTGAACATGGCTGGTTGTAGCGCCCTCATAACTTCACTTGGTCCGGAGAGAATTATCATTTATTAGCTAACATTATTCATGAATGATATAGCTAATATAACTAGCTAGGTAAGTTACCAGTTCTCTCTGGACCAAACGGGGCTAAACTCACACACAATAGACTGCCTTGCATTACCTAACTTATCGATACATTCCGTCCAAGTTACTGACCAACTGGTTATGCTAGGGCTACATCAAATGTATTATTGCTATCGTTTATTAGCTAACGTTACGTATTCATAAAAGATAGCTCACACAATAGGTTGCCTTCAACCTCACATTAGGTATTACCTATCAGTAATGTCAACCGTTTGCAAAAGCATTTTTGTTGTAGTTTGTACAGATAACTTGCATGTAAACAGAAACAAACTAATGTCCCAACAGGTGTGCTTGTGGCCACTGCTCTAACCTGTCCCCTCCAGAAAACCTATGTTGCCGTGAGGTTACTGAGGTAACGTTATGTCAGCGTAGTTATGAAGCTATTCTTGATTTGTCTAATACTGCGGTGCCGTAGTCGGGCATGCTTGGCCCAACTGTATAATAGTGGCCAATACATGTGCAATTACACAATGTCACAAATACAATGTAATAGGTATATTGTACTTAGCTGTTTTACTTAGCTGATGTAATGATTACAAAATTACATCCATCACTGTTGGGATGGCACCTGGCTTCAGCGACAGTTTTATAGAAGCCCATCTCAAAGCCAGTTAAATTGTGGTAGCAGTCCGGTGTGAAGTTGCACACTGTCACTAGGGCTTTCTTCGGCAAGTCCGCGTGCTCTACACCGATAGCTTGAAGCCACTGGCTAAGTAGCGCTGGGTCTCTCGGCAGATTATGAAAGCTAGCAGAGCTGGTGGCGTTGCACCGAGGAACGATACATCTCTGACTCCTTGGCATAATGCAGGCAAGTTAGCTAAATATACCAAGTAGTAAGACGTCATATATGAATAACTGTAGCTTGATATAAGTCGTAATATTAACGTTAGCAATAATACAAAGCAATTCGCATTTGAACTTGAACTAGCTAATTAGCAGAACAAGGGTCTCAGTCTCAGAAGGAAAAAAAAAAAAAGTTGTTCTCTGCTTTTATACCACGTGCCCAGCCAAGACCCACCCCTAGGACCACCTCAAGTCCACCCATTTTTATGTTAAGGATTTCGTGACGTCACGAATCCCCGGAAGCCAGCATATTGGTAAGTCTACACTAAAACTCAGATAAAACCATTTTGACTAAACATTAAATTTTCGGACATAAACAGTTGTGTATGATCATAATCTAACTCAAAACATAGGTTTTCAACGGGAAAAGTCGGTTTTTGACTGCAGTATCACTTTAACACTAAATTACAATCCGCCTCCCTTTTAAATCGAGATCTGTGCATGCAATCTCCCTTTGTACTAATACCTAATCCATTAGATATAGGATCCCGTGCCTGTAAACGGATAGGCGCCTGGAATTTAGCTAGACGTAGCTAAATTTCTATAGCCTCAATACACGCCATGTTTCAGGCCACGTTAGCTTTGTGTTAAAGCTAGATTTGTATTTCCCCCTTGAGGTACGTCTTGTGATCACCACTTGTTCTGGCGCACATACAGAAATAGAACTGTGAATTCTAATATGCCTCATTCTTTGTCTACGCTTTGTTTTCTTTTCCATATCATTCGCTGCTTTTAGGATGTTAGTTTTAGACATGTTTGTTATTTAATAAATTGTATTTCGTTAAACCTGGTCGTCGGTCTGATTGTTGTTTGTATAAACATTTGAGCCTATCTTCCAAAAGAATTTACGCCTTCAGATTACGTTATTGATTATTATTTTAATAGTTAACATTGAACTTCATAATCATGATTTAATAATTACTTTTATGAGACTGATTGGTGAGACTGATTAATTATACTTTTGCACCTAATGTGAAGCAATATATACATTTATATATTCTACACATTCTTTGGTGCCTCCATGTGATTAAGACGATTAAGACTGTTAAGACGTTTTAACTATCTGTCTTCACTGCCAAATTCTTAATGTACCTTACGACACTACATTAAATGGTGCTCAGTGCGAGGAGGGAAAAGGCTCATTATTTATCAAAACTATTTCCGACTGTTCGCATATTTTTGTCTTTCTCAGAAAGCTAAATTAAACGCAATTCCTAAAAGCACCACTAGTGGAAGACATCCCGGTAGATATATAGGCTGTCTTGGAAAGCCCCTAGCAGTACTTACCCAATTATTCGCAAACCTTTGCGCTGTGGTTGAATTTGCTGGTTGACAGACATTGCAGCTTCTATACTGATTAAGATCAATACCATATTGAACTTTTGACACCGTAATCCCGTAATCCCTATGCACAGTCTCCGTCCAGCCGAATCCACTCAGCCTCCCAGTCGTCGCCTCACTCCTTCCCCGTCCTCCTCTCCCTCTTTTCCCGGATGGCCTTTTGAGGATTGCCCGCAGTCCCGATACCAAGCCACTCAAACACCGGTGAAAAACAAAACCCTGTCACCCCAGATCCAACGGACATTCCGGAGTAGCCTAACGTTACATCTTATGAATGCGTCTCCACGGTGACGACCATAAACAAAACCAGCCCGACTGGACAATTCAGCAATAATTATAAAAAATAGCAGCCGGAGTGCCCTAACAAATTATGAGCTTGCTTCCCTGTCCTATAAAAGACATACCAGCACATGAAAAAACAAAAGACAAAAACTTGACACAACAAAACACATTCAAATTAACAAACACGGAATTGTCCACAGCTACGGAATACATAGCTAGTAACTGTAAGCTGTTGCCAAGCACTCTCGCCCAGCTCACAATGCTGAGCTGGGTTTTTCACTTTTTTATCCTTTTAATGGTTTTTACAATGGCCTCGTATACACTCTCGCAGCTACTGCGCCTTCGGAACTTTACATTTCCAACAATGAAATTAGTTCTAACTCGCTGTCGTGAGCTTGGGATTCCAAAGTCCAGACAGAGTTACAGTCACAGGGGCTCCCGCCGGGGTTTTAAAATGAATGGCGGAACCAAAACAAAGTTGTACGTCATTCTCAGAAACACCGCGAGATCCCTCCACACTGGGCACGTCAGAAAAGGTGGAGTGGATTTTAGTGTTTTGCGACCTCTACAGAAACTTTCTGCAGTTGCTATCCCACCAAAAGTTCCCTCGCCTATCAGCATGGAATTATTAAACGTGCAGTCTCTAGCTAACAAATCCCTTCTGATTCATGACCACATTCTGGACAAAAAGGCTCAATTGTATGTGCCTGACTGAAACCTGGCATAAACCTTGAATCTACTCGGCCCTAAATGAGGCCTGCCCACCTGGATATACAGTACTGTGCAAATGTCTTAGGCACCCTAGATTTTTTATGTAGATTTTTTCTTAGATGTTTTATTTTTTGTCTTCTGCATTAGTGTGTCAGTAGAAAAGAGCAAATTGTAGATTTCCAAACATTGATTTTCCAAAAACTTAATTGAACTTTCGTCAGAGAAAAGAAGAACAAGGAGTTCTGCAACAGATGGTATGGTCTCCACAGAGGCCTGTTCTCAACATCACCGAGGCTGTCTGGGATTACCTGGACAGACAGAAGCAAGCGAGACAGCCAAATTCTGCAGAAGAGTGGCAAGTTCTCCAAAATGCTTGGAACAATCTACCAGCTGATTTTCTTATAAAACTGAACAACAGTGTACCGAAGAGAGTTGATGCTGTTTTAAAGGGAAAGGGTGGTCACACCAAATATTGATTTGATTCAGTTTTTTATTGTTTACTGTTCTTTGTAGTGAATTGTTTGATATTTAGAAACTTTTAATTTAATTATTTTTGAAAGGATATTCACCTTAAGGATTTTCTTTACATGTGCCTAAGACTTTTGCACAGTACTGTATATATATTGAAAATGGCCGTGGTGGCGGTCTAGCCTTCATACACCAGGCTGAGTGAAAGCTGTCCCTCCTGCCACTGCCAAATCTGTCTTCTTTTGAATGTCTTGCAATAAAAAGCAGACCCCCCTACTCCATGATCATTCTTCTCATATACCGGCCCCCCAAACCTAATCCATCTTTCCTTCCTGAAATATCTGATCTCCTCACCTCACTCTGCTCCACCTCAGCCAACATCGTGATCCTCTGGGATTTCAATATTCATGTTGACTCCCCCTCAGGTCATTCTGCTGTCGACTTCCTGAGTCTGCTCGAGTGTCTCAACCTGAAACAACTTGTTAAAGTCCCTACACACACCCGGGGGCACATACTCGACCTGGTCATCACTGACTCTGTCCCCATAACCCATCTTCAGGTCACTGACCTTGGTGTGTCTGACCACAAGGCTGTTCTTATGGAGCTGGCTTTCCTGCCCCCTCTGGCTAAGTCCAAGCGCTGCATGCGTTTTCGGAACTGGAAAAAGATCAGTCCAGCCAGCCTGTCGGAGGACTTCCTGAATTTCCCTGCCCCAACCTCGCAGTCATTATTTTACTCCAACCTCATCCATAAAAATCCTGGAAACTCAAAGCACCCGTTCTCTACTATAGATCACCTTCTCAAGCCTCGAGCTCACTCTCCCAATGAGACCACAGAGGAGCAGTGCAAAAGCTTTATTGACTATCTTAAAACAAAGGTCAACAACATCAGATCTCTCCAGCAGCTCAACTCTATCTCTTTCCATCCTCGACCCAACGTCAGCACCACTGCGGCCTCTCCTCTGTTTCTCTGAAGTCACCCAGGGAGAAATTGAGGCCATAATCACACAAATAAAACCGTCTACATCCGCCCTTGATCCTATACCAACTGCCCTTCTCAAACCATGCACCTCTGCTCTTAGCCCTCTGATCACCGAGGTGATTAACCACTCCCTCCAATCCAGCCGTGTCCCCCCAGCACTCAAGACTGCTGTAATCAGTCCCCTTCTCAAAAAACCCACCCTGGATCCGGAAAATCTGGCCAATTACAGACCTATCTCCAACCTTCCTTTCCTCTCCAAGGTGCTAGAAAAAACAGTTGCAGCACCAAGACCATCTAAACCTGCATAATCTTTTTGAGAAGTTCCAGTCTGGTTTCCGGCCAGCCCACAGTACTGAAACAGTGCTACTAAGGGTCAGCAATGACTTTCTGATGACTGCTGATGCTGGTTCCCCCTCCCTTCTTATCCTTCTGGATCTCAGTGCAGCGTTCGACACTATCGATCATTCAGTCCTCCTTGAACACCTCCAGAACTACATTGCACTTTCTGGGACCAGCTCTTAACTGGTTCCGCTCCTATCTGTCATTTTGGAATAGTAAAGACATCAAAACTATGAGATAACACAAATTAAATTATGTAAAAACCAAAATAGGGTTAAACAAATAAAAAAGTCTTATATTTTAGATTCTTCAAAGTAGCCACCCTTTGCCTTGATAACGGCTTTGCACATTCTTGCCATTCTCTCAAACAACTTCTGTGGTAAACAGGTATTCCACAGGTAAAAAGGTGATGCCATCATGACTGTATAAAAGGATATCAAAAGACTCCTGATATCTTATTTCCAGGTACTCTTAGAAGCGATACTATAACCTCTGCATTTGAATGGATCTCTATGGGAATTAGGGGTGGGACTAGATTTAGCTTTAAATTACACTGGAACAGTGTGGAACACATGGTTGGCTAAATGGCTCTATGTCATCAAGGGTCTGACGTATCAAACAAGCTTTAAACCATCACTCTGTTGCCAGATATGCAGTAGATATGGATGGATAACTTGAAGGGTTGTTTCTCCTGACAAATTTTCCTATTGAACTCTATGGAAAAATAAGTCAGGAGAAGTTTATTTGTTTAACCCTTTTTTGGTTTTTGCATAATTTAATTTGTGTTATCTCATAGTTTTGATGTCTTTACTAATCCAAAATGTGGAAAACAGTAAAAATAATGGAAAAAAACCTTCTATGAGTAGGTGTGTCCAAATTTTTGACTGGTACTGTATATCTTTCCATTTCTATGCTGATGACACCTATATCTCAAAACTGCCCCAAATCCCTCTGCTGCCTGCACACGGCTGAACACCTGCCTTGAGGAGATAAGGGCGTGGATGAAGCAAAACTTCCTCCAACTCAACAGCAGCAAAACTGAGGCCCTACTGGTTGGTACCCCTCACCAGGTCCAGCACTCTCCCATTACTCACCTCACCATTGCTGGTCAAACCATCCCTCTCTACCTCTATCACTAACCTCGTGTCAACTTTGACCCCTCCCTGGCCTTTGCTACCCATATCAAGCATCTCTGCAAGATGTCATTTTTCCATCTCAAAAATATAGCCAAACTCCATCCCACCCTAACCATGTCTGACGCCGAGAAGCTCGTCCACGCCTTTGTCTCCTCAAGGCTGGACTATTGTAACACGCTCTTCATCGGGATCCCTGGCAAGAGCCTCCAGAAGCTCCAATACATCCAGAACAGTGCTGCCAGGATCCTGATGAGAGTGCGGAAATACCATCATATCACACCCATCCTGGCATCTCTGCACTGGCTCCCGGTTTCATACAGGATAGAATTTATAATCCTTCTCCTGACTTTCAAATGCACTCTGGGAAATGCACCTCCGTACCTCAAAGAACTGCTCACCCCTCAAAACTCCTCCCGCAATCTCCGGTCCAGCAGCGGCCTATTCCTCCACACCCCCAGAACTAAGCTCCACACTATGGGTGATCAGGCTTTCTGCTCTACTGCCCCCTGCCTTTGGAATACCCTCCCTGACCATCTGAGGACACCACAGACTCTGGGCTCCTTTAAAGCGGGCCTAAAGACTCTGTTATACAGGAGAGCGTTCTGTTAGTTTTGTTAGTGGTGTTTGTTTGTTTATGCCCCCTTGCAGCATTTATGTCTTTCTTTGTAGTGTTTGTCCTCATCTATGTTTTATTTATTTATCTTATTTTAATGCAGTCCTGTAAATAGCACTTTGGGATTGTTTCTTATGATGAAAAGCGCTTTATAAATAAAATGTATTATTAAGACTTTTTTTTCAAACGACCTAGCTCAAATTCTACAACTCTAATCGCTAAAGTTGACATAGCGATATGTCGGACGTGACATGGACTAATGCTGTTGGTGGGTGATATTTCTGTTTATTGTACAGTTTATAAATAAACCTTTATAATTCCATTGACTTAACATTGGGGCATAAATATAGCAACTGAAGGCTAATTGGAAGTTCGAACTGTCCACACAGTCTTGTGCACTGCGAGATTTCCTCTCTCTGAAGCTTCCACAGCGCACAGAAACCAGACCATAGATATGAACCAGCCATAGGCTACTAACGTTAACTGTTATCTATTTTTAAACTAAAAGTCCAAAGCGAGTTTGAATTTTCCGTATGGTTTAACATTTTTCTGAATCATAAGACGTGTGGGCAAATCAACTTGAGAAAGCAAGGTGGATAACGTTATTTTGGTTAATATTTTTCTAGGTCAGTGATCACAGCAGTTCCACATAACTGACCGAACAGCAAGAACAGGCTAGCTACCGTTACCAAGTGACAAAGCTAGAAATAATACAGCTACTATCTAACTTCGCTAATGAGATTAAAACAAATGTATGTTAACTTAGCTATAGTCTGGGATCCACAGGCTCAAAAGCTGAATAAAATGGGTTGGACCTGACATGGCATGCTATACTTTTTGTTTGTGTTTTTTCTATTAATTTGGACATTAAGGTCCTCTGAATGAGAGGTCTGCTCTGCCGGAAACCTTGCGAAAACAATTTGTGGCCATTTTTGTATATGCAGCCTTTATTTTTTGACCGAAAAATGTGAAAGATGTTTTTTTTCTTAAAATCCTCAGTGGGTTGTGTCGGCTGTCAATAAATGCATCCCAGATACACAGAACGCGTGTTGACAACATCAAGATGAGAAATACACTTACAGAACGTTTCTAAATGATTTAGAATCATTTTTATGCAAAAGCGCCCCTGATTTTTTTAGCATTTTTTTCATTATTTTCATCTTTACTTCATTAGTAATCAACTATGCCCTGAGTTATGACATCAGCCAATGTGTCATTCTTTTCAGCAAACATTATAGTCATTCCACAGTAAACATTCTGAAAATCAAACCAAAATCAATGGATCTCTGGTGATTTTATTACCCTTACGCTCAAAATTCCTAGAGACATACCTGTGGTAGGGGGGCGTGGTTTTAGGCGCTGTCGGCAAGAGAGAGAGTGAACTCGGGTGGTTTGTGGAACCGGCACAGCGGGCGGAATTCAGGCAATTGGTGACGTATGATTATTGTGGATTGAATCACTTAACCAATTGCCTTGATTGTTTGACAGTGAGCCTGGGAGGATAAAAAGGAGACTTCCGTGGGGAAAAGGGAGTTTACCTGGAGAAGAGGGAGTGGGTTGTGTGGCTGCGTGTAGCTAAAACATATGTGCTTTTTACGAAAAGCACATGAAAAGAAACCGGCTGAAAGAGCCAATTGTGGGGGGCGGGGGAAATAATAAAAAACCCTCGAACTAAACAACGTTTTACGTCTCTTCTCTGGAGCGGTGGCACTCACCTTGCCACAATACCGTATATTTATCATCATGGTAGTTTATGTCCATTTTATTAAACATCCTGGCCAAGGCATCTTTTTCATTTTAACAGAACCCTGTGCCTCCAAAGAAAATAATTGTAACACAAGAAATACAAAACAGCAAAATGATTTTTTTTACAAAATGTACACAGGATGACAAGCCAACAAAACAATGATCGTTACGCAGCTGAATTTGGATAGATTAGTGGCCAGTATCTAGAAAAAATGAAATTAAACTTTAACTGAACAAAATAATTGAAAATAACAAAATAAAATATTACTGGCAACAACGTCTGTAATATCACATGAAATTAACATTGCACTGAACAAAATAACTTATAATGTGTAATGCATGTCACTGTCTTCAAGTGTGAGTTCAATCCTTGAACATTTGTTGGGGTCCCCGGTGCAGAGACATGCGATGACACACACATTGGCTCTCGCACAGGAGCATCCTCGGGCACACATGCTTTTCTTGCAGTGGCAGTATTTGGTGCGTTTGAATTCTGCAGGTTTTACCTCCTTCAGCATCATGGTTGCCACCAACTTACCATTGACAAGCTCTCTGCCAAAGTCAGTGGCAGCAGGGTAGGTTGGCTGAAACATGTGTGCTCACTTGCATACAGCCAACTGATGCAGGGCTCGGCGAAGGTGTAACTGGAAGGCATCTTCGGTAGGTGGAAGGCATTTGATGTTACCAAAGAGATGGGCTCACAGTGCATCCAAATTACCACCTAAGTCACTCCTCTCATACAGTGACACCATGTATCGCCTAGCTGCTGTCACAACATCTTCCTGAACATCCAGGCTTTCTTCAGGGTCACCGTATCTGCACAGGGGCAGAAGGTCTGCCAGGTGATCAATGGCAGTTTTGTAGGCGCGTCTTTTTCCTCTTCTGTAGAGATAGCTATAGTGTATAGTGTCACATCCAGTCAGTATGTAGGTGCTGAGGAGCATGGATGTAAGATCTGCAGCTTCAACATCATACTTCACTGCCAGGGCTTCGGCGATTGCATGAGCAGGTAGGTAGATATCCATCTTCTTCACCCACAGCTCCTGCAGGCCATCCAGGTGTGTGATGTAGTATATGCACATCATGATCACGTCTGTGTCAGTAGCCACCACTACAGCCCGTTTGTGGTGCAGATGTTGTACTGAGTATGCAATGTGGGCAAGCATCCTGGTATCTGCCTCCTCATGCTTCTCACAGGACAGTTCTGGAAGCTCAACCTGACAATCTGCTGACAACAGGACAGTGTGACCAGGATCAAGGAAGATTCCACCAAGAATAAGTGTGCATCCTGCAGGAAGTGACTTGTTCTGAGCTGCCCATGCTTCTCTCATGTAGTCCAACAGGTTTGCTTTATTCAGTGGATTGTGAACGAAGCCTTTCCATTCGGGTATGGCGAGAGTATCGTGTGGCTTGTACTCCTTCATCTTGCTGGGGCAGGTCTTCATTCTCTTCTCTCGTTCCTCACCTTTCAGACTTTCAGCTGGGGAGGCATCATATCGATCACCAACAAAGTGGGTGCAGTCACAGTTGTCTGGGATTCTACTGAGGAGCTGCTTCGGGTACTTTACTTGCAGTTCATGGAAGGACCTGCTCCAAAGATGTTGGTGACGCTGGATGAATGCCATGGCATCTACTACCATTACAACAGGCTTGTCGGACGGTGGCAGTCTGTCCACTTCCCTCCATGAGCTGCCATGGGCAAGATGTCTTGATTGCAGCCAAGTAGTCGGCCTTGTTCCCTTTACGCATGGCATAACCTTGGTCAAGGGATGGATCTGGCTCAAACAGGGAGGCTGGGCAACTTTTCCACTCATGACTGAAGACCTCCACCTTCTTGTCTTCATCCAAGTCCAAGTACAGGTTTCGGACAACTGCACTCTCTTCCTCGTAGACCTTGGCTTTGAGTGCCATGGACAGTGACTTTTTTGGCTTTGCTGCAAATGTGGCAAGTTTTATTGGGGCTATTTTCTGTCTGTTTTTCTTGCTGCAGCCAGTGCCTCCAGTTCTTTTTCATGGGCGCTCACCAAGTCTGCAGATGCAGCTTTGTGGCCTCTTGAGATGTTCATCAGCTCCTGTTCTTCACATGTGAATGGATTGATCATCTGGTTGTTGATGACATCTGTTATTTTCCTAACACTTTCAGCCTCCATTGTGCCTTGGCTGTTGGAGTCCTCATGTTGTTTGGTGTCATCCATATCCAGGTGTGCCATAGCCTTTGTCTGCTCTGACACTGCTGTCAGAACTGGAAGAGCTTGCAAGTATTTCTCCATAGCCGCTGGCTGCTGACTGATGCCAGTGAAGAGTTTTGTCTTGGCATCACGGTTGTAGGTTTTCTCAAGTGCCATGTCTGTCCAGACACCATTGAAACAACCTTCTGTTTGACATACAGTGAACTGCCCATCCTTGAATTCCCTATGGATGTTGGAGCCAGTGTAGGTAGGTGTAGGCATGCAGCATTGCGTAGTAGTCTTTCCCACTGATGAACTTGTTTGCTGTTCCACGGAGAAAGACATCAGCTTCTACCATGATTTCTTCGATTCCAGTGGCCTGCATCAAATGCCTAATTGCTCCCAGGAAATGTTGAGCAATATGGAAGCCACCCATGCGCAAGATAAGTTTGGCATACTTCTGGGGGTTCTTCTTTTGCAGACCCAGAACCACTTCATAGATTGCTTGGTCGCATGTGATGATGGTGAACTCTTGGCCCTGTTTTCTTGACACATCCATGCAGTACTGAACTTGACTGTTCAACCACATCTGGGTCCGTTGGTGACTTGGGAAAGAAAGGACCATAGCTGATCACAGTTGCAGGGGTGGCATCTGGGATGAGAAATGCCTGGAATTAACTCCATGTTGGAGCAGTGCAGCTTGGTTTCAGGTCCTCCAAGAGAACAGTAGGGCAGATATGCACCAAATGCCACAGGATGCTCAGGTGGTCAAGCGGTTCTGCCAGACACACAGGTGAACGCAGCCCGAAATCAAGATGGCGCGGACCCTCTCTGCTGCCGTCTTGCCGGCTCCGAGTAGATTATGCCATTTGTTTGTTATTAGTGTCTTATTACTGGATATTCTGACAAAAACAGTTGTGGGAACACTCACATATGACTACCAGACACTTTTAGACATCGGATGTAAAGCAACTCACCTAAGTTCAGAGAACTCTTTCGGATACATCCCGTCGGAGATCCTCCGGACTGCAAACAACGAGCAGAGGACAACAAAGGCGAGAACCAACAAACGCGCCCGGGGAAAACATGGCGGGGTCAAAAGAGCACTACGATGCAGGGCTCACAAGCCCCCGCTGCCGAGCATCTTGATGGCAAACGTCCAGTCTCTGAACGAGGAGAAAATAGACGACCTTCGTATGCGGCTTGCACACGAACGGGACATCAGGAATTGCAATGTCCTCCTGCTGACAGAAACGTGGCTGGATCCCTCCAAAACAGACCACGCCATCAATCCATCAGAAACTCTTTCTGTTCACCGGTCCGACAGGACGTTGGAATCCCAGAAATCAAGGGGTGGCGGAGTCTGTGCGCTAATAAGCCAGAAATGGTGCTGCGAGAACAACGTAACGGAACTACAACGCCATTGCACGCCCGACCTGGAATTCCTCTCAATAAAATGTCGACCGCACTTTCTTCCGCGTGAGTTCACCTCGGTTATAATCGTGGCAGTGTACATTCCACCTCAAGCGACAACAGCGTCCGCTCTCTCAGTGCTTCACGAAGCACTGAGCAGCTACTAATCTAGCGACCCAAACCCTGCGCTAATTGTGGCTGGCGACTTTAACCAGGCGAACCTCAAGAAAGTGCTGCCAAATTTCCACCAACACATCGACTGTGCCACGCGAGGACCAAACACCTTGGATCACTGCTATACCCCGTTCAAAGGGGCGTACAGAGCCGAATCCGTGGCACCGGTAGGAAGCAGTGACCATTCCGGCATTTTTCTCTGGCCTGCGCATGTAAACAAACAACGCAGATTACTTCCGGTTACGAGAGAGGTGCGTCGATGGACGGACCAATCAGAGAACAGCATGCGCGTCGCACTGCATGACGAGCTATGGTGTAGGTTCACCAACACAACTGTTGAACAACTGCAAAAAGACAACACGGACATAAACGCACTGACAGAGGAAGTAATTGGAATAATTGGGAAGGCTACAGAGGAGAATGTAGCCATACAGACTATCAAAACCTACCCAAACCAGAAACCCTGGATCAACAATAAGACACGTGATGCCCTAAAAAAGCGCACCGCTGCCTACAAACTAGGACTAGAGTCTGGCAACATGGAAGACTACAAGGCAGCAGCATACAATGTAAGGAGAACAGTAAAGGAAGCCAAGAAGGAATACGGGGAGAAGATGGAACAAAAATTCAAACAAGGAGACCTCAGAAGTGTGTGGCAGGGACTAAACACCATGACGGACTATAAGGGATCTCCATCCTCCTCAGGGGGTGTAAACGCTGCTCTCGTGAACAGCCTCAATAACTTCTACGCCCGCTTCGAGACCAACGACAGCCGGACAGCCGTCGCACCTGAGGCGGGGGAGAACGGAAGGGAGGAGAGAGCTCTTACTCTCTCTGAACATGACGTCAGGAGGGTGCTTAAACAGGTGAACATCAGGAAAGCCGCAGGACCAGACGGTATCGCAGGGCGGGTCCTAAAGGCGTGCGCCGACCAACTGGCTCCTGTGTTCACAGTGTTATTCAACCTGTCCCTGGCCCAGTCCATTGTCCCCACATGCTTCAAGAAGTCCTCCATCATCCCCGTACCGAAAAAACCAAGACCAGCGTGCCTCAACGACTACCGCCCGGTAGCCCTCACTTCTGTGGTGATGAAGTGTTTTGAGAAGCTGGTCAAGGAACACATCTGCTCCTCACTGCCCAGCACATTGGACCCCCTACAGTTTGCATACAGACCCAACAGATCCACAGAGGATGCAATAGCTCACATCCTCCACACCACCCTATCCCACCTAGACAAGACCAAGGGGAACGTGTCAGGTTATGTGAGACTGCTGTTCATTGATTACAGTTCAGCTTTCAACACTATAACCCCACCTATACTTGACACCAAGCTCAGGGCCCTGGGGCAAAACGATGCCCTCTGCAAGTGGATCCTGGACTTCCTGTCAGACAGACCCCAGGTGGTGAAGGTGGGCAACCACACCTCATCGTCCCTCACCCTCAACACGGGAGCCCCCCAGGGCTGTGTTCTGTCCCCACTGCTGTACTCCTTGTACACGCACGACTGTACAGCCACCTTTGACTCCAACACCATCGTCAAGTTTGCCGACGACACAGCAGTGATAGGCCTGATCACTAACAATGACGAGAGGGCCTACCTGGAGGAGGTGAGGCTCCTGACCCAGTGGTGTCAGGAAAACAACCTCCATCTGAACGTCAGCAAGACAAAGGAGATGCTGGTGGACTTCGGGAGGAAGCAAGTGAGGAACTACACCCCCCTAACCATCAACGGGACCCTCGTAGAGAGAGTGGACAGCTTCAAGTACCTTGGCGTCCAGATCACCAACGATCTGACATGGACATCACACATAGACACTGTGGTGAGGAAAGCACGCCAGAGACTGTACCACCTCAGACAACTGAGGAAATTCAGAGCGTCCCATCAGATTCGGCGGAGCTTCTACTCGTGCACGATCGAGAGCATCCTGACTGGGAACATCACCACCTGGTATGGGAACAGCAACTCTCAGGATCGCAAGGCCCTACAGAGAGTGGTACGATCGGCTGAACGTACCCTGGGGAGACCACTCCCCAACCTCGAGGACATCTACAACCGAAGATGCAAGACAAAGGCCAACAGGATCCTGAGAGACCCCAGCCACCCAGGTTATGGACTGTTCTCTCTGCTACGGTCAGGAAGGAGATACCGCACCCACATGGTGAGCACAGAGAGGCTCAGGAAGAGCTTCTTCCCGCAAGCCATCCGGCACCTGAATGACTACAACTAGAACATCTGGTGCACATAGAACTCTGAATACAACCATGAACATTGTCAATACCCCCCCCCCCCCCCCCGCTTCCCCCCTCCGGGATTATTTATCACTTATTATTATTTATCACTTATTATTTATTAGCTATTACATGTACAAATACACCCATGCCTTTTAATGCCCTTTAATGTGTAATCCGTAAATTGTAATTTAAATTTGTAAACTTTGTAACTTTTAAACTTTAAATTTAAATTTGTAAATTAGAACTCTGTAAATTTAGATTTTAAATTATAAATGTGTATAGTGTGGTATATATATATATATATATATTTTTGAGTATCTGTATTGGGCATAATCTTGGAGACGGCAGTAACATTTCACTATAACTGTACATGTACGTTATATGTGACAAATAAAGAAATCTTGAATCTTGAATCTTGAATTTAGGCTCTGTTTCAACTCCAACCAGGGAGCGACTCCTTTGGCGATCTTTGAGACTCAGGTGGCTTTCCTTGGTTTGAAATGGCTGAGAAGACTCCAGGGATGATTGGCGGGTTTTCAGCAGAGGTAAACTAGCCATTGGTGTGGGGTCTTCATCAGGATCCTTGTACTGGAATATGATGTGTGTTGTGCCATGCAGTGTTCGTCCATCCTTTGTGTACTCTTGGAAGTCAAGATTATCAAATGCAAACTGTGTGAATCGTCCAACCTTGAGGTTCGTTAGTATGGCACCATCCTGAGCTGCCTGCTCATCAACTGACTTTGCAATTGTTGTAATATATCTCTGTGCATCCTGGTAGCTGATGCTGTTCCCAAATCTGTTTAGGAGTGTCACAGTTGCCTTGCTTCTGGTTTCCTTGAGGATGTGCAATGCTGTTCCAATATGTTTTTGGTGTTGGGATCCCTGCAACTGTTTGGCAGACATCCTGGGCAAGGTTGAGAACTTGTTCGTGCTGCTTGGGACTGACTTTCACCCGGCCGTCCTCACCCACCTCTGGGGATGCATCTGTTATCAACCATGCCAGGTGGTTGTACAGCTTGCAGCTCACTCTCCGCGATGCCTCCAAGTATGATATCTCCAGTTGCAGTGACGGGTCTTCAGTCTCACTTCCAGGAATCTGCTGACTTCCACTGGCTGAAGATGATCTGGCTTCTCTTGCAGCCTTTCAGTGCCTGCTTCTCTGCCTTACGTTGGTCCTGGAGCTCCATCCGTATTCTCTTTGCAGTGTTGTAGGAGGAGACTATGGTATGATCAGGTGTCACCTCATCGTCACTTTCTTCTTCATACTCTGCCTCTTCAGATGTCTCCTTTAGTTCCTTCAACTTGGTGAGCATGCAGCCAATGTTCAATTCTGCAGAGCAAACCAGGCTAGAGCATCCTTTCTGTGACACAACCATTATCTTACAGTTTCCATCTACTTCATAGTGCCTTTTAAGGCAGGCTACCAAGGACTGAGATCTGTATGAGTTAACATTGTCAACTCCATGGTTATCCAGATATTTACGGAATTCATCCCTCAAAGCTGTAACAAAGAATATGGCACCATCTCTGAAAAGGGGCTCATCTATGCAAGATACCAGTTGGGTCAGTGCAGCATCATATTGAATTGTGTCAGTACTTGTCTTTTCCTGTGTATGAACATGTCTTGTCAGGTAGAAGTTCATGCAGTCCCTGTGGTACCAGAAGTCATCAGCAATCATATCAGTGCACTTTCCATCAGGACCACGAATCTTGCGTAGCATATCCTCATCTTCAAGTTTGTTTGTTTTTTTCCAGACTGAATTCTGTCTATCATAAGTGGCGATCAAAAGGAGGGATCTATCCCCCTTGGTAGTGCGAGCTCTTCCACAAATGAAGCATTCTTCCTTGTATTTGATAGTCTGTGGCATTGAAAACTGTCTTTTTGGAGCACTGCTGTCTGGCTCAGTCCTGCTTCAGATGAAGTGCCTTCTTGCTTTGCAAATTTTTTTTCTCTCTGGTCAACACAAAATGGTCCAATCATCCACCGAAAGAAGGAAGATATTAGTCGGAAATCGCGAAAGGAGAAGGAACAGAGTCGCAAAGAAAGTACAAATGTTCTCATCTGCTCCATTAAACTGAAATTGCATATTAATTAAACTTAATATATTTATCTAAGCAACAGAAATAGGTTAATCATTTTGGGCTGATCACTAGATAGGCTAGTACCCGAGCTGATCAAAGATCACGCGAACTTGCAAACTATTTAGCTGAGGTTAGTGAACTTATTCAGTAGCCCAGCCAATACTGTATTTTATTCTGTAAAGTAGCCTATATTGATCTTCGTAGCGTTACCTAGCCGTCTGGCATGCTAGCTATCAGCAAGCTAACAATTAGTAGGCTACTAACTACACTCAGAAAATGTAAAGGCCAAGGGGTGCTATTACTCTGAAACATGTAGCCTAGGTTCATGTTTTCAGGACGTTACATTTTAAATCTTTCATTTCTGCCAATTGCGATATTTCTCTGTATCTTCCTTCATTAAATAGGCTCGCCTACTCTACTTCTAGACTACTCTATGGCCGCGTTTGACATTTCTCTGTTGTTCTTGGGATTGTATCACCACCCTGTGGTTTTAGCCTATTTCTGTTGCTTAGATAAATAAATTAAGTTTAATTAATATGCAATTTCAGTTTAATGGAGCAGATGAGAACATTTGTAAGGGAACTGATCCAACCACTCGCTCGTCCGCATTTGCCAGAAGACGATTATTATTATAATTTTTTTTACTGTCAGGTTGAACGTCTTATGGATTTCCTTGTAGTAATGTTGAAGAATTTGACGTGGTCTATGAAAAGCTTGCACGAGTTCACTATTACTGGAAGTCAAGCATTCTGCTACTGCTTTTATGGCTCCCGTGCCGAAATCTGACTGCCTGTCAGAATTTGACAACCCCCAGCATGCACGCGCGCCCACTCTGCATTATTACTTTCTTTGCGACTCTGTTCCTTCTCCTTTCGCAATTTCCGACTAATATCTTCCTTCTTTCGGTGGATGATTGGACCATTTTGTGTCACTGTCCGTACAGATAGCCTACTATTTCTCTCATTTGAAATGCTCGATTTTCGTGGCGTTCCGGCATAATTTAAGCAGCATAATTCGCAGGAATCAGTAGCCTAGGCCTTACGTTTAAAGCAGATAAAATGCATGTAAAATAGGCTATAGTTTATTTTTAAAATGGCATTAACGTAGGCTAGTGAAACATAAAACAATCGCAGTTTGACAGCTACAAGCCCTGGGAACACGATTCTTCGTTAAGGGTAATGTAGACATATAAGTAGGCCTACAGGACAGCATTATGCATAGGCTACTTTACTGTTTATGTAGCCTACTTTAGGCGTTTCATTAGGCACAGATACTGAATTTATTTTTCACTGAGGTAGTATAACATAGGAGATTTTAACCCGTATCCCCAAATCTTCTTTGAAATATGAGTATATGTGTTCATATTGGGATGGCAGGTATGCCATCCGCCAAGTTACGGCTTGGCGGGGCATGCCCCATACCTATACAGCACAGAGAGTTTGGCACTTTTCAGGGTTTCCTACAGAAGTAACCACAATGACCATAGACTCTCAGCCCTTAAAAACATTAACCTCTGTATGTTCTGACCTAATGTAACCACACAGCATTCAGATACAACTTCACACATCCACACAATAAAGCCCCAAACTTGGGTTATTTTGCCGTTTTTCTCCTTCCTCTTCCGCTTCTTCTTCTTCTTCTTATTCTTCTTCTTCTTCTTCCCATTTTCCTGCCAAACTGCCTGCCTCTGTCACGATGTTATCCAATGGGGAGAATTATTATTTGAGGGTGTGGTCTGTATACCTGCTCATCAAACTTATCGTCCAATAAAAACGCTTCATACTAATGTTTTTTAATGTTAATGGAGCTAATGGCTTCGTACTTTCCAAGAAGCTACCGTAGCTTAGTGGTTAAAACTGCAGTCTGTCACACAGTGGATAGTGGGTTCGAGTCCAGCAGGGCACATGTGTATTTTCCACAAAAACAATGTGCAACTGTTAAGTTCTTTTCATTTCTTAGACTGTTATTATTTTCACATTGACACATTAACATATTTTTATTGCAAAGGCAAAACGGGTTTACAATATTAACTGTTCAATGTTTCACTTGTATTATATCACACCCTCCCCAAACCAGATGCTCGCTTTTGTCTGGTTTGGGGAGGGTGTTACGCTCTGCTCTTGCGGTCATGACTGACTGACTGTGAAAACCCCTTGCCTCGGCCAACATTTCTTTATTCATTAATTTCTTCACTTCAGCTCTTTTCACTTTATCCTTTTCACACATAACACAAGGTCACCATAAAATTAACTATTATTTATAAACCGCCAATTCCCCAAACATATCTGATTCATGGTTAATCACTTATAAATAAATAGATAGCCTCCGAATGTGCCTCTAGTCTACGCTACTCTGCTGATAATGTAGCTTACTGCAAACACTTTTAATTATTATAATAATAATAATAATAATAAGAAGAAGAAGAAGAATCTCTGGTATGTACTTTCTTAGTAGTATCTACTGTTTTCTTTCTGGCTAAGATTCCTGGGAAATATGCGTTGTCCAATTAAGCTTGTTCGCCAAAGTTACTTCCTGCTTCTCGTCAGGAAGCAGAAACAAGCTAGGCTACTAAGAAGCGAATCAAAATGCATTATAGCCTACATTCATTGCACTACAGAAAACTAAACTAAACCTAGCTGTCCGGTACGAAAACATTTCCCGCAGGTAACGTTCTACACTACCGGAAAAAAACTCTGCTATGCAGAAACTCACTAGCTCGCTAGGTCGTAGCCCACACATGGAAGGTTGGAGTTACGCATCCGGCAATCCAGTGTTGAATAGCCTAACGTTAAATGTATTTCATAGAATACTAATGGCCCTATTTTAAAACTGTATTTCCATATTTTACTGATGCAAACTATTTAGGCTGTACTAGCTATTTAGGCTGTATGTCTTTCATCTAGAATGTGTTTTCGTAGCCCATTGTGCATGTATGTCTCCATGTAGACTTGGTTCATTAATTTACATGCTTCTTCATGATCCATAGCTCAGGTGGTGCTGTTCATTGTATTTCATTGCACATTAAATACTGCTCATCTACAAACTCTTTTAATGTAATTGTGTGCTGTCTGTAATAGGATAACTGTTCTTATTCTTGTCAATAGAGGGCGTTATGGTTAAGTGAATGTCTGCATACATTTCTTTGGAATGCGTGTCTCTCTCCGTGTTTATCTTCATGCGTTATTCATCATTAGTTAGCTATAAAAAATAAGTGATATCAGATCAAAAACGTCTACGACGTAAAAAAAGCCAAGTTACTCACGCATAGCCTCCATAGCGCTGTCCATAAGTTCTTAATTCCAACTTGCAAAAACTAGGCCTGCCTTTAAAAGTCTTGATATCAAAATGTGGCCAAGTTACAACTACCAATATTGCCTATCGTAGCTCACACTAAATAAACTAGCTCTATTCCAAAGCAATGCTATCCAAACTTTCCTAAATTATTTAATGCAACTTGGCCCTGTGTTTCTTCATCTTACCATCTCAAGAGAATGTGGTCAATGAAACTGTATGTGCCACATCAAACTGCAAAATGAAAATAATTTATAGTGGAAATACTCTGATTCAGATGTGTTACACTTAGAAATTAAACAGAAAAATTACTACACTATAGGGCATGTTTGAACAATTGTCTGCATCCACTGCTTTGGGTCTATGAAAAGCACAGAATGAATGAAATGTATTATTATTATTATTATTATTATTATTATTATTATTATTATTATTATTATGTATTTATCGATTTATTTATTTGGATTTCTATCAAAACCTGTGTGGTCCTACGGAGCATAGATATCCTAGTGTTCACAAAATTCTGTTTGCAAATATCATCATCATTTTTATCTGTATTTATTTATTCATCACCCCTTTCTCTATTGTACATGATGTTTCTTCATATAAATGTCTGTTTGTGAATTATAAAGAATAAACATTTTAAAACCTGTACTTTTTCTAAAGTAAACTTGCCAACAAAGTACAACCATATCCTTTCTGGAGTGTAATCATTCATCAACTGTTAAAAACATTCATTGAAATCATATGTTGTTCCATGAGGCACAATCTCTTCACATGCAAAGATGAAGAAACACAGGGCCAAGTTGCATTAAATAATTTAGGAAGGTTTGGATAGCATTGCTTTGAAATAGAGCTAGTTTATTTAGTGTGAGCTACGATAGGCAATATTGGTAGTTGTAACTTGGCCACAATTTGATATCAAGACTTTTAAAGGCAGGCCTAGTTTTTGCAAGTTGGAATTAAGAACTTATGGACAGTGCTATGTAGGCTATGCGTGAGTAACTTGGCTTTTTTTTTACGTCGTAGACGTTTTTGATCTGATAGTTATCTACATCAGTGGTTCTCAAACTCGGTCCTGGGGGACCACTGTATGCTGGTTTTCGTTCCAACCACAATTGCAATCCCGGAATTTTACCAAGCTGTCAATTGTTCTTAATTAGGTGTTTGTCATATTTAGAGGGATTATTTACCCTCTTAAACCACATTATGCTAGCAATAGCTATGCATGTCATGAATAATAAAAGTCCAATATTCTCATTGTGCTATATTGCAAATAATTACAAAAAGAAAAACATTGCAAAAACAAAGACATTTTTCACTGATCAAATTAAAGACTGAGGTGAATCAATAGGCTCCTAATTGGTGAAATTGTGGATATTTGGCCAGTAAAACTATCCATTTGATAAATAATGAAGAAAATACAACGCACCAACCTGCAGTGTTAATACATTTAAGGAAAAAATGATGAGGTAACTTAAAAACACACGTGTTCAACTACCTAATTGGGACGGAGCCAATTGATTCACCCCAGTCTTTAATTTGATCAGTTTAGAGAGAAGACAATCTGTTCAATTCTTCCACAACTACTTTGCACACTGTTGCTTCACTGACACCACATAATGCCAGATGCCAAAAACTTTAAAATGATCAGCACTTGGAGAGAAGGGGGTATAGGTTTTCCTCTTTGTGACAACAATGCCAGTCTGGGCTCCAGCAGTGAAATGATCTCCACTGCATTTTCTTTGTACATGCGAAAACGGGCTCAGAAACTGATTTCATCAAAATTATGGAGTGGGTTATTCCTGTCAATAAGTACTTGTCTGACTGGTGGTGCTCGTGGGTTTTCATTGAAATAGTCCACGTAATTCATGTGTCTACACTGACAAACAGCTTTAATCTTAAATTAAACCTGCCTTTTTGAAGTTTTACTTATTCTGAGGTTTTAGTCACTATTCATCTCATAACATAACATTGCAAACGTATAAGAAAATAGTCCTCATCTGAACAAACATTAAATAAGTAAAGAACACAATAATAATAAATTAATAATAATAATTAAAAAGAAATAAGATAGAATAAACACTTTCATATACATTCAGCTAGATGCCACAACATAATTAATACCATCTGTACAGTTAATTATCCAATTTAAATTAAAAAGTAAAAAAATAAATCTGACTTACTTTGTAGTCTTCAAATGAATTTTAAACATTGAGAAAACAAAGGGAGAAAAGAGAGGGAAAACAATACATTGTCCAGATTATGTTCATTCAGTTGATAACTCTATTCAAGTTGCAATTAAAGTCGGAAAACTCTTTTTCAAAGCGATAGTTGCAACTTCCAGTGATGAAAATTGAGTCCAGTCATTACCTTCTTGAACCCACCCGGGAACCGTAACTGTGATTGAATTCCGATCTTCTTCAGTTGCTTCCGAAGAGGCCAAAATTCTCCTCGTTTTTTCCTGAGTCTAGCAGTTAGTTCTGGAAAAATCCTAATAGTTTTGTCCTGAACAATAACGTCCCCAGAGTTCCTGACTGCTTTCAGGATGTTCAATTTCATCTGATAATTGAAAATCTCAAGAAGCACCATACGTGGATATTTCAATGAAGTCTGTTTCCTTCCGATTCTATATGATTTTACAAGGTCTGAAACTTGCAACTGGATCTCAAATTTCTCCGTAAACATATTAATGAGATAGTTGGACAAATTATCTTCTTCCACTTCTTCTGTAAGGTTAATAATCTGTAAATTATTCCTGCGAGATTGGTTCTTGAGGGCGTCTATTACGGTGAAAGCGTCTTAACTTTTGTTCAAGTTCGATTACCTTTTTTTTCCTAAAAGTCAATTCTTATTCCTTGATCGTGCATGTTGGAA
Organism: Synaphobranchus kaupii; assembly: GCA_029718625.1. NCBI lineage: Eukaryota > Metazoa > Chordata > Actinopteri > Anguilliformes > Synaphobranchidae > Synaphobranchus > Synaphobranchus kaupii. Next base: position 8,382,779 of record CM056386.1, on the reverse strand, counting down.
GTAATAACTTTTCTATCAATAGAGTCTACCAATTTTCTATCAATAGAGTCATGTGAGGGGGAGTGTAAGGTTCGGAGAACCAAACGCGACCAATAAGGATTTCTAAAAGCGTATCTAGAGAGAGATACGCCACAAAATGCGGAAGCAACCGCACCAAGACTGGGACAACACAGGATCGCGAGCAAAACGTCCCTAGCACAAGGCAAAACAAAGCAACCTCCAAAAACTGAGGCGATCTATTCGTACGAACCAGAAATGCAGCGATCGAAATTCCTATACCTTACCGACTTTGTATGTTAACATAGCAAAGACAATCTCGAAGTGCGGAAATGCGGAAGTCCTGAGGTATTTATAGCCGGCAGGAAATGCAAAACAGGTGAAGGGAATAATTGTTGGGCAAGACACGAATACCGGAATGGAGGCGAAAAAAATCAGATAGAGCGTCCTGACGACGCCAAAAAGGAAACCAAAAATGTTGAAAAGCAAAGGCTGCTTTTTGTCAAATTTACGCTGCATCTCATTCGTCTCACCTTGTGTTTGATCAGCGTCTGTTTGTTTCCTTGTTGTCGGCATGTTTTAACTAGCCTACCTTTCCAACCAGCACTTGACCAATCTTAAATTTAACTCTCAGGTATATTATATTTAAGTTTTAGCTTTTTAACATTTTTCTTCTGGAAACTTATTTATAAGTATGTTTGTTTCGAGGCGAAACACGGAGCTATTCACCCATCCAACCTCCCTATTTCGCGCATGCGTACTCTGCACTGTCCATTATATTTTTATGTCTGCTAATAATGCAGAACGTATTCTTACTGCAAAGATTCATGAAATTATAATATCTGATCATGCTCCAGTAACATTAGTAGTTTTATACCATCAGTAAATAAATCATCACATAAAATATGGAGATTTGATAGGAAATATTTACAAGATTCTAGCTTTATTAATTACATGAATGCAGAGATTGGATTATTTAAGAAGACAAATGTTGATATAGAAGATAAAGATAAACCTAATGCATTGACCATATGGGATACCTTTAAAGCATATACGTATCAGAGGAATGATCATATCCTACACAACTAAACAACAATCAGAATTGGGAAAGAATATCCTAGAAAAGGAAAAAATTATATCTACACTTGAAAAAATTCATATAAAATTCTTAAAAGAAACTTTGGAAAAAAATTGGATAAAGCTAAATTACATCTTGATATTTTATTACTAAAAAAGCTAATACTTGCTAAATGCTAAATCCCAAATTATTCTTAAATATAAAGAATTTAGAATTAATTGGAAATAATAAAGTAATAAATGAGCAGTTTAGAACATTTTATGAAAATTTATATAAATCCGATATATAAGAATTTAATTATGATTCAGTACCATTTCTCGATTCAATTGAATTAAAAGAGATCTCAGCCGAACATAAATAGCATTAAGGAAATAAATAACGGAAAATGAAATTAAAGAGATTTTAAAAAGCTAAAAGAAATGCACCGGGACCAGATGGTTTTGTCCCAGAATTTTTCTTTAATTTGAATTTTTCTTTTCGTTATTTATGGAAGTATTACGTGAAATTCCTGCAAGGAACTCCCTTCCAATGAGTATGTATCAGGCCATCATTTCGGTGATTCTAAAACCATGTAGATTGGTCTGTAGTCTGAAGTAGTAAACCCCAATCTCTTTGATTAATAGTGATGTGAAGGTAATCTCAAAATGTCTAAGTAATAGAATCACAAAGGTTTTACCTGATATTATTCATCGGAACCAAAACAGATATTTGCAAACCAATACTCGTATATGCCTAACTCTTATACAATATATCAAGAAAATTTAATTAAATCCAGTCGTAATGGCAGTAGACGTAGAAAAAGCCTTTGATCGGCTTGAATGGCCTTTTTTATTTCAAATTTTGGAAAAGTTTAATTTCCCAAAGTAAATAATAGATTTTATTAAAATAATATGTCCTCGGAGTCACGTGATGTGAGCAACGGAGATGGCAGCTTAGTCAGGAGGCTCCGCAGTCAAGCAGCTTATTCTTTTTTTTAAAAATTGAGAATAGAGCTATAAAGTACTTATTTCAAGTTTAGTGACATAGTTATAGTCTAGGATGCCCAGCCATCAGCTAAAACCAACGATACGAAGCCAGGACAGTGCTAATAACTCCAAAGTCGGTTTGGCTAACGCTAGCCAACATGGCGACACTAACAACACAGGCGCAGCTAAAGCTAGTGATTCCAATACTAACGAGACTCCAGGGTCGCTCCAGGCACAACTGGTGCTACTTCTACTGACCAAATGGCCCGGGACATATCGAGCATCTACGCGCTATTAAAAGAAACATCAGAGGCACAAGAGAGCAAGCTCAACACCATACAATCAGCAACGAGGGCTGTGGAGGCCAAGCTAACAGACATTGTTGCACGCCTGGGCAACGCCGAGTCCCGCATTGATTTCCTCAAGGATGCTAACAGGGCGTTGGAAGCTAACCCTCCAGCCACACAAAGTGAGGTGGAAACTTTGCATCAGAAAGTGGATGACTTGGAGAATAGGAGCCGGCGGAATAACTTACGTTTCGTTGGATTCCCGGAGGGGTGCGAGGGTCAGGATGCACTTGCCTTCCTGCGCGACGTTATCCCGCGGCTCCTGGACATCGACTTTAACGGTGGTCTCGAGATCGACCGTGCACACCGGTCCCTAGCCAGGCGCAAACCTGATGGCCAGCCACCTAGAGCAATTCTTGCCCGTTTCGTGAGGTTTCAAGACAGAGAACAGATCGCGGGGGCGGCACGCAAGATGGGTAAGGTGAGCTAGAACGGGCATCATATCATGATTTTCCCGGATTATTCCAAGCTTGTTACTGAGAGGCGAGCAGCATTCGTCCAGTGCAAGCGGCTGCTGCACGAACGACGCGTGAAATTTTCCTTGATGTATCCAGCTGTGCTCACTTTCAAGGTGGCGGAGGGCAGACGCGAGTTCACTGATCCCAAGAAGGCGCTGGCCTGCATTCGTTTATTTTTTTGAAGTTTTTTCTTTCTCCCTTTCTTTTAATATGTCTCCATGTACTATCTATCACTCAGCGACGGTGAAATTTGGGTTAGGCTATACCCTTTATATATGTCAGTTATTCGACATATACAGATCCCATGATGCAGGCTGATCAGAGAAGGGCTTTAAACCTAATGACATGGAATATCCGGGGCCTTCATAACCCAATCAAAAAGAAGAAAATTATGACATTTATTAAATCTAAGAAGAGTGACATCATATTCCTCCAGGAGACTCACTTAATGGCCCAGGAGTCAAGGAAACTTTGCTGTGATTGGGTGGGCCATGTCTATGCTTCTTGTGGTAGCAGCCAGAGCAGGGGGGTAGCAATTTTAATTCACAAGCAGTTGCAGTTCAAGCGCATCAGGGAGAGTAGTGATGAAGCAGGGCGGGTTTTATTGCTTCTATCTGAGATTCAGGGTCATAAAGTCATCTTAGCTAACGTATATGCCCCTAACACAGATGACCCCACATTCTTTGGGCAGCTTGAGTGCAAACTCAATGATATGGGGCACTACCCAGTTATAATGGGTGGCGACTTTAATCAGGTCATGGATAATATATTGGACCGCAGCACTCCTTCACAGCGCTCATGTAGATCAGTCTCGGTTATACAGGAAATGTGTAAGGCTTCTGGCTTGGTGGATGCTTGGCGCCTATTTAATCCATCCGTTAGGGACTACACCTTTTACTCTCCACCTCATAATACACTGTCTAGGATAGACTACCTTTTTGTCTTTAATTCTGCTATCTCCTCCATAGTGGCTAGCTCTATTGGTAACATTCTTCTCTCTGACCATGCCCCTGTGTACCTCCGCATGCTCCCTTTTAACAACGCTACTAGGTCCCCCAGGTGGAGGCTCAACTCAAGCCTCTTGCTTGATGCAAACTTTAAGGAGTCTCTAGGGCTCAGATCAATTTCTATAAAGAAACTAATTTGCCATCAGCGCCCTCTGCAGGTGTAGCATGGGAGGCCTTTAAGGCATTTATTAGGGGTTGTATAATACAGCATGCCTCATTCAAAAAAAAGGAGAGCATCTCCAAACAACTTGACTTAGAGAAAAAGATTGCTATTGCTGAAAGCACTTTTAAACAAAATATGTCTCCTTCAAACTTGACAATCTTGACCAGACTTAAATATGAACTAAATTCTATTCTGACCCAAAAGGCTGAATTCTCCCTGTTTAGAGCCAGGCAGAAACACTTTGAAGAAGGTGATAAAGCAGGGAGAATGCTGGCCAGGTATATTAAGCAGAGGGAAGCACGGAGCATTATATCAGCAGTTAGAGCAGAGGGGAATGTTTTGCTATCTGACTCTGCTGAGATAAACAAGACATTTAAGGATTTTTATGCCAGCCTTTATTCGTCAGAATCACAGGTAGACAGGCAGGAGAGATGTGCATTCCTGACTCCACTCAATCTTCCCACTCTGTCAGAGGACCAGGTTGAATTACTGGATGCACCAATTACTAAAGAGGAGATCATAGATGTTATTAGGAATCTCCCATCTGGTAAAGCCCCAGGCTCAGATGGCTTCACAGCAGCATTTTATAAGTCTTATGCGGAGGAGCTTGCCCCTTTACTTCTGCAGATGTATTATGAGGCTCTGGAAAAGGGCGGTCTCCCTCCTTCACTGTCTGAGGCACTTATTACTCTTATTCTAAAGAAAGATAAGGACTCACAAGACTGCAAAAGCTACAGACTAATCGGCTTGATCGGGTGTGACAGTAAAATTCTCTCTAAGATCCTGGCTGTCAGACTTGACAAGGTGATAACTAGCCTGGTCCACCCTGATCAAGTTGGCTTTATACGGACTCGTAGTTATGCTGACAATACTAGACGCCTGATTAATATCATGTGGGCTCTCCAAAATGATCCTTCCCCTGCAGGAGCCCTCTCTTTGGACGCGGAGGAGGCGTTCGACAGGGTGGAGTGGCAATATTTGTTCTCCACCCTGGAGTCTTTTGGTTTCAGTGGGAAATTTATTAGTTGGGTTAATCTTTTGTATACCAATCCCAGAGCCTCAGTTATGACAAATGGTGTTATCTCACAACCTTTTGAGCTGCACAGAGGCACCAGGGCTGTACATTGAGTCCCCTACTCTTTTCGCTGGCGCTGGAGCCTCTGGCAGCAGCTATTTGCAGAGACCCTGATTTCCCTGGTATTCAGATAGGCGGTGGTTCTCACAAGCTGATGCTTTATGCGGATGACACTCTTGTCTTTATAACAGAACCGGAACGCTCTCTCCTTTCTCTTTTTAAAGCCATTAATCTGTTCTCTAAATTATCTGGATACAAAGTGAACTGGGCCAAATCAGAAGCACTCCCTCTGACACCCTATTGTCCAAAGACCCTATTTCAGCCTGGAGACTTTACTTGGCCAAGGTCAGGCATCAAATACCTTGGCATTACTTTTCCCCCATTGCTGCCTGACCTGATTGGCGTCAATTTTGAACCCCTTTTAGATACATTTAAGACTGATATAGTCTCCCCTATTCCTCTCTCTCTGGGGTAGGGCCAACGTGCTAAAAATTAATTGTGCCCCCAAATTTAATTACCTACTGCAGGCACTTCCGATAAAGATTCCCCTCAAATATTTTAAGCAGTTCAAGAGACTATGTAATAAATTCCTCTGGAATGATAAATGCCCCAGATTAAAACTGAGGAAATTGCAGAGGCCTGTGGATCAAGGTGGACTGGGTGTTCCAAACTTGTTGTTATATCACTACGCCTTCAGCCTTAGGCATATGGCGCATTGGACCCTGCCTCCGGAGAGAGCCCCACCGTGGTTCGATCTTGAGAGTCCTCTGTGCAGCCCGCTCGCCCCTATGCTTTATATTTCCATCAAGCTCTCGCCGGATGCACAAACCCACCCCATCCTTTCACACATACAGTGGGTATGGAAGAAGGTGGCTTTCATGTTTCAATTCAATCCTCATCTTCACCTCTCAGCCTCCATATGGCATAACCCTAAACTGTGTATAGGGAAGTCCTTTGGAGGTCATGGGCTGACAGGGGAGTTGTGGTCCTTGGGGACTTGTATGGAGGGGATACGTTCAGGTCCTTTAGTGATCTGAAGGCTCAATATGACCTGCCCCAGCATCAGTTCTGGAAATACTTACAGCTCAGACACCTTTTGCTCCAAACCTTTGGATCTCTCCAACACCTCCCCCTAGTGCAGGCATCCTGACACAAATAATTGAGGTCTTTGGCGAAGGACATGAAGCCTCACTCTATTATTCAATGCTTCTGAAATGCTCAGACAAGGGCTCATCCACCCTTAGACTGATTTGGGAGGCGGAGCTCAATGTGTCATTCACAGAGAGGGAGTGGAGCAGGATTCTGCGAAACTTAAAAAAATTGTCCAGGGAGCTTAAAACCAGGCTTATTCAATTCAAGATTCTGAATAGAATTTATTGGACTCCATCCAAACTATATAGGGTCAAGTTAACACAAAGCCCAGAATGCTGGAGATGCCAGAGCGGGGAGGGCACATTGACCCACATGTTGTGGAGCTGTCCTAAAATACAAGACTTCTGGCACGAGATTCACGAAAGTGTTAAGCGAATTATAGGGCGTGATGTGCCTTTCTCCCCCACTCTATGCATCCTTGGGGACCCCTCGTCCCTAGAGGACCTTCCACCCTTTGACGCGGAATGGGTGCAGACGGCACTGATGTTGGGGCGTAAGCTCATCATTTTGGAACGGAAGGCCCCTTCGGCCCCTGCTGTGAATCTGTGGCACACCCAGCTTGGTAGACTAGCTGCACTTGAGGGCCTATCATTCAGACTCATGAATAGAGTAGAGGATTTCTATTTGAAATGGGAGAAATACCTTACCAATTATTAGAGGGCCGGGCTAGGGTTTTGAGCTGGGTGGGGCCCGGGGACCTAGGGTGTCAACTCAATTTTCTCTCTCCTTCTCTTTTCTCCTTATTTCTTTTTTCCCTGTAGACCTGGTTTAGCCTGTAGTGAACCTCATCATTATTGTCACTGTTGTGGACATTGCTGAGTATAATAGTATGCAGTTGTTTGTTTTTTGTCTTGTGTGTTTATTTATTTATTTAGTATTATTATTTACTTATTTTTATTATTTTTTTCTCCCGATTGTTTTGTCCTCGTCTTTTACTATTATTATTGTCATTGTTATTATTATTGTTATTATCATTATTATTATTATTATTATTATTTTCATGTGCAAGTGTCTCCCTATATTGATGGTTGTCCTACCTCAAGATATTTGAACTATGCTTGTACATGTATGTTCTCAAAATCCCAATAAAAATGTTAATCATAAAAAAAAATTTTATATGTCCTCAGGCAGAAATGTATATCAATAATACCTTGTCTGATATGATCCCATTAAAGAGAGGTATCAGACAAGACTGTCCTTTATCTCCTTTACTTTTTGCTATGGCTATTGAGCCTCTAGCCCAGAAAATCAGACAAACCGAAGAAATCAAAGGTGTAACAATAGGAAAAGAGACGTACAAATTGAATTTATTTGCAGATGATCTTCTTCTTTATTTAGGTGACAGCTCCATATCATTACCTCCTCTTATGGCAATAATTAATGAATATTCAAAGATTTCAGGTTATAAAATTAATAAAGATAAAACAGTAATAATGCCAATAAATCAAGATTTGCATTATAATCTCGAGGAATTCTCAGAATTTAAATGGCAATCCAAAAATATCAAATATGTAGGCTGTTACATTAGTTCAAGTAATAAACAATTATTAAAAGATAATTTTTATACATTACTTAATAAACTGAAAGATAATATAAAAAATTGGATGGACTTGCCAATTAACCTTATTGGGAGAATAAATTTAATAAGAATTTGGTTACCTAAATTTTTGTATATTTTTTCAACTATTCCTGTAACCCCACCAAAATCATTCTTCAAAGCTCTTAACTCAGTAATTACATAATTTATATGGATAAATAAAGGGGCAAGAATTAAAAGAGAGATGCTCTACTTACCAACAGAAGGAGGTTTAAATTTGAGTTGTATCAACTCGCCTCTCAGTGCTTTTATCTGTATCATATAATACATAACTCTCCAGATGAAAATGGATTCATATAGAAAAATCGCAATTACAGCCAAAAAATTTACTTTTGCAACTTTTCTCAAAGAATAAAAGTAAAAATGTAGATAACTTTATTATAAATAATACTATTCAAAACTTTAAGAAAATGAAAAAGCTTCTAAAAGAACCTATAATCCTGGCAGCTTACCATTGTGGAACAATTATTGGAAACAAATTCAAAATAAACCACTTTGTTGGACTTCTTGGGAAGAAAATGGAATCTATTATCTAAAAGATCTATTAATTAATAATCAAGTGATACCCTTTGAGGAATTTAAAAAAATGTATAATTTATCAGATAAAGAATCCATTTCCATTTCTGCAAATTAAAAATTTTATGAAACATTATTTTTTAATTTCTTCAGATAATAAGATTGAATTGGACAGTATTCTTTTTGATAAAGCGAATAGTCATTATTTAATAAGTAAAACATATAAGGTATTGTTGCAAGTGTATAAAGCTACAGCTATATTAGATAATATAATAAATAAATGGAATAAAGATTTGGCTCGAGATGATATTAAAACATATTGGGAAAAAAATATACAAAATACACAAGAAGCTATAATGAATCAAAATCTGAGGCTGATACAATTTAAACTTACAACAAGAATTTGGATGGCAGGTATGACATCCGCCAAGTTACGGCTTGGCGGGGCATGCCCCATACCTATAGAGCACCGAGAGTTTGCCACTTTTCAGGGTTTCCTACAGAAGTAACCACAATTACCATAGACTCTCAGCCCTTAAAAACATTAACTACTGTATGTTCTGACCTCATGTAACCACACAGCATTCAGATACAACTTCACACATCCACACAATAAAGCCCCAAACTTGGGTTATTTTGCCGTTTTTCTCCTTCTTCTTCTTCCTATTTTTCCTGCCAAACTGCCTGCCTCTGTCGCGATGGTATCCAATGGGGAGAATTATTCTTTGAGGATATGGTCCGTATACCTGCTCATCAAGCTTATTGCCCAATAATAATGCTTCGTACTAATGTTTTTTAATGTCAATATAGCTAATGGCTTCACTCTTTCCAAGAAGCTACTGTGGCCTAATGGTCAGAGTTCCTGTCTCTGACACAGAGGATTGTGGGTTTGAGCCCAGCAGGGCACATGCTTATTTTCCACAAAAACAATGTGCAACTGTTAAGTACTTTTAATTTTTCACACTGTTATTATTTTCACATTAACACATTAACATATTTTTTTTGCAAAGGCAAAAGAGGTTTCCAATATTAACTGTTCAATGTTTCACTTGTATTTCACTTGCACTATATCACACCCTCCCCAAACCGGACGCTCGCTCTTGTTTGGGGAGGGTGTTACGCTCTCCTCTTGCAGTCATGACTGACTGAAGTCCGAACCTCAACGTACCCTTGCCTCGGCCAACATTTCTTTATTCATTAATTTCTTCACTTCAGCTCTGTTCACTTTATCGTTTTCACACATAACACAATGTCACCATAAAATGAACTACTAGGAAAATTAAGAATATATGATAATACATTAAGAATCGACGATAGCCTACTATAAGCTGCAATCCCTTAAGACATCAGATTTATAAACCTCCAATTCCCCAAACATATCTCATTCATGGTTAGTCACTTTTAAAAAATTACTATAGCCTCCGAACATTGCTCTAGTCTACACTACTCTGCAGAAAATGTAGCTTACTGCAAACACTTTTAATTATAATTATAATAATAAGAAGAATAATCTCTGGTAAGCTACTTTCTTAGTAGTATCTATTGTTTTCTTTCTGGCTAAGATGGTTAGCGTCAAGCCTTAGTATTGCGAGAGACGTGGGTTCGTACCTCGCCTGGTTGATATTAAAGTGTAATTTAATTTTGGACTCAAACAGTGTGCACATGTTCTGGTCTTCTCATGCAAGAATGTTTTTTTATTGCAAAGGCAAAGACACGTTTACAATATTAACTGTTCACATGTAGCCTGTTAAACAATTCAGTCACTGGACACCACGACAGTAATGCAATAGGCTAGCTAACGTTATGGGAACAGGCATCCCATGGCCATTTGTCAAGCAAAGAAAAAGGTTTCAACGCAGAATATCATCTGGTTAACATCGTGTTCTTGCATTAATGTAAAAAATAAATTCTAGGCCGTCGTGGTAGTACAGCGGTAAACGAATTTCAGTCGGTGCAGTTGTGCTCCGAGGATTAGGGTTCGCGCCCCGGTCCTGCCAGATCCGAGCATGGCCGGCGCCCCGTGGAAGCAGCAATTGGCAGCTGCTTCCGGGTGGGGGGAGAGGCTTGGAGAGAATCGCTGTGCATAGAACGGCCCTGGGCGAGTTGGAACTACGGTCAGGAACCCTGGAGGAGTCGCGCCCTGAAGAGGGCGTGGCGATCTCTGTCCTACTGCCGGCTGACAGGGTTGTGCAGCGGTGATTCTCTAGCAGTTGCTACGGAGGGAATTGAATTAAAATAGGGATTCAGTTGGCTACTAAATTGGGAAAAAATGGGGAAAAATCTGAAATAAATTTTAAAAAATTCTATAAATAATTGTGCCATTGGCTACATGTTTTAATCTCACACAAATGCAGACAAAAAAATTTGTCTGTGTGGAGCCTGCTGTCCTCTTCCGCTGCGGTCATGTCTGACTCTGTGGAAACCGAACCTTCAACGCTCGCCTCGGCCAACATTTCTTTATTATGTCTTCATTCATTTCTTCACTTCAGCTCTGTTCAGTTTATCCTTTTCACACAGAACATAATGTCACCATAAAATTAACTACTAGGAAAATTAAGAATTTACGATAATACATTAAGAATTGACGATAGCCTACTATAAGCTGCAATCCCTTAAGACATCGGATTTATAAACCTCCAATTCCCTAAACATATATGATTCATGGTTAGTCACTTTTAATTACTATAGCCTCCGAACATTGCTCTAGTCTACGGTACTCTGCAGACAATGTATCTTACTGCAAACACTTTTAATTATAATTATAATCAGAAGAATAATCTCTGGTAGGCTACTTTCTTAGTAGTATCTATTGTTTCTTGCTGGCTAAGATTCCTGGGAAATATGCGTTGTACAATTAAGCTTGTTAGCCAACGTTAGTTTTGCCAGAGAAACGTCAGTCAGCTGCTAGTCAGGAAGCAGGTACAAGCTAAGCTACTATGAAGCGAATCAACATGCCTTACATCCATTGCACTACAGAAAACTAAACTAAACCTAGCTACATGGTCCGGTACCAAAAGATTTCCCGCAGACAACGTTAGACTACACTACTACTAAAAAAAAAATGTGAAGGTATTATGCTGTGCTTATGAAGTTCGGCAGCTCGTAGCCCACACATGGAAGCTTGGAGTTACGCATCTGACAAGCCAGTGTTGAATAGCCTAACGTTATTTCTATAGAATACTAATACGCCTATTTTACAACTGTATTTCCATATTTTAGGCTGTATGTATTTCTTTCATATACAATGTGTTTGCGTCTAGCCTATTGTGCATGCATGTCTCCATATAGACTTGGTTAATTAATTTACATGCTTCTTCATGATCCATAGTTCAGGTGGTGCTGTTCATTGTATTTCATTAGACATTAAATACAGCTCATCTACAAACTCTTTGAATGTAATTGTGGGCTATCACTAATAGGAGAAATGTTATCATTCTCGTCAGTGGTTACCCGAATGTCTGCATGCATTTATTTGGAATACATGTACTATTCTGTATGCATGTCTCTCTCGATGTCATTATCTTCATGCATTGTTCATCATTAGTTAGCTACCAAAAATAAGTGATATCTGAACAAAAAAGTCTCCGACGTAAAAAAAAAAGACAAGTTACTCACGCATAGCCTACAGAGCGCTGTCTATAAATCCTTAATTCCAACTTGCAAAAATTAGGCCTGCCTTTAAAAGTATTGATATCAAAATGTGGCCAAGTTACAACTAACAATATTGCCTATTGTAGCTCACACTAAATAAACTAGCTCTATTCCAAAGCAATGCTATCCAAACTTTCCTAAATTATTTAATGAAACTTGGCCCTGTGTTTCTTCATCTTACCATCTCAAGAGAATGTGGTCAATGAAACTGTATGTTCCACATCAAACTGCAAAATGAGAATAATTTATAGTGGAAATACTCTGATACAGATGTGTTGCACTTAGAAATTAAACAGAAAAATTACGACACTATAGGGCAAGTTTGAATAATTTTCTGCATCCACTGCTTTGGGTCTATGAAAAGCACAGAATGAATAAAATGTATTATTATTATTATTATGTATTTATTGATTTATTTATTTGGAATATTTGGATTTCTATCAAAACCTGTGTGGTCCTACAGAGCAAAGATATCCTTGTGTTCACAAAATTCTGTTTGCAAATATCATAACTATTATTATGTTAAGAAAATTAGTACTATTACTTATTTTCCATCATCTGACCCACAAACATGTCGGATACGTTTGTAAAAATGCTATATGTACGCTATTTTAAAAATATTACTTATTTTTATCTGCATTTATTTATTCATCCCCCCTTTCTCTATTGTACATGATGTTTCTTGATATAAATGTCTGCTTGTGAATTGTAAAGAAATCTGTAGCAGCAGTTAACATTTTAAAACCTGTACATTTTCTAAAGTAAACTTGCCAACAAAGTATAACCATATCCTTTCTGGAGTGTAATTATTCATCAGCTGTTAAAAACATAAATTGAAATCATATGTTGTTCCATGAGGCACAATCTCTTCATATGCTAAGATGAAGAAACACAGGGCCAAGTTGCATTAAATAATTTAGGAAAGTTTGGATAGCATTGCTTTGGAATAGAGCTAGTTTATTTAGGGATCGCTAGTCATTCTGCGACTAATCGCTGAGCCAGTTGCTGGAGGTTGACGGCAGGGACGTGATGTGATCGAATTCGCCGCCCTAGTTCATACCCTAGTGCATGCTCAATGGGTGACAAGTCGGGTGAATATGCAGGCCATGCGTGGGATGAACTAGGGCGGCGAGTTCGATCACATCACATCCCTGCCGTCAACCTCCAGCAACTGGCTCAGCGATTAGTCGCAGAATGGCTAGCGATCCCTCAACGTTATTTCCAACGCCTGACAACAGCATGCGCCAACGTTGTCAAGAATGTCTGAATGCTAATGGTGGCTACACCAGTTACTGAAGCTTCTGCGACTTGTGTGAACATCATTTTGGGGGGTGCATGACTTTTTTCATCAGGGTAATAAACTAGTGTCTAATCAAAAGTTTTTTGTTTTCTGTTTTCTGTTCTTGAGCCATCAAATAATTATTTTGTCATTAGTCGTCACCATTTTAGCTTGTTAGCCTATATTTATATGCACAAATATTTTTGACCCTTAACTTCTTTTGAGTAGTATATATATACCCACACATATACACATACATACACCTACTCATATACTGTACATATCTATACATATACGTACCCCTTTATTCATTTCCCTCCGACTTTTCGCTATCTTCTCAATGTCAACAATTCAGGTTCTCATATCTATTTCCCATAGTAATTAATTCCATGTCTCATTAAACTGATCTTCCATATTCCGTTCTCTTGCTATAACTTTCTCAATATTTTAAATAATATGACATCGAAATCTTCCATTCTTCCAGTTTCGGCACCACACTTGCTTTCCAATTTTTCAGTATAACTTTTTCAAAACTATGAAGGAAACCAGTAAAACCTTTATTTGAGATTTTCTTAACCCTGGATTTTGGGGGGTGCATGACTTTTTTGATCAGGGTAATAAACTAGTGTCTAATCAAAATTTTTTTGTTTTGTGTTTTCTGTTCTTGAGCCATCAAATAATTATTTTGTCATTTTGTCATCAGATCAAAAACGTCTACGACGTAGAAAAAAAAAAAAAAAGGCAATTAACTCACGCATAGCCTACATAGCGTCCTTAATTCCAACTTGCAAAAACTAGGCCTGCCTTTAAAAGTGTTGATATCAAAATGTGGCCAAGTTACAACTAACAATATTGCCTATCGTATCACACTAAATAAACTAGCTCTATTCCAAAGCAATGCTATCCAAACTTTCCTAAATTATTTAATGCAACTTGGCCCTGTGTTTCTTCATCTTTGCATGTGAAGAGATTGTGCCTCATGGAACAACATATGATTTCAATGAATAATTACACTCCAGAAAGGATATGGTTGTACTTTGTTGGCTAGTTTACTTTAGAAAATGTACAGGTTTTAAAATGTTAACTACTGCTACAGAATTATTTACAATTCACGAACAGATATTTATATTAAATGGACGGCAGTGTAGTATAATGGTTAAGGAACTGGCCTTGTAACCGAAAGGTTGCAGGTTCAATTCCCAGGTAGGACACTGCCGTTGTACCCTTGAGCAAGGTACTTAACCTGAATCGCTTCAGTATACTGTATATCCAGCTGTATAAATGGTTAATATGTTAAAAAAAAAAAAATGCTAAAAAAGTTGTGTAAGTCGCTCTGGATAAGAGCGTCTGCTAAATGCCTGTAATGTAATATTAAGAAACATCACATACAATAGAGAAAGGGGTGATGAATAAATAAATGCAGATAAAAATTTTTAATATTTTTACCTAGAAAATAGCGTACATATAGCATTTTTACAAATATATCCAGACATGTTTGTGGGTCAGATGGTGGCAAATAAGTAATAGTACCAATTTTCTTAACATAATAGTATTTATGATATTTGCAAACAGAATTTTGTGAACACAAGGATATACAGTTGAGGACAAAATTATTGGCCCCCCCTGTAAAGATGAGCAAAAAGGGTTATAAAAAATTCACCGTTTGGTGAATTAGCTTAATCTCACACTGAAAAAACAATAAGAATCCAACCTTTAATTGACGTTAATTTATTATGAGAAAAAAAAATCCCTCATCAAGAAATAATTATTTTTAACAAAACCACATTGGCCACAATTATTGGCCCCCCTGCATTTATATATAGAATAAAGTAATAATTTTTAATATTTGGTCACATATCCTTTGCATGCCATGACTTCCTGATGTCTGTGACCCAACAACATCAAAAGACTCTTGATATCTTATTTTCTGGTACTCTTACAAGCGATACTATAACATCTCTGCATTTGAATGGATCTCTATGGGAATTGGGGGGTGGGACTAGATTTAGCTGTAAATTATGCTGGAACAGTATGGAATACATGGTTGGTAAAATGGCTGTAAGTCAACAAGGGTCTGAGGTATCAAACAAGCCTTAAACAATCACTCTGCTGCCAGATATGCAGTAGATATGGATGGATCACTTTAAGGGTTGTTTCTCATGACAAATTTTCCTATTGAACTCTATGGAAAAATAAGTCAGGAGAAGAAACCCTTCAAGTTATTCATCCATATCTACTGCATATCTGGCAACAGAGTGATGGTTTAAAGCTTGTTTGATACGTCAGACCCTTGATGACTTACAGCCATTTAGCCAACCATGTGTTCCATACTGTTCCAGCATAATTTACAGCTAAATCTAGTCCCACCCCCCAATTCCCATAGAGATCCATTCAAATGCAGAGATGTTATAGTATTGCTTGTAAGAGTACCAGAAAATAAGATATCAAGAGTCTTTTGATGTTGTTGGGTCACAGACACCAGGAAGTCATGGCATGCAAAGGATATGTGACCAAATATTAAAAATTATTACTTTATTCTATATATAAATGCAGGGGGGCCAATAATTGTCAATGTGGTTTTGTTAAAAATAATTATTTCTTGATGAGGGATTTTTTTTTCTCATAATAAATTAACGTCAATTAAAGGTTGGATTCTTCTTGTTTTTTCAGTGTGAGATTAAGCTAATTCACCAAACGGTGAATTTTTTATAACCCTTTTTGCTCATCTTTACAGGGGGGGGCCAATAATTTTGTCCTCAACTGTATATGCTTTGTAGGACCACACAGGTTTTGATAGAAATCCAAATAAATAAATCAATAAATACATAATAATAATAATACATTTTATTCATTCTGTGCTTTTCATAGACCCAAAGCAGTGGATGCAGACAATTGTTCAAACATGCTCTATAGTGTAGTAATTTTTCTGTTTAATTTCTAAGTGCAACACATCTCAATCAGTATTTCCACTATAAATTCTTTTCATTTTGCAGTTTGATGTGGCACAGTTTCATTGACCACATTCTCTTGAGATGGTAAGATGAAGAAACACAGGGCCAAGCTGCATTAAATAATTTAGGAAAGTTTGGATAGCATTGCTTTGGAATAGAGCTAGTTTATTTAGTGTGAGCTACGATAGGCAATATTGTTAGTTGTAACTTGGCCACATTTTGATATCAACACTTTTAAAGGCAGGCCTAGTTTTTGCAAGTTGGAATTAAGGACTCATAGACAGCGCTATGTAGGCTATGTGTGAGTAACTTGGCTGTTTTTTTTTTTACGTCGTAGACATTTTTGATCTGATATCACTTATTTTTTATAGCTAACTAATGATGAATAATGCATGAAGATAAACACGGAGAGAGACATGCATTCCAAAGAAATGCATGCAGACATTTGCGTAACCATAACACCCTCTATTGACAAGAATGAGAACAGTTATCCTATTACAGACAGCACACAATTACATTAAAATAGTTTGTAGATGAGCAGTATTTAATGTGTAATGAAATACAATGAACAGTACCACCTGAGCTATGGATCATGAAGAAGCATGTTAATTAATGAACCAAGTCTATATGGATACATGCATGCACAATGGGCTAGACGCAAACACATTCTAGCTGAAGGACATACAGCCTAAATAGCTAGTACAACCTAAATAGTTTGCATCAGTAAAATATGGAAATACAGTTTTAAAATAGGGCGATTAATTGCCACCGGTGTTTAACTCATGCCTCTCTCAGTCTCTCAACTCACTATGTCCTCTTGTCTCCAAACCAGCCCGAATATACCCCCCTCCCCGTGGCTGACGGATTCTCTCAGATCCAGCAGAACCATGCTGCGAGCCGCTGAGAGAAAGTGGAGGAAATCCAGATCCCCAGATGACCTGGCCTCCTACCACACTCTGCTGGCAGCCTTCACAGCTGCAACCACATCAGCTAAAACTTCATTTTTCCAGTCTAGAATTGATGCGTGTGTATCTAACCCACGTAAACTCTTTTCCACCTTCTCCTCCCTGATGATACTCAACTCTTCCTCTCTTTCCCTCCCTCTACCCTACAGGTTAAGGAGAGGATATCTGCTTGTCTGACTGACATCTCTGAGTGGATGGCTACCCATCACCTGAAGCTCAACCTTGACAAGACATAGCTCCTCTTCATGCTGTACAAGACCTCCCCACTACATGACCTCTCCATCACCGTTGACGGGACCGTGGTGGTTGCCTCCCGCTCTGCAAGGAACCTGGGGGTGGTCCTGGACGACCGGCTGGACTTCAAAGAGCACATCAGGGCGACGGCTCGGTCCTGCAGGTTCCTCCTGTACAACATCAGGAGGATTTGACCGTACCTAACCACCTACTCCACCCAGCTTCTTGTCCAGACCATGGTCACCTCACGCCTGGACTACTGCAACTCCCTGCTCGCAAGCCTACCAGCCTGCACCATTCTGCCTCTTCAACTGATCCAGAATGCAGCTGCCCGGCTTGTGTTCAACCTCCCGAAATTTTCCCATGTAACCCCCCTGCTGAGGTCACTCCACTGGCTGCCAGTTGCAGCCAGGATCAGGTTCAAAGTTCTGACCCTGGCCTACACTGCAGCCAATAGGACAGGCCCCGCCTACCTGCAGGACTCAATCCAGAACTATGTTCCTGCTCGACCACTTCGCTCTTCTACAGCAGGGCGACTGGCACTTCCCCCCCTCCGTGTCAAAGGCTCTCGCTCGTCCCGACTGCAGAGTTTTTCCACCTTAGCTCCTCAGTGGTGGAATGAACTTCCCATTCCCCTACGTTCTACTCCAACCCTGCCTGCATTCCGTCAAGGCCTGAAGACACACCTCTTCAGACTCCACCTTGACTGATATCCTAACCTAGGAATATCAGTTCCCTGTGTTTACTAGTTCCCTGTGTGTTCCTGTCTGTTTATTATAGTTTATAATAGTATTTAGAATAGAAGTGTAGTATTGCTGATTTACCCACAGCTTACTGTGAACTACAGTCAACGTTCATTACTAGGGATAGCTGCTACATTATGGGAAGGATGTGCTTTGTCTTGTCTGTTCTGTAGTGATCTTGATGATGTCTCTTTATGCACTTACTGTATGTCGCTTTGGATAAAAGCGTCTGCTAAATGAATGTAATGTAATGTAATGTAGTATTCTATAGAAAATGAAATACATTTAACATTAGGCTATTCAACACTAGATTGCCGGATGCGTAACTCCAACCTTCCATGTGTCGGCTACGAACTAGCGAGCAAGCTAGTGAGTTCATAAGCACAGCAGAATTCCTTCGCAGTTTTGTTTCCGGTAGTGTAGAACATTACCTGCAGGTAATGTTTTGGTACCGGACAGCTAGGTTTAGTTTAGTTTTCTGTAGTGCAATGAATGTAGGCTATAAGGCATGTTGATTCGCTTCGTAGTAGCCTAGCTTGTATCTGCTTCCTGACTAGAAGCAGACTGACGTTTCTCTGGCAACAGTAACGTTGGCTAACAAGCTTAATTGGACAATGCATATTTCCCAGGAATCTTAGCCAGAAAGAAAACAATAGATACTACTAAGAAAGTACATACCAGAGATTCTTCTTCTTCTTCTTCTTCTTCTTCTTCTTCTTCTTCTTATTATTATTATTATTATTATTATTAAAAGTGTTTGCAGTAAGCTACATTATCTGCACAGTAGCGTAGACTAGAGCCACATTCGAAGGCTATTGTTTTTTTTGTTTTTTAAAGTGACTGTAATGATATGTGCCACTCAGACCAGTAGGTGGCAGTATTACAAAATTTAAATTAACATTCAGATTTGGGAATTATGCATCAATGGACTGTTATGCAAGACAATGATTGTTGAGTTGTTTAGAAAACACTTATCTGAAACTTACCTGTTAGTTGTTCTACCTGAAAAGGAATCGTAGTTTTAAAATAGCTAAATAAATAAATAAGTAATAATAATTTGTTTACTTGACAAAGTTTGATAATGGCTTAATGGTCTAGTCTTGAGGCTTACCTTGGAATGTTATTTCTGTTTTTCAAACCTCAAAGAAAAGGGGATGTAATGATATGTGCCACTCAGACCAGTAGGTGGCAGTATTACACCTTGTATACCAAGTTTAAGTTCATGCGCAGAAGTTGACTAGGAGACACATGTAACATCAAGCTACTAGCAAGACGATAAATAAAGACAAGAATACCAATGTTAAATTAAGTCTGTTTATTACCACAACAGAACATTACATGGTACCAGGAGTGAACCAAGAATAAAATGGATGCAATAAAACCACCTGGGACTTTAAAATTAACGGGAAATGTCGACGTGAACTGGATAAATTTCAAGCAGCAGTTCCTGCTGTATGTCGCGGCTATCGGAGTGGCAGGGACAACAGATGAGTGAAAGACCGCCATGTTACTTACCATTGCCGGTGTTGTGCCGTATTATGCACCCCTGCCGTGGAATGCACCCCCTGGCGGGAGCGCGCGCGCTTACGTCATTCGGTTTGAAAAGTAGCCGAATTCGCTTCGTTTCATTATCGCACACCAAAATAATATGAAGGAGGTATTCATATTATTGTACCCTAATGCTTTGTGAAGGATATCCTTGTTTTAAAGAGAGTAAGCAACCTTCGATTTGATATAATTTGAACTTAAAACACGTAATTGATAACGTTTAATATTGGACATAATTACAAGGGGGTGCATTTCATAGCAAGCTGAAATGCAGCCCTGCCGGAATATGCACCCCCTTGTAATTATTTTTCTGGTGACCCTAACATCAAATTATTTTTAGGGCATACATATGGAGGCAATATGAGTTACCATTGTGAGTTTCATGGATGTGAGATCTTCCTAGTCAAAGTTAAGAAAGGAGTGCATTTCACGGCAAGCAGAAATCCAGCCCTGCCGGAATATGCACCCCCTTGTAATTATGTTTCTGATGACCCCAGCATCAAATGCTTTTTAGGGCATACATATGGAGCCAAAACGAGTTACCATTGTGAGTTTCATGGATGCGAGTTCTTCCCAGCCAAAGTTAGGAGGGGATGCATTTCACGGCAAGCAGAAATCCAGCCTGCCGGAATATGCACCCCCTTGTAATTATTTTTCTGGTGACCCCAACATCAGATTCTTTTTAGGGCATACATATGGAGCCAATATGAGTTACCACTGTGAGTTTCATGGATGTGAGATCTTCTTAGCCAAAGTTAGGAAGGGGGTGCATTTCACGGCAAGCTGAAATGCAGCCCGGCCGGAATATGCACCCCCTTGTAATTATGTTTCTGGTGACCCCAGCATCAAATGCTTTTTAGGGCATACATATGGAGCCAAAACGAGTTACCATTGTGAGTTTCATGAATGCAAGTTCTTCCTAGCCAAAGTTAGGAGGGGGTGCATTTCAGGCAACTGGCAGGCAGCTTTTTGGCTCCAGCATGACATACTGCACACAGCATACATTTGGGGAAAAATATGTTACCTGTGTGTTTGGTGGGTCTAACCCCAGTTTCACATCGGGCGCGCAAGAGCGCCATCTTGCCGCTATGATCAGCGCAAGCACAGAGCAAACCTTCTTTCACATCGGGCGCGCAAGAGCGCCATCTTGCCGCTATGGTCAGCGCAAGCAGAGAGCGAAGCGGCAAAAACAATACATATCCGTATCCGGGACAGGTATTTTAAAAGCGACTTTACATCAGTCATTCTTCCTCTACACATACAAGCACAAAATCCAGTTATTATTTACATGTGATTTAATTTCATTCAGCATTGCCCACAACATTAACGTGATCCACATGAACCAGGACAGGGAGAGAGCTTGTCACTGGTTTTCAGGGTCTCTGCTCTTCTCCACTTTTTCTAATTGCTTTCGAACGTGAAATGTTTACCGTTCTAAACAAACAAAAAACACTTATCTGCTGACCGTAATATAGAATGCCATCCTGGCTATCGATAGTTAACGTAGCGAGCTAGCGCAGCCTGGTAATAATCTGGTAGATATCAATGTAGTAGTGCTTATTTGTTACAAACCTGGTAGCCCCAACTGAAAACTTATGTTTCGCCATGCAAAGTTTTTTAAATTTACATCACGGTAGTCCCGCAAGTTCGACTGATATAACAAGGGGAATTCGGTCACGCACGTAATCAATCTCTCATCCATTTTGCGTTCGCGAAGTTGGTCCGTTCAGTACCGCTAGCTATTGGCTGCGCTTTGAAAGGTCAGCGACTGGAGGGGTCAAAGTTGAATTTGGTTGAACTTTGAACGCAGCGCAGGCAGTGGATCTTGCGCTGCGCTTACCGCTGACCAGAGCGCAAAGCGGAAAACGACTCTCCATTGATGTCAACGGCACTTGCCGCCTATGCGCGGCCAATGTGAAACTGGGGTAAGCCTGCAATTGTCAATGATAGATAGGGGATACATTTTTATTAACTAATTTAATACATTTAATATACACATACTTTTTTATTAAATAAATTCATCAACAAATACTTTACGGTGATCATTGGGGTGCTGCCAAGTATCAATTACAAGAATAGTTTAGCTATTTGACTTGCATATATGGCATATGCACTGATAACAGTGGATCTCCTGGATAAGGAAGCTGTTATTTCTCCAGCTACGAGTAGCTACATACAGGCTAACCCCAGTAAAATTCCAGCTCATTTTGTAATTACAGCTGGGCTATATTACCACAGAATTCGCGATCGTGCAATAAGAAAACTGGATTTCCGTCTAATATTACACGTTATCAATTACGTGTTTTAAGTTCAAATTATATCAAATCGAAGGTTGTTTACCCTATTTAAAACAAGGATATCCTTCACAAAGCATTAGGGTACAATAATATGAATACCTCCTTCATATTATTTTGGTGCGATAATGAAACGAAGCGAATTCGGCTACTTTTCAAACCGAATGACGTAAGCGCGTGCGCTCCCGCCAGGGGGTGCATTCCACGGCAGGGGTGCATAATACGGCACAACACCGGCACTGCCGTACACCTCCCCCTCACACAGGCTGAAAAGTGTAATGGCGATATTTGGAAGCTGTCACTGGCCACTCCATGTAAAGTGAACGTTTTTGAAGTCTTGACATCGCAGCAAAAGGTTTTTTTGGTCTCCGCAAAACTGTCTTGTTAGCCACAACCTCTGAAGAGTGTTGAGTTTTCCGAGGTAGACATGTGCTTCTTTGTAGGTTGATTACAGGCGATAGTGTCAACGTCTGTTTCGGCTATAGACATGCTCAAAAAGTCTGAGCTTTATACAATCCGCGAAGCCTGTGGTCAGTATACCAGCTGTTCAGTTGCTTCAGACGTCACACCCCCCCCACTCGTGAGTTGTAGCATGCGCTGTTCTCCGAAAAATTAAATACACTTTTTAAAGTAACTACGTTCAAACAATATAGGCTATATATAATCGCCTAACCCTGGTTAAAATGAATAACCCATCTTTTCATAAGCCCTTCAATACTAAACACTCATGTTGGCGCTAAGTATTACCTAAGTTTTACCTATCATGAAGCTGCCCCATTGAAAAAACACATTATAGGGTATGGCCTTATACAATGCTTTGGAAAACGCTTCTTGGACGCCTTTTCAATGGCTTTTCAACGACATTTTGGGGCCTTTTGCGGCCTGTTGGTTTATTTTCTAGTCTATGCATTTCATTCTTTCTTTCAAAAGTTCTTGGCCATCCCCCCAAACCCCCCAGCTGTTCGTGTCACTCAAAGGTTGCTCTAACATCGCACAAGCACACACGCACGCCCCTCACAAACTATCCAGCTCTCATTGGACCGTGTAAACGTCCGTCAATTTCATAGGGGACAGGAAGCGGATACTACGGGGCGTATCCCCTTTTTAGGTATACTCCATACGGAAACCAAATTGCCCATTTGTGCTGTCGCTGTCAGGCTGGGAACATCTCTGCAGACTATAGTCTATAGGCGATCCATGGGCCTCAGAAAAAAATCTATGTTTTTTTTAGGTTTTGCGTTTTAATTCTGTAAAACGTTAACATCGTTAGCCTATTCTTTTATTTTTGATTATTTCTAGTCTTTCTTTCGAGTCCTCCCTAGGCTTTCTTTTAGAACACTAACTTGCTTTTTTAGATATACCGCTTGGCTATTTTACACAGTTTTACTTCACGCAATCACGGACCTCAAAAATATTCTAAGTCCTTGGCTACTGTCTACGTAGCCATTCACAGGCCTCTCCAAAACTTGGCTAAGTTTTTTCTTCAGCTCTAACAAACATTTTTTTAAATGGCATGCTTTCTTTCTTTCAGGCAACTAACTTGCTTTTTCAATATAGCCTACCGCTATTTGTCACGTTTTAACAACCTGCTTGAATTCTTTTATTCTTTTAAAACATTTCTGCTAACACAAACTGTTTTTTAAAAACTTGCTACTAACCTATACATTTATATATACCATTACTTTTTCACGAAGTTGTTCTAATAAAAAAATTGCAACACATGTTTTCCCCCTAAGCATCAAGACCCACCATAAAAACAACGTTTACAACAACCACCCCCAATAAAATGACATCATCATGATGCCAATACATTGTACGATATCTAATATTTCCCCCCTTCTCTCTATCTCTGTCACTCTCTCACTCTCACCCCCCAACATCAAAGATAAGCCAGTCTTTGTCATAAATGACCCCCCTCCCCCCCTCCCCCATACCTTAACCCAATCAGGACAGGGATGGTCTTCCTGTGGAGGTATTTTATGAGTGTACCGCAGAAAAAGAAGTTAGTCAATTGTGTGTCAGTTTTGGAGTTTGTTTGGTGAAGAAGTCATTCTTTTTGGTTCCTCGTGCGTTTCCTTTTGTTCCTGTTCAGCTGGAGGGTAAATAATTTGGCAATTTTTGGCTTATCTCTCTCTTTACTGGTATTTCCTAATTAATGTCTGGTTTAATGCCTTCACTTTTGTGAATTATAAGTGGTCAGCCTACATTCCTTAGTGAATGTATGATTTCAATTCAT
This sequence comes from Synaphobranchus kaupii, assembly GCA_029718625.1. NCBI lineage: Eukaryota > Metazoa > Chordata > Actinopteri > Anguilliformes > Synaphobranchidae > Synaphobranchus > Synaphobranchus kaupii. Next base: position 8,358,523 of record CM056386.1, on the reverse strand, counting down.
TATTCCAATTGACTGTTTTCGCTTAATAAAATTTATTTAATCTCAAGACCTGATTTAGACCTTGTTTTGGCTTGTTGGTTGATCCACCAGGTTACTGTTCGACTTACCTATCAAAGAATTTGGCGATTTAATTGATGATTGTCATTTTTAATAATAATTATTAAATTAAATCACGTAAAGCTTATTTTGAATGTAGGTTAAGTGAGGGGTTCTAGCACGCAATATCGCTTGTGTTCAGTATTCAGAGTGCTGAACGTTTTAACAAGGGTATTGACTGTTGGAACCGCTGGATTCAGATTATACACATTTTACCTAGTCCTCACTTACCCGACAACGTCCTCCCCTTGAAACAACCCCCACAACACCCGAATAATAATACATAATAAAAAAATTATAATAATTTTAAAAATTGCATTAAATAATTTAGGAAAGTTTGGATAGCATTGCTTTGGAATAGAGCTAGTTTATTTAGTGTGAGCTATGATAGGCAATGTTGTTAGTTGTAACTTGGCCACATTTTGATATCAATACTTTTAAAGGCAGGCCTAGTTTTTGCAAGTTGGAATTAAGGACTTATAGACAGCACTATGTAGACCATAGGTGTCAAACTCAAGGCCCGCGGGCCACATCCGGCCCATCGTACAATTATATCCGGCCCGCGAGATCATTTTATATAGATCTATTATTATTGTTATTAATGGCCCGGCGTTATGAAGCGCTGATAACACACAAACTACAGATCCCATAATGCAGCGCAACAGCTGCCTTGCCGACCGATAGGTTACCCGGGAACATTCCCGCGTCAATCAAGTCAAGTGTCTGTTACTGTACACAACCCTATCATAAAGTCAAAGCTAGCCCCTTACAATGGCGAAAAGAAAAGTTGATTCTGAAAACAGAGCCTTTCAAAACCGATGGGAGGATGAGTATATGTTTATTGACATTGCCGGTAAACCCGTGTCTTATTTGTGGAGCTAATGTGGCTGTAATTAAGGAATTTAATCTAAGACGGCACTTCGAGACAAAACATCAGGATAAACTGAAAAACCTGAATGCAGAGCAGAAGCTACAGAAAGTACAAGAGTTAAAGAAGAATCTGATATCTCAGCAGACGTTTTTCACCAGAGCGAAATCACAAAGTGAAGCTGCTGTGAAAGCAAGCTTTATTGTGGCAGAAGAGATAGCCAAATCAGGCCGGCCATTTACCGAGGGAGAGTTTCTGAAGAGCTGCATGATGAAGGTGTGCGACGTCTTGTGTCCAGACAAAAAGCAGATGTTGGCAAATGTGAGCCTGAGTAGAAATACGGTTGCTGATCGGGTTTGTGAGATGGCCACTGATTTAAGAACACAGTTGACTGAAAGAAGCAAAGACTTTATTGCATACTCTCTCGCTGTGGATGAAAGTACTGACATGACGGACACTGCACAGCTAGCCATCTTCATCCGTGGAGTGGACTCCAATTTGTGCGTTACAGAGGAAATATTAGACATTAAATCGATGCACGGGACAACAACAGGAAAATACATTTTTGAAAACGTATGTCAAAGTGTAACTGACATGAAACTGCCCTGGGACAAACTTATTGCACTTACAACAGATGGAGCACCGGCGATGTGCGGTGAAAAAAGTGGGCTAGTGGGGAGGATGCGGGTAAAGATGCAGGAGGAGAACTGTACTGGTGAGTTGACCGCATATCATTGCATCATACATCAGGAAACGCTGTGTGGTAAAGTGTTAAAAATGGAACATGTAATGAGCACTGTAACGCAAACCGTAAACTTTATCCGAGCTAAAGGTTTAAATCACCGGCAATTTCAGTTTTTTTTGCGAGAAATAGATTCAGAGTTTGTCGACATTCCTTATCATACAGAGGTGCGTTGGCTGAGTCGAGGAAAAGTTCTCAATAGAGTTTTTGAGCTACGCAAGGAAATTTGTCAGTTCATGGACAGTAAAGGAAAAGACTCCACAGTTTGGCGGGATGAGAAGTGGAAATGTGAGTTGGCGTTTCTGGCTGACATAACAACTCATCTCAACGTCTTGAACCTTCAGCTCCAGGGACGTGACCGCATGATCACTGACATGTATGATGCAGTGAAGGCATTTCAAGTGAAGCTGCTCTTATGGGAGACACAAATGCACCAGTGCAACTTGCCTCACTTTCCCTGTTGCCAAGTAATGGTGAACCAAGTCGGTGCAACGATGTTCCCTAATGCGCACTTTGCTGATATACTGAGCGCACTTCGCACTGAGTTCTCACGGCGCTTTGGAGACTTTGAAGCACAAAAAAGGAATTTCGAGCTGCTTCGCAACCCATTTGCCGTCGACGTGGAAACTGCACCTGTACAGATTCAGATGGAGCTGATTGAGCTGCAGTGTAATGGGACACTAAAGGCAAAGTACGACACTGCAGGGCCCGCACAGTTTATTTGCTCCATTCCTGAAGCAATGCCTCAGCTCCGTCTACATGCGGCTCGAACCTTGTGCATGTTTGGTAGCACATATCTCTGCGAGAAGCTGTTCTCAGTGATGAAGATTAACAAAACAGCACACAGGAGTCGTCTCACTGATGAACACCTGCAGTCCATTCTGAGAATCTCCACAACACAGAACCTTACACCAAACCTAAACAAATTTGTTGCCAAGAAAAGAAGCATCCAGCTCTGACAAAATAGCATAAGAGCAAAGAAAACTGAATGTTTTGATTTGTTATTTTTATTTTTTGCTGAAAAGCACAAATTTTATTTATATTTCCAGGGATTTCTGGACCATTCTCATATTTTGAATTTGTATGATTTTGACAGGAGATATTTTTATGGAGAACAAAATATTTAAAGATATTTAAAGTTTAAGTTTATTTTTTATAAAATGGCACAAGAGCAAAGAAAACTGAATGTTTTGATGTGTTATTTTTACTTTTGCGGAAAAGCATAATTTTTATTTATTTTTTTCAGGGTTTTTTTTTGCAGCATGTTCATAGTTGTAACTTGCATAATTTTGACAAGAGATATTTTGATGGAAAGTATTAAGTAAGTTATATAAAGTTTAAGTTTATTTATTCTGGAATAATATTCCTGTCTGTTTTTATTCATATTTATGTTCAAAAAACATTTAGTTTTAGCGTGTTCAATAAATGTTTATCCTGTTCGGCCCGCGACCTAAAGTGTGCTTTGAGTTTTGGCCCCCTGTGCAATTGAGTTTGACACCTCTGATGTAGACTATGCGTGAGTAACTTGGCTTTTTTTTTACGTCGTAGATGTTTTTGATCTGATCAATATTACTAAGCAGGTAGCCTAATAAACTTTGGATGAAGCTTGAACTTCGAGAACTCCATGAGAACAGCCTCATGGACTTGATGTTTGACACTTTCATTGCATAATCAAACGAAATTCGTTGAACAAGCAGGCTAATTTGGCGTTTTCTAAGGTGAGAATGAAGCCATTGATAGCTTATTCTCAGCTGTTGCAGGTCCTTTTAACGAAATTTAACCGCATATATTTAGTAAAATAACAGCCCTGTTGGGAATTCATAGGCTAATGGTTAGTCCGAATAATATTGATCATACTATTGATCCATTTAGCCTATTCCTTGATCGCACTAAACACGCACGAGCATGTCTGTTTCGCCATCAAGCAATCCGCCAAGGTGGAAAAGCAGGCTTATAACTCCAGATATCAACTTTACACAAACACCAATAATGGCTTAAATTAAAGAATACCCTTGTACCATTTATTATCATTCCTTAAATTAATTAATTTTCATAATTCATGTGGAAATTATGGGCAGTGAAAGATACCCCCGCTGAAAAGTTCCACAACTGTAGTTTACAGTGAACCCCTGAGAGTCAATTATGTGAATAAGGTAAAACTTTAACATTTTCTGGTTCACAAAGCTCCTGTCTGCATGTGTACAAAATGTCAAATGGATATGTATTACTGCTCAAGTCCCATGAGGCAATTTGAAACAGTGTACCTTGGTGTCCACAAATCTATCCAAAATGGATAATTGTGCATCACAGTGTGGCGAAGTGAGCACCACCGCTCTCGTGCAGAGACAGTAAACAGACGTTTGTAGTGAGAGAACACGTTTTTTATTTGTTTCTCTCCGTAAACAGTACACATTTATAAAGACACCTGGTCTTCCGCTCTCTCCCCCCGCAGATGTTCCGGCAGGCTTTTATGCACTCAGGCTCACTGTCGAACAATCAAGGCAATTGGTTAATTGATAAAATCAATAACACAATCAATCGTTACCAATTGCGTGATTCCCGAGAGCTGTGTCGGCTCCACAAACCACACAAGTTCACTCTCTCTCTTGCCGGCTAATTGCACACTTCTTTGGGTTAGCCGTGAGCCCCGTCTGTCTCAGGGACTCTAACACCACCCCCACATGCCGCACATAACCCAAACGGAAGTGTCCGAAATTGGTACAACCCGTCCGGAGCGGAGAAAGCCGTTTTTTCCTTGGACTCTGGAGACAAGGGAATCTGTGAGTAGCCCTTGGTTAAATCCAGTGTCGAAAAAAAACGAGCTGTGCCCAGCCGATCCAAGAGTTTGTCGACCCGAGGCATTGGATAGGCATCAAATCTTGACACTTCATTCACCTTCCGATAATCCACACAGAACCGAATAGATCCATCAGGCTTACCCACTAGCATGATGGGGCTATTCCAAGCACTGTTGGACTCCTCAATTACCCCCAATTCCAGCATTGCCTTTATTTCTGCCTGCACTACTTTCTTTTTATGCTCAGGCAGTCTATAGGGCCGTGAACGCACCGTTATGCCCGGGGTTGTCTCAATGTGGTGGTTTATAAGATTAGTGCGACCTGGTAGAGGGGAAAACACATCAGCAAACTTCTTTTGCAACAAGGCAAGATCCACTCTCTGATTCGGTAGGAGATGGCTATCTGAAAGGGGTGAGGTTTGATTGGTAGAATTTGGTACCTCTGGCCCCAGCTCATCTCTCTCCTGATCTACCGTGACCAGGGAGACCGGTACCACCTCTTTCCATGCTTTTAGTAGATTGAGGTGATAAATCTGTTTCGCCCCCTCTCTATCAGATCGCACCACCTCATAATCGACTTCCCCCACTCGTCGTGTAACCACGAAGGGTGCTTGCCACTTGGCGAGTCATTTTGTGCTGGAAGTCGGGAGTAATACCAGGACTTTATCTCCCGGTGAAAATTGACGTAGCTTAGTTCCTCTATTGTAGTGCTTCTGCTGACGTTCCTGAGCCTCGAGCAAATTCTCCCGTGACAATCTACCCAGTGTATGGAGTTGCTCGCAGGTCCATAACGTACTGAATCTCGTTTTTACTGGGACTTGGACCCTCCTCCCAGCTTTCTTTAACTAGATCCAAGACACCCCGTGGTTGCCTACCGAACAGCAATTCAAAGGAAGAAAATCCCATGGAGGCCTGGGGAACCTCTCGCACTGCAAACAAGAGAGGAACTAACCACTTATCCCAATTTCGGCTATCATCGTGTACGAACTTCCAAATCATAGACTTCAAAGTCCTATTGAAACGCTCCACGAGCCCATCTGTTTGCGGATGGTATACGCTGGTTTTAATGGACTGAACCCCCAATAATTCATATAATTCGCGTAATGTGCGTGACATAAACAAAGTGCCTTGATCCGTCAGAATCTCTTTCGGGATTCCGACGCGGGAGATTATCTGAAACAATGCCTGCGCAACACTCTTAGCCGAGATATTGCGTAACGGCACTGCTTCGGGATACCTGGTTGCATAATCCACCAGAACTAACACAAATCGGTATCCCTGCGTGCTTTTGTCAAATGGCCCGATGAGATCCATGCCCACTCTATCAAAAGGGACCTCAATTAATGGTAGAGGGCGCAACGGCGCTTTTGGGATGGCCGGGGAATTCACTAGCTGACAGTCTGGGCAGGACGCACACCACCGACGTACGTCCGCCCAAATGCCTGGCCAATAGAAACGGGCCATTATCCGGTTTAGTGTTTTCTCATAACCTAAATGACCAGCCATGTGGTTGTAATGAGCCCCCTGGAAAATCATTTCCCGGCGGCTTTTAGGTACCAACAACTGGGTCATCTCCTCACCTGTCTGAGTGTCACGACTCACTCTGTACAATCTGTCCTTAATGATTACAAAATATGGGTGAGAGCATGCAGCGTCAGGGCGCACCAGCTGACCATCCACATATACCACCTGATCAAAGGCGAAGCGTAGGGTGTCGTCGCGAGACTGCGCGAGTGGGAAATCCTCCACGGGGTGGAACACCGGCACCTGGGGAGTCTCCACCGGAGGCTCTTCCGGTGACGCCCCCACCCCGGCAGCGTCGGGCGACCCCGCGTCACCACTGTCAACTGCACACACGTCACACTTCCCTAGCGGTCATGATCGCACTCTCATCAGCTTCTCAGCTACCTGTTTAAACCCCGCCCAATCTGTGCCCAAAATCAGAGGGTGCGAGAGGCGGGAGCTAACCGCAGCCTCTAGAATATGCTTTTTCTCTTTGACACAAATTTCCACTGGCACTATAGGGTACTTGTGTACATCCCCATGCACACACCTAATAGATATCCAACGTGCCGCCACCAACGCCTCTGGTCGAACCAGGCTCTGTTGGATCATGGTCTGCATCGCCCCTGAGTCCAACAGGGCCCGGTGTTCACTCCCTTGCACCCTTACCAGAATGCAGTACGCCCCGTCTGGATCGGGAGCGGAGGTGGGCGGGCCGATGACATGGACCACCTGCCCCACCTCCATGAGCGGACAATCGCGGCGCAGGTGGCCCGGCTGTCCGCACCGCCAACACCCCGGTCCAGGTCTCTGAGGAGCTCCCTGTGGGCCTGCACCGCCACTGAGCCTGAGTGGGGAGAAGGAGGAGAAAAACCAAAGGGATTAACACGAGGGAAGGAGGGGTTTTTGGGACGGGGAAGGGGAACAGCACGGGTGGTGAACTTTTTTCGGGGCGCTGGCTCCGGCTTCTGCTGCTGGGTGAAGGGGCGTTGTGCCAGGTGGTCCTCCGCCAGGGTGACGGCGACGTCCAGGTTGGTGGGCCGATGGCACTGGACCCAGCTGGCCGTATCCGCCGGCAAACCTGCGATGAAGCGCTCGAGGAACACCTGCTCCACGACTCCAGCTGCGGATCGAATTTCCGGCTGTAGCCAGCGCCTCGCCATGTCTGTCAGCCGCTGGGCGTAGGGGAACGGCCGGTCCTCTCCCGTCAGGGTGGTCTCCCGGAAGCGACGTTGGTGGTCCTCCGGGCTGAATCCCATTCGGTCGAGGACCGCCTTCTTCAGATTCCTAAAGTCCGCCCTAGCGGCTGCCGGCAGGCTATGCGCCACCTGTTGCGCCTCCCCTGATAAGAGGGGCAGGAGACGTACCGACCACTCTTCCAGTGGCCACCGGCACGTCTCCGCTGCCACCTCAAACGCCTCGAGGAAGGCCTGAGCGTCATCGTCCGCTGTCATCTGCATGGCAGCTAGCCCCTCCAGCAATTTTCCCAGCACTGTTACGGAGATTGGCTGCTCCTGCTGATCCTGGCTGTTATCCATGGCTTCTTATTCTTCCTTTTCTTGTCTTCTGCACGCTTCTTCGCTCTCCCCGTACGGGCCACCAATGTGGCGAAGTGAGCACCACCGCTCTCGTGCAGAGACAGTAAACAGACGTTTGTAGTGAGAGAACACGTTTTTTATTTGTTTCTCTCCGTAAACAGTACACATTTATAAAGACACCTGGTCTTCCGCTCTCTCCCCCCGCAGATGTTCCGGCAGGCTTTTATGCACTCAGGCTCACTGTCGAACAATCAAGGCAATTGGTTAATTGATACAATCAATAACACAATCAATCGTTACCAATTGCGTGATTCCCAAGAGCTGTGTCGGCTCCACAAACCACACAAGTTCACTCTCTCTCTTGCCGGAAGCGCCTAAAACCACGCCCCCCTACCACACACCGGGGTGTGCTGCTTGAGATGTTTCTACAACTTAATTGGAGTCCACCTGTGATAAATTCAATTGATTGGACATGATTGGGGATTGCCAACACCTGCCTATATAAGGTCCCACAGTTGACAGTGCATGTCAGAGCAAACTCCAAGCCATGGGGTCAAAGGAATTATCTGTAGACCTCAGAAACAGGAATGTGTCAAGGCATAGATCTGGAGAAGGGTATGGAAAAATCTCTGCAGCTTTACAGGTCCCAAAGAGCACAGTGGCCACCATCATTCGTAAATGGAAGAAGTTTGGAACCACCAAGAATCTTCCTAGACCTGGCCGCCCGGCCAAACTGAGCAATCGGGGAAGACGGGCCTTGGCCAGGGAGGTGAGCAGGAACCCGAGGGTCACTCTGACAGAGCTCCAGCGTATTCTTGTGGAGATGGGAGAACCTTTCAGAAGATCAACCATCCAGGCAGCACTCCACCAATCAGGGCTTTATGGTAGAGTGGCCAGACGGAAGCCCCTCCTTAAAAGGCACATCACAGCCCGCTTGGAGTTTGCCAAAAAGGCACCTAGAGGACTCTCAAACCATGAGAATCAAGATTCTCTGGTCTGATGAAACCAAAATTTAACTTTTTGGCCTGAATACCATCACCTGGCTAATACCATCCCTACAGTGAAGCATGGCGATGGCAGCATCATGATGTGGGGATGTTTTTCAGCAGCGGGAACGGGGCGACTAGTCCTGATAGAGGGAAAGATGAATGCAGCTAAGTACACCGAGATCCTTGAAGAAAACCTGCTCCAGAGCGCTCTGGACCTCAGACTGGGGCGAAGGTTTACCTTCCAACATGACAACGACCCGAAGGACAGAGCCAAGAGAACAAAGGAGTGGCTTCGGAGAAAGTCTGTGCATGTCCTTGAGTGGCCCAGCCAGAGCCCAGACCTGAATCCAATTGAACATCTGTGGAAAGAGCTGAAAATGGCTGTGTACCGACGCTCCCCATCCAACCTGACGGAGCTTGCAAGGATATGCCAAGAGGAATGGGCAAAAATGTCCAGAAACAAGTGTGCCAAGCTTGTAGCTTCTTTCCCAAGACGCCTTGAAGCTGTAATCGCTGCCAAAGGTGCAGCAACCAAGTATTAGGCTAAGGGTGTGTACAGATATGTAACCCCTAAATAACCTATTTTTGTCAGTAAAATAAAATTGCATATTTTCTAAAAACCTGTTTTCACTTCGTCATTATTGGCTATTGTGTGTAGATGTTTGAGGCAAAAAATGAACTCAATCTATTGTAGTATAAGTCTGAAACATAATAAAACGTGGAGAAGGTGAAAGGATTGTTCAGACTTTCCGGCTTGACTGTATATTTGCATCCATATCATTAGAGAAATTTCAGCTTTTGCAAAAGATTATGGGAATGGATATAGGTGTCCAAACAGATCCAAACCTACCAAAAACATGAACACAGCTTTATTGTCAATTTCAAGCACATTATTACATCCTATGAGGAGGCAATTAGAGGGAAATGACCCTTAGATTATCCATTTCTTGTCTCAGTTTAGTTTCAGTGCCAAAAATGCCCACCACAGCCCTATTCTGGTCATAAAAGGCTATTGAAAAGAGAAATGTTTTCAGCCTAGTCTTAAAATAATTTAATGTTGGGGTATTTCTCAGGTCCTCAGGCAGGGCATTCCACTTGCTTGGTGCATAAAAGCAGAAAGCTGCTTCTCCAGCTTTCGAATTTGTTTTAGGAATGGATCTGAGAGTTCTAGCTGGTTCGTAGCTGACAAGCATGTCTCTTAAGTACTGTGGTGCAAGGCCATTGAGAGATTTAATTTATATACCAGAAGCAGAATTTTGAAATTAATTCTCATGTCAATGGGGAGCCAATGTAAAGATCGAAAAACTGGAGATATGTGGTCCGTCTTTTTAGTCCCTGTGAGAACTCTTGCTGCAGAATTTTGAATCAGCTGCAGTCGTCGCTTGGCTTTTTTAGGAAGGCCAGTAAAAAGATCATTACAGTAGTCTAATCTATGAACTAGTTTCTCTGATTTTGATAAAAATGCTTTCAGCCGGAAACTATTGCCAAAGGAACAGTGCTACTCCACAGTAGAAAATGAATGTCTGGCGATTAAATCAGCCCTCGACTCCTTGAAATACTACCTCTTGTGATGACGCTTTACCCTGCTGACCAACCGTGCTCCTCTTGTCTGGATGGCTCGAAATAAGGAGATAAATGCAAGTCACCCTTTGGTTTCTCTCCCTCTAGGCTTATAAATTCTGTCATTCACAGGTCTTGGAGCAAGCATGGGAACACAGATGCACTATTTTGCTGCAGTTCTAGTTACGCTCCAATTCTGACCTAGTTTTGGCTTTCTTTCTTTTCCTTCTAGTTACCTTGTATCCCTGAGGTATCATAATAAAAGCATTCATTGTGGGAACAAACTTACTGTGTGGTTACCAGAATTATTGTACACCACACCTTTCCTTCCTACGTTACTGTAATGGGGCGTGACGTGTGAGGAAGGAGGAGCCAAACGCAGCAGGGGATTCATTAAGCCCTTAGGCCACTAAGGCGGGATACCCGCAGATAAGGGAGGAGACAAGACAAGGAACAACAAACACCACTACAGACGCTACTAACCGGCTAACTGTCAAACGCCAAGTAGAGCGTAAGGACAGGGATCAGAACAGCCAGAAATAATACGCGCCCTGTCTCGGTAACGAGACAAAATAAGAACGGGCGAGTAGCGTAAAGACAAACATAAAACAGTCAACAAACACTGCAAAAATAATACGATAGTATGAGGAGGCGAAAGGAACAGATATAACGTTCCGTGGTTAGATTTATAGGCTCGCAGTCAAACGCAAATATGTCTACAACATCGCCCGGTCTCCCTAAGAGACGAATTGCACCGAAGGGCGAGCAGAACTACAGTTCTGAACAGAATCGCCCAAATCTCCATACACGGAGAAAGAGCACAAAAGACGAAGGGACAGCTGCACCGAAACTATCGGCTAACTGACTTACACAAGCACAAACACAAGCCCTGCCTCTCAATAAGGGGAAATGTAACGAGGCGAACAGGAACAAAGATTTAACGTTCCATGGCGATATTAATAGGTTTGCAGTCCAATGCAGAAAAGAGGTAAACACCCGATCTCCCTGGAGGGAGAAACATTTTACAGGTGAGCCGACGAGCACCGTCGTCCCATAACTTTCCTATCCAAATAGACTAACGCAAACTTAATAAAAACACACGCCCTAGCCTCTAAGTAACTAAATATGTAATGAGGCGAAATGGAACAGAGAGCTAACGTTCCGAGGCTATTAATAGAAACACGCAGTCAAACACAAACACGTCCACAACATAGCCCAAGCTCCATATAACTAGGAGGCTAACACCCGGAGAATGAAAACAGAACAACAGTTCCAAACAAAATCGTCCCGCAGGTAGAAAGGGAGTATAGGACGGCTGCAACAAAAGACCAACGCAAAATAGCACGACAGCCTCAATATAAATAAAAACCCTGAGTCACAACAAAGGGGAACGTAGTCCACGAGAAGGAGACAACAGGGAATAAACGTGCCGAAGCTACTTACTGGCTCACAGTAACACGGAATTGAGTAGAAGCAAAACGCCAGGTCTCTCAGTAAGAAAACCAAATAACAGGCGAAGGGGAACAAATAACAGCTACTCTACACTTCTACAAGCTAAGTAACCTAGCAGAAGCGTAACGCCCGATCTCCCCATGGGAAGACGTGCCGAAAGGCGAACAGAACTACTGTTCCGAACAGAATCGCCCAAAACTCCATACACGGAGAAAAAGCACTAAAAAAGGCAAAATAGAGCAGAGATTTACGGTCCCAAACTTCTACGAGATAATCAACTACCAAGCCAGCAAGAAATAAGCCCTGCCTCTCTAAAGAGACGTTAAAAATAGGCAAGTAGCCAAAAAGGTACGAGAACTCACAGCCAACAATAACACCACAGTACAAACAATTAACAATCAATGTCGAAGCCCCGAATGAAGAAAACGGTAGGCTTATATACATCTCTCAGGTGACTACGACAGGTGTAAACGCTTAACCAGAAGCTCCACAAACTCAGCAGGGCGGAGCAAGCATCTACCAAAAGGGCAGCGCCCTAGCGTGGCCACCGAGGAAAACGACCGCATGGGGAAACAGGGTTGAAAACCATGACAGTTACAAATTGATATGTTTTTATATGTTGCTGCAATTGGTTTTTGGTTTTCTTTTAATATTATCCTCAGGTGATTGAGTGTCTATGACCATGTTTCACAGGACGGCATCAAGACGTCTGGATTCAAAAGAAAGAAAATCCAGAAAACCCAAGAGGAAAGTTTCCAGGTCGCAAATAGCCTCCATGAAAGGCAAGAGTCACTTTACATTCACTGCCCAGCTGCAAACCATATTCAAACACATTTAACAATTGCACCTATTGGGAGACACGACTTTACTGTACAGGGCACGCCAAAAGTGTTAGGACAGTGACACAGTTTTTGTTGTTTTGGCTCTGTACTCCAGCACATTGGATTTGAAATGAAGCAGTGACTATGAGGTTAAAGTGCAGACTTTCAGTTTTAATTAGAGTTTCAATTTAATTTAATTTACATCCATATCGGGTGAACCGTGTAGCAGTTGTAGCCATTTTTACACATAGTCCCCCCATTTTAGGGCAACAAAAGTAATTGGACAAATTAACAAACTTAAGTAAAGTCATCATATTTAATATTTGGTTGCATATCCTTTGAATGCCATGACTTCCTGATGTCTGTGACCCAACAACATCAAGAGAGTCTTGATACACTATATGGCCAAAAGTATGTGGACACTCCTTGGTCTGGGGCTGTTTTTCATGGTTCAGACCAGGCTCCTTAGTTCCGGCGAAGGCAAATCTTAACACTACAGCATAGAATGACATTCTAAATGATTCTGGATTTCCAACTTTGTGACAACAGTTTGGCCCTTTCCTGTTTCAGAATAACAATGCTGCCGTACAGAAATAGAGGTCCATACAGAAATGGTTTGTCGAGATCGGTATGGAAGAATGACTGGCCTGCATAGAGCCCTGACCTCAACCCCATCAAACACCATTGGGATCAATTGGAAAGGCAACTGCGAGCCAGGCCTAATAGCCCCACATCAGTGCCCGACCTCACTAATGCTCTTCTGACTGAATGGAAACAAATCCACGCAGCAATGTTCCAACATCTAGTGGAAAGCCTTCCCAGGAGAGTGGAGGCTGTTATAACAGCAAATGGGGACCAACTTCATATTAATGCCCATAATTTTGGAATGAGATGTTGGATGAGCAGATGTCCATATACTTTTGGCCATGTAGTGACTTATTTTCTGGTACTGTTACAAGCGATACTATAACCTCTCTGCATTTGAATGGATCTCTATTGGAATTGGGGGGAGGGGCTAGATTAAGCTGTAAATTACGCTAGAACAGTGTGGATCACATGGTTGGCTAAATGGCTGTAAGTCATCAAGGGTCTGAGGTATCAAACGAACCTCAAACCATCACTCTGCTGCCAGATATGTAGTAGATATGGATGGATCACTTTAAGGGTTGTTTCTCCTGACTCATTTTCCTATTGAATTCTATGGAAAAACTAGATTAACAATTCCTAAAGAAATTGTTGATGTGGTTGCTTCACAATTATCAATTGCTGGAAATGGCATAGAAAGATGGTAATATGGTATAGCGTGAGGTGGAAAATAAAAGGTAGAAATGGTATGAACTGGTAATAATAATAATAATAATAATAAACTTTATTTGTATAGCACCTTTCATACATAAAATGCAACCCAAAGTGCTTCACAACAATAAAAACAAAATACAGAACAAAAGCAATAGAAGAAAAATAGACATAAGACAATAGAACATTTACAAGACAATATAAAAGGAAATAAGATAAAAACACTGGTGTGTCTGTACACTAATGTCTCTCTGTACACTGGTGTCTCCCCAACAAACACTCCTACCACAAACAGCCTACTACCTGCCATCTGCTACGCACCGTATAGCCTCTCTCTCTGGGTGATAATATACCTGCCAGCACCGCTGCAGGACTTTTGTCCCTCCTTCGAGGTATATTTGCCCATGGGTGGGAGCAGCATACAGCCTCCACAGTTTGAATCACTCCGCAGAGTGACGAACCCGTCGGTCCCTAGTCAAACTTTTAAATTGAGCGCCCTACTGGCTTCTTCTTTCACCCCCCTTTATAGAGGACTTTTCAAGTGCTCAACAGATAACAAGCAACAACTGAACATCAGATGAGAAAAAAATAATAAATAAAATAAAAATAAAAAAGTTAAAACAGCTTTAAAAAGATAAGTAAGCTTAAAGATAAATAAATTAGAAAAGAATAAAAGAATAGAAAATAAATAATAATAATAAAACAGAAGAATAGAATTAAAAAATAGAGATAGAATAAGAAAAAATACATTTAAAATAATAAAAGCCTTTGAGGTACATGGTAAGCGAACATCCTAGTGGAACACTCTAGTCAGAAATGCTAGGTACACAGGGAGCATTTCCAGTATTTAATTTAAAAGCCTGTTCGAACAGGTAGGTTTTAAGCATTTAAAAAAAAAATGTTAACAGAGCTTACATCTTTAATGTGTCTGGGTAGGGTGTTCCATAGCTTTGGGGCATAATAGCTAAAGGCAGCTTCCCCGCTCGTTTTGTGCAGTACTTTGGGAACGGTTAAAAGGTTGGCACCTGAGGACCGGAGGGCTCTTGTTGGCTGATACGAAATTAGGAAGTCAGAGATGTATGTGGGTGCTGTGCCATTTAGAGCTTTGTAGGTGAGTAAAAGTACCTTGAAGTCAATTCTAAAGGAAACTGGGAGCCAGTGCAGGGTGGTTAAGACGGGAGTGAAATGTTCTCTCTTTCTGGTCTTTGTTAAAAGTCTGGCAGCCGAATTTTGAATGAGCTGAAGTTTCTCTATTGACTTTTTGGGCAGCCCGGTGAAAAGGGCATTGCAGTAGTCTAGTCTGCTAGTAATAAAAGCGTGAACTAATTTCTCTGCATCCGCTTGTGTTAAAAATGGCCGTATTTTGGCAACATTTCTCAGGTGGAAGAAAGCTGTCTTAGTCACCTTACTAATATGGGCCTTAAAGTTTTAGTCGGAACCTAAAATGACACCTAGGCTTTTTACTTCTGGTTTGGTTTGGGGAGCAAGGTCCCCAAGCTTACTAAAAAGGGTTTCTCTCTCAGATTTTGGTCCTAGCAAAAGTATCTCTGTTTTATCCTCGTTTAGTTTTAGGTTGTCACTCATCCATTTGTTTATAGCAGTCAGGCAGGCAGTCTGCAAGCTTAGGCCATCTGAGTCGGGCTCCGTTGGCTCCACAGAAATGTATAGCTGGGTGTCATCTGCATAACTATGAAAATTTACATTGTACTGGTTGATGATGTGACCTAATGGAAGCATGTAGTGAGAATAGCAGGGGACCAAGACAACTTCCCTGAGCTACGCCAAAGGGTAGCTCATGTTTTGTAGATACATGGTCGCCCAAACTAACAAAAAATGTTCTCCCAGTTATATAGGTTCGAAATCAGTTTAGAGCATTTTCTGAGAGGCCGACCCAGTTTTCAAGACGGTCAATTAGGATGTTATGATCAACGGTGTCAAATGCCGCGCTTAAATCTAAGAGGATGAGGATTGACACTTTATTCGAGTCAGTGGCAAGTCTAAGATCATTTACTATTTTGACTAGTGCCGTTTCTGTGCTGTGATTTGATCTGAAGCCTGATTGAAACTTTTCTAAGATACTGTTCTCATTTAAAAAAGCATTGAGTTGATTAAAAATCACTTTTTCTAAACCTTTGCTCATGAATGGCAGATTGGATATAGGTCTGTAATTATTAAGAATGTTATTATCTAGATTTGACTTTTTTAGTAGAGGCTTCACTACTGCTGTTTTGAAGGCATTAGGAAAGATGCCGGTTTCTAACAAAGTGTTGATTATCTTTAAGATGGAAGGAGACAAACTAATCGAGCGTAGCGTCAGTTCAGGCAGGCCACGAGAGTGAAACCCGGCCATAGGTGAATCAGCTGACAGCTCAGCTGAGTAGTGACGCTACTTGAATGGATTGATTGGTGAATCAAGGCGGTCTATTTAACTGCCTCGCCCTAACATGGTGGATCCTCTGATGCACGCCCGCTGCACACAAAAACATCCTCTGCGCCGCACATCCTGCATGTTCTACTACACGCCGCGGGGAAAAAGAATTGGAATCCTGCAATATCTACGTAAAAGCTAAGTAAAGTCAAGCTCTGTGTTCTAAAGTTTTATGGTCCGCTAGACAAAAGAAAAGGGCGATATATTCATTAACATTCGGTTATTCGAAACGTGCTTCCCTTGCATGCATGACTGCACACTGTCAGTGAAAACGAATGGGATTCCTGAAATTGTTGCTAAAGCTAAGTGACTGCAAGTTCGTTTAAGCTTATGGTCTGCTATGGAAACTGGCGACGTATTTAATAACATTCTGCTGTTTTAAAAACGTGCTTCCTTCTACATGCGTGGCGCATACTGCACACTGCCGGTGAAAAAATAACTGGATTCCTGAAATTGTTGCTAAAGCTAAGCGACTGTAGTACGGTTAAGCTTGTGGTCCGCTATGGAAGGGGCGATGTATTCAAATAACATGCTTCTTTCTGCATGCATACTGCACACTACCAGACTAAATTACCTGCGCTGATCTTGTATATTCCACTATCCCTTTCAATTTGTATGCTTTTCCCACATCAAGCAAGCTAGCAAATAGCCGTCGCCCGTCCCGGACAAGGAAGGGCGATCTATTCACGTTGCATAGGCTGGCTATTTAAAGCGTGTGTCCTGTCGCGTAACCCGGACCTTATTGCTTGTTATTCGAAACCTTCCAACTGTGATTGCTAGCTAACATTAACAGACTATATGGGCTTTAGAGGTATAAAAGGCACGGTAACCTTTATATGATCTTTGGGCTAACCTAAACGGTAAGCATACACCCTGCCCTGGAATATTGGTTGGTCATGTTCGCATACTCGCTGCCTCGTTCTGGAAGTGGGGAGACCAAAGAGATCTTGATACATTGTGGACGCGGTCCGAAGAGGCTATTCATTGAGCTGGCTTCTGATATGAGAGGTTCGTGGCCGTTCACGGATGCTGATACGTTAGTTGGGGAGAAAATAAATAAATAAACAAATGGTGAAATAATGATTAGTCTACATAGTTCACGTCTTAACGCACTGCTGCTCCAACTATTATCGTAACTAGTTCTGTGCGTGTAATCGGTATGTGAAGACTAGGCCTACAGTTGACCGGGTATGTAATTGTACATTCTATATCTTACACGTTATTGCGTTGGCCAATCTGTATCCTGCATGGTATTTTCATTTACCTACTTGGATAGCTAGCTAATAGTTTCAGGTTGAATTTAAGTGTTGTAGCCTATTCATCATTATTACGGCTAAATTGTATCATTGCCAGGGATTTGTAGGCTATATTGGCCTAGCATACTACTGATTGCAGACAACCCTAATTCACATTTCAACATTACGCGTGTAGCTTTATGTGGATACTACTACGGGTATTGTGGTAGCCTACTGCTTCGCGCATACTAAGTTGGGCTACTAGAATTTTTCGTAGGCTTATAATTCATATTCGCTCGGCACCTTGGTTTTCCCTAATTTTCAATCAGCTGTAAATGAACCCGAAATAGTGAACAAACTGCTTGCCAGAGAGGTCGAAAAGGGTTATATGATTGGCCCGTTCGATAGCTCGCCATTTCCAATATTCCGCATCAATCTTATAGGAGCAGCCACACGTAAATTTTCAGAAAAAAGCACCTACTCGACTTATCCGCCCCTCATAATAACTACGCCCAAGCTATTAACAGTATCATCCCCCCGCAACCATTTTTCCTGTTTTACGCAACCGCTCGACCACGCGATTCAATTTATCAAACATGCCGGTAAAGGAGCTTGGCTCGGTAAAGTCGACATAACGGATGCATTTAAAAAAAACAACTTTAAAAAATCATGCCTCTCCATCCATCCCAATGGCATTTGTCGGCGTCATGTGGGTAATAAAAAATGTAGGCCTACTTTTTCAGTCAGGCTTACTTTTGGTTGTCGTAGGCTAGCAGTCCCCCTATTTTCGATACATTATCAGAAGACTTGCTGGATTCTCCTTAACTGCAATTGCCCTGTCTTACACTTGCTAGACGACGTCCTAGTGGTAGATTTTCCATACTCCCAGGCGGATCGTCGCGTTACACCGTTTAAAATAAATAAATAAACACGTTTAATGAAATGGGCGTTCCTCTATCCGAGGAAACTTTTAAATGGCCTAGTGTTATCGAGTTTCTGGGCATTATTTTAGATAATCGTGCAGGCTCTCAGCTGTCGGATAAATTGGCCCGCATTCGCGAAGCTATCAAATATACAGAGAACGCAGAAAAAGATGAAAAAAGATGCTCTCCCTATTGGATAATTTCAACTTGCTATGCGAATTATCCCTCAGGGACGTTCTAAGACATAGGTCAAAATATCGCTAACTTTGGCCAATCTTCAAAAACCGGAAATGCTTCTGAATGAAGAGCCAGCTCTTGTTGGTGAGCTGAGCAAATGATCTGACACACTGAAGAGAGCCGGAATGCCCATCTCTAAACGGCATCTTGTTTTTCATAACGACTACGTCGAAACATCTGCTACTTTAAAATTCTTTACCGACGCAGCACTTCTATTGCTTTTGGGGGTTTTATAATAATCAGTGGTTTGCAGAAACATGGCCTAAAGAGCTGCAAACTCTGCCTCGCAATATTCAATTTATAGCTTTGCTCGAACTATACCCGATCGTCGTTGCTCGCATCCTATGGGGAAACAGCTGGCCAAGGAAACAATTTTGGCCTATTGCGACAATTAAGCCACCGTCAACATCTTTAATAAAGGACGCTCATCTGTCCTTTTCATCAATAGGCTAGTAGACGCCTGGACTGGATTTGCGTATGCATAATTGGATTTGGACTTGCGTTATGCATAAAATTACGCTTCACGCTGTTTATTTACTTGGGCTCGACAATAAAAATTGCTGATGCCTCGTCCCGTTTTAAATTCCAGCAATTCCAAAACCGTGCGCCGATGCAGCCCCTGCTGCAAACCTGTCTTGCCCAGCATTCGACCAAACCATTCTAGATTAACTGGATTGACAAAATTTACATTAACCCTATAGACTTCACCCCTAGTGGTTGAGACGCATGCGACTCAGTTACAGTATTCATGTTCATCTGAAAATATAAACTACAGCTTTAAGAAAACCCCGAAAATTTTGACGCAGTATTTTTTTAAAGGGTAGCCTCTTGCGAAAACCGCAACTTCTCCAGTTACACTGCCGTGCAATAAATTAGGAGGGTGCTATTAGTAGCCCACAGCACTTACGACGTTCCTCTGGCTACAGCCACAGACTGTAAAATGCATCAAATGCACCGTTTATACACGCTAAGAAAATCATGTTGACGTATAGAAACAATAATATTTTTTTAAAACGTTGTACAAATGAGTATTCGCCATTTTCCCTTGCTTACTGTACTATATACAGTAGCTGATGCACTTTCGGTTTAGAAGACACCTCATTTTTTGCTCCAAAATCTCTCGTATAAATATGTTTAAGAAACCAAGTACTTACCAGTATATTCAGCTACAGCTGTTTTCTCATGAACCCTGAAGAGTTTATCTTGTTATATTTCGCCAAATTCCCGTACAGTCGACATTTCCGCAGTGACCACCCCTCGCACTGAGAGTTGAAATACGTTGCTGTACTTGTGTGAATACACACGCGCTTTCGTACGTTCTTTTTTAAACGTATTTAAATACATTAGGCGACGTATGTTATGGTTATTATATATATATACTGTATGTGACTATTCTGAAATAAATGTATTCTGTAGCAAATTTCTGAATGATACAGCTTCTTCTTCAGTTCAAACTTAAAACCATGGATTTTGCAGGGAATATTTTTTTAGATATTGACATTTAAATAAAACTAGTAGCAACCAGGAGGACATTGCCTCAAAAGGGCCAAAGTAAATAGGGTTAAAAAACGTACGACTCGGCATGGTCTCTTTTCTCTTTCGCGCTGCTTTTCTGTCCACGTCCTACCCGTTAACATTCCAATCGTTTGCGTCTTTATAGTCCACTGGTTCGAGTCAAGGAAAATGCAACCTTCTTCTCTTAAGGCACTCATTGCAGGCATACAATTTCACTTAAGATGCAGGGATCCCTCAGTCGGTAGCCTGTTCAGGAATCCATCCCTCCATCTGCTTTTAAACGGCTTAAAAAGAAAACCCACAAAGCAAAAAAAAAAAAAACTTTAAAAAAAATTAGTTCACAAAACTGGTGTCTCGTTTGAGACACGGGTGTTTTAATTCATTCACACCAATAAGGGTAGCCTAGAAGTTTCTATTTCCCTTAAATGGTTAATTTAGCTTCGGAAATTGCCTTTAGGTGGGTGGTACATATACATATACTACAAATACAACTTCAGTAGTTAGAATGGCCCTAGGCATATGGGCGCCATGAAGCCAATATTATGCACAGCATCCTCCACCACCCCTAGGGAGAAGACCAACAGGCGTTGGTATGGTATTAATTGGCATGGACCTGAAGGGATGAAGAGCTTCTCCCCCATAGGCATGTCAGGCTTCATCTGTAGCCAAAAGGTCACACATAGTTATTCATCACTACACATAGAACTCCCCTGATTAGTTTTGCTCCCATGGAAGTCCAACAGGCGTTGGTACACATAGCCACTGATCCACGTAATGTTAGAAGGACCGAGAGCTGGAAGGTCACACATAGTTCTTCATCACTACACATAGAACTCCCCTGATTAGTTGTTTCCCATGGAAGTCCAACAGGCGTTGGTACACATAGCCACTGTTTCATGTAATGTTAAAAAGGGCCTTGGTTAAAGGATAGGTTGGCTACATCGGTAGCTGTAAGGTCACACATAGTTCTTTATCACTACACATAGAACTCCCCTGATTAGTTGTTTCCCATGGAAGTCCAACAGGCGTTGGTACACATAGCACTGACCCACGTAAATGTTAAAGGGGCCTTGAGTTGAAGGACAGGATGGCTACATCAGTAGCTGAAAGGTCACACATTGTTCTTCACCACTACACATAGAATTTCCCTGGTTAAATGAATGTTCCGGCTCCCAGGGGACGTCCAACATGCGTTGGTACACATAGCCACTGACCCATGTAATGTTAGAAGGACCTTGAGCTGACAGACAGGATGGCTTCATTGGTAGCTGGAAGGTCACACATTGTTCTTCATCACTACACATATAACTTCCTGGAGTTAGGTTACACTACATCTGGCACACAGGGGGGGGGTCCAACAAGCGTTGGTACACATAGCCACTGATCCATGTAATGTAGAAGGACCTTGAGCTGACAGACAGGATGGCTTCATTGGTAGCTGGAAGGTCACACATTGTTCTTCATCACTACACATATAACTTCCTGGAGTTAGGTTACACTACACCTGGCACACAGGGGGGTCCAACAAGCGTTGGTACACATAGCCACTGATCCATGTAATGTTAAAAGGGCCTTGAGCTGACAGACAGGATGGCTTCATTGGTAGCTGGAAGGTCACACATTGTTCTTCATCACTGCATATAGAACTTCCTGGGGTTAGGTACACTACATCTGGCACACAGGGGGGTCCAACAAGCGTTGGTACACATAGCCACTGATTCCATGTAACATTAGAAGGGCCTCGAGCTGATGGACAGAATGACTTCCTCCGGAAGCGAAAGGCGTTACACCTAGTCATCACATAAGCACAACACTAGCAGCACTTTGGCGTATGGTTGTTTTTGGGGGTTGTTGCTGCTGCCCTCACCGCCATACCCCTGCTTGCTCACGTTGATTGGCGGGAGGGTTTTTGAACAGAACCATACCGCCAAACCTAAAATGTATTGTTTTAAGAATGTTAATAAAGCTTTTACTTGAACAACAGTGGTCCTGACTGAAATCGAGCGTAGCGTCAGTTCAGGCAGGCCACGAGAGTGAAACCCGGCCATAGGTGAATCAGCTGACAGCTCAGCTGAGTAGTGACGCTACTTGAATGGATTGATTGGTGAATCAAGGCGGTCTATTTAACTGCCTCGCCCTAACATGGTGGATCCTCTGATGCACGCCCACTGCACACAAAAAACCCCCCCTCCACCCCAGCTCCATCCTCTTCAGTTCCCCTTTGCGCACTGACACCTAGCCTATATCGCTCCTGCATGGCTCACTAATATGTTCGAGTGCCTACTGATTTCTTTCCTCTCTCCTTCCCTCTTCGGCAACCGCCGGAGCGGTAGCTATAGATCAACAAACTTCGTTCTCCAGAAGCAGCCGGCCAGCTCCACGCCGTCCCCAGCTGATGATGCCACCTGCTGGCCTTCAATCCGCCTTCCACCACCGGCTCATTATATATTGACATTTTCATATGTTCTGTCTTGCATTTTTTCTATTCTGTAATCAGCTATTCAGTTAACCGGTGCCAGTCAGCGGCGGATGGACTCCCCCCTCAGAGTCAGGTTCTGCCCAAGGTTTCTTCCTGCTAACAGCAGGGAGTTTTTCCTTGCCACTGTCGCCCTAGGCATGCTCTATGGGGGTTCAGGCCCGGTTCCTCGTAAATTGTTGTGATAATGACACTTAAAAGTGCCATATACATACAACTGATTGAATGGAATCTGTAAAAAAAACATTCTCGGTGCTGCCGGTTCTGTTCTAAGTGCAACCCTATTGGGGGGTTGTTGCTGCTGCCCTCACCGCCATACCCCTGCTTGCTCGCGTTGATTGGCGGGAGGGTTTTTGAACAGAACCATACCGCCAAACCTAAAATGTATTGTTTTAAGAATGTTAATAAAGCTTTTACTTGAACAACAGTGGTCCTGACTGAACTATAGATGTTCTTGAGAAATTTACTAGGGATTGGGTCAAGAGCACAGGTGGAGGAGTTTGTTTGAGTTACGATCTTACAGAGTTCAGTTTGCGTAATATTGTTAAAGCATCTAAGAGTCGGCGGTTTTTTGTGAGGTGTGTCAGGCTTATTAGTTCTTATGACCATGCCTGTCCTAATAGAAATAACTTTATCTTTGAAAAAGCTTGCAAACTCTTCGCATTTCGGAGCAGAGGTTAGACTGATTGGGTCAAAGGGGGTTGGGTTTAGTAGTCTGTCAATAGTAGAGAATAGAACTCTAGAGTTTCCGCTATTTTCAGTAATGACTTTAGAAAAATGGGCCTGCCTCTCAGTGCGAACAGCTTTGTTATAGGTGATAATGCTATCTTTCAGAATTCTACGGTGGACCTCAAGTTTAGTTTTTCTCCATGTTCTTTCAGCTTTTCTGCAGGAACGCTTTAGGTCACAAGTAGCTCTGTTTATCCACGGTGTCGCCTTGACGCGTGACCTTTTTTTGTTTTTTAAGGGAGCTACTTTGTCAAGCATGACACTCAGTTTACTGTTGAAGGCATCTACCATTTAATTTAAAGGATAGTTAAAAATATCTTGATCTAAGGAACTTGTGAGCTCAGCAAACTGCAGTTCTGCTGTTGTGTCTAAATAGCGTTTTTTAATTGTGGTTTTAGAGTTATTCCTTATTGTATGCAGTAGGACATTGAAAAATACAGAGTAGTGATCAGACACATTGATATCAAATACCAGTAGATCGGTGACAGTAATCCCTTTTGAGATAACTAAATCAAGAGTGTTACCGAGGTAGTAGGTAGGCTCTGTAACATGCAGGTTTAATTCTAGGCTATCCAGGGTATTGAGGAATTTGATTGCTCTAGCATCAGACGTGTTATTTACATGGATGTTGAAATCCCCATTTACAACTATTCGATCATAATTTGTGATGATGAGCGACATAAGTTCAGAAAACTCAGAGAGAAATCCTGTCCATAGTTTGGGAGGGCGGTATATTGTTATTATGAGTGCGGTCGGTTCAGCTTTAATAGTGAGGGCAATATACTCAAATGAGGAGAACTCACCGAAGCTAGTCCTAGTACAGGTAAATTTATCTGAGAAAATAGCGGCAATTCCACCGCCTCTTTTATTTTGCCTAACAGAATGGAAAAAATTGTAGTTGGGGGGACAGGCTTCAACAAGGACAGCAGCACCATCAGAGCTGAGCCACGTCTCTACAAGAAATAAAAAGTCTAATCGCCTTTCAGTGATAAAATCATTGATTATAAAAGTTTTAGTGGTGAGTGATCCTACATTTAGCAGAGCCATGATTGTAATCTGAGGTGGAATATGATTAGGCATAGTAGAGATATTTATTTGGTTTCTAGGGTTTCTGGTATTACAGTTTTTGGCTCTGCCTTTCAATTTACGCTGGGTAGAGATCCAAGTCTGAATTTAAACCACAGATATAAGCACTATTATATAACAGGGGTACATGGGGTTCCAGCAAAGAACATTTCTGAGTAGTTACAGTACTTTCAACACTTTTAGGACATTCATGCACATCGACACTTTTAGAGCTATTTAGGACTGGGATGGTAGAGTGCATGCGGCAGGGCCCCAGCTTGTTGTCAGGGCTATTGTGTGGAGCATCACTAAAGGAGCAGGGACCTGACTCATGTCAATTTATTGCCATATTTGGGGATAGGTGGTGATGGTTCAGGGCTCGATGAGACCTGGGAGGTGGCTTAGAGTGGTTGGTGGAGCTGTAGGGGGGGCTGCAGTGGGAGAAGGAACTCTCCGTCTGGGGAGGGGGATTGGGGGGGGGGGGTGATGGTTCTTAGGAGTGGATGGTGGAGCTGTAGGGGGGGCTTCGGTGGGAGAAGGGACTATCCTCCTGGGGGGGGAGTGGGGAGGGAAAATCTGGGACTGGCAAGAGAGGGAGTTAGTCGTATGCCTGCAGACACTAGCTGATTCATCCTCAGGGTGAAGGCCAGAGGGGAGGGAGGGGGGGAAAGATTAAAAGAACCAAAGACAGAGGATCCCTCTGTAATGGGGCGTGACGTGTGAGGAAGGAGGAGCCAAACGCAGCAAGGGGATTCTTAAAGCCCTAGGGCCACTAAGGCGGGAAACCCCGCAGATAAGGGAGGAGACAAGACAACGAACACGCCTACAGACGCTACCACCCAGCTAACTGTCCCACGCCAAATAAGTAGAAGCGCAAGGACAGATCTGAATAGCCAGAAATAATACGCGCCCTGTCTCGGTAATGAGACACATAAAAAAGGGCGAGTAGCGTAAAGGCACAAATAAAACACACAACAAACAAACCCTGAAAACTAATAAGCATTAATGTACAAGGAGGCGAAAAGGAACGGAGATCTAACGTTCCAAGGCTACTCTCAGGGACTCGCAGTCAAACACAAACCTGTCAACAAAAATGCCCAAGCTCCATATAAGGAGAAACATACCTGGAGAACGAACAGAACTATAGTTCCGAACAAAATCGTACCGCAAGTAAAAAGGACGAAACAGAACAGCTGCACCGGAATTACCGGCTAAAAGACCAACACGAGTTTGATAAAGAATAAAAGCCCTGCCTCTTGGTAAAGAGGAAATGTAACGGGGTGAAGGAACAGATATAAAATTCCATGGCAGTTTGATAGGCTCGCAGTCAAATGCAACGACCAGGAAGCAGGAACAGAAAAGCCAGGGGAGATGAGTCCTAATAACTACATCTACATAGGCAAATACGCCAGGGGGGACGAGTCCTAATAGCTACTTCCACATAGGCAAGTGCGCCAGGGGCGAAGAGTCCGAATAACTACATCCACATAGGCAAGTACCGCGTTGATCGAGAAAACGTAAAGAGGTAAACGCCCGATCTCCCAGGAGAGAGAAACATTTTACAGGCGAGCCGACGTCCCATAACTTTACTAGCAAACATGACTAATGCAAGCTTAATTGAAAACACACGCCCTAGCCTCTCAATAATGGGAAATGTAACGAGGCGGAGGAACACAAACATGTCCATAGCATCGTCCAAGCTCCATATAAGGAGGGACACACCCGGAGAATGAACAGAACTACAGTTCCGAACAAAATCGTCCCGTAGGTGAAAAGGACGAACAGGAACAGCTGTAACAAAAGACCAACGCAAACTTAATCGAAAAATAACCAACCTGCCTCTAAGAATAAATAAAACCCTAAAGTCAGTATGATACAAACGCCCTGTCTCTTAGTAAAAGGCAATAGATCTAGGTAAAAACGACAAACAAAGGACAGACCAGAAAGCGGAGACTGAAATGAGCACACCAAACAGGAATTCAACCTGAAGCTCAAAGCACAAAGGCCAGTAGCGCAAAACTCCAATAAAAGCACAACGGAGCAAAATGGTCTCCTTAAAAACCTAGATCTAATCATACGTTTAAAACTGTAAAAGGGCAAAATAAACCGCACACAAAACAGCACAACTAATACCAGAAAATACACCACAGAACAAACAATCACAAAGAACAATTAATATCGAAGCCCAGAACAAAAGGAACATGGGCTTAAATAGCTCACCGGCAACCATGTGCAGCTGTGCAACGTTGATGAGAACTTCTTCGTGAGAAGAAGGAAAGGAGCCAAAACTCCACCAACGAAGCAGCGCCCACTACTGGCGACCGAGGAACACAACCGCAAGGGAAAAAGGTCACAAACCATGACACCCTCGCTGTCTTCAGAGAGTGGTGGGGGTGAGTAGAGCTGTCATCTCTGTTCACGCAGACAGTGGGCTGGGCAGAGCCATCAGTGACACAGATGGGCGGCTGGGCCGTTTTCTCAGAGGCAGCTGATGTGGGTGTCCCAACTTCGCTTTTTGGGTCAGTGGGATTTGCCTTGGTCTGTGTCTTCTCAAATGCAGTTGGTGTGGGCGTCCCAAGCTTGCTTTTTGGGTCTGTGGTGGGTGCAGCGGATTCCATGGTCTGTGTTATCAGAGACACAGTGTTCTGGCCTGTTGCGCTTGTTTTGATAACAGAGAGAGGTGTATTAGATAACACCTGCTGAGCTATCGAGGACACAGTGTTCTGGGTTGTTGTGTCTGCTTTAAGGGCACGGCGAATGTTCAAGAACAAAATGTTTTCACCAGCTCTGTTCAGCTGAGATCCGTTTTTCCTAAAAAGGTGGTGTTGCTTCCAGAAATGGTCCAAGTTGTCAATAAACTTCACATTCCATTTAATACAGGCCGAAATCAGCCATGCGTTAAATCCAAATGTTCTGGAGAATTCTTCTGAGCTTATTTTTATTGCAGGTAGAGGGCCGGAGATGTACATCTTAATGTCAAGAGAGCTAACAGCTTTTAACAGAGCCTCGAAATTCTTTTTCAAAGTTACTGATTCTGGCTTATGGGTGACTTTAGCGTCTACCTGAAAAATAATATTGCTTATGCTTTGATTGGAAGCCATAATGACAGGGATTTCTTCCGCGATGTCACAAGGTAATTTATTTGGAAAACAGTAGCTTTTGATGTCATTACCTGCAATCTGATGTGTGTCTTGAGTAGAAGAGGTAATAAAAGCAGTGGTGGTGGGGTCTTCGTTGCCTTGACAGATGGCGATTCTGGCTGTGATGATAGTGGTAGGAATCTGTTGCTCAGTTTAAGCTTTCCTGGTCCGAGGGAAACAGCTTTCTTCTTGTTTTTTCTTCCCACTGGTGGAAAGTTCTCTTTGTTACTCCTTGTTGCGTTAGCAGATAGTTGCGTAACGTTAGCATTTGGTAGTGGAAGCAACCCAGTGTTGGTACCCACTGTTTTGCATGTTGTTAGCCTAGCCATGGGTGACGGATTCCGAGAAGGCAATTCATTTATAGATCCATCTTCTTGCATTCTAATCTTTGTCTCAAGAACAGTAATCCTCTGGAGATGCCTGTTGCAATCTTTGCAGTGCTTCATTTTGCCCGTTTGTGTGTTGTTTTTAAAAAAAGATAAAAGTAAGGAGTAAACAAAAAATAAAAACTAAATAGATTTAAAAGATGTAAAATAAAATAAGTAAAACAATAAAATGAATCAGCTGTAAGCAGATGGAAAGATAATAAAGCAAAGAAAGTAAAGCAAAGCAGGAGCAGCAAGAAAATGCGTCCTCTCTTCAAGGCTGTCTGGGCTTGTCCATATACCGGTAAACGGTATAAAGGGATCTAGTGAAGGTGAAAGTGTTAAAATATTGTGATGTAGCCTATTTTGTGGTAAATAGTCTAAAGAACCTGGAAGGGATACAAAGAAGTAATGAATTATGGTAAAAGCACAAAAAGGTAATGTCAAATCATCTCGGATAGTATTGTTGGGTCATAACAGTGTTGTAGAGGAAGGCATTGTTAATGCCCAATTTACTACGTCCTGTGTACTAGCATACTGCTTACTGTAGGCTATACTGCAGTGACATGCAGTATGCGAAATATCCTCCATATAAACCTGGACATAAGTAGGCTATATCTTTGGCTATATCATCTGGGGATATTGAGAACACTCAATTTGGCTGTGCAGGTAAGGCTAGCCTAATTTAAGAGTTTTTCAAAAAAAGTATACTCAACTGGCATACTCAAATAGTAGTGTGTACTGATTCAAACTATTAGGACACAGTCGTAGTTGTGTTTGATTAATAGACTGTAGAAAAATATGGGTTAATACAATTTTTGCCTAGGTTTTAACCAAATGCACATCTACTAATTTCTCCGCTTTATTAAACAAACTCTGATTCCGATTACAGATCTCACCATTTAGTGAAGTCCAAACCACATGTCGTGTGCTGAATTCGGCATTCTATTCATCTAGCCTACCTAGCATGCAGCTATATCGTAAAGCAATAATTAAACATTGTTTGGCTAATAGTAAATTAGTTTAACTTTGTTGACTCACATAAACTTGAGATTATAACCCTATCATGTGTAGCGGATAGTTTATTTGCTGTAGCCATGTCATAATCGATTGCATTTAGATTTGCTAACGTAGGCTACTGGCACCTGTCACCTTGGCATTTTCATGCAGAGTGAAAGGTTTGTTTTTCCTGGCAGTTTAACCACAGTAGCCTAGCTGGCTTATGCTTTTGTCATGTTTTGTTAGCAAGTTTTCTGTGCTAACGTTATTGAGACGTAAATCAGAATTTGTTGAATAATGTTGAATGGAGTGATTAGTAGGTCCGTGTATCTGGTCTAGGTATCATGGGATAATCCGTAATTCCTTTGTAATTCAAAAAGGAAAAAACGGTAAATCTGTGATTTGTTTCAAAACGAAAAACGAAAAAAACGGAGCCGTATCAAAAAAAACAAACAAGAAAACCAAATTTAAAAAACAGTCCAATTTTAGTTTTTGGAAATTCCTTTTTTAATTTTTCCTTTTTGAATTGAAGAATGAAGAACGGTGGACAGACAGAGGGGTGGAGTGGTAAAAAAGCCATAATAAAAGTAGGTGTTGTTAGGAAGAACGAAGCATTTTGCCAATGTAAGCACATATTGGTGACCTGTAACTTCAGATTAAGATAACGTGAACTAGTAGTAGTTGGTGTGATATGTAACCTAGGGTAGTAGTGATATATTTTAGTTATTTTATTATTTAAGATATATTTTAGTTTCGTATCATTTATAAATACTTGGCTATGGGGAAGCTCAGCCAGAAACTTGTTCCGGCTACCTCAAGTGACCAGCAGAGGTCACCCCCACTGCTAAGGCGCCCTACAAAAACAGGAGGCTATTTCGGACATTTCAATGTATTTTGCGTAGGCTACCAGAGTGAGACTCAACTGGCTGCAGGCTTGGAGAAAGCAGTTCTGGACGACGCATGCACACATTAGACAAAGCAGTTCTGGACGACGCACAGGGCCGGAGTGGGACTAATTTTCAGCCCGGGAGTTTCATGTCTCACAGCAGCCCACTTTGGACCGGGGGGGGGGGTGTTCCACAATGAAAAATAGACCATTTTAGCTCTTTTGATGGCCTTTTTATGATACATTTTTTAAAATATAGAACAATTATAAGATACGTACACAAGAGATAACTAATAAAATAGGTATGTATAGTGGTGATATTAGAACTAATTGTCTGGACTTTTTAGATTTTGCACACACTGTGGTACAGCTCTACCTGTGCTGTCCACAGCAGGAATCCTTCTGGGCTCATGGCTTGGTCCAGGCACTGCCTCATCAATGACTTGGCCTAACAGCAGACTCTGCTCTGTCACTTAAAACATAATAATAATAATAATAATAATAATAATAATAATTAAGAATAATACCTTTCATCGCCTAATACTAATGTACAACTTCAATAAGTAGGCTAATGCTGTGCAAATAAAGCATATTGTCCTAACGTTAGGCATTTAATGTCTGGGTAAGTAATAAAGCCATATTTTTCAGGGGTAGGCTACTCAATATGAAATTGTTATTGAATCACGTACAATAGCCTATATATGACTCACTGGAATAATGTTAACACTGACTATTAATAAAAAACTGCTGCAACTATTGTTTTTGAACGTTAAGAAGTGACCGTTATCATAAGGCCTTTAATTGCTGTTTTAGTAATAGTTTTTCTAGCTAATTTAGTAAATAACACTCTTAAAGGTATACTATGTAGTTTCAGAACACTAGATGGCAACATTGAGCACATAGGAGAAAAGGGCTCCCCGAAAATTGCTTATCACCTGTTCTTCTCAGATGCGCACGACAATGCACGAGCATTATGGTGACGTTTCACACATATTTTTTCTGACTGTGGACTCAGATTCAGACATTGAATCTGTATTGTCAAAGCATACTGCATTAAAACAGTCGAAGACATACATCTTACTCTGAACAATACAAAACAGCAAAGACTAGAAACGAATTAACAGTAACCATACATGAAAACAAGAACTTTTCTTTGATTATGGATTTAGAAATAACAATAATGTAAAATAAAAGTACAATTAAAAATAATAATAATTATCAATAGAAATGATAATAATGATGATGAGAACGACACATATGATCTTATAAAGTGAATATAATATAAAAAATTAAAATTGGTTTATAATGATCTCTGTCACTCACTGTCCCTAAGACGATGGCAGGCAGCTATATATTGTGCTGCCAGGTCACAGCACATCCTCTCCTCTCCAGTTCTTGGATGTCTGTTAAATTTTTTAATTGAGGGTATCTCTGATTTATTTTGGGAAAATATTTATTTCTGATTTGATTGTATTTTTCACATTTTGTGATAAAGTGCCGCTCCGTCTCAACTTTGTTGAGATGGCAATGTTTCTCCTCCCGGAGTCTGTTGACTCTATCACAGTCACTCTGATCAAGCTGTCCTCTTCCCCTGGCCCTGCCTCGCCCACCACAAACACGATTGTTGCTTTGGATAAAAGCGTCTGCTAAATGACTGTAATGTAATGTTTATGTAATGACTGTCCCTCACCGTTACTCTGGGGCTGCGACCACTGGATGTTGATGGCTACAGAATGAACCGAGCAGAATTACAAAATTATGATTTAGAATTATTTTATGAAAATGAACAGTGGTCAAATTTACAGAGCAATAGCTAAGATTACTAACTTATATGCTTTGAGCATGTAACGTCGTCTCCATTTACATGATCAAGTTTTGGTCAAACATGATAGACTATTGTCAACAATAAACAAACATCACGACAATACAGATCCTTTCCAAAAAATTAGAATGTCATGGAAAAGTTGTCTTTTTTCCATAATTCCATTCAAAAAGTGAAACTTTCATAGATTATAGATTCATTACACACAAAGTGAAATATTTCTAGCCTTTATTTGTTTCATTTTTCATAATTTTGGCTTACAGCTCCAGAAAACCCCCAAAACAGTATTTCAAGAAATTAGAATAGTGTGTCGAAAATCAGCATTTACTTCAGTTATTTCAGAGAATGAGTGGAGTGGCTTGACTCGAGGAATCCGACAGTTGTAGCCCATGTCCCGGATACGTCTGTACGTGGTGGTTTTTGAAGCACTGACTCCAACCTCAGTCCACTCCCTCTGCATCTCCACCAAATTTTGGAATCGTCTTTGCTTGACAATCCGCTGAAGCCTACGGTCATCTCTTTTGCTTGTGCACCTTCTCCTGCCACATTTTTCCCTTCCACTAAACTTTCTATTGATATGCTTGGACACTGCACTCTGTGAACAGCCAGCCTCCTTAGCGATGACCTTTTGTGGCTTCTGGCCAATTGTCAAGTCTGCAGTCTTCCCCATACTGAACCAAACTGAGATAAACTTTGCAGGTGTTTTGAGTAAATTAGATGATAGTGTGACACTCAGTCTAAAACATTCATTCTCTGAAATAACTGAAGTAAATGCTGATTTTCGACACACTATTCTAATTTCTTGAAATACTGTTTTGGGGGTTTTCTGGAGCTGTAAATCAAAATTATGAAAAATAAAACAAATAAAGGCTAGAAATATTTAGCTTTGTGTGTAATGAATCTATAATCTATGAAAGTTTCACTTTTTGAATGGAATTATGGAAAAAAAACAACTTTTCCATCATATTCTAATTTTTTGGAAAGGATTTCTACATATATTTGAAGGGCAGATCCAGAGCTTTCATTTAGTATACATCATGCCCTGATGTGTGAAAGTGGAATGTTATTTTGGGGGCTTGCAGAGGAAATGGACACAATTTCATTCCAACAGACTGATGTCATTAAAACATGATTTTGATTGACCTGTCATTGAGACATCAAGGACTGGACGTACTCATCTTAAACTGAGAGCTCAGTCCTTTCTAATGCTGAAAATCCCATCTTGATGTCTTATTCCGCTAGGGTTATAAGAGGCTCTGAATGATAACTGACTTATGGTAGATGTAATAATAAGATTGTATTTCAGTACAAATAATGCATAATTTCTGTACAAACCCATATCATCATATACACGTACTCAAAGGGCAGATCCAGAGCTTTTCGTTTGGTAGACATCATGCCTTGATGTGTGAATACGGAATATGATTTTTAGGGCTTGGAGAGGAAATGGACACCATTTCATTTTAACTGACTGATGCCATTGAAACGTGATTTTGATCAACGTATCATGGAGTCATCAAGAACTGCAGATACCCATCTTAAACATAGAGCTCTGCACTTTCTAAAGGTGAAAATCTCATCTTGATGTCGTATTCTGTTCGGGTTATAAGAGGCTCTGAATGATAACTGACCTATAGTAGTTGTAATTGTCAGACTTGATTGCAGTTCAAATAATGCATGATCTCTGTACGAACCCAGAACATCATATACAGATCCTTTCCAAAAAATTAGAATATCATGGAAAAGTTTTTTTTTTCTCCATAATTCCATTCAAAAAGTGAAACTTTCATAGATTATAGATTCATTACACACAAAGTGAAATATTTCTAGCCTTTATTTGTTTCATTTTTCATAATTTTGGCTTACAGCTCCAGAAAACCCCCAAAACAGTATTTCAAGAAATTAGAATAGTGTGTCGAAAATCAGCATTTACTTCAGTTATTTCAGAGAATGAGTGGAGTGGCTTGACTTGAGGAATCCGACAGTTGTAGCCCATGTCCCGGATACGTCTGTACGTGGTGGTTTTTGAAGCACTGACTCCAGCCTCAGTCCACTCCCTCTGCATCTCCGCCAAATTTTGGAATCGTCTGGCGATTTTAACAAGTCTCTCCGTTAGCCTTTGACATCATTCAGACAACACTTCACGCGATTATTAGCCGGACAAGGACCGCTGGTTCACGGAAAGCTTGAAAAAGCGGTTGGGATCACCGACTGCAAAACCACTGACGGTAAATAAACAGCTTAGTTGTTCCAAACTCAGCTGTGAAAGACCTAGGTGTTACTATAGACCCAGATCTAACCTTTAGCGCGCACATAAAAAACATATCTAGAGTAGCTTTCTTTCAGTTAAGGAACATAGCTAAAATAAGGCACTTCCTATCAATAGGGGCCGCAGAGAAACTGATCCATGCTTTTGTTACGTCTAGGCTAGATTACTGTAATGCCCTACTATCTGGCTGCCCTAAATCCTTGCTAAATAATCTCCAGCTTGTGCAGAATGCAGCCGCTCGCATTTTAACTAGAACTAAGAAATATGAGCATATTACCCCAGTACTAGCATCGCATCATTGGCTACCAATTAAGTTTAGGATAGACTTTAAGGTTTTGCTTCTGACCTTTAAAGCTTTAAATGGACTTGCGCCAGTGTATATATGTAATCTGCTTTGACCATATAAGCCAAAAAGATCACTCCGTTCCCAAGACGCAGGCTACCTAGTAGTCCCAAGAATATCTAAAAACTTGACGGGTGGTAGAGCTTTCTCCTACAGAGCGCCACTACTGTGGAACACCCTGCCAAAATTTATAAGGGAATCAGACACCGTCTCAATATTTAAGTCTAGATTAAAAACGCACCTTTATGATCAGGCTTATAATGAGCTATAGTCTGGAGACAGGACCAGAGAAGCCTTACCACCGCTGCCAGCTGCTCCCGCCGCCATCGGCGCCCGGTTCCCCACCATCACTGGACTGTCATCTAGCTGCTGCAAATTATATTATCATGGACATTGGCTGTTTTGACCATGTTGGTCTTTAAGCCCTAGACCCTGAGCCGACCAGAGGAGGATGGGTTCCCCCATTGAGTCTGGTTCCTTCCAAGGTTTCTTCCTAGTTACACCAGGGAGTTTTTCCTTGCCACTGTTGCCTTTGCTCTTGTGGGGGGTTTAGGCTGGGTTTTGCTGTGAAGTGCATAGTGACAACTTGTTGTGAAATGCGCTATATAAATAAATATTGATTGATATTGATTGAACAATCATTATTTAAGTATGTGAATGTAATCATAGCATAGACGTATTCAATATTTTTTCAATGTATTTATTGTTTTGATTTTCACATAACATCTATTGTTCTCACAAAACCCACTCCGCGGTGGCTCTGGTCGTGGTTCTAGATTTGCAGCGGCAGCCATTACTCTCTGCAAAAGGGACAAATTGACCACCTTCACGTGACAGGTCACGTTGGCCAATCAGAGAAAAAACTTTGTGCCGTGGAAACGGTGCCGTTTGAGAAGGCAGTTGCCTTTCTAGTTTGTATATAGTTCTGTGTTATATTGCATGTCAATCAAATGCGCTATCTTGTCAAAGTGGGCGGCTTTTTACAGCGTTAGGCAAGTCTACTGGTGTATTCAAGTGGCCAACTCGGGAGGAAACCGAATAAATATTGTTTCAGCATGGTAACGTAGGCTAAGTAGGCTACCGGGAGAGCCTGATCGCTACGGACAACTGATGGTCTGTCGATACGGATATCCAGCCTGCCCTGCACCAAGCTGCTATATTAACAATTCCTAAAGAAAGGTGTATTTGCTTCGCAGTGGTATCAATTGCTGGGAATGGTAAAGAAAGATGGTACTATGGTAGCCTATAGTGTGAGGTGGAAATGCGGTATAACGGGATCAAAATAATGCGAAAGTGTTAAAATATGGTGATGTATTTTGTGGTAAGTAACGTTAGTAAAAAGAACCTGGAACAAGTGATAAAAAGAAGTAGCCTAATGAATTGTAATGAAAGCACAAAAAGGTAAGGCGTTAAGTAGGCGAACTGAGCAAAGAACGCACTTAACGGGTTGCTCAGTTTCGATCACTGCGTTGCTGAGCACTTTTGGATTTGGATCAGAGATGGAAGTAGGCCACGTCGTTAGCTATGGAATTTCTTGTCGCCATTTTTCCAAACTCAGACAGTTGTTGACAATTGCTCAGCGCTTACGCAGAGCAGAACGTTAACTGATTCAAAAATCCGCTCAGTGTTCACAGTGAGCATTCTCACGTGAGCTAGCCTACTCCATGTGCCCATTGACTCCCTTTCATTTTTTGGCGATAAAAGGTCAATTATCTGAAAAAGTGTATATGCTATAAAGGTAAAAAATAATAGCAACCTGGAGGGTGTATGAAGGTATAATATGTTGCACTGTTGAAGGTGGAGTTCCACTGCTCCCAGTTTTGCTGGGGTTTGAAATGCAACATTGTTTTAATAAGAAAACATACTGTATACTTTTGTGTGTTCCTGTGTTTATATTGCATTAAGTGTTCATCTTTGAACATTGTTATTGCACTAGAATTTGTGTGCTGATTCATTAAATCTTATTTTCAGTAAGAAAACAAGAGGCAAACACCAGCAGGAGGGGTGAGAAGACCAGTGCAGAGTTTCTAAGAGAGAACATGGAGTACCTCTCCATTCAGGAAAAAAACACTGCTTTTGAAAATGCAAGATAAAATCAAAAAAAAGTTTTAACACAGTACAGAACAATACTGTGTTATTTCAAAGAAAAAAAAATGTATTTCAAAGAATCTGCTTTTTCAGGGAGAATTGATGCCTGTTGATGTTTTGTATTTTGGGCAGATGCGATTGGTTTATGCCAATCAGCCTCAAAGGGCATAAACCAATCGCAACTCGTCCCTTTCCAGACAGTAGGGCTGTGTTTGGATCCAATTTAACACATTCCATTCTACAATTTCTGAGATGGCGCGGCTGAGACCGGATGCCGTCGTGACGGCTCCGCTTAGACTG
This sequence comes from Synaphobranchus kaupii, assembly GCA_029718625.1. NCBI lineage: Eukaryota > Metazoa > Chordata > Actinopteri > Anguilliformes > Synaphobranchidae > Synaphobranchus > Synaphobranchus kaupii. The sequence goes on along the minus strand of CM056386.1, from coordinate 8,322,041 downwards.
CTTTTTGTTTGTTATTTATGTAGTTGAAGTCGGAAGTTTACATACACTTAGGTTGAAGTCATTAAAACTCATTTTTAACCACTCCACAGATTTCATGTTAGCAAACTATAACGTTGGCAAGTCAGTTAGAACATCTTTGTAGATGTTCTAGAACATGCACTTTGTGCATGACACAAGTCATTTTTCCAACACTTGTTTACAGACAGATTATTTAACTTTTAATTCACTGTATCACAATTTCAGTGGGTAAGAAGTTTACATACACTAAGTTGACTGTGCCTTTAAACAGCTTGGAAAATTCCAGAAAATTATGTCATGGCTTTAGAAACTTCTGTCAATTGGAGGTGTACCTGTGGATGTATTTTAAGGCCTACCTACAAACTCAGTGCCTCTTTGCTTGACATCATGGGAAAACCAAAAGAAATCAGCCAAGACCTCAGAAAGAAAATTGTGGACCTCCACAAGTCTGCTTCATCCTTGGGAGCAATTTCCAAATGCCTGAAGGTACCAGATTCATCTGTACAAACAATAGAATGCACACTCTAAAAAATAATGTAGAGTTTACTCAAAAAGGTATGTTTACTTTTTGCATAGATCTTTTTAAGTTGTCCTAACTTCAGTGTTAATTTAGTAATCCGTACTAGTCCAGCATTACAAGGCCAACTTAAATAGCCACATAAATAGAAAGCTATATTAAGTTGAATCTAATTGATTTTCTGTATATGCTATTGAATTTTCACATTGGTTGTACTTGATATATGTTTTAGGTACAACAAAAAATCAAGTACAATGACCATGTTTTTTTATATATATCCAAGAGCTAAATCAAGTAGTGCTTACTTAAAATGAATCAATATTCCTTGAAATGGTATCTCATCATTCAAATTTAAGTTGTTGTAACTTTATTTAGTGAACGTTTTCTACTCAGAAATGCCCATGCAAAAAGTAAACATACTTATTATAGTATATGCAACTAATTTTACTCAAGTTGGGGGAAATAATAAACAAGAACCACAATTCACAATTCAGTTTATTTTATAAACATCCTTTAAAATAGAATTTTGACATCATTCCTCTCTCTTGATTCAGAGAACTATCAGTAGTGAGTTGAGCCAGTGACGTCAAACCACTGTGACCCTCAAAGAGGTAGAAGGACAGTTCTACATTTTGGCAAACTCATGAACTATGCCTTTATGGTTGTGGATCCAAATTAAGTGCAAATATTGCTGACAGCACTATCAAAAATAGTTAACATTCTGGGTCAGCTGAAAACAATACACTTAGCAATATTCATGCTCTCCAGACATGACAATCAACTTCAAAGACTGGAATAACACGAGCAGCAACCATCTCAGATGCGGGCTGGATGACATTTAACCACATAATCTAGGAAGAACAACTGGAACAGCAAGTCCATCACAGCACAAATGAGAGGTGTCCATGTTTGATTTTCAGCGATGAGGTTCAAAGGCGTTTCGTAGCAGCTTTTGCTTTAGAGATGTGACTTTTGGGCTGCATTTCTGACCATCTAATTTCAGGAACACCTTCTGAAATACCTCACAAGTGTACTTAAGCTCTCGTGGGTAGCTCAGATTGAGGGCATAGATGAGGCCCATCAGCAAAGCACAGGCCCTTGGTACATCCAACCCCTGCAGGACTTCTGTGCCCTCTATCATGACGGTCGCACTGGCTGGTTCAGATTGGTGACTAGGATCTTCATCACCCGACTCTCAAGATCTCAAATTTGGCCCTCAGAATCCTGAATGCAAGAATATCAGAAAAAAATATCAGTATTCATTGTCATTAAGCTGACACACTCAACCCCTAGCAAACATTCTTAAAGTGAGGTTGGGATAAAACATTGCATCTCAGCACACAAGTTATTGACTACTTATGTTTACTTTTTTCTTTTTTTAAAATAGTGGAAGGCAAATGCTATAACAGTGCTCTGGAGACAAGAAAAAACTGTTTTACCGCATTTCCATTCGGGACATGTGCTAAAGTAAAACAAGTTACTTTGTCCCTGTGGATCACCGAGTGCAGAGCAACAGGCAGCAGCAAAAAGAAACAAGGAGAGGGGAGGGACAGATACTGGTGAGTGATTCACAAAGACTGCATGAAAGGAAAGTTCAATTTCGCTTCAATTTCATAACTTCAATTTCACTCCTAGATAGAAATGTCTAACGACCAATTTATCAGACAATTCAAGCATGTCAATGAGCTGTGCTGTGTGTGTCAATGGGAAAGGAGTTGCGAGGGGATTCGGTTTTACCTACCACATATTCGAAAAGATTGTCCTCGTTTTCCCCAAGGTAGACCACTAAGCAGCGAATGGCAACCTCTCTGCGAATTTCAACTGTGTTGTTCTGATAGAGAATTCGAAAAAGAAAAAATGTCAGATACATTTTTTTGACAGTGGTTAGTTTAGTTTCTCCTATTGTAAATATCAAACCATGCACCTTCAGAAGTTCCATGATTTTCTGGATCTTATATTTGGCAGCCCCTCCTCTTGACATCACCAACGGCATCAAGCTTGGTATGCACTGGTCCAGATTCGCCATGAAAGTTGACTCCAGATTGGCAGTGGTGATTCTTTTATATTCTTCCTTGATCTGTGTGACACAAAATAAAGCAACATGGTATAAGAGATATCATAATTAAACTATCACTCAGTTGAAACCATACTCCTGGCAAATTGCCTATTCCAAATACAACAACAAAATACAAAAACAACATTAACCTGTTCTGGAAGAAATAGAGCAGGCCATCGTTCCTTCAAGTCACTGACAGGTGGAGCCGAGGTGACAACTTCTTGTCTCCGAATGGAAAAGGTCTTCTCCATTTTCTCATTGATGATCTGGGAATTATTTCTCTTCTTTACCTCACTTAGAAGCTCCAGTCTTTCTTGTTCAAGGCTTTCTTCTGTTTCTCCTTGTGGAGGAGGTGGCAGGTAGTTTGCCTCACCCTTCCGAGCTTTCTTCACGTTCTTCGCAGGCGTCTTCTCATTTGCTCGCTTTTTTTGGAGGGAGTTAACATCAAGCTCAGGGCACCCAAGACCCCTAAGCTTCGATCTGTAATTGGCCATTTTAAATTTCAGTCTTTGTTGCCATCCGTAACATCCATTATAGGACCCTGGTTCTTTCAGGCAAGGATGTTTTCGAATCAATGCTTCTGCTACACCAGCAAACTGTGCGCTTGTAGGATATGCAACATACTCAAAGATGCTTTCAGCTAATCTCTCAAGGATGTCTGGCAGGATGGCAGTAGAGGTGAGTGGACATCCATCTTTATTGAAAGCTTCGTTAGCTGCTGCTAGCACAAGCTCTGTGTCATTGCGGAAACGTGGTATTGGAAATTCAGAGGGCCAACACTTTGAGCGCAGATTCCCATGATCAGGTGATGACAGGATCACTGTATCACTGGATTCAGATGAAGAAGTACTGGCAGGCCGAGTGGAGCTGTTGACTGCACTTGTGTCGGAGCTGCTGGCTGCACTTGTGTTGGAGCTATCCAGGTCAGTTACAACTAATTGGATTGAGGAGAGTTCAACAATATGGATAACCTTAATTGTGTCTTTGTCTTTAAGATCTTTTGTTGACGTAAGAGAAAAAAACTCCCCTCCAAAATCAACATCCTTGTAATGTAAGGTAAACTTCCCTGGCTCTAATCTATACTTCTGTTGCACAATAGATTGTAGCTCATCCACTGTCTCCGGTACTCCACAAGGCAGTTCAAGCTTGTCAATCATATGGTCTTGAAGAATGACACGAAGTGCAGCAGGTTTATTCGGATGACACGTTTGAACATCTGTAAAAGAAAAGACATTATGTGGATCTGACATAATATGTGAGCATTGTAAACATCTTAGGCCTGAGGTTTTGTTTGGCATACATTTTACATTTTTTTGAGCCATGATGTTAGCAGAACCTCATTAAGGATTACATACCAGGTACATCAACATCAGTCAAATCCATTTCCTCGTTGTATATTGCATTCAGCATTCTTTCAGCAGGGGAAATATTTCCTGAAAATGTATTGCATAAAGAGAAGAAAACAGCAAATACTTTCTTATTAGCTGCATCATATCATCTTTCTCTTGTAAAAATGTGTCAAATTTGCAGTCCATTGGTTAACTACATCATACTGTATGCCATTGAGCACAATGAGAGTTCGTACCTCGTTCTCCTCTGTCTCGAGATCGCTTGTTATTTGCTGTGACATCTGCCATCTTGTTTTGCTATCACTAGATAACACAAAGACAGTGTGAGAAAAGCATCCTGACAACAACAATGTGAATCTGAACCAGAAATACACTTGCTTGAAATAAGGTTATTCATCTAGTTACAATTGAGTGTAGTAGTAGTAGTTCACTTTACAGGAATAGTTAACTTTAAACAAAAAATCAGTCAACTCATACTCATGCTGTAGTGTTTTAATCCACAAAACACTACCTGCAGCAGTTTTTCCAAACAATTGAAGTGCTATGGTGGCCAAAGGTAAAAGCAATTGAGCAGTTTATTTCTTTTTGAAATTTGATTTTTTGATTATTGAGCCAGTGGATTGAAAAATTACACTGGACTTATCTGAGCGGGAGAATAATCACTGAGTCTTATTGTAAAGTTAGCCATTACTTGAAATGTGGCTACAAACCTCTACAAACCTTGTGATAGGCGTGTAGTTTTTAGACCCGTTTCACAATCTAAAAGCAGCAACAGATAACGGAAACACTGAGTTTGGGTCATTCTAAGGAAGTAACAACCACAACAATAAAAAATGGCAGAAGCAACAAACAGAATGCCTGTGATAGAAAAGGTATGCATACAATTTTATCAGCAAATCTGACACACAAGCCATCTATGGCAAGTAAATGTATCGCTTCAGAGTGACCATACGCTTCCCTGCAATGGTGTATGCTGTTAAAGGGAATATATCAGACAACAGAGCTGGCTCAAGAACTTTAATAGTTCTTGTATTCTCCAGCTCATAGCTTCCAAGGTGCTCGATGTACCAAGCATCTAAGCATTCCACAATAAATCCAGGTTTACCATCAACAACCACAACCTGAATCAGCTCTCCAAAATCTGGGAGGCCACTTGTTGAACCATTAGCCAAGATCATTCCAGTGGCATATCTAGTGCCACTGTAACACACTGTGTTAGCCAAGTGAACACATGACTTACTAGGGTACTTGGCTTCCACTGCTCCCTTGATGTCCTCTCTCAGCACAGTCAAATCTACCTCTGACAGTTTGGTCACCTGCAATGAAGGTTGGACAACCTTACTGTCATGTAGATGATAGGCAATCATCATCTGATGCTTCACTGAGAGAGACAGAAGAATGTTGCGGAAAGAGTGGGTATGTCTGACAACACGTTTAAAGAAGCTATGTTTAGCCTCAAACCGCATGGTCCACAGCGACACAAGTGGTCCAAAAGCCTTTATCAACTGAGGATAATGTTCTATGAAATGATGCTTTGGAGTGAGTTTTTGACCAGGGAAAGCTTCACAGAATCTGTGTCAATGCTCTGATATCTTACTGTCCAAGAAACAAATTGTCTCATCTGTATGGACAAAGGCTACAACAAGTTCAACTATGTCCTTGAGGTTGAGAAGAACCTGCCATGTTGGGTCACTCAGTGGTATCCTTGTGCCAATGATGAAAGGAAGGAGTCGCAGCAAAGCCCAATTTTCATGTGCATTTCCACCAACAGTTTTTTTTAACAGCAAAACTAAGGGGTACTGGTTGTGGTGCATCCTTCTTATCTGTCCACTTATATGGAAACTCTGCAATCAATTTATTCAGCTCTATGAGAGTGAAATATTTGTTCTTAATCAAGGTATCTAGGCACAGTGCTACTTCTTTTGGTACAATGCCTTCAAAAAGATCATGCAACAAATCAGGGGGGTAGCCTGATATAACATCAAAATGTTTAAGTTTTTCTGTTAGTGGACACAGCCGCTTTACCCCATAGCTATGGCACCCACTCACCTGTGCAGTCTGAACATGCACTGTGCAGGGCCGTAACCAGGGTTTAGAAATTAGTGAGGTCCAGATTTTTTTGTAGGGGGGTCCGGGGGCATGCTCCCCCGGAAGAAAATTTTGTACATTTTAAAGTTAAATGCATCAATCTGGTGCACTTTGAGAGCAAAATTAAGAGGCTATGATCTATGAAGAACGTTGTGCACTTGTAAACAATTTAGTCATAAACAACATCATTGATTGTATAGATATGAATGGTGATGACACGGCAAAAAAGTCACACCCACAAAGCATGGTAAACGAGACAGAGTTTAACAGTTCACAAATGGTCAAAACACAAAATCGACTAGAGCATACATTTGAGCTTTGAGTAATCCCTTTCAGAAAAGTAAGGGTGAAAGTAAGGGAGTCAAACACAGTTTATTTCATGAATAGAGATGATTGTATTCGCTAGCCAAACCTTATCTACTCCTATCCTTAAAGGGTAAGTTCGCTATTTTGGACCTTGGACCCTATTTGCGGTCCGTCTTCCATGAACCTGACCCATGAAGTCCATTTTTTCGCTGATCGGTCCAGTATTGAGTTCGGTACAGATTTCCTGTAGGCTCTCACTGGGCTACAATGGAAGTGAACGGGGCAATCAGAAATGTTATGGAAAAACAACGATAAATGTGCTTTCATAGCTCAGTGTGTATTCTTACGGTCTCAGTATGCTCTCCTGTGAAATGTAGGCTATCGCAAACGCAAACCGAACGTTGAAACAACAGTTCCATTTGAAACAGAACTATTTCTCCGACCGCACTACCTCGCACTGTAAACTTCCGCAGTCTAGCTACGTTGTAGAGAGGGGGGGGGGGGGGGCGCTTGAAAAGCAGTTGATCACAAATCCTGACCTCCCGTTGGAGTTTACTAGCTAGTAGCCTACAGCAGAAATATTTGTAACGCAGTTTTTGTAATCATCATTTGTAATAATTCATCACAGCAATGGTGCGCGAATGTGCAGTCCCCGGTTGTGGGAATAAAATGTCTGGACGCTCAAATACCAGTTTTCACAGGCTCCCGTTCTCTGACCCAGAAAGATTGAAACTTTGGCTGGTTGTCTTACGGATCGACATAAACACTCCAGTCAATCAACTCCGTTTGGCAGACTCGCGAGTTTGTGGAGCGCATTTCGACGCTACTGATTTCTGTAACCGCAAATCAGAAGCAAAACACTGGTTTCTAAAGAACACAGCTGTTCCTCGTGTCGGACCTGCAGCACTATCAAGCACCGGAGCGGAGGTAAGTTATATTTAGCTATAACGTTACTAACATTTTTATTTTTTTTGAGCGCGTCCTCTGACCCAGCACTCAATACCAACTAACAAAATCCGAGCTTGACATAAGTTGTTTTCTTGTAACAAAACTGTCGGAAACGTTCATCAACTATAACTTTTTACAATTCTATAATGTTTTATTTACAAATGCTTGACGCATGGTGTCCTGTCCAAAGTTCTCATCTATCACATATCTGTTGGCAGTCATAGTGTAATGGTAATCAATGGAGATGATCCAGTGTCATCCACGGATACATCCAGGTTTTCAATGGCATTCGGTAGCAACAGATCCCACTCCCTACAACACAAACTTTCCTCCTCTCTGGGCATCTGCTTGCACCTCTTGCAAGAACACCAAAAGTCCCCAGAAATTCTTGGTCTAGCCTCGGCAGCGACTTCGGATAACATTACCTGCGCAACTTCAACCTCTCTCTCTTCTCTTGCTCTCTTATCATCCATCTCTTGTAGTTCCGTGTCCGTGTATTCTGGCTCAAATCTGTAGCCAGTAACGTCAAAGTCAAAATCGAATTCTTCGTCTTCGTAATCATTATAGTCATCCATCATCCAAGTTTTTTTGTGGAAATTGTAGCCTACGTTGCTGCAGGTAAACAAACGCAGACTGCTCAGCTAGTTTCGTAAACGGCCGGCACACCTTCCCGCTCCCCTACCCCCGACACATAGTACTCCGCGAGTGCAGCGCAAACAAGCAACAGAGAAATGCTTACTTCCAAGCCATGCCAAGCACGTAAAAATGTTCGGATAGAGATACATTTCACAGGAGAGCATACTGAGACCGGTAACAATACACCCTGAGCTTCCCGTCTCATTTATTGTACATGAAAGCACATTTATCGAACATTTCTGATTGCCCCGTTCACTTCCATTGTAGCCCAGTGAGAGCCTACAGGAAATCTGTACCGAACTCAATACTGGACCGATCAGCGAAAAAATGGACTTCATGGGTCAGGTTCATGGAAGACGGACCGCAAATAGGGTCCAAGGTCCAAAATAGCGAACTTACCCTTTAAGGACTTGCTCTCCTCTCCCGGTCCTCCTCACACCCTTCTACTCCTCTCTTCCTCTTTTTGTTAAAACTGGCTCCTTGAAAACAACCACTCACAAAATGATGCATGTTGCCAAAAACAGTACTTTTGATTGAGTGTTGCAAATAAATCTAGGTCTCTCCAGTTTAGGCATTTTCATTGCAGACCTTATAATCAACAATGCTTTGGTTTAATAAACACCAGTAATTCACCCACACAAAACAGTTTAATTGCTATTTAAACCTGTCATTTTTCATAAATATAGACCAGGACAGTTTGTGGAAAAGGGATAAATAACTGGCTCTTAGACATCATTGAATCGATTCATAAACTAAGTTACCTTGTTCATATATGATGTGATTTACTTAGCTAGAATGTCAAAAACGTCAAATGTCCACTCAATAACGTTTGTATATAGTTAGATGGCTAGCTCATGGACATTTTACGTTTTTGACAATTTGTGTGTTTATTGTTGAAAACGTAAAATGTCCACTTGATAGCTAACGTTTTTATATAACATTAAATAGATAGTTAGCTCGCATTGAATAGCTGACGTTAATAGTTCGCTTGGTATCAACCCACCATTCAGGTCATACTACTAGCTAGTTAGCTAACGTTAGCTAGCTGACATTTTCAAAATGAGCTCACTGACTGAAATTTTCAACAATAAACACATGAATCGTCAAAATAATTGGGATGGCAGGTCAACGATGACGATGCTATTCAGTGGACAACTCGCCTTCATTCTGATTTCATTCTTCTCCACTAACGTTATGTCTCGTGAAACTCTTTTGGTTTTATTATTTTGCATGTCATTCCAAGCATGTGAAAACGTATTGTTTGATTAGAGTAGGGTGTGTTGTGTACGAAAATACGGAACAAATCACGTCCCGTATTGATTGAAAACGGGACAAGATTTAACTGTCAAATACGGGACGATTCCGTATTTTACGGGACGGGTGGCAACCCTACTTTCAACCCATGTTAACGTTTTCTTTTCATGTTAACTTTCACTTACAGTGGGCTGCTGCTTGGTCAAATAATAGTGATAAAAAGCTGTCACTCACTCACCTCCCTGTCGCTCGCGCTGTGGTGCTGTCAACAACAACTCAACAAATACATTCTCGTTTACCGCGGTCCGCTGTGCATGACTACGTCAGATAACGTACTGCGTCACCAGCGCACATCAGTGCTTATGCGTTTATTAATGCTGTTTTTTTTCATTGAATTTTTTTTTTTTCCCTGAAATTTTTAGCGAGGTCCGGACCTCGGTGACCTCATAGCTAGTTACGGCCATGGCACTGTGTGGTCTTCTTTGGTCCTGGGAGGAAATGTTCCTGTTCGAACCTCAGAGTCTTGAAATTTGGAGCGTTCTCCAAGACACCATCTACAGACGTATGAACTTGAGAAACTCTCAACAAATCCACCGATGGAATGAGCACCCAGGTTGTCTGCAATGACAGAAGAGACAGTACCTTTAACTTGTCTGCCAAGAGAGGGAATGTAAAGTCCATTCTCCTCAAGACTACCAAGATCTTTGAAAAGTGGCTCCAACACAGCATCATATCCATATTGTTTCATGTCCTCAGCTTTGCACAGAATGGCTAAAAAAATATTGAGGTCAGTGAGGACCAGAGCAATGGTGGTACATTCGCAAGAACCCAATAGACAGCAGTGATTTTGTGCTTTTTTCTCGATGTTCCAAGTGGATTGCACACTTCAAAAACATCCACATATAAATTGAGAGCTATTGCTGGATCATTTTCAGAGAATAATTTATTTGCTTTAAAGTGGGTACCATCATAAAATGACGTGTACTGAGTTTCTGTGTTCTGTGCTTTTTTACCACTGTTCATGAGGAAATCCTGAATTTCCTTCTTCTTAAAAATCTCAGATAAGGACTTCAGAATAGGTACATACTGGAAGCTTTTTCGCTCCCGGGCATTAAGCACATATTCAACTGGCTCCACCACAGAGAAATTTTCCTTAAAATATATATTTCTCTTGTAGGCGGTGGACAGAGGGCCATCACTCCTCAATGCTTGGCTGATGGGGTTGGATTCACAGAGTTCTGTTACCATGTCAGTGATCACAGAATCATCAAGTTGACAGTTATGCTTCTCTAAGCATGACTGCAAAATTCCTTTCATAATAGGACCTGATGCTGAACTTGAAATAAAGTTTAGTTCTTCCACCATCTCATCAATACACTGTTTGGGCACATTAAATATGCTTTCCAATTTCAGAAAGAGGTGGGCAAGATTAGATTCAATTATGTTAGGCAATTCTTTCCTTTCTTCATCATAACCCTCTCCACACTCAAGATCTTCCTCATCAGCAGGATCATCCCCTGCATTAACAGGATTCACATACCTGTGTAAAAGCTCAGCCTTGAAGTCATCCAGTGAGTGAGGAGTGTGTTTCCGTGTCCTATGAGAGGCAAAAGTACCATAGATGTTTGTTTTGAAATGGCAATTTTCAAAAACACGTGACAGTTTCTTGTTTTTTTAAATGACGGCCAATATGCTCAAAGTACTCCCTCTCTGTGGTGATGGTGCTTAGGGTACAACATGGACATTTAAAAGACAAGACATCATTCCCTTTTGTCATTTGATAAGATGAATGACTTCTTGTCATGTGTGATTTAAGGCTGGCCCATGTTTTGAAAGAGCAATAGCACTCCCAATGGAGACACGGCAGAAATTGCCCACAATGCACATGCCGTAGCCTGTAGTGTTTTAAAAGCTCGGTCTTTCTGGGAGTTTCATATTTGCAAATTTTACAGCACCAATTCATTGTGAAAATGTATTACCCAGATTCGGTGAAAAACCTCTAAATCACTAATCACATCCGAGCAACAAGTCAGAATCAATCAGTCAAACATCAATAGCTGTCTCTAATGCTAGCGAAATGCTAAAATGGCGGTCCGAGTGCTCACCTTTCAAGCGGCATCAGCAGCATCTGGCGTCCAGCGAGAAGCCCCCGACAGAGGACCTGTCGTTTCAATAATACGTGAACAATAATAAGCCGTTCCGAACTCTTAAGACTAAAGACAAATTCCGGTTCTCAGCAAGCAGACACGTGTGCCTCGGCTTTCCAAAACGGAATGGCTGCACCTGGAGTCTCTCGTCTGGTGCTTGAGAATCCACGCCCACCAATCTTCTATATTTCCGAATAAAAGCTTGCGTCTGATGGTTATACCGTATGTATGTTTGAAAAAGTTGAAAAACCGCTAACGGCAATCACACTAATTAACTCCTTCGCGACGGCCCTATTAAAAATGGTTCGAATTCGAACCATAGCGTCATTTGTCTCTCTGCTATTGGTTAACCGTGGATTCGCGGTTTTTTTCATTTGAAAATGTTTTGGATAGTCAGCCAATGATTGTACAGATATTATTGGCTGTGTGACGCGGTTCATTTAGCTGCACTGTTGACGCGCAATACGTTTCAAATTCACTTTCACTTTCTTCTCCACTTTCCATTCCTCCATGTTCAGAATCAAATTATCATCGTTGCGCATAGTGCATATTTCAGCAACTTCGTCTGCAGTAAACCGGCGTTTACCACTGGCCGAAGCCATTTCGGAAAGGCTTGTAAAGACGTATTGCGCGTCAACAGTGCAGCGTAAATGAACCACGTCACACAGCCAAGAATATCTGTGCAATCATTTCTTCTTCTTCTTCTTCTTTTTCCTTTCCGGCAGACTAGACACCTTCCGGTGTATTGCTGCCCTCCACAGGTCTTTATTAGTACCACCACCATTTGTCTCACTCCCCACCTCACACCCTTAGGTGCAGGCCCGTTAAATAAATATATTTGAGGACACACCTCCCCACCTCTCTGCAACATGCCTCCGGTCCCAACAATGTTCTTATTGAGTAGGTGGTTACCCCAACATCCTGTAATTCCCTGAACATTTCCCTCCGTTCCTCCCTATATTTCCCACAGTCCATTATCACATGCTGGACGTCCTCCACCACCCCACACTCACCACACATCCCATCCACATGCTTTCCTACCCTCGCTAAGCCCCCTGCCAACCCACAATGTCCCATCCTCAACCTAGTCATAATGACCTCATCCCTCCTCATAGCCCAGTGACATCCTGTGCTCCCTCTCACAGATGGTTGGATGTTATAATAAAATCTACCCCTCCTTTCCTGGTCCCATTCCCTTTGCCATATCTGAGTAATCCCCTCTCTTATTATATTCCTACATTCGGACACCCCCAGGGAAACCACAACATCAATGTTTTCCCTCCTCAGGGCAGCCTTAGCAGCTGCATCAGCGACCTCATTCCCACCCACCCCCACATGAGCCGGTACCCACAAGAACCCCACCTCACACCCCCCCTGTACCACCCTATACAAAACCACTAGCAGCTCTGCCACCAGGTCTGGTATCGCCCCCCTCTCCCCGCCCTGCAGGGCCGCTAATGCAGCGGCAGAGTCCGAACACAGGACTGCCTTGTCTACTCCCACCTCCCCCACCCATTCTAATGCCCACAAAAGCGCCACTATCTCAGTCGTGAAAACCGAAACCCTGTCTGTTAGCCTCCTACCCTGTGTGATCTGCAATTTGGGAATATGCATCGCAAACCCCGCCCTCCCACTGGCCGGATCTTTTGACCCATCTGTATATACGTATGTGCAGGTGAGCTCCCCATTTCCGCTGCAGGCACCTATCCACCACCCCTGCAGGCCCTCCCATGTCCCCAGCCTGTAATGCTACCATAACCTCCATGTCTACCTCCGGCTCGGGTAATAGCCACGGAGGCACACATGGCCAGCACACCGGGGGCCCCACCCCCACACCCTCCAACCCTACTTCTCTCCCCCAGCCACCCAGTTGAGTTATATAGCTAACCTTACCCACTCCTCCTCTCCTACCTCCCCACTCCCACGCCTCCATCAACAGCCTCCCTGCAGGATGCCATGGGTGACATCCACGTACCTTAGAAATATAATTTAGGCCTAGTTTGGCCCGCCGCAGCCTCAGCGGGGACTCCCCCATGTCTACCAGCATTGCCGGGACCGGGGTGGTGCGAAATGCCCCACTGCAAACCCTCAGTGCCTTAGCCTGCACTACATCTAGCTTGCGCAGCGTAGTTTCCGCTGCTGCCCCAAACGCCATACACCCATAGTCCAGGACTGAACGCACCATAGCCTGGTAGATCATCTTCTGCGTTGCCTTTGATGCCCCCCAAGCGCTTCCTGCCAAGCTTCTCATCACGTTAATTACTTTTCCACATTTTCCCACCATTTTTTCCACATGTACCCGCCACGTATGCCGCTCATCGAACCAGACCCCCAAAAATTTAAATATCCTAACTCGCTCCAGTGGCACACCATACAACAATACTCCCCCATCCAGTCCTTTCCTCTTACTGCCAAACACCACATATTTCGTTTTTTCCACCGACAGCCGGAAGCCCCATTTACCAGCCCACATCTCCACCTTGCCCATCGCTTCCTGGACCTTCTTTAGGACAAATGGCATATTCCTACCCCTTTTCCACACTGCCCCATCATCAGCAAAGAGGGACAACCCGAGGCCCTCCCCAACCTCCTGAAACATATCATTCACCATAACATTGAACAACACTGGACTGATAACACTGCCCTGCGGCGTCCCATTTTCAATGGCGACCTTTGAGGAGAGCGCCCCACCCACCCTCACCTGAATAGTACGACCCCTTAAAAATTCCTGGATCCAGTTTAACATCCTTCCTCTTACCCCAGCATCATATAGCTTCAGCAGCAGACCCTCCCTCCACAACATATCATATGCCCTTTCAATATCCAGGAACACTGCCACCACTCCTTCCTTGTTAGCTAATGCCCTCCCCACGTCATATTCCAATGTCATCACCGAGTCCATAGTACCCCGCCCCACCCTAAACCCACTCTGATATTTAACAAAAAACCCTCTCCTCTCCAAGTAGTACACTAACCTATCTGTGACCATCCGTTCCATCACTTTGCAAAGCACAGACGTGAGTGCAATTGGTCTATACGACTCCGGGCAGGCTGGATCTTTACCTGGCTTTAAAATTGGCACCACTATTGCGTGTTTCCATGAAATTAGCAACACCCCCTCCGCCCAAACAGTGTTCATAAGTGCTAGCACTTCCTCCAACCCCATATCCCCCATGTGCTTTAGCATTTCATAACACATGTTGTCATGCCCTGGCGCTGTGCTGCCTCCCCCTCGTATTGCTCTACGCAACTCCTCCAATTTAAAAAACAAATTTCCAGCTCCATCATTGTCACTACTCTTCATCAGCTTGTCAGTCATCTCCTCCACCATCCTTGCCTGAGCCCTGAGGCCTTCCTCCCCCACATTAGCCTCACTGTGCACCACACGGAACGCCTCTACGCACATATCCGCCTTTTCCCTATCGCTTATAGCCACCCTACCACCTGATTGAAGCACAGGCATACCCCCCCGCCTATAGACCCCCGTCATCTTCCTGACCACTCCCCATACTTCACCAACAGGTGTGTCCATACCCAGCGTCCCACAATACTTCCTCCAACACTCCCTCTTAGCTGCCTTTATGACCCGTCTCGCCACCGCCCTCAACCTTTTGTATTCAACTATATTATTCATTACGGGGTACCGCCTCAGTCTCTTATATATTTTATTCCTAGCCCTGATCGCCTCATCACACTCCCTGTTCCACCATGGCACTATGCGACGCACTTTAGCCGGCCCCTTCCTAGGAATACTGTGGTTCGCTGCCTGGGTAATCACTCTACATAATGTCTCATTCCAACCATCCACAGACCCATCCTCAACCCTACCCATTCCTTCAGTACACCTTTCCTCAAACTCCTCCCACCTAGCCCTGCTCCAGTCAAACGACCTAGGCCTTTCATCCTTCTCCAGAGGCAACCGAACACCAAACCTACACAGAATCGGACAGTGGTCACTCCCCATTGAATACCTACCCAAAGTGTCCCAACCCCCCCTCCTCGCCAGCTCCCCTGAGACCAGCGTCAGGTCGATACATGAACCTGTCCCACTATTCAACTGAAATCTAGTCTGCCTCCCATCATTTAAACACACCAATCCATATAAATCCAATAATTCCTCAACCACCTCGCCATTTCGATCCCTGTGCGTGCTACCCCACAACGTGTTATGAGCATTAAAATCCCCCGCCCAAATCACCGCACCCCGCACTGCTTCCATAATGTCGTTCAAGTCCCTAATGTTTAATTGGAGGCACGGGTTATAAAAATTTATCACACTAATCCTCCCCTGCGAACCCCATACCTCCACTGCCACACACTCCAGCCTCGTCTGTAACCCTATCCGCCGATACTGTATGCCTTCCATTATAAACAACATACACCCACCCCCAGCCTTCTCTAGCCGATCTTCCCTGAGTGCAACATACCCTGGAATTATAAAATCCAAAACCGGCTTTAACCATGTTTCTTGAACACAAATTATTTGTGGTTTGTGCTTATAAGTGCCTAAAAACCTTTTAAATTCCTGCCCATTTGCTATTAAACTTCTCGCGTTCCATTGCAGTACGTAAAAAGTCATGAACACTCCTCCAAAGCCTCTTCCCGTGAGTTACGCTCCACCGATGCCACATATGAATGCAACTCCTCTGGCTGAATCCCTGTTTTCCCAAAAAACTTATCTGCCTCTTTAACCACATTCAACGTAATATCCGACTTACTAATATTTTCTTTCACCTTTTTGACCATGTGTATTATTTGGATTAAGAACCCCAGAAACTCCTTCCTCTGAACCACTATTGACCCCGCCGGCAGTGGGGCCGGCGCCGGTATCCCCGGCACCCTCACCGCTGTGCTCCCCCTGGATCCCCCTTCTCCCGCTGCTACACGCCCTGTCACCGGCACCACAGGTACCCTCTTCACCGCTTCCGCAAATGTAATTTTCTCAGTCTCTTTTATTTTCTGCACTTGCAACGCCCGTATATGAAACTCACAACCCCTGTACGCCGCGACATGACTTCCACCACAGTTACAGCACTTTGGTACAGACCCTCGGCACTCCGAAAACTCATGATCCCCCCCGCACTTTCCACAACGCCTTTCACCTCTACACACCACTGCCACATGCCCATATCGCTGACATTTATAGCACCTTAGTGGTGGTCGCTCATACTCCTTCACTGAGAAGCTTAAAAACTCTAATCTCACCCTTGCTGGCAATTCCTCCTCATCAAAGGCTATTAGCACTGCCGTGCTATCGCTCTTCTGTCCATTCCTGAAGCTCCGAAATCTAGAGACTGTTAATATCTTAGCTCCTTTAAGATTATTAATCAATTCTGCCTCAGTTATATCCACCGATACTCCATATATCACCCCTTTTTTTCCCCTGGCACTGAGGTTCACATCTGGATCATACGCAATCACCTCCTTTCCCCCCAACGACCGCAGAGCCATAGCTTTGTCCCGCTGATCTGCATTTTTGCACATTATAACTAAATTCCCATTTGCTAAAATTTCCGCACTCTGGACGTCACCCATCTCATCCCGCAAATCCGCTGCTATTTTCAGCGGGTTGGGGCTTCCATTCCCTATTTTAAACTTGAACCCTATTTTTAACCCTTCCACCCGAGTGGCCATCACTTTTTGCAGCTTTGGTCTAGCCGTCTGTTCCTGAGACATAGTTTGCTCTCTTCCTGCTCCATTCTCACTCCTATCCTTCCTCTTTCCCTGTTGCTTCCCCCCACCCCCGCTCTCCCCCGGGTCCATGATGTTGGGGTAACCACCCGACCCCACCAAACACGTTTATTTTTTTCGGTTGTCTGTCCCGGTTTTAGATCCAATACAGCAGTTTCAGAGAGAAAAAACAGAAAACAAAATAAAATAAAATAATAACTTCCCGGTTTCGCTTTTGCCTGTGCAATCATTGGCTGACTATCCAAAACATTTTCAAATGAAAAAAACCGCGAATCCACGGTTAACCAATATCAGAGAGACAAATGACGCTATGGTTTGAATTAGAACCATTTTTAATAGGGCCGTTCTAGTCGCGAAGGAGTTAAAATATTTAGTAAAATGTAGTGTCAAGCTAGCCACTTCCTGAAATTAGAGTAAGTCATTTCCTTCACTGGTGGTGACTTCCTGTTTGGGTTTGGTAGCCTTCAAAATAAATGCATGTGACTATACAAGTTATAACAACGTTTATTGTGTGTGTGTGTGTGTGTGTGTGTGTGTGTGTGTGTGTGTGTGTGTGTGTGTGTGTGTGTGTGTGTGTGTGTGTGTGTGTGTGTGTGTGTGTGTGTGTGTGTGTTGAAATACTTTGGTATAAACATTGAGGGAACATTTGGAAAGTGAAACAAAATTGTGTTGAAAAGTGGCCATTTTGACTGTTTATTTTCTTATCAAGATCATACAAAATAAGCAAATGTAAGTAAAGAGGATAGTAAAAATGCCCCAAATAAAGACCTGCTCACATCTTAAGTGTAGAATTGCATGGGCTTGAGAGCTAACAAATAAAACTGGTATACTGTCATTTCAGCAAGAGTCATGCACAGGTTTTCAAAAGATATATATTTCAGTTGAGCCAACTTAATATTTATGACTTGTTGAGCTGATGCACAGTTATGCATTCAAATTACACATGAAAATGAGTATGGATAATTTTTTTATTTTCGACTTGGTTTAACTAGATGAATCAAGTTGGTTACTTAGTTAAACAAATAGATGCTGCAAACTTAAATGTTTATATTGAAATTGCATATTTATTTAAGTTGAATTTACTACCCCCTTGCTTGATTCTTTAGAGTGCACGTATAAACACCATGGGACCACGCAGCCGTCATACCGCTCAGGAAGGAGACACGTTCTGTCTCCTAGAGATTAATGTGCTTTGGTGCGAAAAGTGCAAATCAATCCCAGAACAACAGCAAAGGACCTTGTGAAGATGCTGGTGGGAACAGGTACAAAAGTATCTATATCCACAGTAAAACAAGTCCTATATCGACATAACCTGAAAGGCTTCTCAGCAGGGAAGAAGCCACTACTCCAAAACCACCATAAAAAAGCCAGACTACAGTTTGCAACTGCACATGGGGACAAAGACCCAAAGCATACTTTGCACATGGGGACCATCGTTATGTTTGGAGGAAAAAGGGTGAGGCTTGCAAGCCGAAGAACACCATCCCAACCGTGAAGCATGGGGGTGGCAGCATCATGTTGTGGGGGTGCTTTGCTGCAGGAGGGACTGGTGCACTTCATAAAATAGATGGCATCATGAGGAAGGAAAATTATGTGGATATATTGAAGCAAAATCTCAAGACATCAGCCAGGAAGCTTGATCGCAAATGGCTTTTCCAAATGGACAATGACCCAAAACATACTTCCAAAGTTGCGGCAAAATGGCCTAAGGACAACAAAGTCCTGACCTCAATCCAATCGAAAATTTGTGGGCAGAACTGAAAAAGCATGTGCGAGCAAGGAGGCCTACAAACCTGACTCAGTTACACCAGTTCTGTCAGGAGGAATGGGCCAAAAGTCCAGCAACTTATTGTGAGAAGCTTGTGGAAGGCTACCTGAAACGTTTGACCCAAGTTAAACAATTTAAAGGCAATGCTACCAAATGCTAACAGAGTGTACTTCTGACCCACTGGGAATGTGATGAAAGAAAAAAAAAATCTGAAATAAATTATTCTCTCTACTATTATTCTGACATTTCACATTCTTAAAATAAAGTCGTGGTCCTAACTGACCTAAGACAGGGAATGTTTACTAGGATTAACTGTCAGGAATTGTGAAAAACTGAGTTTAAATGGATTTGGCTAAGGTGTATGTAAACTTTCGATTTCAAACTGTATATAGAAATACATGTAACGTTAGGCTA
Organism: Synaphobranchus kaupii; assembly: GCA_029718625.1. Taxonomy (NCBI): domain Eukaryota; kingdom Metazoa; phylum Chordata; class Actinopteri; order Anguilliformes; family Synaphobranchidae; genus Synaphobranchus; species Synaphobranchus kaupii. The sequence goes on along the minus strand of CM056386.1, from coordinate 8,302,849 downwards.
TTCAACATTGTTTTTCTCCTCCTCTATGTGACAAAGTAGCTCTGAACCTCTTGGCGCTAGCGACAGCTTCTTCCCTTCAGCTGAGGTGACCACTGGAACTCTTTTTTTTTTTTAACAGTCTATGACGAACGCTTCGAGCTCATAACTCCGAGCTTCCATGTCTGGGCTATGAGCTGCCGAGTTCATAATGAACACAGAATAAGTCCAGCACAGTTTCAGTGTAATTTTCTTCTGGTTAACATTACATGCGGGAAATATTTTGGTACCGGACCATGTAGCAAGGTTTAGTTTCGTTTTCTGTACTGCAATGGACGAAAAAGGCATTTTGATTCACTTCGTAGTAGCCTATCTTGTAGCTGCTTCCTGACTAGCAGCTGACTGATGTTTCTCTGGCAAAACTAACGTTGGCTAACAAAAGCTTAATTGGACAATGCATATTTCACAGGAATCTTAGCCAGAAAGAAGACAATAGCTAGGCTACTACTAAGAAAGTAGCCTACCACAGATTATTATTCTGATTATGAGGCAACGTCTGCAGAGTAGCCTAGCCTATGCCATGTTCGGAGGCGATTGCAATTTTTTAAAAAGTGACTAACCATGAAACAGGTATGTTTCGTGAATTGAAGGTGTATAAACCCGATCTCGTAAGGGCTTGCAGGTTATATAGGCTATCATAAATTATTCATATAGCCTATTATCGTAAATTCTTAATTTTCCTAGTACATAATTTTTATGGTCACATTGTGTTATTTGTGAAAAGCATAAAATGAACAGAGATGAAGTGCACATCTTTTTGTCACAAATGAATCAAGAAATCACAACATAGGTAGGTGTACGCATAGATGTATGTAACTTTTTTTTTTATTCTTCAGATAAAATCAACCATCACAAACACATACAAAATGCCAGAAATCAGAGAGAAAAGCCAAATACAGAATACAGTTGATTAAATCTGGGATAGCCCAAAAAGCCAATTTTGTAGGCTTATTTCCATTGGGGTCCCTTAAACAACAACAGTTTACAAACAAACATAACACCAATAGCAGTCAAATTACCTTGAGTTACCTAAACAATGTAAAAAATTACAATTACAAAATTTACTAATTTAAAAAGTGTTATTCATTCGAAAACCGGTTACAGTCAGTATCATTAATTATAATAACTATGCTTCCCGGTGACTTTACTAAATTCTAAAAATTTAACCTTACTAGATTTTATAAATACTGGAAAACTAGAGATGTCAAATTACCTTAAAGTACTTTAAACAATTAAAAATGATAATTCGGTTGCTGATGATATTCGCCCCTTTCTATCTTTACAATCATATTATTAATTAAAATTACTTTGTTTCCTTATGAATTTGCTACATCGGATAGATAATGTTACGTATCTGTTACGGGACGAACCCAAGTGCAACGACCAGGAGACAGATTTCACAAAAGGGTATTTTTAATAAATTAAGTGTTGGGGTAGTCCAGGAAAGGCAACACAAGTATTACACAGGTTTTTCGCCTGGAAGCCCGGGGCGGGCTGCTCCAAGCCGGAGCTGGACTGGAGGATATGGAACTGTTCGTTCCAACCCGGAACTGGACTGGACAGGAACTGGACCGGGTGGTCCACACGGGAATCAGGTTCTGGAACGGAATGTTCCAAACCGGAACTGGACTGGACTGGAACTGGACCGGGTGGTCCACACGGGAATCAGGTTCTGGAACGGAATGTTCCAAACCGGAACTGGACTGGACTGGAACTGGACCGGGAGGTCCACACGGGAATCAGGTTCGGGAACGGAATGTTCCAAACCGGAACTGGACTGGACTGGAACTGGACCGGGAGGTCCACACAGGGATCCGTGTCAGGAACGGAATGTTCCAAACCGGAACTGGACTTTGGACAGGTAGTTCGTACGACTCACGCCTGGACTGGACTGGAACTGGCAGGGGAGCGACTCACTACGGCAGGGCAGGAACTGGACCGGACTGACTGCACCGGTACAGAACAACAAAACAGAGGGGGGTTAGTGCAAGGGAAGGCACGGGAAAGACCGGGAGGTTCTCACGGAGGTGCAGGGCTTGGTAGACAGGTGACTGATGTAGCACAGCAGGACAGGGTGGTGTGGCGTAGCTGCGGTAGGTCCGGAAGGAGCTGACTGGTCTCCAGAGCTCCAGGAGCCGGCGCCGAAGAACTAGTTGGCTTCTTCGGTCGGACAGGAACAACTGGAGGGTAGCCAGGTAACAAGCCCACCCGGAGCCTACACGAGCTGGAGGTGGAGGTACCGCAACACACACAACGAAAACGGGGGGATACGAACACTGCCACGGGAAAATGGGTGCTGGGTTAGATGGAGGAGAAGGGAAACAGGTTAGCTACATCAAACGACAGGAAATTGTGCGGGAGGTAAACTACCAATCCGTAGTTTCGCGTAGAACTAATGCTGTACGGGAATAACATCCCACAACCAAGCGAATCGTTCACACTAGAAGACCAGATAACAAGACGAGCACTAACACCAAGTGACGATAGTTAACGAACTGGCGCCGACTGGCAGCCAGCCGAAAGACTATATAGTGAGGTTAATGACAGGACTAAATAAGGCACAGGTGTGAAAATAAACCGGGAGTGATTGCGAAACACCAGGTGAGGAAATGCATGCAACGAGGGGGAGGGAGTGAAAGGCGGAAGTAAGACAACACAACCAGACGAACAAGACAGGGAAGGACACGCCTAGTCCGCAGCAGCGGGGAAAACACGGACAAAGGGATCCAACATGACACGGAGGGAAAACAGGAAAACACGGAAAACGGACAGGAAGGGAGCGGAACATTACAGTACCCCCCCCTCAACGTACGCCACCTGGCGTACCTGGCGGCCTGGTCTTGGATGGGAAGCGACTGTGGAAATCCTGGATCAGTGATTGATCCAGGATGAGGCCCCTGTGGAGCCATGACCGCTCCTCAGGACCATACCCCTCCCAGTCCACGAGGTATTGGAAACCCCGACCCTTACGGCGGATGTCGATGATGCGGTCCACCGTGTAGGCCGGGGCGTTGTCGATGACCCGGACAGGTGGAGGAGGGAGGGTAGGGGCACTGAGGGGGCTGGAGGCGACAGGCTTAATTTGTGAAACATGAAAAACGGGGTAAACTTTGAGGGAGGCAGGGAGGGAGAGTTTAACGGAAACTGGGTTGATAAGACATACAACAGGGAAGGGACCAATGAACCGGGGCCGAAGTTTTTTAGAGGAGGAGGGAAGGGAAATGTTGGATGTGGATAGCCAGACCTGCTGACCGGCCCTGTACTTGGGGGCTGCGGTCCTGTGCAGGTCCGCCAGACGCTGCGAACGGGAATTGGAACGCAGGAGTGCGGTGCGTGCAAGTCTCCAAATGCGCTTGCATTTGAGGATGTGAGCATTAACAGAGGGGACTGCTACCTCGGCCTCCTGGACCGATAGGAGAGGGGGTTGGTAACCTAACGAGCACTCGAATGGGGATAACCCGGTGGAGGTACTCTTAAGGGAGTTGTGAGAGTACTCTACCCAGGGGAGGAAACGGCTCCAGGAGGCGGGATTGCGAGCAGTGACGCACCGCAGGGCGGCCCCCAGGTCCTGGTTCGCCCTCTCTGCCTGGCCGTTAGACTGGGGATGGAAGCCAGACGACAAACTGGCCGAGGCCCCCAGGGCTACACAGAACGCCTTCCAAACCTGGGAGGAGAATTGGGGCCCACGATCCGAAACAATGTCGGATGGGATCCCGTGCAGCCTGACCACATGTACCACCAGGAGCTCCGCAGTTTCGAGGGCGGACGGGAGTTTGGGGAGGGGAATGAAGTGAACCGCCTTGGAGAACCGATCCACAATTGTCAGAATGACAGAGTTGCCCTCTGACAAAGGCAGACCGGTAACGAAATCCACACCAATGTGGCTCCAAGGACGGCCCGGGACAGGGAGGGGAAGGAGAAGACCAGAGGGAGGCTGGTGGGAAGCCTTGCGCCTGGCGCACACTGAGCAGGCCAGGACAAAAGCACGGGTATCCTCCTTGAGGGTGGGCCACCAAAAGCTCCTCCTGACGAGGGTGGTCGTTCTGGCAACACCTGGGTGACACGCCAGGCAGGAGGCGTGAACCCACTCAAGGACCTGGGAGCGGACGGAGTTGGGAACAAACAGGGAGGGGTTAGGGTTACTACGGGGGTCAGGGTGGGAAGTCTGGGCGGACCTCACGATCTCCTCAATCCTCCAGGAGACCGCAGCCACCATACAGGACGCTGGTAGAATAGGCTCGGGGTCAGCAGGACTGGAGGGAAGGGAAAACACACGGGATAAGGCATCCGCCTTAATATTGCGGGAACCGGGGCGATAGGATAAAGAAAAATTGAACCGGGCAAAGAAAAGTGACCACCTAGCCTGTCTAGCATTAAGCCTTTTAGCAGACCTCAAATAAATTAAATTTTGGTGGTCAGTTAACACAATAAAGGGGGTACCTGCCCCCTCCAGCCAGTGGCGCCACTCCTCAAGAGCCAGCTTTATGGCAAGAAGCTCCCGATCCCCGACATCATAATTTCGCTCAGCGGAGGACAGCCTCCGGGAGAAAAAGGCACAGGGATGGAGTTTGTTGTCCAAGGCGGCACGTTGGGACAGAATGGCCCCCACGCCGGTGTCGGAGGCATCCACCTCAATCGTAAATTGACGAGTGGGATCAGGGTGACAAAGAATAGGGGCTGAGGAAAACCGTGCTTTAAGCTGTTCAAAAGCAAGCTGAGCTTCGGAGTTCCAACAGAAAGAAAAAACAGTGGAGGTAAGTTTGGTAAGGGGGGCAGCAATGACACTGTAATTACGGATAAAACGGCGATAGAAATTAGCAAAACCAAGGAATTGTTGTAGGTGCTTACGAGAGGTGGGTTGGGGCCATTCCGTCACCGCCTTGACTTTGACCGGATCCGCCCGGATACTGCCCTCCTCAATGATGAAGCCGAGGAACGGGACTGAAGAGACGTGGAAGGAGCACTTCTCTGCCTTGACGAAGAGCTGGTTCTCGAGGAGACGCTGGAGAACCTCCCGGACATGGAGAATGTGTTCCTGAGGGGACTTAGAAAAAATCAAAATATCGTCGATGTAAACGAAAACAGTCTTACCCAATAGGTCTCGCAGTACGTCATTCACCATGCCCTGGAAGACTGCCGGGGCGTTAGTAAGGCCGAAGGGGACCACCAGGTACTCATAGTGGCCCAACGGGGTATTGAAGGCAGTCTTCCACTCATCCCCCTCCCGTATGCGCACCAAGTGGTACGCATTACGGAGGTCGAGCTTGGTGAAAATGACGGCCTGCGAGAGGGGTTCAAAAGCAGTGTTAATGAGGGGGAGAGGATATTTGTTGCGGATAGTGATAGAATTGAGTCCCCGATAGTCGATGCAGGGCCGTAGTGAGCCGTCCTTTTTCCCTACAAAAAAGAACCCAGCACCAACCGGAGAAGAGGAGGGACGGATGATGCCCGAGGCGAGGGACTCATGAATGTATTCTTCCATGGCGAGTTTCTCTGGTCCCGACAGACTGTAGAGACGGCCGGACGGAAGTTTGGCTCCCGCCAGCAGGTCTATACAGCAATCGTAAGGGCGGTGAGGAGGTAGGGACAGAGCACGTGATTTGGAAAAGGTCCGGCCGAGGTCGTGATATTGCTTGGGAACGTTGGAAATATCGGGTTCGGGTAGGTTGGTGCTGGGATTCTTGGACCCCGGAGGGGGAAGAGCGGAACGGAGACAGCTAGCCAGGCAGTGGCCACTCCACGCCAGGATGCGTCCGGCCTGCCAGTCGATGTGCGGGTTATGGAGGCGGAGCCAGGTCTGACCTAAAACTATGGACGATTGTTTTGAGTTGATGAGGAGGAGTTGAATGCTCTCCCGATGATTGCCGGAAAGGACGAGCTGTAAGGGAACGGTGGAGTGGGTCACTAACCCCAGACTCCTACCGTCTAAAGCAAAGGCAGTAATGGGAGAGGGTAGAAGCTCCGTGGGGATGCCGGCCCTCTGGGCGAAGGTGGTGTCCATAAAGTTGGCGTCGGCCCCAGAGTCGATGAGGGCCGACGAGACCTCGGACTTGTCCCTCCACAGGAGAGTGGCCTTGAAAACCAGGCGATTCTGGGCTGCATGGCAGGGTATGATAGGGCTCGTCAGTACGCCCAGTTTTACTGGCGAGCCTATTCTTTTGGGCGGATGGGGCATGAGGCGATCTGGTGGCCAGGTTTGCCACAATAGAAGCAGGATCTGGATCGCAGGCGACGTTGGCGCTCCGCAGAGTTGACCGCAACTCTGCCCAGTTGCATGGGCTCCTCTTCGGAGACCCCAGACGCCGCCCTGGATCCAGAAGCAGAAGGGTGAGAGCGTATGTGAGGAAGATGACCGGGGTTCCCCCCACGCTCACGGGCCCGGATACGGAGACGGTTGTCGATTGCTATGGCCAGGCTAATCAGGCTATTGAGTGAGGTGGATGCTTCACGGGTGGCAAGTTGGTCTTTAAGCTCCTCGCTGAGTGCCTGGCGGAAAGCCCCCTGAAGGGCGGTGTCGTTCCATCCGGACTCCGCTGCGAGGGTACGGAATTGGATGGCCATTTCAGCGACGCTACGACTCCCTTGACGGACCTGAAGTAGGCGCTGAGTTGCATCTCGCCCACAGGTAGGGTGGTCAAACACTCGCCGCATCTCGGCGGTGAAGGCAGCGAAGTTGTTGCAGAGCGCGACTTGGCTATCCCAGATGGATGTAGCCCACTCCAGGGCACCTCCTCCCAGGCTGCTCATAATGAAAGCGATCTTACATGGGTCGGAGGCGAAGGAGGAGGGCTGCATCCGGAAGACAATGTCGCATTTCATGAGAAATTCGCGACATTTCCCCAATTCCCCGCGGTATAACTCAGGATGTTGTACGCGAGGCTCACGAAATGAATTGGACACAGGAGGGTCCGCCGGAGGATCCGGTGCGGGCGGAGTAGAGCCCAATGGAATGCGCGGAAGCGGCTGGTGAAGAGACAGCTGCGTCACTTGTTCCGTGATGCCCCTCAGTACTTCCAACACGTCATCCAAACGACGGCCCTGTTGGTCGCTGACCGCAGTTTGGCAGGAGAAGGCGTGCCGAATCTGCTCCAGGTCGGCTGGGTCCATGTTTTTGGGCCAGTTCGTTCTGTTACGTATCTGTTACGGAACGAACCCAAGTGCAACGACCAGGAGACAGATTTCACAAAAGGGTATTTTTAATAAATTAAGTGTTGGGGTAGTCCCAACACTGTACAGGAAAGGCAACACAAGTATTACACAGGTTTTTCGCCTGGAAGCCCGGGGCGGGCTGCTCCAAGCCGGAGCTGGACTGGAGGATATGGAACTGTTCGTTCCAACCCGGAACTGGACTGGACAGGAACTGGACCGGGTGGTCCACACGGGAATCAGGTTCTGGAACGGAATGTTCCAAACCGGAACTGGACTGGACTGGAACTGGACCGGGTGGTCCACACGGGAATCAGGTTCTGGAACGGAATGTTCCAAACCGGAACTGGACTGGACTGGAACTGGACCGGGAGGTCCACACGGGAATCAGGTTCGGGAACGGAATGTTCCAAACCGGAACTGGACTGGACTGGAACTGGACCGGGAGGTCCACACAGGGATCCGTGTCAGGAACGGAATGTTCCAAACCGGAACTGGACTTTGGACAGGTAGTTCGTACGACTCACGCCTGGACTGGACTGGAACTGGCAGGGGAGCGACTCACTACGGCAGGGCAGGAACTGGACCGGACTGACTGCACCGGTACAGAACAACAAAACAGAGGGGGGTTAGTGCAAGGGAAGGCACGGGAAAGACCGGGAGGTTCTCACGGAGGTGCAGGGCTTGGTAGACAGGTGACTGATGTAGCACAGCAGGACAGGGTGGTGTGGCGTAGCTGCGGTAGGTCCGGAAGGAGCTGACTGGTCTCCAGAGCTCCAGGAGCCGGCGCCGAAGAACTAGTTGGCTTCTTCGGTCGGACAGGAACAACTGGAGGGTAGCCAGGTAACAAGCCCACCCGGAGCCTACACGAGCTGGAGGTGGAGGTACCGCAACACACACAACGAAAACGGGGGGATACGAACACTGCCACGGGAAAATGGGTGCTGGGTTAGATGGAGGAGAAGGGAAACAGGTTAGCTACATCAAACGACAGGAAATTGTGCGGGAGGTAAACTACCAATCCGTAGTTTCGCGTAGAACTAATGCTGTACGGGAATAACATCCCACAACCAAGCGAATCGTTCACACTAGAAGACCAGATAACAAGACGAGCACTAACACCAAGTGACGATAGTTAACGAACTGGCGCCGACTGGCAGCCAGCCGAAAGACTATATAGTGAGGTTAATGACAGGACTAAATAAGGCACAGGTGTGAAAATAAACCGGGAGTGATTGCGAAACACCAGGTGAGGAAATGCATGCAACGAGGGGGAGGGAGTGAAAGGCGGAAGTAAGACAACACAACCAGACGAACAAGACAGGGAAGGACACGCCTAGTCCGCAGCAGCGGGGAAAACACGGACAAAGGGATCCAACATGACACGGAGGGAAAACAGGAAAACACGGAAAACGGACAGGAAGGGAGCGGAACATTACAGATAAAACTTTACTAGTTTTTTAAACACTGAGAGACTGGAGATGCATTTGATATTAGATGGCAGCGCATTCCAGTCTTTGATGGCTGTAACGGAAAATGTGTTTTTATTGGAGGGAGTTGGAACAATAAAATTAAATTGGCTTTGTCTTGTACTATAGTTGTGTCTATCTGAAATATGGGTGAAGTTATCAGTCAAATAAGTAGGTGTTAGATTATGATATATTTTGAACACATGATTGAGTTTCAGTTGAGTTACCCTATCCTGGACATTTAGTAACCCCAGTCTATCAAGTTCTTTCTGACCAATATGAGCCCTTGAATTTTTATCCAGTACAAACCTAACCATTTTATTTTGCATAATTTGAAGTTTGATTTTTAGTTTAGTAGATAATGCAGAATACCATGATGAGCATGAATAATCAAAGTAACATTGAATCAAGGCTGAACACAAAATTTTGCATGATTTTTCGTTAAGAAGGTTGGCCTGTCTATAGAGAAACTTAAGCCTATCCCCAGTTTTCTTAATGATCGAAGTCGCGATATGTTCACCTGTAGGATATCTAATATTTAGATATATATAAGTCAAGCACCCCCCACCCCCCCCTGCTCTCTATCTCTGTCGCTCTCTGTCTCTCTCTTACACATTAACCCCCACCAACATCAAAGATAAGCCAGTCTTTGTCATAAATGACCCCCTCCCCCACACCTTAACCCAATCAGGGCATGGATCCCCTCCCTGTCAAGGTACTTTATGAGTGTACCGCAGAAAGAGAATTTAGTCAGTTTTGGAGTTTGTTGGTGAAGAAGTCATTCTTTTTGGTTCCGTGCGTTTCCTTTTGTTCCAGTTCAGCTGGAGGGTAAATAATTTGGCAATTTTTGGCTTATCTCTCTCTTTTACTGGTATATCCAAATTAATGTCTGGTTTAATGTCTTCCATTTTGTAAATTATAAGTAGTCAGCCTACATTCCTTAGTGAATGTATGATTTCAATTCATTATTACAATTCATAGTTTTCAGTCACGTGACTGCTGCGGAGCCCTGGCGGGCAAAACAACGTTCCAGAATGCGGACGGACACTGGAAACCCCATAGAGCTACCGCAGAAGCCTGTCAAATTTCCTTCTTTTGCAACACACGTGTGTTTAGATCACTTATCAAAAGACGAAAAACAAAGACACGCAAACAAACTAAGTGTCTTAGGTACGTGTGACCCATATACAGCACCCGCTGCTTTATTTCAATTATTAAAAACCGCGAAGTCGCTGCCGGAGCTGTACTTCGGTGACGTTTACATTTATCTTGTGGAGAATCCATCCCCTTACACTGCCGCGAAGATGAAAGCGTACAAAAGTACAGACAGTTATCTGTACTTTCGATCTGGATGGGTCAATAATGCTGTTGTTTGGGAGGTGAAGGACAATAAATTCTTCATCGTCAAAGCGAAGGTGAGTGCTAATTAGCTAACGTGAGCTACCTAACGTTGCTTGCATGGGTGGTCAGTGTAACGTTAGTCAGCTAACGTTACTGCAGTTAGCTTTTCTAGGGCAGTAATATTTTGGTTAAGATAACACAACATATTGTGACATACATGTAATATAAACTTTTTTCCATTGTCAGGTAAACCATTCCTACAGCTTAAATGACCCGCCATTGACAGCCTGGGTAGCTGTAGAGAAGGAGGGATTCACAACATCCTCCTCTCTGGGTTTTCCTTGTCAGACGGGATTCTGTACGAACACAATCCAGGCTTGTCTCCTCTTCGGTTAGTGCATCCAATTGAACAACAACTATCCGGCATTTTGGCAAACTTTTGGGAAAAGTTGTCGTTGGCGGGCAGTGGAAGGTGGCTTTTTGCCCGCCAGGTGGGCGTTCCCATAGGGCTGTGACCAGGCGCGGCGCCAGGATTTCAATTATGGGTGGGCCAACGTAATTTTGGATGGGCCTTTAATTACAGAAGTTAATACTAACAGTAATAGAGCTGAAAATTATTCCTGCCCAACCTGATTGTCTATGTACTGTAGTGCCTGAAAGCATACACCGTTAATGTTGAGACACGAGCAGTTGCGAAGAGCTTTGACAGCGCAGTGTGCAGCTCTCTCTCCTGTTAAAAGTTAATGTAGCTCACCCAGTATGCGCCAAATGCGCTCTCTCTCTCTCTCTCTCTCTCTCTCTCTCTCCCTCTCTCTCTTCCCCGCTACAATCAAATAATAATCCAGCCAGATCATTCAAAAAAATGGTATTCACTAAATAGACTTAAAATCTCAGTGAAACGAATGAATGAGGTAGTCACATAATTTACAGAAAAAAGTGATTATTTTTGCGTGTGTGTGTGTTAGTTATTCACTGGTCTGACGGACCCGAGGGTCCGGTCGTGAATAAAAATGCATGAAAAGCCAAATCCTTTAATTACAGATGCCGTATTTATTTTCAACTAATTGACAGTGACACATTTCGTTCACGTTTGGCATTCTTAATAAAATATCTCATAACATAAACACAAGAAAACCAGTAGCCTCAGTAGTATAAGGTAACAAATGGTTAGACAATGTTATTTAGGTTTTGTTAAACCATTGCTGCCGACATTTTGCCATCGCTTAGATAAACCATAATAACAGTGTTATTATAACACTCCAGAACATAAAAACAGAAAAAATGCTGCGAGGAATGAAAGAAAAAAAGAAATCCTTATTGCTGTTGTCAACAAGTCTCATCTGTGTTTCTAATCTCACATCTGTCTGTGTTACTCCCTATAGAAGTAGTCGGCGGGGTTTGCTTTTGAATATGTCAATGATTTCATCATAGTCCAGATTTACAGTAAGATCCTTTTCAAACGTTAACAGACAGAGAGAGTTCAGGCGTGTGGTGAGCATAGAGCTCCTAGTGGCAGTTTTTATTCTCTTAACGCTGGAGAACACACGCTCAACTGTACATGAAGTCATGGGTAGTGTGATCAGTGCTTTTAAGAAGCGATTAACATGAGGGAAGACTTCCTCACTGCATATGTCCATCACATCAAAAAGAGTTTTAAAAGTCTCTCCCCTTGCCCTCTTCCTAGCGACATGCTGGAGAAACACCGAAAGCTCTGACTCTGTCACGCTGATATGGAAACGCTTTCCTGCATCATTCAGACTTTTTGCCATGTCTGTCAAGCTGCTGTCAAAAGAAGTAGCCAATAGGGTGGCTGCTGATTTCATCAATCCGTACGAGTCACAATGGAACCTGGCGCTGAGTTCATTCAGCTGACAGTCTAGTATTTGGTTTAATATAGCTCGCAAGTCATTGTCACTCCTTACTCTTGTAGATTTTCCGAGTGAAACAGTAACTACACTCTCTTGGAATCGACTTGGGAGCTTTCGTGAGCGAGAGGGCAAAGATATATCCCAACTGTCAATATTATTATCTCCCATAATCTTATTCGTCATTGAAAGCATCTTCAAAAATTCACAGCTGTCACTGGAGCGGATGGCCATCAGAGATTGCTTAAGATTTTCAATCAAGTCCACCGTGTCTGTCACTGACACATTGATGGACTGTAGGCCTTTGGTTGCAAAATCTGATATGTTGAAGAGTTCTTTAAAAAGCACAAGGAGAAATATGAATTTCTTAGTGCGCATCTGCTGCAATAACGACTGTGCATCAATTTGACTCTGCCCTCCTTCTTCTGCATATCCTGACAAAACTTCGAGGATAACGTCATAAAGAGTGAACACTTTACTCACAGCTGTTGATCTGGAGCTCCACCTTGTATCACATCCTCGCTCTAATTCCAGTGGTCTCCGATCGGGGTGCATCTCTTTTTGTGCGTTAAGGAAACGCGCGTGCCGTTGACCGCCACTCATAAAGGTGTGGAGAGAGTTAACAGTATCGAAGAAAGTTGATGCATCAGCTGATGTCCGTGCCACAGCCGCTAGCACTAGATTCAGTCTATGAGAGTGACAGTGCACGTAGATTGCATTTTGAAAGGTGCTCTTGAGGATGGCTTGAACACCCCCTTTATGCCCAGCCATAACAGACGCGCCGTCAAAGCCGAATCCAACACACAAGTTTGGGTCCAACTCAAAAGGTGCCACAACTTCCATTATTTTTTTGGCGATGGCTTCAGCTGTCATCTCCTCTGTATCCACAAGCCCGATAGCTCGTTCCTTCACAGATCCCATGTACACATATCTCAAACAGACGGCCACCAACTCCTTTTTTGATATGTCCTTACATTCATCAGCTAATATTGCATAGAAATTTCCCTCGGATTCACGCAGTTCTTTTTTTATGCGTCTTAACAGCAGACTAGATGCAGCATTTAACAAGTCATTTTGAATGCCATGGCTGATCATTGTTGCATTATTCGGAATGGCATCCAGTCGTTTTTGAATGTCTGGATTGTGCTTGCAAATGAGTTTAAACAACTCAAGGAAATTACCGGCATTTTTCGACTCATCTGCTTCATTTTCCCGGTATCCGCGTAGAGGAATCTCTTGCTTTGCACATGTGAGCACAATGTCAAGTATAACTTTTATATGCTCCCGATTTCTTTCTATCATCTCACCTTGTCGGCCCTCTGTGTTGAGGAGTTGATGAATGATTGTGCCACGGTTGGACTTGTTGCATTCTCTGTAGTTGTTGTATTTCTCCACAGCCATCTGATGAGCTCTGCTGCTTTCATGTCTATAACAAGCTGTGTTCATGTGTTTCCAATCCTTATATCCATCACGTCTGAATTTCTCTTCCCCGCCTCTCTCACCAAAATGCCGACACATTTTACAGTATACTGCATCCTTGACAATGCTGTACTCCAAAAATGCATACTTGTCATACCAGTGTGAGGAGAAGCTCCTGGCTTTGTGTGCAAAAACTGACACAGGATACTGCTTGAGTTTGGGCTGTGTTGCTGGTTCATCTGCAGCGGAGAGGTCCACAGGTGTCGAGCCGCCCCCGGTATCTGACTGACTACCAGCCTCTTCTGTTCCGCCAACAGAACATACATCCCGAGCTGCAGCTGAGCTAGCTGCTGAGCTAGCTTGTGGAGATGACAGCGGCTGCGGTACTGGAGACACTTGTGATGAGGATATATTAGAGGCAGCCGAGGACTCTGACGACTCTGTTCGAAGTCTTTTAACGTACTTGAAAAGCGACGTCTGTTGTGCCATGTTTATCTGTAGCTATAGCATCAGTTTTAACTCCACTGAACCATCTGCCCGCCATCCGCCTGGCGCCTGCCCGATAACATTACGTGCTGACGTACGGAGAGAAGGTAAAATCGCCTGTTGTGACTCGTGATTGGTCCAGACTTCATACATGATACTAACCTATTAAATTTTTATATAGGAAAACGTTTTTAATCTTTATTGTGGATTCAAATGTTAATTTTAATAATTAGAATTATTTTAAATTAGAAATTCAGAAAAAAAAAAGATTCTGTCTGTCATTTAGGGTGGGCCAATAGTAAAAGTGGGTGGGCCCAGGCCCGTCAGGCCCACTCCTGACGCCGCGCCTGGCTGTGACATCACGTGAAAACTATGAATTGACTGTTTTCGCTTAATAAAATTTCTTTAATCTCAAGACCTGATTTAGACCTTGTTTTGGCTTGTTGGTTGATCCACCAGGTTACTGTTTGACTTACCTATCAAAGAATTTGGCGATTTAATTGATGATTGTCATTTTTAATAATAATTATTAAATTAAATAATGTAAAACTTATTTTGAATGTAGGTTAAGTGAGGGGTTCTAGCACGCAATATCGCTTGTGTTCAGTATTCAGAGTGCTGAACGTTTTAACATGGGTATTGACTGTTGGAACCGCTGGATTCAGAAAATACACATTTTACCTAGTCCTCACTTACCCGACATAATTGGAGGTCCCACCGAGATAGGTTGTCCTATAGCATACTAAATTTTACTATTGAGTAAACTGCGGTAAACTCTGAGACAAGTTCAAATCTTTTTCCAATCGACTGGTCTTAGATTGATTGATTTTATTTTGAAAAAAAAAATATATATATATATATTATTATGGCATACCAGACAAAGAGAGAGATGCCTCATTTACCCTCCACTGCTGGCCTACCAGCATTCCCTGGCCAGTCAAGGTTGGATCAGTAGTGGTATCTCATGATATCAGAACGGCAATATTTGATAGCCCAGTGCCCAAAATTTGCAGAACAGCTTAAGGCAATGGATCAGCTTAAGGAGGAGGCGCTTTACAACCTGCGGACTGAGTATTTGGACTATCTGATTTGTCCAGATAGTGATGAAACCAAGCGCAGGATTGTCCAAGGGATAAGGTCGTACCTAGAGAAAAGACAACATTTTCTCTACCTCCGGCGGTCAAAGCAGGCATGGGAGGAGGTAAACCAAATGTGGAAACTGGCTTGGGAAAAGCACCACTCTAAGTCAGGAGTTACTGCCAAACCAGTTTCTTCTGTGGCAGTCCAGCCTGTGCATGGCGCCATTCCAGCCATAACCCAGGCACCACCCCCCACGAGGACAATACAGCACTCTCCATTGACTCATCCCCACCCCCTTCAGGCTTGGACAATTCTGTGGATTTTGTCACCTCCACAGACAATGTAGCCGCCCCCCTGGTGAGCCCCCCTTCCCTGGAGGAATTTGGGGGAAACAGCTCTGTGTCTTGTATCACACCAGCCACCACAGAGGATGTGACCCCACAGGACGTGGAATCCGCTGCTGCAGTCCTCTCAGCTGAGCCAGGTGAGGAGACCGTCGAACCCCTGGAGGCAGAACCTGCTACTGCAGACACAGCAGCCCAGCCTGGTGAGGAGACCGTCGAACCCCTGGATGCAGAACCTGCTACTGCAGACACAGCAGCCCAGCCTGGTGAGGAGACCGTCGAACCCCTGGGGGCAGAACCTGCTACTGCAGACGTAGCAGCCCAGCCTGGTGAGGAGACCATTGAACCGCAGGACGCGGAACCGGCTTCTACAGGCCCATCAGCCCTGCCAAGTGGAGAGGTCTACGCACCCCAACAGGTGGAGTCAGCCCCCACAAACCAGTCCACCCAGGCCGAGGACCCCACCCCACCCCTTGTGGACTTTTCTTCCCCTCCTGCTGCTTCCCCTCCTGCTGAATCCGGGGAACCTCTGCCTGCTGCACAGACAGAAGGGGTGTGCTCTGTGGACTCTCCCACTTCCACAGTTCCTGTGATGGAGGAGATAGGGGGACTTCTGCGAAAGTCTCGCTCCCCTATCAGAGCTGTAAAGAGACCCCGGGAGAAACGGAGCAGGAAGCCAACCCCCGGCCGTTTTACGACTCCTCTGGCCCGCCAGAGTGTTGTCTTGCACTCCAAAGCAAGATGAAAGCAGCCAATTTAGAACAACAGTTTCCCCCACCCTTGTCTCTCCACCCCCGAGCCACACCTGCAAACTTCGCACACACACATCATCCAGGGAGAGTGCAAGAGCCCCTTTCCGACGTCAGAAGTGTTCGGAGAGCAGTGATGGACTGGATGCCTACGAGCGACAATCAGCCCAGCTGCCAGAGAGGGAACCAAAGCCAAAACTGGCATAGACCCCTGGACAGAGATGAGATGGGCGTGGTTAAGAGGCATCCACGTGCGGAAGAAGCAAGATGACAGGATGCCTCCTGTCATCCCGGTTTGCTGAACGCTGTGGCCCTCCGCAGCCAAAGGACTGCCAGTAACCACACTGGGGTTCTAGGAGGTAAAACTGGCACTCTGCTTGCCCCTGCATGGACTGACAGCGGTCATAACATGCAGTGCTATCATTAATTGTTCCGGTCTTCACATGTTGCTATGAGTGATAATGCCTAAGCCCTCAACTCCCACAGTCTTCTCCTGCCATTCCCTAAAGGACACCCACAGACACAAGTGCAAACAAGTGCAACCGGTCCCACACCCTGCCGCGGGAAGCTAGCCTAAGCAACTGCCGTCAGCAATCCACCCAATTGGATCCAGGCTAAAGGAGCCAAAATGGATTCCGACAGGGAAAGAGGCGCTTCCCCGCCCGTCAGAAGAGAGGTCCTGACTGCACTTTGCCACCTGTGGATCGTCCAGCTTCCTGTCACAGGAGACAGAGCCCCCGCACGCCGTGCAGAACTGGTAGAGACACTGTGGAGTAGGTTGCATTTCACTCACGCAATTGCAACATTAATGGGAAAAAGCACTGCATGTTACCCAAAGTCCAGGGAACCTCTTATCCCTTGCCAGTCTAGATACCCGGACACTGGAGAAGGAAGAGACTGAACCAGTGTGTCATAACAGCAGTGACACAAAAGAGTGTCTAATAGAGATATGTCTCTGCACCACACTGGATCATCGTGGGACATACGTCAGTGTGTCCATATATCTGCTGGCCAGCAGATCACAAAGGGACTATTAAACTGGGCATGGACTAAATGTTTTAAAAATGGTTGGTGAACCATTTGGACAGTTGGTAAGGTACAGGTAACTGCATCTTCAATGTTCAAATGTGTAATGTGATTCCTATTTGGTGATGTAAGAATAGGTTTTTAGCAGGTACATGCACCTATTCTTACAAGAGAGGGATGTAGGATATCTAAGCAATAAGCAACTGCCTACAAGATTCCAATTCTGTACTAAGAGACCTCGCTATGACATGAGGGTCTTTGTCCGAAACCAAAAGAACACTATCATCAGCATACAGTAGTAACTTACACTGAACGCTGATTGGCATGTCATTTACATAACATAAAAACAATAAAGGACCCAGAAGGCTGCCTTGAGGTACACCGCAGGTTATTCGAAGGGGTTTGGATTCAGCCTTGTTGACATTAACTATTTGAGTTCTGTTACTGAGGTATGATTGAAACCATTCCACAGATCCGATACCCATAGCCTGTAACTTTTTACACAGTATAACATGATCCACTGTATCAAACGCCTTTTGAAGATCAAGCATAACCATTCCAGTGTAATTACCTAGAGATCTTTGAGTACGGATATGATCAGTTAAGTGGATAAGACACGTATCAGTCGAAAATGAACTTCTGAACCCTGATTGAAAATTATAAAGAATTTTGTTTTCTCTGAGATACTCTTCCATCTGAACATAAACTGCTCTTTCAAGTATTTTAGAGCCGACATTAAGAATACTAATTGGTCTATAATTACTTACGTCGGATCTACTATTTTTCTTGAACAATGGTTGAACACGGGCAGTTTTAAGATCATCAGGCACAATATTGGTGGATATAGAAAGGTTGACAATATGAGTAATTATTTTTTTCAACTCAGTAGCACCATCCTTCAGGAATTTACCAGGAATATTATCCAAACCAGTGCTTTTACTAATATTAAGATTCATCAATTCGGCTAACACAAAGTCCTCTGTAACAGGAGATAACTTAAAATGATTAGAAACAACTCCTTTGTTTGTGTAATAATCTTTAAAAATACTTGAATATTCACTTTACGTGCAGTGGTAGCGGTAGCCTACCAAACTCTCAGCTTTTGTGTAATGATCGACCGTCTTTAAAACAAACGTTCGTGAAAACATGTAGCCTGGCAGTTATTTATAGATTTATTTATTTATTTTTTTTACATTAATGCAACAACGCAATCTTAACCAGATGATTAAGTTAAAAACTTACAACTTTTTTCTCTGCTTGACAAATGGCCATGGGATATCTGTTCCCACAACCTTACTGCATAATTACTGCCATGGTGTCCAGTGACTTTCACTTGTTTAAGTAACTTAGGCTACGAGTGAACAATTCATATTGTAAACACGTCTTTGCCTTCGCAATAAAAAGACGTTCTTTAAGGTGGGAAAAACATTCTTGTATGAGAAAACCATAACACACCGTTTTAGTCCAAAATGAAATAACCCTTTCATACCTGACGGGGATTGAACACATGGAAAAGCTAGACACTTACCACTACACCAAAGCTTCTTGTATGCTAGTACGTGATATATAAGGCATTTGTAATACTCTGACTAGTCAGAATTCTATCAAGAAGCTTTGTGATTATAGGGCCTCGCGATGGTACAGCGGTAAAAGCGCCGACTAGTGGTGTGTCGTTTCTTTTGAATGAATCCGTTTGGTGAACGAAAGGAACTGACTCCCCAACGTGTCCGGATTCGTTCCTTTGGTTCCTCTCTCAATTGTGAGCTTCGCATTCCCTGAAGTTGCAGCTACTCCTATTTAACAAGCCATTAGCCAATGGCAGCATTGAGCAGGGCATGCTCTCCGAGCGCCTCCCGTCTGTGTGTGACCGAGAGTGGTGGAAAGTTACGTGAACGAGAGGAACGAATCCGTGAAGGAACTTAAGGAAATATACAGTGGTGTTCAAATAAATAGCAGTGCGTTAAAACAAGTGAATAAAGTGCAAATATTTTTTAATAGCTTTTAGTTCCATATTTCAAATGTAGCGGAAACGTTACACATTCAATTCCAAATCAAAGCATTAACAAATATTATCAAGTCTGCGTTATTCTTTTACAGGAAGCAAAGAAAAGGAATATTAATCTGTTCAAAAAAACAGCAGTGTCGACATTTTTCTCTTCAAACTCAAACACTTACTGTATAAACTGAAGAAATCTTTCAAGATTTAACTTCACTTTAAATTACTGAACTAATATTTAGTTGCATAACCATTGTTTTTGATAACTGCTGCGCATCTGCGTTGCATCGAGTCAACCAACTTCTGGCACCTAGAAACAGGTATTTCAGCCTAGGATGAACAAACTACATTCCACAGTTCCTGTTAATTATTGGGTTTTGCTTCAGAAACTGCATTTTTAATGTCACACCACAAGTTTTCAATGGGGTTGAGGTCGGGGGATTGAGCTGGCCACTCCATTACCTCAATCCTTTTTGTCTGGAATCAAGATGTTGCTCGCTTACTCGTGTGTTTGGGGTCGTTGTCTTGCTGAAACACCCATTTCAGGGGCATTTCCTCTTCGGCATACGGCAACATAATCTCTTCAAGTATTTTGATGTATTCAAACTGATCCATGATCCCTGGTATACGATAAATAGGCCCAACACCGTAGTATGAAAAACATCCCCATACCATGATTTTTGCGCCACCATGCTTCACTGTCTTCACAGTGTACTGTGGCTTCAATTCAGTACCCGGGGGTCGTGTGACGTACTGTCGACGACCACTAGACCCGAAAAGAACAATTTTACTCTCATCAGTCCACAGTATGTTACGCCATTTCTCTTTGGGCCAATCGATGTGTTCCTTGGCAAATTTTAACTGATTCTGCACATGCCGTTTTTTCAACAATGGTGCTTTATGGGGGCTTCTTGCTGATAGCTTACCTTCGATCAAACGTCTTCTGACTGTAACAGCACTTACAGGTAATTTTAGATCATCTTTGATCTTTCTGGAGGTGATGATTGGCCGAATCTTTGCCATTCGGACTATTCTTCGATCCGTTTTAACAGTATTTGTTCGTTTTCTTCCGCGTGTTTTGGGTTTTTGTTGCCATTTTAAAGCATTTGAGATCATTTTAGCTGAGCATGCTATAATTTGCTGCACTTCTTTATACGTTTTCCCCTCTCCAATCAACTTTTTTTTTTTTTTTTTTTGTTTCTGATTTCCCCCCATTTTTCTCCCAATTTAGTAGCCAATTGAACCCCTATTCTAATTCAATTCCCCCTGTATAGCAACCGCTAGAGAATCACCGCTACACAACCCCGTCAGCCGGCGGTAGGACGGGAGGGCGCGACTCCTCCTAGCTCCTGACCGTGATTCCAGCTAGCCCAGGGCCGCTATGCGCGCAGCGATTCTCTCCGAGCCCCTCCCCCCACCTGGAGGCAGCCGTCAATTGCTGCTCCCACAGGGCGCCGGCCATGCTCGGATCTGGCAGGACCGGGGCGCGAACCACGGAGCACAACCGCACCGACTGAAAGTCGGCGCTTTTACCGCTGTACTACCGCGATGGCCTCCAATCAACTTTTTAATCAAATTACGTTGTTCCTCCGACCAATGTTTGGAACGGCCCATTTTACTTAGCAATTCAGAAGGAAATATATTTTATAACAATGTGTGAAACATTTGCTTCCCTTCTTCCTTAATAAAGGACAATTAATGACACCTGTTTTTTCACAGAATTAATTCTCTAAACTCCACACTGCCATTATTTTGAACACGCCCCTTTCAATGAATGAGTCAATTACTCAGAACAAGCAGCGTGCATGTCATGACAGTTGGGTCTGTTGTTTTTCTATTACACTACTACATCTACAAGTAAATTATTTGCAGAAATATCTCTACTACTAATAACAGTGGTTCATCAGGTTACTGATGTTGTACTGCTATTTTTTTTAACACAACTGTACATGCTGTCCTGATGTTCACTGGGTCCGGATTCTCCCGAGTTTGGCACAATATGCAGTCGCTGCAGCTCCGAGCTTCCTCCCCCTAATCTTCGTATTGCACTGAACACTTGCCTGAGTATAATTAAAAGCATTTAGCTTTCTAAGTAAGCGCCCAGCTACATCTGAGAAACGCTATAGCTCTTTGCTTGAAGTAAATAAAACGTGAACGAAACAGTAGCCTACATTTTCAGTAGGATGCATTTCCTAACGGACAGAGACCTATATACTGTAGCCTAAACAACTCGAACAATGAAACCACAGTCATTATATTCCGATATTCAAATGTAGGCCTATTATATATATATATATATATAATTTATATATGAACTTATGACCAGTTCGATCATTCGAGAGATCAAAATTTTTTTAACATTGGTGTTGCTATAGCTTGCTGCACAATGTAGGCCTAGCATATGCCATGGCGATGATGCAGGAGACCGACACCACGCAACTCACCCCTTAAATTATATAAATAGCCCATGGATGGCACATAAGCTACATTTATTAATGGACGTTTCAGTCCATGTGAATGATTACTTCATTACTACTGAGAAAGGTTGTTCATTCAAGTATTAGTTTGGAGATGTTCCTTTGGAAATATTAGGAGAAATTAACCCTGAAAGCCTTTTATTTTCTTTTATTATACATACAGGTTACCAATTAGCCTAAATATTATTATTATTGTTGTTGATATTATGCTTTTCTTGTTTGAATTTATTGTTATAAGGTACCTTAAAATAAATCGTAATTTAAATGAAATGAATGGCTTGTAAACAGTTCTTATCTTACAATTTTTTTCTTATCTGCATGAGCGAAACTTCGCCGTGGCTACTTTACGGCCATCATGCATAGATTCAACCATTTCAGTGGGAGGGGTGACGCAAGTTTTCAATCAGTATAAACGATCGACACACATACAAGCAAAGCTCACAAATTAATACATACATTTTTTTAAGGTTGCATACCTTCACTGAAAATTTTAGGTCTCACCTTCTAGTGATTTTTCAACCCTTTGGGTTATTTTCTCCATCACCCTCTCCTAACTTGTTGCTTGGTATGTCTGAGTAAACGTGACATCGCACCAGGCCACCTACCTATCTTGTTCGCAAACGAGAACGAGAATGAGAGTCAGTGAACGAGAATGAGAGCGGTGAACGAGTCTGAACTAGATCAGTGAACAAATCCGGGTGGAACGAATCCGGGAACGAATCCTTTTAGGGACCGGAGTCAAAGGAACCGGGTCATTGAAAGGAACTGTAATGCCCACCACTAGCGCCGACTTTCAGTCGGTGCAGTTGTACTCCGAGGAACTGGGTTCGCGCCCCGGTCCTGCCAGATCTGAGCATCCAGATCCGGCAATTGGCAGCTGCTCCCGGGTGGGGGGAGGGGCGCCCTGCATAAGGGCGTGGCGACCTCCGGCTACCACCGGCTGACGGGGTTGTGCAGCGGTGATTCTTTAGCGGTTGCTACACAGGGGGGAACTGAATTAGAATAGGGGTTCAATTGGCTACGAAACTGGGAGAAAAACAGGAAAAAATCAGAAACAAATAAAAAAAATTTTTTTAAAAAGCTTTGTGATTGGCGTAATCCAATGGCGAGTGTATGGATAATGTTGCTGACAAATGGTCATCCCAATATACAGTATTATACACATTAGATTGGAAGATGAAATCTATACAGCTAAACTATACATACTATTCCCAGTTCACACACACTGTAATGTACACAGCTCTCAGAATAAAAAAACCAGCATTTTAAAAACCAATTGTTAATATGATTTTATTGATAACATAACACAAAATTAAATGCCAAAATCCTTTTTTGCAGGGCATGTATATGAAACAAAACTCAATTTCAATATAGCTAAAAAATGGAGGTGACATCACCTCATTCTCTCCGGACACACTGAAGGTGGGTCAAACACAGGAAAACGCTGCTGACGAATATATGCATGATATCTATGCTACATTTCTTTCATTAAGTTAGCAGACAAGTATGTTACAGCGTTTAGCGTTGTGAGACCGGTGTCAGAGGTGCAGGAGACAGGAACGGAGCGACAGGTCGTTTTTCAATCCAATCGTGGCCTTTAGGATTTCTTGTACTCGATCCTCTCCACCTTGACATCGTCACCGATGAGCTGGTAGACATACGTCACGACTGTAGAGGCCTGGATGTCCATCAGTACAAAGGAAGGGATGATGTTGCTTGGAAACAAAGGGAAGAAGGGGCATTTTTATCAACCACAGATTCTGTAGACCAAATACTCAGCTCCTGCGTTCCTTCTGTCCTCGCTGCTTTTGGTCTACAATAGGTTACGGTTGGTAACAGGAGTTTCCGGTGTTATATGACATGAACATGACAGAACATCCATTGCCACAGTATTTAAATAATTTTTCAGAAGATCTATCAAATTGGAATGTTGCAGTAGGGAGACAGAACTTAAATGTTAAGAAAATAAAGTGGAGTATCTGGTGAGTCTAAAGAATCTGTGGTGAAACATCAAGTGTGGGATAGCCAATCGGGTTTAAAGGGGCTGCCACACCCTCTCCTCACCTTTCCAGTGCACTATAAGCCCCTGTGGCAGAGCCAGGGTTGATGTAGAACTTGTTCTCATTCTCAAAGGCCTCAAACTTGTGTGTGTGGCCAGAGATGAGGATGTCCACATCCAGCTGCCTCTGCAGCAGGGCCAGGCTAGCCATGTCCCCCCAGGGGATCACCTGGTGCCCGTGGATCAGCCCAATCTTAAACTGGCCCACAGTCACCACTTTCTGCTCCGGGTAATTCAGGTTCTGCAGGGAAACGCACACAATACAGCTCAACTGCACTGAGGGAGACACGCGCACACCCTACAGCAACTCCACTGAGACACACACACACACACACACACACGCTAGAGCTCAACCACACTGAGGCACACACACACGACAGCTCAACCACACTGAGGCACACACACACTACAGCTCAACCACACTGAGGCACACACACAATGCAGCTCAACTGCACTGAGGCACACACACACCAGCTCAACCACACTGAGGCACACACACACTACAGCTCAGCCACACTGAGGCACACACACACGACAGCTAAACCACACTGAGGCACATACACACTGCAGCTCAACCACACTGAGACACACACTGCAGCTCAATCACACTGAGGCACACACACACTACAGCTCAACCACACTGAGGCACACACGACAGCTCAACCACACTGAGGCGCACACACACATGACAGCTCAACCACACTGAGGCACATAAACACTACAGCTCAACCACAGAGGCACACACACACTACAGCTCAACCACACTGAGGCATACACGACAGCTCAGGCATACACGACAGCTCAACCACACACGACAGCTCAACCACACTGAGGCACATACACACTACAGCTCAACCACACTGAGGCACACACACACTACAGCTCAACCACACTGAGGCACACACACACTACAGCTCAACCACACTGAGGCACACACACACTACAGCTCAACCACACTGAGGCACACACACGACAGCTCAACCACACTGAGGCACACACACACTACAGCTCAACCACACTGAGGCACGTACACACTACAGCTCAACCACACTGAGGCGCACACACACACTACAGCTCAACCACACTGAGGCACACACACGACAGCTCAACCAGACTCCGCCCACGACTGACGTACTCAATTGAGTACTCTATAGTGTGGGCGGAGTCTGGTTTCGGAAGTAAATTCCCTATGGAAGAATAGAATGGGCTTCGGAGACTATCGACTATTTCTTGAAATCGGATTTATAGAATGAGCTGAAATGTTCCTGGATTAGCCCGTGTGGTACAAAGATATAGACCATATATCGCGGCACACACACAATGCAGCTCAACTGCACTGAGGCACACACACACTACAGCTCAACCACACTGAGGCACGCACACACACACTACAGCTCAGCCACACTGAGGCACACACACACGACAGCTAAACCACACTGAGGCACATACACACTGCAGCTCAACCACACTGAGACACACACTGCAGCTCAACCACACTGAGGCACGTACACACTACAGCTCAACCACACTGAGGCGCACACACACACTACAGCTCAACCACACTGAGGCACACACACGACAGCTCAACCAGACTCCGCCCACGACTGACGTACTCAATTGAGTACTCTATAGTGTGGGCGGAGTCTGGTTTCGGAAGTAAATTCCCTATGGAAGAATAGAATGGGCTTCGGAGACTATCGACTATTTCTTGAAATCGGATTTATAGAATGAGCTGAAATGTTCCTGGATTAGCCCGTGTGGTACAAAGATATAGACCATATATCGCGGCACACACACAATGCAGCTCAACTGCACTGAGGCACACACACACTACAGCTCAACCACACTGAGGCACGCACACACACACTACAGCTCAGCCACACTGAGGCACACACACGACAGCTAAACCACACTGAGGCACATACACACTGCAGCTCAACCACACTGAGACACACACTGCAGCTCAACCACACTGAGGCACACACACACTACAGCTCAACCACACTGAGGCACACACGACAGCTCAACCACACTGAGGCGCACACACACATGACAGCTCAACCACACTGAGGCACACACACACTACAGCTCAACCACACTGAGGCACACACGACAGCTCAACCACACTGAGGCGCACACACACATGACAGCTCAACCACACTGAGGCACACACACACTACAGCTCAACCACACTGAGGCACACACACACTACAGCTCAACCACACTGAGGCATACACGACAGCTCAACCACACACGACAGCTCAACCACACTGAGGCACATACACACTACAGCTCAACCACACTGAGGCACACACACACTACAGCTCAACCACACTGAGGCACACACACACTACAGCTCAACCACACTGAGGCACACACACACTACAGCTCAACCACACTGAGGCACACACGACAGCTCAACCACACTGAGGCGCACACACACATGACAGCTCAACCACACTGAGGCACATAAACACTACAGCTCAACCACACTGAGGCACACACACACTACAGCTCAACCACACTGAGGCATACACGACAGCTCAACCACACACGACAGCTCAACCACACTGAGGCACATACACACTACAGCTCAACCACACTGAGGCACACACACACTACAGCTCAACCACACTGAGGCACACACACACTACAGCTCAACCACACTGAGGCACACACACACTACAGCTCAACCACACTGAGGCACACACACGACAGCTCAACCACACTGAGGCACACACACACTACAGCTCAACCACACTGAGGCACGTACACACTACAGCTCAACCACACTGAGGCGCACACACACACTACAGCTCAACCACACTGAGGCACACACACGACAGCTCAACCAGACTCCGCCCACGACTGACGTACTCAATTGAGTACTCTATAGTGTGGGCGGAGTCTGGTTTCGGAAGTAAATTCCCTATGGAAGAATAGAATGGGCTTCGGAGACTATCGACTATTTCTTGAAATCGGATTTATAGAATGAGCTGAAATGTTCCTGGATTAGCCCGTGTGGTACAAAGATATAGACCATATATCGCGGCACACACACAATGCAGCTCAACTGCACTGAGGCACACACACACTACAGCTCAACCACACTGAGGCACGCACACACACACTACAGCTCAGCCACACTGAGGCACACACACACGACAGCTAAACCACACTGAGGCACATACACACTGCAGCTCAACCACACTGAGACACACACTGCAGCTCAACCACACTGAGGCACGTACACACTACAGCTCAACCACACTGAGGCGCACACACACACTACAGCTCAACCACACTGAGGCACACACACGACAGCTCAACCAGACTCCGCCCACGACTGACGTACTCAATTGAGTACTCTATAGTGTGGGCGGAGTCTGGTACAAAGATATAGACCATATATCGCATGTTCCAATTTTTATTTTTTAAAGTAATGCATTAATCATTGTAGTTCGACTTGTAGTCCACTTTAACGGACTGCATATCCAGTACTGCAATGCACAGGTGGTTCTTGACCAATAAGATATCATCATCTCGTCTGTCTGCTCTGTGGCAGATGGGAGTAGGCTCGTGCCGCTCAAGACAAGCTAACGTTAGCTTGCTAACTAGAGAAGCCCACCCAACAAGGTAAGAAACTATGCTGTAACGTTCCGCTCCCTTCCTGTCTGTTTTCCATGTTTTACCCTTTCCCTCCGTGTCATGTTGGATTCCCTTCGTCCGTGTTTTCCCCGTTGCTACAGGCTGGGCGTGCCCCCTTCTGTTTGTTTCACTCTGTTCCCCCACTTCGGTTTCAACCTATCTCTTTTCCCTCTTGTTGCATGCATTCCCCACCTGTTAATTATTCAATCACCCGCGGTTACATTCCTCACGTTTTCGTTATTGGTTTCTATTTCACTCCCCTACTTAAACCCCCGACTGGCTGCTATTCAGCGCCAGTTCGTTAACGTACTTCGTTTTGTCTTGGTCTCCTGTCTTTAGTCCTGTCCGTTTATACCCAGTTTGAGCTTTGTATTCCTGTATCTACTCTGTTACCTTTACTCACAGTTTGTAGATTTTTCCAGTCTTAACTGCTTCAGTCTTGTCTGCCTTCATTTAGTTCGCTTATT
The DNA here is from genome assembly GCA_029718625.1 of Synaphobranchus kaupii. Taxonomy (NCBI): domain Eukaryota; kingdom Metazoa; phylum Chordata; class Actinopteri; order Anguilliformes; family Synaphobranchidae; genus Synaphobranchus; species Synaphobranchus kaupii. The sequence goes on along the minus strand of CM056386.1, from coordinate 8,275,241 downwards.
TAATTATCCTCCTCAGCTCCGTCCAGCCTGCAGCTGTTCCACTCTCTTTGTGTTTGTTGCAGTACCTCAGCTCTCAACTAACGTTGCACCCGCAGCTGGGTGTGCTGTCTCTCCACCCTCCAGTGGTTCCTGTCCGGCCGTGGCGCCCTCCTTGCTGCGGTTACGGTTCCAGGCTCCGCTGTGGTCCAGCTACCCAGACCGGGCTAACCAGAGCTCCACTACACTGCCTTACCCTGCTCGTGTCCTGCCTAATACCTACCTCTGCCTTACAGTACCTGTGCCAGTTCGGTTCGTGCCTCAACCCAGTTCCCGTTGGACCTCCCGGTCCAGTCTCAGCCCAGTTCCGGTTCGGAACCCCAAGTCCAGTTCCGGCTTGGAACGACCCGCTGTTTCCGCTGTACCAGTTCCTGTTGGACCTCCCGGTCCAGTTCCAGTCCGGTTCCGGTTCGGAACCCAAGTCCAGTTCCGGCTTGGAACGACCCGCTGTTTCCGCTGTACCAGTTCCCGTTGGACCTCCCGGTCCAGTTCCAGTCCGGTTCCGGTTCGGAACCCAAGTCCAGTTCCGGCTTGGAACGACCCGCTGTTTCCGCTGTACCAGTTCCCGTTGGACCTCCCGGTCCAGTTCCAGTCCAGTTCCGGTTCGGAACGCAAGTCCAGTTCCGGCTTGGAACAGTCTGCTGTTTCCGCTGTACCAGTTCCCGTTGGACCTCCCGGTCCAGTTCCAGTCCAGTTCCGGTTCGGAACCCAAGTCCAGTTCCGGTTTGTAACTTGAGCGATCTACAAGTCCAGCTCCGGCTTGGAGCACGTAGCTGTGATTAAGACTTCCTCATTTCTTGTTTTTGTTGTGTTTTACCTATGTACAGCTTGGGACTGCCCCAAGCTTTCTAAATAAATACCCATTTCCGTTTCCCTGTCTCTTGGTCGTGCGTTTGGGTTCAGTCAGTGAGTTGGATCGTGACATATGCTACGGTTAACCACATGAAGCAATTCTAGCTTTAAGTCCTTCAAGCTAGCTAGCTAACGTTAGAAAAAAGTGTTTAAAAACAGAGCTGTGTGCTACTGCTGGCTAACGTTATATGAAAACGTCTGGAGATAAGGCTGCTCGTTCGGAGGGAATTATGGGACGTGTAGTTTTTAAACAGTGCCAGCGCTGGGATGTTCACAAAAAAAATACTAAAACGTAAAATATACTCGAAGCTGGTCCAGAAAAAAGACATAGTTTGCGAACGGGCATTATATTGAACAATCCGGGAAATTGACGGTAAGACATAATCAGTAGAAATGGTTTAAAAGTAAGCTTTAGTTAATGTCTACACTCTAAATGAATGGGGAATTTACTTCCGAAACCAGCGTGACGTAGTCACTTGAGTACTCTATACAAAATCTACCACCAGTGTTCTGCTGGACCCAGTCAGTTATGGAACGGCCCAACAATCCATGCACCCTCTTGTTGAGTTTGGAATTCCATTGTTATTGTTCAAGTAATAACTGTAATCTTTCCTGTTTGTTATCAGAGTATATTGCATATGTAAATAAATATCACCAAACCAGAGGCCATTGTTTTTGTACATGTAAACAACACACACATTTTCTATTGCATTTTTTAATATGATTGCTCATAAACCTGCACCGCTTACTTCACCACCTGGGTGTGATCTTTTTATTGCAACGGTAAAGGCATGTTTACAATATTAACTGTTCACTTGTAGCCTGTTAGTTAAACAATTCAGTCACTGGACACCAAGGCAGTTATGCAATAGCTAACGTTATGGGAACAGGTACACACACACACACACACTGCAGCTCAACCACACTGAGGCACACACACATGACAGCTCAACCACACTGAGGCACACACACACTGCAGCTCAACCACACTGAGGCACACACACACACACACACACACACACACTGCAGCTCAACCGCACTGAGGCACACACACACACACACATACACACTGCAGCTCAACTGCACTGAGGTGTACACAAACGATACAGTGCAACCACACTAAAGCACAGCACGAGCACATATACAGGCACAGGGCAAATGTAATGCAATGGAGAGGGGTGGGAGAAAGGAAGGGACAGTTGAGAGGTGGTGGGGGGAAGAAAGGGAAGGACGCACAGGGAGAAAGAATGCAAGAGAAATGAAAGGAAAGAAGACAGCCAGGGAGCCGGGTGAGAGGAGAGAGACAGGTGTTAGGAGACAAAGAGACTGACCTCATCGAAGTCTCCCCTGACGATATGCACGTCTCCTGCCAGTGTTTTCAGGTAGTCATAGCTCTCTTTCGTGCACAGGTTCCCTGTACACAGAATGTGCTGGATCTTCCCCGGCACCAGCAGCTTCTTAAACTTGGCTGGCAGTGTGTTACAGCGGTGGGGGATGTGGAGGTCTCCGAGCACCAGGACCAGCTGGGGGGTGGGCCGGGTCAGCAAGAGGAGACACGTTAAGAGGTGGAGGAAATGATCACACCAGGGGTTTCAATCAGAAATAAGTCGCAATTGATCATACACATTTGCACCTGCCTCACTCGTCTAACAGTGGCTCTGCAGCCGCTTTCTGGGGGTAAATCTGAAGTGGACTCAAGGAGGGACAGGGTTCGCTTGCTGCACCCCAAGTGTCTGTCATTGGCGATTCCCATCTTTACCTTGCTTTAATATTCACACAATGCTTCTTCATCTTCTGAAGACGCTCATTTAACACTAAGAATGAACAATATTACATTGCAATTATTTGGCAGACGCTTTTATCCAAAGCGACGTACAATAAGTGCATATTGAAGGTCATTGACGCAACTACAAAGCGGGGCCGACAAAGCACAACTTTCTCACAACGTAGGAGCTATCCCTAGTAATGAACATAGAGTATAGTACACAGTCAGCTATACATTCTGAACTATAAAATAGCAAAAAACACAAGTTAAATAGAAAACAGAAAGCAAGTACTATAGAATTGGCCTGATGACGAGAGAGCGAAAGAGAGAATGACAGAGGGAAAGAGAGATTTTAGAAAGAAAGATTTTATCAGGGCAGCGGTGTACCTGTTTCCTTACAGGTTTGCTGGCCTCTACATATCCCATTGCCTCACGCTAAACCCACCCAGTCTCACAGACAAACTTATAAAGGCCCAACTCATTACACAGTCGAAAAAAAGACAATCCCTCCCTTTCTCCCTGGGTGACACGGGCCCACCCCCACCAGAAACTGTGCCATAGCAGAATAAGCCACCCAAAAACCCCAGTTTACCTGTGAGTGTTTACCTAATGTAACTATGCTGGGCTTACACCTCTGTCCTCCACCCTAAAAAATCCACCTGAACCAATCCATTAATTTCATCAAGAAAAGATATGCAGTTCAACTCCAACTGAGTTAGTTCCACATACACTGCGGTTGAGGTGCAGTCAGTTTTATTAGTGAAAAGCACACACGCACAAAGCACACAAAACCAGTGATCCCCTGTATGAGCATGTTTGCTCCACTCCTCATGTATAAAGAACAGTCCACCAGATGAGTACCAGTTTCTTCTACATTTAATAAAAAAATAAACACACCACGAGTACAGTAATATCACAACTGCAATATATCTGTCCCTCTCTTGCTGGACTTAAGGGTGTCTGTTGAGTTAGCACCACAGAGAAATGTGAGTGTTTTTATTTGTTCTTTATCAACCTAAAAACATGTACAGCAGCGTTACCATGACAGCCATCCCGTTAGTCTGCCAAGCACCTTGACAAGCGGTGATGCAGAGAGCGAGAGAGAGAGCGAGAGTGTGAGAGAGAGTTGGAGGCGAAGATAAACTTACTCTGTGACCAGCCTGAGCGCAAGGCGGGGGAGACGATTGGAAGGAGGGGTACAACATGAAGCATGATTGAGGTTTGATAAAGTAAAAAGAAAAATAAATACAAAAAAGACAAGTGAGACTTAAAATTCGAAATTAAAGGTGAATAAATTAAGATGCAGCACCAATTACAAACAAAAATCAAACAAGTGTTAGGTGACTATGAATGACATTTAGTTAGTGGTGGTTAGCAAGTTACTTGAGCAAACAAGCTTTTGACTTCCCAGACCACATCGCTGGTCAATATAGCGTGATTGGATTCGTGATTTTGCATGTTTATAGTAAATGTCAGCACACATTGTTAAACTGAACACCAGAGGCATTTTATTTGACTACCTTTCTAAAACTGTCTGTCTCAGATAACAGAATCAACTTGGATGAAATCATTGTATTCTGTGTCCTACATTTTTATATATTTTAAAGGGTAACAAAGCACTAAAACCACTTATTTTAGATGAGAACTGACGCATTTGGTTTTTTCTAAGTGTTACTAATCTTGACATTTTACTGCAGTCAGTGCAAAACAGCGTGAACCCAAAGGATCTGGCTCAAAAGTGTCTCTAGTGGTAAAACGTTAGGTACTGCCTGTTCAGTCTGTCATTGGCCAGAAACTTCATCCAGCTGATGTATGCCTCCCAATGACAAAATTGAAACCTGTACAGCTACGCCCTGAAGTTTTGGAGTGAGGGCGGGCTACGCTCCAGCTATAAAAGCGAATCTCAGCAGTAGATCTGCGATTCTGCGTGGAGAGGAGATAGCAGAGAGTGAGCGAGCGATATATAGCTTACAGTTTAGCTTTTTTGAATATTTGAAGTTATAGTAGCCTATTTTTGGTATATTTTTATAGTTAGCTTGATAGTCCCTTGGTTTTTTGGTAGTTTGTTTTTCTGTCTAGCTTAGCAAGTTGCTAGCTAGTTTATTTAAAAAATATATATATATACCTTATTAAAAATAAATATATAGTAGGCTATAAAGCATAGGGCCAGGAGTTGTAGTATATGCATGCTACACATTTACCTTTGCAACATCCCTACAACAGACATTCTCTCTTGGAGAGTTCAGTGCAGTGACCACATGTGCACCCGTTGAAATGGAAACCAATATGGTTGATATCTTGCAGGTAGTGTGATTGTATATGGCATGGGTAACTATTTGCATAGCGTGCGATTTGTTGGTTGCTGACCGCATCAAATATAAACCCAAACGAGGCTATGCGTGCCACCCACCTACCATTCCAAAACATTGCCCATCCTCTCATTCTCCACCATTGCTTCTGCCTCGGCCGCTACTTGCGGCTCAGCAGGAGCTGGAGCTAGCGTTGTTTGTGTGTATGAGATAGAGAGAGAGCAGCTGCTGCAAGTGTTATCCAGAGTAGAATGAGCAAAAAATAGTGTGGTTTGATACGTGGAGCTCAGCTAAACCAGTGTGCTTTGTTACCCTTTAATTTTCAATCGATATAACATACCTACCAGCATGATCCACTTAACACCTCCACGTGAATTTGAACATATTATCAAGAATTCAGACTTGAAATTTCAAAGAGGGAACTATTTAACGCAATCGGCCATTCCATTCCTTTAATACCAATTACTATGGCAAGTTTTAACATTTATTCGACAACCATAGCTAGCAGTGGTGGCCGGTGGGTTATAAAACTGAGGAGCCAGGGTGAGTTTTAACTAGGGGAGTCCGGGGGCATGCTCCGCAGGAAGACAATTTTTTGTTTAATCAGTCGAAAATTGTTAGTTTTGGAGACTTTTGGGGGGAGGATACAACTTGATTCTACCATTAGTTCTGCAACAAATTAGATATAATACAAGCCAGGTCCTTAAAGTCAAATAACATGTAGTTTAAAAAGTAATGGTTACATTGCCACTGCAAAAAAGGCCCCAACTTTTGTTTTTACAGAGCTCAATGCTACGTATATACCTGTTCCAGTGTAATTTACAGCTAAATGTAGTCCCACCCCCCAATTCCCATAGAGATCCATTCAAATGCAGAGACATTATAGTATTGCTTGTAAGAGAACCAGAAAATAAGATATCAAGAGTCTTTTGATGTTGTTGGGTCTAGGGATGTTGATAACGGATAGTTTTGCAACCGGTTAGCCAACATCATTATTTGGTTAATTAACGGTTAGAAATGCTGAAACATTCTACAGTTATGACCCACATAATACCCAACCCAAAACCCCAGAATTAAAAATGCATGCAGAGCCTACACAGAATGGATGTTTCTCAGAATGGTATTTATTGCTTTCAAAATGTAACATTCAGCATAACAAATAATAAGTTGTAATATACATTATATAGCCTACAAATAGCAGCCTACGTTGTAGCCCTAATTATTTTTAAATGGACATCAGCACATACTAGCCTATGCTATAGCTGGATCTCTTGAGGGGAAAAAAAATCTAATTAGGCTATGACGTGAACTAGGCTAAACTAAATCAAATTTAGTCTACTTATTAGCTAGCCTACACATTTTTGTTCAAGAAGATTAACATGTTGACATGTTCTGGTGTTAATCTGTGCGTATGCTAGTCTGTTTACGGCCAGGTTCGCCGCCGAGAACACCCGCTCCTGGGGTACGGATGGCCCCGGCACACGCAGATAGCGTCTGGCTAAAGCTGGGGACTATGGTAGGCTGAACAGTTCAAAAGCCGATGCAAAGTAGACACTGTATATCCAGTTGGATAGCGCTACCCAGTTTTTAAGTGAGATATATCCAGTTAACAAGACACTACCTATCCAGTCATCCTGCGCCACCCAGCGGACATCGCGAGATACCCAGTGGACATCTCCACATATCCAGTTGGGCAGCGCGAGCGATCCAACTGGGTCGCGTGCACGCTATCCAACTGGATATACGGTGTCTAGTTTGGGTTGGCTTTTGAACTGTTCGGCGCACTATCCAACTGGATATACGGTGTCTAGTTTGGGTTGGCTTTTGAACTGTTCGGAGCGCTATCCAACTGGATATACGGTGTCTAGTTTGGGTTGGCTTTTGAACTGTTCGGAGCGCTATCCAACTGGATATACGGTGTCTAGTTTGGGTTGGCTTTTGAACTGTTCGGCGCGCTATCCAACTGGATATACGGTGTCTAGTTTGGGTCGGCTTTTGAACTGTTCGGCCTATCATAGATATCTCTCTAGAATTAGCCTACCGGATATGTGTATCTCGTTTGGATTGTTAAACGAACAAAGCTTGCAAGAATTTGTCTAATCTATAAAAATAAAAAAAGTCTTCAACTACAATTTATGTGACGCCATTATATCATGTATATAGACTATTTACTCGTTGGTTAAATGTTTAGTTATGCTGCTTGTTAGCGGAGCTGGCTGGTCACCAGGGCTAGCTAAGTGTTTTTTATTTTATTTATTTTTTTATTTTTATTTAATATATTCCTGTATTTAGCTTTTCACATAATAACTGTGTAGCTACAAATTCATTAAGGTGCTCATTTTAAAACAGGTAAACAGACACCCCCAAATGACTGACCCCACACACTTACAACCCAGTGCAGGAGAGAGATACATACCACCTTTCCTAAATTATGGAATAGTCGTGTTGTTATGCACTTTTAATGCAGTTTTGCAATCTTACTAGCCTACATAACAGCTTTCATAGCCTAAGTAGGCAACGTTAGCATTAATGTAACCTACATATGGTTATAAAATTAGCTCTCATCTTACTTTGAATAATCTTGTAGTAACAGTTAACATTAAGTTAGACAGGTTACTTTACAATGAAACTGGTAGTAGCTTTGTTAAATTGAGTCATCCACCACATTAAAATGTCATGGAACATTATCTAATTATCAAAATTGCATAAACATTAACATTGTCCAGTCATAACCATTTAACTGTTCGCTAGGTTAATTAACGTTAGATAGTTGATGGGTATCTTGTGGGCTACTGAGTCTTCGTGGTTGTCATAAAGTACATTACAGTCCTGATGCCGCTAGGCTAGCTACTTGCTTTCGCCGTAGCCTCAGAAATCGAGAGTAGTAGCAGAGAGAGGAATAAAATATGATTGCGTTTGTGTGAATTATGTTGGAAAATGTTTGAAAACAAAAAACCTATATAATCTAGATTTCCGGTATAATAACATTATACGTCTGCATATCTTCGAAAAGGTGGAAACCCATATTTTATACGGGCAAAACGTAGATGGGTTGACAGTGAGTAGCCTACCCATTTCAGGCTTGGACAACACAGGCTAGAGAACACAATAGCAACGTGGAAGCTAGCAAAATATACAGTCAAGCCGGAAAGTCTGCACACTCCTTTCACCTTCTCCACGTTTTATTACGTTACAGACATATTCTACAATAGATTGATTCCATTTCTTGTCTCAAAATTCTACACAAAATAGCCCATAATGACAAAGTGAAAACAGGTTTTTAGACATTTGTGCTAATTTATTAAAAATCTAAATGTAAAATATCATATGTACACAAGTGTGCACACCCTTTGATATGACACTCAAAAGTGAGCTGAGGTGCATTTTGTTTCCACTGATACTGCTTGAGATGTTTCTACAACTTAATTGGAGTCCACCTGTGATAAATTCAATTGATTGGAAATGATTGGGGGTTGCCAACACCTGCCTATATAAGATCCCACAGTTGACAGTGCATGTCAGAGCAAACTCCAAGCCATGGGGTCAAAGGAATTATCTGCAGACCTCAGAAACAGGATTGTGTCAAGGCATAGATCTGGAGAAGGGTACGGAAAAATCTCTGCAGCTTTACAGGTCCCAAAGAGCACAGTGGCCACCATCATTCCTAAATGGAAGAAGTTTGGAACCACCAAGAATCTTCCTAGACCTGGCCGCCCGGCCAAACTGAGCAATCGGGGAAGACGGGCCTTGGCCAGGGAGGTGAGCAGGAACCCGAGGGTCACTCTGACAGAGCTCCAGCATATCCTTGTGGAGATGGGAGAACCTTTCAGAAGATCAACCATCCAGGCAGCACTCCACCAATCAGGCCTTTATGGTAGAGTGGCCAGACGGAAGCCCCTCCTTAGTAAAAGGCACATCACAGCCCGCTTGGAGTTTGCCAAAAGGCACCTAGAGGACTCTCAAACCATGAGAATCAAGATTCTCTGGTCTGATGAAACCAAAATTGAACTTTTTGGCCTGAATACCAAGCGTCACGCTGGAGGAAACCAGGCACCGCTCATCACCTGGCTAATACCATCCCTACAGTGAAGCATGGCGGTGGCAGCATCATGATGTGGGGATGTTTTTCAGCAGCGGGAACGGGGCGACTAGTCCTGATAGAGGGAAAGATGAATGCAGCTAAGTACACCGAGATCCTTGAAGAAAACCTGCTCCAGAGCGCTCTGGACCTCAGACTGGGGCGAAGGTTTACCTTCCAACATGACAACGACCCGAAGCACACAGCCAAGAGAACAAATGAGTGGCTTCGGAGAAAGTCTGTGCATGTCCTTGAGTGGCCCAGCCAGAGCCCAGACCTGAATCCAATTGAATATCTGTGGAAAGAGCTGAAAATGGCTGTGTACCGACGCTCCCCATCCAACCTGACGGAGCTTGCAAGGATATGCCAAGAGGAATGGACAAAAATGTCCAGAAACAAGTGTGCCAAGCTTGTAGCTTCTTTCCCAAGACACCTTGAAGCTGTAATCGCTGCCAAAGGTGCAGCAACCAAGTATTAGGCTAAGGGTGTGTATAGATATGTAACCCCTAAATAACCTATTTTTGTCAGTAAAATAATATTGCATATTTTCTAAAAACCTGTTTTCACTTCGTCATTATTGGCTATTGGTGTAGATGTTTGAGGCAAAAAATGAACTCAATCTATTGTAGTATAAGTCTGTAACGTAATAAAACGTGGAGAAGGTGAAAGGAGTGTGCAGACTTTCCGGCTTGACTGTATAACAGACGACCAGCTCCACTGAGGCAAACTTGAGATTGCCTCAGGAGCGAGTTACGCCATTTCCCTTTCGGCCCATAGAGGTCACTGTGAGGTCACTGTGACAGTAAGACTGTGAAAAGTGTAAAAAGGGGGTGATCCCAAACGCGCTACAAGCCGGCTATATAGACAAGGAACTATAGGTGTGAAAAGTGTGATTTACTGCTAGTGAAACAGACCTGCTCGTGCATGAAGGTAAAGCGCACATGCAGAGAATATATGGCATTAAAATTAATTGTGTAATGTGCTGAAAATTTGCTTTGGTTTCTAATTTGACTCTTAGTTCTCTTTAAAATAGTTATAGCATAGGAATAACAGGTGAAATCAGCTGGGTTTTAATTGCTGAGAGTATGGAAACCTGGTCATTGTAATTGAAAAAATATGAAGGACGAAGAATAGGGTTAAAATTCAATAAAATGGTGAAATTTAAATGAATCCGTTTTTTAACCGTAGGCTATCAAAAAAAAACCTTATGCACAGTGAATCCCCGGGACCGTAGCCAGGCCATTTGAAAAACAATACTAAAGGCAATATTCACTGAACAAGGTTTTGAACTTTTTTCAGTCAAAACCATTCCATTTACTTACATGCTGTAGATGAAGAGAGCTGTAGTCTATTGTAATGACATCTGAAGCGCATTTTCAGCACTACAAATATCCGTCTATTGCAGTGCGCGAGTTTTCAATTGAATGACAATTCACGCATTAGGTGTAAATGACAATTTGCGCATTAGGCTTCATATAGGTGTTATCGGCAAAGTTTGGTAACGTATAGACATTGTCCCCTAACAGAAGATTGTACAGTAACGGAGCGGAGACGGGGGTGTGCTCAGATATGATTTAATGAACTAACCCCCAAACTTCCGGGTCATGAACTTCCTGACTACATTACAGGACATCTGCCTTTAAGTAAGAAAGAAACTCTTTTATAAGAACACATACTTTCTGTCAGTATAACATTTTTCTTTTCTCTGCTTCCGTGAAGCATTTTACTTTTGTGTTTTCCATACTATTCTTTAAACACTATTCTTCTCAACACATAGAACATAACACATCTTTCTGTCTCTTGTTTTTTTTTCTCTTCACTTGCACCTTATGCCTCTTACAAGTCCATTCTTTCAATTGGGCATGACAGTCTCCCTGAACGGGTTGTGTATGTGTTTGGATTTGCAATGACTGGTTGTGTGGCTGAGTGTGTGTCCCGTGTAACAGGGGCAGCCGCAGTAGTAGTATGCGTGGCTGAACGCAAGTGAAAGCGGTTCCTGTGCAACAGTCCATTCTCTGTCTCAACGACATATGACCTTGGTGTTGCTTCTCGCTGGACCACTGTTGCATAGGTGTTGTCCGTGGTAATCCACACTTTCTGACCTGGTTGGATGGTTGGTAGAGGGCATGCTGCGTGACGTTGGTCGTACCGACGCACTTGCCTTTTCCTTCCCTCAGCATCAGCTTTTCTGAACTGTGTCAGATTTGGCCAGCGTGGTGACAACTTGGATGGGATTTGTGGAAGTGTCGTCCTCAACTGTCGTCCCATCAACAACTGAGCTGGAGAGAAGCCGTGTTCCAGTGGAGTGGTGCGATAAGCAAGTAATGCTTTGGTGCGGTCCCCACCGTCCTTCCACAGGTTTTTGACTGTAGCAACTGCTTGCTCCGCTTCACCATTCGCCTGGGGGTAGCGAGGGCTACTTGTGATGTGTTTGAATCTGTACTCCTTCGCAAAGTCCTGGAATGCTGACGAGGAGTACTGCGGGCCGTTGTCTGAGACAATGGTCTCTGCAACGCCATGACATCCGAATACATTTTTCAAGGCAGCAATGACTGTATTCGTTGTGGTCGTGTGGAGCTGGGCGACCTCAATGTATCTAGAAAAGTAGTCTACAACCAACAGGTAAGTAGACTTGTCCCAATGGAAAAGGTCCGTCCCCAGCCTTTGCCATGGTCGCTGTGGAACTGGTGTTGGCATTAGTGGTTCCCTGTGTACCTTCTTATGTTGTTCACATGTGGCACATGTTTCCACCTTCTTCTGGATGTGTACTGTCAAGCCAGGCCACCACACTGATTGGCGGGCTCTGGCTCTGCATTTGACGATTCCTTGATGGCCATTATGGAGAATGTTGAGCATTCTCAGTGATGTGGGGATGATGATTCTCTGCCCCCTCAGCAGTAAGTTCCCCGCCATGGACAAATTATCCTTTTCAGGCCAGTAAGCGCCAAGCTCAAGTGGTAAGTGATGCTTTTCCGGCCACTCTGTCTGGCAATAGCCTATCACTTGCCTGCATACTCGGTCTGACATCTGTTCATTTGCAATTTGCTGCAATCTTGCTTCCGAAGCTGGGAGACCTTCCCTCACCGCGTCAACGAACACTTGTACTTCTGCCTCAGCCTCTTTTTCAGCTGCAGAAAGGCACTGGTGCTCTGGAAAGTGTGTCTGCGGTGATCAGTTTCTTCCCTGCCACATAATGTCGAAGGAGAACTTCAACATCCTCAGACGAAACCTCAGGTGATGAGCGGTGCCTGGTTTCCTCCAGACGTGACGCTTAGTATTCAGGCCAAAAAGTTCAATTTTGGTTTCATCAGACCAGAGAATCTTGATTCTCATGGTTTGAGAGTCCTCTAGGTGCCTTTTGGCAAACTCCAAGCGGGTTGTGATGTGCCTTTTACTAAGGAGGGGCTTCCGTCTGGCCACTCTACCATAAAGGCCTGATTGGTGGAGTGCTGCCTGGATGGTTGATCTTCTGAAAGGTTCTCCCATCTCCACAAGGATATGCTGGAGCTCTGTCAGAGTGACCCTCGGGTTCCTGCTCACCTCCCTGGCCAAGGCCCGTCTTCCCCGATTGCTCAGTTTGGCCGGGCGGCCAGGTCTAGGAAGATCCTTGGTGGTTCCAAACTTCTTCCATTTACGAATGATGGTGGCCACTGTGCTCTTTGGGACCTGTAAAGCTGCAGAGATCTTTCCGTACCCTTCTCTAGATCTATGCCTTGACACAATCCTGTTTCTGAGGTCTGCAGATAATTCCTTTGACCCCATGGCTTGGAGTTTGCTCTGACATGCACTGTCAACTGTGGGATCTTATATAGGCAGGTGTTGGCAATCCCCAATCATGTCCAATCAATTGAATTTATCACAGGTGGACTCAAATTAAGTTGTAGAAACATCTCAAGCAGTATCAGTGGAAACAAAATGCACCTCAGCTCACTTTTGGGTGTCATATCAAAGGGTGTGCACACTTGTGTACATATGATATTTTACATTTTTAATAAATTAGCACAAATGTCTAAACCTGTTTTCACTTATCATTATGGGCTATTTTGTGTAGAATTTTGAGACAAAAAATGAACTCAATCTATTGTAGAATATGTCTGTAACGTAATAAAACGTGGAGAAGGTGAATTTACAGTTGAAGTCGGAAGTTTACATACACTTAGGTTTAAGTCATTAAAACAAATTTTTAACCACTCCACAGATTTCATGTTGGCAAGTCAGTTAGGACATCTACTTTGTGCATGACACAAGCAATTTTTCCAACAATCGTTTACAAATTATTTAACTTTTAATTCACTATATCACAATTCCAGTGGGTCAGATTACATAATCTAAGTTGACTGTGCCTTTAAATTTTATGAAATAATATGTCTGTGACCCAACTAGGGATGTCAACGGTTAGCCTGATAATAATAAAAAATATGCATTTTGTCGTTGATGTTATAGGTTAAATAATGGGGGAGATTATTTAAAACATACATGGGGGGGGGGGGGGGGTTTGTCAACCGGTTGTCCTATTTCCCCAGTAGGTTGCTAGTAGATCAGAATGGGTGGCGAGCGATTGAGTGAGAGAGCTGCTCGACTGTTGCTAACGTTATAGCCAGTATCCACATCAAACTTAAACGCACAAACCGTAGCTCAGTTTGGAATAATTTTACAAAGAAGGGGGATGACAAAGTTCAGTATAAATTGTGCAAAAGGGTGCTCAAATAGAGTCGCAGCACGAGCAACATGTTGCATCCTTTAAAATACAGGCACACGTGCGTCCCAACAGATTCCGATTCCCCAGACTGGCTACCTTAAAGCTGGGGACATATTACACTATTTTTTAGCCCGATTTGGCAACGATTTGAGGTCGGGCAGAGTCTGTGGTAGTCCAGGGCAGTCCAGGCTAATACTGGCTAGTTGCGCTGTAGCTAAAGTCGCAACTGTAATCGTTATGTGTCTGGGAGTGAAATACTGTAGTCTTGTCTCCTACGATCCCAGTCGGGAACGCCACGATTTTATCGGACACGCTTGATTTTATCGGGGTTAGTCTTTGCATAATCCTGTGGTTTGCGCTAGCCAAAGACTGAAATCGCTACGGGAATTTTCAATAGCCAAATAAAAGTGAGTTTGCGACAGAGGAAGGCAGAGGTGGAAAAATACGGGAGTAAACATCAAATCCAACGTGCGGATGGCTGAGCCGAATAAATATATTTTTTTGGAATACTGCAGATTAGGAGCAATTTGTAGCAGACACATGGGCGTGTCTGTCTGTATAATGTCAACTGTGCAAGTTACCACAACAATACTGACAAAGGTGCAAGCTGTATGGGCTCCGTGTTTGTTTTGGTTTCAAAATATCGGGGGGGGGGGGGGAAAAAAGACATTCTCGCGAATGCAGGTCTACCATGAGAAATCACGTTCATGCGAGAGAACTGCATCCATGTGCGTAAATTCTTTTAGATTTGTGCTCCTGAAAAACAGCCGTCGTTATGTGTGTGCGACACAAGAGATTGGAAATCGGCATATGACATTTGTTAAATGTGTGGTAATAATAATAATAATAAACTTTATTTGTATAGCACCTTTCATACATAAAATGCAGCCCAAAGTGCTTCACAACAATAAAAAACAAAATACAGAACAAAAGCAATAGAAGAAAAATAGACATGAAAGACAATAGAACATTTATTTTTTAATTTTTTTAATTTTATTAGTTTATTTGTCAGGGACAATGCACATTAATAGACAATGAATTGTAGAAACAATACATCGTAAATGAGCCAGAATTAGCCAAGGGGCTAGTTTTCATCTGGAGTCCCTGGCCGGATGTTAAAAAGGCAACCTGAAATGTCAAATACAATACAATAAAAATAAGCTATATGACAGACATAAGACATTAGGGCACATGGAACACATATTAACATACTGTTAAAATACCAAAATATACACATGCACTATACAGGAGAGAAACATACTTATGACAGGACATGACATACACATGCACTATACAGGAGAGGAACATACTCATGAAAGGACATGACAGGACAAATAATTGGGACAGAACAGGTGTTGGCTTGATAGCAATAGGAGCATCTACTGTATTAATGTGTTAATACAAGACAATATAAAAGGAAATAAGATAAAAACAGATAAAAGGCTACAGTGCATGAATAGATAGCCCCGGTTTCTGTACACTGGTGTCTCTCTGTACACTGCTGTGTCTGTACACGGATGTCTCTCTATACACCGGTGTCTTCCCAACAAACACTCCTACCACAAACAGCCTGCTACCTGCAATCTGCTACGCACCGTGTAGCCTCTCTCTCTGGGTGATAATATACCTGCCAGTTCCGCTGCAGGACTTCTGTCCCTCCTTCGAGGTATATTTGCCCATGGGTGGGAGCAGCATACAGCCTCCACAGTTTGAATCACTCCGCAGTGACAAACCCGTCGGTCCCTAGTCAAACTTTTAAGTTGAGCGCCCTACTGGCCTCTTCTTTCACCCCACTTTATAGAGGACTTTTCAAGTGCTCAACAGATAACAAGCAACAACTGAACATCAGATGAAAAAAATAATAATAATAATTTTAAATAAATAAATAAAAGATAAAACAGCTTTAAAAAGATAAATAAGCTTAAAGATAAACAAATTAGAAAAGAATAAAAGAAAAGATAACCGTACATCGGTGCCTCTGTACACCAGTGTCTCTGTACACCGGTGTCTCTCTGAATAAGTAAATAAAAGCACTAGTACATGGTAATAAAATCATACACATCAGTAGCCTAAAAGTAAGAAAATTAAATTAAAAGGCAGAGCAAGCTAACTGAAGGCAAGTTTAAATAGGTGTGTTTTAAGAAGTTTCTTAAGTGTTAAGAGTTTCTGCCTCTCTGATATTGCCTGGTAAGGCGTTCCAACGCCTAGGGGCATAAAAGCTAAAAACCGCCTCACTGCTTCTCTTACGGTTTACTTTCAGAATCACTAAGAGAGAAGCAGTGGAGGATCTGAGGGTTCTACTAGGCACATGTTCCTGAACGCAGTCACCTAAGTATGTTGGTGCTAAACCTTTTATCGTTTTAAAAACGAGAAGAACCTTAAAATCTATTCTAAAACGCACAGGTAGCCAGTGTAGTTTAAGGAGTGTGGGGGTAATGTGGTCTCTCTTTTTTGTGCCAGTCAATACCCTTGCAGCCGCATTCTGAACTAACTGTAGTTTTTTAATGCTTTTTTGGGGGAGACCAGAGAGAAGAATATTGCAGTAGTCAAGGCGACTTCTGATAAAAGCATGCATAAGCTTTACTGCGTCTGCTTGTCGGAGGAGAGGTCTGACCTTTGCAATGTTTCTTAAATGAAAGAAGGCAATTTTAGTAACATTTCTTATATGAGGCTCAAAGGTTAGGTCATTATCTATAATAACGCCTAGATTCTTGGCTTCCCGATTACTACACAGGCCCAGATGCTCTAGGTTTTTTGATATTGCATCTCTTTGAGGTCTTGGTCCAATCAAAATGGCCTCTGTTTTGTCATCGTTCAACTGGAGAAAATTCTGGGACATCCACATTTTTATATCTTGCAGACACTTCTCCAGTGAGCTGAGTGGACTTGTATCACCAGGGAACACAGAAAAGTACAATTGTGTGTCATCAGCATAGCTGTGTAAATGGACACTATGCTTTCTAATGATGTTACCCAGTGGTAGCATATACAAAGAGAACAGTAAAGGCCCAAGAATAGATCCTTGAGGGACCCCACATGTAATACTAACCGTGTCAGACACAGCGTCTCCTAGTGCAACAACAAATCCTCTCCCAGTAAGGTAAGATTTAAACCACTCTAGACTGGTCCCGAAAGACCCACCCAATGTTCCAGACGGTGCATTAAAATGTTGTGATCCACTGTATCAAACGCAGCGCTCAAGTCCAGTAAAACTAGAACAGCAACACCACCACTGTCAATGGTTACCCGCAGGTCATTTACAACCAGGGCAGTCTCTGTGCTATGGTTAGATCGGAAGCCTGATTGGTATTTCTCAAGGGTGTTGTATCTAATCAGGAATTGATTCAGTTGTCTAAACTATTTTTTCAAGGATTTTACTTAAAAAAAGGATGTTGGATATGGGCCTGAAATTACTGAGCACAGAGCTGTCTAAATGCCTTTTTTTCCAGTTGTTGGTCTCACAATGGCAATTTCAAGGTGGTGGGGAATGTGCCAGCTGATAAAGAACAGTTCACAATTTCCAAAACATCATCAAGTAAACAATCATACACGTTTTTAAAGAACTTTGTGGGGATGGGATCAAGTGAGCAGGTTGAGGGTTTAATTTGAGAGATAATTTCACTGAAAGCTTGCGCGTCAATCTGCTCAAATGAATCCATGACAGCATCAATTTGTCTATGTTGACCATCTAATTCTGTAATTACCTTGACCTGGGAGATTTGTGAATGAATACTGGATATCTTTTCTTGAAAGAAAGTAGCAAACTCATTACATCTAGATGTGGAACCGGACGCAATGTCAGGATCAGCAGTTATCGTAGGGTTCATTAATCGATCAATTGTTGAAAAAAGAATGCTAGGTGTATTCTTGTTTTCATTTTCTGTAATAATCTTGGAAAAGTAATCCTTTCTTGCCAGACGTATTGCTTTGTTATAGGCAGTCATGGCTTCTTTGTATATATTACAGTAAACTGTGAGCCTAGTTTTCCTCCATTTTCTTTCAGCTGCCCGACAGATTCTCTTAATATCATTAACACTGTTATTGTTTAACCATGGGGAGATTCTGTCAGTCGACCTCTTTTTAATCTTTAGTGGAGCAACAGTATTTAAAGCAGATGACAAGGTATTGTTGAAATTTTCAACCATGTCATTTAAAGAGCAGTCATAACTGTATGGCTCAAACGATCTCATAATATTAGAAAACTTTGCTTCAGCCTTGCTATCTAGGAATCTCCGTTGGACCAAAAATTCCCTTTTGGTCTTTGTTAAGATTAGGTTGGCATCAAAAAACACACAGTGATGGTCAGAAATAGGTAATTTGAATACTAAAACATTATCAATGTTTAACTCTGTTGTTATTACTAAGTCTAGGGTGTTACCATGCTGATGAGTGGCTTCATTTACATGTTGGGTAAGTTCAAAGCTGTCCAGTAAATTCATAAGCTCCATAGCTTTGGAGTCATTCTTTTTATTAATATGAATATTCAGGTCTCCATTCAGGATTAATCTATCATATCTAGTGATACCAAGTGAGATCAGCTCTGAGAATTCCTGTAGAAATAGTGATGAATATCTTGGTGGCTGATATAATGTAATGATGAGCACTGATAATTCTGCTTTGAGCTCAAGAGCAAGATATTCACCCAGGTCCATGTCATTACACACAAACTGTGTAGAGAAGATGGCTGCAATCCCTCCTCCTTTCCTGTTTTGTCTGACTATTTGATAAAAAATATAGTTTGGAGGACAAGCCTCTATCAGTGTTGCCACACCAGTAGTGCTGTTTAGCCAGGTCTCAACTAAAAACATACAATGCAAATTCCTTTCAATTATCAGATCATTAACCAAAAAGGATTTGTTAGCCAATGATCTGACATTAAAAAGAGCTAATTTCAGCTGTAGGGATTCTGTGACAGGAAATGAGACTGAACAGTTGTGGCTGAACAGTAACAAATTTAAGATTGCTGAGACAGGTACCGGATGGTCTGTGATTGCTGCGATGTGTTTGACCATGCCACTGGCTGTTTAAGATCACCGGTATGTTTAAAGAAGCGGCATGGGGTCTGTCTCATCTCTAGTAGACACCTGAGTGATGATGTCTGTGGTTATTTATGTGTAATATTTCATCAATTTGACTGAGCTTCAGCATGGCAGCTTTAACTCCTTGATTGGTGAGTGTGGTGGAGGGGGGCGGTCGTTGGGTCCCTGATTGGGACAGAGACATCCTCCGAATGCCTTGGGTGATGTGGAGCAGAGGGTCAGGTGAGGGGGGGGAGAGATACCGGCTGTCCGCCTGTGTGCGCTGTCCTTCGCGCTTATCTTGTTTGGGTATGGCATTCCAAGAGCATGATGTAGGTTGGCGCCAAGTAGTCTGGATCCAGTGATGTTTGGATGAACCCTATCGGGTCTGAAGCGGTCTTTGCAGTTGCAAAAGATATTGAAATGGTCAATAAACTTTATCCCATGGGTGAGGCACGCCGATGTCAGCCATGTATTCAGGCCAAAAGATTCGATTCCTTTCCCCAAAGTTGTATTGGGGCCTGAGATGAATATATGTTGCGATTGACAGTCACTCAGTTTCTCCAGTAGCAGGGAAAAGTCTTTTTTCAGGATCTCGGAGCCAGTTTTCCTTCGCAGAATGTCAAAAGACCCAGCGTGGATAATAATCCTCATATTACTTGGATGTGTAGAGAGGATAACTGATAACAGCCCTGTTAGCTCCCTGACATTTTCAGTCTTTGCCATTCTTACATGCCTGGTTATAGAAGTAGTTAGGAGTGAGCTCTCTTCAGCCAGCGGGACCTGCCAGAACCCAGATGTGGCATCCAATTTCGTGAAAACCTTCGTCCGTGAACATGGCCAGCTTAAAGTCCACCACAGGAAGTAGATGACGCTCCCTGCACACCCATCGGTTCAGCTGTGTCGGGTCCACACACAGACGGATCTTCCCCTGTGCTTTCGGGACCACGACGATACCTGCACACCATGCAGTAGGCTGAGTCACTTTGGAAATGAAGCCCATACCCTCCATTCGGTCCAGCTCAGCTTTTACCTTGTCATGCAGTGGGATGGGGACACGTCGTGGTGACGACAGAGCGAATGGAACCGCGCCTGGCTCCAATTCTATTCTGTATGGCTCTTTCAGTTTCCCTAAACCTTTGAAGACTGCTGGGTAGCTGGCTCTGAAATCTTCCTGGCCCACTTGAACAGTGTGAAGCCTGTGGATCAACTGTAAAGCTTCAATGGCTGGCAGCCCTAGCAAAGCCCTTGACAGTCCAGACACTACATATATTTCCTGTTCAGTGAACTTCTCCCTGATGTTCAATTTGCCTTTGAAACACCCTTTTACATCCAGCACATTGTTCTCTGGCCCATACAACACTTTGTGGGAGGCTTGCAATGGGCCGTGTTTGACCGCGGAGAAGTTGCTGCTTGGGATAGCTGTAACTGCAGCTCCTATATCCAGCTTGAACTGTACCTGGGTGCCATTCACATTGACTAGCTCAGTCCATTTGCTGGTCCCCTGAGCACTCACTTCTCCTAAGAACAGAAAATCTTGCTGCTCTTGTGTCAATTCTGTGATGTCATGCACTGCCCCTGTTGATCTGCATTTTTTAGCAAAATGTCAATTTTTGTGACACTTTCTACATTCGGCAGCCTTTGCAGGACAGTCTTTCCACAGATGAAATTTTGCATTCCCACAGCGCCCACATCCCTTGGATTGAGTAGCGCTGTCCCTGTTGCTATCACTTGTAAATTTCTGTTCGTAAGTTTTGTGAACTTGTGTTCCTCTTTGCTTGTTTAACTGTTTGGGGTGGATTGCATCAACATTATCAGGTGCATATTCTCTGGAACTAGCACGCAGGAAGGGCTGCTGCTTCTTTACATCTTCACTTTGCCTAACTTTTCTTATAGCTTTGGCCAAGGTGAGCTCCGCATCTAACTGCAACTGCTCTGACAGTTTTGCATCTTTAATGCCGACAACAATTCGGTCTCTAATTAATTCTCCTCTGAGAGTTCCGAAGTCGCAGTGTTCCGCAAGCGTGTGCACAGCTGTGATGAACGTTTCCACATGTTCCCCGGACTCTTGAATGCATCTATTAAAACGGGCACGTTCAAATATCACATTATGTTTGCTCATGCAGTGTTTTTCAAATGCTGCCTTCACATCCGCATATTTTGTCCTGTTCTCCTCAGTCAATGGCAAAGAATTGAAAATATCTTCCGCATCATCTCCTATCATATACATTAGTGAGTTTACCTGGAAAGCTTGGTCTTTCCTGTCCAGACCCGATGCAATTCTGAATCGTTCGAAACGACGAATCCAACGCGGCCATTCGCTCGCATTGTTGAAATCAAAGTTCCCCGGCGGCACTAGCTGTAAGCCCAGTGTGATCTCCTGTGGAGCTGGCGCTGCTGCAGCTTGCTCGTCCGCCATCGTCGGTCTTCTACACACTAGTTTCTAGTAACGTCGGTAAACCACAGTCTCTTGCATGTATTTCTCCCCAACAGTGTAACGTTAACTCAGTTTTCTTTTTTTTCTTTCTCTCTCCACTTCTTTCTCAGCTGTCGTGAGTCGGCTCCCTCTTTCAGTTTCAATGTTGCTAGCTAGCCTTGCTAGCTCCGTTTAGCAGTCCGTCTTCACTTCGCTTTTCCTTTCAACGTGAACGTCTGAATTTTCTCTTGAAATCAGCGAGCTTCCAGGAGGCGGAATAAGACCCACAACTAAGCAGGTACATAGCTGGTAAGTATTTTTTTTAACTTTCACGAGTTTTATTCTGACACCATGTACAGTAACGGAGCGGATACGGGGGTGTGCTCAGATATGATTTAATGAACTAACCCCCAAACTTCCGGGTCATGAACTTCCTGACTACATTACAGGACACCCCTCCCCCGGGAAGATTACAGGAACTATTGGCCAATATAAAGTTATAGCTTGATCCAGGATAATTGTGAATACATGCGTAACCTTACACATAGCTTGCACATTGCCTGGATGCTGATGGGAGTGGGCTTCACATATACAACAGCATTCTCTGCTGGGGCAGAACCCCAGGAAACCCAAAGTTCGCAGTGAACTTCTGTTTTACCCGTTCTTGGCTGATAGGGACTTGAATGTGTTCATTGACATGTCGGATTAGGCTTGAGGTATGGCTGAATTCACTGCGGATTTTGATTTGAATTTAGGAGATGCTTGAACTCGCTGAGTGCATAGGAGAGCAGGCATTCTTCCCCAGCTGAGCTGCCAGGAGATGACAGAAATTTGTTAAAAATCTGGTGGGATGAAAGCAATTTAATGTGGCATTGCCCTTCACTGAGGGACAGGTATGTGGTCTTTGACCAATGGACCCTTTTATTATTATGCATTTTTTAAATATAGCCTACACAATAATAATATTTCACATTGTAAATCTTGATATTTTTAGTCATGCTTGTGGGCGACACTGTGTGTAACAGACAGGAGGGCGTACGCGGCGTTGTGCACACGCCTATGTAGACGCATTTATATGTGCCATTAAAATAACATGTAAACAACTGCGACATGACTTTAGACCAGGGCTGCGTTCAGCCCCGACAAAACGTAGCAAAACGTTTATTTAAACGGAAACGGTGGTGCGTTGAACACCCTGTTGTGTTACGCAAGCGTTGCAACTATGGCAGCTGAGAAGGCCATTCTTTGCTTTCGTTTCGAAGACTTCGAGACTGTGTTACGATCTATATGAGCTAATTATTTTATTATGAGTATTAGGCCAATCATTATTGCTGATCACTGTTGTGATATGATATTGTAATATTTACCATTACGGTATATACTTAGAGGAGTAGAGTGGAGTAGAAAAGTTTATGAAAGTGTCACTCCACAATGGTACATACAATAGCAAAAGATGTCTTCTAAAGACAAATATGTCTTCTAATGTCTTCAATTGTTGCATACACCAAGCTGCAGTAGACGCATTTGTAAAGGACTTTAGTTGGCTCCATTGTGCACACTGCCTTTTTAATACGGCGGGGTTTAGGCCTACACGTCGCTGCTGATTGGGTAACACCTCTGACACACCCACCAAACGAGAGAAAACTACCTCAAAGCCCGTTGCACACCGTTTCACACCGTTTCGAGGAAACATGTCGTTCAACCCGGAAACCGTAGCAAAACGGTGCACACCGTTTTCAGATTGAACGTGGCCCAGGTTTGTTGTGGTTTTAGCGCAAGTGCTTTCTGCTGGCTCATGCTAGCAATACGCCAAAAATTATCCTGGCCACACCTCATCTTAAGACCAAATTCAATGTTCTGGAGTACAGAGATAAAACAACAAAAATTGTGTCACTGATCGAATACTTTCCGTCCCCAGTGTATATCAGTGTTTTTGCGTTCCCCTATTGACCTAAGAACACATTGAAAGAAAGAGGCCCAAAGTCACCATAGAGGATGCCAAAATACACCAAAAACCAGGAGAGAAATCTTAAAAGCACAACTGAACTTTGGTAGAACTTTGGGTTGTGTAGTTACCGGGCCATGATATGAGTCCAAATGGTTGCAAAATATGTCCGTTAGAAAACAAAGCAGGCTTATTAGCCAACGAGCTATATGCTATGCTGTCATTATGCATCTTCAAGAAAGGTGTAAATCTAATGTTAGGTTGACAGACGTGTTAATTTAATTTATCCCTAATTTAGCTCAGGTTTTACCCGGATATAGCCTGGTTACATCCTAGCCGGTTAAAAATACTCACTTTTCAAACACATTTAGCCGTATGTGGGAAATTGGGGGTCATACGGGGCTCAAGCCATCCTGTCTCAGGGAGGCCTGTAGAGAGTAACGTTAGGCCTAGAGTGTGTAGGGAACATGTATAAATTGGTAGCAGTGGAGATGATTTCTAAATCATTCCTCGTATGGGGCTCCAGTAAATATAGGGAACATGTACGAATCTGATAGCAGTGAGCAAGATGATTAATAATATGATTTCTGAATCATCAGAGTCCTCACGCGGGGGCACCAAATTTGTAAGGAACATGCCTCTATATTCCTACATGTGGAGTATTACTCATGCAAGGGGTTTACATATACATTTAGCAGTAATGGTGAGACATATAAAACATGTTTGTCTTACCAGTCTTCACCCGGGCACCATAAATGTAGAGAATATCCTCGACGGGGCACCATAAATGTAAGGAATATGCCTCTATATATATATATATATATAAACTCTTGCATGGGATGCCAGAAATATAGGCAATAACTATGGAATAATGAGGTTTACCCTTATTATTCTTAAGTTAGGTTAAAATTAAATCAGTCTCATTTGAATATTATGGATTATAATTACTACTACTTCAATTTACCATCAAAGCACTAATAACTAATAATTCATAAGGGTTGAAGGTATTACATTCTAATGATTAGGTTTGACTCAGCTCTCGTGTTCATACGACATCAAAACAGACACCAGGTTTAACAAAAATAGATTAAACAAGAAAAAACATGAATATTACATTCTACTAAATAGACATATTGTGTTGTGTGCGTATTGTAGCATTTGTGTGTGTGTGTATGCACATATGTGTGTGTATGTGTCGGTTTGTAGGCCTATGCCACGTGTGCGTTCAGGGAACAAAGGAATCACGTGGAGCAAGCTGTCGCAGCACGATGGTGGTTACTGATCTCAAATCTGACGTTACTATAAATAAGTTCACACACTTCTTTCATGAAATAACGTATTTATCTACAGTAAGTTCAATTGAGGTCATATCACACGAATGTTAGTCAGTGTTAGGATAGAGGGGCAAACCAGTGAGGCCTGCTCGGGTGAGATAGTAGTACCACATTAGCAATGAAACGGTAGGCCAGCCGGCTAGCTTGCTAACCAGCGCAACACGTTTATACAGCTATTATCGTACAAAGTCGAGATGCAATCAAATTACCGATAAACAATTCAGACTAAAATTCTAAGCTATGCCTGGGATGTTTGATCAGTCTTACTGAAGTCCGCAGTGAGTTGATTATAGCTGGCTTGTCCGTGAGTTGGATGGTCAGGGCGTCTCCTTTGTCTTTCTCCTGGTTTGCGTCTTTGTCCGATGTCGTCTGGTTATCGCTTGCCTCTTTGTCCGTGGCTGGAACGCACCTCGGTCGGAGTTGCGTTAATTCAGTAATTTGTCTCTGCACATCAATTTTCTTTTAAAAAACATAATTTTAAGACCCCCGTAGGCCTACGATAATTTAATTATTATTAATAATTTCCCATCTGGCGTCACTGAAGTGGGACAACAAATTGAACGAGACAGAGTAGCCAGCTAAACTGAACGAGATGGAATTAACTGCTTTCGAACTCGAACGTCTGATACTGCGGTCAAAAAGAACGACAAATTGCCGCAGTCGGTCTGTAAGTTCGCACATTGAGCTTCCATCGCCTAGCCTACAAGTTCAACGAGGATTAATGTATTAAACAAGTAACTGATATTTATTAATGTAAACTTATAAGTTGTTATTGGTAAATGCAAGTTTAGTGGGGCGGGCACTGGCAGCACTGTTGAA
The DNA here is from genome assembly GCA_029718625.1 of Synaphobranchus kaupii. NCBI lineage: Eukaryota > Metazoa > Chordata > Actinopteri > Anguilliformes > Synaphobranchidae > Synaphobranchus > Synaphobranchus kaupii. Next base: position 8,249,970 of record CM056386.1, on the reverse strand, counting down.
CGTGCATGTAGGCTACGAATACTGAGTAGGCTATCACGGATCAAACTGACGCCATTTAAAAAAAATAAATGTATCAAAACTCGAAAGGTTCGATACAATTAGATGTCTCAGAACGAGATCACTCGGACTGTGCAAAGATCCGACCTGCCCTACTATCCACGACGTCTCTCCTTTTACATGTCCTGATAAAAGGGTGTTACCAAATGACGACGAAACAAAGTACCAGAGAGGCGTGGCTCCCATTGACATGTCACATATTTTTCTTATATTGTTCAACCCATAGAAAGCAGGATTCCGGTAATTTTCATTGCAAAATGAAAAACCTCAACCTTTGTATTGAACATTCGAGATTGGGAATACAGTCAATCACAAGCATTTTCGTGTGGCCCAATACATAACTTATCAACGAAAACAAGTTGTTTCAGTGCTTGGTTTTGCTTTAACGTTTTTTAAGAGGGAATTAACTACTCATCCCATAAAGCATTGCGAATGATGTAATCAAACCATTTTGCCCTCATTTTCAACCGGTTTCAACCACTTTTTGCAATCATTTTAGGTTAATTACATTTTATCTTTAGTGCTTTCTTGTATATACTGGATATATTTTAGTGTTTGGGGACTTATTGTTGTACTTATAGTGTTTGGAAATTTACTTCTGGAACCTCGACGTGCAGGCTGTCATTCACTCAAATCTAACGTTAGACCTACATAAACTATAACTAGCTACGTTAATACATTGCCCGGCCAAAAAAAAAGTCGCAGTTGCACCAGTCATGCATAGTGCCCACTGTACAAGCCTCTGGAGGCAGTGTTATGATCTGGGGTTGCTTCAATTGGTCAAGTCTAGGCTCAGCAACGTTATGCAGCAATAAAATTAAGTCAGCTGAGTACCTGAATGTACTGAATGACCAGGTTATCCCATCAATGGGCACATTCCAGGACGACAATGCCAAGATTCATCGGGCTAAAATTGTGAAAGAGTGGTTCAGGGAGCATGAGGAATCATTTTCACACATGAATTGGCCACCAGAGTCCTGACCTTAACCCCATTGAAAGTCTTTGGGATGTGCTGGAGAAGACTTCACGGAGTGGTTCAACTCTCCCGTCGTGAATACAAGATCTCGGCCAAAAATTTATGCAAGTCTGGATGGAAATAAATGTTGTGACGTTGCATAAGGTTGTCGAAACAATGCCATGACGAATGTGCGCCATAATCAAAGCTAAAGAAGGTCCAACAAAATATTACAGTGTGCGACTTGTTTTTTGGCCGGGCAGTGTATTTCCAAACTTAATACTTGTACCTCTAACCACAAAAATGTTTCGCTAGATGTAATGTGTTGCAACTAAGATATTCGCCAGATAAAAATGCTTTTTCTCGGCATATTTAACCTTAGCTACTGACTTTGTGAGCCAACCATAAAGTAATGCTGGCTTCCAGCCATAGACTGTAGCCAACAAACTATATAGAAAACTAGAAACAACAAGCTGGATCGCTCCATTCTGTTCAAGCCAGCATTCCCCACCTAACTGGCAAAATCCCCGCCCTCTTCGGGCCAGTCTGAACCATTTACTGAAGGATTGTGGGTAGCCCCTGCAGCCAATCATGGCTCACTTCACTCACGGTGTCCATCGTGGTCCAAAAATCGCGGCACCCAGCAGTATGAGAATGTCAACTGAGACGTATGGTAGAGTAGCTTAAAGAAACGTAACGTTATAGTAAGCTACAATCTTTTTTTAGAACCAGGAAGCTAGCTACATTCATAATATAAGTAAATACGTGATTAGCAAATGCGTGTAATAATTTTGGTTACTAATCGACGACAATTACGTGCATTAACGTGGCAACTGTTAGTTCGGTGGTTCAGCTGGGCAATGAAAACTCAAACAATAACTTGTTGTTTTTGTCCTAACATAAGGAGAAAAACAGCTAAATGTGTTTTATACGACAGCAAACGACTAGTATATTACTTCAAATGCTATCAAACGAGCCCCAAACCATCACTCTGTTGCCAGATATGGAGTAGATGTGGATGGATCACTGAAAGGGTTATTTCTCCGGACTCATTTTCCTATAGAACTCTATGGGGAAAAAAGTCAGGAGAAACAACCCTTAAAGTGATCCATCCACATCTACTCCATATCTGGCAACAGAGTGATGGTTTGGGGCTCGTTTGATAGCTCAGACCCTTGATAACTTACAGCCATTTAGCCAGCCATGTGTTCCATACTGTACCAGTGTAATTTACAGCTGAATCTAGTCTCACCCCCCAATTTCCATAGAGATCCATTCAAATGCAGAGAGGTTATAGTATCGCTCGTAACAGTACCTGAAAATAAGATATCGACAGTTTTTTGATGTTGATGGTCACAGACTTCAGGAAGTAACAGCATGTAAAGGATATGCGACCAAATATGAAATATGATACTTTAAAAATACGTTAAAGCAAAGGGTATGAATACTTATGTAAATGAGAAATTTTAGTTTTTTATTTTTAATAAATTTGCAAAAATCTCAAAAAAACTTTTTTCACATTGTCATTATGGGGTGTTGTGTGTAGAATCTTGAGGGAAAAAATTAATTTAATCAATTTTGGAATAAGGCTGTAACACAACAAAATGTGGAAAAAGTGAAGCGCTGTGAATACTTTCCAGATGCACTGTATGCTTCCTCCAGTGCTAGTCAGAGCTATGACAACCTGCTGGATTGTGCAAGAAGATCGTATAGTGAAAAATGAAGCATCTGAAATCTACTCTCCAAAACTATAACACTAGCTAACGTTACTAGATCTAGATTATTATCTCTTCAACTGTAACATTAAATCAGTTGATTACAGTGTAATTTACACATAAACTCCTTGGTTTATCCACTTATCACGTCCCTGACCAACGATTATTTGCAGTTTGTTAGCTATCTTATCTAGCTAGAATACGGAATACGGACTGAAGTAAAAAGAGCTGTTCCCGGTTTTAGTACAGTTAGCTATCCAGCTAACTAAGTAATCCTACTTTGCAGGACTTGATGTTAGGTATGTTATTGAACATCAAGTCGGAGTTGTAGCCTACCACCAATACGCATATGTTTCTGAAAATAGTTTTCATCCTAGCTGACCGGAGCCAAGACTGTTGTGTTTTATGTGGTTCCCGGCATCCGTAGTCTTGCGTGCTGCTCAAGCAGAGCGGTAATGAATGCTGGTCAATCCCAGGAATTTTTAAAAATCATTTCCAGAGATTGTGATATAATACATGGTCCTCATTATCTCAAATGAAATCTACTATTATAATTATAATTTTTGACACTCTAATATTGTTAAAAAGTATGCCAATTACAACATGACAGCGCTTCGGATTTTGCTGGCAGTCTATGGGCGTAGACAACGCGATGCACCATTACATGTCGCCCCGTTCAGCCTTTTTGGTGGTACTAAAAAAACCTGACTTCAGGACACTTCTAGTTTTCTATATAGTTCAGTGACTGTAGCAAACTTCCCACCGTGCAACGTCGGAGTGGTCACTCTATGTGGTAATCTCTATGGTAACGGCAACGTCTCCAATTGGTGGAACTCGATTTAGGATTGTGGGCAGCGTAGTCCTTCACCAGTTATATGGGAATAAAAGAAGATCTAAAAACGAAGTTGATTTAAAGTCATTTAAACTCCTCTTTCTGCCTACCTGGGCAACATCCTGTTATTCGCGCAAACTTCAAAAAAGGAAAGTAACTAACGTGAGGGGTGACAGATAATACTAGCATAGGCCACACTAGTATGTCAATAGTAGGAAGGAAGAAAAGGATGGATATATGGACTCACTTCATATATGATGAGAGCAAATGGAAAACCGAATGTACTGTTGTTGTAGCGGGAGAAGAAATATGCGGTCATAAACTAGGTGGGAAAAACACCACAAATCTGAAGAGGCACTTAGTTACATCACGCAGACATTTATGTCAAGGTAATTTTTCAAAAAGCTTGCAAACTACAAAAAAAGCTATTCAGCAACTGTCATGTCAGAATATTCTGCACCATTCCGGGGGTGGGCAGAGATCTATTTCTATTAGGCGGGGGGGGGGGGGCCAACATCTAGGCCTAACTCTGGGCACGACATTGTCAGAATATCTGCCGGCCATGCAATACTTGAATGTTTTATGTTCATATAGTGATGCCAGCTTTAAACTGCATATAGCAATAATATACCCTAAAACATAAATTAAACAATACTTTTTAAAAGTGACTTCATTAACCAACAAAACGTAAATAACTGCTCTTGTCCACAGTCAGCACTGCAGCTCACACTGAACGGTGTCCTGCAGCGCGAGTAAGTTTATTTACAAAAAATATTCAACATAAACAGGCCAGCAGGGCACAGTGAGATCAAAGTAAACAATTTATACTTTACTTACCGCGTCAGAACGTAAAATTCTGTTTTGTTTTAACATAAAAATACAGGTAATATCCACACCATGCATGCAATGCAGAGAGTAGCTCTCCACATCCCTGTCAGATACGCAATTTTCATATGCTTTGGACTACATATTTATTTTTAATAAAGTAGCCTATGCATTTATTTTTTTAACATAAACTAGCTAGCTACTTGCCAAGCTAGACTGAAAAACGAACTATAAAAAAACAAGGGACTATCAAGCCAACTATAAAAAAAGTTGAAGTCGGAAGTTTACATACACTTAGGTTGAAGTCATTAAAACTAATTTTTAACCACTCCACAGATTTCATGTTAGCAAACTATAGTGTTTGGCAAGTCAGTTAGGACATCTACTTTGTGCATGACACAAGTAATTTTTTTCCATCAATTGTTTACAGACAGATTATTTCACTTTTAATTCACTACATCACAATTCCAGTGGGTCAGAAGTTTATATACACTAAGTTGACTGTGCCTTTTAATTTTTTATATTTGGTCACGTATCCTTTCCATGCCATGACTTCCTAATGTCTGTGACCCAACAACATTAAAAGACTCTTGATATCTTATTTTCTGGTACTCTTACAAGCGATACTATACAGTCTCTAAATTTGAATGGATCTCTATAGGAAATTGGGGGTGGGACTAGATTTAGCTGTTAATTACACTGGAACAGTATGGAAACACATGGTTGGCTAAATGGCTCTAAGTCATCAAGGGTCTCACGTATCAAACAAGCCTTAAATCATCACTGCTGCCAGAAATACAGTAGATATGGATAGATAACTTGAAGGGTTTCGTCTCCTGATTTATTTTTCCATAGAGTTCAATAGGAACATTGGTCAGGAGAAACAACCCTTAAAGTGATCCATCCATATCTACTGCATATCTGGAAGCAGAGTGATGGTTTGAGGCTTGTTTGATACCTCAGACCCTTGATGACTTACAGCCATTTTACCAATCATGTATTCCATACTGTTCCAGTAAGCAATGACATTTCTGGCCAATCACAGATTAGTACCTAATGTTTTACCACTAGAGACACTTTTGAGCCAGATTCTTAAAGTTTATGCTTTTTCGCGCTGACTGCAGTAATATGTCAAGATTTGGACCAGGATCAATCAGTAATACCAAATGTATCAGTTCTCATCTAAAATAAGTGGTTTTAGTGCTTTGTTACCCTTTAAATTATATTAACATGTAACGTTAGGCTATGTAACATTAGTCACTAGTAGCCTAGCACCTAACTTGGCTACTGCTAACATTATCTGTGGGCTAATGTCACTTGCAATGAAGTGAATGCTTCGGAGATGATAATATTCAGTAGATAATCAATAAGCCTAGTTGTATTACATGACCTACCTAAAGTAATAGCCTACTATAGGCTGTTATAAAAGTCAACCAGACAGACCGAATAATGTGTGCTGCATGACTTGCTGCATTTTGTCATGGTTAACGTCAGAGAGATTGATCGTTTATAAACTAGATCACGTTACAGTAAATTTGATTCTGGCATTAAATTAATTTGACATTAATCAATTTTGTTGTAACATGCTTGCTTTTTATATAAATAAGTAGTGACGTAACGTTCGATGTTAAATTTTTAGGTAGGGTCTAGCTAACTAGACCTCAATGTCCTTGTTATGCATTATCATTAACTTAGCTTGTTGAGGTGGTGAGCACTGTAAAATCCTGGGTCAAGCATTGCTCAAAAACAATTACAAAGTCTTTGTCTTTGTGAGATACCTTTGCTGAATAAAATATATATTTTGATTAGAAATTATCTTGTGTTTGTGTTTATTATCTGGTTTACATAACATTTTGTTGGTAGCCTATCACTGGGGACATTGAAATAGGCTACCAGCCACGGGATTACATTTAACTCCTTAATATAGTTAATATAAATCAGCATTGGTCAACCCAATGTGCTGGGTTAAATGCCCAACCCAAATTGCTGGGCGTATTTTGCTTCAAGGCGTATTTCCAATCGTGTTAATTTCAAGGCGTATTTATTTCAAAATGATTTGTTCTGTCAGTGAACATGAAAGGGGCAGAGTCAGCTATGATCATTAGTTGCCCAGTCCATAGATATAACAACCTAGATAGGCGACCGCTCAGATTTCTGTGCAGCCATAGGCCTATAGGCGGTCAAGATCAATGTATTTTGGTAGTGTATTGAGAGATGCAGAATTCCCTTGATAAAATATACAGGAGAACTCATTTAATTCTCAAGTAATTTTCACAGAATTTGACTTGTTATAAACATGAGAAATGTCTGCATAACACAGGTTACCTTATTTTCAAATTTCCCAGAACAGCAAGCCTATTTGTAAAACACCCTTCTAGCTATTATAGCCTACAGGAGTTTTTGTTTATTTAAATTTTTTTTAAAGTTATAAATTAATTTATAATTTCAGGGAAATATAGGGCCTATTATAATTGGGACGTCAAATACAACTACTAGGATAGGCTAAGCGTAATTGACAAGGAGTAATAATGAACACAAACCCATAGTGTTTCTTATTCCATTTCCAGGACATCGCATTCTGTAGAAATGTAGCCCAGCTATAATTACAAAATGAGCTGGAATTCTTTGAGCAAGTTGCAAGTATTCTACGTGGCTTTTTGCACGTTTATATAGGCCTACCATCACTTTTCTCGTAGCCAACATTTAAAAGTTTACTGGGGTTAGCATACTTGTACCTGGGGAAAAATAGCTTCCTTAACCAGGAGATTAGCTTGACTGAGAATGTAGTGTGTTCCACCGGTATAGACTTAGACGTGCATATGACAATAGTCTAACCAAGACATAGCTAGGCTATTGCACTGCGTCAGGCTGTAGGTTATAATGCAATAAAAACGAACATTAAAACGAATAGTTTGGGGCAGTTCTACTCAGTTATCTATGAAATACATGTGTATAGGCTCATCATATGCCATGCATTCTAGCATTATTAACCCTCCACTCCACAAAGATTTAATGCCTTTACCATAGCGCATAATCCCCACACTAGACATCTATTAGATCATCTAAGGAGCCGCTAAATCTGATCTAAGCATCTAAGATGATTTAGCTATTTTTTTGGTCCGGCTACAATGTGTCTACAACATAGACATGCCATATAACACATTTTATTGCATAATTTTCAAACGTGATTCAGTTATAAATTCAAAGACAACCAATATGTAAGTGGATTAAATGTGGAAAGTCATTGTTTTGGAAGGGAAATCCGGTCTACGTATAGACGCAATTATACCGCATATTTCACTTAAAATGGCAAAACATGTCGACTATTTGTTGCCACAAGAAGCTTGGGCGAACAACAAGGCACGCGTTTCTATCCTAGACAGAGAGTTGTAGACGTCTAAACGAGCCTCAAACCATCAATCTGCTGCCAGATATGCAGTAGATATGGATGGATCACTTGGTGTTGTTTCTCCTGACAAATTTTCCTATTGAACTCTATGGAAAAATAAGTCAGAAAAAACAACCCTTAAAGTGATCCATCCATATCTACTGCATATCTGGCAGCAGAGTGATGGTTTGAGGCTAGTTTGATACCTCAGACCCTTGATGACTTACAGCCATTTAGCCAGCCATAATATTCCTGTGTAATTCACAGCTTAATCTAGTCCCACCCCCCAATTACCATAGAGAGAGTACCTGAAAATAATATATCAAGAGTCTTTTCATATCCTTTTATACCCAGTCATGATAGAATCACCTGTTTACCAGTGGAATACTCCAAACCAGTGTTTTTTGAACTTCCCAGTCTTTTTTTTTTTTTTTTTTGCCCCTGTCCAAACTTTTTTGGAATGTGTTGCAGGCAACAAATTCGGAATTAGAGTATATTTAAAATAATAATAATAAAGGTAAAACATTAAGTATATTTTCTTTGTACTGTTTTCAATTAACTGTTTACTAGTTCCCTGTTTTCCTTTCTGTTTATTATAGTTTATACTAGTATTTGGAATGGAAGTGTGGTGTTGCTGATTTGCCCACAGCTTACTGTGAACTACAATCGACGTTCATTGCTAGGGATAGCTGCTACATTATGCGAAGGATGTGCTTTGCCTTGTCTGTTCTGTAGTGATCTTGATGATGTCTCTGTACGCACTTACTGTACGTCGCTTTGGATAAAAGCGTCTGCTAAATAAATGTAATGTAATGTAATGTTAAAAGAAAGTTTACAAATCACTGCTTTCTGCTTTTATGTGCATTTTACATACTGTCCCAACTTTTTTGTAATTGGGGTTTGTAGACATACCCAAGTCATATATGCAAGCATATCCCCGCCAAAATTCAAATGAAAATGCAAATCGGCGATTGCATTTAGTTTACATTCGATGTGCGCAAAAACCATTACATAATTCAAATGAAAATGCAAAAGGTGCACTTTGCGTTTTCATTTGCAAGTTAATGTACGCACTTTATCTGACAATTTCAAAATGTTAATGCAAATCCATTTCACATTTATTTTCTCGCCCTCTACGACACAACCCTGCCATAATTTTGATGAAAAACCACATTTGCATTAGCAGTTTCTTATTGCAATCGCATGATTCATGACAAAAAGGAAATGATAATTCAATTCGCCATTTAACATATCGTTTTCATGCTTTTGCGGCACAAGAGTGACATAATTCAAATGCAATGGCATTGCATCCGTTTGCATTATCATTTCCGTGTGGTCACGCAAAAACCCTGCCAAAAATCCGAACTGAACATGCAAACTGTCAAAGCTGCCCATCAAGGCGGGGCCTTGAAGAAAGGGGCGTTACAGGGGACTGTTCAGTTCAAACCACTGAACATATGATTCAATGGTTGTCTGTGATTTCGGTTGTCAGGCAGTTAGTACCAGGCTAGATAGCGAGGTAGCCTAAAAGTTACGACTAGCCATAGCCAGCCCAATGTTAACTAAATTCATTTCACAATTTAGCCTGCTTTCGTTAATCTGGTGTCGAAACTAGCTGATAGCCTAATGTTACGGGTTTCCGTGGCCAAAACCAGCCAGCTATTCATGGCAGGCTATGCCTGAAAAATGTGCTACCCTTTTCACCGTGGGCATTTCCATCACAAATTCTATTAATTATTGTTTACTTTTAGATAGCCTTACCCTTAGGCTATGTGCAGAGCAAAGGTAACGTAGTCCACAGAAAGCCTGAGACAGCGATCGGAATGAGACAGCTTGAGCCTACAGCCTAGCTACCAAAAACTGGAATTTGTATGGTGTAACGTATTGTAGGATATCTAATATTTCCCCTCTTCTCTCTATCTCTGTCGCTCTCTGTCTCTCTCTCTCTCTCAACCCCCCAACATCAAAGATAAGCCAGTCTTTGTCATAAATGACCCCTCTCCCCCCCTTCCCCATACCTTAACCCAATCAGGACAGGGATGGTCTTCCTGTCAAGGTATTTTATGAGTGTACCACAGAAAAATAAGTTAGTCTGTTTGGAGTTTGTTGGTGAAGAAGTCATTCTTTTTGGTTCCTCGTGCATTTCCTTTTGTTCCTATTCAACTGGAGGGTAAATAATTTGGCAATTTTTGGCTTATCTCTCTCTTTTCTGGTATATTCAAATTAATGTCTGGTTTAATGTCTTCCATTTTGTAAATTATAAGTAGTCAGCCTACATTCCTTAGTGAATGTATGATTTCCAGTCATTATTCTAATTGAATGTTTTCATTTAATAAAATTACTTAATCTCAAGACCTGATTTAGACTTTGTTTTGGCTTGTTGGTTGATCCACCGGGTTACTGTTCGACTTACCTATCAAAGAATTCGGCGATTTAATTGATGATTGTCATTTTTAATAATAATTATTAAATTAAATCACGTAAAGCTTATTTTGAATGTAGGTTAAGTGAGGGGTTCTAGCACGCAATATCGCTTGTGTTCAGTATTCAGAGTGCTGAACGTTTTAACAAGGGCATTGACTGTTGGAACCGCTGGATTCAGAAAATACACATTTTACCTAGTCCTCACTTACCCGACAGTATAGAATCTAGGCTAATTAAATAAAAATATAAAATCGTGTAATTAGGCCTATTCCGCATAGGCTATGTTGTGTAGTATGGACTGTCATTCATTTCTTTACCCAGCAGATGGCAATAAAAGACTTGTAAAAACTGAATGACAGCTTCTTTTTGTATTTGGTGAAAACCACGTTTGTATATAGTTCTGTGGTGAAAATACTGGGGAAACGACCCCAGCGGGCACAACCAAAGATTTTAGATATATGACACAACTGATTTTGATCTCCCTACTCACAAGGCCCATCAACCTTGGGAATTTTACCTGTAGCCTCAGCTATTGTAATAATCTATATTTAGCCTAGTCATGACAACATAGCCTACAGCTGATTAAATATTAGAAATAATATTTTTATTTAATTATAACGTTACACCATATAGGCTATCCTACAACACAATTCACCGTCTTTGGTAGGCTACTAGGTAGGTTATTCGCACAGTATCTGGAGCTTTCCAGATCTCAATGCTGTAAGATGAGGCGGTTAGCCTCTATGACACTGATTTTCCTGTTGTAGCCTAGCCTACACAAAACATTTTAATTTCAATTTAAATAGGCTCTTGGTTATTGAGAGAACGTAAAAATTTGTCTTTCTAGAGGGTGTGCGAATACAGTGAGTTCCGACAGTAGCCTATCCACACAGCAGTAAAAAAATAAAATAATCCGTCAGTATTGGCACAGTGCCATTATGCTCAGTCTTTTAAGAACATAGGCTACAGAATCATTTTCATTTAAATAGGTCTACCACACAGACACAATTAGAGACATAAGCACTTATTTTATTGATAGCCTGCTTATTTTATTTTAGTGACATGGAATATAGGCTAAGCAATAGCCCAATGTTGGTTTATCACACAGCCCTGTCTAAGGCAACCCGGTGAATGGAAATCTATTGCCCCTTACGGCAAGTCCTCCCTGCTGTTAAGGTTAAGTTAGTAGGAACAACGGGCTGGCTAGGATCATTGTAACGTTTAGCCTATAATCCCCAAACACAGAGGACTAGGAAATGTCGCTATCTAGCCTGGTAACTGCCTGACGACCAAAATAACAGACAACCATTATGTTCAGTGGTTTGAACAGTCCACTGTAACGCCCCTTTCTTCGAGGCCCCGCCTTGATGGGCAGCTTTGACAGTTTGCATGTTCAGTTCGGATTTTTGGCAGGGTTTTTGCGTGACCACACGGAAATGATAATGCAAACAGATGCAATGCCATTGCATTTGAATTATGTCACTCTTGTGCCGCAAAATCATGAAAACGATATGTTAAATGGCAAATTGAATTATCATTTCCTTTTTGTCATGGATCATGCGATTGCAATAAGAAGCTGCTAATGCAAATGTGGTTTTTCATTTTCATTAAAATTATGGCAGGGTTCGTAGAGGGCGAGAAAATAAATGTGAAATGGATTTGCATTAACATTTTGAAATTGTCAGATAAAGTGCGTACATTAACTTGCAAATGAAAACGCAAAGTGCACCTTTTGCATTTTCATTTGAATTATGTCATCGTTTTTGCGCACATCGAATGTAAACTAAATGCAATCGCCGATTTGCATTTTCATTCGAATTTTGGCGCGGATATGCTTCCATATAGTTACGTTATTGGACTGCGGCAGGCTGTAGGCAAAAAAAGGCAATACAAATGAACATTATTATTAAAGTTTGGAGTAATAACTGCTCAGTTATCTATGAAATACATTTGTATCATAGGCTTATCATGCAGTCTAGCATTATGAACCCTCCAATTAGAGATGCCTTTACCATATCATAATCAGCTCTGACAGCATTTTGACGACTGCTGTAGGCTATAATAGATAAAAGGGCATTTTACAAATAGCCTAGCTGTTCTGGGAAATTTGTAAATAAAGTAACACATATACATACAGTATGTCTCACGTTTAAGCCAAATAAAAAAATAACATAAAACCTAAATAAGCATTCTAGGTTTTCTGCTGAACTGAGAATGTGAGTACATTACATTTATGAACTTAACATTATGGCATAAATAAAATATCTATGCCAAGACACATCAGCAAATATATATGATATATGCCGTATAGCCTATGTATATGGCTATCGTTGTGAAATTAGGAAACGTTTAGCCGTAGGCTACAAGTTGGTAAGAAAAGCGAAAGTATCTAAACGTGTTAAAATACACATGGAATACTTGCAACTTGCTCTAAGAATTCCAGAAACATTCGAAAAGAATTCCAGCTCATTTTGTAATTATAGCTGGGCTATATTTCTGCAGAATGTCATGTCCTGGAATAAGAAAACAATGGCATTCATTATTACTCCTTAGGCCAAAAAAGAAAAAAGTTTGTTTCTGGTTGGTTGTCAGTTAAGGTCATGGGTAGGTAGGGAATTTATTTTATTTTATTTATTTTATTTTTTCCCATGGCGGCGATGGATAGGTAGGGATTTTTTTTCCACGACAACATAGATAGCCGACATGTACTCTACCAGCATGTTTGATATTCATATATCCATCTATTCCTATTAAACAGGTACCTGACATGAGATGTGGCATTTAGTTCTGTACCATTGGCATTGAAGACATCTAAAACAATATTTGATGTAATACCTTTAATAGTATTTATACCATGGCTTGGCTAAATACTCGATTCTGATTGGCTGGAGGGTGGGCATTTATTTCATTAAACCGCCCGGCAATGAAGTAGCACCGGCAACATTTTAATCACCGTTCTCAATTAATACGCCGTCTACTGCCAGCGCCATTAGAGTCGACCCTTTTATGAATGGTATCCATAGCAACACCAACAGCTGATTAATAAAGCCGGCAAATAACGCTAAATCCGCAGATTTTAAAAGTTTGTCTTCGCCAAATATCTTAGTTACAACAACTTTAATCTAGCAAAGAAGTTTTGTGGTTAGAGGTGCAGTATTTATTCAGTTTGGAAATATGAACGTAACATAGTAGGGCTTTACCTAATGTAATGTAACGCTGACGTGAGCAACGCTGGTTGCGAATGCGAACAACTTACTTCACAAAGCACGTTAATCTGTATATTAAAAAAACATTTTATCCAGCGAAATGTCTTAGATATGACAAGTTACATCTAACAGTAACAAACTCTGTATCTACAGTAGGCTATTTTTTTCAGATGTTCCCATTTCATGATGCAGATCGTGAAATGCAATTTCCTTAGCCTGGGCTGTTTAAAATAGGCTGCGTGACCAAAGCATTTTTAAAAAGCAAGACGGAGAGAGGGAGGTAAATTGAGTTGTGGTTTCATGCAATTTTCTTAAATAATGTAACTAATGACAAAAATAACCAAAATTGGTGCTAATTTTATGGTATAAAGTTGAGAAGGATCTATTTGCTTCCTTATAGAATCAATTGTTTTCAGAACTACCAACGAGAGGTTTTTGCATAACTACGGACAAAATAGAACTAGTAACGAGAAATAGAATTAGCAACGAGATGTTTTCTGTTCAAATAGAACTATCAACGAGCAGTTTTGCATGACAACGGCAAACTACATGCCAAAATGGCCTCGGAACGATATTTAAATTTCAGCTGATAAAGTCGATAAAAATCTATAAATATAAATATGACTATATATAATAATTGTTGGTAACCATGGTATAAGCGCAGAAACCGCTTCAGAAACTCTTTTTTTTCCCCAAGCTCATAAAATAAATATGGGTCGCACATAAATCGGCAGGGTCGGTCGGAAACCAGAAACAAACGATTTTTTTTTTTATACCATGGTATGGGTGAATACTCGATTCTGATTGGTCAATGACTGGTCGTTATTCTGTATATCCGGTCAGTCATCCGGGTCACAAGTTGAATCACAGTTCTAAATTAATGCGCTGCCTGCCTGGCCAGCTAGTACTACGCAACCTGGGAATGGCAAACATGACTGGACAATTCAGAGTCCAAGACGTTCTAGAAAATAAGTGGAATAAATAAATTGAATTAATAAAGTAAACGAATGTAGCCTGCCTACTTTATTTTCCTCAGTGACTAACGTTAGGCTACTGTAGCCTACGGCAGACGGCTACTTCGCCTCGTAGGTATGCTGCAAATAGTAGGCTAACTTTGGCTACGATAAACTTTTGTCATTGTTTTTAAGATAATGCAAATGCAATACGTGGCAAGGTAACCATATAGCTAGCCATAGTTACATTATCACGGAGTTAGCAAAGCACATGGTGTTTATGTGCAATGCATAGCCTAATCTTTTTTTTTTTACTGCGAGCCATAAATCCGTCTCTAAGGTAGACGTTAACGTTGCCGTAGCAACAGCATACATCTGATTTATAAAAATCGGTAAACAACATTAATCTAACGTTACAGATTTTAAAAAGTTTGTATTCGGCAGATATCTTAGTTACAACTACTTAAATCTAGCAAAACATTTTTGTGTTTAGAAGTGCAGTATTTATTCAGTTGGAAATACGAATTTATCATAGTAGGAATTTGCATGTAAATTGACGTCGGCAACACGCTGACTGCTTGTGAATGCAAGCTAGGCTACTTCACAAAGCATGCTAATCCGTAGCCTATAGGCTATATGTGGAAAACTTTTTATCCAGCGAAAATTCCTCGATAAGTTACATCTAACAAACTCCGTAGTATTTTTTAGATGGTCCCATAGGACATCATGATGCGAATCTGCTACACACTGTGTGACCAAACCATTTTTAAAAAGCAAGACAGAGAAAGGGAGGTAATGTTGAATCTGATTGAGTTATGGTTTCATACAATTTTCTTAAATAATGTAATGACGAAAATAACCAAAATTGGTGCCAATTGTACGTTATAACCGAGAAGGAACTATTTTTCTCCCCGATAGAATCAATTATTTTCAGAACTAACGACGAGAGGGTTTGCATAGCAACGCACTTAAATAGAACTAGTAACGAGAAATAGAATTAGCAACGAGATGTTTTATGTTCAATTAGAACTACCAAGCAGCTGTTTTGCATGACAACGCAAAAACAACAAGCCCAAAGAGCTGCGGAAGTATATTTAAATTTCAGCTGATTAAATCGATAAAAATCTATAAATATGAAAGTAACTATATATAATCATTGTTGGTAACCATGGTATAAGCGCAATAATCAACTCCGAGGTGTGCATTACACGGTTTTAACCGCCCTCCGCTTCGCGTCGGGTGGTTCTTCGCCTCAACGTCGTGCGGTTAAAACCGTGTAATGCACACCTCGTCGTTGATTATTGCTTACTTAAGCCTTACCCTATCCACGGTGGCCCCCAGTGATAGTCGTTGACATCCCAATTATAGTAGCCTTTCTGAAATTATAAATTAATTTAGGCTACTACTTTCAAAAAAAAAAAAAAAAAACATTTGGACAACTATAATAGTTAAAGGGGCTTTTTACAAATGGGCCTGCTATTCTGGGAAATTTGGAAATAAGGTAACCTGTGTTAGGCAGACATTTCTCACGTTTATAACAAGTAACATTTTACTTAAATTAGTTGAGAATTAAGCGAGTTATAGTATATTTTATCCGAGGAAGCATGCATCTGTCAATAGCCTACACTAGCAAAATATGGTGATTTTGACAGCAAATAGCCTATGGCGGCCGCTAGTTGTCACAATATCCCATTTTCATATCGTCGATATGCCTTTAAGAAATATTGCGATATTCAACATTATCGTTCTTCTATAATTATAGTGGATTAATGACAACGTGAACAGAAGTAATTACCACGTGTGGCAGCATTGAGTTCTAATTGCAGTAGGGCTGTGATGGTTCGATATTCGAATGCTATTCGAATTGTAAAAAAAAAAGAAAAAGAAATGACGTTCGAATCTGAAAATTTAAAATTAACATTCGAAGAAAAAAAAATTTCAGTGTCTCTTTATCACAGATAAAAGTGTCTGGCTGCATTCGAATAGTCAAAAAAATAACTCCTTTTTCCTTTCCTTGCAACTTTTCCTTGACCTCGCCAGAAAACGTCATGGGGGGGGTCAAGGAAAAGTTGGAAGGAGAGATTTACAAGGAATCTAGTGTAACTGTGGAATTCAAACCTCCTTCTCTATCGTGCGACGTCCAGTCGTATTGACGTGAATGTTCAACATTGCGAACTACAACTTCATGAAAAATTACGACAAAATGCGCATCATTGCCGTCTGCATTTCACTTGAACCGTTCGTTTTAATCTCTGTGAAATTTAGCGTCTTAATAAATTTGGTGTATTGTCTGATTGTGTCATTGTTTGTTTACTTTCTATTATAAGCCAATACTAACCAACAATACTAGCTATTCACATTTATATTTCTGGCATTTCTCAGATGTTCGCCTTGTTTGAATTCGGTAGTTCCGGAAAACTCAGATGCTTATGAAAACATTGGCGGCATTGCATTGTGGGGCGCGAATACTACCTTCCTTTTGAAAAGGATAGTCCAGAGTATCCTTTGTGAAAGGACGGATAAAAGGAATTGTGAAGCTCCTTTCCTTCTCAATATAAGACATTTGAATGGTCCTTAGCATGGCTGCCCGGAAACTATTTCCGGTTCATGCGATCTAAAGGATCCTTCCTTGCTCAAATTTGACTATTCGAATGCAGCCTCTGACTTCCTTTCAACTTGGGTTGTGTTAAACCAAAAATAAATCTCTAATTTTAGCGTCTCCTCTGTTGAAAACGGAAGACACTGCATACGGGTCATTGCTATGCTTGTACTGGATAGACACGGCACTTTCATTTAATAGCAGATTGAAAATCAAATTTAGGCATATTCGTCGAGCTTTGAAGAGCCAATAATTCAACAACAGCAGCAGCATGGCATAAAGTTCGGAACCTAGCTCGGCCGCTGAGAAAGTGATTAGCACTCCGAGCAATCTAAAAAGCCCCGTTTGGAAGTACTTCGGTTTTTGGTCAGTGAACGGAAAAATTGTGGAACCTCGAGACAAAGTTGTATGCAAGCTATGTAAGCTACAGATGGCCTACGTTAAACCTTAAAACTATGCTAGCTAAACGTTAAAACTATGCTGATCACAGTTCCCTCTCCAAAAGGTCAAAGATGGTACTTTTCTGTTTTTAATAGCACTTCTCAGGATCAGGATCTAAATTCTTTTTAGGAACATTTCTCGAAAATGTGTGCCTTCATTTTATTCAAACAAAAGCATTATAAAAGTGTGTGTGTAGATTTTAGAGCCATCTCGAATGTTAACAGGTTTTTTTTTGTTTTTTTTAAACTTGCGTTCATGTTTATGTTCAAATAAAATGTAGCCTATTATACTAGTTATGTGTCTCGTTGTATTGGTTTGCCCTCTTGTGGACCTAACGCGCAATAACACAGCCCGAAAGTTGGTCAAATTGTAACATATAAAAATTGTAATAGATATTCAAACTTATGTGTTTTTTCAGAAGGAATATTCAAACGTGATTTTTGGACAATGTTGACAGCCCTAAATTGCAGTAGCCTTAGCGTTGCTTCTGGATCCGTGTACTTTTTGGCTAATCGTTTCCCGTTTCAGAAACAGAAATTCAAAAAAACAAGAAACGAATGGTTATGCTCTATTCATTTTAAAAACTAAAAATATTCCTTCGGAAAAAACAAATAAGTTCAAATATGTTCAAATATATAATTACAATTTAAAAATGTTACAATTTGACCAACTTTCGGGCTGTGTTATTGCGCGTTAAGTCCACAAGAGGGCAAACCAATAAAACGAGACACGTAACTAGTATAAGTAGCAACATTTTATTTGAACATAAACATGAACGCAGTCAAGTTTGAAACGAAACCCGTTAACGTTCGAGATGGCTTTAAAATCTACATACACACTTTTATAATGCTTTTGTTTTAATAAAATTAAGGCACACAATTTCGAGAAATGTTACTAAAAAGAATTTAGATCCTGAGGGATCATTTACAATAAAGTGCTATTAAAAACATAAAAGTAGCCTACCATCTTTGACCTTTTGGAGAGGGATCAGCATAGTTTTAACGTTTAACGTAGGCCATCTGTATCTTACATAGCTTGCATACAACTTTGTCTCGAGGTTCCACAATTTTTCCGTTCACTGACCAAAAACCGAAGTACTTCCAAACGGGGCTTTGTAGATTGCTCGGAGTGCTAATCACTCTCTCCGCGGCCGAGCTGGTTTCCGAACTCTCTGCCATGCTGCTGCTGTTGAATTATTGGCTCTTTAAAGCTCGACGAATATGCCTACATTTGATTTTCAATCTGTTATTAAATGAAAGTGCCGTGGCCGTCCAGTATAAGCATAGCAATGACCCGTATGCAGCATCTTCCGTTTTCCACAAAGGAGACGCTAAAAGAGATTTATTATGAGATTTATTTTTGGTTTAACACAACCCAAGTTGAAAGGATGACAGACACTTTTATCTGCGATAAAGAGACGCTGCATTTTTGACCCTATGGCTGTTGTAATTTGATCCTACATCCTACCTTCCACTAACCTTCCACTGGAAATTGGAAAATCGATGTAATAACCATCCTCACTCTGCCGTTAACATTGCGCATCAGATAATTAATTAGTACCAGTATACGAATAGGCTAATGGTAACAAAATAAAAAATAGACAACAAATAATAACAACCAAATATAAAAAAACAAAGCATACAGATTTGTTGGTAGGCAAACCTAGCGGCCGCGCAGAAATCTCAGCGGTATCTATGTTTTAATATCTATTCTGCAACTAATGATCATAGCAGACTCTGCCCCTTTCATGTTGACTGACAGGCCGAGTCATTTTGAAATAAATACGCCTTGAAATAAATACGAGTGGAAATAAATAAGCCGTAAAATAAATAAGAGATGTAAAACAATGAATAGATATTTATTTAATTGCTTATTTATTTAATTCATTATCTATTTAATTTCTTATTTATTTAATTATTTCACATTACACATGCATCCCTAACCCACTGTCTAGCCATCCAAGTAATTAAAATGTATTTTCTTCACAAGTTATTTTGGTTTAATAGATAATCTTTATAATATTTCTTAGATATGTTCTGTGCAGCGAATCTCCGCCTCCTTTCACATTTCACCGTTCTCCCCACACCCTCCCTTGAAAGTAAGAGGAATAGGCTTATGTGACACCCTAATAGAAATACATGTATACCATTCACAGTGATATCACATTGGCAATCAGGGTGCGTTTCCCAAAAGTATCATAAGGCTAAGACGTCGTAAAACCCTTCATACGAAGCTTCTTGAACTTTGGGTGCGTTTCCCAAAAGCGTCTTAACTTAAAGGGTAAGTTCGCTATTTTGGACCTTGGACCCTATTTGCGGTCCGTCTTCCATGAACCTGACCCATGAAGTCCATTTTTTCGCTGATCGGTCCAGTATTGAGTTCGGTACAGATTTCCTGTAGGCTCTCACTGGGTTACAATGGAAGTGAACGGGGCAACCAGAAATGTTATGGAAAAACAACGATAAATGTGCTTTTATAGCTCAGTGTGTATTCTTACGGTCTCAGTATGCTCTCCTGTGAAATGTAGGCTATCGCAAACGCAAACCGAACGTTGAAACAACAGTTCCATTTGAAACAGAACTATTTCTCCGACCGCACTACGTCGCACTGTAAACTTCCGCAGTCTAGCTACGTTGTAGAGAGGGGGGGGGGGGGGCGCTTGAAAAGCAGTTGATCACAAATCCTGACCTCCCGTTGGAGTTTACTAGCTAGTAGCCTACAGCAGAAATATTTGTAACGCAGTTTTTGTAATCATCATTTGTAATAATTCATCACAGCAATGGTGCGCGAATGTGCAGTCCCCGGTTGTGGGAATAAAATGTCTGGACGCTCAAATACCAGTTTTCACAGGCTTCCGTTCTCTGACCCAGAAAGATTGAGACTTTGGCTGGTTGTCTTACGGATCGACATAAACACTCCAGTCAATCAACTCCGTTTGGCAGACTCGCGAGTTTGTGGAGCGCATTTCGACGCTACTGATTTCTGTAACCGCAAATCAGAAGCAAAACACTGGTTTCTAAAGAACACAGCTGTTCCTCGTGTCGGACCTGCAGCACTATCAAGCACCGGAGCGGAGGTAAGTTATATTTAGCTATAACGTTACTAACATTTTTATTTTTTTTGAGCGCGTCCTCTGACCCAGCACTCAATACCAACTAACAAAATCCGAGCTTGACATAAGTTGTTTTCTTGTAACAAAACTGTCGGAAACGTTCATCAACTATAACTTTTTACAATTCTATAATGTTTTATTTACAAATGCTTGACGCATGGTGTCCTGTCCAAAGTTCTCATCTATCACATATCTGTTGGCAGTCATAGTGTAATGGTAATCAATGGAGATGATCCAGTGTCATCCACAGATACATCCAGGTTTTCAATGGCATTCGGTAGCAACAGATCCCACTCCCTACAACACAAACTTTCCTCCTCTCTGGGCATCTGCTTGCACCTCTTGCAAGAACACCAAAAGTCCCCCGAAATTCTTGGTCTAGCCTCGGCAGCGACTTCGGATAACATTACCTGCGCAACTTCAGCCTCTCTCTCTTCTCTTGCTCTCTTATCATCCATCTCTTGTAGTTCCGTGTCCGTGTATTCTGGCTCAAATCTGTAGCCAGTAACGTCAAAGTCAAAATCGAATTCTTCGTCTTCGTAATCATTATAGTCATCCATCATCCAAGTTTTTTTGTGGAAATTGTAGCCTACGTTGATGCAGGTAAACAAACGCAGACTGCTCAGCTAGATAGTTTCGTAAACGGCCGGCACACCTTCCCGCTCCCCTACCCCCGACACATAGTACTCCGCGGGAGCAGCGAAAACAAGCAACAGAGAAATGCTTACTTCCAAGCCATGCCAAGCACGTAAAAATGTTCGGATTGAGATACATTTCACAGGAGAGCATACTGAGACCGGTAACAATACACCCTGAGCTTCCCGTCTCATTTATTGTACATGAAACGCACATTTATCGAACATTTCTGGTTGCCCCGTTCACTTCCATTGTAGCCGAGTGAGAGCCTACAGGAAATCTGTACCGAACTCAATACTGGACCGATCAGCGAAAAAATGGACTTCATGGGTCAGGTTCATGGAAGACGGACCGCAAATAGGGTCCAAGGTCCAAAATAGCGAACTTACCCTTTAAGACGCTCTTGGAAACGCTCGTAGATTAACGATTACTCCAGACCAGTCGTAGACGGTTAAATGCGTTTTAGAAGCCCATAAATCACATACTTTATTAGATTTTTCGTGTCAGTGTTCATTTCATTTTACGGTTACCATAACCACTGATTGTTTTTTTTTTATAGGCTAGTGATGTTAGATGCAACAATATTTACGTTTATTTATTTATTTTCATATATTTGGAAATTACCCATAAAAGCCATTCCTTAAATAGCCTTTAAATAAATAAGATTGAGACAAGTAAAATCAGTGGGAAAAATATTTTATTTCAAAAGAAACATTGACGTGCCTAACCAGTCATGTATTCATAGTTTTCAGTCACGTGACTGCTGCGGAGCCCTGGCGGGCAAAACAACGTTCCAGAATGCGGACGGACACTGGAAACCCCATAGAGCTACCGCAGAAGCCTGTCAAATTTCCTTCTTTTGCAACACACGTGTGTTTAGATCACTTATCAAAAGACGAAAAACAAAGACACGCAAACAAACTAAGTGTCTTAGGTACGTGTGACCCATATACAGCACCCGCTGCTTTATTTCAATTATTAAAAACCGCGAAGTCGCTGCCGGAGCTGTACTTCGGTGACGTTTACATTTATCTTGTGGAGAATCCATCCCCTTACACTGCCGCGAAGATGAAAGCGTACAAAAGTACAGACAGTTATCTGTACTTTCGATCTGGATGGGTCAATAATGCTGTTGTTTGGGAGGTGAAGGACAATAAATTCTTCATCGTCAAAGCGAAGGTGAGTGCTAATTAGCTAACGTGAGCTACCTAACGTTGCTTGCATGGGTGGTCAGTGTAACGTTAGTCAGCTAACGTTACTGCAGTTAGCTTTTCTAGGGCAGTAATATTTTGGTTAAGATAACACAACATATTGTGACATACATGTAATATAAACTTTTTTCCATTGTCAGGTAAACCATTCCTACAGCTTAAATGACCCGCCATTGACAGCCTGGGTAGCTGTAGAGAAGGAGGGATTCACAACATCCTCCTCTCTGGGTTTTCCTTGTCAGACGGGATTCTGTACGAACACAATCCAGGCTTGTCTCCTCTTCGGTTAGTGCATCCAATTGAACAACAACTATCCGGCATTTTGGCAAACTTTTGGGAAAAGTTGTCGTTGGCGGGCAGTGGAAGGTGGCTTTTTGCCCGCCAGGTGGGCGTTCCCATAGGGCTGTGACATCACGTGAAAACTATGAATTGGGCATCACAGCGTCTCCCACTCTATCGCCCCTCCTCCTCCCGTATCAGCAGCACCACAGACAGAAGTAGAGAGATGTAAAATCCAGGGATCAGAAAGGAAAAGTCCTGCTATACGTTTCTTCCACCCATGAACTCAGCCAGCTGATTTCACTAATTAGTTATACCTCCTGGCTGAAGAATTGTGCAAATTAGCAAATCCAGTTGATTGGAACTAAATACTGGGGAGGACTTTTTACATTCTGAACCAGGATTTTACACCTCTGGTTAAGTAGCTCTTATAAGAGGTGACTGCGCTTTTACACTTTAAGAACTGTTTTGGGAAACGCGTGTTACAAATTAAAGAGCCATCGTAGAATCGCTCATTGAAATCGCAACCCGAAGATTGATCGTTATCGGGAAACGCGGAACAGCTCATTTTAGAGGAATAATAACGCCTGAGCTCGGATTTGAACCCCAGCCTATTGGTTAAAATAAATTATGCCTTCCCTGTAGGTTGCCTTACACAATATGCTGACCATGCACTGGGCGTTGTTTCAGAGCAATGTTGCTCTTCTATTAGTCTAGGCATGCTTCAAGCTCTAAATGCGCTCTATAAATTAATGTTTATTGTTCATATCATTCTCTTACTAAGATGGCAGACTTTCATAGTAGATTGTGAGGAACGGTAATCTGTCAGGTAATTTGGCCTTGAAGTCGCCATCTCTAAAATTCTGCCAATTCTTCTAAAAGGCTTTAGATCCACTAATTTCTGTCTTTATATTAAATATTATAAACCTATTAAACCAAATAATGCATTGAGTCTAATTGTATTCACTGTATTTCCCTCAACTAGATCCCAGACAAAGCTCCGGAGAAAGGTTGTAAAACTGGGCCAACAGTGAAGTACAACCTGGACTCACATGAGCAGATCATGAAAGAGAAGGCCATAGCAACATGGATTGGCCGTACTTCCCTACCTCCACACACAGTGGAAGATGAGGCATTAATTTCTATGATAGACATTTGATAAGAAGCTCACTAAACCAAAAAAAACTAAAATAAGCAACTTAGTGGAAAACATGTACCTTGATGACCAAGTTACATTTAGGGATAGACTGGCTACAGCATGGAGGGGTAACCACTGGCTTGGACATTTGGCCAAAAAAAAGGTCTTACTGCCTCATTTCTTGCATTACTGCATGCTATTTTTGCACTAAGCAAGAAAAATCAGAGCACATATTACTAAATCTCAAACAAATAAGCCACCCACACTCAGCACATTTCATCAAGGCACTACTTGACCAGTGCACAGAGAAATGGGCCATTACTGAAGACAAGATTTTAACAGTGATAACAGACAATGGGAGCAACATGGTTGCAGCTTTTAAACCCGAAGATGCAGATGACACCAGCTCCAGCTCAGAGGAAGAGGATGCTCAGGGGAGTGAAGAGGGAGATGAGGGAGAAGAGGAAAGAAGGTAAATTGTTTGTCACTGACTGTTTTGCAGGATATACAGTGCCCTCCACTATTATTGGCACCCCTGGAAAAGATGAGTATAAAGGATTATAAAAAAGTCACCATTTGGTGAATTAGCTTAATCTCACACTGAATAAATGAGAAAAATCTACCCTTTAACTGACGTCAATTTATAATGAGAAAAAAAATCCCTCATCAAGAAATAATTATTTTTTACAAAACCACGTGTGCCACAATTATTGGCACCCCTGCATTTATATTTAAATTATTTTTGAAATTAATTAAAATTCATTTTAATATTTGGTCTCATATCCTTTGCATGCCATGACTTCCTCATGTCTGTGACCCAACAAAATCAAAAGACTCTTGATATCTTATTTTCTGGTACTCTTACAAGCGATACTATAATGTCTCTGCATTTGAATGGATCTCTATGGTAATTGGGGGGTGGGACTAGATTTAGCTGTAGATTACACTGGAACAGTATGGAACACAAGGTTGGCTAAATGGCTCAAAGTCATCAAGGGTCTGACGTATCAAACAAGCCTTAAACCATCACTCTGCTGCCAGAAATACAGTAGATATGGATGGATAACTTGAAGGGTTTCTTCTCCTGACTTATTTTTCCAGAGTTCAATAGGAAAATTTGTCAGGAGAAACAACCCTTAAAGTGATCCATCCATATCTACTGTATATCTGGCAGCACAGTGATGGTTTGAGGCTCGTTTGATACCTCAGACCCTTGATGACTTTTACCAATCATGTATTCCATACTGTTCCAACATAATTTACAGCTAAATATAGTCCCCACCCCCAATTCCCATAGAGATCCATTCAAATGCAGAGACATTATAGTATCGCTTGTAAGAGTACCAGAAAATAAAATATCAAGAGTCTTTTGATGTTGTTGGGTCACAGACATCAGGAAGTCATGGCATGCAAAGGATAAGCGACCACATATTTAAAATGATTACTTTATTCTATATAAATGTAGGGGTGCCAATAATTGTGGCACACGTGGTTTTGTTAAACTTATTTCTTGATGAGGAATTTTTTTCTCATAATAAATTTACTGCAATTAAAGGTTGTATTTTTCTCATTTTTTCAGTGTGACATTAAGCTAATTCATCAAACGGTGAATTTGTTATAACCCTTTTTACTCATCTTTACCAGGGGTGCCAATAATAGTGGAGGGCACTGTATGTCTTTGATTTAACCAGGTTTGGTTATGACGTGTGTGTGCAAGAGTGTGAGAGATTATACAATAACATTACATAATGCATTGTGTGCTTGAGTAAATTTAATTTATTGAAGAATTAAGTGTTTGCGTTCCCTGTCTGTTGTTTCTATCCACTAAGTATGGAGCCATAAAGAGGACTCCCTGTGTCATGCACACCCTGCAGCTAGTTGTGAACTTTATGTGAATGGAGCTAACAGTTTGGAGGCTCCTCGACAAAGCCAGAAATGTTGCGCGGCTTTTTCGGAAGTCCTCAGTCACCACACAGCGACTGCCCGAGCAGTGCGGTCTGACATATTAAAGACTGTCCTACCTGATGGTCGAGCACCCACCAAATGGTGTCTCGCCTTCTGGACTTACAGGAGCCACTCACTCAGGTAGGAGAAAATATGGGCTGGGACTGTCTCCTACCTAGTGAGTGGCAGAAGATGGCTGTGCTGAGAGAACTCCTACTCCCATTTGCTGAGCATACCAACATGCTACAGTCTGACACCAACTCCCTGTCCCTGGTTGTTTCTGCACTCCTGAACCTGAAGATACACCTCAGCCAATTCTCCCAGGCCCAGATCAGGACCTTTTGTGCTGGCAAAAAAGTTGGCAGCAAATATGGGGCAGTGATTCAGCTGCTTCATCTGTCCCAAAGACCCCAAGTTCTCTCCTCTGGCCGCTGCAGCATGCTTCCTGGACGCTACTGTGGCGGTCGAAGACCTTATTGGCAATGAGGAAGAGAACATCAAAGTACTTTTTTAAAAAGGCTGAACAATTCCTTCACGTAAACTGCGCTCCCTGGAGTGCAGGCAGATGATGGTGAGGAACAAGAGAGATTGGAGGCACCACTGGCAAAGTGGTCTAGGCTTAGTTTTTTAAGCAAAAACTGTCCACCTAGGCCCATCACCTCAAGCATTGGCAGTATTATGCAGGAAATACGAAAATACATAAAGGACTGGTCCCAGCAGAAAATCACACACGACACAGGAATGGAGTTTTGGCTCATGCAGAGCTCAACTATTTATCCACATCTAAAACCTCTTGCCCTGGACCCGCTAGCGAGGCCTGCATCCCAGGCCTTTGCAGAGCGGGTTTTTAGTGCCACAGGTGGCCTCACCTGTGGCCACCGAAACAGGGCAAGGCTCACCCTGGAAAGGAGAGCTTTCCTTAAAATGAATC
The DNA here is from genome assembly GCA_029718625.1 of Synaphobranchus kaupii. Classification (NCBI taxonomy): domain Eukaryota; kingdom Metazoa; phylum Chordata; class Actinopteri; order Anguilliformes; family Synaphobranchidae; genus Synaphobranchus; species Synaphobranchus kaupii. The sequence goes on along the minus strand of CM056386.1, from coordinate 8,223,324 downwards.
ACAAGTAATGGTCATGAATGGAACTGGTGATGGGGGAATTCACTTGTGTGAGCACTGGGTGTTCATTGATTTATGTTTATTATTATTATTATTCTGATGTATGGCACGTTTGGTGGATTACATAAATAAATACAAATATTCCAAAGAAATAATGTTTCATGTCTCAACTTATTAATAATTAAACAGTTGCTACATCAGCCAGCCACTCAGCCTTACAACTTAAAGGGGGCTATCACTAAATCTATAAAATCAAAAATATAGTGTTGGACAGTTGAAGAAATATTTCTGCATATGTATTACATTATCCCTCAAGCCAGAAACCAGAGAAAATTGTTAGCCCTATCCCTTAGTCTGTAATGGCGTGAACAAATTGCCTTAATTTACTAGTTCAATGTGTAAGCAGTGTAAGAAATAAAGTTCATTTGGGTTTAAATGCGTGGACAAATATTACAGGAGAACATAATATATAATATAATGTCCAGTTTGTAACATAATATTTACCATTTGGTGGGCACATGGGGCACGGCTAACTATTTGCTGTATGGAGAAAGCAAACACTCAGATATTTATTTTAACTGTCTGTGGTGATGTAACACATTTAAATTATTAAAATGAGTGGTATCCCCCTTCACTGAAAAATAGTGTACCTGATCATACAACCTACCTACAACCTTCTACCATTTTGTTTCCAGTTTGAACAGCCTGCTTTTACATCTGATGAAAATTAAACTTATTTTTGTCAACAAAAATGTAAAACAGATTTTAGACAAAAATGCCCAGAGTTTTTGTTGACTAAAATTAGAACAATATGTCCATATTTGTTGCTGACTAAAACTAGACAAAAATGTCAACAGAATTTCTGTGTACTAAAACTAGACCCGATGTCTCTACCTATTGATGGTAGAGAGATGAAAAGGAGATGAAAATATTTTAGACCCTATGTCCAGATATTTTTTTGCCAACAAAAATAAACTATAAAAGATAAAATTGACTAAATCTGATTAAAACTCATTTGCAGTTTCGTCACATGACTAAAACAAAAAGTCCGTTTAAAACACTGCCCGGGTAGTCCTGGGCTGTGTCCGAATCAGAGCCCTGTTCCCTGTCCACTGTCCCCTGTCCACTCAGACCCGTCTACTATGTGCCCTGTCACCTCACATTGCAAGCAGTGTGCGAATGAAATCCCGCAAAACTCTTTCCAAACTAGTGAGTAAGTACTTCGTAATATCTTTTTTAATTTTTATTGAGAATATCAATCAGTTAACATATGACAATTGTTACAAAGTGTAGACTATGAATGAAGATAGAATTAACAAAAATAAAAAAGAGTATTTCGTAATATGACCCACTCTTGTAACATAGTTATGCATATACGTTCTACGTCTTTTACGTTTTTACTTCCGAGTTACTTACTGAAATTGTCGGGTGAGTGCACAGTTCTGCAGATGAGTGTGCTCCTGAATTCCCTCAACAAAACCCGGAAATAAGGGGTTCATCCTAGTATTTTAAGTGCCCCCATTTGTGAGAAAAAGTCGCCCACTCAAAAGCTTTTTGACGAAGTGGACTCAATGCGTACTCAAAAGGGTGTAGGGCTCTGATTCGGACACAGCCCAGGTTGTCAGGCTCCCCATTCATTTTCATAGCTGGCTTCTTCGCGCAGCTAGCTTCGACTTATGGCCAGCTAGTTGGCACAAACGGCAGCTATCTAGCGAAGTCATATGGCCAGCTAAACAGGGAAATGGGACTAATAAGGTAACTTTAGATAAGTTATCTACGGAAGGCGAATAAATGTTAAAACGACTTGCCATAAATTACACTATTAGTAACTACTTGGCTAGTTAGCTCCAATCAATCACAAAAGCAACTGACAGCGCAACCTCGCTGAACAAATTTCACTTTCAACCAGCCAGCTATCTAACGACGTTAACAGTCGATGTAAATGGCGCTCAATTGTGTGTAACGTTGTCATAAAATTTCTTCTTACCGTGAAAAACGACGACATCTGACAGATGTTTAGGTAAATCTATCACACTTTCGTCACAAGTCAGCAATTATACCGGGAAATGCCCTCTTTGAAAACAAAAAACGAATGAATATAAAAAGGTTAGTCTGTTACTGCATACCCGTTTTTGCTAAAGCTGCATCATAGCTAGTGTTGTGTCGTTCGCGAACGATTCGTTCAAAAGAACGAATCTTTTGGGTGAACGAACTGAACTGAATCACTTACTGAAAAGATCCGTTCATTTCTCAGTTCAGTTCAGTTCACGAACGGATCTGATCAGCAGCGAGCGTGCACCGTGCAGGGAGGGGGAGGGACTGCCGCGAGCGAACGTGATTCGTCCCTTGCGAACCAGTTCTGCTGTGCTGAACGAATCATTCGCATTTGCTTCTTCCTATTCCATTTCGGACGTATTGTTCTAAGTATTGTATAGCCGAAATGAGTACCGTGTTTGCGTGTTGTATACTAGAAAGTTTTTTTTTCTTTTTTTTCTCTAATTTGTTTCCTAAATTGTTCGAAATAAAGTTTATATTAAAAAAAAAAATTATAAAAAAAATTTGCGGGCGGGCGCCGAGCGAGGCAGCGAGCGTGCAGAGTGGACTGATTCGTTCACTGCGTGACGTGACGTGATCCTGAGTGATAATCAGCGGCTCAAACTGCCAGAATCAGGCCCAGCAAGTTAAGACTTAAAAGTCATTGAAAACCAGCGTTCACCTCCAATATTGATATTCAACGAGGAAACTTTTAAAATATCAAGATTTGTAAACGGAGTTTGGCGCATTTGTCAAAGCGACAGCACTTCCGCATGAACTGTTCGGCCGTCAGTTCACTGAGTGAACGAACTGTGACTTAACGGTGCAAGTTCAGTGATCCGTTCACTGAAGCTACTAGACACAGTGAGTTAACGTGACGTGATCCTGAGTGATAATCAGCGGCTCAAACTGCCAGAATCACGCCCAGCAAGTTAAGACTTAAAAGTCATTGAAAACCAGCGTTCACCTCCAATATTGATATTCAACGAGGAAACTTTTAAAATATCAAGATTTGTAAACGGAGTTTGGCGCATTTGTCAAAGCGACAGCACTTCCGCATGAACTGTTCGGCCGTCAGTTCACTGAGTGAGTCGGACTACGCAGTACGCAGTCGGAGCTCCGCCCAAGCACTGAACGATTCGGTGAACGAATCTTTTGAACGAATCTTTTTAATGAACTGATTCTAGTGATTCGTGTCACTGAAGTGAACTGTTTTGCCCATCACTAATCATAGCTATGATAACGCGGAGCTGTCAAAACTATAACAGCACGGAAACCCTTTAAAAAAAACAAAATAAAAACCGTAGCTAGGCTACACGTAGCCTATGGCTATGACAAATTATGGACTAAACAAGCCACATTTTAGTTAATAAAACTCAAGTAAGCTAATTTAGATATCCAGTGAGCACAAGTGGCATACAGAACTAGTTTACTTTTTTTTAGCAGCATTTTTTTGTAAGTATAAACCGAACTATTTTTTTTTTTTAATACAATTTGTTTGATTTATTTATTTAAGTATGAGCCGAAGTATCCCTTCCTGGCGTGTCTCCCCGTGGCGCAGTCTGTAGCGTGGCCTAACTAGGATTCCCGTGCTCTTTGCGACATTGTCGGTTCGAATCCGACCTTTTCCTCTTGTCTCTACACTGTGCTGTCCAATAAAGCTGAAAGGCTATTTTAAGAAAGTATAGTCCATTTTAGTACTTATAAACTTTTGTAGCCACAATTTCCTCTATATTCTCAGCTACCTTGAATTGAGAGAAAATACTGTTAGCTATAAGTTAGAGTGAAGGAAATGTAGAGACCTAGCTACTCACTCCAAAAGTCTCTGGGACCTCAGATGGATATCTGGCTTCTCTGTCAAACATGAGGTAGAATGGGGAGTGCTTGGTGGTGATCTGTACTTTGGTGCGCAAGCCAAACATGGCTGCACTGAGGTCCCAGTTCCAAGGATTCTCATCCACCAATTTGGTGAGAGTTTTGAAACATATTGACATTGTTATGAAATACTATTTCGATTGTAAAGCATAGCTTATGATTGCGATGTGTGACCCAAATCACACTGCTCAATACAATACCAAAATAGAATACTTAACACAGTGACTATAGTACCATTTAGTGGTGTAAATGGGTCAAGGTCAGTTTAGTGTCAAGTCCACATTACTTTGTCACTGTCCCATTCGTTCTTTCAACCAATCCACTGGTCTGTGGATGGTAAGGTGCGCAGAAGCTCCTCTCGATGTCCAGCTTCTGGCAGAGAGCCATATTCAGCTGAATTTAATGGACAACAGTCAGTTAGTACAAAAGAAAACTGAGTGGAGGGAGCCTCAGCCATGTTTTTGGGTAATGATACGGACTGTACAGGGAAAGATATTGAGAAATGATTGAAAATGCATTGTAATAGGACAATAGGACAGCACCTTATTCCTGAACTCCCCTCCTCAGTTGGTGAGAATGTGTTTTGGTGCCCCAAACTTGAATTCTACAATGAACTGTGCAAAGAATTCTACAATGCACTGTGCTACATCCTCGGCTTTCTTAAGACTTCAGCGTATATGCCTCAGCCCACTTGGTCTTGTAGTCAATCATGACGTCCCTGTGCAGTCCGTCTCATTACCAAAAAACATGGCTGAGGCTCCCTCCACTCAGTTTTCTTTTGTACTAACTGACTGTTGTCCATTAAATTCAGCTGAATATGGCTCTCTGCCAGAAGCTGGACATCGAGAGGAGCTTCTGCGCACCTTACCATCCACAGACCAGTGGATTGGTTGAAAGAACGAATGGGACAGTGACAAAGTAATGTGGACTTGACACTGAACTGACCTTGACCCATTTACACCACTAAATGGTACTATAGTCACTGTGTTAAGTATTCTATTTTGGTATTGTATTGAGCAGTGTGATTTGGGTCACACATCGCAATCATAAGCTATGCTTTACAATCGAAATAGTATTTCATAACAATGTCAATATGTTTCAAAACTCTCACCAAATTGGTGGATGAGAATCCTTGGAACTGGGACCTCAGTGCAGCCATGTTTGGCTTGCGCACCAAAGTACAGATCACCACCAAGCACTCCCCATTCTACCTTATGTTTGACAGAGAAGCCAGATATCCATCTGAGGTCCCAGAGACTTTTGGAGTGAGTAGCTAGGTCTCTACATTTCCTTCACTCTAACTTATAGCTAACAGCATTTTCTCTCAATTCAAGGTAGCTGAGAATATAGAGGAAATTGTGGCTACAAAAGTTTATAAGTACTAAAATGGACTATACTTTCTTAAAATAGCCTTTCAGCTTTATTGGACAGCACAGTGTAGAGACAAGAGGAAAAGGTCGGATTCGAACCGACAATGTCGCAAAGAGCACGGGAATCCTAGTTAGGCCACGCTACAGACTGCGCCACGGGGAGACACGCCAGGAAGGGATACTTCGGCTCATACTTAAATAAATAAATCAAACAAATTGTATTAAAAAAAAAAATAGTTCGGTTTATACTTACAAAAAAATGCTGCTAAAAAAAAGTAAACTAGTTCTGTATGCCACTTGTGCTCACTGGATATCTAAATTAGCTTACTTGAGTTTTATTAACTAAAATGTGGCTTGTTTAGTCCATAATTTGTCATAGCCATAGGCTACGTGTAGCCTAGCTACGGTTTTTATTTTGTTTTTTTTAAAGGGTTTCCGTGCTGTTATAGTTTTGACAGCTCCGCGTTATCATAGCTATGATGCAGCTTTAGCAAAAACGGGTATGCAGTAACAGACTAACCTTTTTATATTCATTCGTTTTTTGTTTTCAAAGAGGGCATTTCCCGGTATAATTGCTGACTTGTGACGAAAGTGCCGCCGTGGTGATAGATTTACCTAAACATCTGTCAGATGTCGTCGTTTTTCACGGTAAGAAGAAATTTTATGACAACGTCAGCTAGATCACAAGTATTTAACTGCTATTATAAGTTAACCGTTAGCTCGAGCATTTGACGTGCTAAACAGCTAGCTAGAAAACATACCGTATCTACCGAAGTGTAACTTACTTACATGTAACGTTAACACAGTTAGCTAGCTCTTCACACACGTAGCTAGCTACATTAAAAGCCATTGTCACTCAGTGGCAAAAATTAGTGAATATCAAACTTAAAGTAAATATAAGCTAAAATTATATGGCGAGGGGTGATTCGGGCAACACATTTTATTATCTAGCTAACTTAGTTACTAGCTAATAAATGTTTTCTCGTCTTCTTTTTCGCCTGTCATGTGATCATTCAGTGATTCACTGAGCTGTCTAGCTAGCTAGCAAAGAAGGAGGCCAGAGTTGTGGTTTTTATTGTTAACCATCGCACCCCGCTGGGAACTCGCTACAAACATGCAAAGTGCGCGAAACACCTGCAGCACAGAGAAAACGCTAGCCACCAAAGATATTTCTGATAATGATTCAGTCTTACCATCTTTATTTAGCAGTATCCGCGTTACTTCAGGAAGCGACTGTAAAGCGTACCCAAGAGCATAACGTGATGCATACACATACGCTCCTCTTCTTCTTCTTTGGATTTTCTATGGCGGGTTCCTACCAACTGTCAGGTGCATACCGCCACCTACTGTTACGGAGTATGGAATGCGATAGCAGGGATTCAGACCACAGTTCTGGGATTCAGACCATAGAACTATATATTAACTAGAAAGGTAACGTGGTCACGTGGTTCCATTCAGCCCTATTCAATTTGGGTTCTTCCGCAATGGCACCGCCGCAAGATGGCTGCCATGGCCCGGAAATAGTATTATTATGAGCTCTGCCATGTATTTCCAATGGAGCGTTGTGAAAGTCAACATAGTGGCCCCAGCGCAATCTAGGTATCAAAAGTTCACAATATTGTAGTCAATAGAATCAGGCAATCACATTTTACATTTTTCCTGGGTTCAAAATTTTTTTAGCCTACACAGAAAAAAGAGAGCCATGATTTAAAAATACTCATCGGTGAGTGTTTAGTAAGCGCACTGAACTGTGATTGGTTAAGAACATGGTCACGTGGTAATTTTAGTTACGTCACAGGGCAATCACGTGAGGAGGTCTATTGGCATTTTCGCCTCAAATCCATTCTCTCAACCTCCATTGAACTCTATGGTTAGCTGACTTGCTATGAGCATTCAGCTAACTGCATCCGTTGCTGTAGCTATATGAAGTTCGCTTACCAGCTATCTTGTGCATAATAATGAAATGGTTTTCAAATGCTTTCGCGTGTGTAATATTTCTAAGGTCATACTTCATATCTCAAGATGGGTGTTGTTAGATTACACTAATTAGTAACACACCCAGTGAATATGTTAGTGTTGAAGTCTGAAAAGCCGCCCGGATAGCAAGACGCTAACGGTAGCGGGTCAACATTGGGTTGGCTACAGAAATGTTGTCCGGCTCCCGGCGTATTATGCTTGTCAATAACGCTAGTTAACAAGACAGTTATTAAAGATTTTTAGTAACTATTCATGGCTCGTTTATCTGGATTGGCAGTTTTGCTCACGTTAGGCTGAGGTATTTCAAGATATCCGTGGCCTATAGCCTAGCCATTAATCTGTCTAACGTTACGATAACACTACAAGATCACCATAGTTCATTCTAACAGTCTAACAATAACATAGACATTCCTGAGAGGCTATACCTGGAAAAATAGGCGACAAGTTTCACTGTGGCCATTTCCATCGCGATTTCTAATTATTTAGGCTACAGTTACATGGCTACACCACACTATTAGCTAGCCGCGCAAGGCTGGTTCACGGAAGTCTTGAGTCAGGGACCGGTCCGGATGTAATGACTGTAATGTTACCGCTGGAGCTAGGCTACTGCCTAGCCATACCACAGACTAACGTTACGGATTAAACAAAATAAACAAGCAGATGCAATAATCGTTATTTAATTATGTGAACGTAATCGTATCATAGACCTATTTAAGATTGTATCTATGTATTTATTGTTTTGCCTTTCACATAATACTATAATAATCACGACATCCACTCTACGGTTAGAGTGGATCTGGGGTAGGCGCTGGACCCAGGAAAGCGGGCTGGAAAGAACTTTGTTTTAATATAAGGGTAAGGTTGGTGGATCCAACATGTCATTAGCTGGTTATATTTTTCGAAATAGCCTATTTTGTCTAACCGTGTGACACAGTAGGCTATGCGGTAAATGTTTGCGAAGAACAGCGAGTGCTCCTCGTTGTCTATAGCCCAGCTAGGCTATAGGACATTGTAGCTTTACATAACATTACATTAAGTTATTGTGGCTGCGTTTACTATTATGTTGCTTTTGTATGTCGATTTACACGTGTGCATCCTCTCATCGCTCAAAAGAAATCAACCGGATTGAGGAACTGAAGTTGCGCATCAAAACCAGATACGGTAATGCACTTTTAACAGCGCATAAACGAGTGTCTGCTTACAGACACCCCTGGATGAGTTTTTCTAGTAGGCTACCACTTAGATCCCACATAAACTTGTAAATTTTTCCTTAATGTGACCTTGTCATTTTAATGTGTCTTGTCAGGGTTTGTCTTGTGGATGTGCGTCTTATCCTGTGTTCTCACGTTCAGCCTGCACCTTGATGTGGTGAGTGGGCTTTAAACTGAGACAGGCTGCTGAACTTTGCTGTGTCGTATAACAAACTCCTAACGTCTCTACGTTTTTTCCCCCTTATCGTCCAGGACAACGTTGGAGACGGTGATTAAACTTGCTGTGAATGAAACGCAGCATATCGAAGAATAAAAATGTTTCCCTTATTCATGATTCATAATTTTGAATGGTGTACATTTGATTATTTAGTCTTTACAAATGAAAAAAAATAGCAATTTCTCCTTATACCACTGTATGACATATGCAAACAATGAACCCTTCAATAAAAAAACAAGTTTTATAATTAATTGAAACTTTTTATTACTGTTTCCCCAAAATGTACATACTAGACAGCTACATCCAGCGTGGGGAGAAATACGCAAAGAAGGCCATGGATTGGCATGGCTGGAGAGGACAAGATGTGGGGGGGGGGGGGGTGTTTGTAGGGAAGATAAGGGACAGGGGTGAGGAAGAGCAGAGGGCGTTGGGTGAACAATGTCATGGCTACAAATTTAATTTAAAAATAATCACATAAATTTTGAAAACCTGACTTAGTTCATTAAAAAAACCCTGTTCCGTTAAAAGCCAAATCCAGGATTGGAGAAACTGCCAGAATTGGGCAGGGAAAACCCGTAAAGGCAGCGTCTCCTCCCCTGAATTCAGTATTTAAGGGACTGTAAAATAGCATTTAGAAAAATATAATTTCCCCTAGGGGTGAAATGAACTCCATCACAAAGAAATAAGTCAGTATTTCCAAAATTTATGTGAGGATGTTTAATACATTTACCACCTAATTCTTCAATAAATGTAGCCATGACACTGTTCACCCAATTCCTGGCCTTGTTTATCTTCCCCGGATTGACAGCCCTCCACCAACGTCGCTGGGTGATCCCAGACAGGATGATCTTAGTGCCTGGGAACTGCCGGTGGAGGTCTTGTAGGTCCTGTTTCATTCCTGTGATGAGATCCAGGCTTGTGGTCCTGCCGAGGTCATTCCCACCACAGTGAATGAGCAGGACATCCGGGGCTGCTCTTCTTCTGAGGGACTGGTGAATGAAGGGGCGCAGGCGTCCCCACCTCAGGCCTCCCCAGCCAAACCAGTGGACCCTGGCATCCAGACCCAGACTGGTCCCCATGGTCTCCCTTGCTCTCTCCTCCCCACGCCGGATGTAGCTGTCGCCAACAATCCTTTTTTTTTTCTGTGAATAAAAATACAATGAAATACTTCTCATTCAAATATACACTGACAATGGAAATCAACGTAACTGACGTTAAATCAATTAATTATCAATGTAATCAATCATAGCTCATGATAAATCATTTTATGACTACATTTTACAAATTCTTGCTCAAAGTAGTCAAAATCTACAAAAACAACTACTTCTGTTACTAAAATAGATAACACATTGACATTGATTTTAAAAATGTAAACATCTTTATTGATTTTAAACCTCTGCTGAATGGACACAATACATGCTAAAGCAGTAGAAAATACTGCATCATATACATATTAAAAAATGTGTTTAGGAAGCAAGTGGTGGAGTTCAGGTAGCTATGTTGAGGCACACAATTTGCAAGATCACCAAGAATGAGTTTCCGGACACACATCTTGAGTCTTCATCCCCATCTGGCTATGAAGCATGGATAGGGATATGTCATGTCTTGGTCTATTGAACTTTAGTTGGAAAATGTATGGTTGTCTTTATATCTGAAGGAAACAAGATAATAATGATCATGTTAAAATAAATACAACAAAAGGCTAAAAGGAAAGACATAAAATTAAAATCAACACCAAATAAAGGAGAGCACCGCAGTATTTTTAAAACATTAACACAAAGCGCCAGTCGCTCTTGCAGCATTTAATGCAATGAGCTCACAATATAAACTGGCTGTCCCATTGGCTAGCAAGACAGATGTCTTGTCTCAAAACAATGTCATTAATTTGATTTACGTTAATCCTCAAATGTGCACACAGAGAGAGGGAGAGAGATTGCATATGTATGTCCACTTTCTTTAGATCAACAAGAAAACATGACACTCACCTCCATGACCCAGGTAGTCAGCTCACACACAGCATTTTCTCCTCCTCACAGAAATAAAGGGAGATGTTACAAGGTGCCTGCACACACATAGCAAAGACTTGAACAGAACCCCAGTGAATTCAGAAATTTCGACTTTGAGCAGCAACTGACACATACAGTACTTACCAACAGCTGGGTATACAGGTATAGGTGGATGAGTGGTAGCAATTGTTCTTGACATAACTGACAGCGAGACAGAGAAAGGAATAGAAAATAGATAAGATGGTTAGAACCATTAGAGGACAGGAGAATAGCATGATCAGAATTGTGTTCACGCAGGATGATTCACACAATAGCGCAATGGTCTTAGCCTTTAGGTTAAGGTACACTTTGTTATGTTAACAGGTGAAAAATCAACCCGGTCTCACGCTTTTTCATGCTCATAGTCACGACAATTAATCTATTGAATCGTCACCCGGAGCACGATTGTCCGACTTTTATCGTGCTACACAGAACGAAATTTAAACCCATGCATTTTCAATGCTAGCATTTCTCAGACTGTTTTCGTGCTACATAGAACGAAATTTAGAGGTGTTACTGTGGGCTTGGCTACTATGCTACTTTTCGGTTGTTAGCTAGCTAGCCGGCTAGTGAATTTTGTTTACCAGACGAGTGACTTTTGAGTAGCTACTGGTTGATGGCGATAACCGCTAAATATGTTAATAGGGACACAAAAAACATGTGGAAAGGTTTATTCAGTCACAAAAAAGCAAACAGTTTATGTCGGATATGGTCAAAATCCCACAATCTCAATTCATTTTAATACTGTCCCCTACACAGGGTCGCCGCTAGGGGGTGGCAAAGGGTGCGGTCGCGCTTTAGAGGGCCTCGCATCAAGCAGTTTTTATTTTTATTTTTTTTTTGCTTTAGGTTTTACATGTTACACATATGATAATAATATTTATTAAAAGTCAATTGTAGACCTAGCAGGACTACGTGATGACATTAGACAGATTTGTATAATTGTTTTTTTCCTATACATAACATGACCTTAGGCCTACTAATAGTTAGGCTACTAGTATTTAGATTTGTTTACAAGCGTAGGTCACGTCTGCGGACGTTATTTCGGAATTGCAAGGAAAGTCCGGAGGAAGATGTTCACGTAATTCTGCTGCTGGTGAGTAACATCTCTGCATTCATATCAATAGCGTGTGTTTATTCAATGTGGGGTATGACTGCTAAAAATCCTAAATCCTAATATCCTATGATCCTAAATCCTAATATGGTTGTAAACAAATCTAAGTACTAGAAACTATTAGTAGGCCTTCAGCAGTGCAGCGTATGGTAGGCTACGTCACAACAGTGGAAGGCGCACCATGCGCAACGAAAAGACTTGAAACTAACGGGCATATAGCATGCGCATTTTGTGCCTGTGAAAAAAAGATGTGCGTGCATAGTGCATAAAGGCCTCGCAATGCCTACTTCGCACCGGGCCTCGCATATCTCCCAGACGGCCCTGCCCCTACATGGGGCGACCCAGATTAGCCGTATATATTTATTATCCGAACCCTAACCCTAAACGGACTACAGACGGCGCCATCTTTTCACAGGCCATCATTATGTAGAGCTCTCTGGTTTTTGGGGAATTGTAGTTCTACACTATTAGTACCAATAACAAAAAAAATACTAATCTATTGACCTGGGGCTTAAAATTTATGTTCAATATAGCATCAGTTAAGATCCCAATTGATCATCTGATTGAATCATCAAAGTATCAAATGATTAAGCATCAAACATTTTATTCAGGCCCTTCTGTTAGAGCTTGAAGGCTGGCTCTGACATTATTTATGAAAGACTAGTTAGTTAATCATCCTGTTAAATATCTACCCGATATGTCCATTGGTTCCAGAATTAGAAGCATTTGAAGTTTGGCCAGGTTTGCCCTTCTAGGGGGCGCTACTGAGTCCCCTGGGGTGTCAGGGCAAAATAATTGACAAACGTTATTCTCCAGGTCAAGGCCTTTCCAAAAACGTCTTTAGTTTTGTCCTACGACAAAGTTTAATTTTCACCTCTGTCTGGCTAGAGCCTCTTTGAGGTGTAGTTTCTGAGACCCTTTGAGACTCAAGCCTGGATAAAATCAAGTCTTTAGATTTTTTTTCTTATTTGGTGGAAAAAATCCTTCAGGATATTGATGTTTTTCCTAATCACAGTCATATGTTTGGATTTGCACTAGTGTAGACCTTATTTTACCTACCAAATACATCTGGATTGTTGTCATGAGGGTTAGGGTTAGATAACATGCTGTTTTTGAAGCGCTTTAGCCCCTCCCCCAAACCTCCTGAATAGTCCTACATGGTCAGGATTATATAATGTTGTAGCTTCAATATCCCTCTGTTTATGGATGAAGTTTCCTACATATATCTCTGAAGATGACACTGTTATGAACTTGTAGGTGGCAGTCTCCACAGCTGATTTGTGGCTTATCCTTACCATGGGTGATGAGTTGATAATCAGATGGACTAGTTCTGATACCCGTTGGAGCACACAATCACTAATTGGCCATTTAGTCGGCCCTATACCTAATTAATGCGTGCGTGCGTGTGTGTGGGCACATTGCGTGCCATCTGCTGGCTGCTGTGCACCAGACATACAGAGAGATACAGAGGTTTTCTCTTTTATGTGTGAGGCATAATTTTTTACTTCAAAAATTATAATATATAATTCGTACACCTAGTAGTCCGTGAGCCAGTAGGGTTAGTCGGTACCATCTGAGGGGAATAATGCTCTTGTGATTTTTGGCAAGGTATACATCTCTAAAATATGTGATAGCATTGTTGTTACTGCATACCAATTTTGCCAAACCTGAATCATAGCGCGGAGCTTTCAAAACCATAACAGCGCAGAAACCCTGGGGGAAAAAATTAAATATTTTCACGGTAAGAATAATTTTTTTGACAACGTTAGGTTAGCCTGCTTGTTTTCTTCGTCGTCCTGCTTGAGCTAAATTAACATTAACCACAAATATGCTTTGTTGTTAGGTCTGTTTATTTCCTGCATCACCCTTGTCATAGTAACTTGTTGAACTGAACCAACCAGGAAAAAATGTATTCACTCACCACATAACGTAGGCTACACATACAGCGTAGCTATATATAGGATGTCTATGAACATAGACACAGGCTATATAACATACATTATATATATATAGTTATCTTAACGCATAGCGGACACTTGTGCCCGTTTATGCGGTCTAAAGTGCAGTAGTCTATAACGTTGATATTGGAAGGTTATCGTAATAACGTTAGCTATGTCCATTGCAGTTTCGAGGGGGTTACGTTAAGATTAGCCAAATGTGTTCTAAAGTATAACTAACGTTATGCTATACCTGGCTTATTTTCTTTTAAATGTGCATCGAGCTACTATTGGTGTATTATCAACAGGCTTTTGTGATAGCATGTCCTTTCTAGGCCTCTGGCTGCTACTGCGAGCTAACTTAGCTAACGGTAGCTAACAAAGTTACCTTTCATTTTGCTTTTTTATTCGGTAGCATAACTTTGCAGTCGTCGCTATACATGTATATGGTCGCTAGAGTTACAACGGCAGCCATTACTCTGTGAAAAGGGAGAAAATGACCACCTTCACGTGACAGGTCACGTTGGCCAATCAGAGAAAAAACTTTGGGCCGTGGAAACGGTGCCGTTTTGAGAAGGCTTCTGCCTTTCTAGTTAATATATAGTTCTATGATTCAGACCCTCTCACCCACACCAAGGGGCAGGGGCTGCATTCGAATAGTCAAAAATAGCTCCTTTTTCCTCTCCTTGCGGCTTTTCCTTGACCTCGCCAGAAAACGTCACGGGGGTCAAGGAAAAGTTTGAAGGAGAGATTTACAAGGAATCTAGCGTCGACTGTGGAATTCAAACCTCCTTATCTACCTTGCGTCGTGGTGCGACGTCCGTATTGACGTGAATGTTCAACATAGCGAACTACAACTTCACGAAAAATTACGACAAAATTGTCTTTTATTGGTTTTTAAAATACATTCCAATAAAACAACATTTTCTTTTTCGTTTTCAGTTCATCATACATCATTTCACATTTTTAAAAACATTCTTTATCGGGGGGGAGTTTTATTTCCCGTCCCTTTTTATTTTTATATTTAAAATAGACTTACAACATTCATGACACCACAGTAAAAGACATCTCATTCAAAAGAAATATCACCAAAACAAAAAAAAAGACTCAAAGACATTGAAATGAAGAAAAAGGAGACATGCGCTCCCGGGTTATTGGGCGGGTTCTTTCTCTTCCTTGGGATGGAGGGGGGTGGACTAGATGATCAGTTCTTTCCAATGGTCCACCCCCCATTTCTCTCTCGCCAGACGCTTGTCCTTCGCATAGTCCACCATAACGCCGTCTTGGAGGAGGTTTTGCGCCCTCCTCCTGAGAGTGACCAGGTCTACAGTTGTTTTTTGATAGACCTTGATGTTCCTCGCCTCCCACAGGACCTGCTTCATGGTGTTAACGATCCTCCACTGATGCTGGAGCTCTGGTGTTTTACATACTCCACGGGGCCATAGAGGACACTCTCAGCAGTCAGGGAGGACCTAGGCAGCAACCTGTTATGGGAGACAGAGGAAACAACAAGGCCCTAGACCCGTCTGGCCACGGAGCACTCCCAGAACAGATGGTAGATGTGTTCTGAGTCAGTGCATCTGTGGGGGCAGCGCTCGGTCAGGGCCAAGTGCCGCTTAAACATGAATGACCTGGTGGGGAGACACATGTGGGCAGACATCCAGGCAATGTCCTTTTGCTTGTTACTTATACATTTATTTAGGACATTAGCCCAGATTATAGACGGGTCCAGGGTCGTGCTGCCCCTCGGGAGTGTCATGGTCTCCTTCGATCTTAAATGAGCCATGATTATTTTATAACTCCACAAGGTCAGCCCGGCCCTGGGCAATCCTGCCCCAAAAGCAAAGTCCCTCAGGGCTGGATATACATATGGGGGGTCCCAGCTGTACGATATGGTGAGGTCCAGCGCGCACAGGCCCATCGTCCTCAGGAAGGGAGTGGCATAGTACCTAGCAAAGGCACCAGAGGCCTTCTCAACCTTCCGAGTGTTCTGGACCAGTGTGGCCAGACCCTGCACCAAAACGATGTTAACAATGTCTGGAACCCCCCTGCCCCCATTCCGCTCTTCCTTGAGGAGGGTAGCTCTTTTCAACTTTTCCATGGTGCTCCCCCAGACAAATGAGTTTACTAGTGGCCTTGTCTGGGGGAAACACCCTCACCAAGTAGAGAAAAATGGGAAGGACTATTGCCTTCAGGACCAGGATCTTACCCGTCTGAGTCAGAGGCCGCACGCTCCAGCTCCGGAGTTTAACCTGGACATGGCGGAGGGTTCCCTCCCAGCTCAGCCTTCCTTCACCGTCTGACTGGAAGGTCACCCCCAGGAGCTTGATATTATCTCTGCGCACAGGGAAAGAAACGGTTAGTGGCTCACTCCAATGCCGAGACAGAAACAGTTCACTCTTGTCCCTATTGACTAGGGCGCCAGTGGCTGCACAGAAGTCATCCAGCATCTTGTTGGCAACGGTGATGGAATGACTGTCTGTGCCGACGATGGTGATGTCGTCCATGTACGCCATCACCCTAAGCCGCTCCCCCTGGGCCCCGGGCAGTGGATAACCAGCGATGCCCAGGTTGCCCCTGATGGCCTGAAGGAACGGCTCGAGGTAGATGACGTACAGGACGGATGCTAGGGGGCATCCCTGCCTGACGCCAGACCTAATGTCAAAGGGGGCGGATGGTTGCTTGTTCACAACCACCCTCCCCGAGATGTCAGTTAAACACATTTTGGTCCAGCGCAGGAGGGAGCTAGGAAAATTAAACCTCTCTAGCACCCTCTCCAGGCACACATGACTTACCCTGTCAAAGGCCTTCTCCTGGTCTAGGCTGAGAAGGCCCAAGGGGGACCTGCGCTCCCCGGAGTGGATTATGACATCCCTCACGAGGAGCAGGTTGTCATTTATGGACCTCCCTGGAATACTGCACGTTTGGTCGGGGCCGACCACCGATGTTATCAGGTGTTGGAACCTCCTCATCAGCGCCTTCGCCATGATCTTATAATCAGCTGAGAGGAGGTTAATCGGCCGCCAGTGCCGGAGGTCCTTCAGGTCCCCCTTCTTAGGGACAAGAGCAACCGCACTCTGCCTCAGTGAGGCCCCCAACCGCCCCTCCCTGTACGCCGCCCTGAAAACGTCCGCCACGTCCTCCTTCAGGAGATCCCAAAAGGCCTGATAAAATTCGGCCGGGATCCCGTCAGGACCAGGAGCTTTGTTCTGATTGAGAGAGCGCACGGCCCGGGTGAGCTCCTCGGCACTCAACTCAGGTTCCATGCTCTCGTCCCCCAGGCATCTGTCCAGGCAGCCCAGAAAGGTGTCCATGAGAGCCCCATCTGCGGGCCTTATGCTGTACAGACCCGCATAGAACTCCCTGGCCACCTCCCGGACCTCCGCCACTTCAGACACCACCACCCCTCTGCTGTTATAGAGGGAAGTGATGTTATTTGTTTTTGACCGTGCCCTGCGGAAGAAGTACCTCGTGCACTTCTCATCCTCCTCAAGGCCCTGGAGTTTGGAGCAGAAGGTGTATTTTCTCCGCTCCTCCCGATAGAGGGCGGAGAGGCTCTGTTTAGTGAGTGCAATCTCGCTGCTTACCTCCAGGCCACGGGACTGGAGGAGGCTCAGTCTTTGGAGGGCAGCATTAGCGTGGTCAAAAGCCGCCCTCCTTTCCTTTGCCTTCCTCCGCCCGACTGTCCGGAAGTAGCCCTGCACCCGCTCCTTCACCATCTCCCACCACTCTATCGGGGAGTCAAAAAGATGTTTTAAACTCACCCACTCCAGGTACCACCTCGAGAAGGAGAGGCGCACTTTGGGGTCCTGGAGATGGCTGGTATTCATTCTCCAGAGACCCCTGCCAACGGTTATGGACTTCTCCCAGACCAGGGACACGGTCACCATGTGGTGGTCTGAGTAGTGCACTGCCCGGATGGAAAAGGCATGCACTCTCAGGCCTGGGGAGAGCAGGAACATGTCAATACGGGATGAGGAGACACCAGAGGAGCTCACCCATGTGTGTTGTGGGGGAGAGGCGCCCCCGGCGTCGTGGAGGGAGAAATCTTCTATGATGGACCGCAGCTCGTCGCTCGACCTATCTTTCCTTGGTCTGCTGTGGTCTTCATCCCTGAGGGCACAGTTGAAATCCCCACTTTCCACGATATTATTTCCGGTGATTTTAACGGAAGGGTTTTTGGTCAATGTGCCGACCCCATCGGCTTGAGCGACGTTCGAGCCGGACCAGAGAGAGTCCCCCATTCTCCACTCCTCCCTCAGAGTGTCATCCATAGTGCGGAAAGGGATTCCGCACTCCTGGAGTAGGATGACATCCGAGGGGGTTTGCTGCAGAGTGGAGAAGACTGAGTGGCGTTTGTTGGGTTCCTTGATGCTGCGTATGTTTGAGGTAGTGAGTGTAAATGTCATAAAAGTATTTATTGTATGTTTGTGTCATTTGATCCGGGTTTATTATTGGCAATTTCCCTGCAGATTTTGTTAAGTCGTTCCATAACGGTGTCCTGGTTATTGAGGCGCCTACTCACCCCGACTCGGTCCGCCCCCAGGTCTCCCCTCCATACTGCCTGGCAGGTTCCATCCTGGAGAGGTGGAACGTGATGGCTTTGCCCCAGAGTCCCCTTTTGCTTCGGAGGGCCCTTGAGAGGGGAGCTGTTGGGTGCTCTTGTTGGGTGTGGGATCGGGGCCAGGAAGTAGCCGATCATTAGTGGGCCTGCTTTGAAAAGTGATGGGTCGTGAGAGGGTTTCTCTTTGATGGAGCAGTAGTGGTGGAGATGGTTTGCTAGGGCGAGGTGGAGGGTCTGGCCTGACTGTGGGTGGACTAATGTTCCTAATGTTAGTATTTTTCTGTTGTATCTTGTGAATTGGTTGTTTTAAGTGGCGAACTATTGCTGGGTTTGGGGGCTGACCGGGTGGTTCTACTCTGTTGGTTTTGTTGTTGTGTTTGCCACTTGCCATTTCATGGCGTTGTCTGAATCTATATCTGCATTCGAGGAGTCTGACTCCTCCACCGTGATGGGGGTGTCAGAGTCAGGCTCCTCTTTAACTGTAGTGACTGTCTGTGTGGGTAGTGGAGCTTCAGAGGGGTCTGTGCGTAGGGGAGTTTTACGACGAAAATTACGACAAAAGGCGCATCATTGCCGTCTGTATTTCACTTGAACCGTTCGTTTTATTTCGGCAAATTTTAGCCTAATAAATTTGGTGTATTGTCTCATTGTGTCATGGTTTGTTTACTTTCTATTATAAGCCAATACTAACCAACAATACTAGCTATTCATATTTGGATTTCTGGCATTTCTCCAGATGTTCGCCTTGTTGTTTGAATTCGGTAAGTTCCGGAATCTCCGATGCTTATGTAAACATTGGTGGCATTGCATTGTGGGGCGCGAATTGGCTCTATGCCAGAGACCCTCCCCCAGGGGGAGACAATCATTGGTCTAAAACGCGTAACGCCTCAGTGAGACCAAATGCTGTTTCGGGCTGTATTTTCTGAATGGAAGTCAATGGAGAAGATCCCTTAACACCCTGAACAAGCTTCTGTTTTGTGGACACTGTTCGTGACATAATAAATTGACTGCCTTGTCGCTCATCTTCAACATGTTTGTCATCACATACTCATTTTGGAGCGAGCTATGATGTGTCTACTACGAAAAAAATACTGTTTTGTGAGATGATAGACAGTAGGGAATGTTGCAGCAGTTAGAATTCATTTACGACACTACAGGCCCAGCGTCTCCGAGCTAGCACCCAAACTGTGGGATAAGGATCTCAAATCGATTGCTCCATGCCTGTATACCATTGTTTAATAATAAAATATAAATCGGTGTTAGGTTGTGTGTCTGTTTGTTACCGAGTCCGTTTTTGAAATGATGTTTAACGGTAACTTATACCATCGCTAGTTGGCTAATTAGCTACATAGCTAAACATCCAAATTTGCGCTCTTTTTTCTACTCTTTGAATTGTATTCCACAAACATTCTACCAAAATATCAGACTTTAAATAACTTTAAATAATTTTTTTATTTCCTTCCAATGATTTGCAGTAGGCCCATGTTACATAGGCTAGCTAGGTAGCACCTGTAAAAACGGTTTCCCTTCCCACAAACATTCTACCAAAACATCAGTATATAGATCACATCGCCATGCCACGTCTATGTGCAGCGGTAACGTTAAATTGTAATAATAGGTCGAGACAAGGACTTTTAAAAAATTCCTTCCGATGATTTGCAGTAGGCCCACGTTACATAGGCTAGCTAGGTAGCACCTGTAAAAAAGGTTTCCCTTCCTAATGCAATTAAAGTGTGGCCATGTGTCTTTGGTAAACACTGATATTTCAGTGTAACGGTGGTGATAAGTAAGCAAATCACTCTGTAGGTGCATGGAGTGGTAACATCATAAATGGTCGTTTTTCTCTTTCAAAATATTAACGGGTGCGTGCAATAGTACATTGCCAAATGCCGTAGATAACTGTGGAAAAACTCTGAAGTCTCACTGACGTCAATACTTTGAAACGATTGGCTAGCAACGGTGCACGTGATCCAAGCTAAGCTACTACTAGCCGTTACGCTTTTCACAATGCAAAGACGCGGAGTCTCCCATCTCCCCCTATAAGAAAATCTGTGGTGAAACCAAGGGGCCAAGACTGGGCTTTCGTTTTGAAGCTCACTTCCTGGTTGGGCTGGGAACGGCCATTGTGCCGTTGCTCACTAGCGCCACTGCGGTTGGCTCCAGTATAGGTCTTTCCCCATGTAAGTCAATGGCAGCAATGTGGTCAAAATACTCAGTCAATAATTTTTTTACACAAAAAAAACGCTCCCGTAGCCTACGCAATAGCCCCCTATTATGTACTCCCCCTGTCATGAACGTTACCATTGCTTAGCAATGCTGGGTTAGCTAGCTGGCAAGCTAACGATATCTTATGGCAAGCCATTTTAATTTAACAGTTATCCTTGCTGTCAAGTAATCCTTGCTGGCTGGCCATATAAGTTCGCTAGCTACCGTGATTGCCTAGCTAACGTTACTAACGTTAGCCAGCTGCTCTAGCTAGAAATCTAACCGGACATTTCTACACCTGGATCATTTTAGGTGCCAAAAATTACGAAAATGTGCAGAGAATAGAGCCAACGTGTTAGCGGTATGTTTGTACTGACTCAATACGGGGATGTTTAAAATAAAACCAATAATTTATTGGAAAAGAATACGGAGTCTGCGTTTGTAAATGTTTGCAATGTTTGTGATTAGGTTACAGGATGCAGATGAAAGTTAATGCCAGCTACGATGTAGCTACTGTGCTTTTAGCTAGCGTGTGAACCCACTAACCTTAATCCCCACTTTATCTGGAAGAGTTTTCAGAACGGGGTTTCATGCTGCGGCAAACCGTGAGACTGCTCTGCCACAGTCGAGTTAATTAGCGGTTAGCAATGGTGGTGATGCATTGCGTCTAGCTTGGCTACCGAGCTCAGCTGGTATGCTATCTGGCTAATCAAATTAGCTGATGTTAGCTGAATATAAATTGAAGATAACTGAATGAACGTTAATTATGTGACGGATACCACATATTCAATGCAAATAAATGACACAGTAAAATCGAGGATGAAAATTAAATGTTATATTATAAAACATTAGCAACTTAAGGAAGTTTACCGCAAGTTTTTTTTTCATTTTGCAAAATGGTGGGTTTGGTCAGGTCATAGTTCTGTGGGCTTTATAGTTCTGTGGCTTCTCCACTCCGAACTGTCAATCATACTGTGCCCGGGCCATATCCGGTTGACCCTGCTCCAAGCCAAGGTCACTTCGGCTCCACGGAGCAGGCGCAGTTTGTACAAACGGCCGGCGAAAAAGACTTCCGAGCTTCAATTCAGTTTTTACGAGGCCGTGGAAAGGCAATGGGTGACGTCACAGTGGCTTTGTCCATATTTTTATAGTCTATGGGTCAAACCCGTTTTCGTGATTTTTCATAAAACATATTTTGCCAGCTTATTTTTCATGTATATTGTCCTAAATGCTACAATATAATCAAATAACAATATATAAATCGCTAGCTTGTCAGAAAAAGGACGTTTGTTCGCTTTAAAATTATTGTTTAAATTAGCCCGTTTCACTTCCGTGTAATCACTCTCGTTGGACGGAAACACATCATCATCTGTGCTGCTTTTAGGATACCGTTATCCTTATTTTTTCAACAACAAGAACCGATATTTTGTGGTATTCGTACAGGAAAACTAATATACTCTACACATTTACTCACATATATTGTTATGGTGTGTTGTATTTAATTAAATATGTACTCCCAAAACGCCATATGTGCCAAACGTCTCAGTTTCAAACTTGGCGGGTCCCGCGGCTTCAGAATTCCACTGTATTCGCAACAGTAATATTTGATTAGCCTACTTAATGCGTCTGGGTCTGACCCATTTTGACATTGCGCGGCTATTTCATAATTTGTTTATTAAACCCTATTGGCTTTGTTCAGGTAATGCATTCGACCATTCACAACTTGAGGACAGTCTATCCATTCGTGGGTTAGCATAGAGATAATTTAGCCAATAGCGATTGCATAATAAAGCTATACAGTATTTGCGCCACAAAACGTTAGTTTTTATTTCTATTGACAGCATGAGCGATTGCTCATTACCACGCGTTTGGATCATCGGGAGCTTGCTTATCGCCAGGCTGCAGGCTCATTAAGGAGCATTTGGACTGGACCAGAACCTGGGGCTAGATTGCCAGATCACCTGGGCTGGCAGAGGGGGCAGAAGGTGGGAACACTTAATGCCTCTTCTCCGCTCGAAATGGGGTGACATCCGCGACGACCCAGATGTGATGGTGATTCACCTCGGTGGGAACAGCATTGGCACGTACGGAAATACAAGGATCAACCTAATGCGGCGCATGAAGGCAGACATCAGGGAAATCGATTAGCTATTTCCCAAAACCAAATTGATGTTTTCGGACATCCTCCCTCGCTGGAACTGGCGGGGTCAGACCGCGACTACCGGATATGGCCTTGAAAGGACCAGACGACGGCTAAACGGGGCCATGTTTGGCTTTCTGTCAGACATGGGTATGGGTTGCATTATGTATCCTGACGTTGGCTTAAATCATTTAGACAGTGATGGGACACATTTAAATTTAGAGGGTAACAGGCTATTTCTTGACAACATTTACACAGCCCTGTCCTTACAGCTCTGATGGTCTTATTGCACATCCCAAAGGCTCTTTTCAGAGCCACCTACTTTCTTATCAAAAGAGAATTATATCTGCACAAGGCACACAATTGCGAATGTAATTTTAACGTATCTAGTCTACAGACAACCATGTTTTCAGTGTTGTTCTCTTCTTGGGTCCCAAGCAGAAATATTTTTTTTAAAATATTAACAGCAACAGTTATGGGAAAAGGGTAGGGGGTGGGGGCCTTTGATTGGAAGCTGTATGTTGCATGTTGTTTTACAGCAAACATAATTTAAAAAGTAATAAACAAAGTGTTTAAAGCGCCACCTTCCATTCTCTCAGTTTTTGGACTCTATAAGGTGCATGTTCCCTTTTCATGTTAATTAAAAAAAACACCCATTCGCAATATTAAAATGCTTTAAACCATACTATAGATGAGATTTTGATGAAGATCTACATGTAAAAATCTCGTTGTTCATCTGGAGTTTACCGACGATATGGCCCAGAGAAAAACATAGCAGCTAGCGACTTTAGCTGGCACTGGTTATCAGAATTCTCAGTTTTTGGATTCGGAATCTATAAGGTGCATGTTCCCTTTTCATGCTAATTAAAAAAAACACCCATTCGCAATATTAAAATACATTATACCATACTGTAGACGAGATTTTGATGAAGATCTTGTTACGAACCGAATACGGGCTGGACCCAAGTGCAACGACCAGGAGACAGATTATCAGCAAGGGGTTTTTATTATAAGCTTTGGGGTAGTCCCAAAGCTGTACAGAAAGGAAACACAGGAATAACACAGGGTTAGAAAGTTCAATCAGAACTGCTCCAAGCCGGAGCTGGACTTGAGTGCAGGCAGCGGGTTCCAAGCCGGAACTGGACTGTACTGGACCGGAGGTCCACTCAGGAACTGGATCCCGGAATCGGCAGGTTTGTTCCAAACCGGAACTGGACCTTGACGGGAGGTGCACAAACACCGGAACTGGACTGGAACTGGACCGGGAGGTCCAACTGGAACTGGAGTGCAGGAACAACGGGGTTGTTCCAAGCCGGAACTGGACTTTACACTGGAGGTGTATTTAACACCGGAACTGGACTGGAACTGGACCGGGAGGTCCAACTGGAACTGGATAGCAGGAACAACGGGGTTGTTCCAAGCCGGAACTGGACTTTACTCTGGAGGTGCACTTAGCACCGGAACAGGACAGGAACTGGACCGGGAGGTCCAACAGGAACTGGGTAGCAGGAACAACGGGGTTGTTCCAAGCCGGAACTGGACTTTGGACTGGGGGTGTATATAGCACCGGAACAGGACAGGAACTGGACCGGGAGGTCCAACAGGTACTGGGCTGGATACAGAGGTAGGTGACCGGTTGAGCCCGGTAGGGTAGAGCTGTGTGGCGGAGCTCAGCTGCAGCTGGTTGAGGGTAGCTGGTTTGCCGAGGAACCTGGGACCGTAACCGCAGCGAAGGGATCCACTACGGCCGGACAGGAACCACTGCAGGATAGCTAGGCAGGAACCCAACAGCGGACGCAATGCGAGCTGGAGTTGGGGGCACCGTAACACACACACACGCAGACTACTCGCTACAGACTGGTAGGTACAGGAACAGCTGGTAAATTAAGGGAGACAGGTTAGAAAACACACAAACAGCAAATTGTTAGGGCTAGATAGCTACCGAACTGGAGGGTAGGGAAACTGGAAGCTGAACAGGTATAAACCCGTAACCAAGCAAACAGTAAACGTGACTAGAAACCTGAAGACCATGAAACACACAAGGTAGTTTAACGAACTGGCGCCGACTAGAAGCCAGACGGGGGTTAAAGTAGGGGAGTGAGATTGAAACTTAATGACGAACACGTGAGGAATGTAACCGAGAGTGATTGAAACAAACAGGTGCGGAAAGAATGTCATGAATGGGGGAAAGAGATAGGTGGAAACCAAAGTGGGAAGCCGAGAGAAACAAACAGAGGGGAAACGCCCAGCCTGTAGCAAAGGGGAAAACATGGACAGGAGAATCCAACATGACACGGAAGGAACAAGGAAAAACACGGAAAAGGACAGGAAGGGAACGGGACGTTACAGTACCCCCCCCTCAATGGACGCCACCTGGCGTACCTGGAGGCCTGATCTTGTCCGGGAACTGATCGTGAAAGTCCCGGATAAGGGAGTGGTCCAGAATGAGGCCCTTGTGGAGCCAGGACCGCTCCTCAGGGCCATAACCCTCCCAATCGACCAGGTACTGGAAGCCCCGACCCTTACGGCGAATATCAATGATCTGGCTCACCGTGTAGGCCGGGGCGTTGTCGATGACCCGGGAAGGAGGAGGAGAGATAATTGGGGCACTGAGGGGGCTGGAGGCGACAGGCTTAATCTGGCTAACGTGAAAAACCGGGTGGACCTTGAGGGAGACAGGGAGGGAAAGCTTAACGGACACAGGGTTGATTAAACAAACAATGGGGAAGGGACCAATAAAACGGGGTTGGAGCTTCTTAGATGAAGAGGGGAGGGGAATGTTGGCTGTGGAGAGCCAGACCTGCTGACCGGCCCTATACTGCGGGGCTGCGGTCCTGTGAAGGTCCGCCAGGCGTTGGGAACGGGAATTGGAGCGGATGAGTGCGGTACGTGTAAGTCTCCACATGCGTTTCCATCTGAGGAAGTGAGACCTCACGGAAGGTACTGCCACCTCAGCTTCCTGGGCCGACAGGAGGGGAGGTTGATACCCCAAGGAGCATTCGAAGGGAGACATCCCAGAGGATGCGCATTTAAGGGAGTTATGGGCGTACTCTACCCAGGGGAGAAAACGGCTCCAGGAAGCGGGGTTACGGGCAGTGACGCACCGCAGGGCGGCCCCCAGGTCCTGGTTGGCCCTCTCTGTCTGACCGTTAGACTGGGGATGGAACCCTGATGATAAGCTAGCTGACGCACCCAGGGCCACACAGAACGCCTTCCACACTTGGGAGGAGAATTGGGGCCCACGGTCCGACACAATGTCGGAGGGGATCCCGTGCAGCCTAACCACATGCAGCACCAGGAGCTCAGCAGTTTCGAGGGCGGACGGGAGCTTAGGGAGAGGGATAAAGTGGACCGCCTTGGAGAACCGGTCCACAATTGTCAGAATGGTAGAGTTGCCCTCTGACAAAGGCAGACCGGTGACGAAGTCAACGCCGATGTGACTCCAAGGACGGCCCGGGACGGGGAGAGGGTGGAGCAAACCGGAGGGAGGCTGGTGGGATGCCTTGCTCCTGGCGCAAACAGGACAGGCCAGGACGAAGGCACGGGTATCCCCCTTGAGGGTGGGCCACCAAAAACTCCTCCTGACAAGGGCGACAGTTCTGGCAACACCTGGGTGACAAGCCAGACAGGAGGCGTGAACCCATTCAAGGACCTGGGAGCGGACGGAATTGGGCACAAAAATGGAAGAGTTAGGGTTACTGCGGGGGTCCGGTTGGGAAGCCTGGGCGGCCCTCACGATCTCCTCGATCTTCCAGGAGACCGCAGCCACCACACAGGATGCTGGTAAAATGGGCTCCGGATCAGCAGGACTGGAGGGGAGGGAAAAAATGCGGGACAAGGCATCAGCCTTGGTGTTATGGGAACCGGGGCGAAAAGAAACAGAAAAATTAAAACGGGCAAAAAACAGAGACCATCTAGCTTGGCGGGCATTAAGCCTTTTAGCCGACCTGATATAAATTAAATTTTGGTGATCTGTGAGAACAATAAAGGGATTACCTGCCCCCTCCAGCCAGTGACGCCACTCCTCTAGTGCGAGCTTAATGGCAAGTAGTTCCCGATCCCCGACATCATAATTGCGTTCCGCGGAGGACAGTCTCCGGGAGAAGAATGCGCAGGGATGGAGTTTGTTGTCCAAGGCGGCTCGCTGAGACAGAATGGCCCCTACACCGGTGTCGGAGGCATCAACCTCGATGGTGAACTGACGGGTAGTGTCGGGGTGACTCAGAATGGGAGCAGAGGAGAACCGAACCTTGAGTTGCTCAAAGGCCAGCTGGGCCTCGGAATTCCAGCAGAAGGGAATGGAAGTGGAGGTGAGCTTGGTAAGGGGGGCAGCAATGACACTGTAATTGCGGATGAAACGCCGATAAAAGTTAGCAAAGCCGAGGAACTGTTGGAGGTGCTTACGTGAGGAGGGTTGGGGCCATTCTGTCACCGCCTTGACTTTAGCAGGATCCGCCCGGATACTGCCCTCCTCAATGATGAAGCCGAGGAACGGGACAGATGATGCGTGGAACAAGCACTTCTCGGCCTTTACGAAAAGTTGGTTCTCCAGCAGCCGCTGCAGAACCTCCCGGACGTGGAGAATGTGCTCCTGAGGGGATTTGGAGAAAATGAGGATATCATCAATATACACGAAGACACACTTGCCAAGTAGGTCCCGAAGCACATCATTGACCATGCCCTGGAAGACTGCTGGGGCGTTAGTTAGGCCGAACGGGACCACCAGGTATTCGTAGTGGCCCAACGGGGTATTGAAAGCAGTCTTCCACTCATCCCCCTCGCGTATCCGCACCAGGTGGTAAGCGTTGCGGAGGTCGAGTTTGGTAAAAGTGACTGCCTGGGAGAGGGGTTCAAATGCGGTGTTAATCAGAGGAAGGGGGTATTTGTTACGGATGGTAACCTCATTGAGGCCCCGGTAGTCGATGCAGGGCCGCAGAGAACCGTCCTTCTTCCCCACGAAAAAGAACCCTGCACTAACCGGAGATGAGGAGGGACGGATTATGCCCGACGCGAGGGACTCGTGGATGTAAGTCTCCATGGCCAGCTTCTCCGGGCCCGACAAGCTGTAGAGGCGGCCAGACGGAAGCTTAGCCCCTGCCAGAAGGTCGATACAGCAGTCGTAGGGCCTGTGAGGAGGTAAAGACAGAGCACGTGATTTTGAGAACACTTGAGACAGGTCATGATACTGGTAAGGAACGTTAACCAGGTCGGGTCCAGGTAGGGAGGAACTGTCACACTTGGCCCCCGGGGGGGTAGAGCAGAGCGAAGACAACTGGCTAGACAGTGGGCACTCCAAGCCAGAATACGACCGGCTCGCCAGTCGATGTGCGGGTTGTGGAGGCGTAGCCAGGTCTGACCCAGGACCATGGAAGACTGCTTGGCATGGATTAGGAGAAGTTGTATTGTCTCCCGATGATTACCTGACAAATTTAACTGTAGGGGAATGGTGGAGTGAGTAACTAACCCCAGGCTCCTGCCGTCCAGGGCGAGAGCAGTGATAGGGGTAGGTAGAGCCTCTGTGGGGATGCCGGCCCTCCTGACGAAGGAGATGTCAATGAAATTTGCATCGGCCCCGGAGTCGATAAGGGCTGATGATGAAGCAGAGTTGTCCCTCCAAAGGAGGGTGGCCTTGAAAACAAGGCGGTTCTGGGCTGCATGGTCGGGAATGATAGGGCTCGTCAGAACGCCCAGCTTCACTGGCGAGCCACCTCTTTTGGGCGAATGGGACAAGAGGCGATTTGGTGGCCTAACTTGCCACAGTAAAAACAAGACCTGGTGCGGAACCGACGTTGGCGCTCCTCAGCATCCACCGTAACTCTGCCCAGTTGCATAGGCTCCTCCTCGGACACCACCGCAGAGCTCTTCGGCCCCGTAAAGGAGGAGTGTTGACGTGCACCAGTAGAGTCGGAGAGCGGATGACGACCGGGATTCCTTCCTCGCTCACGAGCCCGGATGCAGAGACGGTTGTCAACGGCGATAGCCAAGCTGATGAGGCTGTTGAGGGAGCTGGACTCCTCACGGGTAGCGAGTTGATCCTTGAGCTCCTCACTGAGGGCCTGACGAAAGGCCCCTTGAAGGGAGGTGTCGTTCCATCCAGACTCAGCAGCGAGGGTGCGGAACTGGATCGCCATCTCAGCGACACTGCGGCTGCCCTGTCGAACCTGCAGCAGGCGCTGAGTAGCGTCTCGCCCACAGGCTGGGTGGTCGAAGACGCGCCGCATCTCCAAGGTGAAGGACACGAAGTTGTTACACATGGGGGCTTGGCTGTCCCAAACAGAAGTGGCCCACTCCAGGGCGCTGCCTCCCAAGCTGCTCATGATGAAAGCGATCTTGCATGGGTCAGAAGCGAATGAAGTGGGCTGCATACGGAAGACGATGTCGCATTTCATCAGAAACTCGCGGCACTTCCCCAGCCCCCCACGGTATAATTCGGGGTGTTGAACTCTAGGTTCCCGGCTAGGAGAGGGAACCGGAACCTCGGGAGGCGGCTCTGGAGTAGGAGGGGTCGGACCCACTGGAATCCGAGGAAGGGGCTGATGCAGCGAGAGCTGAGCAACCTGCTCCGTGATGCCCCTCAGCACCTCCAACACGTCATCCAAATGACGGCCCTGTTGGTCGCTGACCGCAGTTTGGCAGGAGAAGGCGTGGCGAATCTGCTCCAGGTCGGCTGGATCCATGTTTTAGGCCAGTTCGTTCTGTTACGAACCGAATACGGGCTGGACCCAAGTGCAACGACCAGGAGACAGATTATCAGCAAGGGGTTTTTATTATAAGCTTTGGGGTAGTCCCAAAGCTGTACAGAAAGGAAACACAGGAATAACACAGGGTTAGAAAGTTCAATCAGAACTGCTCCAAGCCGGAGCTGGACTTGAGTGCAGGCAGCGGGTTCCAAGCCGGAACTGGACTGTACTGGACCGGAGGTCCACTCAGGAACTGGATCCCGGAATCGGCAGGTTTTGTAATTTTAACGTATCTAGTCTACAGACAACCATGTTTTCAGTGTTGTTCTCTTCTTGGGTCCCAAGCAGAAATATTTTTTTTAAAATATTAACAGCAACAGTTATGGGAAAAGGGTAGGGGGTGGGGGCCTTTGATTGGAAGCTGTATGTTGCATGTTGTTTTACAGCAAACATAATTTAAAAAGTAATAAACAAAGTGTTTAAAGCGCCACCTTCCATTCTCTCAGTTTTTGGACTCTATAAGGTGCATGTTCCCTTTTCATGTTAATTAAAAAAAACACCCATTCGCAATATTAAAATGCTTTAAACCATACTATAGATGAGATTTTGATGAAGATCTACATGTAAAAATCTCGTTGTTCATCTGGAGTTTACCGACGATATGGCCCAGAGAAAAACATAGCAGCTAGCGACTTTAGCTGGCACTGGTTATCAGAATTCTCAGTTTTTGGATTCGGAATCTATAAGGTGCATGTTCCCTTTTCATGCTAATTTAAAAAAACACCCATTCGCAATATTAAAATACATTATACCATACTGTAGACGAGATTTTGATGAAGATCTTGTTACGAACCGAATACGGGCTGGACCCAAGTGCAACGACCAGGAGACAGATTATCAGCAAGGGGTTTTTATTATAAGCTTTGGGGTAGTCCCAAAGCTGTACAGAAAGGAAACACAGGAATAACACAGGGTTAGAAAGTTCAATCAGAACTGCTCCAAGCCGGAGCTGGACTTGAGTGCAGGCAGCGGGTTCCAAGCCGGAACTGGACTGTACTGGACCGGAGGTCCACTCAGGAACTGGATCCCGGAATCGGCAGGTTTGTTCCAAACCGGAACTGGACCTTGACGGGAGGTGCACAAACACCGGAACTGGACTGGAACTGGACCGGGAGGTCCAACTGGAACTGGAGTGCAGGAACAACGGGGTTGTTCCAAGCCGGAACTGGACTTTACACTGGAGGTGTATTTAACACCGGAACTGGACTGGAACTGGACCGGGAGGTCCAACTGGAACTGGATAGCAGGAACAACGGGGTTGTTCCAAGCCGGAACTGGACTTTACTCTGGAGGTGCACTTAACACCGGAACTGGACTGGAACTGGACCGGGAGGTCCAACTGGAACTGGATAGCAGGAACAACGGGGTTGTTCCAAGCCGGAACTGGACTTTGGACTGGAGGTGCACTTAGCACCGGAACAGGACAGGAACTGGACCGGGAGGTCCAACAGGAACTGGGTAGCAGGAACAACGGGGTTGTTCCAAGCCGGAACTGGACTTTGGACTGGGGGTGTATATAGCACCGGAACAGGACAGGAACTGGACCGGGAGGTCCAACAGGTACTGGGCTGGATACAGAGGTAGGTGACCGGTTGAGCCCGGTAGGGTAGAGCTGTGTGGCGGAGCTCAGCTGCAGCTGGTTGAGGGTAGCTGGTTTGCCGAGGAACCTGGGACCGTAACCGCAGCGAAGGGATCCACTA
This sequence comes from Synaphobranchus kaupii, assembly GCA_029718625.1. Lineage (NCBI taxonomy): Eukaryota > Metazoa > Chordata > Actinopteri > Anguilliformes > Synaphobranchidae > Synaphobranchus > Synaphobranchus kaupii. The sequence goes on along the minus strand of CM056386.1, from coordinate 8,192,198 downwards.
CGGCCGGACAGGAACCACTGCAGGATAGCTAGGCAGGAACCCAACAGCGGACGCAATGCGAGCTGGAGTTGGGGGCACCGTAACACACACACACGCAGACTACTCGCTACAGACTGGTAGGTACAGGAACAGCTGGTAAATTAAGGGAGACAGGTTAGAAAACACACAAACAGCAAATTGTTAGGGCTAGATAGCTACCGAACTGGAGGGTAGGGAAACTGGAAGCTGAACAGGTATAAACCCGTAACCAAGCAAACAGTAAACGTGACTAGAAACCTGAAGACCATGAAACACACAAGGTAGTTTAACGAACTGGCGCCGACTAGAAGCCAGACGGGGGTTAAAGTAGGGGAGTGAGATTGAAACTTAATGACGAACACGTGAGGAATGTAACCGAGAGTGATTGAAACAAACAGGTGCGGAAAGAATGTCATGAATGGGGGAAAGAGATAGGTGGAAACCAAAGTGGGAAGCCGAGAGAAACAAACAGAGGGGAAACGCCCAGCCTGTAGCAAAGGGGAAAACATGGACAGGAGAATCCAACATGACACGGAAGGAACAAGGAAAAACACGGAAAAGGACAGGAAGGGAACGGGACGTTACAGATCTACATGTAAAAATGTCGTTGTTCATCTGAAGTTTACTGACCTAGCCACATCAGAAAACATTTCAGAGCGCCTCTTTGCCAGCATATCTTGGACCAATCGGATTTGAACAATCGGCATGATGTCAAGACGGGTTGGCCACAATTTGAATAACATTTAATTTCACTATTACAAAATCCCTTCTGGGGTTATTTCGAATTAGGTGGCGAGCGCCTTATTTTTTTGGTGCCATTTTGCTTCTGAAGTGGCTGTAGAATTCTAAGTCCCGCAGGACGTGCAGCACATGTAACGTTTTCAGGACACCTAAATAAACGAAAGTATCGATACATACCGATCGATTAACACCTGAAACATTTCACAGAGTGAGTTTTTCTTGTAATAAAATGTGTATTAACGACTTCAATGTGGTTGGATGTTTTATAATGACCCCACTGATTTCGGTACAGCGTTAAGTATAGGCACAAACGCTCGTAAACAGTCAAATTAGCATGATCATTTCTGGCTTCTAAATTAAAAAAATAACATTGTTGAAGTGTAAGTACACTTCTGAAACAAATGAATAGCTTCATCTACTCTCGTTTAGTAGATTTCCTTGTTAAATGACATGTTGAAATGAGCCCAGACGTCAATTTTGTTTTGTGTGTGGAATGCCCATTGTGATTACATTGCGGGCAGAACGTTCAACCTCCCTACTATTGCTAGTGTTTTGCCTGACTTTTACTGGGACGGGGACGCTCCCTCTCCAGGCAGAGTAGCAGGACAGCAGAGAAGCGGCGCCCGAATTGCCATACCCAAATGACACCACTGAGCTAACGGTCTAAAGCCACATAGGCATTTTTACACAATGGCTACCTAACGTTAGCTCCGCTAGCCACCGCAATGTAAAACCCCTGTCAAATGGGGCTTCTAATGTTTCTTCGGTAGTAGTGTGCACGAAGAGATAATGTTCTCATTTCAGTTTTTTCCAGACACTTGAGAGAAACAAGAATAGGCTAACTTTACTGATATGAAGATTCAGAGAAGTTATGTTAGTTAGTTACATTAGCTACATGTTTTATTTAACATAATTCACCTTAAATTAAGCAGACGACAGGAACGCTGTTTCTTTGCAGACGACAGTAGGTACCCAGCTAGCAAAATTGACTCGGCCCACATCTGGCCCGATTCCGGCGTGCCGGAACAAAAAGACTGCCCGATTTTGGCGTGCGGACTCGGCGTAGTGTCGGTCGTGAGGTACGGCCCGAGTCCGGGCCGAGTGTCCTGGCCCGAGTCCGGGCAACCGTAATTAAGACGGAATTGCCAGAATCGGTCCGGATTTGAACCAGAAGTAATCCACAATCGGCCCGAATTTGGGCCAGATTAGCCTTATTTTGTTAATTTACCACTGCTCTTTACCCATCCCATTCCCCCTGCCACCCTTTCCTTCAGATGCAAATAACAGGAGAAAACGGAACACATGTAGAAATGATTGCCTTTTATTTTTAAATTACCTTTAATTTACACAAAAATAATATGTGGTGCTTAATCGAAGTCCAATACAATGCAGCAACAACAACACATTAATAATAATGTGGCGGCCTGGGGGTTGTAAACTAGCCAGCTAGGACCGGGTAGTGAGCCGCTACCCGGTCGATGTGTAGATACTTGTAAATAACGTGCTGTGTGTGTTTTAATTGTGTTGTTAGCTTGTTAGCCGCGTATTGTGTTTATCGTAAACTTTAAACGTAACTGTCATTTAACTGTCACCTAAACTTTAAACGTAACTGTAAACTCTGTCGTTTAACTGTTACGTGTGGCTGTGATTGGCTAGGAATGTGTAAGTGTGTGCGCCAATCACAGCCGACTAGTTCAAATATAAGGCAGTACCTGAAGCGATTTGAGTTAGTTGAAAATGTGCTTCCAACTGTGAACAACGCTGAGCTGGATCCTGTGACAAACCAACGGCTCTTTTCAGAGCTGGTAAGGTAGCGCTAAATAAAACGAAGCTCGGCAGAAGCGATTCGGTACTGCAGTTGCTGTCTCCCTCCCTCATTCTCCGCGGTCGCTACATTGGTGTCCGGAAGTGGGATGGAACGAGCCCTACTGAGGGAGATAGGGGAACTGGAGCGGTCGATCGGCGAGCTGACCGAAGGCGAGGAGGGCCGGGGCTGTGACGAGCCCCGAGTGGCAGACTCCCGCGGTGCGAGTGTCCAGGCGACCGGACGACTTCAGCGGCAGACAAGATAATCCGGCATCGGTAAGCCACGACGGCACGCCCGCGAAGCCGACAATGCAGCTGAAGCTACCTCGTTTTAATGGAACAGCGTCACTGGAGTCGTACCTAGTGCAGCTAGAGCTAGCAGCTCAGCTGGGTGGCTGGACGCCGGAGCAGACAGCGGGACACCTGGCACTCGCCCTGGAGGGCCCAGCGCGGGAGGCGATCCTGGACCTGCCGCCGGTGGAGCGACAAAACCTGCAGGCTCTGACAGCAGCACTCTAACGGCGGTTCATCCAGCACCGCTCCGCCGAAGCAAGCCGGGAAAAGCTGCTAAGCTGCTACCGCTGTGAGGAGGAGAGCTGGGGAAAAGTGGCGGCCGACGTACAGCGCTACGCCCGCGAGGCCTACCCGGAGTTCGATGCAGCAGCGCAGGAGAAGCTAGCGCTGCATGCATTTCTGCGAGCCCTCACGCCAGAGCGGCTACGTGACCACGTTAGCCTAGCCCAACCGGGTTCCATCAGCGAGGCTTTGATCAAGACAACACGGGCGGAAGATACCCTAGCTATCCGGCCCACTCCACAACCAACCCGCCAGCACGTCAGGGTAGCCGACGGCGAGGAGGTCCGCTGGACACGCACGCCACTACAACGGCCAGCGGGGCGACAAGGCCCGTGCTACCGGTGCGATGAGCCGGGCCATATCGCACGCGACTGCCCAGCTCCAGCGCAGTGAGGAGAACGCCGCCCCGGGAACCAACCCTCCTCAACCAGATACACACCCCTGTGCCCAAACCCAGTCCGGCCTTACCCGCCCCAGTGGCAAAGATTCCAGCTACCTCTGCGGAGGCTAGCACAAGCGCCTTTGAAAAAGTGCCTGAGCGTAAGTCCCATCCACGGGTAGGTCGGCTGGGCAAAGCCAGTGGGTTGTACCTCCACTGTCGGCTGGACGGGCAGGCCTGCCGAGCCCTGGTGGACACAGGGGCTACCATCTCCCTTGTCCGGCCAGGAGTACTCCACAACACCGGTGGGCCCCAACTTCCCGGGGCGTGGACGCCCACCGCCACACCGCTGACATCAGTGACGGGGGCAAAGACGGCAATGAGGGGGAAGAAAGAGGTGAAGGTGACGGTGAGCGGGCAGGAGGTGTCGCACGAGTTCTGGCTAGCTGACATCGCGGACTCGTGCATCAACGGCCTGGACCTGCTGAAACGCTGGGGAGCCTGCGTTGATGTGTCAAGGGCCAGCATCACCCTTGGCACGGAGACTGTAGCCTTCCAATCCGGCCCGACACAAAGACTGGCCCGACGAGCCCGCCACCTAGCCACCGCAGCCCGGCCAGCAAGCAAGCTACTCCAGCTAGCCACTGCACCCAAGCCACCGTCACTGACCACAGTGCCCCAGCCCGACCACTCGTTCGCCTGCCACACAGCAACCGCCTGCCCAGCCCAAACCAGCTCTGCCTGCCGAGACGACAGCAGCTGTCCACGCCCTGTGGCAACGAAGCAGCAGCGGGCTCGACCACCAGCAGCGCCAGCAGCTCAAAAGCCTCCTGGATGGAAACGCAGACCTGTTCGCGGTGCGGGATGAGGACTGTACCCAGACCGAGCTGGTGCAGCACACCATCAACACCGACACAGCTCAACCCATCCGTCTGCGGCCGCACCGGATGTCCTCTGCCAAGCAACTGGTGGCAGAGGAAAAGGTGAAGGAAATGGCAGCTGCTGGTGTGATCGAGCCCTCCGACAGCCCGTGGACAGCCCCTGCGGTCCTGGTGCAGAAGAAGAGCGGGGAGTGGAGGTTCTGTGTGGACTACAGGCGTCTTAACTCTGTGACCACTCCCCCGCATCGACGAGGCCCTGGACCACATCAGCGGGTCGAGCTGGTTCAGTTCGCTGGACCTCCGCAGCGGCTACTGGCAGGTGAGGCTGGCACCCGAAGCGAAGCCTAAGACCGCCTTTACTATCGGGCAGGGTCTGTGGCAGTTTCGGGTGATGCCCTTCGGGCTATGCAACACGCCGGCCACGTTTGAGCTGCTAATGGAGTGGGTGCTAGCGGCCGTCCCTCGCAGTCGCTGTGTCGTGTACCTAGACAACCTCCTGGTACACGCCAGCGACTTCCAGCAGGCCCTCGCTAACCTGACTGATGTGCTAGCTGCAATCCCCCAGGTGGGGTTGAGGCTAAACCCAAAGAAGTGCCAGCTTCTCCGGAGGGAGACGGCCTTCCTAGGGCACATCGTCAGCGAGCGGGGTGTAGCCACCGATCCATCAAAGGTGGCTGCTGTGAGGGACTGGCCGGTCCCTGGCAACGTGGGTGAGCTGCGAAGCTTCCTGGGCCTAGCGTCTTACTATCGGCGCTTTGTCCGGGACTTCGCTACCCTGGCTAGCCCCCTCCATCGCTTAATGGATAAGTGTCGGCCGTTTGTGTGGCAGGAGGGGCAATCCATGGCCTTTGACCAGCTCAGGTCGGCCCTCACTGAAGCTCCGGTGTTGGCGTACCCCGACGGCCAGCGACCCTTCATCGTCGACACCGATGCAACAGGAGGACGAAGACAGCGAGCGAGTGGTGGAAGGCGGAACGCAATTATTGCGTCACCAGGCGGGAGCTGTGGTCAGGGCGTTGCACCACTTCCGGCCGTACCTGCAAGGCAGCCACTTCCTCCTGCGCACCAACCACACCTCGCTCACCTGGCTCCTAAATTCTAAAGACCCTGAGGGGCAAGTTGCTCGCTGGCTGGAACAACTGCAAGGCTATGACTTTATCGCGCCGGCCGTGCGCAGCCCAGGAGTGTCGCTACTGTAGCCGCCAAGAGGAACAGGAACAGGTGAGCCCAGATGTGGCGGTGGTCCAGGCCAGCGGCAACACGGAGGGGTGGCTGCCGCTGACGCCCATGGAGCTGCGAGAGGCCCAGGAAGCAGACAGCTGGGCAAGGTGCGGGGGCTGGCTGGAGGCGGGGCAGCGTCCCGAGCGGTCGGTGGTGTCGGCAGAGAGCCCAGAGCTTAAGAGCTATTACAGGCTCGTGGGGGCGGGCCACTTCGGCAATAACAAAACCCTGCACCGGCTGAGGGGGAAGTTTCACTGGCCGGGGTGTCGTCACAACGTTGAGCTCCACGTCCATTGCTGCAACTCCTGCACGGCACAGAAAGGGCCTAATCAACGCTCCCGAGCACCCCTGCAACAACACCTGGTGGGGGCCCCCATGGAACGGGTGGGGGTGGACGTTCTCGGGCCCTTCCCCGTCACCGACTCCGGCAATCGTTACATCCTCGTAGCAATGGATTACTTCACCAAGTGGCCGGAGGCGTTCGCTGTACCAGACCAGAGTGCGGCGACGATGTTCACCCGTTTCGGGGCCCCTGCCGAGCTCCACAGTGACCAGGGGCGCAACTTCGAGTCCCAGTTGCTGGCTGAGGTTTGCAAACGGCTGGGCGTGACAAAGACCCGAACGACGCCACTCCATCCCCAAAGCGACGGCCTCATCGAGCGATTCAATCGCACGCTAGCTACCCAGCTAGCCATCTTAGCTAGCCAGCACCAGCGGGACTGGGATCGCCACCTGCCCTTGATCCTGTGGGCTTACAGGTCAGCCGTGCAGGAGTCCAGCCAACTCACCCCTGCTGCCCTGATGTTTGGACGGGAGCTCAGGACACCAGTGGACTTGGTGTTCGGGGCTCCGCCTGAGCCTGAAGAACCCAGCCGTACTCGGGAGGAGTACTACCACCGGCTGCGGGACCGCCTCCTCGTCGCTCACGACTTCGCCCGCAAGGCCCAGACCTCCGCCAGCTTTAAGCAGAAGCGGTGGTACGACACGCGCTGCAGAGGACGGGCCTTTGCAGCGGGAGAGCAGGTCTGGGTTTATTGCCCTGAGCGAAAGAAGGGCCTGTTGCCCAAGCTGCGAGCGAGCTGGCGGGGGCCTGGGGAAGTTGTGGAACGGCTCTCTGAGGTGGTTTATCGCATCAGGATGCCAGGCTGGGGGCGCCTGGTGGTGCTGCATCAAGACCGGCTCGCGCCCTACAGGCCCCTGGCAACTTCTGATGCAGCTGAGCTGGAGGTGAGCAGCGACACTGCGTTACCCAGTGAGCCTGAGCCCAGCGACACTCCGCTGAGTGCTACCGGGAGACCTAAACGACACCGGCGGCACCCAGGCCACTTACGGGACTTTGATGTGAGCTGTGGGTGGACTGCGGGGTCATCGGGGACTTGTGACCCCTTGGGTGGGGGCAATGTGGAGGCCTGGGGGTTGTAAACTAGTCAGCTAGGACCGGGTAGTGAGCCGCTACCCGGTCGATGTGTAGATACTTGTAAATAACGTGCTGTGTGTGTTTTAATTGTGTTGTTAGCTTGTTAGCCGCGTATTGTGTTTATCGTAAACTTTAAACGTAACTGTCATTTAACTGTCACCTAAACTTTAAACGTAACTGTAAACTCTGTCGTTTAACTGTTATGTGTGGCTGTGATTGGCTAGGAATGTGTAAGTGTGTGCGCCAATCACAGCTGACTAGTTCAAATGTAAGGCAGTACCTGAAGCGATTCGAGTTAGTTGAAAATGTGCTTCCAACTGTGAACAACGCTGAGCTGGATCCTGTGACAAACTAACGGCTCTTTTCAGAGCTGGTAAGGTAGCGCTAAATAAAATGAAGCTCGGCAGGAGCGATTCGGTACTGCAGTTGCTGTCTCCCTCCCTCATTCTCCGCGCTCGCTACAATAATTAATTAATAAAAGGCGGGCTAGCTACATCCTTTTGTTCTCACTAATGGCCCATTAGCTCCATCCCTCATAGTGCACGAAGCGATAATGGCCGAAGCCCAGGTAGGTAGGCTACCTTATCAGAATAATACCTAGATGAGTGGCTCTTTTAATTAATTACATGGCTCCCTTTTGAAAATAAATAATGAATTCTTATGCGGAATGTAACTTCGCTACACCCGATGTTATTCGGAGTTGTAAACCGCACAGGCTAAAACCATAGCCTACAATTACCGCAAATGCCTAAAATGATTTCCCTCTTGAAAAATAAAACAACTGATTGTAATCAATTCAAACATTTTTATTTGGATAAATCACATAATTGCAAAGGATAAACAAGTGAAGGAATTAGGCTAGGCTACATCATTTGCAATACACTACATCATTAGGCTACAAAGGAATTAGGCTACATCATTTGCAACAGACTTTTCAGATGCTATCTATTTTCAGTAAAAAAAAGTCGCACTGCAGTGGTCCAAGCACAATCAGGTAGCTTATCAGAATAAAACCTAGATGATAAATTACTCTAGGAAAATAAAACCCATTTTAATGAATTTAAATATTTTTTATTATGGGTATATAAAATAACAGTTTATATAACGTTACATGATCACTGTCTCGGGACGCTAATGTGGTCATTATGCAAACGGAGTCAATACGCTCCCGGAGGAGAGAAGCAGCGATTCACACTTTGGGTACCAACGCCAAATGGCATTGAACGTGGCGGTTATAGGGGGTGTTTGAGGTAAAAAAAAAAAAAAACTAACTCTAACTCATAATTTTAGAATTACAACAGGGTAGGTATTTGCAGTATAACTATTTAGGAAATAACTGGGGGATTATTAGCAGGTAAGTTATTTTACACAACATTCATAAATAAGTAGATTTTAAAAAAATGTTGGTGGAGCAGAATGTCTAGTAGGCCTCTGTGAAACTAGGCTGATGTACCTTAGCCACCATGGAAGAATAGGGTGTGCAGAGGTCCTAGTGAGAAAAGAGTGGAATAAGAATTAATTTAGCAGAAAAGCCATTATCCTATTGTCATTATCACAAAATAATAAACTAATAATAATAATAATAAATTATAAACTAGGTTGAAACAAAAGAGAATGCAAATACTATCAGGAGTGTCAATATTAACATGATAATTCTGGTGATTGACTTCAAAAGCAAGGCAATGGTGCACAGTGTGTGTTGCATTTCTGTCTCTCTTCTTACTGCGCAGACGTTGTGGAGCTAGCAGTCTACCCTGAAATCAATCAATCAATCAATCAAAAATACTTTATTGATCCCCGCAAGGAAATTGTAATGTGACAATCACCCACTTCTGCACTTAAGATAGAAAAAGAAAAGAATAAATATAAAATACAGACAGAAAGACAGTTTTATTTAAATTAACCTTAGACTACATGTAAAATAACAACAAAAAGAACATCCCAAATATTAGTTCAGCATCTGAACAGATAGCCTAGTTATAGGCTACATGCAATGAAAATGAAAGGATTGAAACAAGCTAGTTAAAACTATTGTTGCTTAAACAGCATGTAGTGTTGTTTAACTGCTAATACATTCATGCACACTAACATGGAAGACTGTCAAATTGTTAGACTAAAAAGATACCAATCAACAACCTTAAAGGGATAGTTTGGAATTTTGGACATAATGTCTCAATTACGACTTACCCGTGATGTAGTTGATTGATGGAAACCATTTTCAGATAATTCCATGCTGTCCCTTCTTTTGGACATACACACATGGCTAATGCTAGCGCAACTCTAAGGTAACTGCTAGCATCCACTACCAAACGCACTTAAACACTCCACAGTGCGCCCAAAGCAAGTAAAATACGACGATAGTCTATTGGGGTAATTTTGAGTGTTTATACCATCATTTTTTAAGTCAAACTATCGTTGAATCCTTTACTTTGTGCTGACCTATATTCTCTGTGGAAGTACGGCGGCGGAGCAAACGTGGCCATTGCAACTTGTTGGTTTTCTTTGTTGATGTAGTCAACCAGTGCCGGCACTACATTCGTAGGTAACGTAAAGTATATGCCTGTGGTCCCAATCTCGCCATTCCATGAGCCCAAACTCGCCACGTAATTAATTCAACGAAAATACGCCGTTTTACACCACAGAAAAAAAAATTACGAAAGAACTAGACTAAATATATTTCGTTTGAACTATTACTTGTTCAAAATGTCCAGTTTTATAATTATATTCCAATATTTTAATGTGGAACTATTATGATTGGGGTAGGGGGGTAGACCTACCTGTCATCTTTTGATTACCACCACCAGCGTGGTTGTTACCATCTAGTAGCAATCAGGACCACTATAATTTAGATGCAACACTAAATACGAATATATTAAATGTTGAACCTATAACTGTATGATAATGAGCAGCGTAGTCTTCATTATACAGCAATGCTACATGGGCCAAGTAAGAATATAAATTCATGAAGTGATGGCAAAAGACATACAGAAGGCATGTGTCAATCCATGAGCACAAGCTAATATTTATTTCATTGAGCTAAAAGGAGGTCATCCTGAAACTAATTTGAGTTTAACTCAAATTAGTTTCAGGATAAAGTATAAATATTGTTAAATATGTTTAAGCTTAAAACAGTGGTTCTCAACCTCGGTCCTGGGTGCGCCTTGTGTTTCCTAGTTTTCTTTGCAATCCCAGAATTAACAAGCTGTGAATTGTTATTGACTAGGTGCATTTCATGTTTAGAGGGATTATTTACCCTCTTAAGCAACATTATGTTTGCAATAGCTATGCATGCCATGAAGAAAAAGTCTATTCACATTGTGCTATATTACAAACATCTACAAAAAGAGAGGTAAAAAGTTTAACTGTACAAATTAAATACTGAGGTGAATCAATAGGCTCTTAATTTGTGAAATTGTGAACATCTAAAACTAACCATGTGGTAATGAAGAATTCAAAGACAATGCAAATGATAACAAGCCAAACCTTCATTTTGTTAATAAGTTTACGGAAAAAATTATGAAGGCATCTAAACACATGTTCAACTACCTAATTAGGAGCCCATTGATTCACCTCAGTCTTTAATTTCATGGCATGCATAGTTATTTCTGACCATGTGGCTAAAATCAAACAATGACGGTAAATAATCCCTCTAAACATGAAATGCACCTAATTAAGAAAAATGTGTTAAAATTCTGGGATTACACTTGTGCTTGGAACAAAAACCAGCATACACAGAGGGCCAGGGTGTGAAATTAACACCAGCCACCAGTCAAATGCTGGTAAAACTTTGATTGTGGCTGGTAAGATTTTTACTCGAGCAGCCACTTTGGCTGGTAATGAATCAGGTTGTGTTATATTGTAAAAGGTAATGTGGCTGGTAAAATGTTCAAAATGGCTGGTGATTTTTATACTCCACAAGCCACTCTGGCCAGTGGGTGAAAAAGTTAATTTCATACCCTGCTGGGGGCCCCCTGAACCGAGGTTGAGAACCACTGGGTTAAAATATGAGAATGAGAGAAAGATAAGATGGTAGACTACTGATAAACCTTTTACAGTAATTTCTGATTGATTGGTTATGCCTACTCCCATGCAGTTGGGGGAGATTTGCAGTACTTTTCCTCATTAATGGAGGTATGTCACAGCCCGACAACACGGCTTCCTACAACACCTTTACTGTTGTAACCGAGAAACGGTACCGGAAATGCCACAGTAGCGTGGTGCATACAACCCCACTATCTTAACAGTTTGGGCATGAGCCCGAGTTACATGAACTCCTGTGAGGTTATGTTTAGGGGTTGTGGGTGGGGTACGGGAATCACAAACTCACAAAAATCAGGGGGTCTTTGAATTCAACATATATTTTGGTTATGACTTTGTAGTACATTCCGGTTTGTGTGCTCCCTTCAAACCACGTCTTTACCCAGAGGTGTGAGCATGGACGCCTGGCCAATCCTAGCGCTTGGATGCTAAGCAGGGTGTGTCTTGACAAGAAAAGCAGTGGGACGCGTGACGTCATATCCTACTACCCTCACACGTGATGTTTTCGGCCTATCACAGCCCTAGCTTATGCATACTAATGAGATAGCATTCTGCTGTTGTAACCGAGAAACAGGGTACCAGACATAGCTCCATTAATGACAACAATTGATGAGGAAATGGAACACCCTGCCAATCTTGTGATTTCTCTCCCCCTTTCAGGTATGATATAATCTGTAATACTATTAAATTAACAATAATGAATAATTAATGCAGTCAAAACGGAATGGTACACCTTTTGTGAATGTTATTACGTTAACCAAGTAGATGTAAAATATTCTGGTGAAGTTAGCTTTCTGTCCAAGAGACTCACTGGTTCCCCTCTTCTTTGCCACAGCCAAGGCAAAAAACAAGTGGCCTTGGTGTGTGTAAACCCCTGTCCTGCACTGTAAATTGCATGACCAACACCTTCTCATCTGCCTCTGATAATTTTTTAGGACGGCCCTGTTGACGGCCCATGGTGAATGTGGCCTTGGCTTTACCCTGTCATCAAGGGTCTTCCATGGGACATTAAACTTGCCTCGCGGCTGCCACCACCTTCATCGCTCCCTGACATGTTGCCATAGCTCCTACCTACCATATCCTCATCCCTCTACTTCCTTGCCTGACGGTGGCTGACTGACATAGCTGGCATGACTAATCTATATCGAGAAAGAATACATGTTTTGCTTAACCTTTTTCATATTCCTAATCCTTACCCTCCCTCCAGTCTTTTCATGTATTTTCATGCTTTTAATGCACAGGAGTTTGGTAATGGACTGACATTGTACTAAATGTTTAATTTTAATTGTTTGAGAGGAATTGTAGGGTGAAGTCAGAAAAAGTGTGACATTTTTAATAGACTGTCTAGAACACCACCTAAATACTGTTTACAAACTAGTGGTGTTTTAATGAATTGTTTTGGGTCCATAATATGTCTTTCATGAAATTGTGCCAAAGTATATATTTTTTAGGAATCCAGCCTCCAATCCGAACATTGAAACATTTATTTAAACGGCACATGAACCAGCTGGACAGAAACTTTTACTTTTACAAACATTTTTATTTATTATTTAGTGCTGTATTCAAACCTTAGGCTATGTTTTTGTGTTTAACCCTCATGTTGCCCTCGGTTAAAAAATGACCCTTCTCTTTGTTTAACTCAAAACTAAAAAAATAAAATAAAAAAATTACCTACCATTAGAAAAAGTTAAACATTGGCATTTTCTTTGTGTTTTTAAAGAAGCTGTACACCATCCAGGTACAACATTGTCTTAAGTCCTTTTAACCCTGCAGTTATATGACATCAGAAGTCATAATCAAAATTAAGCGCCGCCCACACATCTATTACAGCAAAAAAGAAAAAATCAATTATGTCTGTTTTTTAGTAAAAATTAGTGGTGTAGACTGAAGAAATACAGTCTGTCCGGACTATGACGTAGGGAATCACAATTATTCACTGATTTATTTATGAATGACAGGTTGTTTCTACATGAAAAATTGTTTTAGGGTTTAAAATTCAATGAAGAAGCTGTATCACAAGGGTGGGTAATTTCTCACCCTGTGGACACGGGGTGCATACATAATATGAATACAACACGGGTTAAACTTTATGTCCTTATCATTTATATTTATGTCTTATGTCCCTCCAGTTTGGGTTTTTAATTTGCTGTGAAGCACTTTGTAATTGTAATTTATAAGTTCTATGTAAATAAATTTTATTATTATTTTATGTACTTTTTTTTTCTACCAAGCTCATCTTCTCCAGTTAATTTCTCAAATCATAGATGATTGTTGTGGAGAGATTCTGAGAGCTACTTTTTCCCTATTTAAAGATGATCATATTCCCCAAATGTTTGTATTAAATAATGGCTTAATTCAATATCAAGTTCGTGAACACTATCTAGTAGATAAATTTCACATTGCATTACATCATTAATCCTTGTTTTACAACAAACATTTTTTAAAGTAAATATCTTTCACATTTGATTACAAAGAACCTATTTTTTTTTTTCCAAAATGCATTTTTCATATGAATTAAATTGTAATAGTGTTATAGGTTCTTAATAAATCTGTGAGTTTAGTACCCTTATTATTTTCAAGTGACAGATCATATGTCAGAGCCAGGGCATCTCTTGTGTATATTCAAATGAGCCTGCGCTGAAGGTTTAACCCTGCCCATTACCAAGTACCCCTGTCGCAATAGCTAAAAGCCAGATTAAGTCATTGACTATTTATATTTAAAGAGCACAATACCTAGAATCTTATTTGTCCCATTTTAACTGATGTCCCACTTTTTCTGACTTCACCCTATAAGTTTATGGAGAGTATTTATTTCTTGAATGGTAACAAAATATTCTTGACATCGGAATCATGCAGAATTGATTAATTAACCAAATAACCAATACATAATATGTGATTTTAATCAATCACTTAATAAATTATTATTGTATTCCATTTATTAGTTTGTGATTTGCTCATAAAAATGTCATGGCAACAACATAAACAAATTCATCATGACCCAACAATATAGCGCTATGATGAGACAGAAGCGCTTCTAACGATATTCGACAAGGAGACATTTCCAAAACGCGAAAATGTAGCCTACTTGCCCAATGAACTAAAACCAATAGGTTCAACTCATGTTGGTTTAGTTTAGTCTATTTCGGCTTCCTTAGTTGCTCAGTGTTTTTTTGACAGCCTCGGTAATGAACACAGACGTTTGTTTTCTGAGGAGACAGGAAAACCGCGAACATCGTTTGTGTCGCCTCATATTAAATTTCTATCGCCAATGGAATTCTAATGATTAACATTAAGATCAACGTGATCTATAGATTTACATATCTCTAATAACATCAAAAGTAAGTCAATCATCATGAAATCCACAGATCTTACAGTTAAATGTTTCAGCTTCAGAAAGACCTTACGTTTTTGAATGGTGTTCAGTGTGTAACGCCATGATGGATACGGAAATAGCGCCTCCAGCGGAGTGGCGAGTTTGGGATCAGGTGGCGAGATTAGGCGCAGCTACGCTAGCTAGCTAATGTTTTCCTGAATTTGGTGAACATCAACAGACAACCAGAAAATAAACGTGTTTAGCTATAGATGTAATCTTAAATGAACTATAAAGTAAATTGAACGTGAAAATTTAGTTTCGCTAATGTTAAATAAGATAAACTTGGCCAATAGCCTACTTACCCAACTGTGTGCGCTTTATTCTCACGTCACTGATCTGGCTCAAAAGACACGTTGTTAAAACTGTCATTATTTATTTGTTTACTTATGACCAAGTGTGTGACTGCTGAAGTTGTGTTGTTGGATGTACCAAATGGGCTGAAATGAATCCACCCCCAGCGGAAGTGAACATATTCAATCCCTTTTTAAAATTTGAATCAATATTGCTCAAAAATAATAAAATAACTGGTTAAAAGTATGACTGTTTAAAGGTTAAACAATCTTTGATTTTCTTAAATAAATAGGCCTACATAAATCAATAAAAATAGGTTAAATAACTAGGATCACTTGCCTGCTGATTGGTGGAAAGATGGATCAAACATAGAAAAGCACATACAAAAATGTTTAATCAGAAATTGTTTTATTTTTAATCGTTGCCAGTTTCAACAGCATGCCGAGCAGTAACCAGAATCGGCCCGAGTGTGGGTAGCCACAGCCGGTGTTGTGGCTAGCCACACTCGGGCCGATTCTGGTTTGAGGCGTTTCGCCCAGATCTGGCAAACGTGAATCCGGCCGATTCTGGTTACTGCTCTGCATGCTGTGGAAACTGGCGCACACAGTTGGGTAGCTAAGTATTGGCCAAGTTTTTATTTTATTTAACATTAGCGAAACCAAATTTTCACGTTCAGTTTACTTTATAGTTCATTTAAGATTACATCTATAGCTAAACACATTTATTTTCTGGTTGTCTGTTGATGTTCACCAAATTCAGGAAAACATTAGCTAGCTCGCTATCTCTCTCTTTCAGAATTTGTCTTGACCGTTTGCTGCCTGGTTCTGAGGTAAATTGACGGAAGCGACAGCTTGCTAGGTTGGTTTTCTAAGGTTAAGGTAATATTTAAATGCCAAATAAAGTTAACGGTAAATTGGCTGTAATAACTTTCGTGAAATATATTCCGAGACAATTTGACAATATGAATTTTCGTCTAATTTCTTAGTTACTTGGTCGTTAGCTACATGCTAGCTGCACATTCTGCTCTCGGCAGCTGGCTACAGCGAGCTTACAGACATTAGCTAGCTAAGTTACCGTTCATTATGTAATACTATCAATGATCAGTATCTAGTTAGTTTATGGACGAGGAAACGTTTACTCTCTGGTGAATAACTTTAGTAATTCGTAAAGGGTAGTGCTAGCTATAGCCAACAGTTTAACGCGAGGTGGAAGCTAGAGTCTATGGGTGGAAGTGAGAAAAAACTACCGTTGCTAAGTTACCGTTGTCCTCTCAGCCTCAACCCAGCAGCTGAGTTGACGACATTAAACATACTAACAAATATGTACGTTAAATGCACAACGTAGTTTTAACGTAGAGTAACACAATTGATTGGAATAAAATTTAAAGTAATGGTCATAGCTAGAGGAATGTTGTGTAATAATCTCTCTCTGTCGCCGCAGTCACTAAGAACCATCCAAGGCCACAGATGGGGAGATCGAAAAAGTGATAACAGGTTGAACTTCATATCATACATCAAAAATTTTAAACCTGAAGGAAATACTTTGACAACAAGAAACATCTCATAAGGTACAAGATTGTTCTAGCTACAAATAATACATTACTTGCAGGTAAGATGTAGCAATGACTTTATCATGTATTTTTGGATAACCATGAATTAGTTCAGATATAAACAGTATGGGATGCTAAACATTTTGATGAAAGGATAGAAATCTTTGTATGCTGTGCTGTTTTGGGTGGGTGATTTCTCTGCCTCATTTCCTTGATATGTTCACAAACTTTCCTCATAATTCCCCTAAAAATACAATTTGATTTTATTTTACCCAAAAGATTATAGAGAGGATTACCTTGGCTATCTCCTTTAGCTAGGAGTATCTATGGCTACTTCCAATGGAAAGTGAGGATGACCAGAGTGCAAAATAAATGGTACAGTATACTTGTCTTGTTATTATCATGTCGACCTCAGGTCATTACATATGGAGGGTGATTTGTGCCATAATTAAATACAATACACTCAGGGCTCGAAATTAACTTTTTTACTTGGTAGCACTGGTGCTCCCAACTTCAAAAATTTAGGAGCACCCACCAAAATGTAAGGAGCACCAACAATATTTTGTTGTATCGGGTTGTATACGGCAATCAGTGGGCGGGGTAATAATGTTGCTCCATTTAGTTACATTATTGGGGCGATAGACGAGATAAACTAACTACAATGTAGCACAGCATTGTTTCATTTCAGGCGGCACCCGCTGCAATTATGTAGACTGCGAGGCTGCATAGAGTGGAAACGTGAGGCTTAGGTTCCGGAAGCAAAAACTCCATTCACTGTGTGCATTGCTGTGTCCGAATGGTCTGCATCCTGTGTAATAGCATAGGCCTACTGTATACTGCTTAGGCTACTGTATACTGTTTAGTGACATGCAGTATGCGAAAAAAAATATCCTCCATAGGCTACTATTATCAGCGAAAACTCGGAAGTATATTATTTGTGGATTTTAAGCACACTACATTTAGAGAACATTTCGTCTGCTTAACGTTCTCATCCAGTGTAGGCTAGGCCTACTCAACTATCATAACGTTACTCAATAGTAGCCTATAGAAGGGACACAGCCTAACCTTCATGCACACTCGTCTTTACCAACAGTTTTTTCCCCACGGCCACCAGCCTAATCAACATGGCTCGTGTCCCCCTTTGACCCCCCCCCCCGCAAAATTTTTGCACTGGACTGATTACAGCACTGTCCCAATTTGCACTGTGATTTGCACTTTGTATTACTGCACTTTATAAGTCCTGTCTTGCACTGTCCAGTCCTGTCCTTGCACCTGTCCAATGTTGTAATGTGGTTAAGCACTACTGACGTCGTCATGAATTCCTAGTATGTAAGTACAATGGCAATAAACAAATTTCTGATTCTGATTTCTGATTTCTGATTCTGAATCACGTTGATTTGCGAGGCATTTCTGAGAATCGTAGCCTATGCTAAAATTAGGCTAATAAAGTGCCGGAAACTTTATTTAGGTCTACAGCATTTAGATGCAGCTTTTCTGAATTTGGCTATGGTATAATTTAACAACAAACAATATGAGGAGTGAGCTTTGGTAGCTCAGCTACCACTTTACAATAATGCATAATGGAAGTAACTTAATAGGCTATATAGCCTATCCTTTTCTTTTTATCATATTCCCCTATCAATTCGCACACTGTGGCTTAAGCTATATGATTGTATAATTGATTAGCTAACGTCAGAATTCATAATGTAGCCCTACAAGATACAAGCCTTACTTTGTCAATTAACCTAAACTAGGCCTACGAGTTTACAGAACAGTAACGCTGCCGCGGCCGCCGAGGAGCAGCAAGCAATCAGTAACGTGGATGTGTTGTCAGCAGCGCACATCTATCTCAAAACCACGAAAAAAACAGAACAGAAAGTAACGCCCTTGTTAATAATGTCCTAAATAAGCGATCGCATATATGCCAGAATAAAAGCTAATAGCCCAAGAGAAGGAATCTGTAGTAGCCTAGTCTTTTAATAAGATCTCTACTAACAAGCATAGTCTAGCTTCGGGAAAACAACGTCAACCTAGCCATAGCGCTAGACTGAGAATACTAAAAGCGTAGCCTATTAATCCACTTCCTTCATGAACTGTTTTAAAGGAGAATATGTAGCACAGGCTTATTCACTCCTCGTATTGCTTGCAAACTTGTTTGTTGTTAAATTCTGCCATAGCTACATTCAGGAAAGCTACAGTAACGTTAACGTTACTAAAAAATTCCGTAATCGTTCGCTTCATATTGTTAGCGTTCGATAACGCTAGCTAACGTTACCAATTTAGCTAGTTAGGTAACGTTAATAAATTGATAATAAACCTTTTTCTTCAGGTAACATTAGTTAACGCGTTAGCTCTCTGTGTCACGTGACAGTGGAGTGCCGTGAAAGGGAGTGATTGATGGTTTCTTAACCAATCTAAAATCAGCATTAAAGGTAAGAACGTCAAGCTCACGTTTGATTGGTTAGAATGGTCACTGTCAGCTCACAAGGCACATACTGAATGTACTAACTAGCAAATGTACAGAGAAAGGGACGTTCGACTGGGGGAAAAAAAATGTGTTCTTCTATCATTCTGAAGAGAAATGGTTTTGTGAAAACAGGAAGTGTCTGAGTGAAACCCTGAGGTGTTGTGCTATCATTCTGAAGTGAAATTGGTCAGTGAAAACAGGAGGTTTCCTTTTAATATCAATCTGAATATAGAAGAAACACAGCTCTTATATGACATTTTAGAGGACTTTAATTTTGAAATTCCACATCAGAATGTCCTGAGGTTCTCTGAATGACACTCTGAAGTGCTGTTCTATCATTCTGAAGAGAAATGGTTTTGTGAGAACAGGAAGTTTCCTTTTAATATCAATCTGAATTTAGAAGAAACACAGCTCTTATATGAAATTTTAGAGGGCTTTAATTTAGAAATTACAAATCAGAATGTCCTGAGATTGCCTGAGTGACACTCTGAGGTGTTCTTCTATCATTCTGAAGAGAAATGGTTTTGTGAAAACAGGAAGTTTCCTTTTAATATCAATCTGAATATAGAAGAAACACAGCTCTTATGACATTTTAGAGGGCTTTAATTTTGAAATTCCACAGCAGAATGTCCTGAGGTTCTCTGATTGACACTCTGAGGTGTTCTTCTATCATTCTGAAGAGAAATGGTTTTGCAAGAACAGGAAGTTTCCTTTTAATATCAATCTGAATATAGAAGAAATACAGCTCTTATATGACATTTTAGAGGGCTTTAATTTTGAAATTCCACATCAGAATGTCCTGAGATTGCCTGAGTGACACTCTGATCTGTTCGTCTATCATTCTGAAGAGAAATGGTTTTGTAAGAACAGGAAGTTTCCTTTTAATATCAATCTGAATTTAGAAGAAACACAGCTCTTATATGAAATCTTAGAGGGCTTTAATTTAGAAATTCCACATCAGAATATCCTGAGGTTCTCTGAGTGACACTCTGAGGTGTTGTTCTATCATTCTGAAGAGAAATGGTGTTGTGAGAACAGGAAGTTTCCTTTTAATATCAATCTGAATTTAGAAGAAACACAGCATTTATATGATATTTTAGAGGGCTTTAATTTTGAAATTCCACATCAGAATGTCCTGAGATTCTCTGATTGACACTCTGAGGAGTTCTTCTATCATTCTGAAGAGAAATGGTTTTGTGAAAACAGGAAGTTTCCATTTAATATCAATCTGAATATAGAAGAAATACAGCTCTTATATGACATTTTAGAGGGCTTTAATTTTGAAATTCCACATCAGAATGTCCTGAGATTGCCTGAGTGACACTCTGAGCTGTTCTTCTATCATTCTGAAGAGAAATGGTTTTGTGAAAACAGGAAGTTTCCTTTTAATATCAATCTGAATTTAGAAGAAACACAGCATTTATATGATATTTTAGAGGGCTTTAATTTTAAAATTCCACATCAGAATGTCCTGAGATTCTCTGATTGACACTCTGAGGAGTTCTTCTATCATTCTGAAGAGAAATGGTTTTGTGAAAACAGGAAGTTTCCTTTTAATATCAATCTGAATATAGAAGAAATACAGCTCTTATATGAAATTTTAGAGGGCTTTAATTTTGAAATTCCACATCAGAATGTCCTGAGATTGCCTGAGTGACACTCGGAGCTGTTCTTCTATCATTCTGAAGAGAAATGGTTTTGTGAAAACAGGAAGTTTCCTTTTAATATCAATCTGAATATAGAAGAAATACAGCTCTTATATGACATTTTAGAGGGCTTTAATTTTGAAATTCCACATCAGAATGTCCTGAGATGGCCTGAGTGACACTCTGATGTGTTCGTCTATCATTCTGAAGAGAAATGGTTTTGTGAGAACAGGAAGTTTCCTTTTAATACCAATCTGAATTTAGAAGAAACACAGCTCTTATATTAAATTTTAGAGGGCTTTAATTTTGAAATTCCACATCAGAATGTCCTGAGGTTCTCTGAGTGACACTCTGAGGTGATGTTCTATCATTCTGAAGAGAAATGGTGTTGTGAGAACAGGAAGTTTCCTTTTAATATCAATCTGAATTTAGAAGAAACATAGCTCTTATATTAAATTTTAGAGGGCTTTAATTTAGAAATTCCACATCAGAATGTCCTGAGATTGCCTGAATGACACTCTGAGGAGTTCTTCTATCATTCTGAAGAGAAATCGTTTTGTGAAAACAGGAAGTTTCCTTTTAATACCAATCTGAATTTAGAAGAAACACAGCATTTATATGATATTTTAGAGGACTTTAATTTTGAAATTCCACAACAGAATGTCCTGAGATTCTCTGAGTGACACTCTGAGGAGTTCTTCTATCATTCTGATGAGAAAGGGTTTTGTGAAAACAGGAAGTTTCCTTTTAATATCAATCTGAATATAGAAGAAACACAGCTCTTATGACATTTTAGAGGGCTTTAATTTTTAAATTCCACATCAGAATGTCCTGAGGTTCTCTGAGTGACACTCTGAGGTGTTCTTCTATCATTATGAAGAGAAATGGTTTTGTGAGAACAGGAAGTTTCCTTTTAATATCAATCTGAATATAGAAGAAATACAGCTCTTATATGAAATTTTAGAGGGCTTTAATTTAGAAATTACACATCAGAATGTCCTGAGATTGCCTGAGTGACACTCTGAGGTGTTCTTCTATCATTCTGAAGAGAAATGGTTTTGTGAAAACAGGAATTTTCCTTTTAATATCAATCTGAATTTAGAAGAAACACAGCATTTATATGATATTTTAGAGGGCTTTAATTTAGAAATTCCACATCAGAATATCCTGAGATTCTCTGTGTGACACTCTGAGGAGTTCTTCTATCATTCTGGAGAGAAATGGTTTTGTGAAAACAGGAAGTTTCCTTTTAATATCAATCTGAATATAGAAGAAACACAGATATTATATGAAATTTTAGAGGGCTTTAATTTTGAAATTCCACAGCAGAATGTCCTGAGATTGCCTGAGTGACACTCTGAGCTGTTCTTCTATCATTCTGAAGAGAAATGGTTTTGTGAAAACAGGAAGTTTCCTTTTAATATCAATCTGAATTTAGAAGAAACACAGCATTTATATGATATTTTAGAGGGCTTTAATTTTGAAATTCCACATCAGAATGTCCTGAGATTCGCTGATTGACAATCTGAGGAGTTCTTCTATCATTCTGAAGAGAAATGGTTTTGTGAAAACAGGAAGTTTCCTTTTAATATCAATCTGAATATAGAAGAAACACAGCTCTTATGACATTTTAGAGGCCTTTAAATTTAGAAATTCCACATCAGAGTGTCCTGAGATTGCCTGAGTGACACTCTGAGGTGTTCTTATATCATTCTGAAGAGAAATGGTTTTGTGAAAACAGGAAGTTTCCTTTTCATATCAATCTGAATATAGAAGAAACACAGCTCTTATGACATTTTAGAGGGCTTTAATTTTTAAATTCCACAGCAGAATGTCCTGAGGTTCTCTGATTGACACTCTGAGGTGTTCTTCTATCATTCTGAAGAGAAATGGTTTTGCAAGAACAGGAAGTTTCCTTTTAATATCAATCTGAATATAGAAGAAATACAGCTCTTATATGACATTTTAGAGGGCTTTAATTTTGAAATTCCACATCAGAATGTCCTGAGATTGCCTGAGTGACACTCTGATGTGTTCGTCTATCATTCTGAAGAGAAATGGTTTTGTAAGAACAGGAAGTTTCCTTTTAATATCAATCTGAATTTAGAAGAAACACAGCTCTTATATGAAATCTTAGAGGGCTTTAATTTAGAAATTCCACATCAGAATATCCTGAGGTTCTCTGAGTGACACTCTGAGGTGTTGTTCTATCATTCTGAAGAGAAATGGTGTTGTGAGAACAGGAAGTTTCCTTTTAATATCAATCTGAATTTAGAAGAAACACAGCATTTATATGATATTTTAGAGGACTTTAATTTTGAAATTCCACATCAGAATGTCCTGAGATTCTCTGATTGACACTCTGAGGAGTTCTTCTATCATTCTGAAGAGAAATGGTTTTGTGAAAACAGGAAGTTTCCTTTTAATATCAATCTGAATATAGAAGAAATACAGCTCTTATATGAAATTTTAGAGGGCTTTAATTTTGAAATTCCACATCAGAATGTCCTGAGATTGCCTGAGTGACACTCGGAGCTGTTCTTCTATCATTCTGAAGAGAAATGGTTTTGTGAAAACAGGAAGTTTCCTTTTAATATCAATCTGAATATAGAAGAAATACAGCTCTTATATGACATTTTAGAGGGCTTTAATTTTGAAATTCCACATCAGAATGTCCTGAGATGGCCTGAGTGACACTCTGATGTGTTCGTCTATCATTCTGAAGAGAAATGGTTTTGTGAGAACAGGAAGTTTCCTTTTAATACCAATCTGAATTTAGAAGAAACACAGCATTTATATGATATTTTAGAGGACTTTAATTTTGAAATTCCACATCAGAATGTCCTGAGATTCTCTGAGTGACACTCTGAGGAGTTCTTCTATCATTCTGATGAGAAATGGTTTTGTGAAAACAGGAAGTTTCCTTTTAATATCAATCTGAATATAGAAGAAACACAGCTCTTATGACATTTTAGAGGGCTTTAATTTTGAAATTCCACATCAGAATGTCCTGAGATTCTCTGAGTGGCACTCTGAGGAGTTCTTCTATCATTCTGAAGAGAAATGGTTTTGTGAAAACAGGAAGTTTCCTTTTAATATCAATCTGAATATAGAAGAAACACAGCTCTTATATTAAATTTTAGAGGGCTTTAATTTTGAAATTCCACATCAGAATGTCCTGAGGTTCTCTGAGTGACACTCTGAGGTGATGTTCTATCATTCTGAAGAGAAATGGTGTTGTGAGAACAGGAAGTTTCCTTTTAATATCAATCTGAATTTAGAAGAAACATAGCTCTTATATTAAATTTTAGAGGGCTTTAATTTAGAAATTCCACATCAGAATGTCCTGAGATTGCCTGAATGACACTCTGAGGAGTTCTTCTATCATTCTGAAGAGAAATCGTTTTGTGAAAACAGGAAGTTTCCTTTTAATACCAATCTGAATTTAGAAGAAACACAGCATTTATATGATATTTTAGAGGACTTTAATTTTGAAATTCCACAACAGAATGTCCTGAGATTCTCTGAGTGACACTCTGAGGAGTTCTTCTATCATTCTGATGAGAAAGGGTTTTGTGAAAACAGGAAGTTTCCTTTTAATATCAATCTGAATATAGAAGAAACACAGCTCTTATGACATTTTAGAGGGCTTTAATTTTTAAATTCCACATCAGAATGTCCTGAGGTTCTCTGAGTGACACTCTGAGGTGTTCTTCTATCATTATGAAGAGAAATGGTTTTGTGAGAACAGGAAGTTTCCTTTTAATATCAATCTGAATATAGAAGAAATACAGCTCTTATATGACATTTTAGAGGGCTTTAATTTTGAAATTCCACATCAGAATGTCCTGAGATTGCCTGAGTGACACTCTGATGTGTTCGTCTATCATTCTGAAGAGAAATGGTTTTGTAAGAACAGGAAGTTTCCTTTTAATATCAATCTGAATTTAGAAGAAACACAGCTCTTATATGAAATCTTAGAGGGCTTTAATTTAGAAATTCCACATCAGAATATCCTGAGGTTCTCTGAGTGACACTCTGAGGTGTTGTTCTATCATTCTGAAGAGAAATGGTGTTGTGAGAACAGGAAGTTTCCTTTTAATATCAATCTGAATTTAGAAGAAACACAGCATTTATATGATATTTTAGAGGACTTTAATTTTGAAATTCCACATCAGAATGTCCTGAGATTCTCTGATTGACACTCTGAGGAGTTCTTCTATCATTCTGAAGAGAAATGGTTTTGTGAAAACAGGAAGTTTCCTTTTAATATCAATCTGAATATAGAAGAAATACAGCTCTTATATGAAATTTTAGAGGGCTTTAATTTTGAAATTCCACATCAGAATGTCCTGAGATTGCCTGAGTGACACTCGGAGCTGTTCTTCTATCATTCTGAAGAGAAATGGTTTTGTGAAAACAGGAAGTTTCCTTTTAATATCAATCTGAATATAGAAGAAATACAGCTCTTATATGACATTTTAGAGGGCTTTAATTTTGAAATTCCACATCAGAATGTCCTGAGATGGCCTGAGTGACACTCTGATGTGTTCGTCTATCATTCTGAAGAGAAATGGTTTTGTGAGAACAGGAAGTTTCCTTTTAATACCAATCTGAATTTAGAAGAAACACAGCATTTATATGATATTTTAGAGGACTTTAATTTTGAAATTCCACATCAGAATGTCCTGAGATTCTCTGAGTGACACTCTGAGGAGTTATTCTATCATTCTGATGAGAAATGGTTTTGTGAAAACAGGAAGTTTCCTTTTAATATCAATCTGAATATAGAAGAAACACAGCTCTTATGACATTTTAGAGGGCTTTAATTTTGAAATTCCACATCAGAATGTCCTGAGATTCTCTGAGTGGCACTCTGAGGAGTTCTTCTATCATTCTGAAGAGAAATGGTTTTGTGAAAACAGGAAGTTTCCTTTTAATATCAATCTGAATATAGAAGAAACACAGCTCTTATATTAAATTTTAGAGGGCTTTAATTTTGAAATTCCACATCAGAATGTCCTGAGGTTCTCTGAGTGACACTCTGAGGTGATGTTCTATCATTCTGAAGAGAAATGGTGTTGTGAGAACAGGAAGTTTCCTTTTAATATCAATCTGAATTTAGAAGAAACATAGCTCTTATATTAAATTTTAGAGGGCTTTAATTTAGAAATTCCACATCAGAATGTCCTGAGATTGCCTGAATGACACTCTGAGGAGTTCTTCTATCATTCTGAAGAGAAATCGTTTTGTGAAAACAGGAAGTTTCCTTTTAATACCAATCTGAATTTAGAAGAAACACAGCATTTATATGATATTTTAGAGGACTTTAATTTTGAAATTCCACAACAGAATGTCCTGAGATTCTCTGAGTGACACTCTGAGGAGTTCTTCTATCATTCTGATGAGAAAGGGTTTTGTGAAAACAGGAAGTTTCCTTTTAATATCAATCTGAATATAGAAGAAACACAGCTCTTATGACATTTTAGAGGGCTTTAATTTTTAAATTCCACATCAGAATGTCCTGAGGTTCTCTGAGTGACACTCTGAGGTGTTCTTCTATCATTATGAAGAGAAATGGTTTTGTGAGAACAGGAAGTTTCCTTTTAATATCAATCTGAATATAGAAGAAATACAGCTCTTATATGAAATTTTAGAGGGCTTTAATTTAGAAATTACACATCAGAATGTCCTGAGATTGCCTGAGTGACACTCTGAGGTGTTCTTCTATCATTCTGAAGAGAAATGGTTTTGTGAAAACAGGAATTTTCCTTTTAATATCAATCTGAATTTAGAAGAAACACAGCATTTATATGATATTTTAGAGGGCTTTAATTTAGAAATTCCACATCAGAATATCCTGAGATTCTCTGTGTGACACTCTGAGGAGTTCTTCTATCATTCTGGAGAGAAATGGTTTTGTGAAAACAGGAAGTTTCCTTTTAATATCAATCTGAATATAGAAGAAACACAGCTATTATATGAAATTTTAGAGGGCTTTAATTTTGAAATTCCACAGCAGAATGTCCTGAGATTGCCTGAGTGACACTCTGAGCTGTTCTTCTATCATTCTGAAGAGAAATGGTTTTGTGAAAACAGGAAGTTTCCTTTTAATATCAATCTGAATTTAGAAGAAACACAGCATTTATATGATATTTTAGAGGGCTTTAATTTTGAAATTCCACATCAGAATGTCCTGAGATTCGCTGATTGACAATCTGAGGAGTTCTTCTATCATTCTGAAGAGAAATGGTTTTGTGAAAACAGGAAGTTTCCTTTTAATATCAATCTGAATATAGAAGAAACACAGCTCTTATGACATTTTAGAGGCCTTTAAATTTAGAAATTCCACATCAGAGTGTCCTGAGATTGCCTGAGTGACACTCTGAGGTGTTCTTATATCATTCTGAAGAGAAATGGTTTTGTGAAAACAGGAAGTTTCCTTTTCATATCAATCTGAATATAGAAGAAACACAGCTCTTATGACATTTTAGAGGGCTTTAATTTTTAAATTCCACAGCAGAATGTCCTGAGGTTCTCTGATTGACACTCTGAGGTGTTCTTCTATCATTCTGAAGAGAAATGGTTTTGCAAGAACAGGAAGTTTCCTTTTAATATCAATCTGAATATAGAAGAAATACAGCTCTTATATGACATTTTAGAGGGCTTTAATTTTGAAATTCCACATCAGAATGTCCTGAGATTGCCTGAGTGACACTCTGATGTGTTCGTCTATCATTCTGAAGAGAAATGGTTTTGTAAGAACAGGAAGTTTCCTTTTAATATCAATCTGAATTTAGAAGAAACACAGCTCTTATATGAAATCTTAGAGGGCTTTAATTTAGAAATTCCACATCAGAATATCCTGAGGTTATCTGAGTGACACTCTGAGGTGTTGTTCTATCATTCTGAAGAGAAATGGTGTTGTGAGAACAGGAAGTTTCCTTTTAATATCAATCTGAATTTAGAAGAAACACAGCATTTATATGATATTTTAGAGGACTTTAATTTTGAAATTCCACATCAGAATGTCCTGAGATTCTCTGAGTGACACTCTGAGGAGTTCTTCTATCATTCTGAAGAGAAATGGATTTGTGAAAACAGGAAGTTTCCTTTTAATATCAATCTGAATATAGAAGAAATACAGCTCTTATATGACATTTTAGAGGGCTTTAATTTTGGAATTCCACATCAGAATGTCCTGAGATTGCCTGAGTGACACTCTGATGTGTTCTTCTATCATTCTGAAGAGAAATGGTTTTGTGAAAACAGGAAGTGTCTGAGTGAAACCCTGAGGTGTTGTGCTATCATTCTGAAGTGAAATTGGTCAGTGAAAACAGGAGGTTTCCCTTTAATATCAATCTGAATATAGAAGAAACACAGCTCTTATATGACATTTTAGAGGGCTTTAATTTAGAAATTCCACATCAGAATGTCCTGAGATTGCCTGAGTGACACTCTGAGCTGTTCGTCTATCATTCTGAAGAGAAATGGTTTTGTGAAAACAGGAAGTTTCCTTTTAATATCAATCTGAATATAGAAGAAACACAGCTATTATATGAAATTTTAGAGGGCTTTAATTTTGAAATTCCACAGCAGAATGTCCTGAGATTGCCTGAGTGACACTCTGAGCTGTTCTTCTATCATTCTGAAGAGAAATGGTTTTGTGAAAACAGGAAGTTTCCTTTTAATATCAATCTGAATTTAGAAGAAACACAGCATTTATATGATATTTTAGAGGGCTTTAAGTTTGAAATTCCACAGCAGAATGTCCTGAGGTTCTCTGATTGACACTCTGAGGTGTTCTTCTATCATTCTGAAGAGAAATGGTTTTGCAAGAACAGGAAGTTTCCTTTTAATATCAATCTGAATATAGAAGAAATACAGCTCTTATATGACATTTTAGAGGGCTTTAATTTTGAAATTCCACATCAGAATGTCCTGAGATTGCCTGAGTGACACTCTGATGTGTTCGTCTATCATTCTGAAGAGAAATGGTTTTGTAAGAACAGGAAGTTTCCTTTTAATATCAATCTGAATTTAGAAGAAACACAGCTCTTATATGAAATCTTAGAGGGCTTTAATTTAGAAATTCCACATCAGAATATCCTGAGGTTCTCTGAGTGACACTCTGAGGTGTTGTTCTATCATTCTGAAGAGAAATGGTGTTGTGAGAACAGGAAGTTTCCTTTTAATATCAATCTGAATTTAGAAGAAACACAGCATTTATATGATATTTTAGAGGACTTTAATTTTGAAATTCCACATCAGAATGTCCTGAGATTCTCTGAGTGACACTCTGAGGAGTTCTTCTATCATTCTGAAGAGAAATGGATTTGTGAAAACAGGAAGTTTCCTTTTAATATCAATCTGAATATAGAAGAAATACAGCTCTTATATGACATTTTAGAGGGCTTTAATTTTGGAATTCCACATCAGAATGTCCTGAGATTGCCTGAGTGACACTCTGATGTGTTCTTCTATCATTCTGAAGAGAAATGGTTTTGTGAAAACAGGAAGTGTCTGAGTGAAACCCTGAGGTGTTGTGCTATCATTCTGAAGTGAAATTGGTCAGTGAAAACAGGAGGTTTCCCTTTAATATCAATCTGAATATAGAAGAAACACAGCTCTTATATGACATTTTAGAGGGCTTTAATTTAGAAATTCCACTTCAGAATGTCCTGAGATTGCCTGAGTGACACTCTGAGCTGTTCGTCTATCATTCTGAAGAGAAATGGTTTTGTGAAAACAGGAAGTTTCCTTTTAATATCAATCTGAATATAGAAGAAACACAGCTATTATATGAAATTTTAGAGGGCTTTAATTTTGAAATTCCACAGCAGAATGTCCTGAGATTGCCTGAGTGACACTCTGAGCTGTTCTTCTATCATTCTGAAGAGAAATGGTTTTGTGAAAACAGGAAGTTTCCTTTTAATATCAATCTGAATTTAGAAGAAACACAGCATTTATATGATATTTTAGAGGGCTTTAAGTTTGAAATTCCACATCAGAATGTCCTGAGATTCGCTGATTGACAATCTGAGGAGTTCTTCTATCATTCTGAAGAGAAATGGTTTTGTGAAAACAGGAAGTTTCCTTTTAATATCAATCTGAATATAGAAGAAACACAGCTCTTCTGACATTTTAGAGGCCTTTAAATTTAGAAATTCCACATCAGAGTGTCCTGAGATTGCCTGAGTGACACTCTGAGGTGTTCTTATATCATTCTGAAGAGAAATGGTTTTGTGAAAACAGGAAGTTTCCTTTTCATATCAATCTGAATATAGAAGAAACACAGCTCTTATGACATTTTAGAGGGCTTTAATTTTTAAATTCCACAGCAGAATGTCCTGAGGTTCTCTGATTGACACTCTGAGGTGTTCTTCTATCATTCTGAAGAGAAATGGTTTTGCAAGAACAGGAAGTTTCCTTTTAATATCAATCTGAATTTAGAAGAAACACATCTCTTATATGAAATCTTAGAGGGCTTTAATTTAGAAATTCCACATCAGAATATCCTGAGGTTCTCTGAGTGACACTCTGAGGTGTTGTTCTATCATTCTGAAGAGAAATGGTGTTGTGAGAACAGGAAGTTTCCTTTTAATATCAATCTGAATATAGAAGAAACACAGCATTTATATGATATTTTAGAGGACTTTAATTTTGAAATTCCACATCAGAATGTCCTGAGATTCTCTGAGTGACACTCTGAGGAGTTCTTCTATCATTCTGAAGAGAAATGGATTTGTGAAAACAGGAAGTTTCCTTTTAATATCAATCTGAATATAGAAGAAATACAGCTCTTATATGACATTTTAGAGGGCTTTAATTTTGGAATTCCACATCAGAATGTCCTGAGATTGCCTGAGTGACACTCTGATGTGTTCTTCTATCATTCTGAAGAGAAATGGTTTTGTGAAAACAGGAAGTGTCTGAGTGAAATCCTGAGGTGTTGTGCTATCATTCTGAAGTGAAATTGGTCAGTGAAAACAGGAGGTTTCCCTTTAATATCAATCTGAATATAGAAGAAACACAGCTCTTATATGACATTTTAGAGGGCTTTAATTTAGAAATTCCACATCAGAATGTCCTGAGATTGCCTGAGTGACACTCTGAGCTGTTCATCTATCATTCTGAAGAGAAATGGTTTTGTGAAAACAGGAAGTTTCCTTTTAATATCAATCTGAATATAGAAGAAACACAGCTATTATATGAAATTTTAGAGGGCTTTAATTTTGAAATTCCACAGCAGAATGTCCTGAGATTGCCTGAGTGACACTCTGAGCTGTTCTTCTATCATTCTGAAGAGAAATGGTTTTGTGAAAACAGGAAGTTTCCTTTTAATATCAATCTGAATTTAGAAGAAACACAGCATTTATATGATATTTTAGAGGGCTTTAAGTTTGAAATTCCACATCAGAATGTCCTGAGATTCGCTGATTGACAATCTGAGGAGTTCTTCTATCATTCTGAAGAGAAATGGTTTTGTGAAAACAGGAAGTTTCCTTTTAATATCAATCTGAATATAGAAGAAACACAGCTCTTCTGACATTTTAGAGGCCTTTAAATTTAGAAATTCCACATCAGAGTGTCCTGAGATTGCCTGAGTGACACTCTGAGGTGTTCTTATATCATTCTGAAGAGAAATGGTTTTGTGAAAACAGGAAGTTTCCTTTTCATATCAATCTGAATATAGAAGAAACACAGCTCTTATGACATTTTAGAGGGCTTTAATTTTTAAATTCCACAGCAGAATGTCCTGAGGTTCTCTGATTGACACTCTGAGGTGTTCTTCTATCATTCTGAAGAGAAATGGTTTTGCAAGAACAGGAAGTTTCCTTTTAATATCAATCTGAATATAGAAGAAATACAGCTCTTATATGACATTTTAGAGGGCTTTAATTTTGAAATTCCACAGCAGAATGTCCTGAGATTGCCTGAGTGACACTCTGAGCTGTTCTTCTATCATTCTGAAGAGAAATGGTTTTGTGAAAACAGGAAGTTTCCTTTTAATATCAATCTGAATTTAGAAGAAACACAGCATTTATATGATATTTTAGAGGGCTTTAAGTTTGAAATTCCACAGCAGAATGTCCTGAGGTTCTCTGATTGACACTCTGAGGTGTTTCTTCTATCATTCTGAAGAGAAATGGTTTTGCAAGAACAGGAAGTTTCCTTTTAATATCAATCTGAATATAGAAGAAATACAGCTCTTATATGACATTTTAGAGGGCTTTAATTTTGAAATTCCACATCAGAATGTCCTGAGATTGCCTGAGTGACACTCTGATGTGTTCGTCTATCATTCTGAAGAGAAATGGTTTTGTAAGAACAGGAAGTTTCCTTTTAATATCAATCTGAATTTAGAAGAAACACAGCTCTTATATGAAATCTTAGAGGGCTTTAATTTAGAAATTCCACATCAGAATATCCTGAGGTTCTCTGAGTGACACTCTGAGGTGTTGTTCTATCATTCTGAAGAGAAATGGTGTTGTGAGAACAGGAAGTTTCCTTTTAATATCAATCTGAATTTAGAAGAAACACAGCATTTATATGATATTTTAGAGGACTTTAATTTTGAAATTCCACATCAGAATGTCCTGAGATTCTCTGAGTGACACTCTGAGGAGTTCTTCTATCATTCTGAAGTGAAATGGATTTGTGAAAACAGGAAGTTTCCTTTTAATATCAATCTGAATATAGAAGAAATACAGCTCTTATATGACATTTTAGAGGGCTTTAATTTTGGAATTCCACATCAGAATGTCCTGAGATTGCCTGTGTGACACTCTGATGTGTTCTTCTATCATTCTGAAGAGAAATGGTTTTGTGAAAACAGGAAGTGTCTGAGTGAAACCCTGAGGTGTTGTGCTATCATTCTGAAGTGAAATTGGTCAGTGAAAACAGGAGGTTTCCCTTTAATATCAATCTGAATATAGAAGAAACACAGCTCTTATATGACATTTTAGAGGGCTTTAATTTAGAAATTCCACATCAGAATGTCCTGAGATTGCCTGAGTGACACTCTGAGCTGTTCGTCTATCATTCTGAAGAGAAATGGTTTTGTGAAAACAGGAAGTTTCCTTTTAATATCAATCTGAATATAGAAGAAACACAGCTATTATATGAAATTTTAGAGGGCTTTAATTTTGAAATTCCACAGCAGAATGTCCTGAGATTGCCTGAGTGACACTCTGAGCTGTTCTTCTATCATTCTGAAGAGAAATGGTTTTGTGAAAACAGGAAGTTTCCTTTTAATATCAATCTGAATTTAGAAGAAACACAGCATTTATATGATATTTTAGAGGGCTTTAAGTTTGAAATTCCACATCAGAATGTCCTGAGATTCGCTGATTGACAATCTGAGGAGTTCTTCTATCATTCTGAAGAGAAATGGTTTTGTGAAAACAGGAAGTTTCCTTTTAATATCAATCTGAATATAGAAGAAACACAGCTCTTCTGACATTTTAGAGGCCTTTAAATTTAGAAATTCCACATCAGAGTGTCCTGAGATTGCCTGAGTGACACTCTGAGGTGTTCTTATATCATTCTGAAGAGAAATGGTTTTGTGAAAACAGGAAGTTTCCTTTTCATATCAATCTGAATATAGAAGAAACACAGCTCTTATGACATTTTAGAGGGCTTTAATTTTTAAATTCCACAGCAGAATGTCCTGAGGTTCTCTGATTGACACTCTGAGGTGTTCTTCTATCATTCTGAAGAGAAATGGTTTTGCAAGAACAGGAAGTTTCCTTTTAATATCAATCTGAATATAGAAGAAATACAGCTCTTATATGACATTTTAGAGGGCTTTAATTTTGAAATTCCACATCAGAATGTCCTGAGATTGCCTGAGTGACACTCTGATGTGTTCGTCTATCATTCTGAAGAGAAATGGTTTTGTAAGAACAGGAAGTTTCCTTTTAATATCAATCTGAATTTAGAAGAAACACAGCTCTTATATGAAATCTTAGAGGGCTTTAATTTAGAAATTCCACATCAGAATATCCTGAGGTTCTCTGAGTGACACTCTGAGGTGTTGTTCTATCATTCTGAAGAGAAATGGTGTTGTGAGAACAGGAAGTTTCCTTTTAATATCAATCTGAATATAGAAGAAACACAGCATTTATATGATATTTTAGAGGACTTTAATTTTGAAATTCCACATCAGAATGTCCTGAGATTCTCTGAGTGACACTCTGAGGAGTTCTTCTATCATTCTGAAGAGAAATGGATTTGTGAAAACAGGAAGTTTCCTTTTAATATCAATCTGAATATAGAAGAAATACAGCTCTTATATGACATTTTAGAGGGCTTTAATTTTGGAATTCCACATCAGAATGTCCTGAGATTGCCTGAGTGACACTCTGATGTGTTCTTCTATCATTCTGAAGAGAAATGGTTTTGTGAAAACAGGAAGTGTCTGAGTGAAACCCTGAGGTGTTGTGCTATCATTCTGAAGTGAAATTGGTCAGTGAAAACAGGAGGTTTCCCTTTAATATCAATCTGAATATAGAAGAAACACAGCTCTTATATGACATTTTAGAGGGCTTTAATTTAGAAATTCCACATCAGAATGTCCTGAGATTGCCTGAGTGACACTCTGAGCTGTTCGTCTATCATTCTGAAGAGAAATGGTTTTGTGAAAACAGGAAGTTTCCTTTTAATATCAATCTGAATATAGAAGAAACACAGCTATTATATGAAATTTTAGAGGGCTTTAATTTTGAAATTCCACAGCAGAATGTCCTGAGATTGCCTGAGTGACACTCTGAGCTGTTCTTCTATCATTCTGAAGAGAAATGGTTTTGTGAAAACAGGAAGTTTCCTTTTAATATCAATCTGAATTTAGAAGAAACACAGCATTTATATGATATTTTAGAGGGCTTTAAGTTTGAAATTCCACATCAGAATGTCCTGAGATTCGCTGATTGACAATCTGAGGAGTTCTTCTATCATTCTGAAGAGAAATGGTTTTGTGAAAACAGGAAGTTTCCTTTTAATATCAATCTGAATATAGAAGAAACACAGCTCTTCTGACATTTTAGAGGCCTTTAAATTTAGAAATTCCACATCAGAGTGTCCTGAGATTGCCTGAGTGACACTCTGAGGTGTTCTTATATCATTCTGAAGAGAAATGGTTTTGTGAAAACAGGAAGTTTCCTTTTCATATCAATCTGAATATAGAAGAAACACAGCTCTTATGACATTTTAGAGGGCTTTAATTTTTAAATTCCACAGCAGAATGTCCTGAGGTTCTCTGATTGACACTCTGAGGTGTTCTTCTATCATTCTGAAGAGAAATGGTTTTGCAAGAACAGGAAGTTTCCTTTTAATATCAATCTGAATATAGAAGAAATACAGCTCTTATATGACATTTTAGAGGGCTTTAATTTTGAAATTCCACATCAGAATGTCCTGAGATTGCCTGAGTGACACTCTGATGTGTTCGTCTATCATTCTGAAGAGAAATGGTGTTGTGAGAACAGGAAGTTTCCTTTTAATATCAATCTGAATATAGAAGAAACACAGCATTTATATGATATTTTAGAGGACTTTAATTTTGAAATTCCACATCAGAATGTCCTGAGATTCTCTGAGTGACACTCTGAGGAGTTCTTCTATCATTCTGAAGAGAAATGGATTTGTGAAAACAGGAAGTTTCCTTTTAATATCAATCTGAATATAGAAGAAATACAGCTCTTATATGACATTTTAGAGGGCTTTAATTTTGGAATTCCACATCAGAATGTCCTGAGATTGCCTGAGTGACACTCTGATGTGTTCTTCTATCATTCTGAAGAGAAATGGTTTTGTGAAAACAGGAAGTGTCTGAGTGAAACCCTGAGGTGTTGTGCTATCATTCTGAAGTGAAATTGGTCAGTGAAAACAGGAGGTTTCCCTTTAATATCAATCTGAATATAGAAGAAACACAGCTCTTATATGACATTTTAGAGGGCTTTAATTTAGAAATTCCACATCAGAATGTCCTGAGATTGCCTGAGTGACACTCTGAGCTGTTCGTCTATCATTCTGAAGAGAAATGGTTTTGTGAAAACAGGAAGTTTCCTTTTAATATCAATCTGAATATAGAAGAAACACAGCTATTATATGAAATTTTAGAGGGCTTTAATTTTGAAATTCCACAGCAGAATGTCCTGAGATTGCCTGAGTGACACTCTGAGCTGTTCTTCTATCATTCTGAAGAGAAATGGTTTTGTGAAAACAGGAAGTTTCCTTTTAATATCAATCTGAATTTAGAAGAAACACAGCATTTATATGATATTTTAGAGGGCTTTAAGTTTGAAATTCCACATCAGAATGTCCTGAGATTCGCTGATTGACAATCTGAGGAGTTCTTCTATCATTCTGAAGAGAAATGGTTTTGTGAAAACAGGAAGTTTCCTTTTAATATCAATCTGAATATAGAAGAAACACAGCTCTTCTGACATTT
Source organism: Synaphobranchus kaupii (assembly GCA_029718625.1). Classification (NCBI taxonomy): domain Eukaryota; kingdom Metazoa; phylum Chordata; class Actinopteri; order Anguilliformes; family Synaphobranchidae; genus Synaphobranchus; species Synaphobranchus kaupii. Next base: position 8,156,341 of record CM056386.1, on the reverse strand, counting down.
TAGAGGCCTTTAAATTTAGAAATTCCACATCAGAGTGTCCTGAGATTGCCTGAGTGACACTCTGAGGTGTTCTTATATCATTCTGAAGAGAAATGGTTTTGTGAAAACAGGAAGTTTCCTTTTCATATCAATCTGAATATAGAAGAAACACAGCTCTTATGACATTTTAGAGGGCTTTAATTTTTAAATTCCACAGCAGAATGTCCTGAGGTTCTCTGATTGACACTCTGAGGTGTTCTTCTATCATTCTGAAGAGAAATGGTTTTGCAAGAACAGGAAGTTTCCTTTTAATATCAATCTGAATATAGAAGAAATACAGCTCTTATATGACATTTTAGAGGGCTTTAATTTTGAAATTCCACATCAGAATGTCCTGAGATTGCCTGAGTGACACTCTGATGTGTTCGTCTATCATTCTGAAGAGAAATGGTTTTGTAAGAACAGGAAGTTTCCTTTTAATATCAATCTGAATTTAGAAGAAACACAGCTCTTATATGAAATCTTAGAGGGCTTTAATTTAGAAATTCCACATCAGAATATCCTGAGGTTCTCTGAGTGACACTCTGAGGTGTTGTTCTATCATTCTGAAGAGAAATGGTGTTGTGAGAACAGGAAGTTTCCTTTTAATATCAATCTGAATATAGAAGAAACACAGCATTTATATGATATTTTAGAGGACTTTAATTTTGAAATTCCACATCAGAATGTCCTGAGATTCTCTGAGTGACACTCTGAGGAGTTCTTCTATCATTCTGAAGAGAAATGGATTTGTGAAAACAGGAAGTTTCCTTTTAATATCAATCTGAATATAGAAGAAATACAGCTCTTATATGACATTTTAGAGGGCTTTAATTTTGGAATTCCACATCAGAATGTCCTGAGATTGCCTGAGTGACACTCTGATGTGTTCTTCTATCATTCTGAAGAGAAATGGTTTTGTGAAAACAGGAAGTGTCTGAGTGAAACCCTGAGGTGTTGTGCTATCATTCTGAAGTGAAATTGGTCAGTGAAAACAGGAGGTTTCCCTTTAATATCAATCTGAATATAGAAGAAACACAGCTCTTATATGACATTTTAGAGGGCTTTAATTTAGAAATTCCACATCAGAATGTCCTGAGATTGCCTGAGTGACACTCTGAGCTGTTCGTCTATCATTCTGAAGAGAAATGGTTTTGTGAAAACAGGAAGTTTCCTTTTAATATCAATCTGAATATAGAAGAAACACAGCTATTATATGAAATTTTAGAGGGCTTTAATTTTGAAATTCCACAGCAGAATGTCCTGAGATTGCCTGAGTGACACTCTGAGCTGTTCTTCTATCATTCTGAAGAGAAATGGTTTTGTGAAAACAGGAAGTTTCCTTTTAATATCAATCTGAATTTAGAAGAAACACAGCATTTATATGATATTTTAGAGGGCTTTAAGTTTGAAATTCCACATCAGAATGTCCTGAGATTCGCTGATTGACAATCTGAGGAGTTCTTCTATCATTCTGAAGAGAAATGGTTTTGTGAAAACAGGAAGTTTCCTTTTAATATCAATCTGAATATAGAAGAAACACAGCTCTTCTGACATTTTAGAGGCCTTTAAATTTAGAAATTCCACATCAGAGTGTCCTGAGATTGCCTGAGTGACACTCTGAGGTGTTCTTATATCATTCTGAAGAGAAATGGTTTTGTGAAAACAGGAAGTTTCCTTTTCATATCAATCTGAATATAGAAGAAACACAGCTCTTATGACATTTTAGAGGGCTTTAATTTTTTAATTCCACAGCAGAATGTCCTGAGGTTCTCTGATTGACACTCTGAGGTGTTCTTCTATCATTCTGAAGAGAAATGGTTTTGCAAGAACAGGAAGTTTCCTTTTAATATCAATCTGAATATAGAAGAAATACAGCTCTTATATGACATTTTAGAGGGCTTTAATTTTGAAATTCCACATCAGAATGTCCTGAGATTGCCTGAGTGACACTCTGATGTGTTCGTCTATCATTCTGAAGAGAAATGGTTTTGTAAGAACAGGAAGTTTCCTTTTAATATCAATCTGAATTTAGAAGAAACACAGCATTTATATGATATTTTAGAGGACTTTAATTTTGAAATTCCACATCAGAATGTCCTGAGATTCTCTGAGTGACACTCTGAGGAGTTCTTCTATCATTCTGAAGAGAAATGGATTTGTGAAAACAGGAAGTTTCCTTTTAATATCAATCTGAATTTAGAAGAAATACAGCTCTTATATGACATTTTAGAGGGCTTTAATTTTGGAATTCCACATCAGAATGTCCTGAGGTTCTCTGAGTGACACTCTGAGGTGTTCTTCTATCATTATGAAGAGAAATGGTTTTGTGAGAACAGGAAGTTTCCTTTTAATATCAATCTGAATATAGAAGAAATACAGCTCTTATATGAAATTTTAGAGGGCTTTAATTTAGAAATTACACATCAGAATGTCCTGAGATTGCCTGAGTGACACTCTGAGGTGTTCTTCTATCATTCTGAAGAGAAATGGTTTTGTGAAAACAGGAATTTTCCTTTTAATATCAATCTGAATTTAGAAGAAACACAGCATTTATATGATATTTTAGAGGGCTTTAATTTAGAAATTCCATATCAGAATATCCTGAGATTCTCTGTGTGACACTCTGAGGAGTTCTTCTATCATTCTGGAGAGAAATGGTTTTGTGAAAACAGGAAGTTTCCTTTTAATATCAATCTGAATATAGAAGAAACACAGCTATTATATGAAATTTTAGAGGGCTTTAATTTTGAAATTCCACAGCAGAATGTCCTGAGATTGCCTGAGTGACACTCTGAGCTGTTCTTCTATCATTCTGAAGAGAAATGGTTTTGTGAAAACAGGAAGTTTCCTTTTAATATCAATCTGAATTTAGAAGAAACACAGCATTTATATGATATTTAAGAGGGCTTTAATTTTGAAATTCCACATCAGAATGTCCTGAGATTCGCTGATTGACAATCTGAGGAGTTCTTCTATCATTCTGAAGAGAAATGGTTTTGTGAAAACAGGAAGTTTCCTTTTAATATCAATCTGAATATAGAAGAAACACAGCTCTTATGACATTTTAGAGGCCTTTAAATTTAGAAATTCCACATCAGAGTGTCCTGAGATTGCCTGAGTGACACTCTGAGGTGTTCTTATATCATTCTGAAGAGAAATGGTTTTGTGAAAACAGGAAGTTTCCTTTTCATATCAATCTGAATATAGAAGAAACACAGCTCTTATGACATTTTAGAGGGCTTTAATTTTTAAATTCCACAGCAGAATGTCCTGAGGTTCTCTGATTGACACTCTGAGGTGTTCTTCTATCATTCTGAAGAGAAATGGTTTTGCAAGAACAGGAAGTTTCCTTTTAATATCAATCTGAATATAGAAGAAATACAGCTCTTATATGACATTTTAGAGGGCTTTAATTTTGAAATTCCACATCAGAATGTCCTGAGATTGCCTGAGTGACACTCTGATGTGTTCGTCTATCATTCTGAAGAGAAATGGTTTTGTAAGAACAGGAAGTTTCCTTTTAATATCAATCTGAATTTAGAAGAAACACAGCTCTTATATGAAATCTTAGAGGGCTTTAATTTAGAAATTCCACATCAGAATATCCTGAGGTTCTCTGAGTGACACTCTGAGGTGTTGTTCTATCATTCTGAAGAGAAATGGTGTTGTGAGAACAGGAAGTTTCCTTTTAATATCAATCTGAATTTAGAAGAAACACAGCATTTATATGATATTTTAGAGGACTTTAATTTTGAAATTCCACATCAGAATGTCCTGAGATTCTCTGAGTGACACTCTGAGGAGTTCTTCTATCATTCTGAAGAGAAATGGATTTGTGAAAACAGGAAGTTTCCTTTTAATATCAATCTGAATATAGAAGAAATACAGCTCTTATATGACATTTTAGAGGGCTTTAATTTTGGAATTCCACATCAGAATGTCCTGAGATTGCCTGAGTGACACTCTGATGTGTTCTTCTATCATTCTGAAGAGAAATGGTTTTGTGAAAACAGGAAGTGTCTGAGTGAAACCCTGAGGTGTTGTGCTATCATTCTGAAGTGAAATTGGTCAGTGAAAACAGGAGGTTTCCCTTTAATATCAATCTGAATATAGAAGAAACACAGCTCTTATATGACATTTTAGAGGGCTTTAATTTAGAAATTCCACATCAGAATGTCCTGAGATTGCCTGAGTGACACTCTGAGCTGTTCGTCTATCATTCTGAAGAGAAATGGTTTTGTGAAAACAGGAAGTTTCCTTTTAATATCAATCTGAATATAGAAGAAACACAGCTATTATATGAAATTTTAGAGGGCTTTAATTTTGAAATTCCACAGCAGAATGTCCTGAGATTGCCTGAGTGACACTCTGAGCTGTTCTTCTATCATTCTGAAGAGAAATGGTTTTGTGAAAACAGGAAGTTTCCTTTTAATATCAATCTGAATTTAGAAGAAACACAGCATTTATATGATATTTTAGAGGGCTTTAAGTTTGAAATTCCACATCAGAATGTCCTGAGATTCGCTGATTGACAATCTGAGGAGTTCTTCTATCATTCTGAAGAGAAATGGTTTTGTGAAAACAGGAAGTTTCCTTTTAATATCAATCTGAATATAGAAGAAACACAGCTCTTCTGACATTTTAGAGGCCTTTAAATTTAGAAATTCCACATCAGAGTGTCCTGAGATTGCCTGAGTGACACTCTGAGGTGTTCTTATATCATTCTGAAGAGAAATGGTTTTGTGAAAACAGGAAGTTTCCTTTTCATATCAATCTGAATATAGAAGAAACACAGCTCTTATGACATTTTAGAGGGCTTTAATTTTGGAATTCCACATCAGAATGTCCTGAGATTGCCTGAGTGACACTCTGATGTGTTCTTCTATCATTCTGAAGAGAAATGGTTTTGTGAAAACAGGAAGTGTCTGAGTGAAACCCTGAGGTGTTGTGCTATCATTCTGAAGTGAAATTGGTCAGTGAAAACAGGAGGTTTCCCTTTAATATCAATCTGAATATAGAAGAAACACAGCTCTTATATGACATTTTAGAGGGCTTTAATTTAGAAATTCCACATCAGAATGTCCTGAGATTGCCTGAGTGACACTCTGAGCTGTTCGTCTATCATTCTGAAGAGAAATGGTTTTGTGAAAACAGGAAGTTTCCTTTTAATATCAATCTGAATATAGAAGAAACACAGCTATTATATGAAATTTTAGAGGGCTTTAATTTTGAAATTCCACAGCAGAATGTCCTGAGATTGCCTGAGTGACACTCTGAGGTGTTCTTCTATCATTCTGAAGAGAAATGGTTTTGTGAAAACAGGAAGTTTCCTTTTAATATCAATCTGAATTTAGAAGAAACACAGCATTTATATGATATTTTAGAGGGCTTTAAGTTTGAAATTCCACATCAGAATGTCCTGAGATTCGCTGATTGACAATCTGAGGAGTTCTTCTATCATTCTGAAGAGAAATGGTTTTGTGAAAACAGGAAGTTTCCTTTTAATATCAATCTGAATATAGAAGAAACACAGCTCTTCTGACATTTTAGAGGCCTTTAAATTTAGAAATTCCACATCAGAGTGTCCTGAGATTGCCTGAGTGACACTCTGAGGTGTTCTTATATCATTCTGAAGAGAAATGGTTTTGTGAAAACAGGAAGTTTCCTTTTCATATCAATCTGAATATAGAAGAAACACAGCTCTTATGACATTTTAGAGGGCTTTAATTTTTAAATTCCACAGCAGAATGTCCTGAGGTTCTCTGATTGACACTCTGAGGTGTTCTTCTATCATTCTGAAGAGAAATGGTTTTGCAAGAACAGGAAGTTTCCTTTTAATATCAATCTGAATATAGAAGAAATACAGCTCTTATATGACATTTTAGAGGGCTTTAATTTTGAAATTCCACATCAGAATGTCCTGAGATTGCCTGAGTGACACTCTGATGTGTTCGTCTATCATTCTGAAGAGAAATGGTTTTGTAAGAACAGGAAGTTTCCTTTTAATATCAATCTGAATTTAGAAGAAACACAGCTCTTATATGAAATCTTAGAGGGCTTTAATTTAGAAATTCCACATCAGAATATCCTGAGGTTCTCTGAGTGACACTCTGAGGTGTTGTTCTATCATTCTGAAGAGAAATGGTGTTGTGAGAACAGGAAGTTTCCTTTTAATATCAATCTGAATATAGAAGAAACACAGCATTTATATGATATTTTAGAGGACTTTAATTTTGAAATTCCACATCAGAATGTCCTGAGATTCTCTGAGTGACACTCTGAGGAGTTCTTCTATCATTCTGAAGAGAAATGGATTTGTGAAAACAGGAAGTTTCCTTTTAATATCAATCTGAATATAGAAGAAATACAGCTCTTATATGACATTTTAGAGGGCTTTAATTTTGGAATTCCACATCAGAATGTCCTGAGATTGCCTGAGTGACACTCTGATGTGTTCTTCTATCATTCTGAAGAGAAATGGTTTTGTGAAAACAGGAAGTGTCTGAGTGAAACCCTGAGGTGTTGTGCTATCATTCTGAAGTGAAATTGGTCAGTGAAAACAGGAGGTTTCCCTTTAATATCAATCTGAATATAGAAGAAACACAGCTCTTATATGAAATCTTAGAGGGCTTTAATTTAGAAATTCCACATCAGAATATCCTGAGGTTCTCTGAGTGACACTCTGAGGTGTTGTTCTATCATTCTGAAGAGAAATGGTGTTGTGAGAACAGGAAGTTTCCTTTTAATATCAATCTGAATATAGAAGAAACACAGCATTTATATGATATTTTAGAGGACTTTAATTTTGAAATTCCACATCAGAATGTCCTGAGATTCTCTGAGTGACACTCTGAGGAGTTCTTCTATCATTCTGAAGAGAAATGGTTTTGTGAAAACAGGAAGTGTCTGAGTGAAACCCTGAGGTGTTGTGCTATCATTCTGAAGTGAAATTGGTCAGTGAAAACAGGAGGTTTCCCTTTAATATCAATCTGAATATAGAAGAAACACAGCTCTTATATGACATTTTAGAGGGCTTTAATTTAGAAATTCCACATCAGAATGTCCTGAGATTGCCTGAGTGACACTCTGAGCTGTTCGTCTATCATTCTGAAGAGAAATGGTTTTGTGAAAACAGGAAGTTTCCTTTTAATATCAATCTGAATATAGAAGAAACACAGCTATTATATGAAATTTTAGAGGGCTTTAATTTTGAAATTCCACAGCAGAATGTCCTGAGATTGCCTGAGTGACACTCTGAGCTGTTCTTCTATCATTCTGAAGAGAAATGGTTTTGTGAAAACAGGAAGTTTCCTTTTAATATCAATCTGAATTTAGAAGAAACACAGCATTTATATGATATTTTAGAGGGCTTTAAGTTTGAAATTCCACATCAGAATGTCCTGAGATTCGCTGATTGACAATCTGAGGAGTTCTTCTATCATTCTGAAGAGAAATGGTTTTGTGAAAACAGGAAGTTTCCTTTTAATATCAATCTGAATATAGAAGAAACACAGCTCTTCTGACATTTTAGAGGCCTTTAAATTTAGAAATTCCACATCAGAGTGTCCTGAGATTGCCTGAGTGACACTCTGAGGTGTTCTTATATCATTCTGAAGAGAAATGGTTTTGTGAAAACAGGAAGTTTCCTTTTCATATCAATCTGAATATAGAAGAAACACAGCTCTTATGACATTTTAGAGGGCTTTAATTTTTTAATTCCACAGCAGAATGTCCTGAGGTTCTCTGATTGACACTCTGAGGTGTTCTTCTATCATTCTGAAGAGAAATGGTTTTGCAAGAACAGGAAGTTTCCTTTTAATATCAATCTGAATATAGAAGAAATACAGCTCTTATATGACATTTTAGAGGGCTTTAATTTTGAAATTCCACATCAGAATGTCCTGAGATTGCCTGAGTGACACTCTGATGTGTTCGTCTATCATTCTGAAGAGAAATGGTTTTGTAAGAACAGGAAGTTTCCTTTTAATATCAATCTGAATTTAGAAGAAACACAGCATTTATATGATATTTTAGAGGACTTTAATTTTGAAATTCCACATCAGAATGTCCTGAGATTCTCTGAGTGACACTCTGAGGAGTTCTTCTATCATTCTGAAGAGAAATGGATTTGTGAAAACAGGAAGTTTCCTTTTAATATCAATCTGAATTTAGAAGAAATACAGCTCTTATATGACATTTTAGAGGGCTTTAATTTTGGAATTCCACATCAGAATGTCCTGAGGTTCTCTGAGTGACACTCTGAGGTGTTCTTCTATCATTATGAAGAGAAATGGTTTTGTGAGAACAGGAAGTTTCCTTTTAATATCAATCTGAATATAGAAGAAATACAGCTCTTATATGAAATTTTAGAGGGCTTTAATTTAGAAATTACACATCAGAATGTCCTGAGATTGCCTGAGTGACACTCTGAGGTGTTCTTCTATCATTCTGAAGAGAAATGGTTTTGTGAAAACAGGAATTTTCCTTTTAATATCAATCTGAATTTAGAAGAAACACAGCATTTATATGATATTTTAGAGGGCTTTAATTTAGAAATTCCATATCAGAATATCCTGAGATTCTCTGTGTGACACTCTGAGGAGTTCTTCTATCATTCTGGAGAGAAATGGTTTTGTGAAAACAGGAAGTTTCCTTTTAATATCAATCTGAATATAGAAGAAACACAGCTATTATATGAAATTTTAGAGGGCTTTAATTTTGAAATTCCACAGCAGAATGTCCTGAGATTGCCTGAATGACACTCTGAGCTGTTCTTCTATCATTCTGAAGAGAAATGGTTTTGTGAAAACAGGAAGTTTCCTTTTAATATCAATCTGAATTTAGAAGAAACACAGCATTTATATGATATTTAAGAGGGCTTTAATTTTGAAATTCCACATCAGAATGTCCTGAGATTCGCTGATTGACAATCTGAGGAGTTCTTCTATCATTCTGAAGAGAAATGGTTTTGTGAAAACAGGAAGTTTCCTTTTAATATCAATCTGAATATAGAAGAAACACAGCTCTTATGACATTTTAGAGGCCTTTAAATTTAGAAATTCCACATCAGAGTGTCCTGAGATTGCCTGAGTGACACTCTGAGGTGTTCTTATATCATTCTGAAGAGAAATGGTTTTGTGAAAACAGGAAGTTTCCTTTTCATATCAATCTGAATATAGAAGAAACACAGCTCTTATGACATTTTAGAGGGCTTTAATTTTTAAATTCCACAGCAGAATGTCCTGAGGTTCTCTGATTGACACTCTGAGGTGTTCTTCTATCATTCTGAAGAGAAATGGTTTTGCAAGAACAGGAAGTTTCCTTTTAATATCAATCTGAATATAGAAGAAATACAGCTCTTATATGACATTTTAGAGGGCTTTAATTTTGAAATTCCACATCAGAATGTCCTGAGATTGCCTGAGTGACACTCTGATGTGTTCGTCTATCATTCTGAAGAGAAATGGTTTTGTAAGAACAGGAAGTTTCCTTTTAATATCAATCTGAATTTAGAAGAAACACAGCTCTTATATGAAATCTTAGAGGGCTTTAATTTAGAAATTCCACATCAGAATATCCTGAGGTTCTCTGAGTGACACTCTGAGGTGTTGTTCTATCATTCTGAAGAGAAATGGTGTTGTGAGAACAGGAAGTTTCCTTTTAATATCAATCTGAATATAGAAGAAACACAGCATTTATATGATATTTTAGAGGACTTTAATTTTGAAATTCCACATCAGAATGTCCTGAGATTCTCTGAGTGACACTCTGAGGAGTTCTTCTATCATTCTGAAGAGAAATGGATTTGTGAAAACAGGAAGTTTCCTTTTAATATCAATCTGAATATAGAAGAAATACAGCTCTTATATGACATTTTAGAGGGCTTTAATTTTGGAATTCCACATCAGAATGTCCTGAGATTGCCTGAGTGACACTCTGATGTGTTCTTCTATCATTCTGAAGAGAAATGGTTTTGTGAAAACAGGAAGTGTCTGAGTGAAACCCTGAGGTGTTGTGCTATCATTCTGAAGTGAAATTGGTCAGTGAAAACAGGAGGTTTCCCTTTAATATCAATCTGAATATAGAAGAAACACAGCTCTTATATGACATTTTAGAGGGCTTTAATTTAGAAATTCCACATCAGAATGTCCTGAGATTGCCTGAGTGACACTCTGAGCTGTTCGTCTATCATTCTGAAGAGAAATGGTTTTGTGAAAACAGGAAGTTTCCTTTTAATATCAATCTGAATATAGAAGAAACACAGCTATTATATGAAATTTTAGAGGGCTTTAATTTTGAAATTCCACAGCAGAATGTCCTGAGATTGCCTGAGTGACACTCTGAGGTGTTCTTCTATCATTCTGAAGAGAAATGGTTTTGTGAAAACAGGAAGTTTCCTTTTAATATCAATCTGAATTTAGAAGAAACACAGCATTTATATGATATTTTAGAGGGCTTTAAGTTTGAAATTCCACATCAGAATGTCCTGAGATTCGCTGATTGACAATCTGAGGAGTTCTTCTATCATTCTGAAGAGAAATGGTTTTGTGAAAACAGGAAGTTTCCTTTTAATATCAATCTGAATATAGAAGAAACACAGCTCTTCTGACATTTTAGAGGCCTTTAAATTTAGAAATTCCACATCAGAGTGTCCTGAGATTGCCTGAGTGACACTCTGAGGTGTTCTTATATCATTCTGAAGAGAAATGGTTTTGTGAAAACAGGAAGTTTCCTTTTCATATCAATCTGAATATAGAAGAAACACAGCTCTTATGACATTTTAGAGGGCTTTAATTTTTAAATTCCACAGCAGAATGTCCTGAGGTTCTCTGATTGACACTCTGAGGTGTTCTTCTATCATTCTGAAGAGAAATGGTTTTGCAAGAACAGGAAGTTTCCTTTTAATATCAATCTGAATATAGAAGAAATACAGCTCTTATATGACATTTTAGAGGGCTTTAATTTTGAAATTCCACATCAGAATGTCCTGAGATTGCCTGAGTGACACTCTGATGTGTTCGTCTATCATTCTGAAGAGAAATGGTTTTGTAAGAACAGGAAGTTTCCTTTTAATATCAATCTGAATTTAGAAGAAACACAGCTCTTATATGAAATCTTAGAGGGCTTTAATTTAGAAATTCCACATCAGAATATCCTGAGGTTCTCTGAGTGACACTCTGAGGTGTTGTTCTATCATTCTGAAGAGAAATGGTGTTGTGGGAACAGGAAGTTTCCTTTTAATATCAATCTGAATATAGAAGAAACACAGCATTTATATGATATTTTAGAGGACTTTAATTTTGAAATTCCACATCAGAATGTCCTGAGATTCTCTGAGTGACACTCTGAGGAGTTCTTCTATCATTCTGAAGAGAAATGGATTTGTGAAAACAGGAAGTTTCCTTTTAATATCAATCTGAATATAGAAGAAATACAGCTCTTATATGACATTTTAGAGGGCTTTAATTTTGGAATTCCACATCAGAATGTCCTGAGATTGCCTGAGTGACACTCTGATGTGTTCTTCTATCATTCTGAAGAGAAATGGTTTTGTGAAAACAGGAAGTGTCTGAGTGAAACCCTGAGGTGTTGTGCTATCATTCTGAAGTGAAATTGGTCAGTGAAAACAGGAGGTTTCCCTTTAATATCAATCTGAATATAGAAGAAACACAGCTCTTATATGAAATCTTAGAGGGCTTTAATTTAGAAATTCCACATCAGAATATCCTGAGGTTCTCTGAGTGACACTCTGAGGTGTTGTTCTATCATTCTGAAGAGAAATGGTGTTGTGAGAACAGGAAGTTTCCTTTTAATATCAATCTGAATATAGAAGAAACACAGCATTTATATGATATTTTAGAGGACTTTAATTTTGAAATTCCACATCAGAATGTCCTGAGATTCTCTGAGTGACACTCTGAGGAGTTCTTCTATCATTCTGAAGAGAAATGGTTTTGTGAAAACAGGAAGTGTCTGAGTGAAACCCTGAGGTGTTGTGCTATCATTCTGAAGTGAAATTGGTCAGTGAAAACAGGAGGTTTCCCTTTAATATCAATCTGAATATAGAAGAAACACAGCTCTTATATGACATTTTAGAGGGCTTTAATTTAGAAATTCCACATCAGAATGTCCTGAGATTGCCTGAGTGACACTCTGAGCTGTTCGTCTATCATTCTGAAGAGAAATGGTTTTGTGAAAACAGGAAGTTTCCTTTTAATATCAATCTGAATATAGAAGAAACACAGCTATTATATGAAATTTTAGAGGGCTTTAATTTTGAAATTCCACAGCAGAATGTCCTGAGATTGCCTGAGTGACACTCTGAGCTGTTCTTCTATCATTCTGAAGAGAAATGGTTTTGTGAAAACAGGAAGTTTCCTTTTAATATCAATCTGAATTTAGAAGAAACACAGCATTTATATGATATTTTAGAGGGCTTTAAGTTTGAAATTCCACATCAGAATGTCCTGAGATTCGCTGATTGACAATCTGAGGAGTTCTTCTATCATTCTGAAGAGAAATGGTTTTGTGAAAACAGGAAGTTTCCTTTTAATATCAATCTGAATATAGAAGAAACACAGCTCTTCTGACATTTTAGAGGCCTTTAAATTTAGAAATTCCACATCAGAGTGTCCTGAGATTGCCTGAGTGACACTCTGAGGTGTTCTTATATCATTCTGAAGAGAAATGGTTTTGTGAAAACAGGAAGTTTCCTTTTCATATCAATCTGAATATAGAAGAAACACAGCTCTTATGACATTTTAGAGGGCTTTAATTTTTTAATTCCACAGCAGAATGTCCTGAGGTTCTCTGATTGACACTCTGAGGTGTTCTTCTATCATTCTGAAGAGAAATGGTTTTGCAAGAACAGGAAGTTTCCTTTTAATATCAATCTGAATATAGAAGAAATACAGCTCTTATATGACATTTTAGAGGGCTTTAATTTTGAAATTCCACATCAGAATGTCCTGAGATTGCCTGAGTGACACTCTGATGTGTTCGTCTATCATTCTGAAGAGAAATGGTTTTGTAAGAACAGGAAGTTTCCTTTTAATATCAATCTGAATTTAGAAGAAACACAGCATTTATATGATATTTTAGAGGACTTTAATTTTGAAATTCCACATCAGAATGTCCTGAGATTCTCTGAGTGACACTCTGAGGAGTTCTTCTATCATTCTGAAGAGAAATGGATTTGTGAAAACAGGAAGTTTCCTTTTAATATCAATCTGAATTTAGAAGAAATACAGCTCTTATATGACATTTTAGAGGGCTTTAATTTTGGAATTCCACATCAGAATGTCCTGAGGTTCTCTGAGTGACACTCTGAGGTGTTCTTCTATCATTATGAAGAGAAATGGTTTTGTGAGAACAGGAAGTTTCCTTTTAATATCAATCTGAATATAGAAGAAATACAGCTCTTATATGAAATTTTAGAGGGCTTTAATTTAGAAATTACACATCAGAATGTCCTGAGATTGCCTGAGTGACACTCTGAGGTGTTCTTCTATCATTCTGAAGAGAAATGGTTTTGTGAAAACAGGAATTTTCCTTTTAATATCAATCTGAATTTAGAAGAAACACAGCATTTATATGATATTTTAGAGGGCTTTAATTTAGAAATTCCATATCAGAATATCCTGAGATTCTCTGTGTGACACTCTGAGGAGTTCTTCTATCATTCTGGAGAGAAATGGTTTTGTGAAAACAGGAAGTTTCCTTTTAATATCAATCTGAATATAGAAGAAACACAGCTATTATATGAAATTTTAGAGGGCTTTAATTTTGAAATTCCACAGCAGAATGTCCTGAGATTGCCTGAGTGACACTCTGAGCTGTTCTTCTATCATTCTGAAGAGAAATGGTTTTGTGAAAACAGGAAGTTTCCTTTTAATATCAATCTGAATTTAGAAGAAACACAGCATTTATATGATATTTAAGAGGGCTTTAATTTTGAAATTCCACATCAGAATGTCCTGAGATTCGCTGATTGACAATCTGAGGAGTTCTTCTATCATTCTGAAGAGAAATGGTTTTGTGAAAACAGGAAGTTTCCTTTTAATATCAATCTGAATATAGAAGAAACACAGCTCTTATGACATTTTAGAGGCCTTTAAATTTAGAAATTCCACATCAGAGTGTCCTGAGATTGCCTGAGTGACACTCTGAGGTGTTCTTATATCATTCTGAAGAGAAATGGTTTTGTGAAAACAGGAAGTTTCCTTTTCATATCAATCTGAATATAGAAGAAACACAGCTCTTATGACATTTTAGAGGGCTTTAATTTTTAAATTCCACAGCAGAATGTCCTGAGGTTCTCTGATTGACACTCTGAGGTGTTCTTCTATCATTCTGAAGAGAAATGGTTTTGCAAGAACAGGAAGTTTCCTTTTAATATCAATCTGAATATAGAAGAAATACAGCTCTTATATGACATTTTAGAGGGCTTTAATTTTGAAATTCCACATCAGAATGTCCTGAGATTGCCTGAGTGACACTCTGATGTGTTCGTCTATCATTCTGAAGAGAAATGGTTTTGTAAGAACAGGAAGTTTCCTTTTAATATCAATCTGAATTTAGAAGAAACACAGCTCTTATATGAAATCTTAGAGGGCTTTAATTTAGAAATTCCACATCAGAATATCCTGAGGTTCTCTGAGTGACACTCTGAGGTGTTGTTCTATCATTCTGAAGAGAAATGGTGTTGTGAGAACAGGAAGTTTCCTTTTAATATCAATCTGAATATAGAAGAAACACAGCATTTATATGATATTTTAGAGGACTTTAATTTTGAAATTCCACATCAGAATGTCCTGAGATTCTCTGAGTGACACTCTGAGGAGTTCTTCTATCATTCTGAAGAGAAATGGATTTGTGAAAACAGGAAGTTTCCTTTTAATATCAATCTGAATATAGAAGAAATACAGCTCTTATATGACATTTTAGAGGGCTTTAATTTTGGAATTCCACATCAGAATGTCCTGAGATTGCCTGAGTGACACTCTGATGTGTTCTTCTATCATTCTGAAGAGAAATGGTTTTGTGAAAACAGGAAGTGTCTGAGTGAAACCCTGAGGTGTTGTGCTATCATTCTGAAGTGAAATTGGTCAGTGAAAACAGGAGGTTTCCCTTTAATATCAATCTGAATATAGAAGAAACACAGCTCTTATATGACATTTTAGAGGGCTTTAATTTAGAAATTCCACATCAGAATGTCCTGAGATTGCCTGAGTGACACTCTGAGCTGTTCGTCTATCATTCTGAAGAGAAATGGTTTTGTGAAAACAGGAAGTTTCCTTTTAATATCAATCTGAATATAGAAGAAACACAGCTATTATATGAAATTTTAGAGGGCTTTAATTTTGAAATTCCACAGCAGAATGTCCTGAGATTGCCTGAGTGACACTCTGAGCTGTTCTTCTATCATTCTGAAGAGAAATGGTTTTGTGAAAACAGGAAGTTTCCTTTTAATATCAATCTGAATTTAGAAGAAACACAGCATTTATATGATATTTTAGAGGGCTTTAAGTTTGAAATTCCACATCAGAATGTCCTGAGATTCGCTGATTGACAATCTGAGGAGTTCTTCTATCATTCTGAAGAGAAATGGTTTTGTGAAAACAGGAAGTTTCCTTTTAATATCAATCTGAATATAGAAGAAACACAGCTCTTCTGACATTTTAGAGGCCTTTAAATTTAGAAATTCCACATCAGAGTGTCCTGAGATTGCCTGAGTGACACTCTGAGGTGTTCTTATATCATTCTGAAGAGAAATGGTTTTGTGAAAACAGGAAGTTTCCTTTTCATATCAATCTGAATATAGAAGAAACACAGCTCTTATGACATTTTAGAGGGCTTTAATTTTTAAATTCCACAGCAGAATGTCCTGAGGTTCTCTGATTGACACTCTGAGGTGTTCTTCTATCATTCTGAAGAGAAATGGTTTTGCAAGAACAGGAAGTTTCCTTTTAATATCAATCTGAATATAGAAGAAATACAGCTCTTATATGACATTTTAGAGGGCTTTAATTTTGAAATTCCACATCAGAATGTCCTGAGATTGCCTGAGTGACACTCTGATGTGTTCGTCTATCATTCTGAAGAGAAATGGTTTTGTAAGAACAGGAAGTTTCCTTTTAATATCAATCTGAATTTAGAAGAAACACAGCTCTTATATGAAATCTTAGAGGGCTTTAATTTAGAAATTCCACATCAGAATATCCTGAGGTTCTCTGAGTGACACTCTGAGGTGTTGTTCTATCATTCTGAAGAGAAATGGTGTTGTGGGAACAGGAAGTTTCCTTTTAATATCAATCTGAATATAGAAGAAACACAGCATTTATATGATATTTTAGAGGACTTTAATTTTGAAATTCCACATCAGAATGTCCTGAGATTCTCTGAGTGACACTCTGAGGAGTTCTTCTATCATTCTGAAGAGAAATGGATTTGTGAAAACAGGAAGTTTCCTTTTAATATCAATCTGAATATAGAAGAAATACAGCTCTTATATGACATTTTAGAGGGCTTTAATTTTGGAATTCCACATCAGAATGTCCTGAGATTGCCTGAGTGACACTCTGATGTGTTCTTCTATCATTCTGAAGAGAAATGGTTTTGTGAAAACAGGAAGTGTCTGAGTGAAACCCTGAGGTGTTGTGCTATCATTCTGAAGTGAAATTGGTCAGTGAAAACAGGAGGTTTCCCTTTAATATCAATCTGAATATAGAAGAAACACAGCTCTTATATGAAATCTTAGAGGGGTTTAATTTAGAAATTCCACATCAGAATATCCTGAGGTTCTCTGAGTGACACTCTGAGGTGTTGTTCTATCATTCTGAAGAGAAATGGTGTTGTGAGAACAGGAAGTTTCCTTTTAATATCAATCTGAATATAGAAGAAACACAGCATTTATATGATATTTTAGAGGACTTTAATTTTGAAATTCCACATCAGAATGTCCTGAGATTCTCTGAGTGACACTCTGAGGAGTTCTTCTATCATTCTGAAGAGAAATGGTTTTGTGAAAACAGGAAGTGTCTGAGTGAAACCCTGAGGTGTTGTGCTATCATTCTGAAGTGAAATTGGTCAGTGAAAACAGGAGGTTTCCCTTTAATATCAATCTGAATATAGAAGAAACACAGCTCTTATATGACATTTTAGAGGGCTTTAATTTAGAAATTCCACATCAGAATGTCCTGAGATTGCCTGAGTGACACTCTGAGCTGTTCGTCTATCATTCTGAAGAGAAATGGTTTTGTGAAAACAGGAAGTTTCCTTTTAATATCAATCTGAATATAGAAGAAACACAGCTATTATATGAAATTTTAGAGGGCTTTAATTTTGAAATTCCACAGCAGAATGTCCTGAGATTGCCTGAGTGACACTCTGAGCTGTTCTTCTATCATTCTGAAGAGAAATGGTTTTGTGAAAACAGGAAGTTTCCTTTTAATATCAATCTGAATTTAGAAGAAACACAGCATTTATATGATATTTTAGAGGGCTTTAAGTTTGAAATTCCACATCAGAATGTCCTGAGATTCGCTGATTGACAATCTGAGGAGTTCTTCTATCATTCTGAAGAGAAATGGTTTTGTGAAAACAGGAAGTTTCCTTTTAATATCAATCTGAATATAGAAGAAACACAGCTCTTCTGACATTTTAGAGGCCTTTAAATTTAGAAATTCCACATCAGAGTGTCCTGAGATTGCCTGAGTGACACTCTGAGGTGTTCTTATATCATTCTGAAGAGAAATGGTTTTGTGAAAACAGGAAGTTTCCTTTTCATATCAATCTGAATATAGAAGAAACACAGCTCTTATGACATTTTAGAGGGCTTTAATTTTTTAATTCCACAGCAGAATGTCCTGAGGTTCTCTGATTGACACTCTGAGGTGTTCTTCTATCATTCTGAAGAGAAATGGTTTTGCAAGAACAGGAAGTTTCCTTTTAATATCAATCTGAATATAGAAGAAATACAGCTCTTATATGACATTTTAGAGGGCTTTAATTTTGAAATTCCACATCAGAATGTCCTGAGATTGCCTGAGTGACACTCTGATGTGTTCGTCTATCATTCTGAAGAGAAATGGTTTTGTAAGAACAGGAAGTTTCCTTTTAATATCAATCTGAATTTAGAAGAAACACAGCATTTATATGATATTTTAGAGGACTTTAATTTTGAAATTCCACATCAGAATGTCCTGAGATTCTCTGAGTGACACTCTGAGGAGTTCTTCTATCATTCTGAAGAGAAATGGATTTGTGAAAACAGGAAGTTTCCTTTTAATATCAATCTGAATTTAGAAGAAATACAGCTCTTATATGACATTTTAGAGGGCTTTAATTTTGGAATTCCACATCAGAATGTCCTGAGGTTCTCTGAGTGACACTCTGAGGTGTTCTTCTATCATTATGAAGAGAAATGGTTTTGTGAGAACAGGAAGTTTCCTTTTAATATCAATCTGAATATAGAAGAAATACAGCTCTTATATGAAATTTTAGAGGGCTTTAATTTAGAAATTACACATCAGAATGTCCTGAGATTGCCTGAGTGACACTCTGAGGTGTTCTTCTATCATTCTGAAGAGAAATGGTTTTGTGAAAACAGGAATTTTCCTTTTAATATCAATCTGAATTTAGAAGAAACACAGCATTTATATGATATTTTAGAGGGCTTTAATTTAGAAATTCCATATCAGAATATCCTGAGATTCTCTGTGTGACACTCTGAGGAGTTCTTCTATCATTCTGGAGAGAAATGGTTTTGTGAAAACAGGAAGTTTCCTTTTAATATCAATCTGAATATAGAAGAAACACAGCTATTATATGAAATTTTAGAGGGCTTTAATTTTGAAATTCCACAGCAGAATGTCCTGAGATTGCCTGAGTGACACTCTGAGCTGTTCTTCTATCATTCTGAAGAGAAATGGTTTTGTGAAAACAGGAAGTTTCCTTTTAATATCAATCTGAATTTAGAAGAAACACAGCATTTATATGATATTTAAGAGGGCTTTAATTTTGAAATTCCACATCAGAATGTCCTGAGATTCGCTGATTGACAATCTGAGGAGTTCTTCTATCATTCTGAAGAGAAATGGTTTTGTGAAAACAGGAAGTTTCCTTTTAATATCAATCTGAATATAGAAGAAACACAGCTCTTATGACATTTTAGAGGCCTTTAAATTTAGAAATTCCACATCAGAGTGTCCTGAGATTGCCTGAGTGACACTCTGAGGTGTTCTTATATCATTCTGAAGAGAAATGGTTTTGTGAAAACAGGAAGTTTCCTTTTCATATCAATCTGAATATAGAAGAAACACAGCTCTTATGACATTTTAGAGGGCTTTAATTTTTAAATTCCACAGCAGAATGTCCTGAGGTTCTCTGATTGACACTCTGAGGTGTTCTTCTATCATTCTGAAGAGAAATGGTTTTGCAAGAACAGGAAGTTTCCTTTTAATATCAATCTGAATATAGAAGAAATACAGCTCTTATATGACATTTTAGAGGGCTTTAATTTTGAAATTCCACATCAGAATGTCCTGAGATTGCCTGAGTGACACTCTGATGTGTTCGTCTATCATTCTGAAGAGAAATGGTTTTGTAAGAACAGGAAGTTTCCTTTTAATATCAATCTGAATTTAGAAGAAACACAGCTCTTATATGAAATCTTAGAGGGCTTTAATTTAGAAATTCCACATCAGAATATCCTGAGGTTCTCTGAGTGACACTCTGAGGTGTTGTTCTATCATTCTGAAGAGAAATGGTGTTGTGAGAACAGGAAGTTTCCTTTTAATATCAATCTGAATATAGAAGAAACACAGCATTTATATGATATTTTAGAGGACTTTAATTTTGAAATTCCACATCAGAATGTCCTGAGATTCTCTGAGTGACACTCTGAGGAGTTCTTCTATCATTCTGAAGAGAAATGGATTTGTGAAAACAGGAAGTTTCCTTTTAATATCAATCTGAATATAGAAGAAATACAGCTCTTATATGACATTTTAGAGGGCTTTAATTTTGGAATTCCACATCAGAATGTCCTGAGATTGCCTGAGTGACACTCTGATGTGTTCTTCTATCATTCTGAAGAGAAATGGTTTTGTGAAAACAGGAAGTGTCTGAGTGAAACCCTGAGGTGTTGTGCTATCATTCTGAAGTGAAATTGGTCAGTGAAAACAGGAGGTTTCCCTTTAATATCAATCTGAATATAGAAGAAACACAGCTCTTATATGACATTTTAGAGGGCTTTAATTTAGAAATTCCACATCAGAATGTCCTGAGATTGCCTGAGTGACACTCTGAGCTGTTCGTCTATCATTCTGAAGAGAAATGGTTTTGTGAAAACAGGAAGTTTCCTTTTAATATCAATCTGAATATAGAAGAAACACAGCTATTATATGAAATTTTAGAGGGCTTTAATTTTGAAATTCCACAGCAGAATGTCCTGAGATTGCCTGAGTGACACTCTGAGCTGTTCTTCTATCATTCTGAAGAGAAATGGTTTTGTGAAAACAGGAAGTTTCCTTTTAATATCAATCTGAATTTAGAAGAAACACAGCATTTATATGATATTTTAGAGGGCTTTAAGTTTGAAATTCCACATCAGAATGTCCTGAGATTCGCTGATTGACAATCTGAGGAGTTCTTCTATCATTCTGAAGAGAAATGGTTTTGTGAAAACAGGAAGTTTCCTTTTAATATCAATCTGAATATAGAAGAAACACAGCTCTTCTGACATTTTAGAGGCCTTTAAATTTAGAAATTCCACATCAGAGTGTCCTGAGATTGCCTGAGTGACACTCTGAGGTGTTCTTATATCATTCTGAAGAGAAATGGTTTTGTGAAAACAGGAAGTTTCCTTTTCATATCAATCTGAATATAGAAGAAACACAGCTCTTATGACATTTTAGAGGGCTTTAATTTTTAAATTCCACAGCAGAATGTCCTGAGGTTCTCTGATTGACACTCTGAGGTGTTCTTCTATCATTCTGAAGAGAAATGGTTTTGCAAGAACAGGAAGTTTCCTTTTAATATCAATCTGAATATAGAAGAAATACAGCTCTTATATGACATTTTAGAGGGCTTTAATTTTGAAATTCCACATCAGAATGTCCTGAGATTGCCTGAGTGACACTCTGATGTGTTCGTCTATCATTCTGAAGAGAAATGGTTTTGTAAGAACAGGAAGTTTCCTTTTAATATCAATCTGAATTTAGAAGAAACACAGCTCTTATATGAAATCTTAGAGGGCTTTAATTTAGAAATTCCACATCAGAATATCCTGAGGTTCTCTGAGTGACACTCTGAGGTGTTGTTCTATCATTCTGAAGAGAAATGGTGTTGTGAGAACAGGAAGTTTCCTTTTAATATCAATCTGAATATAGAAGAAACACAGCATTTATATGATATTTTAGAGGACTTTAATTTTGAAATTCCACATCAGAATGTCCTGAGATTCTCTGAGTGACACTCTGAGGAGTTCTTCTATCATTCTGAAGAGAAATGGATTTGTGAAAACAGGAAGTTTCCTTTTAATATCAATCTGAATATAGAAGAAATACAGCTCTTATATGACATTTTAGAGGGCTTTAATTTTGGAATTCCACATCAGAATGTCCTGAGATTGCCTGAGTGACACTCTGATGTGTTCTTCTATCATTCTGAAGAGAAATGGTTTTGTGAAAACAGGAAGTGTCTGAGTGAAACCCTGAGGTGTTGTGCTATCATTCTGAAGTGAAATTGGTCAGTGAAAACAGGAGGTTTCCCTTTAATATCAATCTGAATATAGAAGAAACACAGCTCTTATATGACATTTTAGAGGGCTTTAATTTAGAAATTCCACATCAGAATGTCCTGAGATTGCCTGAGTGACACTCTGAGCTGTTCGTCTATCATTCTGAAGAGAAATGGTTTTGTGAAAACAGGAAGTTTCCTTTTAATATCAATCTGAATATAGAAGAAACACAGCTATTATATGAAATTTTAGAGGGCTTTAATTTTGAAATTCCACAGCAGAATGTCCTGAGATTGCCTGAGTGACACTCTGAGCTGTTCTTCTATCATTCTGAAGAGAAATGGTTTTGTGAAAACAGGAAGTTTCCTTTTAATATCAATCTGAATTTAGAAGAAACACAGCATTTATATGATATTTTAGAGGGCTTTAAGTTTGAAATTCCACATCAGAATGTCCTGAGATTCGCTGATTGACAATCTGAGGAGTTCTTCTATCATTCTGAAGAGAAATGGTTTTGTGAAAACAGGAAGTTTCCTTTTAATATCAATCTGAATATAGAAGAAACACAGCTCTTCTGACATTTTAGAGGCCTTTAAATTTAGAAATTCCACATCAGAGTGTCCTGAGATTGCCTGAGTGACACTCTGAGGTGTTCTTATATCATTCTGAAGAGAAATGGTTTTGTGAAAACAGGAAGTTTCCTTTTCATATCAATCTGAATATAGAAGAAACACAGCTCTTATGACATTTTAGAGGGCTTTAATTTTTAAATTCCACAGCAGAATGTCCTGAGGTTCTCTGATTGACACTCTGAGGTGTTCTTCTATCATTCTGAAGAGAAATGGTTTTGCAAGAACAGGAAGTTTCCTTTTAATATCAATCTGAATATAGAAGAAATACAGCTCTTATATGACATTTTAGAGGGCTTTAATTTTGAAATTCCACATCAGAATGTCCTGAGATTGCCTGAGTGACACTCTGATGTGTTCGTCTATCATTCTGAAGAGAAATGGTTTTGTAAGAACAGGAAGTTTCCTTTTAATATCAATCTGAATTTAGAAGAAACACAGCATTTATATGATATTTTAGAGGACTTTAATTTTGAAATTCCACATCAGAATGTCCTGAGATTCTCTGAGTGACACTCTGAGGAGTTCTTCTATCATTCTGAAGAGAAATGGATTTGTGAAAACAGGAAGTTTCCTTTTAATATCAATCTGAATTTAGAAGAAATACAGCTCTTATATGACATTTTAGAGGGCTTTAATTTTGGAATTCCACATCAGAATGTCCTGAGGTTCTCTGAGTGACACTCTGAGGTGTTCTTCTATCATTATGAAGAGAAATGGTTTTGTGAGAACAGGAAGTTTCCTTTTAATATCAATCTGAATATAGAAGAAATACAGCTCTTATATGAAATTTTAGAGGGCTTTAATTTAGAAATTACACATCAGAATGTCCTGAGATTGCCTGAGTGACACTCTGAGGTGTTCTTCTATCATTCTGAAGAGAAATGGTTTTGTGAAAACAGGAATTTTCCTTTTAATATCAATCTGAATTTAGAAGAAACACAGCATTTATATGATATTTTAGAGGGCTTTAATTTAGAAATTCCATATCAGAATATCCTGAGATTCTCTGTGTGACACTCTGAGTTCTTCTATCATTCTGGAGAGAAATGGTTTTGTGAAAACAGGAAGTTTCCTTTTAATATCAATCTGAATATAGAAGAAACACAGCTATTATATGAAATTTTAGAGGGCTTTAATTTTGAAATTCCACAGCAGAATGTCCTGAGATTGCCTGAGTGACACTCTGAGCTGTTCTTCTATCATTCTGAAGAGAAATGGTTTTGTGAAAACAGGAAGTTTCCTTTTAATATCAATCTGAATTTAGAAGAAACACAGCATTTATATGATATTTAAGAGGGCTTTAATTTTGAAATTCCACATCAGAATGTCCTGAGATTCGCTGATTGACAATCTGAGGAGTTCTTCTATCATTCTGAAGAGAAATGGTTTTGTGAAAACAGGAAGTTTCCTTTTAATATCAATCTGAATATAGAAGAAACACAGCTCTTATGACATTTTAGAGGCCTTTAAATTTAGAAATTCCACATCAGAGTGTCCTGAGATTGCCTGAGTGACACTCTGAGGTGTTCTTATATCATTCTGAAGAGAAATGGTTTTGTGAAAACAGGAAGTTACCTTTTCATATCAATCTGAATATAGAAGAAACACAGCTCTTATGACATTTTAGAGGGCTTTAATTTTTAAATTCCACAGCAGAATGTCCTGAGGTTCTCTGATTGACACTCTGAGGTGTTCTTCTATCATTCTGAAGAGAAATGGTTTTGCAAGAACAGGAAGTTTCCTTTTAATATCAATCTGAATATAGAAGAAATACAGCTCTTATATGACATTTTAGAGGGCTTTAATTTTGAAATTCCACATCAGAATGTCCTGAGATTGCCTGAGTGACACTCTGATGTGTTCGTCTATCATTCTGAAGAGAAATGGTTTTGTAAGAACAGGAAGTTTCCTTTTAATATCAATCTGAATTTAGAAGAAACACAGCTCTTATATGAAATCTTAGAGGGCTTTAATTTAGAAATTCCACATCAGAATATCCTGAGGTTCTCTGAGTGACACTCTGAGGTGTTGTTCTATCATTCTGAAGAGAAATGGTGTGAGAACAGGAAGTTTCCTTTTAATATCAATCTGAATATAGAAGAAACACAGCATTTATATGATATTTTAGAGGACTTTAATTTTGAAATTCCACATCAGAATGTCCTGAGATTCTCTGAGTGACACTCTGAGGAGTTCTTCTATCATTCTGAAGAGAAATGGATTTGTGAAAACAGGAAGTTTCCTTTTAATATCAATCTGAATATAGAAGAAATACAGCTCTTATATGACATTTTAGAGGGCTTTAATTTTGGAATTCCACATCAGAATGTCCTGAGATTGCCTGAGTGACACTCTGATGTGTTCTTCTATCATTCTGAAGAGAAATGGTTTTGTGAAAACAGGAAGTGTCTGAGTGAAACCCTGAGGTGTTGTGCTATCATTCTGAAGTGAAATTGGTCAGTGAAAACAGGAGGTTTCCCTTTAATATCAATCTGAATATAGAAGAAACACAGCTCTTATATGACATTTTAGAGGGCTTTAATTTAGAAATTCCACATCAGAATGTCCTGAGATTGCCTGAGTGACACTCTGAGCTGTTCGTCTATCATTCTGAAGAGAAATGGTTTTGTGAAAACAGGAAGTTTCCTTTTAATATCAATCTGAATATAGAAGAAACACAGCTATTATATGAAATTTTAGAGGGCTTTAATTTTGAAATTCCACAGCAGAATGTCCTGAGATTGCCTGAGTGACACTCTGAGCTGTTCTTCTATCATTCTGAAGAGAAATGGTTTTGTGAAAACAGGAAGTTTCCTTTTAATATCAATCTGAATTTAGAAGAAACACAGCATTTATATGATATTTTAGAGGGCTTTAAGTTTGAAATTCCACATCAGAATGTCCTGAGATTCGCTGATTGACAATCTGAGGAGTTCTTCTATCATTCTGAAGAGAAATGGTTTTGTGAAAACAGGAAGTTTCCTTTTAATATCAATCTGAATATAGAAGAAACACAGCTCTTCTGACATTTTAGAGGCCTTTAAATTTAGAAATTCCACATCAGAGTGTCCTGAGATTGCCTGAGTGACACTCTGAGGTGTTCTTATATCATTCTGAAGAGAAATGGTTTTGTGAAAACAGGAAGTTTCCTTTTCATATCAATCTGAATATAGAAGAAACACAGCTCTTATGACATTTTAGAGGGCTTTAATTTTTTAATTCCACAGCAGAATGTCCTGAGGTTCTCTGATTGACACTCTGAGGTGTTCTTCTATCATTCTGAAGAGAAATGGTTTTGCAAGAACAGGAAGTTTCCTTTTAATATCAATCTGAATATAGAAGAAATACAGCTCTTATATGACATTTTAGAGGGCTTTAATTTTGAAATTCCACATCAGAATGTCCTGAGATTGCCTGAGTGACACTCTGATGTGTTCGTCTATCATTCTGAAGAGAAATGGTTTTGTAAGAACAGGAAGTTTCCTTTTAATATCAATCTGAATTTAGAAGAAACACAGCATTTATATGATATTTTAGAGGACTTTAATTTTGAAATTCCACATCAGAATGTCCTGAGATTCTCTGAGTGACACTCTGAGGAGTTCTTCTATCATTCTGAAGAGAAATGGATTTGTGAAAACAGGAAGTTTCCTTTTAATATCAATCTGAATTTAGAAGAAATACAGCTCTTATATGACATTTTAGAGGGCTTTAATTTTGGAATTCCACATCAGAATGTCCTGAGGTTCTCTGAGTGACACTCTGAGGTGTTCTTCTATCATTATGAAGAGAAATGGTTTTGTGAGAACAGGAAGTTTCCTTTTAATATCAATCTGAATATAGAAGAAATACAGCTCTTATATGAAATTTTAGAGGGCTTTAATTTAGAAATTACACATCAGAATGTCCTGAGATTGCCTGAGTGACACTCTGAGGTGTTCTTCTATCATTCTGAAGAGAAATGGTTTTGTGAAAACAGGAATTTTCCTTTTAATATCAATCTGAATTTAGAAGAAACACAGCATTTATATGATATTTTAGAGGGCTTTAATTTAGAAATTCCATATCAGAATATCCTGAGATTCTCTGTGTGACACTCTGAGGAGTTCTTCTATCATTCTGGAGAGAAATGGTTTTGTGAAAACAGGAAGTTTCCTTTTAATATCAATCTGAATATAGAAGAAACACAGCTATTATATGAAATTTTAGAGGGCTTTAATTTTGAAATTCCACAGCAGAATGTCCTGAGATTGCCTGAGTGACACTCTGAGCTGTTCTTCTATCATTCTGAAGAGAAATGGTTTTGTGAAAACAGGAAGTTTCCTTTTAATATCAATCTGAATTTAGAAGAAACACAGCATTTATATGATATTTAAGAGGGCTTTAATTTTGAAATTCCACATCAGAATGTCCTGAGATTCGCTGATTGACAATCTGAGGAGTTCTTCTATCATTCTGAAGAGAAATGGTTTTGTGAAAACAGGAAGTTTCCTTTTAATATCAATCTGAATATAGAAGAAACACAGCTCTTATGACATTTTAGAGGCCTTTAAATTTAGAAATTCCACATCAGAGTGTCCTGAGATTGCCTGAGTGACACTCTGAGGTGTTCTTATATCATTCTGAAGAGAAATGGTTTTGTGAAAACAGGAAGTTTCCTTTTCATATCAATCTGAATATAGAAGAAACACAGCTCTTATGACATTTTAGAGGGCTTTAATTTTTAAATTCCACAGCAGAATGTCCTGAGGTTCTCTGATTGACACTCTGAGGTGTTCTTCTATCATTCTGAAGAGAAATGGTTTTGCAAGAACAGGAAGTTTCCTTTTAATATCAATCTGAATATAGAAGAAATACAGCTCTTATATGACATTTTAGAGGGGCTTTAATTTTGAAATTCCACATCAGAATGTCCTGAGATTGCCTGAGTGACACTCTGATGTGTTCGTCTATCATTCTGAAGAGAAATGGTTTTGTAAGAACAGGAAGTTTCCTTTTAATATCAATCTGAATTTAGAAGAAACACAGCTCTTATATGAAATCTTAGAGGGCTTTAATTTAGAAATTCCACATCAGAATATCCTGAGGTTCTCTGAGTGACACTCTGAGGTGTTGTTCTATCATTCTGAAGAGAAAATGGTGTTGTGAGAACAGGAAGTTTCCTTTTAATATCAATCTGAATATAGAAGAAACACAGCATTTATATGATATTTTAGAGGACTTTAATTTTGAAATTCCACATCAGAATGTCCTGAGATTCTCTGAGTGACACTCTGAGGAGTTCTTCTATCATTCTGAAGAGAAATGGATTTGTGAAAACAGGAAGTTTCCTTTTAATATCAATCTGAATATAGAAGAAATACAGCTCTTATATGACATTTTAGAGGGCTTTAATTTTGGAATTCCACATCAGAATGTCCTGAGATTGCCTGAGTGACACTCTGATGTGTTCTTCTATCATTCTGAAGAGAAATGGTTTTGTGAAAACAGGAAGTGTCTGAGTGAAACCCTGAGGTGTTGTGCTATCATTCTGAAGTGAAATTGGTCAGTGAAAACAGGAGGTTTCCCTTTAATATCAATCTGAATATAGAAGAAACACAGCTCTTATATGACATTTTAGAGGGCTTTAATTTAGAAATTCCACATCAGAATGTCCTGAGATTGCCTGAGTGACACTCTGAGCTGTTCGTCTATCATTCTGAAGAGAAATGGTTTTGTGAAAACAGGAAGTTTCCTTTTAATATCAATCTGAATATAGAAGAAACACAGCTATTATATGAAATTTTAGAGGGCTTTAATTTTGAAATTCCACAGCAGAATGTCCTGAGATTGCCTGAGTGACACTCTGAGCTGTTCTTCTATCATTCTGAAGAGAAATGGTTTTGTGAAAACAGGAAGTTTCCTTTTAATATCAATCTGAATTTAGAAGAAACACAGCATTTATATGATATTTTAGAGGGCTTTAAGTTTGAAATTCCACATCAGAATGTCCTGAGATTCGCTGATTGACAATCTGAGGAGTTCTTCTATCATTCTGAAGAGAAATGGTTTTGTGAAAACAGGAAGTTTCCTTTTAATATCAATCTGAATATAGAAGAAACCACAGCTCTTCTGACATTTTAGAGGCCTTTAAATTTAGAAATTCCACATCAGAGTGTCCTGAGATTGCCTGAGTGACACTCTGAGGTGTTCTTATATCATTCTGAAGAGAAATGGTTTTGTGAAAACAGGAAGTTTCCTTTTCATATCAATCTGAATATAGAAGAAACACAGCTCTTATGACATTTTAGAGGGCTTTAATTTTTAAATTCCACAGCAGAATGTCCTGAGGTTCTCTGATTGACACTCTGAGGTGTTCTTCTATCATTCTGAAGAGAAATGGTTTTGCAAGAACAGGAAGTTTCCTTTTAATATCAATCTGAATATAGAAGAAATACAGCTCTTATATGACATTTTAGAGGGCTTTAATTTTGAAAATTCCACATCAGAATGTCCTGAGATTGCCTGAGTGACACTCTGATGTGTTCGTCTATCATTCTGAAGAGAAATGGTTTTGTAAGAACAGGAAGTTTCCTTTTAATATCAATCTGAATTTAGAAGAAACACAGCTCTTATATGAAATCTTAGAGGGCTTTAATTTAGAAATTCCACATCAGAATATCCTGAGGTTTCTCTGAGTGACACTCTGAGGTGTTGTTCTATCATTCTGAAGAGAAATGGTGTTGTGAGAACAGGAAGTTTCCTTTTAATATCAATCTGAATATAGAAGAAACACAGCATTTATATGATATTTTAGAGGACTTTAATTTTGAAATTTCACATCAGAATGTCCTGAGATTCTCTGAGTGACACTCTGAGGAGTTCTTCTATCATTCTGAAGAGAAATGGATTTGTGAAAACAGGAAGTTTCCCTTTAATATCAATCTGAATATAGAAGAAACACAGCTATTATATGAAATTTTAGAGGGCTTTAATTTTGAAATTCCACAGCAGAATGTCCTGAGATTGCCTGAGTGACACTCTGAGCTGTTCTTCTATCATTCTGAAGAGAAATGGTTTTGTGAAAACAGGAAGTTTCCTTTTAATATCAATCTGAATTTAGAAGAAACACAGCATTTATATGATATTTAAGAGGGCTTTAATTTTGAAATTCCACATCAGAATGTCCTGAGATTCGCTGATTGACAATCTGAGGAGTTCTTCTATCATTCTGAAGAGAAATGGTTTTGTGAAAACAGGAAGTTTCCTTTTAATATCAATCTGAATATAGAAGAAACACAGCTCTTATGACATTTTAGAGGCCTTTAAATTTAGAAATTCCACATCAGAGTGTCCTGAGATTGCCTGAGTGACACTCTGAGGTGTTCTTATATCATTCTGAAGAGAAATGGTTTTGTGAAAACAGGAAGTTTCCTTTTCATATCAATCTGAATATAGAAGAAACACAGCTCTTATGACATTTTAGAGGGCTTTAATTTTTAAATTCCACAGCAGAATGTCCTGAGGTTCTCTGATTGACACTCTGAGGTGTTCTTCTATCATTCTGAAGAGAAATGGTTTTGCAAGAACAGGAAGTTTCCTTTTAATATCAATCTGAATATAGAAGAAATACAGCTCTTATATGACATTTTAGAGGGCTTTAATTTTGAAATTCCACATCAGAATGTCCTGAGATTGCCTGAGTGACACTCTGATGTGTTCGTCTATCATTCTGAAGAGAAATGGTTTTGTAAGAACAGGAAGTTTCCTTTTAATATCAATCTGAATTTAGAAGAAACACAGCTCTTATATGAAATCTTAGAGGGCTTTAATTTAGAAATTCCACATCAGAATATCCTGAGGTTCTCTGAGTGACACTCTGAGGTGTTGTTCTATCATTCTGAAGAGAAATGGTGTTGTGAGAACAGGAAGTTTCCTTTTAATATCAATCTGAATATAGAAGAAACACAGCATTTATATGATATTTTAGAGGACTTTAATTTTGAAATTCCACATCAGAATGTCCTGAGATTCTCTGAGTGACACTCTGAGGAGTTCTTCTATCATTCTGAAGAGAAATGGATTTGTGAAAACAGGAAGTTTCCTTTTAATATCAATCTGAATATAGAAGAAATACAGCTCTTATATGACATTTTAGAGGGCTTTAATTTTGGAATTCCACATCAGAATGTCCTGAGATTGCCTGAGTGACACTCTGATGTGTTCTTCTATCATTCTGAAGAGAAATGGTTTTGTGAAAACAGGAAGTGTCTGAGTGAAACCCTGAGGTGTTGTGCTATCATTCTGAAGTGAAATTGGTCAGTGAAAACAGGAGGTTTCCCTTTAATATCAATCTGAATATAGAAGAAACACAGCTCTTATATGACATTTTAGAGGGCTTTAATTTAGAAATTCCACATCAGAATGTCCTGAGATTGCCTGAGTGACACTCTGAGCTGTTCGTCTATCATTCTGAAGAGAAATGGTTTTGTGAAAACAGGAAGTTTCCTTTTAATATCAATCTGAATATAGAAGAAACACAGCTATTATATGAAATTTTAGAGGGCTTTAATTTTGAAATTCCACAGCAGAATGTCCTGAGATTGCCTGAGTGACACTCTGATGTGTTCGTCTATCATTCTGAAGAGAAATGGTTTTGTGAAAACAGGAAGTTTCCTTTTAATATCAATCTGAATTTAGAAGAAACACAGCATTTATATGATATTTTAGAGGGCTTTAAGTTTGAAATTCCACATCAGAATGTCCTGAGATTCGCTGATTGACAATCTGAGGAGTTCTTCTATCATTCTGAAGAGAAATGGTTTTGTGAAAACAGGAAGTTTCCTTTTAATATCAATCTGAATATAGAAGAAACACAGCTCTTCTGACATTTTAGAGGCCTTTAAATTTAGAAATTCCACATCAGAGTGTCCTGAGATTGCCTGAGTGACACTCTGAGGTGTTCTTATATCATTCTGAAGAGAAATGGTTTTGTGAAAACAGGAAGTTTCCTTTTCATATCAATCTGAATATAGAAGAAACACAGCTCTTATGACATTTTAGAGGGCTTTAATTTTTAAATTCCACAGCAGAATGTCCTGAGGTTCTCTGATTGACACTCTGAGGTGTTCTTCTATCATTCTGAAGAGAAATGGTTTTGCAAGAACAGGAAGTTTCCTTTTAATATCAATCTGAATATAGAAGAAATACAGCTCTTATATGACATTTTAGAGGGCTTTAATTTTGAAATTCCACATCAGAATGTCCTGAGATTGCCTGAGTGACACTCTGATGTGTTCGTCTATCATTCTGAAGAGAAATGGTTTTGTAAGAACAGGAAGTTTCCTTTTAATATCAATCTGAATTTAGAAGAAACACAGCTCTTATATGAAATCTTAGAGGGCTTTAATTTAGAAATTCCACATCAGAATATCCTGAGGTTCTCTGAGTGACACTCTGAGGTGTTGTTCTATCATTCTGAAGAGAAATGGTGTTGTGAGAACAGGAAGTTTCCTTTTAATATCAATCTGAATATAGAAGAAACACAGCATTTATATGATATTTTAGAGGACTTTAATTTTGAAATTTCACATCAGAATGTCCTGAGATTCTCTGAGTGACACTCTGAGGAGTTCTTCTATCATTCTGAAGAGAAATGGATTTGTGAAAACAGGAAGTTTCCTTTTAATATCAATCTGAATATAGAAGAAATACAGCTCTTATATGACATTTTAGAGGGCTTTAATTTTGGAATTCCACATCAGAATGTCCTGAGATTGCCTGAGTGACACTCTGATGTGTTCTTCTATCATTCTGAAGAGAAATGGTTTTGTGAAAACAGGAAGTGTCTGAGTGAAACCCTGAGGTGTTGTGCTATCATTCTGAAGTGAAATTGGTCAGTGAAAACAGGAGGTTTCCCTTTAATATCAATCTGAATATAGAAGAAACACAGCTCTTATATGACATTTTAGAGGGCTTTAATTTAGAAATTCCACATCAGAATGTCCTGAGATTGCCTGAGTGACACTCTGAGCTGTTCGTCTATCATTCTGAAGAGAAATGGTTTTGTGAAAACAGGAAGTTTCCTTTTAATATCAATCTGAATATAGAAGAAACACAGCTATTATATGAAATTTTAGAGGGCTTTAATTTTGAAATTCCACAGCAGAATGTCCTGAGATTGCCTGAGTGACACTCTGAGCTGTTCTTCTATCATTCTGAAGAGAAATGGTTTTGTGAAAACAGGAAGTTTCCTTTTAATATCAATCTGAATTTAGAAGAAACACAGCATTTATATGATATTTTAGAGGGCTTTAAGTTTGAAATTCCACATCAGAATGTCCTGAGATTCGCTGATTGACAATCTGAGGAGTTCTTCTATCATTCTGAAGAGAAATGGTTTTGTGAAAACAGGAAGTTTCCTTTTAATATCAATCTGAATATAGAAGAAACACAGCTCTTCTGACATTTTAGAGGCCTTTAAATTTAGAAATTCCACATCAGAGTGTCCTGAGATTGCCTGAGTGACACTCTGAGGTGTTCTTATATCATTCTGAAGAGAAATGGTTTTGTGAAAACAGGAAGTTTCCTTTTCATATCAATCTGAATATAGAAGAAACACAGCTCTTATGACATTTTAGAGGGCTTTAATTTTTAAATTCCACAGCAGAATGTCCTGAGGTTCTCTGATTGACACTCTGAGGTGTTCTTCTATCATTCTGAAGAGAAATGGTTTTGCAAGAACAGGAAGTTTCCTTTTAATATCAATCTGAATATAGAAGAAATACAGCTCTTATATGACATTTTAGAGGGCTTTAATTTTGAAATTCCACATCAGAATGTCCTGAGATTGCCTGAGTGACACTCTGATGTGTTCGTCTATCATTCTGAAGAGAAATGGTTTTGTAAGAACAGGAAGTTTCCTTTTAATATCAATCTGAATTTAGAAGAAACACAGCATTTATATGATATTTTAGAGGACTTTAATTTTGAAATTCCACATCAGAATGTCCTGAGATTCTCTGAGTGACACTCTGAGGAGTTCTTCTATCATTCTGAAGAGAAATGGATTTGTGAAAACAGGAAGTTTCCTTTTAATATCAATCTGAATTTAGAAGAAATACAGCTCTTATATGACATTTTAGAGGGCTTTAATTTTGGAATTCCACATCAGAATGTCCTGAGGTTCTCTGAGTGACACTCTGAGGTGTTCTTCTATCATTATGAAGAGAAATGGTTTTGTGAGAACAGGAAGTTTCCTTTTAATATCAATCTGAATATAGAAGAAATACAGCTCTTATATGAAATTTTAGAGGGCTTTAATTTAGAAATTACACATCAGAATGTCCTGAGATTGCCTGAGTGACACTCTGAGGTGTTCTTCTATCATTCTGAAGAGAAATGGTTTTGTGAAAACAGGAATTTTCCTTTTAATATCAATCTGAATTTAGAAGAAACACAGCATTTATATGATATTTTAGAGGGCTTTAATTTAGAAATTCCATATCAGAATATCCTGAGATTCTCTGTGTGACACTCTGAGTTCTTCTATCATTCTGGAGAGAAATGGTTTTGTGAAAACAGGAAGTTTCCTTTTAATATCAATCTGAATATAGAAGAAACACAGCTATTATATGAAATTTTAGAGGGCTTTAATTTTGAAATTCCACAGCAGAATGTCCTGAGATTGCCTGAGTGACACTCTGAGCTGTTCTTCTATCATTCTGAAGAGAAATGGTTTTGTGAAAACAGGAAGTTTCCTTTTAATATCAATCTGAATTTAGAAGAAACACAGCATTTATATGATATTTAAGAGGGCTTTAATTTTGAAATTCCACATCAGAATGTCCTGAGATTCGCTGATTGACAATCTGAGGAGTTCTTCTATCATTCTGAAGAGAAATGGTTTTGTGAAAACAGGAAGTTTCCTTTTAATATCAATCTGAATATAGAAGAAACACAGCTCTTATGACATTTTAGAGGCCTTTAAATTTAGAAATTCCACATCAGAGTGTCCTGAGATTGCCTGAGTGACACTCTGAGGTGTTCTTATATCATTCTGAAGAGAAATGGTTTTGTGAAAACAGGAAGTTACCTTTTCATATCAATCTGAATATAGAAGAAACACAGCTCTTATGACATTTTAGAGGGCTTTAATTTTTAAATTCCACAGCAGAATGTCCTGAGGTTCTCTGATTGACACTCTGAGGTGTTCTTCTATCATTCTGAAGAGAAATGGTTTTGCAAGAACAGGAAGTTTCCTTTTAATATCAATCTGAATATAGAAGAAATACAGCTCTTATATGACATTTTAGAGGGCTTTAATTTTGAAATTCCACATCAGAATGTCCTGAGATTGCCTGAGTGACACTCTGATGTGTTCGTCTATCATTCTGAAGAGAAATGGTTTTGTAAGAACAGGAAGTTTCCTTTTAATATCAATCTGAATTTAGAAGAAACACAGCTCTTATATGAAATCTTAGAGGGCTTTAATTTAGAAATTCCACATCAGAATATCCTGAGGTTCTCTGAGTGACACTCTGAGGTGTTGTTCTATCATTCTGAAGAGAAATGGTGTGAGAACAGGAAGTTTCCTTTTAATATCAATCTGAATATAGAAGAAACACAGCATTTATATGATATTTTAGAGGACTTTAATTTTGAAATTCCACATCAGAATGTCCTGAGATTCTCTGAGTGACACTCTGAGGAGTTCTTCTATCATTCTGAAGAGAAATGGATTTGTGAAAACAGGAAGTTTCCTTTTAATATCAATCTGAATATAGAAGAAATACAGCTCTTATATGACATTTTAGAGGGCTTTAATTTTGGAATTCCACATCAGAATGTCCTGAGATTGCCTGAGTGACACTCTGATGTGTTCTTCTATCATTCTGAAGAGAAATGGTTTTGTGAAAACAGGAAGTGTCTGAGTGAAACCCTGAGGTGTTGTGCTATCATTCTGAAGTGAAATTGGTCAGTGAAAACAGGAGGTTTCCCTTTAATATCAATCTGAATATAGAAGAAACACAGCTCTTATATGACATTTTAGAGGGCTTTAATTTAGAAATTCCACATCAGAATGTCCTGAGATTGCCTGAGTGACACTCTGAGCTGTTCGTCTATCATTCTGAAGAGAAATGGTTTTGTGAAAACAGGAAGTTTCCTTTTAATATCAATCTGAATATAGAAGAAACACAGCTATTATATGAAATTTTAGAGGGCTTTAATTTTGAAATTCCACAGCAGAATGTCCTGAGATTGCCTGAGTGACACTCTGAGCTGTTCTTCTATCATTCTGAAGAGAAATGGTTTTGTGAAAACAGGAAGTTTCCTTTTAATATCAATCTGAATTTAGAAGAAACACAGCATTTATATGATATTTTAGAGGGCTTTAAGTTTGAAATTCCACATCAGAATGTCCTGAGATTCGCTGATTGACAATCTGAGGAGTTCTTCTATCATTCTGAAGAGAAATGGTTTTGTGAAAACAGGAAGTTTCCTTTTAATATCAATCTGAATATAGAAGAAACACAGCTCTTCTGACATTTTAGAGGCCTTTAAATTTAGAAATTCCACATCAGAGTGTCCTGAGATTGCCTGAGTGACACTCTGAGGTGTTCTTATATCATTCTGAAGAGAAATGGTTTTGTGAAAACAGGAAGTTTCCTTTTCATATCAATCTGAATATAGAAGAAACACAGCTCTTATGACATTTTAGAGGGCTTTAATTTTTTAATTCCACAGCAGAATGTCCTGAGGTTCTCTGATTGACACTCTGAGGTGTTCTTCTATCATTCTGAAGAGAAATGGTTTTGCAAGAACAGGAAGTTTCCTTTTAATATCAATCTGAATATAGAAGAAATACAGCTCTTATATGACATTTTAGAGGGCTTTAATTTTGAAATTCCACATCAGAATGTCCTGAGATTGCCTGAGTGACACTCTGATGTGTTCGTCTATCATTCTGAAGAGAAATGGTTTTGTAAGAACAGGAAGTTTCCTTTTAATATCAATCTGAATTTAGAAGAAACACAGCATTTATATGATATTTTAGAGGACTTTAATTTTGAAATTCCACATCAGAATGTCCTGAGATTCTCTGAGTGACACTCTGAGGAGTTCTTCTATCATTCTGAAGAGAAATGGATTTGTGAAAACAGGAAGTTTCCTTTTAATATCAATCTGAATTTAGAAGAAATACAGCTCTTATATGACATTTTAGAGGGCTTTAATTTTGGAATTCCACATCAGAATGTCCTGAGGTTCTCTGAGTGACACTCTGAGGTGTTCTTCTATCATTATGAAGAGAAATGGTTTTGTGAGAACAGGAAGTTTCCTTTTAATATCAATCTGAATATAGAAGAAATACAGCTCTTATATGAAATTTTAGAGGGCTTTAATTTAGAAATTACACATCAGAATGTCCTGAGATTGCCTGAGTGACACTCTGAGGTGTTCTTCTATCATTCTGAAGAGAAATGGTTTTGTGAAAACAGGAA
The DNA here is from genome assembly GCA_029718625.1 of Synaphobranchus kaupii. Taxonomy (NCBI): domain Eukaryota; kingdom Metazoa; phylum Chordata; class Actinopteri; order Anguilliformes; family Synaphobranchidae; genus Synaphobranchus; species Synaphobranchus kaupii. The sequence goes on along the minus strand of CM056386.1, from coordinate 8,119,466 downwards.
TTTTCCTTTTAATATCAATCTGAATTTAGAAGAAACACAGCATTTATATGATATTTTAGAGGGCTTTAATTTAGAAATTCCATATCAGAATATCCTGAGATTCTCTGTGTGACACTCTGAGGAGTTCTTCTATCATTCTGGCGAGAAATGGTTTTGTGAAAACAGGAAGTTTCCTTTTAATATCAATCTGAATATAGAAGAAACACAGCTATTATATGAAATTTTAGAGGGCTTTAATTTTGAAATTCCACAGCAGAATGTCCTGAGATTGCCTGAGTGACACTCTGAGCTGTTCTTCTATCATTCTGAAGAGAAATGGTTTTGTGAAAACAGGAAGTTTCCTTTTAATATCAATCTGAATTTAGAAGAAACACAGCATTTATATGATATTTAAGAGGGCTTTAATTTTGAAATTCCACATCAGAATGTCCTGAGATTCGCTGATTGACAATCTGAGGAGTTCTTCTATCATTCTGAAGAGAAATGGTTTTGTGAAAACAGGAAGTTTCCTTTTAATATCAATCTGAATATAGAAGAAACACAGCTCTTATGACATTTTAGAGGCCTTTAAATTTAGAAATTCCACATCAGAGTGTCCTGAGATTGCCTGAGTGACACTCTGAGGCGTTCTTATATCATTCTGAAGAGAAATGGTTTTGTGAAAACAGGAAGTTTCCTTTTCATATCAATCTGAATATAGAAGAAACACAGCTCTTATGACATTTTAGAGGGCTTTAATTTTTAAATTCCACAGCAGAATGTCCTGAGGTTCTCTGATTGACACTCTGAGGTGTTCTTCTATCATTCTGAAGAGAAATGGTTTTGCAAGAACAGGAAGTTTCCTTTTAATATCAATCTGAATATAGAAGAAATACAGCTCTTATATGACATTTTAGAGGGCTTTAATTTTGAAATTCCACATCAGAATGTCCTGAGATTGCCTGAGTGACACTCTGATGTGTTCGTCTATCATTCTGAAGAGAAATGGTTTTGTAAGAACAGGAAGTTTCCTTTTAATATCAATCTGAATTTAGAAGAAACACAGCTCTTATATGAAATCTTAGAGGGCTTTAATTTAGAAATTCCACATCAGAATATCCTGAGGTTCTCTGAGTGACACTCTGAGGTGTTGTTCTATCATTCTGAAGAGAAATGGTGTTGTGAGAACAGGAAGTTTCCTTTTAATATCAATCTGAATTTAGAAGAAACACAGCATTTATATGATATTTTAGAGGACTTTAATTTTGAAATTCCACATCAGAATGTCCTGAGATTCTCTGAGTGACACTCTGAGGAGTTCTTCTATCATTCTGAAGAGAAATGGATTTGTGAAAACAGGAAGTTTCCTTTTAATATCAATCTGAATATAGAAGAAATACAGCTCTTATATGACATTTTAGAGGGCTTTAATTTTGGAATTCCACATCAGAATGTCCTGAGATTGCCTGAGTGACACTCTGATGTGTTCTTCTATCATTCTGAAGAGAAATGGTTTTGTGAAAACAGGAAGTGTCTGAGTGAAACCCTGAGGTGTTGTGCTATCATTCTGAAGTGAAATTGGTCAGTGAAAACAGGAGGTTTCCCTTTAATATCAATCTGAATATAGAAGAAACACAGCTCTTATATGACATTTTAGAGGGCTTTAATTTAGAAATTCCACATCAGAATGTCCTGAGATTGCCTGAGTGACACTCTGAGCTGTTCGTCTATCATTCTGAAGAGAAATGGTTTTGTGAAAACAGGAAGTTTCCTTTTAATATCAATCTGAATATAGAAGAAACACAGCTATTATATGAAATTTTAGAGGGCTTTAATTTTGAAATTCCACAGCAGAATGTCCTGAGATTGCCTGAGTGACACTCTGAGCTGTTCTTCTATCATTCTGAAGAGAAATGGTTTTGTGAAAACAGGAAGTTTCCTTTTAATATCAATCTGAATTTAGAAGAAACACAGCATTTATATGATATTTTAGAGGGCTTTAAGTTTGAAATTCCACATCAGAATGTCCTGAGATTCGCTGATTGACAATCTGAGGAGTTCTTCTATCATTCTGAAGAGAAATGGTTTTGTGAAAACAGGAAGTTTCCTTTTAATATCAATCTGAATATAGAAGAAACACAGCTCTTCTGACATTTTAGAGGCCTTTAAATTTAGAAATTCCACATCAGAGTGTCCTGAGATTGCCTGAGTGACACTCTGAGGTGTTCTTATATCATTCTGAAGAGAAATGGTTTTGTGAAAACAGGAAGTTTCCTTTTCATATCAATCTGAATATAGAAGAAACACAGCTCTTATGACATTTTAGAGGGCTTTAATTTTTAAATTCCACAGCAGAATGTCCTGAGGTTCTCTGATTGACACTCTGAGGTGTTCTTCTATCATTCTGAAGAGAATGGTTTTGCAAGAACAGGAAGTTTCCTTTTAATATCAATCTGAATATAGAAGAAATACAGCTCTTATATGACATTTTAGAGGGCTTTAATTTTGAAATTCCCATCAGAATGTCCTGAGATTGCCTGAGTGACACTCTGATGTGTTCGTCTATCATTCTGAAGAGAAATGGTTTTGTAAGAACAGGAAGTTTCCTTTTAATATCAATCTGAATTTAGAAGAAACACAGCTCTTATATGAAATCTTAGAGGGGCTTTAATTTAGAAATTCCACATCAGAATATCCTGAGGTTCTCTGAGTGACACTCTGAGGTGTTGTTCTATCATTCTGAAGAGAAATGGTGTTGTGAGAACAGGAAGTTTCCTTTTAATATCAATCTGAATATAGAAGAAACACAGCATTTATATGATATTTTAGAGGACTTTAATTTTGAAATTCCACATCAGAATGTCCTGAGATTCTCTGAGTGACACTCTGAGGAGTTCTTCTATCATTCTGAAGAGAAATGGATTTGTGAAAACAGGAAGTTTCCTTTTAATATCAATCTGAATATAGAAGAAATACAGCTCTTATATGACATTTTTAGAGGGCTTTAATTTTGGAATTCCACATCAGAATGTCCTGAGATTGCCTGAGTGACACTCTGATGTGTTCTTCTATCATTCTGAAGAGAAATGGTTTTGTGAAAACAGGAAGTGTCTGAGTGAAACCCTGAGGTGTTGTGCTATCATTCTGAAGTGAAATTGGTCAGTGAAAACAGGAGGTTTCCCTTTAATATCAATCTGAATATAGAAGAAACACAGCTCTTATATGAAATCTTAGAGGGCTTTAATTTAGAAATTCCACATCAGAATATCCTGAGGTTCTCTGAGTGACACTCTGAGGTGTTGTTCTATCATTCTGAAGAGAAATGGTGTTGTGAGAACAGGAAGTTTCCTTTTAATATCAATCTGAATATAGAAGAAACACAGCATTTATATGATATTTTAGAGGACTTTAATTTAGAAATTCCACATCAGAATGTCCTGAGATTGCCTGAGTGACACTCTGATGTGTTCGTCTATCATTCTGAAGAGAAATGGTTTTGTAAGAACAGGAAGTTTCCTTTTAATATCAATCTGAATTTAGAAGAAACACAGCATTTATATGATATTTTAGAGGACTTTAATTTTGAAATTCCACATCAGAATGTCCTGAGATTCTCTGAGTGACACTCTGAGGAGTTCTTCTATCATTCTGAAGAGAAATGGATTTGTGAAAACAGGAAGTTTCCTTTTAATATCAATCTGAATTTAGAAGAAATACAGCTCTTATATGACATTTTAGAGGGCTTTAATTTTGGAATTCCACATCAGAATGTCCTGAGGTTCTCTGAGTGACACTCTGAGGTGTTCTTCTATCATTATGAAGAGAAATGGTTTTGTGAGAAAAGGAAGTTTCCTTTTAATATCAATCTGAATATAGAAGAAATACAGCTCTTATATGAAATTTTAGAGGGCTTTAATTTAGAAATTACACATCAGAATGTCCTGAGATTGCCTGAGTGACACTCTGAGGTGTTCTTCTATCATTCTGAAGAGAAATGGTTTTGTGAAAACAGGAATTTTCCTTTTAATATCAATCTGAATTTAGAAGAAACACAGCATTTATATGATATTTTAGAGGGCTTTAATTTAGAAATTCCATATCAGAATATCCTGAGATTTCTCTGTGTGACACTCTGAGGAGTTCTTCTATCATTCTGGAGAGAAATGGTTTTGTGAAAACAGGAAGTTTCCTTTTAATATCAATCTGAATATAGAAGAAACACAGCTATTATATGAAATTTTAGAGGGCTTTAATTTTGAAATTCCACAGCAGAATGTCCTGAGATTGCCTGAGTGACACTCTGAGCTGTTCTTCTATCATTCTGAAGAGAAATGGTTTTGTGAAAACAGGAAGTTTCCTTTTAATATCAATCTGAATTTAGAAGAAACACAGCATTTATATGATATTTAAGAGGGCTTTAATTTTGAAATTCCACATCAGAATGTCCTGAGATTCGCTGATTGACAATCTGAGGAGTTCTTCTATCATTCTGAAGAGAAATGGTTTTGTGAAAACAGGAAGTTTCCTTTTAATATCAATCTGAATATAGAAGAAACACAGCTCTTATGACATTTTAGAGGCCTTTAAATTTAGAAATTCCACATCAGAGTGTCCTGAGATTGCCTGAGTGACACTCTGAGGTGTTCTTATATCATTCTGAAGAGAAATGGTTTTGTGAAAACAGGAAGTTTCCTTTTCATATCAATCTGAATATAGAAGAAACACAGCTCTTATGACATTTTAGAGGGCTTTAATTTTTAAATTCCACAGCAGAATGTCCTGAGGTTCTCTGATTGACACTCTGAGGTGTTCTTCTATCATTCTGAAGAGAAATGGTTTTGCAAGAACAGGAAGTTTCCTTTTAATATCAATCTGAATATAGAAGAAATACAGCTCTTATATGACATTTTAGAGGGCTTTAATTTTGAAAGTCCACATCAGAATGTCCTGAGATTGCCTGAGTGACACTCTGATGTGTTCGTCTATCATTCTGAAGAGAAATGGTTTTGTAAGAACAGGAAGTTTCCTTTTAATATCAATCTGAATTTAGAAGAAACACAGCTCTTATATGAAATCTTAGAGGGCTTTAATTTAGAAATTCCACATCAGAATATCCTGAGGTTCTCTGAGTGACACTCTGAGGTGTTGTTCTATCATTCTGAAGAGAAATGGTGTTGTGAGAACAGGAAGTTTCCTTTTAATATCAATCTGAATTTAGAAGAAACACAGCATTTATATGATATTTTAGAGGGCTTTAATTTTGAAATTCCACATCAGAATGTCCTGAGATTGCCTGAGTGACACTCTGATGTGTTCGTCTATCATTCTGAAGAGAAATGGTTTTGTAAGAACAGGAAGTTTCCTTTTAATATCAATCTGAATTTAGAAGAAACACAGCATTTATATGATATTTTAGAGGACTTTAATTTTGAAATTCCACATCAGAATGTCCTGAGATTCTCTGAGTGACACTCTGAGGAGTTCTTCTATCATTCTGAAGAGAAATGGATTTGTGAAAACAGGAAGTTTCCTTTTAATATCAATCTGAATTTAGAAGAAATACAGCTCTTATATGACATTTTAGAGGGCTTTAATTTTGGAATTCCACATCAGAATGTCCTGAGGTTCTCTGAGTGACACTCTGAGGTGTTCTTCTATCATTATGAAGAGAAATGGTTTTGTGAGAACAGGAAGTTTCCTTTTAATATCAATCTGAATATAGAAGAAATACAGCTCTTATATGAAATTTTAGAGGGCTTTAATTTAGAAATTACACATCAGAATGTCCTGAGATTGCCTGAGTGACACTCTGAGGTGTTCTTCTATCATTCTGAAGAGAAATGGTTTTGTGAAAACAGGAATTTTCCTTTTAATATCAATCTGAATTTAGAAGAAACACAGCATTTATATGATATTTTAGAGGGCTTTAATTTAGAAATTCCATATCAGAATATCCTGAGATTCTCTGTGTGACACTCTGAGGAGTTCTTCTATCATTCTGGAGAGAAATGGTTTTGTGAAAACAGGAAGTTTCCTTTTAATATCAATCTGAATATAGAAGAAACACAGCTATTATATGAAATTTTAGAGGGCTTTAATTTTGAAATTCCACAGCAGAATGTCCTGAGATTGCCTGAGTGACACTCTGAGCTGTTCTTCTATCATTCTGAAGAGAAATGGTTTTGTGAAAACAGGAAGTTTCCTTTTAATATCAATCTGAATTTAGAAGAAACACAGCATTTATATGATATTTAAGAGGGCTTTAATTTTGAAATTCCACATCAGAATGTCCTGAGATTCGCTGATTGACAATCTGAGGAGTTCTTCTATCATTCTGAAGAGAAATGGTTTTGTGAAAACAGGAAGTTTCCTTTTAATATCAATCTGAATATAGAAGAAACACAGCTCTTATGACATTTTAGAGGCCTTTAAATTTAGAAATTCCACATCAGAGTGTCCTGAGATTGCCTGAGTGACACTCTGAGGCGTTCTTATATCATTCTGAAGAGAAATGGTTTTGTGAAAACAGGAAGTTTCCTTTTCATATCAATCTGAATATAGAAGAAACACAGCTCTTATGACATTTTAGAGGGCTTTAATTTTTAAATTCCACAGCAGAATGTCCTGAGGTTCTCTGATTGACACTCTGAGGTGTTCTTCTATCATTCTGAAGAGAAATGGTTTTGCAAGAACAGGAAGTTTCCTTTTAATATCAATCTGAATATAGAAGAAATACAGCTCTTATATGACATTTTAGAGGGCTTTAATTTTGAAATTCCACATCAGAATGTCCTGAGATTGCCTGAGTGACACTCTGATGTGTTCGTCTATCATTCTGAAGAGAAATGGTTTTGTAAGAACAGGAAGTTTCCTTTTAATATCAATCTGAATTTAGAAGAAACACAGCTCTTATATGAAATCTTAGAGGGCTTTAATTTAGAAATTCCACATCAGAATATCCTGAGGTTCTCTGAGTGACACTCTGAGGTGTTGTTCTATCATTCTGAAGAGAAATGGTGTTGTGAGAACAGGAAGTTTCCTTTTAATATCAATCTGAATTTAGAAGAAACACAGCATTTATATGATATTTTAGAGGACTTTAATTTTGAAATTCCACATCAGAATGTCCTGAGATTCTCTGAGTGACACTCTGAGGAGTTCTTCTATCATTCTGAAGAGAAATGGATTTGTGAAAACAGGAAGTTTCCTTTTAATATCAATCTGAATATAGAAGAAATACAGCTCTTATATGACATTTTAGAGGGCTTTAATTTTGGAATTCCACATCAGAATGTCCTGAGATTGCCTGAGTGACACTCTGATGTGTTCTTCTATCATTCTGAAGAGAAATGGTTTTGTGAAAACAGGAAGTGTCTGAGTGAAACCCTGAGGTGTTGTGCTATCATTCTGAAGTGAAATTGGTCAGTGAAAACAGGAGGTTTCCGTTTAATATCAATCTGAATATAGAAGAAACACAGCTCTTATATGACATTTTAGAGGGCTTTAATTTAGAAATTCCACATCAGAATGTCCTGAGATTGCCTGAGTGACACTCTGAGCTGTTCGTCTATCATTCTGAAGAGAAATGGTTTTGTGAAAACAGGAAGTTTCCTTTTAATATCAATCTGAATATAGAAGAAACACAGCTATTATATGAAATTTTAGAGGGCTTTAATTTTGAAATTCCACAGCAGAATGTCCTGAGATTGCCTGAGTGACACTCTGAGCTGTTCTTCTATCATTCTGAAGAGAAATGGTTTTGTGAAAACAGGAAGTTTCCTTTTAATATCAATCTGAATTTAGAAGAAACACAGCATTTATATGATATTTTAGAGGGCTTTAAGTTTGAAATTCCACATCAGAATGTCCTGAGATTCGCTGATTGACAATCTGAGGAGTTCTTCTATCATTCTGAAGAGAAATGGTTTTGTGAAAACAGGAAGTTTCCTTTTAATATCAATCTGAATATAGAAGAAACACAGCTCTTCTGACATTTTAGAGGCCTTTAAATTTAGAAATTCCACATCAGAGTGTCCTGAGATTGCCTGAGTGACACTCTGAGGTGTTCTTATATCATTCTGAAGAGAAATGGTTTTGTGAAAACAGGAAGTTTCCTTTTCATATCAATCTGAATATAGAAGAAACACAGCTCTTATGACATTTTAGAGGGCTTTAATTTTTAAATTCCACAGCAGAATGTCCTGAGGTTCTCTGATTGACACTCTGAGGTGTTCTTCTATCATTCTGAAGAGAAATGGTTTTGCAAGAACAGGAAGTTTCCTTTTAATATCAATCTGAATATAGAAGAAATACAGCTCTTATATGACATTTTAGAGGGCTTTAATTTTGAAATTCCACATCAGAATGTCCTGAGATTGCCTGAGTGACACTCTGATGTGTTCGTCTATCATTCTGAAGAGAAATGGTTTTGTAAGAACAGGAAGTTTCCTTTTAATATCAATCTGAATTTAGAAGAAACACAGCTCTTATATGAAATCTTAGAGGGCTTTAATTTAGAAATTCCACATCAGAATATCCTGAGGTTCTCTGAGTGACACTCTGAGGTGTTGTTCTATCATTCTGAAGAGAAATGGTGTTGTGAGAACAGGAAGTTTCCTTTTAATATCAATCTGAATATAGAAGAAACACAGCATTTATATGATATTTTAGAGGACTTTAATTTTGAAATTCCACATCAGAATGTCCTGAGATTCTCTGAGTGACACTCTGAGGAGTTCTTCTATCATTCTGAAGAGAAATGGATTTGTGAAAACAGGAAGTTTCCTTTTAATATCAATCTGAATATAGAAGAAATACAGCTCTTATATGACATTTTAGAGGGCTTTAATTTTGGAATTCCACATCAGAATGTCCTGAGATTGCCTGAGTGACACTCTGATGTGTTCTTCTATCATTCTGAAGAGAAATGGTTTTGTGAAAACAGGAAGTGTCTGAGTGAAACCCTGAGGTGTTGTGCTATCATTCTGAAGTGAAATTGGTCAGTGAAAACAGGAGGTTTCCCTTTAATATCAATCTGAATATAGAAGAAACACAGCTCTTATATGAAATCTTAGAGGGCTTTAATTTAGAAATTCCACATCAGAATATCCTGAGGTTCTCTGAGTGACACTCTGAGGTGTTGTTCTATCATTCTGAAGAGAAATGGTGTTGTGAGAACAGGAAGTTTCCTTTTAATATCAATCTGAATATAGAAGAAACACAGCATTTATATGATATTTTAGAGGACTTTAATTTTGAAATTCCACATCAGAATGTCCTGAGATTCTCTGAGTGACACTCTGAGGAGTTCTTCTATCATTCTGAAGAGAAATGGTTTTGTGAAAACAGGAAGTGTCTGAGTGAAACCCTGAGGTGTTGTGCTATCATTCTGAAGTGAAATTGGTCAGTGAAAACAGGAGGTTTCCCTTTAATATCAATCTGAATATAGAAGAAACACAGCTCTTATATGACATTTTAGAGGGCTTTAATTTAGAAATTCCACATCAGAATGTCCTGAGATTGCCTGAGTGACACTCTGAGCTGTTCGTCTATCATTCTGAAGAGAAATGGTTTTGTGAAAACAGGAAGTTTCCTTTTAATATCAATCTGAATATAGAAGAAACACAGCTATTATATGAAATTTTAGAGGGCTTTAATTTTGAAATTCCACAGCAGAATGTCCTGAGATTGCCTGAGTGACACTCTGAGCTGTTCTTCTATCATTCTGAAGAGAAATGGTTTTGTGAAAACAGGAAGTTTCCTTTTAATATCAATCTGAATTTAGAAGAAACACAGCATTTATATGATATTTTAGAGGGCTTTAAGTTTGAAATTCCACATCAGAATGTCCTGAGATTCGCTGATTGACAATCTGAGGAGTTCTTCTATCATTCTGAAGAGAAATGGTTTTGTGAAAACAGGAAGTTTCCTTTTAATATCAATCTGAATATAGAAGAAACACAGCTCTTCTGACATTTTAGAGGCCTTTAAATTTAGAAATTCCACATCAGAGTGTCCTGAGATTGCCTGAGTGACACTCTGAGGTGTTCTTATATCATTCTGAAGAGAAATGGTTTTGTGAAAACAGGAAGTTTCCTTTTCATATCAATCTGAATATAGAAGAAACACAGCTCTTATGACATTTTAGAGGGCTTTAATTTTTTAATTCCACAGCAGAATGTCCTGAGGTTCTCTGATTGACACTCTGAGGTGTTCTTCTATCATTCTGAAGAGAAATGGTTTTGCAAGAACAGGAAGTTTCCTTTTAATATCAATCTGAATATAGAAGAAATACAGCTCTTATATGACATTTTAGAGGGCTTTAATTTTGAAATTCCACATCAGAATGTCCTGAGATTGCCTGAGTGACACTCTGATGTGTTCGTCTATCATTCTGAAGAGAAATGGTTTTGTAAGAACAGGAAGTTTCCTTTTAATATCAATCTGAATTTAGAAGAAACACAGCATTTATATGATATTTTAGAGGACTTTAATTTTGAAATTCCACATCAGAATGTCCTGAGATTCTCTGAGTGACACTCTGAGGAGTTCTTCTATCATTCTGAAGAGAAATGGATTTGTGAAAACAGGAAGTTTCCTTTTAATATCAATCTGAATTTAGAAGAAATACAGCTCTTATATGACATTTTAGAGGGCTTTAATTTTGGAATTCCACATCAGAATGTCCTGAGGTTCTCTGAGTGACACTCTGAGGTGTTCTTCTATCATTATGAAGAGAAATGGTTTTGTGAAAACAGGAATTTTCCTTTTAATATCAATCTGAATTTAGAAGAAACACAGCATTTATATGATATTTTAGAGGGCTTTAATTTAGAAATTCCATATCAGAATATCCTGAGATTCTCTGTGTGACACTCTGAGGAGTTCTTCTATCATTCTGGAGAGAAATGGTTTTGTGAAAACAGGAAGTTTCCTTTTAATATCAATCTGAATATAGAAGAAACACAGCTATTATATGAAATTTTAGAGGGCTTTAATTTTGAAATTCCACAGCAGAATGTCCTGAGATTGCCTGAGTGACACTCTGAGCTGTTCTTCTATCATTCTGAAGAGAAATGGTTTTGTGAAAACAGGAAGTTTCCTTTTAATATCAATCTGAATTTAGAAGAAACACAGCATTTATATGATATTTAAGAGGGCTTTAATTTTGAAATTCCACATCAGAATGTCCTGAGATTCGCTGATTGACAATCTGAGGAGTTCTTCTATCATTCTGAAGAGAAATGGTTTTGTGAAAACAGGAAGTTTCCTTTTAATATCAATCTGAATATAGAAGAAACACAGCTCTTATGACATTTTAGAGGCCTTTAAATTTAGAAATTCCACATCAGAGTGTCCTGAGATTGCCTGAGTGACACTCTGAGGTGTTCTTATATCATTCTGAAGAGAAATGGTTTTGTGAAAACAGGAAGTTTCCTTTTCATATCAATCTGAATATAGAAGAAACACAGCTCTTATGACATTTTAGAGGGCTTTAATTTTTAAATTCCACAGCAGAATGTCCTGAGGTTCTCTGATTGACACTCTGAGGTGTTCTTCTATCATTCTGAAGAGAAATGGTTTTGCAAGAACAGGAAGTTTCCTTTTAATATCAATCTGAATATAGAAGAAATACAGCTCTTATATGACATTTTAGAGGGCTTTAATTTTGAAAGTCCACATCAGAATGTCCTGAGATTGCCTGAGTGACACTCTGATGTGTTCGTCTATCATTCTGAAGAGAAATGGTTTTGTAAGAACAGGAAGTTTCCTTTTAATATCAATCTGAATTTAGAAGAAACACAGCTCTTATATGAAATCTTAGAGGGCTTTAATTTAGAAATTCCACATCAGAATATCCTGAGGTTCTCTGAGTGACACTCTGAGGTGTTGTTCTATCATTCTGAAGAGAAATGGTGTTGTGAGAACAGGAAGTTTCCTTTTAATATCAATCTGAATTTAGAAGAAACACAGCATTTATATGATATTTTAGAGGACTTTAATTTTGAAATTCCACATCAGAATGTCCTGAGATTCTCTGAGTGACACTCTGAGGAGTTCTTCTATCATTCTGAAGAGAAATGGATTTGTGAAAACAGGAAGTTTCCTTTTAATATCAATCTGAATATAGAAGAAATACAGCTCTTATATGACATTTTAGAGGGCTTTAATTTTGGAATTCCACATCAGAATGTCCTGAGATTGCCTGAGTGACACTCTGATGTGTTCTTCTATCATTCTGAAGAGAAATGGTTTTGTGAAAACAGGAAGTGTCTGAGTGAAACCCTGAGGTGTTGTGCTATCATTCTGAAGTGAAATTGGTCAGTGAAAACAGGAGGTTTCCCTTTAATATCAATCTGAATATAGAAGAAACACAGCTCTTATATGACATTTTAGAGGGCTTTAATTTAGAAATTCCACATCAGAATGTCCTGAGATTGCCTGAGTGACACTCTGAGCTGTTCGTCTATCATTCTGAAGAGAAATGGTTTTGTGAAAACAGGAAGTTTCCTTTTAATATCAATCTGAATATAGAAGAAACACAGCTATTATATGAAATTTTAGAGGGCTTTAATTTTGAAATTCCACAGCAGAATGTCCTGAGATTGCCTGAGTGACACTCTGAGCTGTTCTTCTATCATTCTGAAGAGAAATGGTTTTGTGAAAACAGGAAGTTTCCTTTTAATATCAATCTGAATTTAGAAGAAACACAGCATTTATATGATATTTTAGAGGGCTTTAAGTTTGAAATTCCACATCAGAATGTCCTGAGATTCGCTGATTGACAATCTGAGGAGTTCTTCTATCATTCTGAAGAGAAATGGTTTTGTGAAAACAGGAAGTTTCCTTTTCATATCAATCTGAATATAGAAGAAACACAGCTCTTATGACATTTTAGAGGGCTTTAATTTTTAAATTCCACAGCAGAATGTCCTGAGGTTCTCTGATTGACACTCTGAGGTGTTCTTCTATCATTCTGAAGAGAAATGGTTTTGCAAGAACAGGAAGTTTCCTTTTAATATCAATCTGAATATAGAAGAAATACAGCTCTTATATGACATTTTAGAGGGCTTTAATTTTGAAATTCCACATCAGAATGTCCTGAGATTGCCGGAGTGACACTCTGATGTGTTCGTCTATCATTCTGAAGAGAAATGGTTTTGTAAGAACAGGAAGTTTCCTTTTAATATCAATCTGAATTTAGAAGAAACACAGCTCTTATATGAAATCTTAGAGGGCTTTAATTTAGAAATTCCACATCAGAATATCCTGAGGTTCTCTGAGTGACACTCTGAGGTGTTGTTCTATCATTCTGAAGAGAAATGGTGTTGTGAGAACAGGAAGTTTCCTTTTAATATCAATCTGAATATAGAAGAAACACAGCATTTATATGATATTTTAGAGGACTTTAATTTTGAAATTCCACATCAGAATGTCCTGAGATTCTCTGAGTGACACTCTGAGGAGTTCTTCTATCATTCTGAAGAGAAATGGATTTGTGAAAACAGGAAGTTTCCTTTTAATATCAATCTGAATATAGAAGAAATACAGCTCTTATATGACATTTTAGAGGGCTTTAATTTTGGAATTCCACATCAGAATGTCCTGAGATTGCCTGAGTGACACTCTGATGTGTTCTTCTATCATTCTGAAGAGAAATGGTTTTGTGAAAACAGGAAGTGTCTGAGTGAAACCCTGAGGTGTTGTGCTATCATTCTGAAGTGAAATTGGTCAGTGAAAACAGGAGGTTTCCCTTAAATATCAATCTGAATATAGAAGAAACACAGCTCTTATATGACATTTTAGAGGGCTTTAATTTAGAAATTCCACATCAGAATGTCCTGAGATTGCCTGAGTGACACTCTGAGCTGTTCGTCTATCATTCTGAAGAGAAATGGTTTTGTGAAAACAGGAAGTTTCCTTTTAATATCAATCTGAATATAGAAGAAACACAGCTATTATATGAAATTTTAGAGGGCTTTAATTTTGAAATTCCACAGCAGAATGTCCTGAGATTGCCTGAGTGACACTCTGAGCTGTTCTTCTATCATTCTGAAGAGAAATGGTTTTGTGAAAACAGGAAGTTTCCTTTTAATATCAATCTGAATTTAGAAGAAACACAGCATTTATATGATATTTTAGAGGGCTTTAAGTTTGAAATTCCACATCAGAATGTCCTGAGATTCGCTGATTGACAATCTGAGGAGTTCTTCTATCATTCTGAAGAGAAATGGTTTTGTGAAAACAGGAAGTTTCCTTTTAATATCAATCTGAATATAGAAGAAACACAGCTATTATATGAAATTTTAGAGGGCTTTAATTTTGAAATTCCACAGCAGAATGTCCTGAGATTGCCTGAGTGACACTCTGAGCTGTTCTTCTATCATTCTGAAGAGAAATGGTTTTGTGAAAACAGGAAGTTTCCTTTTAATATCAATCTGAATTTAGAAGAAACACAGCATTTATATGATATTTTAGAGGGCTTTAAGTTTGAAATTCCACATCAGAATGTCCTGAGATTCGCTGATTGACAATCTGAGGAGTTCTTCTATCATTCTGAAGAGAAATGGTTTTGTGAAAACAGGAAGTTTCCTTTTAATATCAATCTGAATTTAGAAGAAACACAGCATTTATATGATATTTAAGAGGGCTTTAATTTTGAAATTCCACATCAGAATGTCCTGAGATTCGCTGATTGACAATCTGAGGAGTTCTTCTATCATTCTGAAGAGAAATGGTTTTGTGAAAACAGGAAGTTTCCTTTTAATATCAATCTGAATATAGAAGAAACACAGCTCTTATGACATTTTAGAGGCCTTTAAATTTAGAAATTCCACATCAGAGTGTCCTGAGATTGCCTGAGTGACACTCTGAGGTGTTCTTATATCATTCTGAAGAGAAATGGTTTTGTGAAAACAGGAAGTTTCCTTTTCATATCAATCTGAATATAGAAGAAACACAGCTCTTATGACATTTTTAGAGGGCTTTTAATTTTTAAATTCCACAGCAGAATGTCCTGAGGTTCTCTGATTGACACTCTGAGGTGTTCTTCTATCATTCTGAAGAGAAATGGTTTTGCAAGAACAGGAAGTTTCCTTTTAATATCAATCTGAATATAGAAGAAATACAGCTCTTATATGACATTTTAGAGGGCTTTAATTTTGAAATTCCACATCAGAATGTCCTGAGATTGCCTGAGTGACACTCTGATGTGTTCGTCTATCATTCTGAAGAGAAATGGTTTTGTAAGAACAGGAAGTTTCCTTTTAATATCAATCTGAATTTAGAAGAAACACAGCTCTTATATGAAATCTTAGAGGGCTTTAATTTAGAAATTCCACATCAGAATATCCTGAGGTTCTCTGAGTGACACTCTGAGGTGTTGTTCTATCATTCTGAAGAGAAATGGTGTTGTGAGAACAGGAAGTTTCCTTTTAATATCAATCTGAATTTAGAAGAAACACAGCATTTATATGATATTTTAGAGGACTTTAATTTTGAAATTCCACATCAGAATGTCCTGAGATTCTCTGAGTGACACTCTGAGGAGTTCTTCTATCATTCTGAAGAGAAATGGATTTGTGAAAACAGGAAGTTTCCTTTTAATATCAATCTGAATATAGAAGAAATATAGCTCTTATATGACATTTTAGAGGGCTTTAATTTTGGAATTCCACATCAGAATGTTCTGAGATTGCCTGAGTGACACTCTGATGTGTTCTTCTATCATTCTGAAGAGAAATGGTTTTGTGAAAACAGGAAGTGTCTGAGTGAAACCCTGAGTTGTTGTGCTATCATTCTGAAGTGAAATTGGTCAGTGAAAACAGGAGGTTTCCCTTTAATATCAATCTGAATATAGAAGAAACACAGCTCTTATATGACATTTTAGAGGGCTTTAATTTAGAAATTCCACATCAGAATGTCCTGAGATTGCCTGAGTGACACTCTGAGCTGTTCGTCTATCATTCTGAAGAGAAATGGTTTTGTGAAAACAGGAAGTTTCCTTTTAATATCAATCTGAATATAGAAGAAACACAGCTATTATATGAAATTTTAGAGGGCTTTAATTTTGAAATTCCACAGCAGAATGTCCTGAGATTGCCTGAGTGACACTCTGAGCTGTTCTTCTATCATTCTGAAGAGAAATGGTTTTGTGAAAACAGGAAGTTTCCTTTTAATATCAATCTGAATTTAGAAGAAACACAGCATTTATATGATATTTTAGAGGGCTTTAAGTTTGAAATTCCACATCAGAATGTCCTGAGATTCGCTGATTGACAATCTGAGGAGTTCTTCTATCATTCTGAAGAGAAATGGTTTTGTGAAAACAGGAAGTTTCCTTTTAATATCAATCTGAATATAGAAGAAACACAGCTCTTCTGACATTTTAGAGGCCTTTAAATTTAGAAATTCCACATCAGAGTGTCCTGAGATTGCCTGAGTGACACTCTGAGGTGTTCTTATATCATTCTGAAGAGAAAATGGTTTTGTGAAAACAGGAAGTTTCCTTTTCATATCAATCTGAATATAGAAGAAACACAGCTCTTATGACATTTTAGAGGGCTTAATTTTTAAATTCCACAGCAGAATGTCCTGAGGTTCTCTGATTGACACTCTGAGGTGTTCTTCTATCATTCTGAAGAGAAATGGTTTTGCAAGAACAGGAAGTTTCCTTTTAATATCAATCTGAATATAGAAGAAATACAGCTCTTATATGACATTTTAGAGGGCTTTAATTTTGAAATTCCACATCAGAATGTCCTGAGATTGCCTGAGTGACACTCTGATGTGTTCGTCTATCATTCTGAAGAGAAATGGTTTTGTAAGAACAGGAAGTTTCCTTTTAATATCAATCTGAATTTAGAAGAAACACAGCTCTTATATGAAATCTTAGAGGGCTTTAATTTAGAAATTCCACATCAGAATATCCTGAGGTTCTCTGAGTGACACTCTGAGGTGTTGTTCTATCATTCTGAAGAGAAATGGTGTTGTGAGAACAGGAAGTTTCCTTTTAATATCAATCTGAATATAGAAGAAACACAGCATTTATATGATATTTTAGAGGACTTTAATTTTGAAATTCCACATCAGAATGTCCTGAGATTCTCTGAGTGACACTCTGAGGAGTTCTTCTATCATTCTGAAGAGAAATGGATTTGTGAAAACAGGAAGTTTCCTTTTAATATCAATCTGAATATAGAAGAAATACAGCTCTTATATGACATTTTAGAGGGCTTTAATTTTGGAATTCCACATCAGAATGTCCCTGAGATTGCCTGAGTGACACTCTGATGTGTTCTTCTATCATTCTGAAGAGAAATGGTTTTGTGAAAACAGGAAGTGTCTGAGTGAAACCCTGAGGTGTTGTGCTATCATTCTGAAGTGAAATTGGTCAGTGAAAACAGGAGGTTTCCCTTTAATATCAATCTGAATATAGAAGAAACACAGCTCTTATATGACATTTTAGAGGGCTTTAATTTAGAAATTCCACATCAGAATGTCCTGAGATTGCCTGAGTGACACTCTGAGCTGTTCGTCTATCATTCTGAAGAGAAATGGTTTTGTGAAAACAGGAAGTTTCCTTTTAATATCAATCTGAATATAGAAGAAATACAGCTCTTATATGACATTTTAGAGGGCTTTAATTTTGGAATTCCACATCAGAATGTCCTGAGATTGCCTGAGTGACACTCTGATGTGTTCTTCTATCATTCTGAAGAGAAATGGTTTTGTGAAAACAGGAAGTGTCTGAGTGAAACCCTGAGGTGTTGTGCTATCATTCTGAAGTGAAATTGGTCAGTGAAAACAGGAGGTTTCCCTTTAATATCAATCTGAATATAGAAGAAACACAGCTCTTATATGACATTTTAGAGGGCTTTAATTTAGAAATTCCACATCAGAATGTCCTGAGATTGCCTGAGTGACACTCTGAGCTGTTCGTCTATCATTCTGAAGAGAAATGGTTTTGTGAAAACAGGAAGTTTCCTTTTAATATCAATCTGAATATAGAAGAAACACAGCTATTATATGAAATTTTAGAGGGCTTTAATTTTGAAATTCCACAGCAGAATGTCCTGAGATTGCCTGAGTGACACTCTGAGCTGTTCTTCTATCATTCTGAAGAGAAATGGTTTTGTGAAAACAGGAAGTTTCCTTTTAATATCAATCTGAATTTAGAAGAAACACAGCATTTATATGATATTTTAGAGGGCTTTAAGTTTGAAATTCCACATCAGAATGTCCTGAGATTCGCTGATTGACAATCTGAGGAGTTCTTCTATCATTCTGAAGAGAAATGGTTTTGTGAAAACAGGAAGTTTCCTTTTAATATCAATCTGAATATAGAAGAAACACAGCTCTTCTGACATTTTAGAGGCCTTTAAATTTAGAAATTCCACATCAGAGTGTCCTGAGATTGCCTGAGTGACACTCTGAGGTGTTCTTATATCATTCTGAAGAGAAATGGTTTTGTGAAAACAGGAAGTTTCCTTTTCATATCAATCTGAATATAGAAGAAAACACAGCTCTTATGACATTTTAGAGGGCTTTAATTTTTAAATTCCACAGCAGAATGTCCTGAGGTTCTCTGATTGACACTCTGAGGTGTTCTTCTATCATTCTGAAGAGAAATGGTTTTGCAAGAACAGGAAGTTTCCTTTTAATATCAATCTGAATATAGAAGAAATACAGCTCTTATATGACATTTTAGAGGGCTTTAATTTTGAAATTCCACATCAGAATGTCCTGAGATTGCCCTGAGTGACACTCTGATGTGTTCGTCTATCATTCTGAAGAGAAATGGTTTTGTAAGAACAGGAAGTTTCCTTTTAATATCAATCTGAATTTAGAAGAAACACAGCTCTTATATGAAATCTTAGAGGGCTTTAATTTAGAAATTCCACATCAGAATATCCTGAGGTTCTCTGAGTGACACTCTGAGGTGTTGTTCTATCATTCTGAAGAGAAATGGTGTTGTGAGAACAGGAAGTTTCCTTTTAATATCAATCTGAATATAGAAGAAACACAGCATTTATATGATATTTTAGAGGACTTTAATTTTGAAATTCCACATCAGAATGTCCTGAGATTCTCTGAGTGACACTCTGAGGAGTTCTTCTATCATTCTGAAGAGAAATGGATTTGTGAAAACAGGAAGTTTCCTTTTAATATCAATCTGAATATAGAAGAAATACAGCTCTTATATGACATTTTAGAGGGCTTTAATTTTGGAATTCCACATCAGAATGTCCTGAGATTGCCTGAGTGACACTCTGATGTGTTCTTCTATCATTCTGAAGAGAAATGGTTTTGTGAAAACAGGAAGTGTCTGAGTGAAACCCTGAGGTGTTGTGCTATCATTCTGAAGTGAAATTGGTCAGTGAAAACAGGAGGTTTCCCTTTAATATCAATCTGAATATAGAAGAAACACAGCTCTTATATGACATTTTAGAGGGCTTTAATTTTGAAATTCCACATCAGAATGTCCTGAGATTGCCTGAGTGACACTCTGATGTGTTCGTCTATCATTCTGAAGAGAAATGGTTTTGTAAGAACAGGAAGTTTCCTTTTAATATCAATCTGAATTTAGAAGAAACACAGCTCTTATATGAAATCTTAGAGGGCTTTAATTTAGAAATTCCACATCAGAATATCCTGAGGTTCTCTGAGTGACACTCTGAGGTGTTGTTCTATCATTCTGAAGAGAAATGGTGTTGTGAGAACAGGAAGTTTCCTTTTAATATCAATCTGAATTTAGAAGAAACACAGCATTTATATGATATTTTAGAGGACTTTAATTTTGAAATTCCACATCAGAATGTCCTGAGATTCTCTGAGTGACACTCTGAGGAGTTCTTCTATCATTCTGAAGAGAAATGGATTTGTGAAAACAGGAAGTTTCCTTTTAATATCAATCTGAATATAGAAGAAATACAGCTCTTATATGACATTTTAGAGGGCTTTAATTTTGGAATTCCACATCAGAATGTCCTGAGATTGCCTGAGTGACACTCTGATGTGTTCTTCTATCATTCTGAAGAGAAATGGTTTTTGTGAAAACAGGAAGTGTCTGAGTGAAACCCTGAGGTGTTGTGCTATCATTCTGAAGTGAAATTGGTCAGTGAAAACAGGAGGTTTCCCTTTAATATCAATCTGAATATAGAAGAAACACAGCTCTTATATGACATTTTAGAGGGCTTTAATTTAGAAATTCCACATCAGAATGTCCTGAGATTGCCTGAGTGACACTCTGAGCTGTTCGTCTATCATTCTGAAGAGAAATGGTTTTGTGAAAACAGGAAGTTTCCTTTTAATATCAATCTGAATATAGAAGAAACACAGCTATTATATGAAATTTTAG